>OX493336.1:11799453-13132630 GCA_950371115.1 Anania fuscalis | reverse complement strand
ATTTCCGAATTGCTTCGAATATGAACTGTTTGTTTCTAATGAATTTAGTTTATTTATACGTTTAAATGCATGAAATAGTGCAATGTGGCTCTTAGTGGCACTGGATTATAATATGTAAAAACTACACATACCGTACCAAACAAAACCTAAATATTTTGCTTCTATGGTTGCCTAATTTGCCTACCCACTCCACGGAGGTCGCTGTTCGTTAATAAATGTTTGGGGAAGCGTTTGTCCGGTGGCAGAACGTCAATGTCGCCGATTGTACCGGCGGTTATGTATTTATAGAGCCTAATGCAACTGGACGCATTCGGTATTGCATTTTAATGCAGTTATTTACTTGTGTCTGCGGTAGGTATTAATGGTAATTTAACATTATTACAGAGATGTCTCTACATCTGTGTAATTATCATGATAATCACTGAGCCACTACGCTAGTCGTTAAATTTTTTTGTTGGTGGCTTTAAATTCATTTAATATGTCTTAAAATATTTTTCTTTTCACAAGAATAGAGAAAACTAATACATTTGGTATCAACCACATAGATGCTACGTAGGTACCGATAGTGCAGTTCTTGCGGCGAGATGCTGGTCATCAATCAAAATTGCCATAGACACGAGAAGAAAAAGACGTTGATATAGTATGCTATGGTGATATTATTATAAATAGTTAAGATAACGCAAAGATTTTATTGAACAGCCTACACAAACATCAAAGTTGTAATAATGAGTGATAAAAGCGGTTTTCATCTTGGTACAATTTTAAAGTTAATTGTATACTAAAAATATACCAAAAAAATACTGTAGTAAGAAGTTCATAAGCGACATTGTAAACATGCATAGTGCATCAGTTCAAACCGCAATCTAATTACGAGACCATGTCGCGCTACGGTATGACATGACGTGACACGTAACCGTTGCACTGGCCATTTGCACATGCACGTCTAGGTGATACAAGACATAATTAGGTTTGTCCCATGTTAGCAGATAGAATAAGGTGTTGTTTTAATTTTAAAGACCACAACCAATTAAGGGTTAATTCTTGGGAGTTTTACTCTAGCGGTGGAATTAATCTATTAAAATTTTGTTATTAGCAATTACCATGCTAGGTTTATTTAAGATTAATAAATACTGAAAAAAAAACGACCGCCTTAGGTGTGAAAATAATAATAATAAATTAATCTGTTTTCTTAGATTCTTTTCTAGACTTGATTATATTATATCTATGCCGTGTAAGATACTTTTATCTAACCTGTTCTATGATGTAACCCGCTGAACAGAACACAGATAATATTTAGCAGATTATTGTAGTATAATTTGTAATTTTGGATGTAACTCGTAGGTAATCTCACGGCATCTTCAGAATGAACACAATTTATATTTAGTCTCGTCTTAATTCTGTTGGAGTAGCTGGACCAGCTAGTTCTTTATTTGTTGTCTAATGACGACTGACCAATTTTCCATTTGCCGAAAAAGCCCAGTCTGATCTTTTAAATTTTATTAGTGGATGCGGCGCTGCCTTCTGGATCGCGAGCTATGGTGCTGCATAGGAGAAACTTAAAATGGTTTGATTTCTGGCAAAGTTAACGTAGAAAACAATATTTTCTATAACAATATAAAAAAATATCGGGCCTGGGTGTTGTGGTGCCGTCGTTCTTCCTGATTTCTCACAAGTTTGTTAGCTTAGTAAGGTAGTACCTTAAGCTCAGAACAAAGTTTGTGATGTCATCCTATCTATATAGACTTTTGTATGTAACTAGCTGAATTGTTATGGCCGAAATTAACATGATACGTTTAATTACCCGAGCATAAATTGTATGCAATATTGAGTGTTTACGAGCACAAAATATCGATGCGCGGTGAAGTGAAGTAAAAGTGTGGATATTCTTCGATATCTTTTTAGTAACACATCTTAAATTATAAAAGAAAGTTAGTATAAAATTATAGTCACTACTGACATCCGATATCCCTAAAGAGATTAATTTTTTAAGGAGTCAAGTTTGTGAAATGGCCTAATCCCATTTCACAAACTTGACTCCTTAAAAAAATATATGTGACCAAAATTATGATAAATAGACATGAAATAGTGTAAAAAGAAATGAATTATCATTTAATTTTGACTTTAACTGACTAAAAATAGGAGGATTATCATAATCATCATTTCAGCCACAGGACGTCCACTGCTGAACATAGGCCTCCCTCAGTGACTTCCAGATCGGCTGGTTGGAAACAACCTGCATCCAAAAAAGGAGGAAGTGACCATTAAAATAAAGAGAACCCAAAAAAATTAACACATTTTATACTTACCTACCAGCCCTTGAAGAACTCTGACCTAACACCTGGACAAAAAGATTATTTATTATACTATACATCTTTTGCCATTGATACAAGTAAAAAGACACAAGTTTATGCCCCTGTTAAATAAGTAGGAAATATTTGGTATTTATATGGGTTTATTCATAAGATATCACTATTTTTAATAGAAGAACCATTATTTTGAACTAGGAAATGTTTCCTCTTTTTTTAATAAGGAGTTTCAGATATATCTGCCCCCGCTGCAATCGTTCAGGCGCGATTGGTCCAATTCGCAATTGGTCCAAGATTCTAAGAATGAGAATAGGTATAAGTGTGTTTTACAATTTTCATCATTTAAACACAAATCTTCCCAGCTCCATGGCAAAACCGGTCATAAATATCCCGGACAAATTCCCGCCAATCGCGACAACGGCCATTGGTCGCGCTGCAAATAATAACAGCAACTTATCAAGCTTATTTATTGGCTCATTACGCAGTAATGTACTTTGGATAATTGCAGTAAAATGTAAGAATACATGCTTTATTTCGATAATGTGAAATTACCCGGCAATGTTAACGAGTACAATTTTATCGCTGCCCGATTAATCTGAGTTCAAAATTAACATGATGATAAAACAAGCATGATTTTGAAACCCTCAGGGATTTTATGGGACACAGTATAATAGTCATATTATAACAAGCCTTTCACCAACATCTTTGTCCACGATCATTTGTCGAGACTAGATTAGTTAAATCAATAAAACACTTAACTTTATGCGCAGTTTCATCACGATATTTTCTTTTAAGATTCTGAATATAATATTATAATACCTTTTAGGCCATGTTAACAAAACAATATGGAAAAATTTATTGTTACGCGCCCACCGGTGTGAGTGGGTGCTTTACACTAAAACATTATTGTAAAAGTTTCTACGTTTTGATGTTTGTTACGCGTGAATTCGTTGAAAAACACCCATATAGATGATGAGAGATAAAAAATGAAATTTTAATGCCGTTTTTGTGCCAAACTGAAAACTAATCTTATATTAATATATAAAACACAGTCGGGTTGGTTACAACACTTACAACTCGAGAACGGCTAGACCAATTTTCATGGTTTATAATTTGTTGGATTTGTCTTCGACCCGAATAGCATTTATAAAATAAAAACAATGGAAAAGCTGACGAAAAAAACAACTGGGCTAGCTAGTTACGAATAAATTTTCCGACGCGATGCCTACTGATAGCGAAAAAAAAACTATAAAGCCCTAAAACTGTCTCATCCTGCCATACCAAATGTAACAAATATAGTTATAACAACACAACGATTTTGATGCGCGGCTGTAAAAATAGACGAAACGCGAAATTAAATAGCTTTAGCATACAGCTTTAATGGGGAAATGTTAGAAAGATCTACAGGCTCGAAAAAGTTGTGAAAGAAGTCGTAAATCTGAGAGGGTAAAGGTTGTTGGTCAAATAAATTAGTTGCGGATTGACGAGGGTAACTGGACATTTGGACAACGCTGCACATGCTTGTTTGTATGGACATAGAGGTATGTAAAGGAGTTCATTAAATATTTTGAGTCCAAAACTTTTAATACCGATATTTTTTACAAGTCACCAAGATCGCCCAATGGTTTAAGTTAAATAGTAAAAGGACCGCATTAAGTTATTTATCTTAGCATTCCACCGTTTGAGTATTTTGTGCCAATATAGTGACAAATCACAGCTTAGTTTTGTATTTGTGTTTTATACTATGTTTTAGCACCCATTAACGAGGAACATTTACCTACCTATGTTTGCATACTGAGGTCGTTGCATAATCTCAAATAAACTCTAAATTTGATACATTCACGAAAGCATTTTATACGTAATTCGATTTTATTTTACCTCATTTGGTTATAGCATCTTGCCTGTACCGAATTTTATCAACCCTTGCGTTGTTTAACGAAGCGTCCGGCCGCACTTTGTGTCATTAAATAGAATATTACGCATAATATTCCCTCTGGAGCCGCATTAAAACTATCGGGCAGGTACCAGTAATGGCCAAATTTGGCCAATAATCGCTCAATTTCACCAATAATGCAACAAATTGGGGAATATCGCTCGATTTGAACGTAATTGCGACAAATTGAAATGTTTCGCGCTTCGTTTAAATGTTACCAGGTTAAGTAGTTTGCAGATGGAGGATTGCTAGGTGTATAAAGTATAATAAAGCTTGACCTTATTTTGTGATAGTGTATAATGAAGCAGGAATGTATTTTGGATTTTATTGATTAATTTTCTACTTTATTAGGCTGGGTTGCACCATCTTACTTTAACTTTAACAAACGTCAAAAATCTGTCAAACTCCATACAGAAACACCGGGTAAAGTTATAGTTATGGTCAAAGTTAAGATGGTGCAACCCAGTCTTAGTCGTGCACCTCGGCTAACGGTTTTGATTACTTATTTGAATTACGTGAAATGTAAAATTTATACGTGTCGATGAATTCCGTGTCAATTTTAATTAAGTGGACTAGCAATGCCTTTTCTATGTAGAATTTTACACACTTGTCTACAATTGAACGGTTCCTCACAGTTCTAGTCCTCCTTGTAATAATATTATTATATAAGAGTAGGTAAGACTAGTGACAAACTTTACTACACCTGCTATTCTATATTTCGTTTTAGGATTTTTTTGTCTTTCAATTATAAATCTGTATAGTATAGACATTCGGTGTTAGTAATGTCAGGTAATTAACTTATTTTAAGTGCATTTACTACTTACCTTTTTTGACATTCTTTTTTTGTGCCTAAGCTAAGGTGAAAAACCTAATGTAGTAATAGAACAAAGTTCTAGTCGATAAACTTCGATTGTGTATTTCATATTCACATTGCGTTATTAGTTTATCAGAAAGACAGTGCCGTGCATTTATCCATCTTATTTACTCGTAATAATTCTAATCCTAATTATGTTACCGTCAATCAGTGACAGGTAAATCATCAAAACTTGCGGACCAATTATGACCAATCTGCAGGTAGAGTCTCTAAAACTAATCTGTCCCCTAATCGTGTTACGGACAACTTTGATCCCCATCCTCCCTCAGGATATGATCCAGTATTAGATTAGATATAGTTGGTCCACTAATAAAGGGCAAAAAGTTGGCTTGAGGGATGGGTTGACCTAAAATGTCTGAGGTTATTTCGTAAGGGTTATGAAATTAATATTCATTAAATAATAATGATAAAATATTATTCAGTAACTTATAGTTTAATTTAGAATTTGATGAGTCACGTTTTAAAAGTTAGTTGATCTTTGACATGTTTTTGCCTATTACGTTTCTTTATTGCGTAAAAACACCAAACACTTGTTTTAACAAACTTCCATAAACCAAAAAAGAGATATTTTCTATTCGACGCGATCGATCTACACTTTTTTTTTGTTTTGTAGTGATTAATTTACCTTGATGTTCTTTGACAACTGTTCAGTTTACAGTCTGCAAGAAAGTCATAAGATTTTAGGATAGATATACAAAAATGCTAGCTCATACCACAAAAAAACCGGCTAAGTGCGAGTCGGACTCGCGCAAGAAGGGTTCCGCACCATTATCTATAAAAACGAGGAAAAAAAAGACATGTTTTTTGTATGGAAGCCCCCTTAAATATTTATTTTATTCTGGTTTTTAGTATTTGTTGTTATAGCGGCAACAAAAATACAACATCTGTGAAAATTTCAACTGTTTAGCTACCACGGTTCATAAGATACAGCCTGGTGACAGACGGATAAACGGATAGACGGATAGACGAACAGACAGACAGACAGACAAACAGACAGACATACAGACAGCTGGACAACGGAGACTCAAATAGGGTCCCGTTTTACCCTTTGGGTACGGAACCCTAAAAAGGTTCCGTGTTCAAGGGAACAAAACATTAAAAAGCGAAAGTACATTCGCACATATTTACATTAAAATTAAAAGTCACCCTCGCAAAAGAAGTTCCTCAAAATGCATAGCCCATTAAAAACGTTGGTTTACAGCGTTTCGGCGTTTAAACAAAGCGGCCGCGTTTTTCCGCCTATCCGGCTCTCCGTCGCGTCGTAATGAATTTCCGCCTAGACGGTTGCAAGCTAAAATATTCAGAAGCGGGATCGTCGCGTTCCGTACACCTCATTGAATAACATTGCTTCATGCATAATTTTTCTGGTACGAAAATTTTGTCGCGTGAAATAACGATGTACGGAATCGGGTGCATATTTAAGTGTTAAAGTAATAAGGAAAATAAAGCCATTATAGGGGTTTGGAATTGGCATTCATTGGGTTTTTGATGGAAATAATGGTAATCAAAGTTCGGAAGGTTCGAACAAAATAAGTTTACCTCCCTTACTTTAAATACTTAGAAAATTACTATATTGCTGAATAGATAATATTTAAAACTACAATCTTATCCTATATACTTACTACTACTTTTTAAAGAAAATATCAAAATTTCATGCTTTTGTATTTGAAAATGTGAAAAACATTACAAACTATTTCTTATTAAGTTAACTGCACCACTTGTCGATTATATAATACAATAATAAACTGTCGATAAAAACGAAATATTTTTCATCACTGACAAGGAGTTAATAAACTGACAAGCTGTTCACTCTTGATATTTGGATATCCCAAAATGTTAAATCTTGACGCACGCCAATTATAACTATTAAGTACAATAGGACTAACCCTAAGATAATGCATACTACAAACCCAAAACGGATTAACTCTTCAATTTCGGTGGCTCAGTCCGTCTGGGCAGTCCCCAAAGACGGCGGTCAAATATCAACTGCCCCCTAGTTATCTATGGCACACGTAGAGGTTTAAAAGCCATGTCCCTGGATTTGTCTACGGACAGTGAGCTTTAAAAGCTTCCGGCACTGTCTACGGTCGAGATTGAGACCGTTTGAATATCGAATGTAGCAGAAGTACTACGAGGCTACGAAATATGCTACGGCTGTAAGGACTGCTACGAAAATCATGCTGGCGGCAAAGCTCGGGTAGATATTTTCAGTCGATTGAAGTGATTTTAAAATAAATTCATAAATCCTAGATTTCTTTAATTAAAGGTAAATTTTAGGCTCAGTGTCGTGAAGTTTATATCGGTTTTTTACTTATGCATTTTTATAAAAACCAATGTTTTTAAAGTTACTTAGAAAAGAAAGCCAAATAAAATTCCAAATCGATAAATAAAACAAGTAGGAAATTGGCAAATATTCTCAATCCACCCATTTTCTGAAATCATCTACAACCCTCTTTGAATATTGAACAAGTATCCCATAACATGCGTACGTAATTACAGTTATACCTATGTCCTTTAACATTTAAAGACGTCCAGACGAAAGGATAACTCGAGATGAGATTTCAAATTGGATCGCCTTATGAATTTTGTAAAACACATTCAAACCGCATTTTACGTGGAGATGGCTATTGAGATACGCAGAGGTTTCCAATTATAAGTTGAAATTTCTATGATATGAGTTATAGCTTAAAAGAATCAACGATGTAACTTTAATCACATAAAATATAAGTCAAATCAAAAATGATTGATAAGATCACGCCTAACTAACTTCGAAGCCCAAATACCTAGAACTAATTGATTATAATGAAAAAGAATGTCACACTAATTTGCTTGTTTCCATGTCTGAGCTATTTGTTATAATTTTAGTTAAACATTGATTTATTTATTTTTAACTAAGTAAAGAAATAGCACTGAATCGTGAAATTCACATATTTTTAAGCTCCAGTTAATTCTATACTTATTCCCATTGCCAGAATCCCGCGGGAGCCGAGGTAGCCAGCATAACGTGCTTGTTAACTCGTCTCATATATTATGAAGCTGTGTCAAATGTATCTCACAGAACTTTATACAGAGTGTTCAATTGTTTCGACCGATCATTTTAAATTGTAGTTTTTGTTATTTGCCAGAGCACACACACATTTTCATTATAATTCGAAGTTAAGAACGTGTATGTTTGTGTTACGAGATTCAGGAAAACCAAGATTTTGCTAAGATCGTAGCCGAGAGGCGAGCACGCCGGACTGTATATGGCGCCGCCATCTTTGAGGTTCCGGGTTCGATCCCCGGTCGGGTCAATGTGGAAAACGAACTTTTCTATATTGTCTCGGGTCTGGGCGTTGTGGTACCGTAGTTGTTTCTGATTTCTATAACACAAGTGCTTTAGCTACTTACCTTAGGATCAGAGCAATGTATGTGATGTTGTCCAATTAATTTATTATCGTTTTTTGAAATCAAAACCTAATCTGGAACTTTGCGTCATGACAAGTTTTAATAAACCAATTCTGACGACGTTTGTGTATGACAGTATCTAAACAAACATACAAACGCAATATGAGCTACACTTTAGTAAGTGGTCACCGTCGCCCACTCTTGCCTTTAGAAGCTTAGACACAATAATGTCTAGGTGCCAGTAATTGCGCCACGTCTATTCTCTTCTACAGAACAACAAAATAAAGTTGTTTGAAAGGAAGAAGCGTAGTAAACCTTTGGTGCTTTGGAAAAGCACTACAATCCATAAGTCACATACACAGCCTGATCGTCTTATTCGTCATAGCGATCGCGTGTATGCAAAGTCAGTTTTTTTCTCTGCTTTTCTGGCTGCCTCGATTTTTATACTCGACCGTTTAAAAGAATTAACACTTTGAAAGTATTACGTAGTTAGAGAGGCCTAGTCTGTATGTCGACAAGTTGGGGACTTACGATCGTTACAAGCATATTATAAAGTCACCCTGTATATAGTGAGGGAGATAGGAGGTAAAATAAAGGCTCGCCGAATGTCGCGTGCCCCGACCTCGGGGGTTTGCCCTGGGCCTTATTTAACTTCAAGTCGAACTATCTCTCGTCCAATATTTGCATGCGGTCCATACTAACTTACCGCCATAAGTTGACGTGCATTATTTATTACATCCGTAAGTGGTTTGACGGCATCGCGTATGTTTCCGGAATGGTATTAGGGCAATAATAAGGGTCAAAGGTATTATAATATTATGTGTATAAATGGTAGTTAATTATTACTGAAAAGTAGATTTTAGTGTCAATTAGATACATATTTTATTGAAAATTATGTTCTTATGTTAAAATAATTTGATTCAATTTAGACATCGAGAGTCCACGAATGCTGTATGAGACGATCGCTTATCGACTTATTAATTTCATTACTAGTTATAATGACCAAGTTATCGACCAACAAAAACACGTTTTAATTCAAAAGGATCACTAGATCTCTCTTCGTCTCTAAGTAAATATAATGTCCTGTCTTTACATTAAAACGTAAGTAAGTAAGTATTAAGTTAAGCTGTGTTTAGCATTGCGACGTAAACATTTTAGTCCAAAATAATCAATATACGTCTTTTGGTTTTATAATATAAATAATTATTTTGCGTAATTATGCAGAACTTCTACAACCCTCTCTTTAATTTCAATCTCTATCAAAGGCCAAGCGGCATAATTTCTAACCACTATCACTAAAACACTGCACTTGCGCGAACGCATCTCTACCGGAGCGGAAGACTGAGCAAATGCAGTAATGAATATTAAGCATATCCTTTACAATTTGTGAAGCTATATTATGACAACAGTGAATTCAAAGTCTTTGAGATCGTTTAAATAAAAAAAATATAGCAGTTTTCTACGATATTTAAGCTTAATAAAATAATATTTATTATTCATGCTATGGATATTGATTAAAATTCAACAAAGAATCCCGAATAATACATAATTCAGTAATTTTAAATTGTGCGATAATTTTTTTTGGAAAAGCGGATTGAATAATGCAATATTATACATCGTTAATGGGTGATCTACTGAAAAAGCACATGCAATGAAGCAGGTCGTACAAGTGTTACAAACTCAAATAGCGTTAGTTAGACGTAGGTATAATGGTTTTTCATACAGCGTATAATTGGTAATGCCAAGTTCAGACTTTTGATTGAAAACTTAGAATTGAAAAAATATGATAATAATACTTGAAAAAAACCTAGCATGTAATTTAAAGTTGATTATTTCTGTATCTTTACACTTGTGTATGAATAAATGAATCTAAATGCATTAACAAAATAGGAAAATATCCACGTTTGGTTTGTTTTTCTGTGGGCGATCGTCTGTTATTTGGTATTCAACCGCCATTATTACGGCCGACGGAGGATGATGGATTGTGGGCCGATTCGCTGGAGATTTCACTACCCTTATTACGTGGTACAGAATCTGTGGCACAAACCATCATTTGTATAATGCGGCAATGAAAAATATTAAAGTATATTATAAACAATGATAAGGGCTATATAAAAGATAACAAAAATATTTCTTTTACAGAAAATATATAATTTCTAATGAAACGATTGCGTTTCCTGACTGAATGAAAAAGTTAAAAGAAAAATTTCTAATATTATAATATGTTATGATTGTGTACCACTTTTCTAGAAAGCAAAATATTACAATCTTTTACTTTTTGTTATTTACTAATAATCAATTATATTATATTTAAGATAGAGCCTCTCTTTGCAAAATTCAAATACAATTTTAAAGCATTTAATTTTGTCCTAGAACCCACAAAATATGGTAAAAGTTGCACCAAATCCACGATATGCGCTTCGTTCGTTCAATCCAGTTAATATGTAATCCACAATTTTTGTACCTCACAGAAGATGCGTACAGTAGCGATGCGGTGCGTTTGCCCCGGTGTAAATATTTGAGGTCGTGTGACGACTCGCCGCAGACTGTCTTATGCTTAATTTATTTTGACAAATCATCCTCCCTTGTTCGGAGCTAAAGGTGTGTTTGGAGAAGAGATGGCTTGGTTTTTTTTTAATGCGGTGGAATAATACTGGCATTAGGAAGCCACCCTTCGGATTTGGTTTTCAAAAAGTATTTTTAACAGAGATTCTTGATTGTACAAGTAATGCTTATTGTTGTCGGTGTTTAAATAAACTTATTTTAAACTAAACATAGTCGATGCTTTCAATTGTTTCTTTTAAAATGTGCGCTGTCAAAATAGTATAAAGCCTTTACTTTTTAATTGCAAAAGGCGCGATCCGTTATAAATGATTTTGCTTGACCATAAATAATATTTTTGCTGTGACCATGACGTCACAGGTTAGTAAAGTTCGAAATGATTTTATTAGACAAGTTGTTCCAATTATTTCATTAAGTAAAGTATCTCTCACTCCTTCATTCCACCACATTAATGACGTCACTCAGCGGAATACTTACAAGATGGCAACCACCCTTTGATTTGCGACAAGTGTGAGCAAGGAAAAGGCAGAGAAAGAAATTAAGAGTTGTCTCGCGTCACTCCCGGGGGAATTGACCAATCACGGTAGGAGAATTGCTCATCATCGCACGCTTGCTAAGTACGGTCACTGGGTATATTTAGGGTTCCTTAGCCAAATGGCAAAAATAAAATTATTATAACTTAATAGTCTAAGTCTTATCTATTTCTCCGTATCTGGCAGATAGAAAGAACATTATTAGCAACAGATTAATATATTTTTTCTAAATACGCTTACTTAATTGTGGAAGGTTTTTAAAAGTAATTCGAGTTGCCTGCAATTAATAAGAAATTTTAGTTTAAAGTTTGCTCTCTAAAAATAACAAAAGTAGGTACTGTACAATATTCATATTAATTAAGTACTACATACTGGTGTAATTAAAATTCACGTAAAAAAGGTGAAAACAGTTTTTTTTTCAGTTCTGCACTGAATTGTGTGTCCCACTCATTTATTTACTCAATCACTTTGGACGTTCGGACATTGTGAACACCGTAAAATCGATTTATTTCGCACGCTTTCCCCAAGATTTCCGGTCCAACTTTAGTATGTATTTCAGAGATTCCTTGTGCGAGATAACTATTATTAATATTGCACATAGTTGTTTTCAGGGTCATTTGCCTTGTTACGAAAAAAATTAACAAGACAAACGTATAATTGTACCTAAATTGTCTAACAATTTTAAAAAATGCACTACAATTTAATCAAAGATATAAGGGTTATTTCAAATAGACATTAGAATTCCCTTATTTCTATTCTCATCTTGCCACTATTTTTGTCGTGTTAAGAGCCAAGTATTTGTGTTAATTTTGATAATAGCAATCAATTGTTCGCATGTTTATTGTGATTAATAAAAAAATATACGAGCTGTCATAACATCAATAATCGAAGCCGAATCCCTGTGGGCCGAAGACGAAAGCCGAAAGCCACAAAGCTTTCAAAATTACAGCCCATTCATTGTTGGTTCTTTGTCACCTCCCTTCGACGGAGTTTTAAAAAAACAACCGGCAAATAATGATTTAGGAGACATGATACAGATATTGTAGTATGAAGAGAGGTTTAAATAGTGCCATCATAAGGAAACATAAAATTCTGATTGTATTTGGCTCGCAGATTACCATACCAATAACTTTTATTTTCTATAAATGCACAATTCTTAAATTTGGTATCACATCTTATCAGTTTCTAGTTGATAAGTGTCGATTTGGCAAGGACCAACTTTGACGTTATTAACTCTCAAAATTATCTTTAACGGTCAAATCACCAGTACAAAAATATTCTCACTTACGTTTCATTACCGTATTCTTTGATTTGTGATGGGTAAAAGAAAAATCGGCTTACTCTAGATTAAGCAGTGGTTTACTCTCGAGCAAAAACTTACTCCAGGTTAGTCGAATCAGGCCTTAGTCTAATAATCCTGTCCCCTAGGCTACATAGAGCCATAAAGTAAAATAAAGATTCTGGAAGCTTTGTGGAAGTGTAGTCCCCAGCGTTCGCGTCACAGCTACTGATTGATTATGCATTCCGAAGGCGAAACAATGTGGGTGTCCTCACGAACCACGGTATTCGCAGATAGACGCATTTTCATATAGCGCCTTTGGAACTCAGTGCGTTTGATTGTAAAATGGAGAAATCGTTTTGGTTTTCGGATTTCATTTGTTTATTTTTTATTTGTTGGTTTTACTTTTAAAAACATTGAGCGTTGTGATTTTTAACAAAAGGTCTTCTATTGATTTACTAATCTTTGCGAGTTGGATGTCAAATTAAAGTATTAATAAACAGTAAGATAAGGTCCATCGGATCTTATAGATATGTTTAAAATATTACTTCCATGCTTTTTAAAAGGGTTTTTATAGATAGAAGGGCCAAGAAAGTATTCACATTTTTCGGAAAACAAATACTTAAAAAAGGTGAGTCTAGATTTAAGCGTTATACTTATATCATTATAGAAAAAAAACGGCCAAGTGCGAGTCGGACTCGCGCACGAAGGGTTCCGTACCATTATCTATAAAATAAAACGATAAAAAATCACGTTAATTGTATGGGAGCCCCCTTAAATATTTATTGTTGAATGACAATGGGCTCCAAACAGGCAACAAAAATACATAATTTGTGAAATTTTTAACTCTATAACTATCGTGGTTAGATACAGCCTGGTGACAGACGGACAGACAGACAGACAGCGGAGCCTTAGTAATAGGGTCCCGTTTTACCCTTTGAGTACGGAACCCTAAAAAGGAATTCATAATGTCTTTTTTTTCCTAAACTGCTTCACGGTAAGTAACTGAATACTTTAAAATTTAGTATTTTTAATTTATTTAGCTTAATAAAAGCTAGTTACCTAATTAAAATCCTAAATATAACAATTTTTCATACTAAGTGAAGCGAATACTAACTGGAAACACATTAATTTACAATAACAAAGTTTAACACATTAGTATACAAAAGACGTAGTTTGGTCATAAAACTGTATACGTTGCACAAAACTAAATACTCGCCATATTGTTTTTTTGTACTTAAAAAACAAATCTTTCAAACATAAAAATCAGAATTTCTCTACTCTCTCTACTTGCTCAAACCAACTATGGTGTTTGTGTTTTATCTTGTCTGGGCAACGTAGAGTTAGATCCAAATTTAATTTAATTAAAATTTTCCGACTAATCTTAACAGTCTATTACCAATGCTATTACTATGCAGACTGTACCCACCTCATTACCCTGACCCTTCTCATAAGCCTCATCTTGACACCGGACCCCAAGCCCCAAGCCCCAAGACTCAACTGACCAATTTACGACCCCAGAGATGGACCGATAACCCAGCCCTGCGACAGTGCTGATAAAAGTACCCAAACGTTTAGAATGTGAAAATGAGTTTAATGTAACCTTGATTTTTGTAAGACAATACATTGGTATTGATAGCCACAAATTATGTCTACATGTACGCACACTCACACATGCATATATACCTACACTACACACGGGCTTACTTATACTTGTTAGGGACAACAGATTGTTTTAATGGGACCAACTTCGAAATGGTACTCAAAATACTTCCCTATACTATAATAACTGTGCCTAATCTTAGCCGCCGACGGCTGTTAGCAGTTAATGTAGAAAAAAGCTTATATCGAGATTTCTTCTTTAATCCTATAAACAAGTAGTACTCTATGAACAGTAAAATAACAATTTACCAACCTCTTCCACACCAAGAAGATAAGTTTATTTCCAATTAGTATACCCGATTCGGGAATATTCAGAATACTATTTGAAGACCTCTGTAGCCGAGGCGACCTCGCCTTGCAATATGCGTCCGCAATTCACCCAATCTCTTTAGTTCCGGGTTCGATCCCTGGTCGGGTCAATGTGACGCACGCAAAGGCAGCGTGGGTTTTTTAGTCCAGATCACATATTACTAAGCCATTTTTTTTAATTTAAATGAATTTTTATCTGAGTAGGAAGGACCATAATCATATTTTACTAAATAGTAAACAATATAAAATTTTACAGTCAAAGTAAAAGATAGGCACTACTATAGTTGCAAAATTATTAATAGATTTATCTGTTCGTAGCATACGTTAAAAAATCTAAACATTTGTTTAGAATGTCTTATTTTTTATTACAATAAGCAAACAAAACTAGCACGCTCTTTTATCAGTGTAGTAGCTCTCAATTAGGACGGTGAGCTCAGTGGCCATACGCCACATGCTGCCTACAACGCATGTTTATAGTGATGTTAAGTTAATTTATCGAAAGGTAGTTTTGTTTACTTTAATCAAAAATATACTCCAACTAAAATAACCAAGCGATATTTTCAACGTCGGGGCGTGATTAAAAATACATACTTGTTCTTGGTGAAATAAAATGTTTTTGACCATTTTGAGGATAACTCGAATTTCTGACTTCACCATACTACACTTTTTTGCAAAAAAACGGGCACCTAAGGAAATATATGTTCTAGGGTTGATTTCAGTTAAATAAATGAAATTTAATTGTTTAATGTAGTCTGTCGTGTAAATTAATACGCGTGAAGTGAAGTCTGGCTATATTTTAAATTAATTTTTCTTTAAAACTGATGTACACGGCGAAACAATAAGAAGTAGTCGGCAATAAGGAATCATTTTTTTTACTTTTTTTATTTAAATAAAGTTACAAACGTAAAAACCGAATAAGGAGTATGACCTCCTCTTGCCAAAATCACAGCTTGAATCCTTCTGGGCATGCTTTCCACGATGTTTTTAATAACGTTTTGAGGAATACGTTCCCACTCTTCTGCTATGGCTCGTTTTAGCTCCCTGATGTTTTGTGGAGCAGGTTGCACTGATCTTACCCGTATCTTTAGAATATCCCAGACATGCTCAATCGGATTGAGGTCAGGACTTCAAGCTGGCCAATCTAAACGACGGATCCCAACTTCTTGCATGTACGCTTCCACGTCGCCAGAACGGTGCGGGTGAGCATTGTCGTCCATAAAAATGCAATCTTCCTCAATCTTCCCGTGGTCATAGCAGCACTCGACGGCGTGGGTCCTCTCCACACAAAGAGATTCTAGCTTCATCAGAAAACAAAACTTTCTTCCAGCCCTCCAAAGTCCATGAAGCACAGTTTCGAGCAAACTAAGGTCTAGCAACACGGTGCTCACGGAGTAATTTAGGGCCCCGGGCCGGGCGGTAACTCCTGATATTGGCAGCCAAAAGCCTCCTCCTGATCGTCCACAAGCTAACTTCTACTCCTCTTACTTCTTCAAGGCTTTTCTTCAGGTCCACACTTGACGCCTTACGATTTCGCAACGCCTGACTCACCAAAAAGCGGTCATCTCTTGGTTCTC
This sequence comes from Anania fuscalis, assembly GCA_950371115.1. NCBI lineage: Eukaryota > Metazoa > Arthropoda > Insecta > Lepidoptera > Crambidae > Anania > Anania fuscalis. The sequence continues at coordinate 13,116,211 of OX493336.1, read as the reverse complement.
TGCATCGTTTTCATTGCGAGATCAAATCAGAAATGAGGAGATTTGTGAACGAACAAAAGTCGCTGACATAGCCCGACGGATTAGCCGGCTAAAGTGGCAATGGGCGGGGCACATAGCACGTAGAACTGACGGCCGATGGGGCAGAAAGGTTCAACAAGGTGGGCAGACGACCTGGTAAAGGTTGCAGGACTACTCTGGATGCAGGCCGCTTCTAACCGGGCGATCTAGAAGTCACTGGGGGAGGTTTATGTTCAGCAGTGGACTGTCCTGTGGCTGAAATGATGATGATGTGTTAACACTACACTAGCCTATGTCGGCTTAGTATACCATTTATATAAAAGCCTGTATAATAATTATTTGTATTAGCATTTAAGTATAAACGTTTAGAAAAGTGGTCGCGGGTGCGTGATAGTACCTAGTGCAAATAGAATACTTCTAGTTTGAAGCCGAACAACTAACGTATTTGTTTCATTAAGATTAATATGATGTAAAATGTTTTCGTGGTCATAATCACACTAGACAAAAGTAATCCTGACTGATTTTAAGCATATAAGAAAAAACGTGTTTGTCAGCGTGTTTTTAGAACTATCGATAAAGATCCCTATAACAATCTCCCCTCAGTTTTTTGACCTGATGGGACATTTAAATATTTAGAAAGCTCTTGTTTGTGCTATAATTAAAATGATTTATTGATCTAGTTTAATAAAGTATTTTTGTGTTTACATGTTACGCTAAGGGGTATGATATTGTATGTATAACAAAACTAACTTTAATATTAAATTTTGCGTTATGGTAGGTAAGAAGTATTATTTAATTTTTTTATCTTCATTCATCTTCTGCAGAATACATTTTAAGTAATAAAAACTTTTGTAAATGAAGACAGAACATAGTAGTCTAATGAGCTCTTGATGGTTATACCCGTATATAATGAGAGGTATAAAATACTGAACTTTCACTACAATATAATATTTTCATAGGTACCTAAAAAAAATAAACTGATAATATATTCAGTAATGATAATATATTTTGTTTTAATATGTGTCCTATTAATATGTTCAAAATAGTAAACGATTTTAGTAATTTGTCAAAAGGAGTTAAGACTCCTTACGTAATTATGTTTACTCGCGCTCCAGCGATCACAAAGAGATTCAAATGGCAGTACAATAAACAGCATTGTGCAATTGCGAATTGAGACCCGCACAATGCATCATGGTGTCAAACAGGCCGAGTAGCAGATGTATCACATTACAACTTCATTTTAGAGGATACGTAATCGGCCGGGGTCGCGGAGACTACGGGAACGTTGGATTAGAGTGGATCTATACTTTAATATATTTTTTTTGCATTCTTTGAAAAGAAACAAACACAGGTATTGATGTGGTGTCAAACATACAAAGTACATTAAAAAACAATAGTATTAGTAATTATACTTTCATTATCTTCATTAACTTAATGCCTGGTATTAAAGGAGAGTTTTTTTTAAAATACAGGGCACCACAGCAGATATTTTATCATCGTTTAGTAAGATCGTCACGCTAGCAAGATAGATCTAGAATCTCAAACATAAACAAAAGTTCCGTTGAAGTCACATAGAATTAGAGCTATTTACTAACTTACAAGCTTGATCACGTAGTTCTCTTTTTATTGTTAACTGATGTCTCATAATATTATATAATACAATAATACAACAATAACAATAAAAGAGAACTTCAAATTAAACTAACTTACCCTAGAACTAAAAAAAAACTATATATATACTGTAGTAAGTAATCCGTGGAAATCTGTAATTAGTCAAAGTAATTTTCTACTGTATAGCCGTTGATTTCCCAAATAAAATATAATAAAAAAATAATATTTAAAAAATAAAATCATGTCTTGAGGCAAGGAATATAAAATCGTGCAATTAAATAGTACGGGTCAATGAATGTTGTGGGTAATGAATAAAAGTTAGCAGAAATAGATTTTATACGGGTAAGGCCAAACTACTGACTCAAAGACTGACTTATTACTTACGAAATAGGTTTCACTCTTAAAATACAATTTCATATTATAAAATAAAGAATAAGATAGTCGAAAAGACAGAATTAAACTTGCAACTTGTAAAATACTTAATTATTGACTTCTAGCCAAAGAATTAATGCCTAGAACGCATCCACATAATTCCAACGTCACCCCTCAAAAACGCGTCGTACGCGCACCGCCCGAATTGTGTAAAGTACGAAATAATTTCACGCATCACGTGTCCCGGTTGTAATGACCTCGGGCGCGCGACCAGAGCAAACACGATCTATTAAACGACGAGGTAACTGTACCAAAAAATCTTGCGAAAACAAAAAGGAGGAAAAAAGTATTTAATACACCGTACCGAATGTACCTATTAATAATTTTAAATGTAGTACTTATTTGATTTGTTAAGATATCAAATTATTTACGTAATTTTTTTTCAAAAATATCATACAGTCTCATTACAGACCTGGTAAAGGTTGCAGGAAGCCGCTAGATGCAGGTCGCTTCCAGCCGGGCCGATCTGGAAGTCACTAGGAGGGGAGGGGGGGGGGGGGGGGCTATGTTTAGCAGTGGACGTCCTGTGGCTGAAATGATGATGATGATGAACAGTTTCATTCTCAATAAAAAAAGTATTGTTTCTGTATGTGTTTATATTTTTTTAAATTTCTATTTACATGAGTCAAGCAAAAGTTTTAATATGTAAAATAAGATTTGTTTTAAAGAATGGGTAATACTTTTCTTTTCATTTGTTTTTATAAGTACTTTTAGATTACGTTAACACGGCGACAAGGTGCTATACCTTTCCAGTTTAGGTAGTACCTTTATTGTAAGGTATAGTTTCTTCAGTGAGAGTTCAGTATATAATGGAAATACATAGCTGTGTTATAACCAAGCGTACAGTTTGTATTGAACTTTAATCAACCACTCAATAAAAAGGGATAAACAAAACTCCAAAACCAATACGTACCATGAGTTCAAACAATGCTCCCTCAGTGCCACGTTAGACCGCAGATTGTGTTGACAAACCAATGAACATTCTTAATTATTTGCCCGGTTTAAGTCAACAATGACCCAACACACAACCTTCATAATCTGACCTCTCACAACCAATTCAATTCACCCTCGTCATACCAAGTTTTCTCAGAACCAAATAGAGGCAGGGGCCAAGCTTATACAGCCGTTGAAACTATTGTTTGACAACATACGCAGGGTCTGCTCAATTAAAAATACGGCTAACAAAATAAACAGTTGTCGCTACGAATTTACGATTTTAATTGGCTATTTAGACAGAGATATCAATCTTTAGAGATTTATGTGGTTTTCGGTGACAACTTATACACCTGTTAAGTTTTCTGATGCTAAAAAGCAGTACATTTACGGCATACGAAATCCTAAATCCAAATACTCCAACAATGTTAATAGCTGTTTACAATAAATAGAGATACCTAGGTATTGTGATTCTAACTAGTTTTTTACAATGAATCCGCTTGACTCTTGCGGAATTACTAACAATTGTGAGATTTTGAATGTCAGAATCAATATTCTGCTAATTCGACCAGAATAAAAGCATTTTTTTATGAAGTACTATTTTGCGCTAGTCATATTATATGACCATCATTGACGACCTTCATAGCCGAGAGGCGAGTACGGCGTTCAATGTAGAAAACAACCTTTTCTATAATTTGTCTCGAGTCTAGGTGTTGTGGTACCGTCATTAAGGTATAATGTACTAGCGGTTGTTTCTAATTTATACGAAACTAGTGCTTCAGCTTACCTTACCTTAGGATCAGTGCACTGTATGTGATGCTGTCCAATTTACACAATTTTTACAGGTCCACTCTTTTCTAAGGATGGTAAAAAATACCAAAATGCGCAAAAACAAAAAATAAAAGCCACTTTTTCTCCCAAGACATTAAGGCGGATAAAGCTCCTAAAAGTGTTAAAATAAGATAATCGCATTCGGAATCTCTTCATTCGCTCCCTGCCTGTCGGCTCGTGTTCTCGTAATAAATTAGATTCGCTGAGAAGTACACAAACAAGTAAACCTCGGATCTTAAAACGACAACACGGGGTATGTTAACTCTGTTTAAAGGCAAATATATTTAAAAGTTTTAAGATTTATAAAAGTAATAATAAGTAAATCCTCTTGATATTATCGTCTATGCTCTCTAAGAGGCTTTTTTCATTAGTTATAATGATCAAGATTCTCATTAGTAAATAAAAGATACACACACGCACACACACTCACACATACACACATCCATACACACACACAATGAATATTTTTAGAGTTTTAAGTGGTACCTTAAACTATGTTAATATGTCACAGTTTTAAGGCAGAAAATGCAAATTTAACTGTAAGAGCGAGGTTCTCTACTACAGCTGTTAAAAACTACCTTTTTTAAGTGAAATAAAAACTTTTTTCAATTTTCATTTGTATAGTCCTCCAAGAAAACTCGTATCGGACATCTACACAAAGTTAGCAAAATGTCTAAATTACAAAAAAAAAATAGTTTATTACTTACCCATGGTATGTCCTTCTTCGGAAAGAACGTCATTGCAATGATATTAAACGCACCAAATGAAATACATCTTTTTTCTTCTGTATAAAAAGTGATAAAACACAGTAGGTAATATTATGGAGATTTTCTCAAACATTTGATTAAACGTACCTACACATGTATCGCGAAAGAATTTCAATTGCGTCGCGCGCTTTACCTGTCAACCCTATTTACGCGTCAGCCAATATTAACGATGTGCACAACACTCCCTCTTTGCATTTTTTTCACATTAGATACATTTCGTGTTTGTAGGGTTTGCTGGAAAGTAGTTAGTATACTCGTGTCTATTTTTCTTAGATTCCTTAGATCATTCAAGGCACTATCGATTTACTTATGATCATGATAGATTTCTTGAGCTGAAGAGCAGCGCGTGCTGTTATTTTAGTACCTTAAAATGCATTCTCCAAAGTATTGTCGCCAGGTCACTCAAGTGTAAATATTTTTTCCTTTTTATTAGCTGCTCTCATTCTTGAAGTTGTTTTTATTCTACTTTCAACTGTCATATCGATTTATTATCTAATCTCGTTAAAAAACAAGTAGACGCATAAGGTAGGTAGTAGGTAAGGTAAGGTAATAGTGCTGATCTATCTATGATAGATCCAAAAGGGGAATTGCATCTCTTCAATGTCTACTAGTAAAACCTTCGTGTTTGGGTTTATTTCATTTGTTTTGTACGGGTCCATTACATTTAAAAGTACCTATGTTCTATAGTTTTTTAAACTATCATACCAACATTAATTTGAAAGAAAAAACAAAAGGTTTAAAGTGGTGACTGGCTGGTATCGGCTATCTCAGAGGCACATCAAAATAACCGAGTGAAACTTAACATCTTTATACCACAATAAATTCCTCAAACAACTGCCGAACACAATTCTAACCCTACCTCGTTAACCGTCAGTCATTTCGTCGCCCATTGAACACCAATAACAACAGAATTAACGGCGAATCAAATTTATTACATGTCAAATTTTTCACTTGTATTGTGAGACGGTCATTGGTGGTAATAGTTAGAACACATGGCATTGTGAAGGGTTACAATGAAATATAGCACAGAATACACGCTCGTTAGATACTATAATAGTTTTAAATCTATTTATGAAATGATTTGGTATTGTTTTCTGTAGACGCAGTTTTATTATGATGTTCTAGTAATTCTTTTTTAAACTTTATTGCACAAAATTACCAATAGTGTACAAAAGGTGCATCTAGTATCGCATATGTACCTATTATTAATTGATATCATAACTAAACTAAGTACTACATCAGAATTACAATCAATAACAACAATTCCTAAATTTCAAATCTTTATTTAGCATATATGAAATAAAAGTTTGTATTTATTTATCTCATGGGATTATAAAATGACTGTCTTTGTCTTGTCTTTATACAAAACAGTAAAACCTATATCACCCAATAGTAATATCCCTTGTCAAGACTGAAATTGGAGTTTATAAACCATTCCAAACTTTATTGTGATGCGTGCCACTTACCAAATTGACATTTATTGACCTAGCGTGTGAAGTTTAAATTAAAGTTTGTAGTTTGTACCTACTTTCATGTTACTGTGAGTAGTTTGAACAAAAGTGTTTTGAGCGAAATACGCTACGGAAAAGAAATAGGGACCATCGCTTTTATGTTACTTAAAAAAAGACATTTGAAAGTTGCACTTTCACAGAAGATATGTAGAAAGATATAAAAAGACATTTATTAAGTTAAATGTAGGCACTTATACAGTAGCAAAGAAAACTACACTAGGTTTATACTAGAAAAAAAATACGTAGCGTAATTTGAAATGTAGACCTAAATAGACATATTGTCAATAATGACATACATAACAAATTGTTTTTTTTTTTTTCAAATACCTATATATTCTTTAGTTTGTTTTAAGTTTATTATTACCTTTGTACTTAGTAGTATTAGGTACTAAAACATTTTTACTCTTTTTTTGCATATATTTTGACGTAAAATTTTAACTATTAGGCCCCAGCGCTGCTCATTTAATAAGAACATAGTGTTAAGAAGGATAGAAAAACTGAGGCGATTGAAAAATATATATTTCATTTCACGACTTACAAACCTTCGAATTGTATGTGTATTGAAACTGGATCATATTTTAACAACTGATTTTATACGCTTAGAAGATACTGATAAATTGAAACACTTTCCGATATGAAGCAACTACATATTTCTCTATTTTAGTTTAAAAATAAACAACCACTAAGAGGCACTCCACTCATGCTAAAACGAGCATCGGGTTTCCTTAAAAGTGCTAAGTCGTGTCGGGACCCGGGACTCCCTGGGCGACTGATCCATCAATATCTTTGCATATCCCGCATCGTTTATAGTTTGGAGAATGTGTTTTAGAAACACGGAGAGTTTGGTAGGTAACGAGGTGCGAATATTGCCTTTGTAGCTTGGGTTTGCTAGTGGTTTTATCATGGTATGAAGTTCCGAAATCATTTTGGTAATTAATCTCGCTTATTCTAAAGTACGTATAGACACTTGCAAAACGTTTGATACTACTTGATGAGGATTATAATGTTAGCGAATGAAATTTCTTGTAACTAAGTTACTTTAAAGAATGTGTTTAGGAAACGTGCCGAGCTTGATACAAAGTGCGAAAATTGCCATTTCAGAAATAATTCTCGCTTTCATACTTGAAGTAGATACTGTTTTTACGCAGACACTTGCAAAATTTTTGTTGCCTAATGAGGATTAAAATGTATGCACTGAATAAGATTTTACGGGCGATAAGTCTTTTATAGTGAAATCATATAAAGTTGTAGGTTGTAGGTACTTTTGACGTTATACGTTCATGAAGCTCCTTAAGCGTTTGTAAAGGCAGCTTAATAATTGGGAACAATTGGCTGTAGGTACATCATCATTTTAAGTAGAGCGATACATGTTATGCAACGCATGTTAAATAAGTTTAAGATAATTGACACCTGAATTAAAAAGTCTGTCAAAACGTCAAGCTATTCTCAAAATAAGTAACTGACTCTTTAAGAATTGACATTGGTGGAACTAGAACTCAATTGTTGCCTTGCAACCGAAATTGTATTTAATCAATCTATTCGACTAAAATAGCTTCGAATCCCATTTTCATCAAATAAATACAGTTCTGGATATAAGAATACCCGCAATGGCTATTTGGAAATGAAAAAGAAATAGGTATGGCTAGATTTTGAATGTTAACCGCTTCAATGACATTCTGAACCTGCGAATCCCATTACGAACCAGCAGTCCAATTCAGTTATACTCCGTTACGTAACTATAAACCTTTATTCCCAGTAAAATTTTCATGACTACTGCACAGACTGGTTTTATTTCTACGCCCAAACAAAGAAGGTAGCTTAATGTTTACCAGTAAATACAGATTTTTATGGGCATTATTTCAAACCGTAACAAACTCATAACCGTTTCATTTCAATCAGTTATACGTGACTTTGGTGACCACCCATAAACCTGGCAAAGCGTCACATATGAAACTCGAAATTACCTATCGCTACATTTTTCGACCAAGTCCCAGTAGGCATCAGAAACTCGGTGGGAGTGGCCGCAAGACACTCCCATTGGTGGGTTAGAACACGCCCTCTTTAGTAACAAAAAGGAATGTTTTAATGTTGGTCTCGCGTCGGGGAATAGCAGTCTTGAGAATTCATCCTTCCCTTTCTCTTCGCTTTGGAGACGGAACTCTGCGAATCGGGGTTCGCATCGCGGTCCCGGGAGATTGGTAAGCGCCATCTAGCGCAATATGGCGGTACTACGTGAAAGAGAGTTACAGTAGGATGGCGTGAGTGGTCGCGTTAAAAGCTAATAAAGTTTGGCGAAGTTTTGAATGTTCACAGTATTGCTCTATAATTTTTTTTAGTTGATGCTTTTAAAGTTCGTGTATTTATCTAAATAATGTTGTTATATTTTTAAACAACAATATAATGATGGTATTATAATAAGTATGATTGTCACTGCTCTATTTTTGAACGAAATAGAAAAGTTAAATTTTTACGGCAATGCACATTGTGCTCAATGCGACCTAAATACATACCATTTTCCTACCAATCATAATCATCTTATAATTTATATACAACACTATGCGGCAAATTTATAAATTACAGTCGCTGCCGCGTGCCGTCCTGTAGCGGCGTAGCCTTGTAGCTCGTAGTCCATTCGTAGCAACGACGAATATTATAGTAGAATAAAGTTGTTTTTTATAATTGTTATTTAGGTAAGGTATTTGGGCTTATTGGGTTATTTGGGGGCTGTATGGGAAAATTCTAAACTAAAGGTTTTTTCGTGTGAGAACATATTGTGTTTTTATAATAAACACTTTTCATACTAATTTAATATATAATGACATTTTACATTTATCTTTTTAAGTCAATTTTTTTATTAGTTTTTAGACAACCATTTAGCTTTAGTCTTAAGTTGAATAAAGAAGCTCGAGTAGTTGATATATCTTACATTATTGACATCTTTCCTTCCTTCCATCCTTAAATAATCTTATCTTAATACTGATTACCGTTTTACTTCAAATTGTTTATTTATATTAATCATCAGTCAATTATATTTTATGTTTCAACAATGACGAATCTATTAAATATCAAGTTCTATCGTGGAATGTACTTTACATAATAAGGATAAAGAGCTGTTTCAAATGTCATCGACAAAGAGGTACTTCTGCGAGCCGGTATATAGTATATAGTAATAGCCGGTAATAAGTAACTATTCCATGCCCCTAAGAAATAAAATAATTTGTCAGTCATCTAAAAATGACCACTGATCCATATGCCACAAAAATATCTCTGCCCAAATTAAAACTTTTTCTACTCCTGAAGCTTTCGTAGCCCGTAGCGAGCTTTAGTAGTCCGTAGCGGAGACGGTCGTAAATAATACGCCGCATCATATCGATCTCCGTAAGTAGCTTATCAATTTGCGGAGCTTACTTCGCATTTATAGCTATGGAGACAATCTCACAATTGCAAATTAACTTGTGATTTCGTGTACTGTATTAGTGAATTTTGGTCACAAACATAAATCTTAGGGCTGAGACGTAAGCAATTAAACACATTGTAGTTTATTTGAACATGGGATATTATGACAATATGTAGACGGCCGCAATGAATTGAATCATACAATTTTTTTGTTTATTTTTTAATGATTCATCTGTTGTTGAAATGAAATATTTATTTGTCCAGAACATGGTTACAATGGACATACATTAAGTTAGAGTTCTCGTGTTCTACCGAATTTGGCATACAAATTTATAACATGGTCGCTTCTATTTTTATTACGTTCTAAATTTATAATGGTAACACATTAATATTAGTTTAACATTTAAAACACAATTAGATAATTTCAATTACATTTTACATTTAAATTAAAAATATATGTATTACAAGGTACAAATTCTTTTAAATTAAATTTCAATTTATCATTTACAAGTCAAGTTTTATGTTATAATATTTTTATCATAGTATATTTTTGTCTGTAAAAAATTCTAGCAAAGAAAAATAACTCTTGTCCGCAAGTACATTGAATAGTTTTATTTTGTCCGTTGATGGGTCTATGGTATTTTTTTCCGCAAACATCACACGTTCCTACGTTGCGGCATACACTGCGCTGAGCCAACTCTGATTTTATACAAAGACAACATTTTCTAACGACCCTCAGTGATTGAACTCTGTTAGTGAAGGAAGTGGTCTATATGACGACAGCGCCGACCCCAGATGACCTTGGGACAGAGCAGGTGAATGATTATTCGTAATAAGTCATATAGTGCCTCTATTGGAAACAGTGGCAAACTACAAGAGTCCGACAAAATTAAAAAAATGCATAATTAATCAGATCGTAAACTTTTCTCATAGTCTTTATAGAAAAATATAAAAAGCAGTAAAGGTTGTAACTACGAAAAAGATTTTATTATAAGTATTAATTCTTTAAGACCGTTAATATTTTTTTCGATTCTTAATCAAGGAAATATGGATCTTACATTTGGAAAACTCTCATACAAACATTTAGCATGGCACGACTTCTTTGAACCGACATCGCTCGGATTGAGTCGGATGAAGTGTGCACCTGCACACCTTTTCACTGAATAACTATATATACTTATAATCAATATTATTACTAGTGTGTTGAAAAAAGTTGATATTGATTTAATTTGACACAAAAATAAAAATGAAACAGTCGTGAGAAAAATAAAATGTAAGCCAGAAGAACCGCTTAGCATTTAGACACCAGTAAAAGTTGTTTCAACGCCGCTGCAAAGGCAAACACATTAATGAACCAAGACCAAAATTAGGTCTGTAACATTATATCGGTAATAGGTAATTACCGGTAATCCTGTAATCGGTCAGGTTAGAGAATTAGCCACCAGGGCCCTATTTGCGGTGGCCGCGATTAGACCCATAAAACTCGAGCGATCTGATAAGGGACGCGCGAAAATCGACAACAGACAAACGTATATGTCCCACATATAGTTAGCGGTGGGCGAAATTTATGGTGCTCATAGACTGCCTAAGGGTTTGCACAGTCAATGTTGCTGTGTGTTTTACGGAATGCTGCAAGTCAGACTAGCGGTCAAAGTAGGTATAACCGATTTTTGTTTCAAATTGTATTGGAATACCTACCTTAACAAACATGAAACATATTTAAGAACATGTATATGACACATATTTGAAGGTATTCATACTTCCACGACGTGAATTTTTTTTAAACATACATGAAATATATATGTTAAGCGATATTTAAGGATTTATTTGTGCCCATAAAAAATTGCCTTCCGGTAAAGTCTGTTCGCTCCATTTTACAAAGTCTAATTTTTCCATATCATATTATATATTAGATGTCTATTTGAAAAATTTGTATAATTTCTTGGGCATAATCTTACTGAAATATTATTGACCGCATTTGTAATACGTTACTTACAGTATCGTAGGTTTTATTCTATGTCATAGGACGAGGTGCGTCATACAGTACATACACCTCCTGTGTCATAAAAAAAACAATACGATATACCTACATCCTGCAAAGAAAAAAACAGTTCGGTAATTAGATGAGATCAATTTTAGTTAAATTGTAAAAATAAACACATTACTTGTAAAAACAATTTTATTAATTATCTATACTTGTTCACAATATTCGATAAGAAAATACACTAGAATCACTATACTATACAATAAACTTATCCTAAAACTAAAAACGTGAGGCAAGGAAGCAAGGATACTGGCAGCGTTTCCTCGCTGAATGGCTAAGCTAAGCCGTTGTGCGAGGAACGAACCAGCATTTTTATTTTCCGAAATAGATAATAATTTTGGTGCTATTTTGTCGAAAAGTAATTTAGCATTCGGACCCCATAGCCCAAACGTCTCTACGCCAAATTACTTTAATTACTACAATTCACCACAGTAATGACTAAATTTGGGTTTATGGCCTGTCTTATTGGTACCATTTCGGTTCTTTTATCAAACATCCCAAAACCAAGAAGTATTAGACATTGTCTGAATAATGAAACTAAAATCCTAAATAACCATAACTGACGTCTCACTAGAAAATGGTTAAAAAGCCTTCGAGCCTGACATTAGTTAAACATGCTATTTACAGCCACTAAATTACTATTTCTGGAATGGCACGAAATATCCGACACGTAACGAGTTGAAAAACGTTCGTAACTGAAACTAAACTCGCATGATTTTTGGCAACTTTCCGTCCGCGGAGGCGTCGGCTGGGAAATTTCCAACATTTGAATGCAGTTTTATTAATGCCTATGCATATTCAAAGAGTTTGTCTTTGTTTCGGAATGAGCTGTGTGAGTACACGTTACAGCACTCTGCAGAAAAATATGTTTTTACTCACACACGGCCAGAGTTTTAACTGACCTATTCTTCGTAACAAGTCTCAAGTCTAGAACTGTTATAAACTATAGACATAAAGTGAATAGTAGTACTATTTATTGACGGTCTAACAAAGACAAGGCAACAGACGACTTTTAGTTAAATAAACCAGCCAATGAAAAATGAACGTCTCATTCATGTTTATAAGTATCGTATACTTGACAACCCGATTGCTGTTAATTCACATTGACCGATATGGTTTGATTCGTTTCTGAAATCGATATTGATTTGGTTATTGATGGCCCAAAATTTATCATCTAGAGGTAACATCCTTACACAAGAATGTTAATTCCATACATCGATACCATGTCAATTTGGTTTCAAATGATTGATTCACCTGTTTTCGTTTTAGTCAGTTTTATTATTCCGTTCAAAAATTTTAGTTCACAGCGTGTACACATGTAGTGTACTCCTGACTTGCTCACGCTGTAGCCTGTAGCCCGTCAGTCAGACAGACGTGAAAACAAAGTGGCACAATTAAGGCGCGACCCGCTCCAGCAGAGTTCAACAGTTTTTCCCTCGTAATTCTATTACATTATTAACTTACACCGTGTTAAGGAAGTAGAGATGTGAGTTAACACGAAAAAAAGATATCGATATTCTGTGTAACCTTCCTGTCTTGGATGCACAAGTTGGTAGACGATTGTAAAAGTACTATAGATAGTACCAACTTTTTATTTTGTTTTGCTAACTTTACCACTGCATTGCAATGCAGTTTTACTATACTAAGGGCCTGTTTTACAATCGCTGAGTAAAGTTCTAAATAAGCTACTTAGAACTTATCTGCTCAATAAACAAATAGGGTTGTTGACTTTGACGTTAGACGGGCACTTTTGCTTGCTATTAAAAGCTTATCAAAAAATTGTCAACGTCACTATTCTTTACTGAGCAGATTAGCTTACTTAGAACTTTACTCAGCGATTTTGAAACAGGCCCTATAAGTTGTTGTAAAAACTGAGTTAAGTCAATTTAAAAAAAATTACTCATAAATTATTGAGTATTATGTTATAGCGGCGTTTTAATGGTTCTATGTTTCTTCTTACTGGCTCCACAAACATTTTATATCACTGGCAAAATGCATACATGTAAACGTAACACGCGCTCTCAAAATGTGTCGTTTTTCTTTTTCGTTATTAAAATGTTTTCATTTTTAAAATAAAGATGGAGTTTTGAATGAACTTCCCGGCCCATGCTCCCGGCAACCGGCACTCTGTTATAACGTCACTGATTGTAAGTTCTCATCTTTTGAGAAAAATACTCAATTAATTAATTAGTTAGCGTGTTAGTTAGGGTAATTAGAGTGCAGGAGAAATAGGATCAGAGCAATGGTTGCCGTCCAACATTTATATCAAAAAGATTTGAGAACAATATTCACCAACAGATTTGTTCTCCAATCTTTTGGACATTATAAAATATTTAGATATCGATATCGGCATGGCTCTTACCCCACCGCTATTAGTCTCGGCGCGTCGTCGGCTCGCTTCTCGGGCAAAGATCGCTAGCTGAAAACTTTTAATACTTTAACTCGACTTTCACTCAATTTCGCTTAACGCCTTGTCGTTGACACGAGGCGATCTTGCTGCGATAACGCACCGTAACAGTTTTACTAGCGTGAAATGTTAACTTATGGGTCTAGAGTTTAAAAATCTTATATATAATAATAATCCGCGGGGCTTAGTCCGACTGAGCGGCTGGTCCAGATCTATTTTTACGCTACTTTAAACCTTATCTGCCTAGACATACAGTTTTTAGTTGATACAAATAATTATTGTCTGTAGTTTAGAGTTGTCTGAATAAAAGGTATTGAATAAATTAACAAACAAACACACCGTTAAATATTATCTAACCCCAAACTATTACATAAAACATGATTGTATAACTTGTACTATCGCTAGATAAAAGGATAAACGTTAAACGCTAGATAGAAATATAAGCTAGATATTGATTCTGCAACTTGATTCACTTATTCGCCTCTGCACTCTTAACTTATTCTTATTTTATATTCCGATATTTTTATCATTATAGGCCTCAAATAAAAGATGAACTCTAAATGAATACCAACGTTTTCTTAAATAAGGCTTTTTTCAAAATATGTACCTATAACACGAGAATTTAGTCATATACATATCAGGTTATGAATTATAAATATAGCCATGAAGCTAAACAACTTTGTCAAACTTGAGCCATTCCAAACTAAATTAATGAGCAGACCGGGCAGTGTGTAAAGTATTAAGATTATAGGTATTTCATAAAAAAATGTGACCTTGCAAACTTTTTAAATTTTATGTCATCATAATATTTCCAAATGCGGCAATATATAAAATACTCAAAATACAGCATATCCAGAAATCATAAAGTATGTAATTAACATGTATTGCGAGGTACCAGATAATGTATTTTGCCAGAGGCGTTTTCCACCTCATCTAAATTTAAACTAATTTAGAAAAATTCGTTTACTGAATTAACTCAAAACGAGAATCGAACCCAGTACATGGTTTTCAATACGAATTACGCTCTACCACAACCATTTGGTTGTCATACTATTTATTTAGTCAAAACATGAGTATGCAATTACAGTATACGTTTTTTAAGTTATTGTTATTCTCAATAAAAGCAGTTTTAATAGATGAAACTACTCGTCTAGCACACGTTTAGAGTTCTACTATATTTATTTTAAAAAATCACCAGTCCCGATCAACCGAACTCAAAAAAATCACCAAAACTAGAAACAAAATAAAAACCCCATCACGACACGACAAATTGATGTCATCCATCCCTCTCTGGCTAACAGTCGCAACATATCACTCTGCTCACGTCCTCAGCATTTTTCCTCTATATATTATTAATACATAAGTACAACGGATGCACTCCTCTGTCGCGCGGGCTACTTATAAGTCCGTCCTTTTCTATATTGTTGGGTTTAGTTTTCCCAAGCGACCGAGCCTCGAGGGTAAAACTCCCTTGGGTCGGTATTGAGTCTATAGAAGGAAAGTTATCTGTACACCTATTGTCAGCCCTCCCACCCTCACACCCCGGCCGGAGGGCTCCTTATGAGTTCCACTTTTTTATTTTCGGAAATCTTCAACATTTTAATACAAGTTTTTGGACACTTGTTGAATTAGTAGCGCTACGTGCGTAGCATGCTACGATAAACTTGCTACGGATAGATCTTGCTACGAAGACTAAGGCTAGCAGGATTATTATGTTATTGGAGGAGGGTTAACTATGTTATAGCATATCAAGAACATTTTGTATTTTTACGTAACGCTCCATACTAGGAAGCTATGTAGTTGTGGGTTCGAATTACACGAGAGGCAAATAATAATAAATATTTTGTTATGGTAAATAAGAGTATAGTTTTTGCCTGGGTCATGGATGGTTCTAAATGTAATAAAATATGTTTATCAGTTATTGAGACGCCATGGTACAAGGTTTGCTAAGTTGTGATTAGTTTTGTTTGAATAAATTTGTTTACTATGTGGACAACTTTATTTACGTGTATATGTTTTTTAAGACTAAAATTTGAACTATTTTCACAGAGTAAGTATTTTACTACGTAAAGTATTAGTAACGTTTTCGACACATGTATAATAGACTTTTTTCATATCTTTTTCTTGTTCTAAAATTTTATTTAATGTCTGACAAATAAATATTGTCACATTCTTAATATATCACGTGGTTGGTCAAACTAATCGTCATTAGCAACCCCATACGATATAAGGCTACGTATACACGGTCGACAGCATGTCAGGCGAAATTAAGAAGTCATTATGTTCCGACCAAGATTATTAGCCAAACCATGGGGTCGGTATTCTCACATTGAGTATTGGTTCAGTAAGCTCTCTACAAAATATACCATTAGTAAGTTTCTCCGAAATTCCGAATACACGCGGTCTCATTTCACCGTATTCAATATAAATGGTGTTATACTATCGTCATTAACAACAAATGATATAAAGCTTTATTTTACCTCTACATGAACGACCGCATGTCAGGCAAAAAGAACGGGTAACAACTAGTTCTACACCTCCTACTCATCATTATAAAAAAATACTTAGGAAATAATAGTGAAATTAGTAATTTTCTACATCCTTATTACGTATGACTTTATTGATTTGATTGACAGGAGATTTCTTTTCTTTGGGTCCTATATTATGAGCTATTATGGATCTAAAAACGATTTTTACCGTCCCAAACGACTGCTACTGCATTATGAAAATTTCACTTTTTTTTTTATAAAAATAGCCGGAAACCGAAAAAGTGTATTTTATTTAATTGTATTTTTATTTGAACAGGTGAAAATCACGGAAGCGTGCCCAAAAAGTGTGACGATGTTCGTAGTCAATCTACATGCCATTAACACTTCGAGCCTTCTGTATCTCCCTATTGTGGTTATAGGATCGGTCTACTAATCATAATTAGCAACTAATACGATTTAAGGCTAGGTGCACACCGGCCCGATGCGCCACGCGACCGCCACGTGACCGAGCGCGGGACGATTGACGCGTCGCACGATTTGTCCTAAACTTGTTTAGTACAAAAGACAAATGTATGTAGATAAATAAAAACGTCAGTACGCCCCTTGTGATATTTGATATCAGACGGAAGAATGTTTTTGTCAAAATTGGATTGAAGGTATTAGGGATAGTATCTATAGATCGATTTCTTTCGCAAATTTTACATCATTTATAATGTTATTCGTGTTTTTTCAACATAATATATCGAAAATACGACATGATATAAAAATATTATACTGTGCCCTTTTTTTAAAAAATCTATAACGTTCTGTTAACTTAACTAATGTAAATAAAGAGAAGCATATTAATATAGTCAAATTTGTTTCGAAATAACTAATGATTAAATTTTGTTATTTACTAGCAAGTATTACTTTTTTTATTACCATTATTTTAAGGTTGGCAATGCGAATTGGTTATCGCCTTTTAATAAATTTAAAATTATCTTTGTCAACCGTATCAATCTTGATTATTGATCATACTAATTACTACACATACATTATAAAAATAAAAGCAAAAACATTACAAACTTACCCTCGGTAACTCCATCTGTAGACATCCGGCGCACACGCAGTGTCACGTGTCGACAAAACGCTCATTCCGATTATTGTGCCGTAATCTAGTTAGACAAATTCGTGCAGTGTGCACTCAGCTTTACGAGATTTTGTTTCAATTAGGTTACTGAAACATTTTTTTAAATTAGCTGTATGTCAAGTAATTTAACATTATAGTTGATTTTAACTTTACAAGGAAGTATTTAAGTTGTTTAAGTGTGTGATTAGAAGATTAGGAAGTAGTTTTTAATTTCTTAGAATTTAGCTGTTGGTAAAATTTGTCTGCATTTAGGAGTAAATCGAACCTACATCTTTTCGCTATATGGACGACTTCTCTTCCAACTGAGTCTGACTACTAATGCCATTAGGTATGCCTTGTGTCCACCAATTTTTTGGTTTGATTACCACCTGAGGAAGTCGAAAGATTTTCGAGTATGTTCATTAAGTCGTGTATCTTAGGTGTATACAGTGTTACATTGCAAAGGGGTGCCAAATTTTAAAAATAAGATCTAGAGGTGCACTGCTTTTGGTATTTGTTGTCAATTTGAACCTCTGGTATGCGCGGACGCTCCTGCTGTTAGAAATGTACCTTACATCGAAAAGGCTAAGGTTTGTTTTCACGCGCCATTGTGACTATTATTGCATTGAATTTGCAGTTCTAGGTTGCACAGAGATAGTGCGTGCGTATTTTTTATGAATGAGGCAAGATTATCCAAGCGTACCATATTTGAACAGCGGATAGTTATAGAAAAAAATAAAAAATAAGTTTGTTTTTTATATCGTTTATATCGGAGATCGATTTAGTTACTGATTCTGAGTGGACCCTAAAAATTTAGCATCCCTTTGCAACTTAACCTTGTATAAAATTTCCCAATAAGCACTCTTCACCACTTTTCCCTTTCTTTATAGTTGTCCTCTGCCTGAAGGTTGTCTGGAAAATCTCGCTATTAGCGATAAAACCGACTAAATTGTACATGTTCTGTAAATATCAAATGTAACATCTTTGTTTGGCATACCAAACAAAGATGTTAAATTTATTTATACATGCAATAAAGAGTATCTTTCTATCTTAAACTTAAAAACCACGTTATGAGCAAAACATTCAAACTTAATTTATTAAGTTTTTAAAATATTTTGTAAATATTATTGGTTGATACTTACAACTTAAATAATAGATTAGTTTGACTGGCATATCGCATGTTTAAATTGGCACTACTTTAGTATTCTAACGTTTATTTTCTAAATGGTATGTCTGTCAAGCTTAGCCGGTATCCTCGTAACAATAAAATGTCAATTGTAGCTCATTTCCGTAGTCTAACGAGTTAAAATTATCATATTAGTTTCATATCAAAACTAGTTACACAACTAAATTGCCAACTCAGTACCCGTGAATGTAAACTAACCATTAATTTAGCGCCCCAAAACAGAATCGAATCACCGTAATTAATTTAAGTTTTAAAAGTGCCTGCTCCTAGCTGCATCTCCATTTTGATGCTAATCCAGTAACACGATCCCCATTCTTTCCCCATACAATTAGGGCACAGATAAACCCATGCATTATCTAGTCAAGAATACAATGGAAAATATTACCCTTGCAGTAGGACAAAAATTGTTAGTATAATATTTCAAGTGGGGCGCAAAACGTACCATGTGTGATGTCGAAATGGCTCAAAAGTTTTGTGCGTGATGGTGCAATGATTGATAGGGTGTTGGTAGTATTATTAATGATAGTAGTAATCAGTATTTTATGTGTCTGTGTTGGCAAAATTTTATAAATTATTAGAATAAATAAATTATTTTAATATTGTACTAAAGATTCAATTTTTTGAGTAAATACACATGTTTATCGCTTCTAGCGGTAAGACCACCTTATTTATGAAGATGAAAGTTAAAGCTTATTAAACACTGCCTTTATTCTTTACCTGTTAGAAACACCAAGTGCTAATGTTAAAGGATTTATATAAATGAAACGATTTAGTAATTATTTACGTAATTTAATCTCGTATTTCGTGATATTTTGTCTCATGAACGATTACAATTTACATTTCTTATCTGATATACAATTGCGTTAAACAATACATTACTACATGTTTCATATTCAAACAGGATACACCACAAAATACGGTTTTTCCATCGAGCAAGTGAACGGGATATTTTTATTTTTCGTATACACCTTCATAAAGAAGATAGATTTTTTCGTTGTATCCTTATTTGCGTAGAATCTCTATTTATTAAAATACAGATATGTTTTAGATATGGTCGTTCTCCGGTAGACTCGTTCGATACAAGCCGTGAAATAACTCTAACCGAAATTAATCGAAATGTACACTTCAAAATTTACAATGGTACTTACAATAAATATATCACAGATTTTACAGAAACGAAAATTACAATTTATTACGGATAGTAAAATTAAATTGATATCGGATAACTTTTTACAATATGTCGCCCTGAGCAATTGTAAATTGTTTGTTGAATGGGCTTTATAAAAATCTACTTGACTACTCAAATCTAGCAACTGATCTATGAGAAGTTAATAACTAATTATATTTACATTAAAATTACAAAGTATTTACAATAAGACCTAGACCCACAGCTCTACCGACTTTTCACCTTAAATAATGTACAGTCAGTAACACAAGTATTTAAGCTTTAAAAATTATTTGGTATTGATATCTCACTTATAATTAGTGCAGTCTAATAATTAACATATTTCATAAAACTATAACAAATAAAAAAGTCGATCACCAACAAAGTACTGTAGTCATCATGTAAATTATTTAAATAAACAAAACTGTGACAATTATAAAAGGTACATTTTTTTGTATGATATTATTAGTCAGTCAATTAAAGAAAAGCTATAGTCATTAGTTTACTGATGCTAAAATGGCGTTTGATTTTATTATTTTATCTAATCTCGTAAAATTAAAGCAGTCTTTTACCATTCACAATCAAATGAATTGAATATTTAAATTATACCGGTTGGTAAAGCTTTTTAAAATTAATACAACAAAATAAAAAAAAACGAATAGAAAACATAAAAATCGTCAATATATCAATTTAAAAACTCCAAGATGACTAACGGATTTAGTAAGAACTGTCATTTCGACATCTAACAATTTTATAGTACACGTGTGCTTTAGTACAATCTTCAACAAAAGTGTTACAAATGTTAAAACAAAAAAAAACATTGTCAAATTATATTTAGATGTGTAAAACATCAAAATGGCGGCGACTAACCTAGTCCGTACAACGTTGGCTACTTGGACGCTAAAGGCGCTGTTTGTGCGTACTGTTGCGCACTGCATGTTGGTAACGAGAAGGGGTTTACAGAAAACGGTGATGATACGAGCCCTCCCATTCCTGAGGACAAAGAAAAATAGATTAGAAATGACAGAAAGAAGAACAAAAACCAAACAACACATTAGGTTAATATGCTAAAAGTAATTAATGCGTTTGATAAAAGCTAATCGAACACTTTTTTTGATTTTAATAACGTAACTTGATCATTATTTATCCGAAGTTCCGAACTAAATAGGTATTGTATTGTGTTATGTCCGTAGGTGTATTAAGAATGCTACAACATGCAACAAAAAGCAAGGAAACAAAACTATGGCATTGGGTGAGGGTTACATTAGACTAGAATATAAAAACAAATCTTCGAAAGATGAGCATTTTTTTTTAGTAATTCAGAATGATAAGGTGCTTACATAAAAACAAAATAAATCAATTAGCACATTGAATATATGAGAAATGGCAATAAAGCACATTTACTAACTAAAATAAAGCTACAATAAGGGTTAGGCAGGGTTGAAAAAGCCATATAAAACAATACTGACAAAAAAAAAAACTACTAACACTGCACTGCTAGATGCTGCCAGTTTTGTTGGTGATGCGGAGGGCTGTGCCTCACTACCGCAAAGGCGCTCCGCAGTTTATTCTCTTTACTCTGAGGCCCTTTCATAACCCCGTCGTTGCATTTTGTAGTGTTTGCCGGACAGTCAGCCGCCTTAGAATTTCCATTTCTTTCACTGTAATGTCCGCTATCTTTCGTGTTATACGCGTTATAGTGATGGTCAGACGATAAATGCCCATTCATGTTGGCTGGGTGATACGGGCCAAGGGACACTGGACGAGAGAAACAGGGGTTAACATAAAGCGACGTACACAAACAGCGTGGGAGAAAGCGTTGGAAATGTGAAATCTTGTTGGCTGTAAGCTCGTATTAACAAACAGGTCTCAAAGCTTGACCAATGTCCAAAGCAACTCTTGTCTTAGGTACAAACAAATAAATCATTTGAAATTCCATAGCTGTTCAAGTTACTGTATTTTTAATTGTAAATATTAAATTGTTGGATGCGTGACTCTGATAGATAATTTATCTGAATAGTAATCCATGTAAACAAATATCAAAACTAAATATATGTATATTTGTTGGTTCTGAATTAAATAAAAATGAGTTCATACCTACTTGAAAAGGAGATCAATAACAGGTATTCAAAAATCATTGTTTGACTAAATACCTACTTACAAAATTGTTGACGTCACCACTCTCAAACGTCAGGTGAGGGTTGCAGAGTGTGAAGGTAAATAAAACTAAGTAGGTGAAGCTGATTTTACTTACAACTTAGGTGGAGTCAAGTAAGTCAAGGCAGCAGGAGCAGAAGATAAGAAAGACGAAGTTGTAACAGTCACGTAAAACCAAAATGTAGCTGGCTCTAAGTGACTTACGTGAAAAGTAAGTGTTGTAATAAACTGACTTAAATACGCTGTGGAAAATTACCACTGTAAGACAGAATTAGAGCTTCAACACTGTCGATTCTGTAAGAATACCCAAGTAAACTCGCTCTAAATATCACCTGAGCGGTACAAACAATCATAACATTACTTAGTGTCGATGAGCGACTTCAGTCTTAGGGCTCACAATGTACGGATAAGTTCTCATTAGTTCTGAATATGCTATATTTTACTTATCTGAGGGTAAACACGATTTGACACATTTTTGACACGATTTTCAAGCACTTTTATCATCTACTTATTTTTATCTTTTACATAACTTTATCCGTACATTTTGAAACAGAACCCTTAAAGTGACAGCGCGGTTCACCTAAGCAATACAAACGAACATAGACTTTATTTTGTGACCGAGTGGGTTCACATTACCTATCGTCGATGAGTAAGTGAGATTTTTTTTACAGAATCGAGAGATTGTATCTACTCTAAAAGTAAACAACACACTTACGAGAGGTAGTATTGAAGAGTGACGTCGGCGGTGCGGGGTAGTGCTGTGGATGCGGGTAGGAGGCGGGCGCGGCGTGCGGTGTCGACGCGGCGGAGCAGTACCGGGGCGAGACCGAGCCGCCGCTGCGCGCGTACTCCTCTAAAAGAAAAAGCCTGGGGTCAACACGAAATTACCGTTAGGATTTTGGTGGTAGCATGAAAATTTTGGGTAATACCTCAATTCTTTAAACTGCCATAATCTTGCAAAGGTTTTTTTTTTAATATTGGGTATCAAATATAATACGAGAATAGCCAGAAGTGACGCAACACAGTGGCAGAAAAGTATCAGAAGAAATGACTTTAGAAAGATAAGGACCGGGATATTGATTAATTTATTTGAGTTAAAAGGAAGAACCAATATTTCGGATTTCTATTTCCAAAAATAATTTATGTAGAAATCATCCATCCATCCATCAGCCGAAAGACGTCCACTGCTGGACATAGGCCTCCCCCAAGGATTTCCACGAAGATCGGTCCTGTTCCACCCGCATCCAGCGGCTTCCCGCGACCTTCACCAGATCGTCGGTCCACCTTGTGGGGGGCCTACCAACACTACGCCTTCCGGCCCGCGGCCGCCATTCAAGGAACTTCCTGCCCCAACGGCCATCAGTCCTGCGAGCAATGTGCCCCGCCCACTGCCACTTAAGGTTTGCGATTCTGAGAGCTACGTCGGTGACTTTGGTTCGCCTTCGGATCGTCTCATTTCTGATTCGATCGAGAAGGGAAACTCCGAGCATTGCTCTCTCCATCGCCCTTTGAGTGACCTTGAGCTTTCTTATGAGGCCCATTGTTAGCGGCCACGTCTCAGATCCGTATGTCATCACTGGCAACACACATTGATTCCATACCTTGGTCTTGAGGCATTGCGGTAGTGTTTATGAGGAGAAGATATTACGTAGCTTCCCGAACGCTGCCCATCCGAGTTGGATTCGACGATCGACCTCTTTCTGGAAGTTGGACTTACCTAGCTGGACTGTTTGTCCAAGGTAAATATAGCGGTCAACGACTTCCAGAGTAGAGCCTGCAACCATAAGAGGAGTGGGTGCGACATGGGAGTTTGACATGATTTTCGTCTTTTCCATGTTCATTTTAAGACCCACTCGTTGCTACTGAGGTCATCGAGCATTGCTCCAAGATCCTCCAGGGTCTCAGCCGTGACCACGATATCATTGGCAAAATGAAGGTGAGTCAGGCACTCGCCGTTAATGTTGATGCCAAGTCCTCTCCAGTCCAAGAGCTTGAAAGCGTCCTCCAGCGCTGCGGTGAATAGTTTCGGGGAGATTACGTCTCCCTGTCTTACACCTCGCTGCAGCTGAATCGGTTCCGAGCTCTCGTCCTGAAGACGTGCTGACATGGTGGCATTACAAAGACTACAGCACTTCGATGTACCGGTAGTCAGTTTGGCACCGCTGAAGAGATTGGAGCACTGCCCAAGTCTCGATCGAATCGAAGGCTTTTTCGTAATCCACGAACGCCAGGCATAGTGGCCGGTTATACTCTTCTGTTTTTTGTATAACTTGCCTGAGCGTGTGGATGTGATCGATGGTACTTTAGCCTTTACGGAAACCGGCTTGTTCGGGAGGCTGGAATTCGTCAAGCATGCGTGCGAGACGGTTCGTAATGACTCTCGAAAACAGCTTATAGACATGACTCAGAAGCGTGATGGGTCTGTAATTCTTCAGCAAAGACTTATCGCCCTTTTTGAAGAACAGCACCACGCCCCCGTGCCAAGCCTGTGGCGTTTTGCCCTCGAGGATGACGGAGTTAAAGAGCCTCTGCAAAGCTTAAAGAATCGGCGTACCGCCAGCTTTCAGAAGCTCAGCCGTAACTCCGTCGTCCCCCGGCGCCTTGTTGTTCTTAAGCTGTTTGAGAGCCATACTAATCTCGTACAGGCTGACGCCCGGGATATCTTCGGTATGGTGTCGGGTTAATTTAGCTCTCGGATCTGCCGCTATACTATTAACAGGCGGTTGCGTCATCGCGTACAAGTGTCCATAGAACTTTTTAATCTCTTTCAGGAGCTCAGGTTTGGACGATACGATTCTGCCGTCGTCGGTTTTCAACTGCGTCAGTTGGCTTTGCCCAACGGCCAGATCTCGTGCTAATACTTTCGAGCCTTTGTTTTGCTCGATTGCTTCTTTGGTACGGTTTGTATTAAAGTCGCGTATGTCGCGAGTCAGAGACTTAGAGATCTGTCTGTTGAGCTGCCGATATTGGACTGTATCCGCCGACGACTGCAGAACCATAGCGCGTCTTTCCATCATGAGCTCCAGAGTGTGATCGGAGATTTTCTTCGTTCTTTTGGTACGCTTGGGCCCTATAAAGTTTTTCCCAACCGTAAGGACAGTGTCCACGAGCCTGTTGTTGTACTCGTCCACGTCGACACACTCCCCTGTGCAATCGAAGCGGTTTTGTAGTTCCAGCTGGAAGTTCTCATGGTTTTGGATTTGGGAAGGTGCTGGTCGGAGCGTAGATTTCATCAGACGCGTTCTTTCAGACTTTATATTAAGATTCAATGTGCCTCTTACCATTCGGTGATCACTCCCTGTTTTAACTGAGTTGATCACGGAGACATCATTGAATATTCGCCTTTTGTCGGTCAAGATGAAGTCTATCTCGTTTTTAGTAGCACCGTTGGGGCTCTGCCAGGTTCATTTACGATGTGGCGACTTTCTAAAGTAGGAATTCATCATAAAGTGTCCCTCCCTCTCCATGAAGCCGGCCAACATAAATCGAGCGTTCCGTGTCCCAATCCCAAATGGCCCAACTACCAGCTCGTCACCGCATCGTTTGCCCAGTTTTGCGCTGAAGTCCCCCATGACCACCGTGTAGTGAGTTCGTGGGGTGCGTATGGCTTTGGATATGTCCTCATACAATACCTCCACGTCCTCATCGGGGCATGTCGAGGTCGGGGCGTAAACCTGTTTGACCTTCAGCGAGTACCGTTTAGATGCTCTGAGTATAAGGTACGCCACCCTGTTCGACACGCTCCCGATTTGTACAACGTTGTTCACAAGGGACCTGTGGACTATAAACCCGACACCACCTTGGGACAGTTGGTCGCCCTCCCGGAAATAGAGTAAGTTACCGGACTTAAGCACGATCGTGTCCTCTCCCTCTCTTCGGACTTCAGAGAGACCCACGATATCCCAGCGCAACCTGCTCAATTCCTCCTCCAGTTCGACTAACTTCTCCTCTACCCGCAAGGTACGGACGTTATATGTTGCCAGGGCCAAGGTCGTCTGGCGGGGGATCCTCGCCGCCCGCATATGTATGTTATGTAGAAATATTCATCGTGTAATGGAAATAGAAAAACTCGTTGTATAACACCACAAAAATGTTAATTCCTTACTTGAAAACCATAAGTGTATGTCATATCTTGGCCAAAGATTTGGGAAAAAAGTAAGAATTTTACATGACCCGTTTGTCTAAATTCTGAAACCACTATCGTGTTAGTAAGTCGAAGCTTTCGCTCCGACTAATCTTGCGAGCTAAAATTCAACATACCTGTAAAGTGGAACAACAGTGAACGTTCGCTTTCAGCGAGTGTTTCTTGTGTAAACAAGTGCTAAGCGAGCTAGATAAGTATCCGGTAAGGCATTTTGTGTTGATAAAATGACCTATCTCGACTTAATTTTGTTAATCAAAATTAAGTTTAGATAGGTAACTAGTTTCTTGGGTAAAATTGTTGGTTCGCACGAGTACAAACAAACCCAGAAGTATTTCACACAATTAAAGAAAATCCTGAATGAAAATGCGTTACCTCGCAAGCTTTTCCCTTAGCAACTGATGGTAAACCTAACTTAATGTGTTAAATGAGCCCAAACTAACTGCATTGTCAGCCTAATTTCACATATGTACTTACAAAGTTTTGAAGCGATGCGACAAAAAGAAGTAATTCAGACTTAATAAATAAATAAATAATACATTCTTTCCACAATCATACCCATTATCTAGCCCCAAACTAAGCAAAGCTTGTATTATGGCGACTAGGATAAACATACTTTTATACATTAGAATAGTTTGTTACGGGATTGCTACCATGTACCTTATTTTTGAGTTCTCGATATTTCGGCACTGTTGCAAGCGCCATGATCACGGAGTAACTCAGTGATCATGGCGCTTGCAACAGTGCCGAAATATCGGGAACTCAAAAATAAGGTACATGGTAGCAATCCCGTAACAAACTATTCTAATGTTAGTGACCATGAAAGTTTAAAACAATATATACTTTTATACGTTTTTAAAAATATATGACTTAGGTACAAAATATGCTCGTGCTCGTCACACAAACATGTGCCTCTTGAGGGATTCGAACCTGTAACCGCCAGGTATAGTAGTCCGGAGCGCGAACTACTACACCAGACGGTCGTCGAGACTTGACTTCCAAGATTTTATTAGTTAAGTTTGAACACCAAAAGTTTTATTAAATACGAATTTAAGTAAAAATCAACAAACCTTCAGTCCATTGCGAGGCGGCTGTGTCCTGTACACTGACGGCTAGCTGTCCAGTGTATGAGTTGAAGGGCATACTGGCTGGAGGCGAACGGGGCGCACTCAGCCCCAGCTGGTTGTTCCGAGGCATCGAGTATAATGCTTCGGCTAGGTCTGCTGCCCGTTTTAGAATTATTTCCTGGTTTTTGAGAATTAAAAAAATCGAGTAAAGATCAATAGAATTTAAGTAACACAAAACCTATTAATGCTGATAATTTGGGAAAGTTTTTTTTTTAAGAGATTTTGCTGAAAACGTTGTTTTTTTCGGGAAGGAAATTAATTAATTTATAGGAATATTCTGCCCATCACATCAAATAGATTACAACAGTGAATTTACAAAAAATATATATTTTACTTTTCTTTATAACTAAAACGGTTGATTTATGAATTCACGTGAAAAAGCGGTTTACGAGATAAAAAAAAATTAAAACAATCCTTAATTTTACCCTAAGTTCACACAACATAAACCATAATTATTGACTAAAGTAAATCACTAGATGATTTAGAAGAAAGATTTTCACATTAAAATTTTACACATTTTTTTTTTGTTTTACCTTAAAAATTTGTATTTTTTCAGTAATATCTAATACATACCTTTGGTAATTTCTCCGGGTCCCCAGGATGCCGTGGTATCAGTTTCTGTAGCCTCTGGAAGCCGTAATCTATCGTGGGCTCGTTGAGCGCTGCTATGCGAACACACAAAAACAGAATCAATCATTAGTTGCCCTAACGAATAGCCCTAATTGATGGATCGTACAAGATTGCCTATCTTGAGTTCCCAAATTACGGTTTCGATGAAAAAACTCGGGGACGTAATGAGATTCTTGTAATTCTTTTCGTGCGGTTTAAATATATTGTTTTCTTCTAATTAAGCAAAGGAATTTGTGCTACCGATAAAAAGTGTTCACAATTTAGTTTTAAATATACTACACTTCCTTGCTATAACCAAAGTAAAATGGGATTTATAGCAAAAATATTTAATTGCGAAGGAGAAGTTAGCATGACTAAGTATTAAGGAATTGTTTGTCAGAAAACGCCAAAATTAAAAGGTTTTATCAAAACCCATTCAATTGTTGATGCTTGATTTGACAACACACTTTCATATTTACAGAACTTAATAAAGAAGGATTTATTAAGAAGGATTTATTAAAGAAGGATTTACTTATATGAACATTGCATTGAAGATTTATATAGCATTGAATAACTTTTCAATTGTTTCTTCAAATAAATATTTAAGTTGTTTATGAGCACCTAAAGGATCATTCACAACGAAGTTATTTTATGTTGCTCAACGTTTCCAATTGTAGGTAACTGGGCAGCATTCAGAATTATGAAATCTATACAAAGTTACTTAATGTTACTGTTTCCATATTGCCAAATGTAAATAAATCTAATTTCGGTGTGGATGACCCGTCATAAATAAATATACGTGTACTCACAAACATAGACAAATCTTCCTGGTGCCCCTTTGCAGAACTGTTTGCTCTTGTATGAGAGCGTCACTTCCACTACTCCTGGTATGTGCCGAGGCGGTGTCTGAACTCTTATTGCGTGAGATGTTATTAGCTGACAACAAGGAAATATCGTTTATTTGGATATACTGAGTTGGTACTAATTGAATTCATTCAATTAGGTAAGCAAGGACCTTCTCAAGTGAAAGTCTCACATAGTGAGTGGCATAAATAAAACCTATCAATTTTCTTACTCTTCCAGTTAAAAGATAAAGTTTGGATATCATGCCTATAGTTGATAAATGGAGAGGTCTGTTGTGAACATGGCAAAATGTTTTTTTTTTAAATATTTATAGCTACACAGGGTTCTAAGGTGCCAGGGAACCAGGTTGCTTCAAGACAAACTCACATCTTCATCATAAGACAAATTGACGTTCTTTGGATTTTGCGGGAAAAATAAACAGATGTTTTGCATCATCGAACATGGTAGGGGTAGATCAACCATCCAACATGGTTAGACTAACCAACCAACTATCACTTTGACTTGGTAACTTCACTTTAATATCAAACAAAAGATTAAGAAAGTTTTTTAAATTGCTTACCTCACTCCAAACCAGCATCGTTCCAAAGACAACTTGTAGTCCGTCAAAGAAGTTGTCCCCAACTATGATGACTGTAGACCCGCCTGATGTCCAGCCCTCGCTTGGAGATATCGCCTTGATGCATGGAGTAGCCACAGGCAGGGGTGGGTAGAGACCCGCTGTTAAGTATACTTAAGTTTGTGAGCAACAGATCAAAAGACAACGGAAGTTGGGTTTGATAACAAAGAAAGAGTTTAATAATAATAAAAAACATATTACATTAATTTAACATGTTTAAAATAACTTTTAAAAGTATTGAGTTATGAGTTGACTAATGTGAACGCATCTCTAAGTAAATACTGTTTAAAATGTTTTGAACAATAAAACATAATTATTACTTATAATCCGTTAGATGTAGACCGTTTTATGTAGATCCCCAAAGAATATCACTTAGTTTTAAGTTCAGCATAGTAGGAAATAATAAAAAATATGTTTGACAATCGTGTTCGATACACCTTAGCAGTTTCTAAAAAATTTAGCAACAACACAATAATTCCGCATTATAGCACTTAAATGTTAGTTTTATGGTTCAGCTAAATTATCACAGTCGTAACTACCGAACGCAAAAATAGCACCCAAGCTATAAATGGCGACGCTCTAGAAAAGTCCCTCGCCCCGCGAAGTAAAGGCCGAATGTATGCCCGACAACTTAAAAGTTGAATAAACGCCAAACTACTAAAACTCGTTCCGTCCTTCTTGAACATTTATCTTTGACTGCTTAGGAAAAAGGACAATTGCCGAGACGCGTTTGCAAACAAGGTGTAAAGTGATCTGCGGTGATAATTGAAAATGAATTTTAATGTCGTTACATAAAGTTGAAGTCGGATTGGAGTTTTACGGTTGTTATGACGTTGTCGCCGCTTCAGATGCAAGAAGGTTGAGGGGGATACGCGTCGTAAGACAGGGGGACTGAAATCTCGCGAACAAAACGGCCCGGTAATAAAGACGAGAAGAGAAAGTGAATTTAAGGGGACGAAAGGAGATTACGTTCGAGGTTCTTTTTTAATTTGACTGATATAATATTAATTTTTCTTTTCCCCTTACTAAAAGTTTTGTCTTAATATTCTTTGTAACTAATACTTCCACACAGTCGTTGTACCTATGTAATTTCTGTGTTTTTATTTTCCTGCTTTATATTGTGCATTTTCACGTTATATTGTGTTGTTTGTTTACCATAATAAGAATTAAAACTAAATTAAATAGTCATTAAAAATAAATATAAAGCTGTTTTTTTTTTCATGTGAACCCTACTTAAAACCCTGTGATAATTAAAAAATATTTTTACCTATAACTACCTATGTTACGATTAAACGAACACCATCTAGTTTATTTTTTCTGACTTTCTGATGTTCTTGTTTGAAAATATATGCTGTTGTTTATAAAATTTCATTGTTTTGCTAAACCGTCCCGTTTATATGCGCAATAATATGAACAATTAGACACAGGTAATATCGTCTGAGAGTTTCCCCCATTCGCACGGTGTAATCCGTAAAGATGGTTTCGCGCTGTCTAGCCGGCTCGAACTTTTGATGCTGGATAATATGGAGGCGTGTTTGTTTCATTTATTTTACGGATCGAAGTTTTCTAGTTTTAATTTATACAATTTTACTAATATTATGTTGTCTGTTTGTAATTGGAACTTAAATATTTAGGGCTGCGCAGACAAAATACAGTCTTTTGGGTCGTTTTTCGTCCGTCAAAATAATACAGAATATGATTTAAAATGAAAAAAAAAAACTTATATTCACATTAATAAAAAAACGTCTATATTTGATAGGATGCTTAAAGACACAATAAACTTATATTTAAATAAATGAACAAATGCTGTAAATAATTTTAAGCAATGAAATAAAAGTAAAACTAAATACTCCAGGGGCTAAGTCAATCAAAACTATATACCTATAGAAATTCAATATTTTTTGCATATACAACAACATCATTTTGCAGTAGTTTGGTTTTTCAAATTAAGGATAACTTTAATATTATAATGAAATGAAATACGACCTAAAACCAGTCAGAGCTTTTTCACAAGCATAATTCCCCCCTAAATTATCCGTATCCGTTTCAGTTCGCCTCAACGCCTCCCCAGAAGTTCCTTGCGAGATGTCTACAGTGATTCCTTGCATACAAACGGCGTCTTCAACGTTATTATGAGCTCTGCGTTTGTCGTCGATTGACTGCCTACCTATTTATAACGTTTACTTCACACGTTTTGTAAGGCTGTTTGAGGTTCTGTTCATAGTTATTTGAATTTATTCAAGTGTTTTTCAAAACGCAACTGATCTCATTTATAGTTGCTGCTTGTACCTTCCATAGCCGATATATGTAATTATATTACATTTAATCTTTAACATAATACAAGGTTTATCAGAATTAGTGCAAACTTTCTTAAAGGCTGATTCTGGTGCTGTGATTAATCAACTTTTTGTATAGGGGTAACATTGAAATCCCAAAAAAAGAATGGACACTTTAGTATACTACAGGCGAAGATTTTTTTTAAACTTTACTAATAAGTGCACATTACGACCAGCCTTCAGTGTTAAACGCCATTTAAATTTAAAAGAAAAAAGAAAAAGAAAACAAAAACAAAACGTACAGGTAGGGTCTGGCGCGGCGTCAATACCTTCAGTCGGGTCCAGGCGCTTGGCCCGCCGGCCGTGCTTGCTGTTGTTGTGGACGAACATGTTGTCCGATATCGCAAGAAGAGGGCCGTCGACCATCACTTGCGTTGATATTACCACCTGGAAAGAAAAACTGGTTTAGTAATGTGACCAAGGGAGTAGTGAAGCCGGTGGCGCCGGTGCTTACCTACTTCCCTATATAGAATGCAACGCAGATCCCACAAATTATTTTACATCGATTTGTCAATGGGTATACTAAGGATAAAAACTGCGGAATAGTACTTGAGAAAGTAAGGGTACTAAGGAATTAAACTGCGAAATAGTATTTTAGTTAGTAAAATAATTAAATTGTCAATACATATTTAAAAATCATAATAATTATATTCAACTAAGCAAAGCTTACGCCGTAGTGCATAAGAACAAATGCTTGTGTTCATCACACAAAAAATTTTCCCTTCCGGGATTCGAACCTACAATCACCTGGCTTAATTCGTAGTCCGGAGTGCGAACCAGTACACCAGAAAGTCGTCAATACGATTTTTTATCGTATTGACGACTGTCTGGTCTGAGTAGCTGTGCCCACTACTACGTTTGCGTAAACAACAGGATGTTTGGTATATCACATATATCCCACAGGACTACTTAACCGGAATAAAATGTATCATGTATGTTAATTCAGATCGTATTCTATTGAGCGATTTACGCTTGATTGAATCACAAACATCCTCATAATAACTTTCGCATTTATAATATTAGTGGGATACACCATTCCTTACCTATTTCACAAACGGATTTATAAAAATAAACAAATAATAAACCGCAGACAGCTGCTAAACCCGACGCTAATTCCAAAGTTCAAGATCATCTGAAGGCCTGTCGTAGTAGGGTTGGCACAAATAATTACCGATTTAGATAGGTAGTAGACCTAAACGCAGGTAGCGAAACCTACATATTGACAAAACAAATAATTTGTTACACAGATATCAAATAATAAACGCATCCGAAGTTCAAGATCGTACGGTCAGAAACAAAACCATCTTACAATCGTTGCCTGGTAACGCAGGACGGGCGAAAGGGAGAGTCCCTAGGGAGGGGCCACAGCCGCGACGACCCAATAGGTATGCAAGGAAGTGCATGTGCATGTGTGGGTGGCCGCGGTGGATTGATAGTTTTTTTTTTTTACGATAGTCGTGTAGTCGTGGCTGTGTTTTGACAATAAGATGTTTTGGACTAAAATAAAAGTGAGATTTTTCGAGAGGATGATGTTTTGATAGCAAATTCTTTTTCGAAAAAAGTTACGCTCGAAACCTGAAAACTTTTTATTTTAATTATATGATATATAACACGAAAATAATATTTTTGGATGTAATTAAAATTTTATATTTTATTTTTAATGTTTAATTTTATTTAACTAAGTTGACTTCACAATATCATAAAAATAATGTTTCAGTCTGAGTCAAACGTCATTTGACACCAAAATATAATTTAAAATAGCCGACAAAATAGTAAACGTGCACTCTAAAATGCATTCACGAAATAATGTTACATATATTATTCAAACCGATAAAAAGACTGCATTATTTCGATTCGGAGAGCCATAAATATGTACATAGATATATATTATGCCCATATATTCTTACCCTTGAAACGGTGGGGAACGACCACTGAATTATTCAATGACACACAGAAAGCCCAAATATAGACATAACTACGCACACAAACTTAGATATTGCTAGTATTTCTAATGTACACAGAAGTGGGTTCTATATGTATATGGTATACGTTTCATGTTTGCTTAAAGTTTGTTAAAGGACACGTAAGACAAATATGTCTTAGCCGACGGCAGAAGCAAATTTGTACTCATAAGTAGACTGAATGCACCTTTAGTTGTAGCAGGGTTGTCACTAATTAGATGGGAATTAAAAGATATGGGACTTAGTAGTTTGGTGTTAATTGTGAGTTATGGGGCTAAGTTCAGGAACATTTAATTCGTTACATTCCATTTTCTAAAGTTTTGTACAGCAGTATTCAAGTATGAACCAAACCATAACCGCTTAATCTAAAAACGTAGGTAGCTGCTGATTAAATGTATTACTCAATGAAACGGGAATTAACGCGATCATAATTTAGGTACATAATGTTACCTCTTTTACCTGACGTTTCGATCGGGTTACACCGACCGTGGTCACAGGCTGACTAGAACAGCGATGTTTTTAGGTACTCCGTATGAGAGGCAGATTCTTCATCTACCCTCATAATATTATTTTCATGCCAAGTACCGTCACACACTACACTCACTGTTTCCCTATTCTGCATACTAACCGCCGCGTCCGTATTCAGGTGAGAACTTGATCGCGAAATAAAACGAGATTGTCTATTTTTAATCACTGGATTCCTCGCATTCGACTCACACGTTTTTGGTAATAAACATTTTTGGTAATAAACGTGCGGGTACATCGACTGCACGCGAGGACACCATTGTTATAATTATAAACAACGGCCAAAGGTGGACGAGACCTGATCGATTATTTTAGGATTTAGATATATTGTAACATAAAAGCAATCAATGTCGAACTGTTTATGTTCATGGAAAAAGGAAATATTTTGTATTTTTTCTTTAATCAGGTAAAAATCCGAAACACAATTATTTTCACAAAGTAAATCTTCCTCTAACCATGTCAAGAGTAAACCAATTAAATAAAAGTAAAAGAACAAGCAGAGATCAAGAGTAAATAAATAAACTCGTATAAATAAATTTAATTTCATCCCTCCCCTAAATTGGAGGCGCTTCAAATATTCAGCAGTCGTGAACGCAACCCTTCCTATAGTTAAGGGCGACCAATTTTTGGGGTCTAAAGAATTAAACGTCTTGACTTTAAACTCAGTTATTAAGATTTATCACATAGTTAAGATGAATCCATAAGCCGTCTGGGATATACCTCGCCTTATGGTAGAAAAAATTAAAGTACCTTAATAAATATAAGTTTAAGGCTCTATTTCAGGATAAAAAGCATCACAGAGACAGACAACCTTTTAGCGAAAAAAATCAATGAAGTTGGAAAAGCACGCTGAGACGATAAAAGAACAATGTTTTTTATTTCTTAAAATCTATACAGGAACTGGGTCTTGGGTATTGATTACATGGCGAATATAATGCAAGCTAAACACTGATTTATGTCGTTTGGGAAAAAGATGCATATTCTTTAGTAGCCTCTAGGATGCTGTGCAAGTCGGAAGGCTGTTAGCACCGGTCTTCAGATAAAAAAGTATATATATTTCCATTATTTCAGAGTGACTGACAGACATCGAAAAACTTAAACCACATAAGTCAGAAACACGAAATTTAGACACCGTGTATCGTAACTATTCAATATTATTCGTAACTATTTGGAGGATGTAGATTCAGTGATTTTTTAATGATTTATGACAGTTGTATTCTGAATTTAAAATTTTTGTCGCAAGAAACAGTGCTTTGATAAAACGCTTTATCCTACATCTTGGTCCACTCGCCAAGAGCAATACAGACAGACTGGCGTGTGGAACGGGCCAATTTTTCCTCGCGTTGGTAAACAACCCACCGTTTACCTGTCGACAGCGAGACACATTACAACTATGAGACTTGCTTGAGATGGCCTTCTATGATCTTGTATGATTGCAAAGTTTGAAATGTTAGCTTTTTAAGGAAGTACTCTAGCTTATTTGAACTAGTTTTTGGATGTGTTGTCGAGATGTTTTTTCGTAAAGTTATACTGTTGGTGGATATTTTATGTCTTTCTGTTGTCTGGCTAAATATTTTTTATTATATAAGATATGTGTTTGTGTAACTTATAATTGTTTTTTTATATATTGTAAAAAATTGTTGATCCGTTTTACTTGAACAAGAGGCACCATCTGTTGTAATTATTAGAAATAGATTTTTGAATAAAGTTTTTTCTTAAACATACTTGAAATCTTCTCATGTCTCGTGGGTTACCAGCATTTTTCAAACAGTTCTGGTTGCATTTCAGGAAGAATTTCAGGAAAAATCTGTAACAAAAAAATTACATTAAACTAGCAGTAATTTAAAAAGAACGCAATACTTCGGAAACTTTTATTAACAGAACTTGAGTTAGTTAGGAGATTTTTTCGCAATTTCGATTTTGCTATGTTTTTTTTTTATATTTACTGCAACAATAGTAGAACTAAACCTGCAATTTGCATTATTTTTTGCTCACTGTCGCTAAAATATTTTTAAAAGGTTATTAATAGATTTGTGAAAAAACATTTTTATAACTTTGACGCGTATTGAGAGCTGTCACGGGTATCGAGTGGAGCAATAATTATTACGTTCCAACCGTGTGAACAGATAATGCGATACAAATGATGCGGACACATAAATCAGTTGCGTGAACTGTTTCATATTAGTAGCTGTTTTGTGGAAAACGTAAAAATAAGTAGGTTTTTAAAGTTACCAACATGTAAGTAAAAGTTATGAGTGCTTTTCAATCCGATCGACGTTAGTATTAAAAGTATTTAAAAAAAACAAATTTACCAACTTGTACAAGAAACTGGTAGTACATCGACAGTAATCATATTTGATTGAGTGTTTCGTTCTTAGAAGTCCTGGGATACTTTTTGCAACCACTTTTTTTTGCCGTAGAAAGGGTAGAGCGATCTTTGCTCGTTACATGGAGGTCAATACCATACTTTGAGACCATAACATTTAGTGTTGTAAGGCGTTTATTTATTCTAAGGCAAAAATTAAAACAAAATAGTTGATACTCATGATTTTAAAATTTAATGTAAATAAATAAATATAAATATGAGACAACATCACAAACATTGCTCTGATCCTAAGGTAAGTAGCTAAAGCACTTGTGTTATAGAAATCAGAAACAACGACGGTACCACAACACCCAGACCCGAGCCAATATAGAAAAGTTCGTTTTCTACATTGACCCGACCGGGGATCGAACCCGGAACCTCAGAGATGACGGCGCCATTTAAAGTCCGGCGTGCCCTCTCGGCTACGGAGGTCGTCGAGGTATGTATAAAATTATATTTTATTTAGTTGCTTTCTACTAAAAATATGTTGTAATTTAATATAAAAAGTAACGATACGTAAAGTTTTTATGTCTCGTTTTGTTCATCATCACACGTGATTATTAAAACTTAACAAAACTTGTAGGGGCAATATTTTAATTCCATATACAGGATAATATTTTGACAAGTCAAACGCCATCTGTTTCCACTTCAAAAGGGAACGCTAATTTGTTTCTCGTGTTCCTGAATTTGTACTTTCCGCTCTTCCAGATAGTCGTTAAGTTTTTGTGTCTGTGGCTGCCGTTAAACTGACACCTATACAAATGTATTTTTTGTCTCTCAACTAGCCAGTGTACATATGCTCTTAGTAATGGTCACAAAAAAGTGGTTAACCGCAAATAGCTGGATCGAACGTTTACTCTAACTCTTTTGCAGTAACTGAAGGAATGGTGTGAATTTTTTTCATTTAACTAGGTTCTTAGGCTATAAATAGGCTTTGGACCTAGTTTAAGTAAGTTTAGTTAAAAACATAAAAAAGTAAGAGAACGGGCACGAGAACGGTATAATATGTTAAATACGGATCGATCTGGAACTGAACGCAGTTGGCCACGGCCGCAAATCGCGTTGGTTTGACAGTAGCTTAAATTAAATTCAGGGATGATAATATTTCAAATTCAAAAATAAAAACCGGTCCAAAAGAGCACCAATATTAAATTTTTACGTAAGACTGAAATACGAATTCGTATTTTATTTTTCATCGAATGTCAAAACGAAATCAAACAATTTCCAGTAGAAAGATCGGGCCAACTATTGGCAGATCGGATTACAACAATAGCTGTGCTTGGTAAATTTGTCTTGCGGTTTTGCTGAAGGATATTGAATCTTATGTGGTAGTTGTTAAGGTTTGAGAGGAGAGTGGGGTGGCATGTGCGTACGATCACGATGAATGCTTTAGCAGAAATATTTTACATGGCCTCAGGCTATGGCGATGCCGCCACCGAATATGACTGTGCCAACAGTCGGGGTGTTGATAGAGCTGCAATGGCGACTTTTTGTAGAGAAGTAAATTACTACATTAATCATGGTTTAAACTGTATCTGTATTTCGAAACGGAATTCTGAGATAAAATGTTCAGGTGCAATAAAACACGACTAGATACGACTCTATATTTGCATACAGTTTCTTTAAATGAAAGTTTATTAGCATTTATTAGTTTTTAAATATTTTTTTTGTGTGTGTATGTAAATAAAAAATGCCAGGCAATAAATTTTACCACTGTTTGTGGTCGGTAAAATCAGCTCTATAGAGGTCCAGCAAGCGTACCAGATATGAACCGCGGCGCGAACGTATTTGTAGAGCCGCCGGCAACGCACATCTGTTCCCGCATTATTTATGTTAAACACCTTATGTCACAATATCGCGAGTTAGCTGCCACGACACCTACGAGCTTCAATGGGAGTTTTATTTTTAGGTAGACGTTGACTGATAACCATTAGTTGAATATAGACATACAGTTTTGCCCGAAAGTGGAGATGTGCAGGCAACCATATTGTAAATACTTGATTATTTAAACTAACTTTATTGATTTTTTAACTGCTAGAGGCCTAATGGACTTGCAATCTACTCTAGTGGCAAAGATTATGGGATCCGTCTCACTTTTATAGATCGGGCTTGTAAAATCATTGTAGTGGTCTGACATAAAATATAAGAGATTGGTGAAATAATGCATAAAACTGTACTTGTTGAACAACTATTATAATCATCATTAGCATCAAACTTCATTAGGTACTTTACATTTGCATCCAAAAGTTTTAAGAGGCTTCAAACGCCAATGGTCCATCGTGGTAGGACATGCTATATCAACGGATATCTGTACTGTTTATTCATTGATTAGTTGGAAAACCGGTACAACATACCAAGTATTATGGCTCAGTTTAAGATTGGTCCAAGTGCCCTAGTTAGTGACTGCGAACTTTTTGCAAAACAATTCTCGTAAAGTTATGTATTGTAAATCGTAAGATAAAATTAACAACAAAGTGCGTCGTATCGAAATTCGTCAGGCAGAAGTAGACAGAATACGTTACGGTTCAGAAAACTTTATTTTTAGACATCAAAAGATAAAAGTTACTGCACTATTTTTAGATATCTGTAAATAGTGGCAGAAATTTATTGCCACAAGAACTTTATTTACAGCACCAAAATATCAAAGCATTATTTTTACAGTCCCCATTATCTTGTTCGTGATTTGTCCCCAAAACACCTGGTCAGGTTATAAGCCCCGGATGCCTTATAAAACCTTCGAGCAGCTTAAGCTTGACCATTAATATTGTCGTAGGGGTCAGCGACGTTATCCACCGTGTTATTCTCGCTAAGCCATAGGAGTTACGACCTGGGGTTGTAAGTGAAATCTATAGTATAGACGCGATGGTTTTTATAATTTACCTTTGATACATTACATACTGTAGGCAGGTGTGGAAAAATAATACGTCTTTATTTATTTTTAAGATTATTGTGAAAGAGGTACTGTCTGTTTAGCCTTATTATAAAACACGACCTTCTTTAATAAGGATTCAAAAGGTATATCTTAAAACAAGTATCGTAGCGTTTAAAGAAGCGATTTTTCCTATACATTATTATCAACTTGAAAAGTAGACATGTTTTTTTTTTTCGAGAATTAAATTTTAGTCTATTGAAATTTCATTTGTTTGATTGTGCGAGTAAATAAAATGTATTAATATCAATATTTGCAATGACCTAGTGTTTTATCGTATTGCTTACGGTTGCACTCAAATGAAGTCTGGTAATAAAATGAGACAAGTTCTGTGTATAACCTAAACATTGATGAGACAACCCCGGCATCAAAAATTCGACAGGTCAGTTAATGTCATCGGTGGCTCAGTTAAAAGAATAATCACCTGAATTTCGAGACATGGCATCAATTCCCACCTGAGGCAGTCGAAATTCATTTAGTGTTTTATTATTTATGATATAACTAGCATGTAACTGAAATAACACTATTTAGAATTTATCAAGTCACAAGTCACATTTAGATTCGTCACTTTAGTAGTCGTTTTCACTCTTACTTACAATTAGGTACCTCGTAATAACTTTTAAATTAATAAAAAACTAAAAACCGACTTCAAAATGAAACTAAAAAGCGAAAAATAATATTGACTAAAACATACCTAATCAGTTCTTTTTGGAGTCGGTGCCAGCCATCGAGAGTTAAAATGTATGTTCGCACCGACTCCAAAAAGAACTGATTAGGTATGTTTTAGTCAATATTATTTTTCGCTTTTTAGTTTCATTTTGAAGTCGGTTTTTAGTTTTTTATTACACTTATTTTATTTTACAATTTTAAGTGTTAATTCCTCTATTTTTTCCTTCCTAACTTCACCAAAAATGACTTTACAGCAAAGTAACCTTAACTAATATTGGTCTTCTATGGACCCCCCATCCAATGGTATGATAAAAATAAGGTGTTATATAGGGTCAATTTTTCGACAAATATTTTTAAGTCTTCAGAAAAGGGTTTACCTACAGTCAAACCAGAACGGCGGCTATTTTGGTGTCGTTACCATAGGATAAGGTCTTGCGCTAAATAAGAAGTCAATTAAGAAAGGAACTTTTGAATTTTTTTTCGTTACTGGGTGTGCGGGTACGCCCCCAGTTAATGAAAATTGGCGGTCTGGTACCTCATAAGCTCCACGTCTGCTCAACACACTGCGAAATACGTTCTGTCGACAAATTGCATATTATCTTCTAACCTATATCCGTTAAGGAGTTCTGTGGCTTCCATCATCAGCTCAGCAACATGACATGATGATTACCAGACCCAAAAATCAGCATTGAGTCAAAAAATATATGCAAAACATTATGGGTGCCTATAAAAATTGAGGGTTGCCCTCGATTTCCCAGGGATCCCATCATCAGAATCTGACTTGGTGTAAATGGGACCACCTCAGGAGTATACCCTTTCAAACTAAAAAATAAATTTTGAAATCGGTCCATAATTGACGGCGTAAACGCGTAACAAACATACAAAAAAAAACATTCAGACGAATTGAGGACCTCCTCCTTTTTTTGAAGTCGGTTAATAAGTGGCTATACTGTCTCTTTCACCAAAAGAAGGCAAGTTATTATTCTGCGGGATTCCAAACATAGAGTGTATATGTATCAGTCAGGCGTAATTCAGGACACGGAGTTCCTATGTATCGGATCCGTAAATACTCGTACAAAAGTTTTCGACACATTTATAAGTATCTACTGCCTACCTCGTAATAAAACCAATGACCGCCACTATTACTAACTTAAATTCAGTATCTTACGACACTTTTAGTAAAATAAAATCTAAAATTACAAACCAAGAAGTGCGTTTAAAATGTTTGGCATTTGGTTTAATAAGGTAATAATTTAATACTGTTGTACTACTGTTAATTCCTTTATACAAAAAAGGTAAGCTTTACTGATACTTATACAGATAACATAGTTCTTAAGTATAAAATTTTGTTTAGGTATATTTATACAATATTTTTTGAATACCTAGCTAGACGGTTTAAATTAATAAAATATTTACTGTCTTAAAAATCTACTAAGCAAACGCTAGAAGGTGAAAAAGATCCACAATCTTCATAATAAAGGAACATACGCACACGACGACACCCGAAAAAAAATCCTACATTCGTAAATCGAACGTGCAATGAAGAACGCGGGATCTGACAACAAGCGGTCTCTTATAACTTTTCCCTTTTAACCTTTCCCGGGCGGGCCGCGTCTCCCTCGGGAGGCGGTCCCCAGGGCCGGCATCGACCCCTGCGCCCCCCACCACTCAATACCGACACGCCATGCGGACGACAAAGATCAAATAGGCAGAATAATGTTTTCGAAAAATTGAAATTGTCATAGTTTTATACAAATCGACGTACTAATAGTATATAAAACTAAATTGTTAATAGGATTTGCGGTGGCTTAAAGAGACACTAGTGAAAGACCGCTTATTAAAAAGGTTTTTTACAGGTAAACAACGGTTAGTTTTCATTGGTTGGGAGCCTCAAATATCGTAAACCTGCTAAAAAAAACAACAATTCAAAAGCAGATTCTTACTACCCCATACGAATTACCTATCAGCGCGTAACTGATGAAAATTCACCATAGCACAGTCCTCATTTTTACGTGCTTTTCCTGAGAGTAATCGAAACGATAAGGCGGTACAAACATAAGTACTGCTTTTATGGTTTTGTACAAGTATGGCATTTTAAATTAAAAAAAAAAAGACATTTGCCACTAATTAAAATTTTCTTGGCGTTGTTATAACTTTAGCCTAAAACGACCTACAGTTCTTAAAGTCTAAATTAAAATAAACTGTTACACATTCTTAAAATAGAAAATATTATTCCGTGTTCTAAGTCATGTCACTTCTGCGCTATGTACACTCGCGCCTACCTAATCTTTGGGAACATGCGACGGACCCATAACGGGGCCAGTTTTTCGACTTTGTTTTTCCGCGTGCTTCTATAGCGCGCTTTAATATTTCAGCACCGAATCCAAGGGTTAACTGTTGCCGTCTCCGTCGGTGTAAATAGACCCTAACAATTGACCGAAGGTATAGAAATGTTTGCTGTTCATTAATCGCACAGGCCTGTTTAATAGGATAGATTAAAAGTTTT
This sequence comes from Anania fuscalis, assembly GCA_950371115.1. Lineage (NCBI taxonomy): Eukaryota > Metazoa > Arthropoda > Insecta > Lepidoptera > Crambidae > Anania > Anania fuscalis. Next base: position 13,073,508 of record OX493336.1, on the reverse strand, counting down.
AGTTTTGTTTTTAATATGTTTGCATAATGAAACCAACAGTTTTAACATAAATATGTTTTTAAATAAATATTATTGATTCACCCATAAAAACAATTCAAAATTTAGCTCGTAATACTTTACAAAATGTTACCTGCGTGTTTTTTTCCCAATTCACTTTTTAAATACGATTTGACTACCCATAAAAAGTATTGTGATTATATTAATAAGTTTTGAATGCGATGCGCTGTCTTTGTAATCAAGCCAATTTTCATGAAGACTTTAATCTTATTTACCCAAGTCAACAAAAGTTATAGTTTTACCATTAGCGTAAAAACTTTATAATATTGCATTTTTTAAGTTGAGGTTGGTTTCCAAATACGATGTCTACAGCAATGAAATATATTGCGAAAAATAGGTCATAAGTTTTCATGCTCAAATATGAACTGAAACGTGACAAAGAGTGTGGAGAATGAAGAACATTTTGTCGCCAAAGTACTCGTTTTATTTTTAATTGATACTAACCACTACAATAATCGAGTAATAGATTAAGAATGCGTTGCACATAAAAATACCATGTATACGGTTTCAAATCATATTTCGCTCAGACGGCAAAACCAATATTGTATTGTATAGGTAGTTGTACAAAAAAATAATAGTAGTCTCAAAGAACAAAAAAAAACAAAAGCATAAAAATGATCATTTATTATCCAAACTATTTTCTATGATGTAAATGTCTGAATAACGAATAGCATTTAAATAACACATACCCTATTAGGCTAGTACAATTTTTAACAAGACGCAAATAATACTTATATTATCATTTCCGAAGGTCGCGTTCAAATCTATACTTGTAAACTTTCACTCGATGTAAGAAACTCGCGGGTATCGGGTACATAGTACGGAATAAAGTGGTACGTAGAGCTTAGCTCTTTAATGCTGTGATATCGGTACAATTTTAGATCCGGTTTTACCGATAACTTGTTTGAAATATCTGTAGAATTAGCCAATGAAATAAAAATGTGTATGGGAAAACGAATGAGATTACCTAATTCTAATTTTGTTATCAGAGGCACCCATCTGATATCCTCGCAATGTCTTCTCAGGAGGTACCTCCAATCTGGTGTCCGGTTCTGGTCTCTCGCAGCGATTCGTAGATTTGCTTGTGCATTTTTGATTTAGCGTTAATATTTTATTTTCGGAAAGGGTTTAGAAAAAAGGAGCCCGCGCGCCGCTTTGCAAGTTGAAGACAGAATGTGAGTTATGACATTTTGTTTTGCTTTATTTAATTAAACCACCTCATAGTTGGGGTGAGGCCTGTGCCCTGCAGTGGGACGTATATAGGTATACTTACCTTACTTATATTCAATTGGGATGTTGGCATCATTCATAAATAATTCTATGGTATTATTAATAAAAATAACTCGTTATTTTATTACCTATCACGCGCTACATATGATTTACTAGAAAAAAACGCAGATTTTTGATTGCTTCAAAATCAATAAAAAGTAATGCAGTTGAGTTAGGTAAACAGTGGCGTCATAGTTTGATATCGCCATCCAAATTATTAGGATGATGTGCGTTGACATGAAAAGTGTCAATTGATTGGTGGTGTCAACTAGCCTTAATGATCTCAGCCTATTAGCAGTAGACCACTGCTGGACGTTACGATCGAAAAGCACCAAAAAACACGATCTCTAGCTTGTTAAGTCCAGTCAATACTTAAATTTAAGGAATTGGAGACTGACATATTTATACATTTACTAACATTGGTAATCAATCTATAGAGTAAACATAGATTTGACATTATTAATAGACGACTTTTTGTTTAGTGGCTCGCGCTCCGAACTGTTTTTCGCAAGCGGAAAATAAAAGAAAAAAACAAGATTTTGAGGAGCACGAACATATTTACATAAATAATGGATGTTAATAGAACTATGAATTGGTTATTCAGATAATTGGTGTAATAATCTGAATCCAAGCTTTACAAACATAAATACAGTACTAACAAAAATACGAAAAATATTTCATTTAGTATACCGGTAAAGAAAAGTTCACCGGTATTTCCATCTCTAGTAGCGAGCGGTAGTTTTTCCAACGTGTCGAGCGAGGGGGTATTGCGGACGCAGCGTCCGTCGCCATGGCAACGCGATAAAGCTTCGCCTTTTCATAGCCCTCCGAACAGTAAACATACGATTGGCAGAACATTTTGTTTTTTTTTACTTTTTAATCTACATGCATTGTTTAGGGAAAGTTGTTCGGTAGGCAGTGTCTCGCCTGTCGCTTTACAACTTGGGGTCTTAGTTAATTTGAATCTACTCCACGTAACACGCGGTAATTCGGCGACCTAATCGGCAAAGTGGCGCGGCGATTGGCCTAGAACGCAAAGGGTTCGGGGTTCGTATCCCAGTTTGAATCAATTTAGAAAAGTTCCTTTTCTGAAAAGCTATTACTTATAGCTCTATTATAGCTAGGTTGTACGTACCTAGCTATAATTAAGGTAACACTTGATAGGATGGTTCGTCGCCAAGTAGATAGTCTGATTTGTTTGTCCAAGGATTGTGAAGGTCAATTACAGTGTAGGTAGACAACCTAGTAAAACTACAAGCAAAGCAACGGCAATTCTAGTTTATCCGTAATTAATTAATAAACTAGATATGTTGAATTTCAGCGATTTTATCATTAAAATTGAGGATCGGGATTTTAACTAGAGAAAAGACATCTGAATCTTAATATACTTATTTCATGAAATTGGTTTGAGAACCATCAGGTTTATCTACACACTTCGCTTTTACTGTACTTGGTGCTCTTTCAAATCTAAAAGCGCTTGCTATGTGCGAGTAGTTTCCAATTGACAATATACCTACTGCTGACGGCGGGCAATCGCTGGCGGCTTCTAAGCCTTGCCCCACCCTCATTCAGATAAAGACATTTGTATGTACATTTGTGTACTGGTTATAAGAAGTGTGCTTCAACTTCCAGCCTTATTCGTTCTTATAGAAATATCATACTTTAAATAAGGTTTGTGGATAGGAAAACTTAAATTACATTATACAGATCGGTTGTATATAGAGCGGCGTTGTACTGTTTTATTTTCACTGTAGAAATTATGAGTTGCATGTAGCTCAGTGGCTGCAGAGCTTTTTAGTGACAACCAAAGTCAAGCAACCTACGCAGCGGTTGCGAGTGGATGGGTCAATATATTGACTTTTATAACAAGCGTCTTTCTTTTTCGGAAGTTGGTCTAAGGCTAGTTATACGCCTAAGAGAGGCTTGATTATATTTGAATTGCAAGATTAGTCACATGATCACCTCTTGGCACCTGTAGCAGCACGTAAGTAATAAAGGTAAGGTACTTTACATTTCTTTTTTAGGTTTATGCATTTGTGAGGTCCAAATAAATAGGTTGATTGTAAACTAAACGGTCGACAATCGATTGTTGCCTCAGCCTTGCCCACACTCGCAAAGACAGACAAAGTTAAAAAATAAATATAAAACGGAGATTGTTTTGAAATTCATTTTTTTTCTTATTCAATAATGATGATTATGATAATAATGAAAAATACTTGGGCACTTGGATTTGCCTGATGACGAGATGTTTTTAAATCATAGTTAAATTGGAAAAAAGAATAGCTTAAATTATAATTAGGTTAGGTTACTAATTATAATGAGTAAATATAAGAGCATAAAAAAAAAAGTTTTCGCTAGAATGATAAATCTTCACATTTTCAACATCAACATCGTAATAGATAAGTGACATTATTATGTAGCTATTAAATCCATATCAAAATATAAATTAAAATACCGACCCGACCTAAAGATCTCTTTAGTACTTCGAGATAGCACCCTGCGTCAAATCATTAAACCATTCCTAAATTAAAAACAAAAGCCCAACTATCAGCTGACCAAAACAATTCGCAAATTCAAAAGTACATTCGCGTTCAAAAGCGTTACCATCTCGGGCACAATCAACATACAAAGACAAGGGGCAACATTACGTGGGCATCACTTCATTGTGGGCACCGCTCTAATTGTAACTACACTCCTGGGCGCCATCGCCCGCTCAGCGCTCCGACGGGTAGGCGTGTGCCACTAATCTTCGACCCCCACATACCAATACGACACCCCCGCACCGCAACCCAAAAACAAACCTATCGAAAACGACTTTAAGCTCAATTTCCTTTAACAAACCCAACCTCTATTTGCAAACGTAGCGAGGGTTAACGCACACTATCAAGTCATTAAATTGCATCGCCTTTTTAATGAGTCTGAAAGTGAACAAAGGATATTGAGCACGATTACATTAAGTACCCGGTTGTAGTGGAGATAGTCTGTTTTCGACTCTTTTAGTATGTTTTGGTTAGTTAGACGAGTCGTCAAGCGGAACGTATTCAGATTTAGTTTGAAAGCGCTTTTAAGAAAAATAAGAGCAAGTTTGTTGGTAAGTTGGAGCGATAAGGAAAAAGCGGTGAACATTCAAACTAGAATGGTCTGCGATACATAACGTTTTCTTGACTTATTGGCTTTTGTGAACTATCTTCTTAAACATATTTACTTTATTTTTCTGTATTTCATTAAATTGTTTCAGATAAAATGAATTAAAAACAAGCAGAATTAACTTAAAATGTTTAAAAACATATTATTAAACTGAACAATTAGGTTTTGAACGCAATTGAATTCCCTGAAAGCTGTTGTTGGTTTTTTAAATGAGGGTAAAGTTAAGTTATTTTTTTCTTTTAATCACGTTTTTAAACTTTGACACCTTTGAACTAATTGTTTACTAATCTTAAATCTATGGTATGCAAATACTTGTATAACAGGCCTTCCTTTTTTTCTTATTAACAATATACGTGACATAACCTTAAATCCTACGAGAACAGCCCATTTGGGAAAGTGACCACAAACCCTCCATAATAATAATTCCCCCGTACTTAACGTTTATGTAAACGCAACTTATTACATGCCTCCCTCATATTTACCGGGTGAATACGCTATAAAGTGATATCACGTGATCGGGTAATAGTTATAAATTACCCGGGTAGTTTATAAAAGCCGGTTAACCCGAGGTAAAGCGGACAAGTATAATTTACGATTGGGAATTCGCGGCTACGCATTTTCATACAGGCTGTTGGTGATAATTTTGTCTATAGGAGATTATTGATAGCATTGTATTCGAATGTGGAGGTGCTGAATGGCGGTAGGTCGAGTTATGTTGTTCGATTCGTACTTCGTAATGACTGGTTTACTACTAGACATAAAATTACCTTATCAACAACAAATTTACAAAAATATTTTGGCGGTAGCTTGTCCAAGCTTTTCCAGACTGGAGCTATTTTTTTAAAGTTAATTTACTTTTGCCCAGATTGGGAATCGAATCCTCTTTTTGCTCAAGGCGGATCATTGGAAGGAAAACGTCGAAATGTCAATCTAACTTTTACCTTATGTGTAAAAGTTTGAAGTCATTTTCGATAGCACAAGGAAGCTGAATACTGTTTTTCAAATTGTCCTTCGAATTTATTTATAGATACTGTATCAACAACTATATCCACATATCAACAGATTTTGATCTCCACAAAATAATAAAGAGTAAGACTATGTAGTGCAAAAATGCAAAGTACATTACGAACTGGGACACGATCAGGCTTTTTGTCATACATCGAGGGTGTAAGACTGTATCACTGAGGGGTCTGACTTATTATACCAACTGTACACTCGGCAACACAAACGGTTCGAATCCACTTTCATGTTATGCTTATTTTCTTTACGCATGGCTACAAAATGGAGCTATGTTTTCTATTACAAGCTAATCTCTTGTTCAAAGTATCAGGTATACACTGCAAGCTCTGCCTAGAATAGAAACATCTAGTTTGACTAGAAATAGTGTGTACAATTTCATCGATTAGTAGGTATGGATGTTGTATCTAAACATTAATGAGAATATGAGATAGCCTTCGATGAGATGGGTTCTCTGTCTTTTGCATCTAGTTTAAGCACACTTTAGACTCTGGTTTTAGATCTGCATAAGATCGGCTGTAAATACATTTATTTAAATTATAATGTTTAAGTCACGAACTCACAATACAGTAAGGATACACCTACTTACCGTTTACCTCTACACAAGCTAGTGTCACGGTGCAATCGCACGTTTCATAAATGAACCTTTTGTAGCGCTTCAAATAATCGTAGTATGTTATTGACTTTAAATGTGTAACTACAAGCTTTTGCATGCTGCAAGAATATAACACAAAAAAATAAAAAAATATTGGACAATATCAAATACATTGCTCTAATCATAAAATAAGTAGATAAAGCACACTACTTAGACCCGAGATGGTATAGAAAAATATCGTTATAAGGTCATCATTTCATTAAGAAGATTTGCAAGATTAATAGAAGAAGAAACAATTCTATGTCACTAAAAGACAATGCATACAGACAGGCACATAGTTTAACACAAGCATAATCATTAATAAATCTATATACCTTTTTTAATTTAAAATTGAATAAATAAACCCAATGAACTAATTCGTAATACTTATGACATTGTGAGCGCGTCTGTACAAGCCACGCTTTATATTCTCGAGCCCTGTCGAGTATTTATCTCTGCAAACTTTTAAGGTAAGCATATTTACATCTCCCGCATAAGTTGCAAGATAAAATGCGATCCACAACAATTTTTGTGAATTTAACATGTTCTACGTGTTTAGTTTTGTTGGAAGAAAAACACTGCCCAACCCTTGGATCCCCATTAAATTATTAATTATTTTAATAGGCACTCCTTTAAATACCTTAGTTATTGCATCTGCCAGCATTTTGTTATATAATTTGTCAAATACCTATTTAAAAAAAAGCCCTTTCCAGGAGTTTTCATTTTCTTTTCTTTATTTACCTTACCGCTTCCGCTACCCATTTAAGTGACTTTACGTCGCGTGTAAACCAAAGTAAATATAAAAACATCGCGTTCCCATTCTTTACAATCGCCCCGCAAACAATAAACAGTAACAAAATGTACAAACGAACGCTCCACTTCACTTACATATACGAAACCAAAACATAAACGTTATATCCGGCGATCCGACCAAACTGCTCTATCAAAATATAACGGCAGCGATAAAAACGATGGAAAGAAAGCAAACGTTTCCAACGAATTTCCAAAGATCGTACAATAACTGATCCTTGGGCCTTTTCTCTCTTATAAAAATGTGTATTTTCATCTCTTTTTAACGCGAGTTCGCCGTTTTATAGGCAAGCTGATAATATTTGGACCGCTGAGAGATATGAGTGTTAAATATTTTATGATGTCCAGTGTCGACGTAGGGCTTGCAGTACGTCGTGCCAGTATCTCAAGATATTTTGCTTAAAAAAATTAATAATTTAAGCTGCTCTAATCTACATAAAATGCCGTTAGCCGAAAAGTCGAAAATTAATTACAACAGTAAGCTAAAACATAAGAACAAATTAATAACCTTAATTTTAATTCAAACACTAAATTATAGTAGCTGTATAGTAGTGCGGACAGAGGAAGTCATTAAATCTAATCTCCATTCTAAGTACTTAATTACAAGTCAGTTTTTTGTCACGTTTGTCTTTACAAACTGTCTTAGCGTAATGTCATTAATCTTGGGAGGCTGGCAGCGCAGCAAACGACCTCCCGTTAAGACCCTCCATGGACTGGGTGCCCCGTAATATGCTTGTAAACCGTACAACCGACTAGCTAAACAACAAAAACGCTGCACGCAAAACCGAGCCTTCAACTAATTGTTATTAGTGTTATTAACGCGCGCACTACACCCGCGATGTAACCTTTTGTATACAGCGAAATAGAAAATAAGAAAAAGGAATCCCAGCAAGAGAAAAAAGGTACGTAAGATGTATTTTTTCGCAGAGCGTGTCTGTACCATTGTTAAATATATCGTCCAATCAGTATCTCGGGGAACGACAAGGAATTAGCGTTCCGAACGACGAGAGCTCTACCCTTTTATGCGGCGCGGCGTAATAAAAAAAAAGAAATCTTATTTGAATTTGGAAGACGAATTAAAAAGAAAATGAATTCTGCACTAATTTAAAGCAATGAGGTTTCTGGATGATTTTCGGGGATCAGCCGGCTTAATTAATGCAAGAGTCAAAGTCCGCCGCAGCGCTTAATGCGTTAGCTATATGAAGTGGTTTAGGAAGATACTTATTTTTAGCCGTCAAAAGTTAACTTGAACTCCTATCTACGTGTATGTATTCCATGCAATTGCAAAACTTCTGTTATTATAATTAATTTTAAACTTTCGCGTTGCATAATTTAAAACACAATGAAAAATAAACCGTCAGGCAAAAGAGGTAACATTTTGTACCTAAATTATGATCGCGTTAATTCCCGTTTCATTGAGTTCTGTTATCATAATTTGGAAAAACTTCTAAATTATTAAGATATTTCATTATTAAGTATTTATTCAGCAAAATCAGTGTTCCTGCACCCTTTACTTAGAAAACGTGTATGGTAAATGAGAATTTTTATCTCAACACACTACACAGATAATGATCGTACAAACGCCATAATCATAATTAGATATTAACATGATTATAAATTCTTATTAATCATAACTTTTAAAATAATACTGTCGCAAAAATGCAACAAGTCACAAAGTACTCGCTAGCAGACTGTAAAAAGAAGTATCTAAACCTTTAAAAATACTCGTATAACATTCCGAATACCGTTTTACACGTTCCAAAAAAAAAACTAATCACAGATAAGCTCCCGCATTGATCCCGGGCGTAGGAAAGGTTACGGAGGCACTTCGTCTTAATTCGGAATCCCTTTAAGGGTCGTATCAGTTGTAATGAAAGCTAATTCTTTCATTAACTCCCAGTGACAACGGGAAAAATTGTAAGCCAAACGAAAACGAATGTAGATACTGTAGGTACGGTGCAGGTCTTTTATTTGTATGTATTCACACACTTCCAGGGGCCTAACGTGAACTCAAAATAAAGAGTACCTTAGGAGTGTTGGGTTTAAGTCAAACTTAGTCAGTAGTTTTAGGTAACAAAGTTTAAAATAATAATGGTAACAGACAAAACGTCGTGAGAGACAGAAAGACAGACAACGAAGTGATTTGATAAGGGTTCTTTTTTTCCTTTGAAGGTACGTAACCCTACAAACACATCATTATTGAAGTAATAGTGTACTGTTGAGCTGAGCTAATAATTAGGCTCTTCGATGGTAGACCCTGCAGGCAAGGACAATCAGGCGACAAATTATATTTTTTATCGGAGATAAAAGTCGATAACTTGACAGCAGATTGGTGTATTAATCCCCGCTCGTCAATATAATACATCGAAATCGGATCTGACAAGGCGTTAATGGGTGCCCAATGCAATTTCACCTACCCCACTTGAAGCTTAAGTGAATTTCTTTCGTGTATGCTCACCGACAGTCACGTTCGAACAGATTTGACGAATTATTTATTTATAAAAAATGCGAATACTGGTCCACACTAAACAAGTAAAGTAAATACTTAATAATAATCTTTATAGCACACTCTACAAAATGTTGAAAGTTATCGATTAAAATTAAAGTAACAATAGAATTTAGGCGGCCTTATCTCCTACCTACCTATATATGGGCAAAAAAGTAACAAAAAAGGGAAATTAGAAGCATAATATGTGTGTAATAAAAAAAAACATATTTTATGTTTTCCAGAAGATAGTTTTAGTCATTAGCATGTGCTGTGAAAACTAAGGTTATTCATTACAAAGTAGTTATACTACATTTCGAACAAAATATCCCGACCCCAAAATATGTAGTTTGCCCTACGACACTGAAAGTGTCGATATAGAGTGAAAATTGAATTTACAACTGACAATTGAAAAAGGCGCTTCCATCAAAGGCAACCCCTGCAATATTTACCGAAATACATGTTAAAAGTTTTCTATGCAATAGAATAGACACCTGATTCTATAAACCGATACTAAAGTGACATCCAATAGTTGCAATAAATAAGAGTTTCGAAATTTACCTATCTAAAGTTTTTTTTTATAAATGTGAGCTATATAGACTCATGTCATTTATTCAATAACCTACTATTTCAACAGAAGCAACACAGAAGGTTATAGGTTACGTCTAAACGTATTATTGGGTACTGCTGTTTACATTTCAGTCCCTGCAGTATTCAAAAGACGACACCAGACAGCAGATAATTGTGTCCGAATCAAATATGCGAGCCCGAACTCAACGTCAAGCGATATATCCCAGTCATATTATCAGTTGAACAACAGACGGGGTTACCTACGATAATGCAATTTACAAAGCGGGCAATCACTAGAGCTGCATTGTTGTGCTCGCGTCAAAGAGCAAGGAAGCAGCGCTCTTAATAATTAATCGGCGTTTAAGCGCCGACGTCTCCGAGCCCCAGGGCATTAACAACGCTCTGCATATGCGGGCGTAAGTGCAGAATTAGGTGTTTAGAATTTGTAAGCTGGAGATGGTTAACAGAATACAGTATTGAATACGATACCAGCTTTAATAAGGTAAACAATAAATTAATATAAAACATAATACTCGTCATATTTGACGCTAAGCAGCTTGCGTTGTTAACAACCCTTAAGTACAAAGTTTGCTATTATCTTTATGTTAGTACCTACGTTAAAGTGACCTTCGAAGTGCTTTGAATATAAATTGGTTGCAGGTTGTTTACCGTCAAATTGAAAAATCATTATAGTTCGTATGTATTTATTTATTGTTTATTACCATATAAAATATGCAGATATACCGTATGTATTCAAATACTGTATTCTGCTAAGTATCAGTAGCTTACAATTTCAAAACACCTAGTTCCGCATTTACGCTCGCATATGCAGAGCGCAGTTAGCGCCTCAGAGCCGGGCGCTCAAACGCCGATTAATTATTAAGAGCGCTGCTTCCTTGCTCTTTGACGCGAGCACAACAATGCAGCTCCAGTGATTGCTCGCTTTGTAAATTTCATTATCTTAGACCGCTTGTCTGTTTTTTATAAGATAATGTGACTTGTAGTAGTACCTTGACTTTGAGTGCTACTATATAATAATACAAGTAAATGAGAAGAAAAAAAAGTATCAATGTTATAAATAAAATAAAAATTAATAGTTTTCAATATTAAATATTAATAAAAATGATAATAAAGATCACGTTTATAGTAAAAATCTTTCAACATTTTTAGTCAAGCAAAAACTAAAATATCTTTACATATGACGATATTATTTCTGAATGTCATCAAGCTAATGGACACGAAGACTGCGGGTGAAAGTAATTTGATTCGTACACCGCAATTAGTAGCCACATAAAATTGGAGAAGATTGAGACCATCAATCAAATAAAGGGCATGATTACATCCAAATCTAGATAACTAATTGAATGAACCACTCGTATTAATTGAATCTAAGCGATGTTTTGCGTTTCGTTTTCGTTTGTGACTTTTAAATGGTCCATAGATTAGGATTTATAATTTGTGGTTTTGATTTTATGAAGTGGGACACGGATATTGATAATAATGTAATGCTTATACTGTTTAAGAACATATTTGCTAAAAGCGAAAAGCTAGTGAAATTTCTAGAAATACGACTAGCGTTAGAACGAACGATCAAACGTAAGAATAGACGTTTATTAAAATGTATGCGAGTAACATAATTTTTTGTGATATTAAATTTTACTAACTTACGCTCATTGTCATGCTATCATATTGCAAGTATTAATGAGTTGATTAGCTAAGTTAAGCACCAGCTGTATAACAATTTAAGTAACAGTTTGTTTACTACCTGACCCTAGCACGCGATGCTACCGTTAATGAAACAATGAACATTACTTAGAGTTTGTTTTACAAACATACCTACTAAACTTATTTGACTGGTCAAGGAGATGTCACGCATAAATTCAGAGTAAATAATACAATATTTGTGTCCAAATTTTATGTACCAAAAGCGATAGACATTAAAATCTCAAACACAACCTCTGAAATTAAACAGGTAGCTCATTCTCTGGAAGAATCCTATTATTAGATGGTCCCAATATTATTTAAGCTATGCCAATATGGCAGCGTAACAGTTGAAATTCCCAACGAATAGACGCAAAGAGGGGATGATAAAACCCCGTCACTAATTAAATGGGCCCGAGACGGCTTGTTCTTAATAGATTTGTCGCTAATTTGGAGTCATTTCATCGAGCTCTACGTAATATAAAACGTCGAAATTTTAATTTAATAAGTCTCCAATAAACCTCCTTTTGCCAAAATAATACTTAAAGAATGTAATAATAACAAAGGAGCTAAGATACATTTATCAAATAAAGGTATGGAATACAAAACCTAAAAGGCGAATATCTTTAGGTTAAAATCGCTCCATAGATTAGATCCAACATCAGGATCGGAGTAGTTGCAATTCATCATTATTATTCCAGACAATTTATCAAGCGGTTGGCTCGCTCGCCGGCAAATCGCACATTCTAACGAGATGGTGAATTTTCACCGAATAATTTGCGAACCGACGAATCACGTATTGGAATCAGGAATGAGGTCGGAATTGAGATAGAAGAGTCGAACATGGTACACGATAAAAGTGGAAAGAAAAAGATTTGGGAGGAAGATAATGGGAATAATAATAATTAATGATTTGCGACGGAAGATACTGTCTGCTATTTATGGACACACTCGATTTTTTAAAGGAACTTTAGTTAAAATTGGATGCATAGGTACTTGTATTCCAAATCAAGTTTTTTTTATATCAATCAATTAAATATATTAGCAATGTGTTATATTAAAAAATAAAAGTCCGCTTTGAGTTGTCACCGGCAGTATGTAATAATATAGTCGAAGGGTCGACTCGATTACTGAGCTTATTACTGCGACTTTATCATATTTCAATTTACGATCGTCACCCAGACTTATCGAGTAGAAAAATCAGGGGCTCTCGATATAAATCAAAAATGAGACGTCTCATTACCGAAGTGATTTATTTAAGCATCGATACGGATTACGCTGGTACCATGTAAATAAAAAATAAAATTTTCGTTCTAATAGACAGGATAAAATTCATAAGCGGCTAATATTCATAGAAATTTTAAGCTGAACAGAGGCATTAGATAAGTCGGCAAGTAAGAAAATGCTGGTCGGAGGGAATAAGAAAATGGTCCTAGTTGTCAAGTCTTGCACAGTTTCTGTCGCTATCTCGTGGATAAGAAGCCTAATCACCAGTCGTCGTCTGTATCGGGCGCGCGCGAGTATTCCCAAGGGAACTCTTTTGGGACCAGTTTTCTTTTTTGGTTTACATTACGTTGTAAGTGTGCCGAATTCTTTTGTCGCGCCCCGTTTTTTGGACAGATTTACGTGATTTGTATTGCGTTTATTCGTACTCACCCAATGATAAGTTTTTGAGAATAATTTGATCATTATTTTATCTTTTGATTAAGTACGTCAGCAATAAATAAAAATAGGTACCTTTGAACGAAACACTACATGTATGCAAAATATTTCAGTATGTACGTTACTAGTTGATTTTTACTTATACTCGTAGTTTATTAATCGTAAAATACTTAAAGCCTTAAAGTAACCGTAAAATTACAATTCAATTATCTGTCAAAACAAATTTTAAATAGCCTGCAAAGTTAAGCTTTCCACAAACAGAAGAAAGTGCAAAGCGATTAATAAAGACTTATGAAGTTATCGAAACTTCCGCAGTCGAGCGCCCGCGCCGTTCCGAGGTCGCGCACCAACAAACTTGTACCCAACTATTACTAATATAAATTTATTGCCGTGCTTTTAACACTAAGTTTCGGTTTACCGGTAGGTAAATTACTTAAAAAAAGAAATGTTTTCAGTATTTATGAATTTACGATTAGATAATTTTAGTTAAAGGCGCTGACGCGCTGTTAAATTAAAAGCTTACATGTAAGTAATATCAGCATTTCAGAGAAAAAACAAGGTGATTTCCGATCGAAAATAAACATGCGTCATTTTTATGATAACATCATGATTTATAAAATGACGCTATAAATCATGATTTATAAAATGACGCATTCATGTGATGCATCACAGGCTCAAATCTAAATATGTAAACAATATAGGTCTAAAATCTATTGCCGACCAGATTGTACTAAGCTCAGTTAATGATACCTACCAGATATATACAAAATCACAAATAGCTACATATTTTCTTAAGTATTCAAGTAAAGATGCAAGATTCCTCTTATCTCAACATTTTGTTGTTTCAATAAACGTTTAACACGCCAATGCAGAATCTTGAACAAGTAATAGAGATATCAGAGGCTCGGAAAGGAATTTATCTGGCGGGTGGAGCATGGCGGCGTGTCTAATGAGATAATATAATAGCCGAGATTCCCTCGCCGTTCGCACCGAGAATTACCGGAAAACTGCACCGAAAAACCGGTTTAAAGCCAAGATCACACTGGGAGACTAGAGGCTAAATATGTATTTCAACATATTTTTTTTTAAGTTTTTGAATAAATTTACTATGGGTACAGTACGGTAGTAGTAGTACAGGTAAGGTACTTATGAAGAGTATACCTATGTTCATCAATAATTTGTTTTGTGATTTACTTGATTTTGTAATGTTTATATCTAAGTATTATTGTTAAACCCACACTATATGAAATATTACAGCCACTAACTAATTTCTCATTATACAAATTAAAATTAATTTAAAACATAACATACTTCGGCTTTAAACAATTCAGATCAAGAAACCGAAAACGTAAGGGTAGATATTTGATTAGCGTACGCGTCGTGGTGTCCCAATTTCATTAGAGTGAGCACCGGCAATCTAACGAAATTACCGGTAAACTGCACTGAAAGGACCGGTTAAAGAAAACACGCGGGAAATCTTTAATTTTAAATTAGGGTAAGTAAATTGGCACAAGGTACATTTTTGATTGCGTGTGACAATTCCATGGTAAAGTTATATTAGCAAAATCTTACTTCGTATTCAGCAAGAATTAAAGCTGAGCGGCAGCTTCTAACTAAAAGTCAATATCATGTTTTTTTTGTATTGAACTCGGAAATTGAACACTTTTCGGTGTTTTGTCAGTTATAATAGAAATGTATCCTATGACACCCACAGGAGGATATACAAACGTTACAAATAAATTCTATTTAAATTGGTTTGCTAAAGCATTAAAATGAAGAAGTAACGCTGGAATAAAAAATCGCATTAACAATAACATAAACCCTGAAACCTTTTTGTCATTTTTGAATTATACCTATGTTGTATTTTTTTCTGTTCTATTGTAATTGCTAATGTGTGTCAAACAATTGTTTTTTATTCTTACAACTTGTCACTATTGTGTTTTTGGCAGTTGTATTAAAATAGGTTGTTTTGGGGTTGTTTTGGGGTGGTTGGAATCTACCTCCTAGCGGTCCACCCCGGGCAACGTCATCATAATTTGTGATGGCGGCTAAAGATCCCAAAGGCGGTGGTAGGCCCTGGAAGGGGCCGCCTGGCTCGCGACCACCATCCCGCCGGAGTCTGGCGCCAAGCAGCCCTGCTGTGTTTCGTCGGTGTGCGGGAGTGCCAGTGTCATTGGGGGTTTGAAATTAAGTCAGTTGCGCTGTTAGAACCGGTCTCTGTCTTTAGGCGATGCTGTATCGGGTAACTCGTTCTGGAGGGTAGCGGGATCCGAGGCACGGTCCCAGCCGTTGGCCGACCGCAGTCAGTAGGGGGCCCGACTTACGCGCTAGCCACGCGTAAAGGCTGCCCCGCCAACTTGCGAAAAATCCCGTTATGCTCCACCGTGCCAGTTGGCGACTGGATGGGAGGACCCGGTGGAGTGGTATCGGGGGGGCTCGGGCGTCCCCGCAGTCTCCAAGCGAGTTCCCCTCTGATCGGCTGAGCCGAAAAGTACGAGTAGGGTTTGCTAAGCAGCGCCTTGACTATATTTTTCTTTCCCCTACTAAAACTCAAAAAAAAAATAATGACAAAGCTAAAGAAGAAGAAAAAGTTTCATCAACGGCGACACTTCCTCCCACTCAAAGTGCACCTCACCAACATCCGAGGTCTGCACTCAAATCTCGACCCGGTCCACCACCACCTGGAGACCGAGAAGCCGCACTTATTCTTCTTAACGGAGACGCAGATAGCAACACCGTCGGACGTGGCATACCTCAACTACCCTGGATACACTCTCGAACATAAGTTCAAGAAATGTGCAGGGGTCTGTGTGTATGTTCACGATGACATCTGCTGTAAGCGTCTCCGTTGCTTTGAGAAGTCAAAATTTCCTGTGCTGTGGCTTTTGGTGGACACTGGGGTAGAGAAATCTCTCTGCGCTTGTGTTTACCGTTCGCACAGTGGAGATCGGGAGACGACTGGGCTCATGGAATACCTTGCTGAGACGGCAGACTCCGCACTTCAGCGATATCCAACAGCAGAGCTTGTTTTTCTGGGGGACTTCAACGCCCACCACAAAGAGTGGCTGTTCCCATACCAGAAAACTGACCATGCTGGGCGAGAGGCCCGCAAGCTAGCATTGGCGCTAGATCTCACTCAGCTGGTGGAACAAGCGACGCGAATACCGGATATTGCTGATCATACACCCAATTGCCTGGACCTACTGCTGACAACTGATCCACACAGACACTCGGTTTCAGTCTCGGCTCCACTGGGATCGTCCGACCACTGTGTAGTGAAATCCGTATCGATCTGCTCTTCTCCGGATAACACCCTTAGGGGTACGAGGAGAGTATGGCGATACGAGTCAGCAGACTGGGACGAGATGCGAGCTTTCTTTGCATCATACCCGTGGCGGCAGTTATGTTTCTCTTCGAAAGACCCCTCATGCGTCGCTGATGCGATCACAGCTGTTATCCGGCAGGGAATGGAATATTTCATTCCATTTTCCGACATCCCGCTCGGTTACAAAGCCCGATCTTGGTACAATGCGGACTGTGCTCGAGCTGAGGCTCGTAAACAGTCAGCTTACCAGGCTTGGGTAAAAGCTCGAGATCAAAAAGTGCGAGCGCGAAAGGTGCGAGCAAAGAAGAGAGCATATAATACAGCCGCCAGGTCTTGCAAAAGGGTGCTGCGAAAAGCTAGGTTCGACCATGTCAGCCGTATTGGGGCGAAACTTTCATCTTACCCACAGGGTAGTAAGCAGTTCTGGTCCCTGTCGAAATCAGTCGAATCTAACTTCTGCCTTCCTACACTACCTCCAATGCAGAAACCTGATAGGTCACTTGCCCACACCGCAACAGAGAAAGCAAATTTATTTGCCGATCTGTTTGCAAGCAATTCACGTCTAGACGCTGGCTCGAAACATCCACCCACCATGCCTCACTGCGATTCTTTGATGCCAGAGATCTCAGTGCACAACAAAGAGGTCCGTAGATCCCTTCTTGGTCTAGACGTGAACAAGGCCTGTGGCCCAGATGGCATACCAGCAAGAGTGCTGAGATATTGTGCGCCTGAGTTGTCTCCCGTACTGACGCGACTGTACCGCCTCTCTCTCACGACAAAAATCGTACCAAAATCTTGGAAGCTTGCCAATGTGCAACCAGTACCCAAGAAGGGTAGCCGTGCCGACCCTGGTAACTACAGACGGATCGCCATCACTTCCGTACTCTGTAAGGTTATGGAAAAAGTCCTAAATTGCAAACTGCTTTCATACCTAGAAGACAATGATCTTCTCAGTGATCGTCAATATGGCTTCCGCCGGGGACGTTCAACTGGGGATCTTCTAGTGTATGTAACGCATTGCTGGGGCGAAGCCATCGAAAACCACGGCGAAGCAATCGCAGTGTCGCTGGATA
The DNA here is from genome assembly GCA_950371115.1 of Anania fuscalis. Classification (NCBI taxonomy): domain Eukaryota; kingdom Metazoa; phylum Arthropoda; class Insecta; order Lepidoptera; family Crambidae; genus Anania; species Anania fuscalis. Next base: position 13,055,758 of record OX493336.1, on the reverse strand, counting down.
TTTCGAAGGCTTTCGACAGGGTTTGGCATGCGAGTCTGCTGAGCAAGCTTCCAGCGTACGGTATCCCCACTGGCTTCTGTAGCTGGGTGGCTGACTTCCTGAGAGAACGGTCGATCCGAGTAGTCATTGACGGCTGCTCCTCTGACCTCAAGGCCATTGACGCCGGAGTTCCTCAGGGGTCTGTGCTCTCTGCGACTCTTTTCCTGCTGCACATTAATGACCTGCTATCTTCAGGTATTGTTGGGTACGCAGATGACAGTACTGTCACGGAGAAGTATCTGTCTAGTGCAGGAGCCAGTGGAGTTGAGGTCCAAAGATTGAGAGAGGCCATGGTTGAGCGTACGAGCCTGACGTTAAGTAATGTCTCCCAGTGGGGCGATGACAATCTCGTCAGCTTCAATGCCTCTAAGACGCAGGCGTGTCTTTTCTCTACAAAAAGGAGTCCTTTCACCCTTTCTCCTACTTTCCGAGGTACATCTGTTCCAGTGACCGACACTCTACAACTTCTTGGCATGGAGTTGTCCTCTGACCTCAACTTTGGCACCACCATCGAGTCTAAGGCTCAAATTGCAGCTAGAAAGTTGGGCGTCCTGAATAAAGTCAAGCGGTACTTCACGCCTGGACAGCTTTTAACTCTTTACAAAGCCCAAGTCCGATCTTGCATGGAGTACTGCAGCCACCTTTGGGACGGCTCGGCGAAATACCAACTTGCTGCACTAGACTCGGTGGAACGCAGAGCCAAGAGAATAATAGGCGATAAAAAACTGGTGGCGTCCAAGCTGCACAGCCTGGTTCACCGCCGCAAAGTTGCTTGCCTATCGGTCTTCTACAGATTGTACTTCGGAGAGTGTGCTCATGAGCTGCATGAGCTCATACCACCGTCACCTTTCTTCCATCGGACATCCAGACGCACGGCCGGCTACCATCCGTTCTTAGTTGATATACCCATAATCCGCACTAAGCGCTTCTCATCATCTTTTATAATGCGCACAGCTAAAGATTGGAATTCCCTGCCTGCGTCTGTATTTCCGAGTGCATATAACCTGACTCTCTTTAAGTCCAGAGTGAATAGGCATCTTCTGGGCAAGCTCGCTCCATCGTAGATCCCATCTATGCTCTAGAGCAAGATTGGGGTCAAGAGTAAGCCCATCTTAAGTAAAAAAAAAAAAAAAAAAGGTACCTACTATTTTTGCCGTAGAAACGTTTACGAGTAAATTAAAGAGAAATTTGCCGATTTTTTACTTTAAAAAGAATGTAGGATTTTGCTTCTTATACGTGAGTTATTATCTAGTTTTAACGTACTTATTTAGATGACAAAATGAAACAGGCAAACGTAAGATATTATTCCCACTCCCATACACGCCTTATTAAGTAGCGAACACCAAGAGGGTCATATCGAATTGGGAATCGATTTCGTCTCACCGAAATAGGGTGTAAAAGTCCCATTGTGATATATATGAAGGCCATATGTCACAAAATCCGAACTTTGCCCCTGAGTCATACAGAAAAAAGAACTAATTTCGGGATAATTGACTAGAATTCGGAAGACTATTTAAAAAAAAATGGCCTTAAGTACTACAAAAAAGATAGCCTAAGTTTAAACCATGCTAAAGAATAGGCAGCCAATTTGAAATGTTGATTCATCAGGCATTGGCATTGGAGACATATTATTATCAAATAATTTAATTGGTTTATTAATCTTTAGACAGTGTTTAAACTTAGTCTATATTTTTTGTAGGAAGGCCATTAATATTCGATGTTGCACCTGTGTACACTAATCATTTCCAGCAATCGCTGTATTAATAGATTACTATTTAATATTATTATATTACTATTGATCTGGCATATTTAAATTCTAAACCATGAGTTGGTTCAGATTTTAACACTCCACCACGTGGACCTAATAGTACAATTCATGGAGGGGTAGGATGAGTGACTAAACCATACATTTTAAAGATGAGAAAAAAAAAATTGGCATATTTTTAGATGGCTATGTAATTAATATTAAGATAAGCAAACGTTATGCAGTCTCACAATAAATGTCTAAGCTTTGCATATTTTTCTCACGAGCATGACAATAAACGAAATGTTAACATTATTTTCCCCTTGGTAATCGAAGAAGCATGTTCCGGAGAGCTTAATCCTTTAATAGATATTCCGGTCACAATATGTTTATCACAACAAAGTTGCCACCCTCGGTCAATCGTTTTAAACTACAAAACATCTTAATCATTACGGTTCATAAAATTCTTAAGTGATTACGTAGGGGACGATTGCGTGGGTTCCAATTGATTTCGAAAGTCCATCTAGTTAAGTACCTGTTATATAAATGTACTATCAGAAACGATTTGGGGTTCGCCTGTTCATAATCTGTTTTATTTTTAGATTGACTAAGATTTGATTGAAAATCATCTGTATCTGATCTGATCTTTAAGTTCTGATAAGATTAGTTTATAAATAAAAATTTCAAAGTACAATCAGTGTCAAAATTTTATTACGAATAATAAATTAAAATAAAAATCTCTACAAAAAAAGTTTGCATAAAATGAGGTTGTAAAAACATTTTACGCCGTTTTGAAAATAGAACACGTGGCGAATAAATTCCAAAAAATTTCCATAGCTGAACACAGCATCGCATAAGTTAATAGTAGAGCCGGCCGCGGGCAGGCGGGCAGAGATAATGAAATTGTGTACAGGAGCGCAACGAGCCGCGAGCGTGTCTCGGGCAAAAATCCACTTAACAAATTGCTGCTGATTCGAAGGGTTCTGGATTGTTGCCTGCTTTTACCGTTACGTCAATTATTCGTCGTGTTATCGATACTCGGAAGGTATGAGTTGCTGCCGGATTTTAGGCTCCGGTGATTAGGATAACAAATAGCTTCACTGTGAGGTTGGTTTTTGAAGAAATAAACTTCATGGTTCCTTTTGAATTCAGGAAATATTATTACCGATGTGAAGTTTTTTCTTTATTTTACATCATTGCAAATTAATCAAACAATTACATTCAAATTAGATTATTAAAACTTTATTATATTGAAAAAAATCGGAAAATGAACGTCATAAACGAAGTTGACCACTGATTTATTAAAGCCTTTGTTTTAATTTGATCTTGAATCATGTTTTAAAACAACATGAAACTAGCCTCAAACATATTAAAATAATGTTACCCATTTGCCAAATAACCCATGACGCAATAACTGGCGTAGTATAATTGAGCTATCAAAAAAAGTATCTATTATTCGCGCGACTGTAGTGCAAAAAAAAACAAATTGGGGAAAAACACGACGGTAATGAATTCGGTGCTGGGAGTTTCGCACGCAATTGCACAATTTCAATTATCGCATTAGTTCGCGAGTGTACTGGGCGAGGCGGGCTGATGGATTATTGTCGCGTTCATTTGTGACTTTTGCTAGCGAATGTACGTTTCAAATAGTTAGGGAAGGTCAAATTGTGACCTGTATCGTAAAATGTTTCGATGTAGGGCAATTATAATTATGAAATTAAAAGACATTGTGAAGAGGAGCTCTATAATATCTATTAATGAGCCTCACTATTCTAATTATTTCTTTAACGGTGAAAACGGATCATAATTTCATTGCCTAACACAAAGGTTACTAAAATATTAAATTAGTGACTAAAAATAACTTGCACCTACCATGTAACAGGCGGTAGTTTATTTCTTACTTCCTTTTATTAACGATAAACTGTTAAATATTTATTCTATAGGTGGGACGATTTAGACCTGGAGTATCGTTAAAACAATGTACAGCACTAAATGCTGTACATTGTCTTAACGATATGGAATTTAGTTTTGAGTAGAGTGAAACAGTGTACACTTAACTCGTGGCACTGTACATACCAGGTGTAAATCGGCCTTAATGAAGCACGCTCTGTTGCAGCAAATAACGTATTTTTGTTTATCAACCCCCCCGAAAACTCTGGCACATCATAACAACATTATCCTTCCAAACTCACCATGAATATTCAAAAAAACCTATACCGCAATTTCACACATCGCTTTCTAATAATGACTGGCGCTCACAAAGCGGGTAATTTGCATCAAACGGCAAAAATCACAAGTTTATTCGCGAGTAGAAATTTCAACGATCAACTCCACGTGAAATGCGAAGGAAAGTTCGCACACAAAGGCCGACGTAGATTTTTTTGTTTCCAAGGCAGAATAAAAATTGAATCTAGCGAATTACAAAATCGAGTAAGAGTTATAGGGCTGCCAATTAGCGCAGCGCCTATTCAGAATTGCTCTTGATAATTTTAGAAGAAAACTTAGAAAAAAAAGTAGTTTCGCTGTCATTACATCAGGCGGCTCCACTTCGGAGTGGAGTCGTCTGGTGAAACACTCGGGTGTTTAGTATCAATAAATTACAAATAGCACTAATTAATTACCAAGATCGCATCGCTGAAAAAGTGTTTTTACTTTGTTTACTCTTTAGGATAACTGTTGGATGCGAATTGGATGTTATCAACATGCAACAGTTTTTAATAGATAATACTTTAAAAAAAAAAGGTTATAGGTTAAAGTAAAAACAAATACTGATCACAAATATTGTTTAAATTAATTTAAAGTAAATCATGGTATTTTAATTAATTTTTTCACAAGAGCTATTTTAAGATTAACAAAATGGACGAAAACAGTCAACCCTAAATTTCAAATATCGAACGAAGTTCCAAACGGTAGACGCCTATCTCTATTGAATCCCCGAAAAAGGACGGAAAATAAAAGCAGCGTGGCACACATCCACCCCATCAATGGAACATGGCTCTATCAATAGTGGGTATGTCCTATTGAAGCGGTACTTGTCAGCCTGATTAGCTCCTCAATGAGACCGCAGGAGGTCTGGGCAATCAGCTTTGTTTTATTTTTTCAATTGAAATGCCAAAAAATCTAGTTTAGCCTCCATTTCATGACTTTGAATGTAGGGACCTATTTATACGCGTTGCTTTGCAACAAATGAACTCCAAATTACTTTGAAAAGCAGATTCCGATTTTAGAACTTTTTTTAAGTCGGTTGAAAACATACTTATTCTTTTTAGTCAATCCCATAGGTACGTAACAGTTGAGCCAGATGGCTAATTTATGTAGTATTTCTCACACAAGTTTCAAGTGTCATAATTGTAAATGATTGATGCTGTTTACAAAAAAAAAAATCTGAGCTTTAAACAACAGACAAACACAATGTGTATAAACCTCAAAACAATATCAAATAAAACAATAAAACCCAGAAATACAGAGCTAAAAACAAATAGAATTCCTGTGTGCATTTGCGCCAATTCATCAGGCGCAATGACGGCAATCTCAAACTTTGCCATGCATTTGCGCGATACCGCGAACTTTCTGTGCGTTCTCTCGCATTTTTATTGCGATCTGTGACAGATATGTATTGGAATAGACTCTTTTGTGCTTTTGTAACTCTATTATATTGTTTGGTTCCGTGTTAAGTTAGAGATAGAGCAACCTCAATAACCTATAGTAGGGCTGATTTTGGTTTGGTAATTATACTTTTCTGTTTTACAGTTTTAATTTATGTTTTTTTTTAAATGCGGTCCAGTTTTACTTTTTGTTAGGTCGCTTTATCTAATCATAAAAAAACAAAGTCAAACAATAACTCAATCAGATATTTCTTTCGAGTAAAATATTGTTTAAGTAGTAAAGTAAAAGTGTATTGTAATGTAATTACGGAACACTTACCGATCAATGATGACAGGATCTGATGGTGTTTCATTTCTATTGCCACAGCTCTTCTTGTCACAACACCGACTGAAAAAAAATACAAGTTAGTACTTCCTGTATGCAGAAGTTTACAAGTGAGGAAAGAAAGAACATGACAGTATGATGTTATTTAAATCCCAAGAATTAGAGAAAAATGGTCAAAAGATTTCAAAAGAAGTTTAGTTTAGTTAACACACATTAGTAAAAGCGCCCAAAAGAGGTCCAATATACTGAATAAAGAATTTTAATTTGAATTACATAATTTTTTTCGTGAATTTGATAATTTGCAAAAATATTCAATACGAGAGTCCTCACGTCTATTCCTTAACCATAGGGGTGTCACATTTGATTTTGGAAAATTTGTTTTTTATATTTTTTTAATACACAACTGAAATACTGTTTTTTTTTTTAATTAAAAACCGAGTTTTCTTGCACTAATGAGTAAGAGTTGTTGAGCAGCGCTTGCACGTCACCACATTTTCAGCGCTCACTCCCGCCGTCTATAATGTCATCGCGGGGGTGATCTTATAGAGTTTTTTAAAACGATGTAAATTATAAACTTTAGAAGTAGGTAATAAGCTCATTGTAGGTATTCGTATATCAATTTTGCATTTTTTTCTTAATTTCGCGCTGAACTAAACGTAACAATATGCTTATAGAATTTAAGTTTTTTTTTTGTTTTTCACAAAGGATTGGTCAGTTGAAAATTTTATTTTTGAAGCATTCTCTTAATAATTTAGCCATACTTACATCGTAGCCTATTTTATGTTCTATTTTAAAACTACCCTACAAATACGACTGCATTTAACAAAATAAAGCTACTATTTCACAAGTGCAATGCATCCTATCTCAAAGGGGGAAACGTGTCCAACTACGCTCCTTAAATTATATTTTGAGAGGTAAATAAAATTGCTTAAAAGGATATCGGGGATAAAATCAATATATTCCGGTAAAAGCACAGAGGGTCGCGATCCGTGTCGCTCATAGGCACGATTTATAGTGCCATAACTGGGACTACTGCAGATACGTCACTAAAACAAACGGCATAAATGTAGGAATAGGAGTTCTTTACGTTTAGACAATTTCAAATGGTCATATTTCTGTCATATTGAAAATTATAAAGATGTAGTCTAAGTCTTAAATACCTTAATAGCTTTTCATTAAACTTTCCATAAAAAAACTACCGTACCAATTAAGCTGTCCATAAAAAAAACTACCGTAGACTTGTTTCTGACTATTAGGTACTTAAGGTTCGTGTCTTCAAATATATCGAAATGATATTTAAAAAAAGACATGAAAAGTGTTTGTTTTTTCAACGTTGTCAGTCTTCATTGTAAAGACGTCATTAGTTAACGACTTGAAGAAAAGTCACGAATCAAACGGTACATGATTGTGACTCACACTTGACCGGTTTGATTCTCTACCGGTAATTAGCGTAATCCGGAAAAAAGTTATACAAAGTAAAATGGCCTATGTAAAATCATTTTTTTTTTGTTAATATTCAGCCATAAAACCAATATGACAACATGAACAGAAACCACAAACACAAGTTACTAATAAGGCTTTAAATCAGATCGAACAAAAGTCCCAGTAGTCGTTATGTCCACACTACGGTACTTGCGCCCTACCGGGGCTCCTTGACGCAAAGGGCAAAGACATTGAAAGGACAGACTCCCCTGAGACTCCTCCCCTGAAGACGAGCAAGCGGGACGCGCGTATCCACCCGACAAGGACGGCACCACTGCGTCTAAGGTGGAATAAAATTTTAATTGCCCACACAAACGCAGTGCGTGCATGCTTACACACACAAGCTTACCTGTGCCAGTGTATTCAAAACTTTTTACAATATTTATTTATTTTGATTCAGGATATTACTGAACTTCTTAGTCACTTTTGATTAGGTTAATGTTACATTTTAACGTCTAACTTCTAAATTAACTTCCTCTATTTTTGACGTTTATTATAAATTACAGAATTTAATCCAAGTTCTAACTATTTAAATTAGAGTCACTCTAAGTATTGGACACTTTATTCACTGGTCACATTATCAAAAAACTATCAATTGTTTAATATGTTGTAGAGTTAGCTTTTACTCGTTTCTGATGATTTGTTGTACAGCCGATGTTAATAATTTACAGATCGCAGTTTAAGAACCGCAGGCCTAGACGGTCGCGTTACGGAAAACCACCCCAAACAAATGTTTAAATTAATAAGGACATTCACTTCTTTGTTGTGAGTTTGGTAATTACTAGGGTCTGGGTACAATGAACGTGTAACTTTTTTGATAAAATACAAACATTTATTTAATTTTGTCTTATGAAAGATGATCAAATAATACTTAACTGATTTGACTTAAAGAGGAAATACTAGCTAAGCTAACACACTTAGGAAATATGTAAATTGAGTTTGATAATGTTTTTTTATCAGTTTTGGGCTACTTTGGTTGATCAACTCGAGAGCATAAAAACCTACCAAACCTATTCCATACAATAACTTTTACAATAGTTCGTTTCTTTGACATATCAAATAACAAACATACGAAACGTATACCTTACAATAACATCCCGCCTATTAACAAGAAACTACCCTTACCAAAGTTATGGGAAACATGATTAGCAGAATTTGAAAAATGACATCCATGATAAATTGAAAGTGACAAAACTTTAACATCTTTTGTTTTTTTTTTGCAAATAAATATGTTATTACTAATAATGTTTACCTGCACATGACTTCGTGTGTGAGCAGGACTCTGCACATTTCTGGATTCTTGTCTTGTCCTTCGTAGACTATAGGCTGCAAAGAAAGAAATGTATTAGAATTTGTTTTTTAACTTGCTTATTTAAAATCTGTACTTTTGAAATTAGTTAATAGAAATACTTGATTCTTATCTTCTTTTCTCTTCAGCTTAGGTATTATATTTTTCGTAAATAATAGACGAAAATTCTATTAAATCTATTATATTAAATCGGTTTGCCCCAAAAGAATGCAAAACTGCATCATTATGCAATGAGATAAAAAAATCTATTATTATATTTTAACAAGTCAGTATTTTTTACTTTGAACTGAGCAATGACTCATACGTTACATTTTGAAGTTGTTTTTGATTTTTATCGCATGCCTTTACAGCTGAGTTCCATTTTCTCTATAAACATTTTTACAACGTTTTAATCAAAACTGAATGCATGGATAAAACGACTAACCGGTGCTACTGTGCGTTATATTGTCTTGAGAAGTTTGAAATTAAAAATTAGCTATATTAGATATTGCGTCAAACACAACAAAACACTTTCTGTCAAAAAAAACTTCTCTTTTTTACATTAACAATGAAGATATATATTAATTAAAAATCGGAGGACAGATAAGACAAAAGGTTCCGTCTTCATCATGTTATTACTTTTCGCTAATTTATGCACCCTCCGTGCATAATCGCATTTTATTATCAAAACCAAAACGCATTTGCATAGTTCCCGCGTTGACCTTTTACTGATAAAAATTAAAAACTTCCACGATGCTATGCCGTGTCCAATTACATTGATTACTGTGTCAGTTGAGAGTAGTAGCTAAGTTGTAAAAGAATCGGAGTTTCGTCTAACATCGGTCGTGAGTTTGCAGTTCCAATTTTCAAAATCCAAAAGTACCTGCTGCTGTTCCCACAGCACGTAGGTACTTTTGGATTTTGAAAATTTAACAGAAACGATATTTGATTAAATATGTGGTGATATTTTATCGAAATTTATAACTTGGAGATAGTATATGCTTACCTTTTAGTTGCTCTATAAATATCTCAATGCTTGAAAAGTTTTATTTCTTTAAATTAGAATTATTGTAATACCACAAAATACCTACTTAAAAGTTAATACTCCAATCTGCAAATACCTGATAGTTAATACTCCAATCTGTAACTAAAACTACCCATAATCTTTCGCCAGAACATGTTACCTATAGTTACACAACAACTAGCATTAGCCCTTAAATCCCAAAAGCTAAAAGATTTTTTCATCCCCAACAAAATATTTAATTGAATACGAAATAGCGGGATCTTATCATCTTTTGTGTGGAGGATTTAGCGGATTTCTCGTAGGGTGTTCTGTATTCAAGGGTGAAGTATTTAAGAGTTGGAATAACCCCTAACCTCGGGGTTGAAACTAGCATTAGGGGTGGACCAGGGATCAGGTGTGTTCAGATCAATTAGGCATATGCGGAGATTAGAGCAAACTATAACGCATGAAAAATGATGCAATTAATGAGATTTTTATTTGAAGTATAGTGCTTGTGGCCAATATTTATATTACCTACTAGCAGCCCGTCCCGGCTTCGCACGGGGTAGACAATTATCGCTAATAGTTTCGGCAGCGCATTCGACGAAAGACATTTTAAGACTCATTTTTCTACACCTTCGGTTACATTGTTCAAATTTTACCAAGGATCCCTAATTTTTTTCAAAATGAAATGTAGCCTATGTCAAATTGGAAGAATGTAGCATTCTATTGGTGAAAGAATTTTTTAAATCGGCCCAGTACCTTTTGAGTATATGTTTGTAATGAATAGTCATTACAAACATACAAAAATAGGTACAAATCTTTCCTCTTTATAATATTAGTATAGACTTAACTCAAACTTTATTTCGTATTTTATACTGCTACAGGTATGTACAAGTATGTAGGCTTTAGACGACACAACAAACGTTATAGTCTAAATGTAATAATTGAATCTCTTTTTGTTGGAAATTATCAGAAAAAGGGTTTTTTCCAAAATCGTCTTCCTCACCATACTCAGAAAGCCAATTTAGAAAAGTTACTTTTAGGAAGTTGCTCAGAAAAATCGATTTCATTAAATTAAAAAAGTCTTAACAGATCTATTAGCTGTTACAATTAAAAGGGAAGTTTTTTTATTTGGTTAACCGCCGGAGGATTTATCTATAGGACGGAGGTATCCCTGTTAATATCAAAAAGGAGTTCTAAAACTACAGCTGATTCTAAAATATAGCTAAACTTTTGTGTAACACGTTGTATAATTCTTTCGATGAATGCTAGGAATTGCATTTCTGTCATTTGAAGTCAGATAAGCCAACTTACCTACACCACTGTTAATAAATTGCATAACTCGTTTGTAAATATACAACAGCCATTAACTTCATTATTACCCCACAAGTAAATCTCAATCTCAACAGAATACCCGTGGCTCTTGCTGCTCTAGATACAAGGGCTAAAACTAGTGTATCTAGTCCGATCTCTATGTCCCTGAACAGCGAGCGTCCCATAGGAGAGGGCAGTGTCCCGCTCCGGGCGGCCAGGTCGCGTGGGATTCAATCTCCTGGGAATTTGTAGGGATTCAAAAAATATGGTGGCTGCATAGCGATATTTGGAACATCGCTACGTTTTCCAATAGTTAAGGAATGAAGAACACATTTATTTCAAGTTTTTTTTTATTTATTTTTGTTAAAACTAAATCAGAAATGGAATAAAGTTATAATGTAGGTAAGGTTTAGACTTAAGTTGCAAAAATGTATCTGTCATAAAAAATCGTTAAAAATATTTTAATTATGTTTAGTGGCAAGCCTAATCTTATATTAAGTATCCTGTTACGTCTCAGCCATTAGGGCGACGAGGAAGATTAGGGCTTGAATGGATCACTTTAAAAACCTGGTGACCTGAAAACTAACTCAACCAAGTTGCTAAGTTTTACGAGAAATTATTATTTCAAATAAAAAGGTGACGTGCTTAACTTTTAATTATCTATTCGAAATATTAGAAATCTATTCGAATTATTACAGTTGACTAGATTTCGCGAGTACGCGCAAATCCCACAGGAATCGAGACGAAACTCGCAAAGGAACTAATCTCTTGGGAATTTCAAAAAAATGTGTCTAGGTTTCGTAGTTATTGTCCAGACTAGACTACTGGATTAAATCCCATAGGAGCAGAGGTATACCGCTCTACTCCAACAATTCGTAAGGGATTCAATCTCTTGGGAATTTGGAAGGAATCAAAAACTTGGAAGCTCTCGTACCTTTGACAAATGTATTTTTTAACCGACTTCAAAAAAAAGGAGGAGGTTCTCAATTCGTCTGAATGTTGTTTTTTTTTTTGTAAGTATGTATGTTACGCGATTACGCCGTCAATTATGGACCGATTTCAAAATTTATTTTTTAGTTTGAAAGGGTATACTCCCGAGGTGGTCCCATTTCCACCAGTCTTTACTCCTTTCAGTTCTTTTTGGAGTCGGTGCGAATGAACACATTTTAACTCTCGATGGCTGGCACCGACTCCAAAAAGAACTGATTAGGTATGTTTTAGTCAATATTATTTTTCGCTTTTTAGTTTCATTTTGAAGTCGGTTTTTAGTTTTTTATTAAACTTTTTTTATTGTTGTTGAACTGAAGGTGCTACTACTAAAGTATGCGTCTTTTTTTAAACTCCTTTAAAAAATAACGTTAATCAAATTACCATATAGTGCTTATCGGATATCTATGTACGAGCTGGGAGTAGGTATTATGCTGGCTAGTTAATTTTTTGTTAGGATGCGTTCATACTAGATACCTCTCTAGTATTATTTTGCTAACTGATGCTTTAAAATATTTAGTACAAAAATATGTAAGACTTTGCCGATTGTTGTCTACAAAAGCAAACTAAGGAACGGTATACACTACGAAGATTTGTTTAGAAACTAAAACAAAGTATGTTACCAACTGCAATACCTTTAATTTTAGTTAAGTGGATAAAAAACAATAATTAAACTTTTACGTATGACCAATGTTTAGCGGAAAATACTGCGTTTATTTATTTCGGTACACGTTTATATGGTTTCTGTAGACATTAATGCTCAATGACGTATATAATAATGAAAAAAAAACTGACGAACTTATTTCATTGCCAGTGATTTTTCAAAAACTAATTTCGCTTAACTAACATTCCTTATACCATTATTAAACACCAACTTTCCCAACAAAGAAATCCAAATTAATATGTTGTTTGAACATAGTTAAGCAAACATAATCATTGGGTCACGTGCGCTGCGCGCGCCTCTCCATTCACTGCGCGGTGGGCACTATAGGATTTACTCCAATCCCATATACAGTCAGTATCTTAAGACTATGTTCAAACAGAGGGGGCAGATTGATGTTTTAGATATTGATATGATAGTGATTTAGTATGGGAACACAAATAATCCCCTTATTCAAAATTTCTCATTAAAGGGAGAGAAAGTAACTTTGTATTCAGTCAGCAAAGATTTAGTACAATATCTACTATAAAACTGACTATAATAGTGTATCTATACTGGCCTAAGTGTTTTCTTCGAAATAACAAAATATTTGATAAGTAACGCGCTTTGGGAGCTTGCAATTAGGATATTGATTAAGTTACTGTGTGTTTCGTGGAATAAAAAGTGTGCAGATGTTCTTGTTTTTTTATAACCTTTATATAGGTAAGTACTTAGTACAGCTTGTGGATTGTGGAAACACCATCTTTCGATCAGGTTGTTGCGTGCCCCGCTCGCATGCACTGTCCAACATTAGCTGATTGCCGTGTACCCCCGGCCTAACGTTTTAATACAATTAATTTGACCGCTCGCTATTATCCGCCATCTTTGCATCGCCATTTTTACAACGACTGTTTTGCGTGTCACTCTTATTTGTCAAGGATTTAATATTCTACGTTCACTATAAAAGTTAGCTTGTGTATTTAGAATTTTAATCGGATAGACTTTTGTTTGTTCAGCTATAAAACTAGCTATCCTATCCTCAGTGGTTGACCACAAAAAAATCTTTTTAGAGCTAATTCATCTTCATTATTTGTTTTTCTTAACGATGTCCATATTTTGTGTTTGTCTGTGTACTAACTAATAAATAAATTACAATGCTTGTACTTTCGAAAAAAGTTTTCTTGAAAATTTCCAAAAAATAAAAAAGTAATGACCCTTCAACAAGGATATTTCTTCAAGTAGATCGACTAAGTTACAAGTTATGAGTCACGCCTAGAAATGGCACAACCTTACAATGTAATATTGTATATTGATATACTATGCCAACATACTATAAGAGACAATAAAGCGTCATCAGGCAACAAAACACATTGCAGCATTCCGTAATTCTTAGTTAACAACGTTCGGCCTAAGTTAATTATGTTCACGGTATAAATCTTTCGTAATTGGCCTCTTGTTTCAGAACGCTAACAGCGCGGGACGTGTTGAAATTATATATGTGCACACGGCAAACTTTCATGATGTTTTCGGTTAATTATTATGTGGGAAGTCGGTGAAGATATTGTGGATCGTTTGTCCCTATCGAACGTAAACATAAGGTGTTTACTCTATTTTGGTGTTGAAAGCAAGTTACCAGTGTTAAATGGCATTTGCATGATTATTAGTCACTCAGTTTATAGTTTTCAATTATTGTAAAAGGGAAACAATTGATGGCGCTTTAACACAATATTGGAATTGGCGTACCTATACCTACTCACCGATTGATAAAGTCATATCATTTTATATCTTTAAAGAAAATGGTTTTGTATCTTTCTATAAATATAGTAGTCCTATTAATTTAAATCTTGTACTTTAAATTTACTTACGAGTAACTACTAAAATTTAAAATGTTTAAGCATTTCTGATCTTAACCAATAGTGAAATATTTGTAAAAATATTTCTATAGGGTGTTGACGGTAGTATACTACTTAGCTATACATATAGCTACAACATTGATCAGAGATACGCTGGCTTTGACAGCGAGAAAAAACACTTAAGGAATTTCATCTTGTCACGTGACGTCCTCGGTAGCTTAGTTGGTAAAGCACTCGCCCGGTATGCGATGGGACGTGGGTTCGAGTCCCACCTGAGGTCGATGATTTATTTTTTAAGTGGTATTTATCTTCAACAACTAAAACATAGATTTGACCTTACATTCCAAAAAATCAAATTTAAATTGCTACGAAAACTATTTAAAGCAATGTTAATAAACATTTAATCAAAACTTTTCAAACAAATACAACTAGTTAAATAGCACGTGTAACAACGATTCTCACGTCACTCAAACCTTTAAACCCACTAAGCCAAAGCGTCAACCTATTAACCCTTTCAACGTCGAATCACATCTAAAATTTCATGACACGACACACAAAAGCCGATCGCGAACTCATCAGCGGACAATCGAGGTGCGGGGAATAAAATTGTAACTCGAGATAACGGTAATGATTCCGCTCAAATGCGATGCAATTTTGGCCGGGTGGGAGAATTAGACCCTAATCGGGAGTTGGCGATGACAATCGGCCACGTGGCTGCCACGTGGAGGGTTGGGCTCGCGGTGCAGATGGGATGGTGCGAGTTCGAATGTGTCTCATGTTGTAGACTGTATGTACTCTATTTTTGGACAGCTGGTGGCAACTATTGCCTTGTGCGAGCTGGTGAAGCAAATGCACGCGCCTTGTGATGAGAGGCGTGAACAACTGTACGATATGATACAAATTGCCAGTCGTCATCTGTCATTGTGATTTTTGTAACCGAGTAGTAATGTATTTTTATAATTAGTTATTAGTATAATTTAATTATTAACAAAAATATATTAATAAAGAATAAACAACAAATTATTTACGTCATGTTTAAAACTAAACCTAAGGTTTACACACATTTTCGATATTTTATAAAGAAGGGAACTTCCTATATAAACACTCGATTGTATTAAATTCCTATAGAAACTTACTGTCTTGGAGAAAGATGCCCAGTAGACTGGCCATATACCCACACTGAAATCTAGGCATACGTTGAACCATGTAACGGGCCAGCTTTGGTAGCGCAGGATGTCTAAGCGCTCGTATAGCTATGATATATTTTTGAACCAATCAAATTTGCATACGAAATCACAATAATTGTTTTCGAATTCCTAGAAAATTGTACACGGAATTGAAATGCGAATGCTTCAATAATACATATGCACATACATTCATACATACATTCAATGTACATACGCGCGAGACGCGCGCATGTACAATATAAGGTCACTGATTAGACTGTACTACCTATTCAAAGTAAAAAATATGAATATTTTTATATTCTTACCTGCTTTGTTACCGAATCGATGAGGCGGACGAAAATGTCTTGTTCTTGTCTGATACCTGAAATAAAAACTACATATTAAAGTGTAATTCTACACTTCTTTAATATCAAAGACTCTTAGGGCCTGTTTCACAATGTACGGATAAGTTCTATAAAAGTTTTGAATAAGCTATTTCCTAGTTCATCATCATCCTCATTGCAGCCATAGGATGTCTACTGCTGAACATGACGGCCGGCAGGCCTCCTCCAGTGACTTCCAAATATTTCCTTAAAGGATAAACAAAATTTTTGCGTTTCACCACCGTCAATTAGCGCTTTATAAAACATTATTTAAAGCAATTTTATCCTCTTCATATTTTCATCTATTACATAACTATTTGGCACTTTATAACACCGTACATTGTATAACAGGCCCAACAAAATAAATACATTACAATTGTTTGTTAGTTGTTTTAATGTGTGCGTATAAGCCATCCAGGCTTGTACGCATGCATATAAAAACAAGTAAACAACAACTAAACTTGTCTGTATAACAACACTTGCAAGCTACGGGTATCGGTGACTACAAGTCTACGAATACTTTTACTCTGTAGATGTTGAAAGTATTCGTACATGTATAGTATCTATCCACCTATCCGGAACATTTCCACATAGTGGCAATAAAACCGTAGCGGCTACGGCGTAGCAGTGTACCTCTATACACACATTCCACTATTTGTTAACCTTATGAAATCGCTTCTACACTAGCATCTAGTTTTTTTTGTTTTATTCTCTAGTGATCTCTTAATCATCTACTAAGGTAGTGTAACAGAAATAGTACGTACAAAATGTACAATTATACACCGAGACATTTTAGTGGTTGTTTTCTCGTGGCAGAACGATTTACCTTCAGTAGTACTATCGAACCATGCGAGTTATTATTTTTTTTAATAAAAAAAAAATTGTTCTCAACTAATCAAAAAAATAATCATCAACTCGAAAGCGTGACAAACGATAGTTTATTTTACGAAATGTGACGTATTTGGGTTCTGCCTGCCGCATTGAATTTGAATGCCTACTGGTTATTTGAATGTAAAAAAACTTCATTAATCTATTGTACTACTAAGAAAGAATCATTTTACTGCGGGAAAACAACCACTAAAATGTCACGGTGTATAAGGTTTTTCAAAAATATCTGCCACCGCTGCAATGAATAAAACCCATCCAACTAGCTTGGGCTATGGCTACTAAGGCTAGTTGGACAGGTGTAGATGGTTTTAAACAAATCGAAGTTTAATTTTAGTATATTTTTAAATAAAAAAATGGCGTCCGGGTCATGAAATTTCTTCACTATCGTAATCTATTTATAATAATACTTTCATCCATTTAGCGGTGGCAGATATTTTTTAAACACCTTATATTTCTCTTTTAGTTTTTTAATCGATTTCGGTCCTAAATTGACCCAAACCGGCAATCGAACTTTGTTTTCAAAGCAAATATCCCGTCACTACACCAATTGGGTCATCAAATAAGATAGGCTTACATTATCATTTTAGCATTAATGAATTTAGTCCAGGAGCCAAGGAGCTATCACCATTCATAGCACAAGCCGGTCCATCTATGCCAATTTTCCATTATCTTGCTCTAAGGGCCAAGACGGCAAATATTTACAGTTCGGCAATGCATTGTCTGTAGTCTCTGTACTGAATACAAAATCGATAACAAGGCGAAGTGAGAACCTTATGGTAACTGGTTAAAGCTCAAACTCGATTGGCACGAAGCAAGATTTGCTAAGTTGCTTGAAGATCCTTGACTTATTAGAATGGCGACGTGAATAAACATAACGTAGGATTATTTTGCAAAATTTTAATATTACTTTTTTAACTTATTACCTTATAATAGAAGTAATACCGACACAAAGTTTTCTTAATTAACATAAAATTATAGTTTCCGTACACATTTATTTTTCTTATCTTTTTGGCGCCCTTTTTTTAATACCTTTAAACCCTTAACCAGGTAGTGACCACCATAACTTATTTACTTGTCTTAACATTATCCAAAGTCAATGAAAAATTTCAACGGCAACCTTAACAACAGTTACAAAAGATTACAGTTAAAATGACGAGATAATATTTTTAAAATATGTTGATGCTAAACAATAGTTACTCTCACGAATAAGCAAACTTTTCGATTTAATTCCATTTTATTATCTATTAAACAATAAAATTATTAAGTAAAGCTATCTATGAAAATATGCAACAAATAAATATATTTCAAAATAACATATTCTCTGCCTTAGCACCGAGACGATGAAAGCTAGATCTAGTACTAAGATGTTGACAATAAGACAATGTGTTGCACAGGGCGATATTGACACAGCCTGAGAATCGAACTCGGCTAAATAGGCATTGAATAGACATCTGAGATGAAAGCTAAATAGTTAGCAACTACCAATCAGTGGTACAAAGCTGTGTGTCTACTTGCTATGTGTAGAATAAGACCCGTAGTAGTATGACAGTCTCTAAAATTTGTAACTCTAGACATATTATACCGACAATATTTTTGTGATTAATCATGTTATTTGATTATATATAACTTTAAGGGACTAATTTTTCTAATTTATTAAAAAATTGTCTCGATCAGAATAAAAAAACATAAGTTTAAATAATCAACTTACCTACAGGGAAGGTTGTTTCGTTTTAGCAGCAGCAGATTCAACCTCTTAATTTTAGATGCTTATTTTTTCAAGTTTTAAAATGTAATAATTATATGATTTTTACTAACCATTAGCGTAAAGTAGTTGTAGCCTGTACTGGATCCCATTGTTTGTTTTCTGGCCTTCAGCTTCCTGCAACAATGAATGAGACAAAGTTAATTCCTAATTTATGTTACATCGTTACAAATATATTTAAGAATGGAGAGGTTTTAAAAAAAATACTTGAAGCTATTGAAAAAGTGCTGACACCCTCTTTTAAGGGGTACCTAATTAAAGGGTGCAAATGTAAGGCTCTGGAAGCAATATCGAAATCGCGATTGAAAGAATCCAAATACCTTTATGTTTAGATTTTTTTTAATTATTTTGTTGAGGTAAACGCTAATTTTGTTTGGATAGACAAACAAAGTTCTCGCCATTTCGATGTTTATATATTCAACAGTTCATCAACCTACAAGAAAACATTTATTTTTCTTAATTTATTAATACGTAATAATCTCTATGCGTTGAACCTGTTATCGAATATTGCTTGAAAGACTTATACGTTTAAAGGCAGGTCGTTTTATTTAACTATTTGAGCATTTTTGGATTCAAATTTTTACTAAGTTTCCTAAAAAATGTCGTTCAAACAATTGACTTTCAGGATTTCTTATTTAACAGCTCGATAAGAACAATGTATAAAAGTACCACATTGCCACTCGTGTGTTGGGTCGAGGGCGCGTTCACACTTCTCGTTTGTTCGTACGCTTTAATTATTTATTCGGTAAACAACCACGCGTTTTTACGACGTGTGCACCGTGTCGCGTGTCGATCGTACTAGGTAACAATTGTACGTACAATGTACGAAGCAGTAATATAGTTCTTTATTTAATGTTAACGCAACTAAGGGCTGATGATAGTGCGCAAACAACAAAATTTTGTATTGGACCAACATTGACCTTGAAAAATAATTACCCACCCTGAGTTGATTGGTCAGCTGGTAAGTAAAGTGAACTTCATTAATATTTTTAATTTTGGTCCCATAGAAAACATTGTTATATTTAAACACAAAAATTATGCCCTAGGGCGTAGAAGGTTATTAACTGTTTAAAAAAAAACCCTCTGTATGTAAGTTTTTAAAGGGTGATATTGTTATTTATATGAAATACTTAAGGGATCGTATGATAACAAACAAACAACTTTCTCAATAAACAATTTATATACCTATCTCTACCTAAATGTGTTAGTGAAGTTGTCGTCCACATCATGCAAGTTTTTTTTTTGTAAGTTGAATCAACGGTAATGATTACTTGTATTTCTCATTGAACCGCCAGGTATACTTGGCGTCACGTAAAAAGAGCGGTGGCCAAAATAGGAACTAACATTTTCAGTACTGCTATAAGTGTTCGGTGGAGACAAGTAGCGCCACCCTCCAGCGTTCTTTTTATTTGACGAAAATTATATTCCGCAACATTACATAATCCGCCCTTTGATCAACTCTTTCTGACGAATAAGTTATACCAATTATTGACGGGTGAATAGCAGCAACTTTAAAGACCACACTTTACAGTAATAGTTTAGCCTTTTGCTGTTCGTACCATATATTGTTAATTACGAAGCTCCGAACAGATATACCGAGACAGCCAACAAGATACCACAGGCTTTTGTTGAACTGACTGTTCATGAAATAAAACTTCACATTTTAAGTCATTGAAAAAAGTTTAGTAAAAATTTGACGATTCTTTGAAAGACTGTGTGCATTTTATAACCGGCTCGCACTCGCAAAATGCTGAAAAGGTGAAGTCTGTTGCACCGCTTCTTCTCATCATGAGATATGCAGACCAGTAGCAGTAGGACAAAGCTATAATTTTGAGACGCGTATATTAGTTCCTGGAAGAGGGCCTATTTATACTGTATTGTTAACTATTTCTATAACGTGCCAATAGGCTATGGAATAGTTTTATAGTTCGGTCAACAACTCATTATTCGACCACATATTTTTTTTCTCATTTTATATTAATCTTCTCATAATAATAAAAATATAGACTGAATTTATAATTTTTAACTAACAAAACAATTCATAATGTTTTTTAATACTACCCAAAAAATTATATTATCATTACCTTGGGTTCGGTAGTAAGTTAAAACTTTCTAGAACAATGAAACAAAAACAAGAGCAGTCGAATCTGGTTCAAATGTAATATTATTCTAAAACAATATCGAAATGCATATCCAAATTGTTATCCTTAATCGAAAATCGAACAAAAATGTTGAATTTTAACACACGCCACCTACGAGCACTCGTATTATGTAAATAAGGCATTGTACTCACAATAGACATCATGTCCGAATGATGCTGATTAATGGATCCTCTGATCACGATACGTATCAGGAGGAAGGGATTTATTGATAAGGGAATCTAATAGTAGTTTATTGAAAGGATCTGTACGCTTATAAATCGAATTTAAATTCGCTGTATTAAGGCAACGGTAGGTAAATAGTAAAAAAATATAAATATACCTATGCCGCACCATACACCAATTGTCATAGTATAAAAGTAATGCATTAAAACATCTTGATAAAAATACTTACGTGGTGAATTTAATTTTGACAGATACCGTACCTTACGTATTTTAACCCGACTGCCAAAAGAGGGTTATTGAAGCTTTAATAGAATTTCAATTCGCATATGAAATCTCAAAAATCGTATCACAGTTACTAGGAATTTGTGTACGATGTTTGAGATTTTGTACACGAATTAGAATTCTAGTACTTACTTCAAAAATACGTTTACTGGCCGGTTTTGTAACTGATTTCGAAAAAAAGGTCTAGATAATGGAAATCTTAGTAATGATGATACTTTTTGAAATTACCTGATCTTTTTCAATGAAACCGATGAAGGCAGTTCGCTCGATCTCCACGGGTTGGCCGGCGCGGTCGTACAACGCGACTACGAAGTGGAAGAAGTTGCTCTTGCGCAGGTTGCTGGGCGGTTGCTTCTCGAAGTGAGCACGGCCAACGCCCACTGTGCTGGATTGAAAAAATATAATAATATAAAAAAATAAACATTATAACATACATTAACCTAATTAATTTTTTTTTCAAAACTAAACCCACCTACATTACATCTCTTAGGGCCTGTTTCACAATGTACGAATAAAGTGTCTAATAGATATACGTAACAGATAAAAATATGTAGAGGATAAAAGTGCTTGAATTAATGTGTCATTAAGCACTATTTGACGATCGTGAAACGCAAAAATAGTGTTAATTGTAAAGATAAGTAGCAAATAGCCTTTAAAGAACTTATCCGTAACCGAAACAGGCCCTTAGCGTGCTTTTTTTTTAAGTAGGTAGGTACCTTATTTATCTCATATTAACTAATCTATACAAACAAACATTTCGTAATGTAGACACTTACAAAAAAATCTATCATTCAATAAGCATAATCCTAGACCTTTACTTAATTCTACCAAAATAAATATGTTTACGCCACACATACAGATTTCAAATCGTTTTGTCGATCTATTGACACTGAAAAAGAACCGTACACAAAAATAAAGTCGTAAATCTTAAATTCTTTCGGCGGTCACTTTATTTTCATCCCTCTATTTGTCAATAGACGTCACACAGCCACCAGACATTCGCGCGCTTTTTTCATTTGGCACTGACAACCATATTTCGCGCGCTTTTAGAAACTACAGATAAAAAATACGGCACAGAAGAAAGGTTCTTTCAGAAAACAAAACTGGCAGATGATAATCCTTTTAAAATTAATTTATTGCCGTTGGCTTATACTTAGAAAATAGTTTTTGCTTTCATAACTGTGCGCTATTGTTAGCCCGGCAACTCATTTGAAAGAATAGGCTCGATGATTAGTTATAAAGATTGCCGTTGTACTTAGTTTTTGTTACTGGCAACCACAATATTATATTTAAACTAAACGAAATGTCGGTAATGCAATTCCTAAGATTTACTTTTTATCCTCTGCAAGTCAGCATAAAGAGCAATCATTAAGGATACAACATAACTTATTTCTTAGTTTTTTGATCAATTGATTTAATTCAATATTAAAATTGTTTGTAACATGGATAACTAGATTATAGTTTCGTGTTTAGTTTAGTAAAATTAAATCATTTTGACACATGCATAGAGACTACCTATACCTTTTTAACCTACATTTAGAAACCAAACCAAAGTGTGTTTCAATCATAAATAATGTTATCTGAAAGCAATTCTACAACATTGGTAACGCAAATGAAGTGGCGACAAATAAACGATACCACACACCTCGATATCGACATATGTGTCGATTTGGGCAACGACGTCAAAACATAATTTGCTAATCTCCTACCCTTTATTACCAAGCTATAAGAGACAAAATCGAGAGTCACGATACGGTGCTTGAATGTGTGCAATAAATACATCGATAGAGAATTTCAAATGCGCGCAGTTCATCAAATCTTCGGTCTCATTTCTCATTGTTGGAGCAACTGTGTGTTGCCTGCCTAGTGTTGTCTGTTTGTTATAAAAACTGTGAATTTGTCGACAACTATGTTATGTAGTAGGTAATAAGAATATCATTTTGGAATCATAGAACATTGTTTACGGTTATTCTGTTAAATATTCGATACCTAAATTAATTTAAAAACGACTGCGTTTTAGTTCTAAATCACTTGGAGTAACAACCTATCTCTATTATAAAATGTCAAACATATAACGTATTATCAATGTAATTATTTTAATTTATTACAATCAGAGCAGTATAATAATATTGAGATAGTAGATAGTGCTTTGTTAGATTACTGGTAGCAGTACCTTTGGTTTAGTTTTTGTAACAAAATAAGTACTAAATTATAATAAAAACTACCATAACTGAATGGCGCGAGGGCGTGTGTGTCTTTTACTTACACTCATGACACTTGAAGCTCTACACAGAAACAAAACACGGTCATCGACATCGCGACGTCACTACGCAGCATTACCAGCGAGGACCGTATTACGCTATGGTCGCCCATTCATCTCTCTGCTGCAGAATTTGCGTAAACAAATTGGTTTCGCGATTGCCATTTTATACTCTCGCACGCGACACTCCATTGTTTTATTTATCGCTACCAGTTTCGCCGCTTGCGTTTAGGTCTGCAGCGCTTTTTTCGCTCACCGATCGCGGAGTGATCAATCTTTGAACGATTTTGTCGAGTTATTTCGACTGGTTTGTAAGATTGTAGCGGGCTATGAAACATTTTTTTTTCTCTATTATCATTTTTTCGTTTTTAGGAATATTATTAAACTAGGACATTCAAGAACCTTATTTTGCATAAGATTTCTAAAGGTACACATTTTTGTATAAGAATTTATAGTCGTTTATATTATTACTAGCGCTACCTAGGTAGGTGGACAACCATATACAAAAGTTCTAACTCCTAATATCAAAAATGCATTTTAAAGTATAGTAGATCTAAACTACGCAATTTGCACTATTTAAATAAATTTGAAAGATTCTATTACCTTACCTACATTTTTGTTATGAACCCGACAAAATATTGGCCTTTAAAAAGTAATAATGTAGCTCATAACATGCCCCTCATGCAGCTAACTTAAAAAGTGGTATTTTGTTAAAATATTAACCGTAATCGGTGGGGTGCGCGAGTTAATGATTTTAGCCAGCCTTATAAATGGTCCTGTCATCGCCGTCGGTCGGATATCTGTCAACATTTGTCATCTGAGATCCTGATGATTTTAGGTAATTAGGTTAATTATTTGAATCAAGGGGTCTACTAATCAGAACAGAGTAATCGCGCACAATTTTAAAAATAATATTCATACTTTTTAATTGCTTTGTCTTGCGCTCTTTAAAATGTTACAGTAGTTTTCTACTAAAAAGTATTGCACTTACATTTAATTTTAAATATTTGACTAACTCGTTTGTCCTTATGCAGTGTCATAAATATCTGTAGGTAAGTAGGGACTTGTTTTTGCAAGATACTTTAATTTTAAAACTTGATTGTTAAAATGAAAAAAAAAACAGCACCTGATGTTTTTATCTGGAATCAAAGACATACTTATGTTCAGTTTTTCTTGGATGCGTTTCAAAAGATTGAAGAGAGACTGCCAGACAAACTCAAACTGTCACAGACTTAACATCCTTGGGTTAAGTATGAATTATTGAAAATCAATAAAACCTATTTATTTCTGTGTAGGTTTAAACTTAGCGCTTTTCGAAAAAGAAACACAACAAAATCTTTATAAACTTCATAGGTATATATTTTATGGTCATCAATGTCAGAATCCAACACTGCACAAACACGATTGGTATAATAACATGGGTAGAGCACGACAGATGTCGGGAGAGCCCTCGACAAACAATACTCACTAATTCGGGATACCCGCAAAACGACAAATGTTTACACTTGCACAAATTTGCTCTTCAATACCTACATAATAATAATAGTATTTTAGAAAGATAATGCTATTATCATATATGAAAGAAAAATATTATTAAAATGAAAACAAATCAATAGATTAATTTTAGGTAAAATTCAAGACTCTCTCTTGTCCCGGAATTTATATATGTTTTTAATAAAACACAAAACGTCGTACCATAATTAAATTGTTATGTCTAAAATATTTTAGCTGCGGCTAGTCTACAGAAACTTCTGTTAAAGAAAGAGAACGTCACGTTATGTGTCGTTGCAAAACATATTATTTGTATTTTGCAAGATCAAATTATTTGAATAAATACAACAAAAACATTCTTAATGATATTTAAATCTTATATTGTAAATATTTTTGTTATATTAAGACTGCGTTTACCAGGAGATACAAATCTAGAAAATATTAAGCAAATGTTAACAGTTTAGTTGTTTATAATGTTCAAACTACGAGAAATTAAGCAAGGCATTGCACCGCGTCTCTTTTCGATTTTTTAAATTATCATCAACCATAACTCTCATAATGAAACTGCAGCAAGTGATGTTCACAATGCGGTGTTTATTACCGTACAGAGTAGCGTCCAATCAGGGCGGGTGGGCTCCGCGATAATCAACTCGCCCGTAACAAGTGCGTATTCATAAGCGGAAAGGGCGTGATAAATCATGCCGCGGTGTGGGGGCGCCGCATACACTTTTGCTTATGACTGTACTCGGTTTTGGATAGGGCGAAACTTTGAATTTGGAAATTAAAATTGTGTAATTTTTGCTTTGTATTTTTTTCGGATACGCTTTTGTGTTTGATGCCACTAAATTCTTTGTTTTTTATTGGAATTTCCATAATTTAAAGACAGATATTCAGTAATACCTATAAGCGTGAATGTTACACCACTTTACAAGCGGTAACACAATGTTATATGCTTATGGATTTGCATCTGTAAGTCGATAACATAACATTTTTTTTTTCTAAACCTAGTACAACGGGAAGCATAGAGCTAACTGTTTGAGCAATTAAATATCGGTGAAATCATGACTCTTTTTTTATCAAGTTAGGCTTTTGCTTTTTACTTTTGCTATTTTTGTTTTTCTATTGTTTGTGTATTTTCTCACGTCCGCGTCATCTCTATTTTGTACCATTTGTCATAGTATTGATGATCCCCTTCGAGCCCCACGTACGAGTATTTAATCCCGTTGCTTGTTTAATGTCACACCAAGCAGACATTTGTTTCGAGCTCAGTTTGCGGGATCTAACACGATTTGTGAACACAATGAGTTTAGCGCTGCTCTTTTCGGCCACTAAAAGGTTTACGTTAAACAAGAGGCCCCTTTGATGTGGCTACATAATGTCCCATTCATATTGACGACATAAAATAATTTAAAAACTAGGAAATGATGTGGCTCTACCTAAATAATGGTATTTATGACTGGGAATAATTAAAAAAATTAAAACTAGTAAATTAAAATATCATTGCAAATTCTGAAAGAAATTTAAAATTTAAACACTCAATTTTATTTTTTGAGTAATTATTATTAAAATAAAAACATATTTTCATGTCTTAGAAATATGTTTCTAACTCGCGATTTCGTTTCTACTGATTTTTTTATACATTTTGAATAGTTAGCCTTAAGTTTTTGTATATAACCTTCATTATTGAGACCAGTTTCTTAAATTATTCTAGCATTATCAATATTTTAATATTTCACAAAGACAGTTTTCACAAAAACAGTAAAAAATATACTTCAAAAAATAAAAAATAGTATAGCAACTTACTTGGTATTGTCAACTAAGGAGCTTGGAGTCATCCACGCACGAGTGAGTGGTTCCTCCTTGAGGGAGGTGACAGGTCCTCTTGGCTGAGCGTGAAGGCCACCTGCCGCCTCCTGGTGGTGGAGTCCGAACATCAGCCCACCTGCACAGAGGTAGAGTTGGTATAAAAAAAATGTAGAATTCTCAAATTATAGACCTTAAGTTTCTGAACGATGGCTAAATGATACAAGCACATTTATTATCAGGATGATTTTTATTTGCCTAAAATATTTATTTAATATTTCAGTAGTAACTAATATAACACCATTAAAGACTAAACTTTAGGTTTTCTTAATGCTATTATGATTTCTAAATTTATCTCATTCTTTAATTTAACTACCTAACCAAAATTATAACTTTTTTCAGAAGTAAATATTTTTTTTGTATTTCACTTACTGTTTCTAGAAATAAAATGAGTTTACTACATTTCAACAGGTAAAAAAACTTAACTAATTATTACTGGCTAGTTTTCTAGAAAACTAAGGCTCCACACAGTTATAAATAATGTACAAAAAAAGATCAGGATTTAATTTGGAATTTTAACTAGTCAAAAAAAATCGGATTTCTGTAGGTAAGTGTTAATATTTGGCACTTGTGCATTTTATTATTCAACTGTATTATACAATTATAGCTAGTTTTAGATATTTTTAAAATAAACTCATCAAACTTTCTTTCCCGTAAGGAGAAAGAAAGTATTTTATATGCTCTTAAATGGCAGCCAAAAATGTTAAGCCCCTAAAACTTTTTTTTTGTAGAAGTCAAAAGACATGGTTTTTTTTTTATTTCAATCAAAATAATAAACTTTTTCAAGATTCAGAACTAGGCTTTATGAATTTACAAGGAGGTCATGTTAAGACTACTAATGCACTTTGAACTCAACTACGTTTAAACTTCACTTACCTGAAGACCTCGGCGCTCCTGATGGATACAGCTTTCGTCCCCATCCCACGGGGTCTAGTTCCAGCGGCGGCCACGGCGAGCCGGTGTACCCGCCCGCCGCCGCGTTTAGCTCGTCCGACCGAATCGCGAATCACGACTTGCGCCCGGAATCAGGCGCTCGGCAGCGCACGAACACTCACGGAAAATCGCGGAACCCGCGAAAAATTTACTTTTTCGAAATTAGAATGCAGTCGAACGCACGCTGATAAAAAAATATTTTATTTGCTGACGCAAATAAAGTTTTGCTCGCGATTGTACTTAACGAAGATTTAGTCTATGTAAAAATATTTTAAAAGTTTTTTAATGAGCTTTTTTCAAAATCAGATATTTCACAGAAATTAGAACACTATTGTACTAAGAGCAAACCAAGGACACAAAAATGTGAATCCGAAAAAAATCGTCTTTAACTTGGATAATACTCGCGGTATCTTAAACTATCCGGTAGGCGGCTCTGTATTATCGTATGTGCGTTCTGGGATCAGGGTCCCGGTTGTGCGGGCGATCCCGCTGTGAATTTGCGGAGCACTAACAAGCGTCGCGGGAGCGCGCCGCGGAGTGCCTGGGCTTCGCGGCGCGGGGGTGCGTCCCCGCGGACTGTGGGAGGCGCCCTTGGGACACGCCCTCGCCACAAGAGCGGGACGACACCACTGCCACAGGTGGCGCCACTTCCGCGCATTCCAATTCCAAAATTTCGAGTGCACATTATTTTTAATCACGCTTATTTTCAGTCAGGTATATTTTTGTTTTTTTATTTGCATAAAGCAGTTGTGCGCGAGTGTATGTGTGGGCCTCGCGTATGATAATGCAGGGTTGCCTCGACGTTTCCCTCTGAGACCGCAAGCGAGTAAGGGATAGCGGACAGATGAGACGCACAGCATCTCACTGGACCAGCCGGCTTCAGCTCGGGGACGGCCCACAGCAAATATTACTTATTAAACCAAGTTAGATTGACGATGATGAAATTTCACTGGGAATTGACTTCAACTGGTGGAATGAGGTTTTCTTCATCATTAATTGGACGTGATCGTAGAATTTGAATAAGATAAGAAAAGATAATCATTTATTTGCCCTTGAAAAAGGGTTCATTTTGGTGGTTATACATAAGAAGTTCGCTTTTTCAGCCATCTATGAATAGCATGCAAATACAGTTTTAGTTACCTAATACCTAAATACTTTTTTATTACCTTTATTTAGTAAAATACTAAATAAGCAAACCTGTGTAGTAATGTACGTACTCTATGTTAGGTATCTTTAGGCATTTTTTGTAAAAAATATTATTTTTATACCCATGTGTGCGATTCTGAATTTGTGTTGTGATAACGTCTATAGATGTTAGATACTAGCCAATGTTAAACTAATGATTAATAACACTTGAAAAAAAATCATCGACCTCAGGTGGGACTCGAACCCACGTCCCATCGCACCTCACGGTCATCGGTGGGTTCGAGTCCCACCTGAGGTCGATGATTTTTTTCAAGTGTTATCTTTAATTAAACCTTGCATGGAATTGCTAAAAACAAAAATTTACAATGTTAAACTAATGTTTAAAAAATGAAAAATGCGCTTATGAATAAAGCAGACACAATCAATACACAACGGGCTGTAGACGAGGTTGAGGACGTAATACTCGTATAAAAGTTTCAGCGCGCTCTAATTGATGTAATGCGCGGTTTTGCTACATTGCTTGTTGCTCGTTGGACATCGCGTGCACTCTAACTCGTCAGTGTAAAAAACTTCGTGTTTCACGCAGCGTCTAACTGCAGCAATCACTTTTACACATAAAATACCTGCGGACTAGTCGCTCGCTGGACACTTTTCAGCACTCCTAAAGATTTCATCATCATCATTATTTCAGCCACAGGACGTCCACTGCTGAACATAGGCCTCCCCCAGAGACTTTCATTGGTTATTTTAATTTGATGGGTTAATACGTCCGAACGAACAAAACGCTTTGCATGTAATACTGTCCATACAGGCGGGACAAACATGCACTGATTCAAAGGGAAAAGCACTGGAATTACACATACATATACTGTATTTCCTAAAGTAGGTAATCCTTACAGCCGCCGACCTGGGGGCCTAGCGCGAAAGTGTATCGTTCGGTCGGTTGTATTAACCGATCGAATTAAAACACCCATTCCCCGTATCAAAGGTTTGACAATTTATGAACAATTGAAAACGAGTCGGTTTTTTTACACGGCTAGATTGAGTTGGTAATATTTAATCAAAGGATTGACAAATGAGACTGGCCGTTTTAATTTGTTAGGTTTATACAACCGAACGAAAGATACACTTTCGCGCTACACCCCCTGAATTCGGAGCCTTGATTGATGGACCGTGGTATACGTGGAGTACGTTACGTAAGTACGTATGTACTGGTACATAGGGCCTCGCAGAAGCTATCATAGGATTTAGTTAAATAATTTAACAAATTCATACTGCTTCTGAGTTTGAAAAATTTTAAAAGACAATTGTCAGTTTTTCTATTCTTTCTCAAAAAAACATCGGAAAAATAGTAGTAGGAACCTTACCTTTCCCACTTTTTACCCGACTGCCAAACGAGGGTTATGTTTTTCGAGCGTATGTATGTAAGTATGTCCATTTCTTTGGCACGCCCTACAGCCTAAACCGTTTAACGGATATAAAAGTATAATATATCAATAGATTCGTCTTAATTGTGGGAGTGACAAGGGGTATGTTATTTCCCGAAATTCCCGCGGGAACAGAACTTACGCGGGAAAAACGGATCTGCCATACTGATAAACCGATTTTAAAACTTTCTTTTATTAACTATGGGTCACATATGTTCAGTGCTAATAGTATTTAATACTTTACATTTCTAAATTTCTACGGGAACAGGCAAAAAATTACACTGAATAAATAGGAAGGAAAAACCGTTTAATGGATTTCAACATATGATATGTCATTAGATTCGTCTCAGTTGTTATTACTCGGAATTCCTATTGATACATGAATTAAACGGGAAAAACCGATTTCAGATACTACTTACTCGAGAAACCTTTTTTTTCTCAATGAAGAGTTACAAATAAGGCTTTATAGTTCATTGAAAAGTAGTAGTAGTACACTACAAACTAAAAAGTCAAAAATAAAATTTATTAAATAAAAAAATCAAAAAACCCGACTGCGTAAAAAGTGAACTTAAATGATGAAAACAAGATTTAAAGACTTAATTTGCAGTCGGAGGCATCAAATCCATTAACAGCATAATGATGATTGACTTCGTATGCACTGCGTTAGTACCTAATTAAGTAATTTAAATCCGTGTAGAAAAAATCGAATCAAGTAACATAGATTTAAAGCCTCAGACTGCAAATTGATTCTTTAAATCTTGTTTTCATCTTCTAAGTTCACTTTTTACGCAATCGGGTTTTTTGATTTTTTTAATTAATAAATTGTTCTCTAAAATAAAAGACACGAAATTATTAAATAAATGACAACAAACACAATTATTATCTTTAGATTACTAGACACCAGACTTTTATTTTTGTCGGCATTATTTCCAAACACACTTAGACGCTAACTTATTTAGGAAAACTCGTCATCTGAGCAACCCAACAAGAAGTCGACGAGCCTACTAAATTATGGATTAACGACAAAAAGGTGTGTTCGAATCTATTAAGTGTAACGCCATATAAGCTAAGTGCAAACCCTGACAGGCACTCTGGTGCTCAAATACAATAAATTTTACTTTAGGATCTATCTATTCATTCAGCCTTTTGCAGTCCACGATCTCCCGCTTTTTTCATCCAGCCACTGCCAGCCAGGTCCTAAGGTCGTCGGGCCATAGGGCTAAGCGGTATGATACACTACGTTTGCCAAAGCGTGGTCTCCACTCCAGAACCCGTTTACTCCACCTTTCATCGGTTCGGCGACAGATGCTACTTTGGGATAAATAACCGAAAATAGTAGATTGTACAACAAGTGCATAAAACACACCATTTTGAATTTTATGTACGACTTAAATACACTCTGCTCTTCACTTCGATTGTAGGTAAAAAGAAACTTACTAAGGGAAATAGTTTTTAGTAGTGTTATTAGGGTTCCGTACCCAAAGGGTAAAATTACTATTACTAAGGCTCCGCTGTCCATCTGTCTGTCTGTCTGTCCGTCTGTCCGTCTGTCCGTCTGTCCGTCTGTCCGTCTGTCCGTCTGTCCGTCTGTCCGTCTGTCCGTCTGTCCGTCTGTCCGTCTGTCCGTCTGTCCGTCTGTCCGTCTGTCCGTCTGTCCGTCTGTCCGTCTGTCCGTCTGTCCGTCTGTCCGTCTGTCCGTCTGTCCGTCTGTCCGTCTGTCCGTCTGTCCGTCTGTCCGTCTGTCCGTCTGTCCGTCTGTCCGTCGCTGTAACAAAAAATACTAAAAAACAGTATAAAATAAATATTTCAGGGGGCTCTCATACAACAAACGTAATTTTTTGCCGTTGTTAAAGATAATGATACGGAACCATGCGTGCGCGAGTCCGACTCGCACTTGGCCGGTTTTTTATAAAATTATTGTGCTAATTTTATATGGTTCTTTAATTATTATTTTTTGGTGCTAAGTTTTCCTATTTTTTTTTTAATTTAAAGATCAAAAAATAACCATTAAATAAATAAAAAACGTACAGTTTCCATAATAGGCATGACGTCAGGGTAAGAAAATGAAAATCTATTTAGCCCGTCGTTAGTTAGATTATTAAAAGATAATGGACTCATATTTTTTTCTTTTGAAATCAACCAAAATATTACAAAGATAACAGCGCGTCAAAGTTCGGGAGAGGAGGCTCGTGACGTTACCTCTAAGTTAAAATTGTACCTAGGCGTGACGTCATGCGACATTTCAAATCAATATATCTCTGTTATATTTTAATTTTGTGAAAAAAGAAAAAATACGTGCCCAAAATACTTTTTGATAATCTACCTAATAGACAAAGAAAAAAAGTTTGTCGTCATCCCTATTGCAACAAACGCAGTTTAATTGTTACTTCATGATAGGTATATTTTTAGAAACCTAAATTTTATTGCCATTATTCAGAAGCAAAATATGAGCAAACAGCTAAGGTACGAGTCATACGACGTTTCATACAACTCAGCCCAGAACTTTCATTGCTACCCAGTCTCACGTAACCGTAAATTTTCACTTGTAACTATAACAAAATGGTCATTTGTTTGTACTAGTCATTATATAGTTAAATTCCCAGCCAACCTTTTCTGCACAAGAACTAGGGTCTGTAGAGCTTCGTTCTAGCTCGCAAGCATGAGTATTATCGTTCTGCTTATTTCTTACCTCAATTTATTGAACTTTTGGTAATCGGTAATTTTGTAGTAGGTTGACGAGTATAAAAACTTCATCAAAATACTAAGTCATTCAGTGATTAATATTTTACCGTTGCTCTTAAAAGGGGTAATATTTCTAGTAATAATAAAATTGTCTTATTTGTCTACTTTTTTTTGACCTCATCGGTGATCGTTTGTCGAATCATCAGGCAGGAATGATAGAGGAATCATCTTTTTCTCCGCGTCACACCCGTTGGCTACGATTCTAAATTCGTTAAATCTGTTGCACACAAGGACTCTAATCCATTTTGATATTTCTATCACTTATCTTATACGCTTTCTCTTTTATTAATTTTGTCTAAAATTCAATCAAAAGCTTGTCCACATACACAAATGATATGGATCTAAGATTCAACAAAATCAATGGCATACATAACATGTTATCTCTCAACTGCGTATTAAAGAACTAAAAAGTTTTATGAACGTCTTTCTTATTTACTTTTATTGCAAAAAGTTCTTACTATGAATAATGTTAGGACGAAATGCTTTAAATAGATTATTTTTCTAGGCAGTAATGCCAGCATTGATATTTACGTGATTTTCAAAATATTTAGGGTCACATAAGAACTGTGGGCATGTTTAAGTGTACATAATTATATGGATAACTAGGAATGCAAATTCATAAGAAACGTACCTAAGTCATTAAAAAATTGAGAGGGCTTTATGCAGTAATTCAATTGTTCAAATGCCCGAAGATGATGTAATATCCTTTGATATCTTGAGGACATAAAATAACAGGCAATCCTTGGCAAAAACGAAAGCCAAGTTCAACAATACATACTTTAGTTTTTACGTAAATACTGATTAAAATTCCTACATTATAATCGTGATTTACTCTATCGTATTCGAAGCATAAAAATAAGAGTTTATTTTGCTTATAAATTAACATTTTTTATTTATAACCTGCCTATTATTATACATCAACGTTAACTAATGCAGAGTTTCAGCAACTACAACTGAGGACTCTCCTCTCGGGACTCCGCACTGGGAGTACTCAGAGGGCCGAGCCTCTGCCACGCCCACTCTTGGCCCCGCCCACTGAGTGCCAAGAGTACCAGTAACGCAAAGCATAGCTTGAGACATGATCAATTTACTAGCCCGTAACTTCTTGTAATACGAAAATGGATGGCGAATTTTATTTTTCTGATGTCAGTGTTGTTCGTTTTTGAATCTGAAATATGAAGGAAACGTTCAGGTATTTGGTTTTTCTTTCGGACTTTTGCTGTCTTGTAAGAAAACCCAGTTAAATGTATATTTGAATCTTCTGTAACTCTATCTTTCTTAGATAATTTTACACTTAAAATAAATCTATAGACTCAGGTAGGAATCTAAGCTCTTCTTTTTATCTTTGTAGTGTCTTTGTCTTAATATTTGCATGGTCCCATTTATGGGTTATGCTTGACCATGATCTAAAAAAGGGTAAAGATAGGTATTGCGGCTCCTATTAATTGGCTATAAAGTTACTTTATATAAGAGTATCACAGCATACATAGGGTAGGCTTATTCAACATGTCTGAGATCACTTCAAACCGCTCTTGCGCTCATGCCCCAAAAATATTTGTAAATAACGTTGCCATACCACCAAACTATAGGTACAAGGTCTGTGTACCATTGCAATTAACACTGCTGGGAAAATACTTGTCCTATGAGAGTATTATAATAAAATTCAATTCAATTTATTTATTTAAGACTACAAGGTCCATTTTGTTAGTAGACAATAAACTTAAAACCTATGTTAGTACTTAATTTTAAACAAGGATTTGGTACGGTTGGCTAGCGCCTAGACAAGCGGGCTGTCTAGCCGGTCGGCTATCACACGCAGCATGATGATGATAATAATAATATTTCTTTATTATTTTAGTCTCTCCTAATACTTACTTATTTTCACGCCGAAAAAAGCTGCGTGCTCGCTGCGAGTCGCCGCGTGCTGGCGGCGAGTACCTGCAAACATCGCACAATTATTCGTTAGTAGCAATCTACCCTCATTCTGACACCGTTTTGTAGTCTTCCGCACAGCGTTCCTTAGATTCCACGTAAATACTTAGGTATATGTGCGATATCATAATGGCACTAGACTTCGATCACGAATTGTTTATAGAATTTTAGTACAATTCTTTTTTCTTCTATTCAATCGTCTTTTGAGTAAGATAGCTAGAAGTAGGTCCTCGTCCGAGTCCATTTTGTAAATAACGAAAGCCGTTACCGACGGTAAAGAATACCAAGCGCGAGTTCGCCGCGTGGCGATATCGTTGCGTGCACGCCGCGAGCCGCCGCGTGCTCGCTGCGATCTCGCTCCGCCGAGGAATCGCCGATTAAAATCGCTTGTGTGAAAAGGCTCTTATAGAAAGTCCGAACTTCAAAGTTTTTAGACTGTGTGTTTAGGTGTTGGCATTGCCTGACGACTCGATTGGTGCAGAGCGCGATGATTCGCCGTATGTACAACGGTTCGATTCTTAGTTGGATCAATGTAGAAAAAAAAACCTTTCTAAATAGACTCAGGTAGAGTTGTGCTTTGCTGGGTGCTAGTAATACTTCGGGTAATATAAAATAATAATAAACATCAAACAACATAACATACATTGCTCAAATCCTGAAGTAAGTAGCTAGAACACTTGTGATATAGTAATCAGAAACAACGATGCACCATAACACCCAGACCCGAGCCAATTTACAAAAGTTCCTTTAGTTTTCTGGACTGGGCCGAACTAGGAATCGAACCGCCAATCAGTTCGTTACGAGATTATATTTTAATACAGCAGATAACCAAATCATCAAAAATTTTATTTCAAAATCATCAAAATGTTGATTCAATGTTAAACGTTAACGTTATGATAATTGCTACATTCTTAATCTTAATTATAATTCCATCACTTACGCTTGTTTGCTGGACTCTACAGAACTAACGAACGAACAGGACACTCCTGAAAATCACGCGATCAGCTGCTGATATACAACATTTAGTATGGGTTGCAATATCGAAATCCTTTTTTTTCAGTTGTTGCATATAGTAGTATTATTACCGCGTACTAAGTAGCTTGTATAGCGCTTCAAAATTATTATTTTTCGATTTAGATGTTTCTCCCATAGAAAAAATGGTTCTTTACAGGGGGTGTTAGATAAATGGTACCAATATCAAGCTGAAACCAATCATGCTAACGTGTGCATATAAATACTTTGATTTAGTCAGATTTATAATTTAATAATTTTTGAAGAAAAAAAACATACAAATCGGATTCCAAAAATGTTGTTTTGTATAAAAATTTAAATGATGATATCAAATTTCTGACTTCACAATACTATTTTAACTTGATATACTATTTACTTAACACCTTGTACAAGTAGAACGAATTTGAGGATAGTGCTATTCTTTTACTGTCTTATTCAGATTGCATTTACTAGTCCAGACTAAGGGTAAACCACAGATTTTTGTACGTTAAAACAGTGGTTTAACCTTAGTCCCGGAATAGCAAATGTCCTCTGAATAAGACAGTTATACTCGTACTTTAAATGTTATGATTTTACGTCACGTCAGTATAATTTTATTATTCAATCCATCGAGTGCTGATGCAAATACATCCCCTGTGGTCGGCGAGCTACCCACAATAGTAACCCGATTGTGATGAATCTAGATCCTATTGTTCTGTTTAAGGTCTGCATTCAGGAAATTGATTTGTATGCTAATTGTGTGTTAGAAATTACGGATATGTTGCGAAAATATTAAGTAGGTGTTAAAGAAGTATGGCGATGGCATACCCGATAACAATGAAATTAGAAGCCATTTTTAGTTATAAATATAATAATAATTAGTTATAAATATGGGGCTTTTTTTTTTAAAGAGAGTTAAAGATACCTTTTGGACAACATCTCATACATTGCTCTGATCCTAAGGTAAGTAGCTAAAGCTATAGAAATAGAAATCAGAAACAGTGACGGTACCACAACACCCAGACCCGAGACAATAATTCATCTTAAACATAAGGGTCCGGGCTCGATTCAACGCTTGGGACCATTGATATATGTATAGTATTATTTAACTCAATGCTTGGGATAATTTAGAAAACCATATTTTGTTAACTGACGGCTGTAATATGTTTGGAAGACACCCCTGGTAAAGTACGTAACTGACAAGGATGTTGTTAAGTCCTTTCTTCAAGACTAAGACCCAGCCTGATGTGTTGACTAGCGTACGCATAAAAATAAGAATTATGATAACTTTCAGTATTTTTTGTAATAAAATCTAATATTTATGTAACACAAAATTCATACACTGGCTAAACATGCATAAACTGTGCAATATATTTAGTACCTAGAACTACTTTTAAGACTTTTGTAAATGTTATTGTTATAAGTAATTGTTATTTGTAATTGCTACACCCTTACAGGGTTTTGTAGCTGCTATTAGAATGTGTTGCTTATGTACATTATTGCAATAAATAAATACATTCTTACTTACTTACCCTATAATACCCTTTTGAACACGCACATCTTAACATAACCCATACCAGAACGATAGAACTGAACCCAAAATCGCACCCGAAATAACTTCTTTAATTTCGTCCAATTCGTACCCTACTATCAGATAGCTAAATTCGTACATCTGAGCCCATCCCCGCTTCCTTAACACGACCTTTCATTTTAATTCGAAACCTTAAGTCAGTCTTAAATTACAGTTTTTGCCGTTCTTAGGGCACCCCGGACGGCCATGCTGGATTAAGGGCTACCGTATACTTTTTCTTGACGGTGTCAAGGAATATCGTTGTCCCTTTAACTGCCCCACGGGGGTACTTCTAGACCCTTAACGTTTACGACTCCGCGATTGCTTTTCTATGAAGGGACGGGATGTAAGTGTAAAAATGGACAGATGTTACGGAAGTTGATAAGAGGCTGATTGAGTTTTTTTACAATTCACACTTCTCAAGTGGCTAGTTAAAGTTTTTTTAATACCAACACGGATATTTGGATCTGGTAAACACGTGATGAGTTGTGGTTTGGACGGAATATTTATTGGTTTCTGAAGAAATGTTTTTGTGGCTGTCACCGTAATTTGGCATACCTAAATTACCAAAAAAATATTTTTTTCGTCCTAAGTATAAATAACATTCACTCTGTAAGTAGATGAATAATATCCTGATCCTGATGATTCTTCATTTCGAAGGTTTCGAAGTTAATAAAGTGTTGTTTTGCATCGATTAAATTTTAAATTTAACTGCCTACAAATAAAACTAAATACAAAAGTGACTTGTTTGAGGTTTACTAGAGACCACGTGGCATTCAATGGGTCACTAATATCACGCGTACATATAAGGTGTAAGTTAATTAGTGTCAGATATTTTTAGGAGTAACTTAGACTATCACATGGATCACATATAAGATAAATTTAAATTTATAGAACAAACTAAAAAATGGAAAAAAATATAAAGTTTAAAATAAAGAATCTACATCATCCTGAACATGTACCCAAACACCACAAGTAGACTACTCACACAACGCTAGCCGATTCATAATCTGTCCAGAATCACATTCATGCACTCAAATAATTATATTACACTGCTCATCATAATATCATATTACTTGGTGCGTAAATTAAAGTTTGTTCTATAATTTTAAATTTATCTTATATGTGATCCATGTGATAGTCTAAGCTACTCCTAAAAATATCTGACACTAATTCACTTACACCTTATATACTATCCATGGGTAGCTGTGAGAATGCAACATTGTACACAAAAAGGGAACAATTTGTACCGTCTTCGTATCATTTGTCAGTTACAGTAAGCTTGGTGTTTCTTTCAATCACAAAAAAGGCTTCACGCTGCGAACGCAAACCCGCAAACATTTTGACATTATTCACCTAACGAGGCAAAGAATACGTCGTCAGTGGCATGCTTTACAAAACAAATATTCCCAAATCGAAACAAAAAATACTAACTATTTGCAAAAAAAAGTTGTTATAATAACGTTGTAGAAGGGTTGAACGCTTGTCAATCTTACTCCTGTTTCAAATTCGCCGACAAATTCTCTTGAAAATGACTTTGCGGTTCTGTGTATTTTGTTCTACCAAGAACATTGTAATCGGCTACTTACAAAAATGCACAGCATGATGGCCTGCTGTTCAAAATATATATTTTTTTAAACTACCAACGCATATGCGTTTACGGATTAAACGTAAATGATACAACTTGTAACTCATACGTTCTGCAATATTTAAGGATGATTGAATCCATTACGTTTCTGTACTGCAAAAATTGAGTTTGACCAAAGGAAGATATCACCACATAATTCGGTTTATTTATCCATTGTTTTACGACGTCAAACAATAAAGTCCTAAGTTGGAACAATGCCCGAAATATTAATTTACTTTTATGTTATTTATAGTAATTCAACCCAATTAATAAAGGTCGTAGCTCTTAGAACTTGACCTTATTTTTGGCAACGTAGAATAATTATTGGGCTGCACTCCTTATTTCTAAAATGGCGGAACCACGACTTTTTTCTGTGGCCTACTTATTTTAAATTGGCACACATACACATACATTGAACTTTTCAGCGATCTTGTCCAATATAATCAAATCATGTCTTATGACAGAGATAGAAAGGCAACTATTAACTAAACTTAGGGCCGATTTTTCAATATACATTTATCTTTTAAACGATGTACAATTTTGACATATTGATAGTTTTAGTACTTTATGGTAATGTCAAATCGTCAATCGTATTCGCATCATATTTGGCGTTTGGTTCGGCTTCACACTACGGCTCACATGGCTAAAATTTACTTTGATTCATACCAACTTGGAATAGGTAGGTAGGTACTTTTATTTACAAAACTTCAAGCATAAACCTATATTCATTTTAGAATGGCTTAAGACTGAATTAACTGATATTCCTACCGTAACCGACGAAAAAACAGAAATCATGTTAATAGTCAGCTCAACGAACAGGCGTACTGAAAAAGAACTAGCCATTCCACACGTCATGTTAGAGTCGGGAAACTAATAAGACTCAACTATGAGATGTCCAGTGCAATGCTCGGAAATGGTTCACGAATTTGGGAACT
This sequence comes from Anania fuscalis, assembly GCA_950371115.1. Lineage (NCBI taxonomy): Eukaryota > Metazoa > Arthropoda > Insecta > Lepidoptera > Crambidae > Anania > Anania fuscalis. Next base: position 13,015,754 of record OX493336.1, on the reverse strand, counting down.
GTATTATTTTTAGACACAATTGGAATAAATTGAACTGGAAAGGTTCCTCTTACTTTTATTAAATTAAAGAAATGGTAATAGGAAGTAATAAGTAAAGTGACCTTAGGAGATAGCTTAAAAGGTATATTTACAATCAAAGCTAAAAGAAAATGTTTTAGTTTATATTTATTATTAAGAGTGGCTGAAGTCGATTAAACGTGTTAACGCTAGGGAATTGGGAATAGACAAAGAAGTTAAGGTGTTAATTCAGAATAAGCTTTATAAAAATATTTTTCTAAATTATTTCAAGGCCGAATATTCCGCGAGATGCCTCTGGCAAAATATATTGACTGGTATTCCGTGACACAAAGAAGTTGATTCCCGACTTCATGACCACGACATTGGTATGTTGTCTGTCATATATTTATTCAATTACACTTCACAGCTAAGATTCAACAACAAACAATGAACCAAACAAGTAGATTAACCAACTGACTACGTAACCCAGAAAGAAGAACGTAAACGCAGATCCGTAGCCATTTGCATTCAGTGAACAAATAAAAGCTTTCGAGAACAATTCGTATAACGTTAATGGCGTAAGAGTGATATTTCAGGGTTCCCACAACCCGCGTACCTACCTATGATAGAACACCGGTAACTCGCCGTAATGTGCTTAGGTACTCTTTTAAGGCAAAGATTATTAGCCTTCATCTGGTAAACTTCAGTCGGTGTTGTTACCTATGATTTTTTACCTACCAACTTGAAGTAAGAAGAGTACCCATTATTAGTGCATTATGAGGGCTTGTTTGCTTTTAGTCACAAATTTTTAGTTTTATTGGTGTGTCAGGGCTATGTTAACCTGTACATATGCCAGCCCATACTGGTTTTACGAACCTACTTCAGGCATCAGTATCTCGCGACACAGGAACTAACATAAGCTTGTCATATTATCTAGCCCTAGTTAAATTAAATAAAAAAATTGAGGTAAACGGGAATTTTGTTCGGACCTGTAACCCACCAGCGACCACTAACAAAATTAGTTGGAGTAGGAGATAATTCGCATTCCTCAAAAGCATGGGAAAGTTTTTTTTTAGCAAATAAGAATCAATATAGAAAAAACTTATTTTCGTATGTATACCCATATGCTTCTGAATGTATAAAATGCTTCCAAAAATGCACAATATCTTCATAAAAAGGTACAAGAATGCTTAAGAGCTTTTCTATCTTGTTACAAAGCCGACAAAGCCTGTCTGTCGCGGGTTCGAGTCCCGCAAGGGCAAATGTTAGTGTGATGAGCATAAGTATTTGTACCTAAGTCATGGATGTTTAAAAACGAATTTATGTATGTTTATCTGTTATCTAGTCGCCATAGTAAAAGCTTTGCTTAGTTTGGGGCTAGCTAATCGGTGTGATTGTGGAAATTATTTATTTAATTATTTTTTTATTATACCTACTGTGGTAAAATAGGAAGCCTCTAAACTCTGTATTGTAATGTGGATTGCGGCTTATGAGCACCAGAGAACGTATAACAGTAACTTATAATGATTGAAAATCAATAATTAGGAAAAAGTACGTTTTGCGTTGAATTAAGCACATATCTTTTTTCTCTTATGCATTTGGATCAAAATAAAAACATTCCGTGAAATGTTAGGCCTAAACCTTCAATAAAAACCCCATTTCAATACTGGTCGTGAACTTTGAGGTACCGGGTCAAAATGCCCAATGACTTTTAAAATATCTTTAAGTCAAGAAAACAATCTCATAGATCGATTTCATTAAATTAATATAGTTACTAGGAATAAACTAAATTTATTCGAGGTTTTAAGTTAAGTAAAACAATATTTATTTGTTTGAATTGAAATCAATTCAAACGCATAAATAAATTTAGGCGTTTAGGTATTCTTATACATATCGAGATAAAAAAATATGTTAAATAATTATCATCATCATCATCATCTCAGCCTATTGCAGTCCACTGCTGGACGTAGGCCTCCCCCAAAGAGCGCCAAAGAGCACGATCTCCCGCTTTTTTCATCCATCCACTGCCAGCCATCTTCCTAAGGTCATCGGTCCATCGAGCTGCGGGTCGTCCTACACTACGTTTGCCTAGGCGTGGTCTCTCTTATAAATAATTATAACTTTATTGAAATAATAATTTTAATTTTGACATTTAAAGACTGAATTAATAAAAACTACGATTTTCAAAAATCAATGTAAGCCGATGTTTCCACAATGCTAGATGTAGATACTTCTCAACGGGCTATCTCTCCTAGTTTAAAATTGACAAATGTGAACATTGTATCTTCTGTTTCGGTGTTTAATCCTCACATTCTGGGAGGCTTTACTTATTCAATATTTTCAAATTGGCCGCCTGAAGTAATGGAGTTGAAAAAAACAGAAGCAAACAGATGGATTTGCGAGCCTTATTATTTATTTAGGCACCCCAATTCGCAGCATTTCGCGGTTTCCAAGTTATGATTCCGTTGGTTAATGTGTTTGTGACGTTGAAGAATTAGCACAATATTTTTTGTTAGTATGCGATTTCAAATTTCACTGGGAACTTATTTAATGGAGAAGGTTTGATACTTTTGAAAAAGCATTTTGTATTCAGATTTTTTAAACTTGATCCGAAGCAAAGATTTACTGATCTTACCCGACGGTTATGCAAGGAAAAGTGGAAATTGGAAGTGGAATAGCACGTAGAACTAATAGCCAATGGAACAGGAAAGTTCTAGAATAGGGGCAAGCGCAACGTAAAACCAAAAAGTTCGGGAACGACACCCGGTATGCGCTTGTTTTATTTGATCCATACTTTCAGGGAAACCCTGTATACAATGGGATAATCAATTGAAATCGAATCACTGGCTGTACAATATTCTATTTTTCTAAACGTCTGTTTAAAAAAGACTTTGATATCTTCGTGTAAGAACGGCGATCGTAAGTAAAAGGAATACATAGTAAATTGTGTATGTCTCTCTAAATCTATATGACCTTTTCGGCATTAAATTGTGAACATTTGCGCAATACTCAAACCTGTAAATAACAACAATAGCTTATTATACTAAAAAAAATCACATGCACCATTCATCGAGCCGTATTTCAAGCCCCCAAAATGGCTAACTTAGGATAACAAGTGGATCCAAATTCGCCATATGACCACGGTGTCAGAGCTACCATTTATCATGGGAGATGTGACAACTGAATTTATTTGGATAAAAAACAAACAATAGTAGGGCTCGAGTGCCCCTACATAAAAGTTTTACTCGGACTAGTGCTACACGTTTTTATGCAGAGTAAGCTGTGGTAGAGAAAACGGTAAAGACTAAGGATAAAAAAAAAAGTCTTGGCAGCCAACAAGCTAATGATATTCACAATGTTTACGAATGTGATCTTTGTAATATTTAAGAAGTGATTTAATAATAGTTGTCAGAAGAATTGCTGAAAAAATTAAGCGGTTAACAATTTGTGCTAAGATCGATCTGCACATTAGTCGTCGTCGTCGTATTAAATCGGCACATTATTAGTGCGTTTTTCATACTTATTTTATGTGTTGTGTTTTTTAAATTGCATTTCATTAATTGAAAAAACGTTACATTAATTCAGCTATACTATAATAATTTAAATGCCTTAAAATAAACGATATCCGAGCACCCCAGAAAACAAAACTACATACTCTATATCCGCAGTGCTCTGCGACTTTTTAATAAATCCAAGGGTGCGCAAACACTAGGGCGCGTACAATAGAAAGATAGCAATTTGATATTCCGGCCACATTTTTAATAAGTCTACGTAATGGGTGATGGGCCCACTGTTTGATAGCTTTTTGTTAGGCCATTAGATATCTGAGTGGCTGGTCAGCTGGGACAGTTTTTATAAATGGCTCATTGGTCAGTGTTTTACTAGTAGAATTGATGAGTAAGAAGTTTAGAAGTAAATATGTTTATTATGCAATTTTTTTTTTTTAGGATTAACAAACATTACAATGTATCATTTTTTTTTCTGAATAAAATAACTGCACTTGTTTGTCTAATCTATTAGTAAACCAGATGGGGTTACTTAATTATTTAAGAAGCGCAAAACCCTTACTTACCTATTTTTTATCTCTAATGCCAAAAATGTCGCATAAACACTTTATGAATCGGTTATGATGTTTTTATTGAGTGGGTGAGTTCGTAACTAACTATTGTGGCACATCTGTTCATCTGGGCGCATTCTGGGGCACTCCAATTTTTGTGTTCTTTGACAGCGACCGGTGAATCTGTTTGTTATTGTTGTAAGCTAATGCAGAATTGCTGGGCGACATACTGAGTTATACACATACTGTTATACAGGGTGTTACATAAACTTTATGGTAAATCAAGCCAAAACTAGCCTATGTTAAAATAATATGCATATAAATAGTTTGGGAAGTCAGAAATTTGATTTTCTACGGCCCATATGAAAAATATATTTGTGTAAATCTAATTCCGATCTGCCCTGATTAAATATGATATACGATAATTATGATTGCCGCGTAAAAATTTGTTTGTGAGGAATAAAATAGTTTTTAACAAATCGAATTACAGGCGAGGTAACTGACTAGGAGTTAGTTAATTTATAGAAATAAAAATGTAACATTTAGGGCCTGTTTCACAATGTACGGATAAAATGCGAAAGAGATACGTAACAGATGAAATATGTAAATACAAGTGCTTGAATTAATGTGTCATAGCGCTATTTTTATTTATTTATTTTTTTATATTATTTTTCCACAATCACACCAATTATCTAGTCCCAAACTAAGCAAAGCTTGTGCTATGGCGACTAGATAACGGATAAACATACTTAAATACGTTTATAAACATCCATGACTTAGGTGCAAATGCTCGTGCTCATCACACTAACATTTGCCCCTCGCGGGATTCGAACCCGCAACCGCCAGGCATTGTAGTCCGGAGCACGAACCACTACACCAGACGGTCGTCAAAATCAAAATTTATGCGTACATTGCAAATAGGCCCTCACTATTTGATGTAAGTTGGTTAATTACTGAACTTACACAAGTTTAGAGACTAACTACCTACAGCTGCATAGAGTCTGGACAGTCTATTTGGTACTAGACACTACAAGACATTTCTAATTAAGACTACTTAGCCAAACTAGTTAATGCCGGATCAGCACCGAAGTACTAATTAAGTGTACAGGTAGGCTAGCAAGTTCCTACTAAGTTCAATTGTGTTAGTTCTGTGGGAGTTCAGTTAGGCGTCTTGTCCTATGTCTTGGTTAAGTTTGTTTTGTTTTGTGACATTTGCAAAGTACTAACAAGGAAGAAGTTTGTTTTATTTTTATACGTAACAACACGTTATAAGTACAGCCTTAATCCGATCGTTTAGATTTTTCGGATTTTAAGTATAAGAGAGGCGGCACATTGATAACTAGATGTTAGATAAGCAACGTTCCAGAATGGTCTAGTTGCCCTGCCTAAGGGTAATGGATACCTAAAATCACTTTAAATGTAGGTTTGCTGCAGCAAAAAACCCGCATTAAAAGTTCATATCCAAGACAATCGTTAACCAACTCCGAATTTATTACTTCAAAGTGAACCAATTCATTCACCTTTTTTATTTAATTCCTAATAACAAAATTGTACCACTTGTTTGGCGGTGAGGGAAAAAATATTGTGAAGAATTAAGCGAGGAGTCGATTGATGGGAACATCCCTATGAGCGGTTCCTGGCACTTGCGGTTATCTGTCATCGGTACGTCATTCTACTACGCATCGTATTTCTTGTGCTTTCGCGCGTTATTCCGTATCAATATATTTGAATTAGTAATTATACCGTTTTATTTAGAAAATCCCTCTTATAATAGCTAGCTTGTAGCTATGGTCCAAAAATCACTACCTTATATTTCTAAACATTCCTACCGCATCAAGGATTACAGTCAAAAGTGTAGGAACCTACTTTAAACTGAAACGGGACCAAGCATAAAGAAGAATTAAAATTATATTCATCTACATAGTGAGACATTGTTATAAGCTTTGTGATTATTCGGGGATATATATTAACTAAGATGGTTCAGCTGTTTGGCAGCCGTCGAGTTAAGGTCGTGCTAATTAAATACAAATCTCAAGACAATACGCGCTACCGAGATTTTCGCACAAAAACAATATACACGAGGCGATTTTTTCAAAACAATTCAAAATTATGAAATTAAAATTTATGAGTTCAATGAGTTTTAGGTGATTAAGTTCCAAGCATGTGGAAGTTTTATTTTAGGTAAATCACTCCTAAACTTCACACTACTAGAAAATACCTACAAACCTCAGTCCAGTAAAACGCGACGCAATAATAATAATAATAATTTATTTGCTTGTCACATGGTAAATTACAGATGTTATTACAATTAAAAGTACATTGCACAAACAATAGAAATTAATAATTTATTTAAAATAAATACATTTCCCCATGATTTCGTCCCCACGGGATCACACATGCGTAAAGCATTTCCTTAGTAAAAAATAATGTATTACCCTCAAACAATGAAATGACTGTCATTTAATAGTTAACCTTTCTTGTAGCGGCAAAGTTATACTACGATTTTTTCTCACTTGTAAATAGATATTGTTGCCTATCAACAATGAAAACTCACCCCGTGTGGTCCAACGCACCTACCCAAGTGGAAACTAGCGGAAGTTATAATTTATGGAGCGACTTCCGGCCGACTAAGACTACGACCTGCCTGATGTATAATGCACACCGTCTGAGATCTACTTAAAACTATAATTAACAAGGAAAGCATGGATATTAGTTTTGAGAAGTTTATAAGGTATAACCTATTTCGAATTAATTTGGTTTGGGATTACAACTTTGTTTGGAAACTGATGAAGAAGAATTTTGGGGTGTCAAAAGTCTTCTTTTTTTCATTTATCTGTTTAGTTTACCTATAATTCAAATATGGCTTGACCCATTTTTTAAATTTATAATATTCAAACAGCGAAATAACTATTTTTAAAAGTCGACAAGTTGTAAGAATAATTATTGATTCTGAGGTGGTACGAAGTTCAACAGGTCACTAACTGTATTGGATAAAAACATCAGCATCATAATCATGACAGCCTATTCCAATTCACTGCTGGACGTAAGCCTCCCAAAGAGCGCCATATTATAGAGCACGATTTCCCGCTTTCTTCATCCAGCCACTGCCAGACAACTTCCTAAGGTCGTCGGTCCATCGAGCTAGAAAGCGGACTACACTACGTTTGCCAAGGCGTGGCCTCCACTCGAGAACCCGTTTACTCCAGCTTTCATTGCATCTGCGACAGATGTGATAAAACATAACGGTAAAAAATTCATTAAACAAAAAAGAAATATTTGGCAATCAATTCATGAATGTAAGGTCATAGAGATAGTATTATACTAGAGTATAATACTTACTCTACTTACTACGTAAAACTAGTAAGGTAGTGGGCCATTATGTGTTTTTTTTTTGTTGCCTGATAAATGCATAAATGCTTTAGCGACATCTGTTGAAAGTTGAAAGAGTCGACTTGAAAGAGGTAACGCTTTCAGAAGCGAAGAGCGCCGGCCATAAATTCTGTGCTTACACATTGTTGTGATAGTAGTTCATATAATACAAATGCTTATGAACAGGTGGCGCAATTTTGTAAAATTATTGCATTAATATACTATTGTTTTTTAAAGATGTACGTACACCTAAGCAAATCTTAGGCTTAAAATAAGGTTAAGAATGGACTCTAGAACACGGAAAAAATAATTAAATAATCCATTCTTAAAAAAAAAAATTTTTGTGCAAGAAACAAGTCTAGTGCCTCCAAAAAAAAAACCAGTGTGGGTGTTTTAACACTCTGACCCCTGTTTTAACAACTGAAAAAACCTGTATTAACACTCTGACCCTTACCTATTTAAAATTCGACTATTACTTAGCCTGTATAGAGGCTCCTCAGCATTAGACGGGTTGATATTTTATTTATAACTTGAAAATATAAAGTTGATCGCACTTTACCTTAAAAAGTAGAATTTTCAATTCATAATACAATTATTTCAATTAATTCCTTGTAGAAATACAATATCTTTGATTCTTTGTCTTTGTTTCTTGTACTTGTTTGTTTGCTTGTACTCTTCGTCTTGTCTACTATCTTTTCTTATCACATTCTGTAATGTAGTGATTGATTGTATGATCTTTGTGTATTGTCAAAATCTTTTCGGAATGTGATGATTGATATGATTTCCTTAATTTTTTAATGTTTGAAAATCACAGAGGAAACCGTTTGTTTGTAGACACAATAATCATAATCAGACACAAGGTGTTTCGTTACAAAATTTATTACTACATTATTATACTCCTTGTCATCACTTCGAACTATGCTGATAACGTGACGGAAAAGCAGGTAAAAACTTTAGTTTAACGGGCTTAGAAAATAAAGCTGCATTCATATATAATATTGTCAGCTGGTGGCTGTGAGTGGGCGATAAGAAGCATTCTGTTTGGCTTACTTTACCAAGCAACTAAACATTGCTGTGGGTGTGTGACGCTGATTAGCATTGCTTAATGTAGCACTCTGTGTCGTTGCAGTGAGTTCACGTTCATTCTAGGGCTGTTAGTCAACATTTTAAAGTCCGAGAATGACTACACATTAAGTGTGAAGACTTTCTAAATGTAAGTTTTTTTTGGAAAAGTAGTACTTATACCTTACCTAAATGGTGAATACATTGGCCAACTGAATATAGAACCAGACAATATTTCATACAAATTACATACTGTAATGGATGCGGGTGGCACAGGACCGATCTTCGTGGAAATCGTTGGTGGAGGCCTATGTCCAGCAGTGGACGTCTTTCGGCTGATGGATGGATGGATGACATACTGTAAGCAGGACTTGAGGCAATTATCGGAAAGGGCGCTTTTGGCTAAAACTAGTCGTTCCACGTACTGGACAAACTATCATGAATTAATCTTGTGAAATAAAAACTAAACTCATGATTCATCAACATATTGGTACCGTTCGATTTAACCGTTGATTCGCTTTTTACCTGTAGTAATTTTTTTGTACAATGAAGTGGTGATTTTTATACAGAATGTACAAGAGAATAGGACACTCCCTAAAACCACGTGATCAGCTGGTCATATACAACAACTTTTCCTATGGGAGCAACATCGAAATCGATAGTTTTTTTTCAGCTTCCCCATACAAACTTACTCGCATACCTCGATGATAATGTATGAAGCAAGCGAAATCACGATTTCGATGTTGCTCCCATAGGAAAAGCTGTTGTTATGACCAGCTGTTCACGTGGTTTTAAGGAGTGTCCCATTCTTTTGTACATCCTGTATATTTTATATACCATAGGTTTATTTTTATTTTGACTAGGTTGTGTACCAAATGGTTCACATACGCCCAAGAGTTTTCGGTGGTAAAGAAGTAAAACTGGGTCAACTACCATATCATGTGAGTTTATAGTTATAATATGCTACTTTTTCTGCGACTAGTACCTAATGGACCACTATTTAATCTGATGGCTGAAAATAAAATTTATTTTAAAATTGAAACAAGAAAAAAAAATGAGTTATCAATGCCAATGTTATTTTTTTAACCCGCGCTAAGTAAGTTATCTGTGAGAGTAACTTTTCAAGTTTTTTTAAATCGTTTCCGAGCTTATTTAGCGCGTTTAACTTATGAGCGCATTGATGGTTTATTGGTGTGGAAGTGGAAGATTCGTTTTTCCATGTTTAGTACACAAACACCAACCCCTTGCTGAATTCGAATCCGCTACCGCGCTGGTTTCTTAAGGTGAACGCACACCTATCCGCACCGTACGAGCCATACTTTTTTTGTATGTAATCATGTGAAATAACGCTCATCTATCTGGACTGAATCGGCCGCACTACAGATAAAAACCTGATAGGAAATATTTATACCGACTCGTACGGCGCGAACAGATGTGCGAACCTTTAGATACACACACTACTCCTTTCACTATTATTTTAACAGCTATACAATTTTTTTTTAATCCAAACCCGGTCTTAAAAGTTGCTGAAAGAACCCACTTTCTGTACACTAAAAAACAAAACAAATTATTTTTACCCCATACAGGTATTTATAATGCAGTTGACTAACAGATGGGATTTGTCGTATGTCGCTATCTGCTCTGGTAACATCATCACCACGGCAAGGGTACTGACGTCATCACATTGCTTCCTAACGAACAGGAAACGGTAAAGTATTTTTAATGCAGACGGATTGTTTAATGTCATTTGAGAAAAAAAGTTCTAAAAGGCACTTATTTCAAAGAGTTAGTCATTATTTCAATGCATAATCCGTGAAAATTTGTCAATTCAATACATCCTCAGAGATTAGCCAAGGAGATACGGTGCATTGCAAACGTTAGTGTCGCGTATCAACACTGGAATTCGACCACTTCAAAAATACGCCTCCAGTATTTTATCAATCTTGACTGAAAAATGGTTCCACCTACTTTTTAGAAAACATTGCCATCAAAAGTGAAAAAACAGTGTTTGCCGTAATGTATTTGCACTGCACTCGAATATTTGTCTTGGTGCGGATTTCACAAAAAATAGGCCAAATATAAAAAATAAACAGACTTCAAAAGTTTAATGCTATAAATCTGACCTGACCTGATCAATGCTTTTGGAGTCGGTCCAATGCCAGGTCAGTCGAGGTAAGTTAAATGTTTTCATTCGCACCAAAACCAACTGATTAAGAATTTTGATATTATTATTGCTAGCTTTTACTTTTTAAGTCCTATTTTTTATCATGCGTTTGTATTGTTGGTTGCCGCGTCTCCCTCAATGAGCCTTCCAGACGGATCTAATTCGCCCAGTAAATAAATGGCCTACCTAGCTCTATCATTAACACTACGTAACGTCATTTCATTTAGGCCTTTAATTATGGTAACGTCATAGCCTCTCCCAATTATCCGATCGCTATTTTATCTTTCGCTAACTTATCTTTTTTGACGTGAAAACGTATTTAAGTAAAGCGATGAAAGCCGAATGCACGCACAATAAAGTGTGCAATTTTTCATCAATGTTTTCTTATAACGTTAAAATTAAAATTATCGTCCGTAAACTGACTTTGTTATTTTAACTGACATTATGACTTTTCAGATACAAGCAACCTCTAAGGAACTTGAAGTTAGTAGCTGGCGCACTAGGAACGCAAAATAAGCATCCCATAAACGAAGAGGTCCAGCAGTGGAGATCGATACAGCACCTTTACTCGCAGAAGTTCTTTCGATTTCCAGCTTACAATATTGCTATAGCGGTAAATAGTACTGGATAATCAAATAATAATCATCATCATCATTTCACAGGCTCACTGCTGAACATAGGCCTCCTCCAGTAACTTCCAGGCTGGCCGATTGGAAGCGGCCTGTATCCAGCGGCTTTCTGCAACCTTTATTAAAATTTAAAACGGATTATTGAAATCATTATTGTCAGTTTTTAGAAACTTTAAATGTTAAGTACACCGTCTTGCCCACTCTTCCCCTACTCTGTAACTGACAGCCGCAGCGGGTGACATAGTATGAGCCGCTCCGGGCGCCGCTGCGTTAACCTTTAACGATAAAACACTTGCCGCAACGCAACCCGCACCGCACAACGCGCCGCACGACGCACCGAATCTCCTTGAACGTGGCCTTAAGAGGAATCGATGTCTTGTAAATGGATCATAAATATCAATTTATAATTTATTTTACAGGAAACGAATAAACCATGGGTATTTAACCAGTATGTAAATAGTATACCTTATGCGTCGAAAGACCAGGATTTTGATGGGGTATGTTATGCAACAGCCTTAAAACCAGTCAGGGTACGTAACGTATTTTAGACCTTACTACAATAAGATATACTACTATTAAACACGTCTTGTCTAAAGATTAGCCAACCAATTTGAAATGTTTATTAGGTTGGGGAAAAAGTCTTTTCGCATTATAGTATGTATGAACTTGTAATAAAATCTCTTTGGCTGTACTATTTGTATCTGGCTGGTTTTGATATCATTAAAAGTTAAATTTCGACGGAGAGCGGTCCGGGGATGGCATGATCATTGAACATGACTTTGGTCTTGTCCAAGTTCATCCCCAGGCCCACGCGTCGCGAGGCAGCGTTGAGACTTTGCAGCATTTTTTGCAAATCCTCCAGCGATTCCGCCATAATGACAATATCATCGGCATAATGGAGGTGCGTGAGGTGTTCGCCGTTGACATTGATGCCCGCTCTTTTCCAATCCAGTGTCTTGAAGACGTCCTCCAGAGCGTTCGTGAACAGCTTCGGAGATATGACATCTCCTTGTCTCACACCCCTGAGCAGCTGGAAAGGTCTCATCTTATGGTTTTGGACCTAAACAGTCATCGATGCCATTTTATACAGGCTCCTCAGTACCCCAGCACTCATCGCTCTGGTCGCCCTATTACGGTTACGGATAAATTTGATGCCATTTTTTAAAAAGTGGAGCAAGATCGGCATATTAGTAGTTACGACGTAGCTGAAGAACTAGGAATCGACCACAAAACAGTTTTGGCGCATTTGAAAAAAACTGGGTACACAAAAAAGTTCGATATTTGGGTACCCCACAAGCTCACTGAAAGAAAGCTAATGAACCGTGTACTCATTTGTGATTCTTTATTACGACGTAATGAAACCGAATCATTTTTGATTTTGATCACGTACGACAAGAACGTGCGAAAAATGTCGTGGTCAAAGACCGGTCAGGCTTCACAGACTGTGGCGAAACCCGGGTTAACTCGCAACAAGGTGATGCTGTATGTGTGGTGGGATTGGAAGGGCATTATTCATTATGAGCTGTTACCACCAGGCAGGAACATCGATTCTGAACTCTACTGCGAACAACTGATGAGATTAAAGCAAGAAGTTCAGAGAAAGCGGCCGGAATTAATCAACAGAAGGGGTGTGGTTTTTCATCATGATAACGCTAGACCTCACACATCTTTAGCCACTCAGCAGAAATTAAGAGAGTTTGGCTGGGAGGTGTTAATGGATCCGCCGTATAGTCCTGACTTTGCACCTTCAGATTTCCACCTGTTTCAGTTTCGCTCTCTTCAGAATTCTCTAAGTAGTGTCAGGTTAACATCACGAGAAAACTGCTATTTTGATCAAAAGCCCCAAAATTTCTATAGCAATGGGATCATGTCCCTACCTACTAGATGGCGAAAAGTTATCGAACAAAATGGTACCTACATACTTTAGTTAAATGTAAATAAACAAGATTTAAAAATGTTTTGAATTTTCTTAAAAAATGCGAAGAAACTTTTTCCCCAACCTATTATGTCTCGAATGTCTAATGTGTCAACATTTCAAATTGGTTGACTTATTTCAGACAAGTGTTGAACTCTAGTCTATCTTTCTTTTAGTAAGGTCATTACTGTCTTAGAGAGTAAAGAAGAATAATTTTAATAATGTTATACGTATGTTCCATATTATTATGTCACTTCATAAAGGTCCACTTGTGCATGTTAGAGTTAACTAATTTAATCCTGAACTAACTCTAACAAGGTATTATTAATTTTCTCGCGCCGTATAAATGTAATGCGGCTATCGCTTGTGAATTTTCCGCTAGAGGGCTTAGTGTCGCGTGAGGTCCCAAAGAAACTAAGAAAACTACGGGCAAATATTAGATTTATTGTGAATATTTAAGGATACCTTAGATTTAGTATATAAAATATGACTTACTGGCAATTAATGCCATCACGTTTGTTGTATGGGAGCCTCAAATATTTATTTTATTCTGGTTTTTAGTATTTGTTATTATAGCAGCAACAGAAATACATTATCTGTGAAAATTTCAACTGTCTAGCTACCACGGTTCATGAGATACAGCCTGGTGACAGATGGACAGACAGACAGACAGACAGACGGACAGCGGAGCCTCAGTAATAGGATCCCGTTTTACCCTTTGGGTACGGAACCCTAAAAACGGAGCTAAAAAAAGAGGTGCAAATAGGTTTTTGGGAATTACATTAGACTGGTGCCTAAATATTTGCCTGTATAATTGCCTTCTCAGAAGTTATATTTTTGGGACGTGTATAAGTAAGTACTTATGTTTTAAATTAAATTTTAATGTAACTGAGATAGAAAATAAATTACCCATAAATAATTTAAACAGAAAAACAAACTGATTTGTTTATATATATTCGTTTTAAAATAAATACTGCTTTCCGTAATAAAAATAACAATCTTATCAATTAAAATTTGGTTAAAAGACAATCCTTTTATTTTGTAATAGTGAGCAAACAGTTACCTATGAAATGAACGACGTTTCATGACCGTTTCTTGTGTCCCTTTCATACATATCACAACCAAATTAAAAGCATAACCTGAAAATGTACAATTCCGATTAAAAGTTAACTGACCTTTTACTTTCGTGTCTGTATAAACCTATCTAATCGTAAACAACAGTAATAATACATAAACAGCATTTGACAAAAAGTTTTTAAAATACACTGAAAATCTATTTATCACTGCAAATATCAAAATCACGTGCGCCACCGCTATCTTTGAAATGACAGGAGCGTGAAGTTGCAAATGGATATGCATCAAAAATAGTCTTGATTGGAAACCATTCTTATAAGTATTATGGGTAATTTTAATTGTCCCTTTCATTACGTGTCCCTTTCAAGGCAACTCTCCTCTACGACACACGCCGCAAGAAGACTTATGGGTCTTATAAGGTGTTAATAACAATCTTCGAAGTTAATAAAAATCTTTGTATATATTCTGAACAAATATGCCTAGTTTCCGTATTGATTTAGCTTAAATATATATTGTGATTCCTAACTACCATTACATTATTTATCGTTTAGTAAAAATCAATAAGTGAATTTTTATAATGCAGAGTTGGGCTAGCTCCAAGTTTTTGTTCAGGGAACAATTTAAGATGATAGAACGGAAAATATGCGAGACAACACTTCTGAAGAGTTGCAGGCTCTACCTATGCACAGACGCAGATTCCAGACAATTGTTAAAAGATTCTATTGTAAGTTTCTAATAATAGTACTATTTAGGTACATTACTGATAATCACCAATATCAGTATTGCTAGATTTCCCGACGATTCGTTTTTCGAATACAATAGATAAATTTATCTATTTACATATAACGTTAGGGTAACAACACACATAAGCGGGCCAGCATTTTCGTTTCGGCAGTAGTTTTTGAACAAAAAAGTCGACCCGAAGCAACTACATCCCCCTACTTAAATTTAATTTCGCCGCCTGATTTTGCCGATTAAAGTCCGCTTATGTGAACCATTATACCCACTTACGCATCTCAGGATTAGCGAATTTAATCTCGAACTATGGTATTAAACATCATTATATAGCTGTCAGTTTGTAAGACGATGACAGAGACAGAAAGATAATCTCGTACTAAACTAATCTGGTTGTGAGCAAGTCCACCTTACGTTTCGGATGTGATATACGATTGACGGTGTAAAAAAAAACGTTTTTTTGATCCAAAAGGACAACTAACTTTGTCTATAGGACGAATAATATCGATGACGATTTCTCTAAAAAACAAAAATGCCAGTTGGTTGATTTTTTTTTGGTTTCTATAATTCTTTTTTAACTAATGCTTTACCTTGACTAAAATAGACTGCAAAACTTAATTCAAATTCTTTACTGACCATAAATTCGGTGTAAAATGTTGTTATACAGGGTTACGTTACAAAGGGGTGCCTTAATTTATTAAAAAATAAAGTGTTTTTTAAATCGTTTATATCATAGTCGCTTTAGTTACTGATTCTGAGTGGTCTCTGAAAATTTGGCACCCCTTTGCAATGCAACCCTGTATAACAGGTTATTTAGCTTAAAGACCTTTATAACCATAAACTACAGCATGCAATATTTCATCTCACTCTAAAGGCCTTTTTCACAATATGTATAAGAATAAAGTTATGTAAGATAAAAATATATAGAGGATAAAAGTGCTTGAAAATCGTGTCAAAAATGTGTCAAAATCAAATGTTTATCCTTCAGATAAGTTAAACATAGCTTATTCAGAACTAATTCAGAACTTATCCGTACATTGTGAAACAGGCCCTTATTACTACAGATCTTTATTATGTCAACTCCTTCGTATATTCATGAAAAGTTTGGCTATACATAGTTTAAAATCACACTCTTTACAAACTAAATACTGTCTTATTACACTTCCATGGGCTTCCCTTCCCCACACTAGCGTCTTTCAAGCGTCGACGTCGTGGCAGTGTCCAATCAGCGTAAAGTAAATGCTGCTGCGCAAGCGGTTCGTTAACACCACAGATCATGATCTGATTGGACGGCCACGACGTCGACGCGCAAAAGACGCTAGTGTGGCGGGTCCTATAAGGTTACCAGAAAAAAATGCTAAAAATTAACACTTTTCAAACTGTCGTTTCAATCAGGAGTCCGAAGGTGGCGGTCTCATTTGCCACGGAACCGGGGACCCGGAAGAGAAGGATGAGAACCAAGGTGTTTTAGTTGGCATCACTTCACTCATTTACGTCCAACTGCCAACCCTGCACCACAAAGTGGGCCTGTTCAACAAATGGATCACGGACAACACCAGGACTAATGCAGCAAATGTGGCGTTACTTTTGTTTTGTTTCCTCATTAAAATTTAAAAAAAATGTCGGATTTTTTAAAATTATTTTGCCAAAGTCAGCTTCGTCACCTTAGTCAAAGTGAGAAATTAATAAAGAAAAAAGATGAAAACAAATTATTTAATTGAGGCAGACTTATAATACATATTTATAACCTGGCGTGTTGACTTAAACTATACATTATTTGTCACGGATTGTTCGGGAAATTCATCGCCCGTTAAAATGGCAACGGCACGTGTACGGACTTCATATACCTATAATTTGGAATTCATAAGATTAAAAGCAATTTCTAGGTGACGGTCGTGCTCTTTACGTTCTTTCATGTAATTACTTTTGACTAGAGATACTCTGAGTATATTTTTTTGTCTCAGATACCGAATATTCGAATATCCGAATTGTGTGTGTGTGTTTGTGTGTGTGTGTGTGACTGTTTTTATTTGTTTGAGATCAATGGTTCAGTCTGTTCATATGCATACATAATTAGTACTACTATCTTCTTCACCTAATTCATCGAGCAAGGTCTTAGATCACGTCACACCTGGAAGCCACTTTGCATTGTACTTATGGCAGAGGTTAACCTAATAATGTCGTCACTCAGTAAGAACCTTGTAATTATTCTTATCACTCTTTACTGCAGATCTATGTACTAACAAGCCAAGCGTTGAGTTAACAAGTGCACATAAATACTATTTTGAACTAATAGGTAACTAGTTTCCCCTTACTTCTATACTTTGAGAAATGTATATGATAAAGTAAGGGGTAACTGATCATCCTAATTACTAGGAAGTATCAAGCCAACCAATATTTATTTTAAAAAAAACAATTGGCTGCTCACATAGATTCGAAACACCATTCAGACTAGTCGGTTTCGAAACAGTGGGCCGCAGACACCACTTTTGAGGGGCCAATAATGGTTCCGCCACAAAATGTGCCGAAGATAGCCCATCGGTGACTAATTAACTCCCTGAGACCCACCTAGAAATATATTTAAATGCTCACACAAGTTATTTATAGATTCTATGTAGGTAAAGTCCATTATGCAACTGGTTTACCACCCTAAGATTTAATATTACCTTCTTGCTCGTATAATACTACAAGTTCTCCTTTCGCTTGCTTATAATAGAGTGTTATATGTATTATCAGTATTGTTACTTGTAATTATTTGAACTTGAAAGTGATACAGATATCACTTCAATAAAACTCAGTCGTTTCCAATTTCAACTTTAGCAGCGAGACGAGGTAATGTCAATCAATTAGCTGGTATAACTAACGGAAGCATAACTAACGTAAACATTTTTTAAAGAACATTAAGCTAATGCCTGCATCTTTGTTCGCGAAGTCCAAGTCTTCCTTGGTGAACGGCTTAGGAACGCATATACAGAACAAAAAAATACATTCTAGACTCGTACAGTAGTGTACGGTTAGTCTTGATTCAACATGGACAATATATTACACGCTTAGCGCCAGTGTATTTTATAGTCAGGAGCGTGCGGTGCATATAGGCAATTAGGCAGTGCCTACCTGGTAAATGAAATGAGGTAGGCAGCAGGTACTTACAAATATGTGTCACTGATAAAAACCACTGATTTTCATCAAGAAAATCTACTGCCTACCTCGAAATAAAACTGATGCCCGCCACTGATTATAGTATACACACCATGCCTTTTACCCCAAGCCAGTGTATCCCTGAATATACACCACAGGTGTCTTACTTCGGAGGCCAGTGTACACGTCTGCATACACCGTGCCGTACATTTTGTATGAGCGATCTGGCCCTCCCAAATCGCTCGCAATATTTCTGGTCTGAATATCTAACTTATTAATTTCTACAAAAATTATAACAAAAAAAATAGATTTTTCTAGTTGTTACTGTTTTTTTGAAGACAAAATCACTTTACACCAGATTCGGTACATAGAATGACATGAATTTTGAAGCTCATTACTTGTGTGCTTCTTTGAAACATGGTCGGCAATAAAAAAAATGCATTTGTTGCATATAGTTATTACTTGGGCAGCAAATTTTCTTTGACCTGGAACATTTCTGCCTTTTATTTCCTTATTCTTTTTTCCCTTTTTTCTTATTCTCTCAATCAAGTACTGGGCACATTCACCAATAAAAAACAGTAAAAAAAAAATACGAATCCCTTGGGACTCATTACATTTTTTTCTGTTTCCGGTGCAGCTGGATCTCTTTGATTAGATGATAATCTTTAACAAAATAAAGAAAAAACCTATGGAAAGGGTCCTAAAACCAAAAATAAACGGTCAAAAACCAAAAAAATAAGGTGTATCTCTAATTTTAGACAAAGATTGTACTCCCAGGCCAGTGTATCCTATGCAATTGTTTGGTGCGCCTCTTTAGCGCAACTCATGTAATATTGCAATTGCAGTTATGATTTCGTACATAGGTATGAAATCATACCTGCAATTCAATAGCAGCCCTGCTTAAGATCTGATAATAATGTCCTAGGCACGACTTACTCTCCTCAAGTCAGACAGCACTATACTATGACTAAGGACAGGGTAAAAGTATACTTTTAGTGTCCCCTTGGACAGGGTTATTTGTAAAACATCAACAACCTCGCAAGACTAGGTAGCTAACTTCATAAACAATATTTGTTTCATACCTATGTACGAAATCATAACTGCAATTCAATAGCAGCCCTGCTTAAGATCTGATAGTAAGGTCCTAGGCACGACTTACTCTCCTCAAGTCAGACAGCTCTATACTATGACTAAGGACAGGGTAAAAGTATACTTTTAGTGTCCCCTTGGACAGGGTTATTTGTAAAACATCAACAACCTCGCAAGACTAGGTAGCTAACTTCATAAACAACAACATTTGTTTTACGCCTTTTGATAATTTGACACATTTTACTTTCATACAAAAATAATTATCAATTTAATTCTACGTTTGATTGTTCTACGCGTCGTCTTTTAGTATGTGAATGGAACATAGACCTACAAATGTCACGACAGTACCATAAAAGCTTGGTAAATCATTTTCACTATGTACCTATATGTATATTGAGTTATGATAAAAATCTTTAAAAAATGTTGATGTTTATGATGTTAGCTAGATATCTAACATCATAAACAACAACATTTTTTCTAAGATTTTTACGACTAGATAGTCGTGCGAGGTACTTGATGTTCTTTAAATAACCCTGTATATTAGGTCCTAATGTCTCACACGTCCTTCAGCGTGCCGTTGTCACTGCTGGAATCCCCGTCTCTCCATCTTAACACATCTCGCTCGGTTACACTGGTAACAGTGTGCGTGGAGACGACAGGATAATTCCTTCTCTTTCTCACATATATTACACCACTAGATCTTATTTTCATTTTATTTAGTTCCTAAGCACGACCCCGCCACGATGGTAAAAAATAAAGAGGATTGGTCCCTACAAGAAACTACTTACATAGGCTTTTTCCTATCGTAAATATCTTGAAATAATCAATGTACTGGAAACTGGAGCATACAGTAGGCCATGGCTTAAAAAAACAACATCAGTAAAATCCATAAAGTACTGTTATAATAACATAATAATAAAAGCACATTTGGAAGCCCTTCGCCTGGTTTTTAAAAGCTTCTCTTTTTGCTTTTCTTGTAATAAAATCCGAATAAGCGGAGACCCTGGTGAAAAACGAACCGGTTCCGACCCTATGGCCACTGACGATACCAACAAGAATGCCTCTTTTTCCTTCTGACGACTCTCCAGTGCCGGAGCAAACTAATGGCCCGCCGGAATCACCCTGAAATTTTATAACTATTATTAGTCCTCTTTTCGAGATGCAAGAATACATGCACTAGTGCCTAGACCTAACAAGCTAATGGTGACAAAGTGCAGTCAGTATGAAGAAACAAGCGAGCAACGAATAGCTTGTCAGCAAATTTTAGCACACACGTTCGCAAAATTCGCTCGCTTAGCTTATTGCAGTCCACCTCTGGAAGTAAGCCCCCAAAGAGCGCCAAAGAGCACGATCTCCCGCTTTTTAAGGTTCCATACCCAAAGGGTAAAACGGGACCCTATTAGTATAAAACTTACTCTGTGCTATTACTAAGGCTCCGCTGTCCGTCTGTCTGTCTGTCTGTCTGTGTGTTTGTGTGTCTGTGTGTCTGCTATCAAACAGAATACAATAACTCCCATATAAAAAACGTGGTTCGTTGTTTTTATAGATAATGGTACGGAACCCTTCGTGCGCGAGTCCGACTCGCACTTGGCCGGTTTTCTTCATCCAGCCACTGCCAGCCATTTTCCTATTTTGCATACTTTAATACACAAATAATCGGGCCGGCATTGTCGATTCGGCAGTATTTGATGAAGAACATAGGTGACCCGCAGTATATACTAAATTCTTTACATCCATTCACATATAATCGGTTTCAGCGCTCGGTTTTGCCGCTCGGCCATTGCCGATTAATACCGACTTGAATATGTTTGTAGCAACCCTAACGCCGACGACCACTACCAGCCATAAGGTGACCAAATACTTCTGAACAGCTTAAAATGGCAATAATTCCATACACTACAAGTTACCATTAAAATCTGAACATCATTATTTCATAAATATCTGATCAGATGCTAGTCATTAACTTCTATACACACAACTAACCTCCATTTAAAATTAAATGAAATTTAATAAAAGATAACCTTTTACTTTAAAAAAACAGATTAGAATACAGACAGGTATAGAATATTTTTCCTTTTAACCTATAGATGTAAAAAAGTTTGATAAGATGAGCCTATGATATGTTTCGCCATGCTTTGTGAGGCGAATCCACACTAGCACATCAAAATTCAGATATAGGATGAAAACTAGGCATACGTGTAGGTATTACCTGGGCAACATCAGATATTTTTCCCGAAGTGCAAATGAATTTGTCCATACTCTTACGATATTTCTGTGTGCACCAATCATATGGCAATATCTCTAAAGTTCCGAGCAACAAAATATTTGAATTAAACTGTAAAAAAAGAAAAAAATATTCATGCTTATCGTAAGTCACGGTGATTTGTGAAATACCGAGGAATTTTATGATCTGACCAATTAAAAATCCATGGCAAAAAAAAACATTTTGAATCTTTAATTTTAAATATTTAACGTTAAATTAATTGATTGATTATTTAAATCTTGTTTTCATCTTTTAAGTTCACTTTATACGCAGTCGGGGTTTTTGATTTTTTAAATTTATTTATTTTATTTCCATACTGTATAGATATAATATGTACTGTGACCTTACGGTTAGCGGAAAAATACATTTCAACAACCTGTGGTATCATGACCACAATAAATTTTCAAATATTTCTAATTTATCATCATCATCATCATCATCATCACCAGCCTATATCAGTCCACTGCTGGACACAGGCCTCTCCAAAAGGAGGATTTTGCCATAATCGCCACGCTTGGCAGGCGGGTTGGCGATCGCAGTTTGGCCAATGGTGGAGAGGAGACGCTGCTGCCCGTCTTCTTGTGGCGGTTCTCCTGTAGTCGCCTCTTACGACACCCATAGGAAGAGAAGGGGATTCTAATTTATATTTAATGAGTTTCACACACTTTGGTTAAATCATGGACATGTTACTAACCTTGTTTTTTAAAGATGTTCGTCCATACCCAGATACTAAGCATTCTCCTTGATAGTCAACAAAACGTGTGGCGTAAGGGATTGGAGCGATGTAAGAGTTAAATTTGAATGGATGAAACGTTATCTAAAAATATTTATAAATACAGCATTAAGTAAAAGCTACTGTACTACTTAATCAACCTGTTTAATTATTAAAATTAAATTTGAAATTATTGTTTCAATGGAATTCAATTGGAATATTATCATTTTGAGAAACCTATATTATTTATTATTTTTCAAAATTTTAATCCAATACGATAGCTTGAAGTAGGTTAAGTAACTTCTTAAAATAACTTCTAGTTGTTAATTAACATCTAACAGACAAGTAAACTTATCTTGGGTGTTCTTGATTGTTTTATTTAATAAATTCCATCAACTTAATTTGTTACATAGTAACATGGAAAAAAAAGAGAAGAAAAATGAAAGGCTTTTTTTACCACAACAGCAATGTCATCTGTTGGAAACTTGTAGTCTTTAGGGTAATAAATTATCTTTATGTTTCTCCACTGAGCCCCCTGACTTTCACCGGCTCTGTACAATTCTTTATTCCACAAGCTACCAGCCACAGCAAACTTCAGCATCACTTCATTGCTCCGTATAATTCTGAAAACTTTTATCATTATTTAGACAACCGTCTGGTGTATTGGTTCGCGCTCCGGACTACAATGCCTGGGCAAATGTTAGTGTGATGAGCACAAGCATTTCCTGAATCATGGATGTTTATTAACGTATTTAAGTATGTTTATCCGTTAAGCCGCCATAGCACAAGCTGTGCTTAGTTTGGGGGTAGATAATCGATGTGATTGTAAAAACAATTTAACAATTATTAAGGTATTTTCGTGGTCCACATCTCAGTACCGTAAGTCATCACTGGCAACACGCATTGTTTAAAAAGTAGTCTTTAGGCTTCGAACGAGAATAATCGTGATTCTTCTCGTTCATTCTTCTCGTAATCATGGAAACTACGTGTAGTTTCCCAAATGCTGCCCAACCGAGTTAATTTGATTTGTCAAACTACCTCTTTGTTAAAGCTGGATCTACCAAAACTGTCCGTCTGTCTGTGATCGTCTGTCCTAGATTTTTAGTAGGTATTTGTTGTTACAGCGGCAACAGAAATAAATCATTTGCAAAAATTTCAACTGTAACTATCACGGCATTCACGGCTCATGAGATAGGTACAGCCTGGTGACAGACAGACGGACGGACAGCAGAGACTCAGTAATAGGGTCCCGTTTTACCTTTTGAATACAGAACCCTAAAAATGGGCCCAAAATCCAGATGCACACGCCGCGCTGTAGTAGCTACTAATACTTTTCTTGTGCTGTCACGTGACTTCTCACTAACTCACTCACTTACACTTCTGTCACTAAGTGAGGAGCGTACGATAATAAAATAATTTAAGGGACTAGAGACACTAGAGAGGTCCCACTCGCGGAATGCGTTTGGTCTTTAAATTACGGGATCCCATTGTTTTTCATATTTTTTTTGTCAAAAATCATAACAAACTTCTCAGAATCATCACTTGTCATATTAATCAAATCTCCGAATCAATAACATTGTTTAGTATTCATTTGTCCGCAAGTTATTTAGTCTTCATGTTCATATCTATAAATAGAAAATCTCATAATTTTGTAAGTAATAAACATATTTGTCCCAAAATATCTTTTAACATAAGTAGTAATATTCCATATAAACACATTATCTTTAAAAAAAGTTCAGAATCCGTATCGGAGCATTTATACACATATACTTCAAATGTATGTATCCTTTTATTTATGATTCTAGATTATTATGATTTTCTGTAAAAAGCCATAAGCGGGCATAAGGGCGGAACCTATGCATGCTGCTTGCTGCATGCCTGCTTGCATGCTGCATGCCTGCTTGCATGCTGCATGCCTGCTTGTTTGCTGCATGCCTGCTTGCATGCTGCATGCCTGCATGGGTGCTTGCTTGCATGTATGCATTCGTAGCAACAATTGACACATTGCTTCATTTGCTTTCATGCGTTAATAAGGATAACTTATAATTATGTGAAACAACATTTATGATCAAAACTATTAGAGAAATATATTTTATTGATTTTACATAATATTGTATTATATTACGTTTAGACCTTATGAATTATGATGTATCGAGATTTAAATTTTATTGTATGTTATATTCTGGATTGCAATAGTTTGGAAAATCAATAATATTGCGGAAATTTTTTTGGAGAAACTAAATTATAGATAAAAACAATGAAATGCAATAGAACCTTAAATTACAGCAGCGGTCGTAAGACCGCTGCTGTAATCCCAATCTTGCTGGGCGTATTATGTATTTCGTTATGTGATTATAAGCGTGTTGGTATTGAAGCTAGTCTTCTATACTTAAACCATTAGGGCTGGTACTCACTCACTAGTAAGATGTAACTGTTACAAAAAATAGATATTAGACTCTCACTAAACACTGTTGCGACCAATTAAAACTTACAAAAATACAAAAGATTAATTATGTTTGTATTAGATAGAGTTTTATCTATAGATGTTAATGTGTGTTTCGAAGATTATTTCGTTTTGGTATGGGTGAGTCATGCAGAATATTTTAATCCTGCCGTGCTACCATCATGAGGCCCGATTTCCACCAAAGCGAGGAGGAGAAAGGATGTCATATTTTTTTATAAGTAGAATTTAGTGCCGCGCCGCGGCCTATGGCTCGCATAGAAAAAGGAGACATCTCTTCTCCTCTCCGCTTTGGTGGAAAAAGGGCATTAAATACCTCTAACCTACTCGTCTCGGTACAACAATTTCTCTCTGTACAGTATTTCGAATTCTTAGACTCAAAGCAATGGGCTGCAGACACCAGTTTCGTGGGGCCGACGATCACTCCGCCACAAAATGTACTGAAGGAGCTCATTTTACCGTGTGTTGGCTTCTTGAAACTTACCTGAAACAGCACTGACTGTTAAAATAAAGGATACTAAGCCTCAACGACTCCTGAGCCATAAGGAATCAAATCAAATCATTTTGATCTGACGAACGAGTATCGCTAATCATTGGCGAGTGCCTAAAGCTTTAGTTAACAGAAAACTTGTGACCTGGCCACTAATGCATAGCCCCCTTTTAGTTAACGAACCCGTGTCACAAATCTTCAGCGACTCCCTGAGGCTTAGCGTTCTATTAGTTAACTGTTAAGTAAGTATCGTTATTCTTCAGTGACCCCCTAAGTTTTAAAAGTAATTTTAGTTAAAGACAGCAGTCTTACATCACGATTTAGCTATCGCGAAAAGGCCAGTGACTAATTCTGGATTAGTTATTATCTAGTCTATTATCTTTTTAATCATAGATACTCAAAAGGGAGAGTTTACGTCTAACTAATTTAAAGAAAAGCTTACTTGTAGAGTTTCGTTATTTAACCTAGACCAGTTTAAAATTATTTGGTCCTAGTGGCTCTACTATTGCATAAAATCGTCTTTTACTATGGAACTAACATACAATCTTAAAAAGACGTCTAATGTTTTCATACAATCTATATCATAAATATTTAGTATGGGGTAGTAATTAGAAAAAGTTGGTATTTTAAACAGTACTTATATTAATCCCTAAAACAAATTTAACTAATAAAATAGAATTTTAGAGGGCTATAGGTACCTATCATACACATCTTCATTTCAAATGCATGGTTTACTATATCAAATGAGAAAATATTTTTTTTTAAATTGTTACGGTAGGTCTGCTGTATTGGGGTAAAATACATGCTCTGCTCGGAGAAACCTCTGACAAATTGTGAATTATGAATAAATCATTACGAATTGTAATGAATTAAATGTAATGTGATGAACCAATGACTAAAGAATGTGATAAACCTGCGACGTTTCGAACACTTTACAGCGTTCGTGGTCACAGAAGTGGTGGTATTAGAAACCTATTTAAGAAGCAGTTGTTTAATGTTGATTAGGACTGTTTCAACCTAGTTTTACGTTTAATCTAGAGTCATGAATGTTGTTTAATAGTACATTATGATACATGTGTGCTACGTTGGTCATTATACACGAGGCATTATTGTAAGCGCGAGCCGCAGGCGAGCGCGGTAAGGAAGCCGAGTGTGATAATGATTAATGCACACGAGTTGCATACGACGTTTTTCAACACAATTGCGAGGAAAAAACAAACTAAAATCTAAAATACCTTCTCCGAATATGACTTGGCGTTTTTGCTGTTTTTCTATGCATTTTGGCGGCAACAGGCTATCACTCGCGTTTCGTGCCTCGATAAGTATTTCTGACGGGGTTCAATAACATTTTACTTGTCTTTACTATTTAAAGTAGACATTTTTGATAGTAATTAACCACACAGCAACAACTTTACCAAATAATAATGGAAAATAGCACGTAAGTTTTGTTTTTTTCGCGCGCCACAATTTCGATGCGCGCGCAGGTTCAATAATGGCACAGGAAAAACTGGCTGTTCAGCCGAATAGCAGCAATTTAAAAAATAAAATAAACTATAAATTATTGTTTCTAAAAATGATAGTTAAGTTAGTTTGTGTTTATTAATATACAATTTGATAAAATGAAATACTTGTTTGTCATCTTAACCCTTAAATAATTTAATATTGGTAAAATATTCAATGTTCTTAGACACAAACTTTTGCTGGATTTTTTTAAAAAAGTTTACATTACCGCACTAGTGCGTTAATCTTTTTACAGCACAAGTGCGTAATATGATGAGTTATGAAACTAAAAACGGTGTTATAAGAGTGAATTTACGAGCAACTGTGTTGAAAAAATAATTACAGGTTGTACTGACTACAGCAACCTCTAAGGCCGTTTACACACTGGGCGACTTGTGGGCGACTCTAGTTTGATACGCAGACGCGACTGCCATGCAATCTATCATCCAAAAACTACTTTCTGCCAGAAGAGTTCATTGCTACTGCATGAGTATGAATATTATTGTTCAATAAAATTCCAAAGCAATTCAAACCTACCTGACATATAAAAATGTACGTGACTGGCTGGTGTAAAAATGTTATTATACTGGTAAGGAATCCCAAAATGACCATAGTACATAATATTGACTTTGATAATTAATTTCACATGAAAAATCGTGTTTAATCCACTCGCTCAGTTCGCGCACACATCTGTTGCGGGTCCATTATTATTCAATTGTTATCGTTTTTTCCAAACATAGTGTTAAAGGCTACCGCACACCGGTTGCGTCTGCAGCACGATGCGTTGCATCTGCGACACGCTTCGCCTTGAAGCAATTCACACCGGCACCACGGCATCGCACACGCAACGCAGCGCGCTGCGATGCATCTGTGACACCGTGCGTCTGCGACACCGTGTGTTCGTTTCGAATCAAATTAGTTATTTGACCGGTTCTTATAAATTTTCTCCTGTGGATCATATACACATTTGTATTTGCGTACCATATTGATGAACTTTTCGCGTATTTCAAAATCCATGATCCTTAGTAACTTTAAATTTGTAAATATTTACAAATGAAGTGCCGCAGGCGGTGTCGCAGCGTCACCGCGGTGTGGCCTTAACTAAGACATCATATGGAATACAACGCCATCGTGCCGGAGCCCGTGTGCGACGTTGCCACTCCGCTCACTGCTGTAGACTGCTGTGCGACTGACGCATGTAAACGCATCGCAATGCATCTGTAACACCGTCGGTGTGAACCTACGCGTACAAATTCATATATTACAAATCCTGACGCACGCAGACGCAATGCAGCACGTCTGCGACACTTTTTGGTGTGCGTCAGCCTTAAATCGCCATATTTACTGAAATATTGTTATTGAATATTATTGTATCAGATAATTTATATTTTGTTGTGGATATAATACAGATTAATTTAATATTAAATTTGTGTAAGATAAACAAAAATCATGCTGTATTTTATGGCTAAATAGATCTTTAAGCTACATTAACTGAATTAACAATATTTTACATTACCCCATTTATGGCAAATAAAGAATTTGAATAATATTATGCTGGTACGTCAGACGCGTCGTCAACTCGTCGCACCGTGTGCGGACTCCATTAAAATTCAATGACGGCGACTCACGAGAGACGTGTAGGATATGCGTTTCAAACCTTAGGCGCTCCGTGTGCGAATGGCCTAACAGTTTTATTCACCTGGTAGGGTACATCCCCTAAATCTGCTTTACTGCCTTTGACCACTCGTGGGGTCATATTGAGTCCACTCTCGTTTATTGGTACAAACATGAATTGAGAGCTACATGGCACTAATATACATATAAGTAGAAGAAGGAGTATGCAACTATGAAGCATCACAATTATTATAAAGAACCAATGTTTGTAAATTATTTCTCTGTTGTATCTACATTTTGTTGGAATCACTGATCAAATAAACTTTGGAATACAAAATCTAAAAGAGAAACAGTATATTAAAAAGCACTGCTGATCAAATAAATAAACTTCTGACTAATCTGTGACTGTAAATAGTACAGTGACATTTAAATTTTGACATCATATCTTATTGTTAGGTGCAAGGAATATATATTTACTACGCCCTACTGTACGAAGTCATGGATTTAGTGTTTGATAATACTAAATCCATGTAGTAATACATAATATACAGGGTATACAAGAGAATAGGACACTCCTTAAAACCACGTGATCAGCTGGTCATATACAACAACTTTTTCTTTGGGAGCAACATCGAAATCGATATTTTTTTTCAGCTTCCCCATACAAACATACTCGCATACCTTGATGATAATCTATGGAGCATCTGAAAATAAAATCACGATTATTTAACACTACACAGCACGGGTAATATGCAACATACCTTTTTTATTTATTTTTTTTCCCGACGTTTCGGCCTTATTACATAGGCCTTGGTCGCGGGAAGACTGGCGATGTACGGCGCGCCTGCTCAAGCGCGGTGATGAATCTTTACCCATCTGCACGAATAGTTAAGACGATCAGTTGAGAGGATTTTTGGGGCATGTAGTTCCATCCAGTGATTGACACCTGAATTTAACAGATGTTCAGCTATCGCAGATTTACACGTCTGTCGATTCTTTACAGCTGCAATGTGTTCCTTCACTCTTTCTGCGATTAAACGCTTAGTTAGTCCGATATAAAAGCTCCACAGCTGCAATCAATCTTATAAGCACCCGGGGTCTGCAGAGGTATTACATCCTTTGGTGTATGTATTTCTTTCATTACTTTTGATAACGGAGTATATACAGACTTAATGGAGTATTTATTCAGTAGTGATCCAACTTTGTCCGTTATCCCTTTCACATACGGTAGAAAAGCATGATCCCGGTCCACCATAGGTTGTTGCTCCCTCTTATTCTACTTTTGCATTTGTCTCCTTTTCATACTGAAGCCATTTCTTTTAAGTACCTCCTGAACATGATCAAGTTCGATTTTCACATGTTCAGGGTCGCATAGGTTATGAGCTCTGTTAACCAAAGACGAAACAACAGATTGAAGATGGCGAGGATGGTGATGCGAAGAGGCGTGCAGATATCTGTCTGTGTGAGTCGGTTTTCTATATACAGAGTGAGCTAAAGTTCCGTCCTGCCTAACTGACACCTGTACCTGACTGCCACCACGGCCTATGTAATTAGGCCGAAACGTCGGGACAAATAATAAATAAAAAAGGTATGTTGCATAATACCCGTGCTGTGTAGTATTAAATAATTTAAAAATAACAAGAAAGTTTAAAATTTTATATAGTTCACGTGATGAACTGCGCTCACCCAATACAATTATAAAACTATAAACCGACCAACAGAAGTAATTCTAAATGAAAAATCAAATTATTTGCAATCTTTAGTGTATTTTATTTAATTTTTTATTATGATTACTTTGATATTTCTTTTTGATAAAAGTAATTTAGGTGTATGACCTGCTGATCACGTGGTCTTAAGGAGTGTCCCATTCTTTTGTACATACTTTATACTATAAATTCCTTGACTACGTCACATGTTAAATCCAAGGAATTTATTATTACATCCATGGTTAAATCCTTTTCGCGGCCCTGAAAGTCTGTAGCACTAATCAGGTAATCACATTTTTCAGTTTGTAGATTTTTCAAGATTTTCTTACAAATTAACCAGAATACGTGGATTATAACTGTTATGAATAAATAAATCTAATATTATCAATATAATAGATCCATGCCCGAGCCTCAATCCCAAAAACATTATAATTGCTCAATAGAGCATATCCAGACGCTTGCGTCTGGTTTGAGAGCACAAGTTATATTTATTATTTATTTATTTAATCATAATGCTAGGGTATCACCTTCGTTTAATGCCATTTATTGGTACGCTATTTGATATAGTACGCAGTTGTGGGCGGTCTTAACGCGCTAAAAATGATTTTGTGACATTAGTCGTTAGGCAATAGCTCGGAGGGCAGTAACTTTCGACACACTAAAGGGATTTAGCGGGCCTCTAGTAAGTTGTTATGGCTAAATCTAATACAGTCATTCGGTATAGCTACGAACTTGTCAAATAACGATCATATCTAAAAAAAACTCTTTGTAAATTATGCCTATATACGTCCCACTGCAGGGCACAGGCCTCACCTCAACTATGGGGTGGTTTGGGCCATACTCCACCACGCGGGCCCGGTGCGGATTGGTGGAGCGGTGTTGTAAGGCCAGTGACTAAACCTTATTACTGTCAGATGTTGTCAAGCCGCCTTAAGGCCTCTGACTAGGCTTCAAGACCAATATCAAGCGATATTGGCCGGGACCAACTTTTAACGTGCCTTCCGAAGCACGGAGATGCTCGTGCTAAATGTCACTAAATATGGTCGGAATGGTCACCCATCCACTCACGACCGCGGCGTTGGTTTCTTAACTTTAGTAATCAATACCAAAGCGCTGCCGCCACTGAGCTACGAGCACCTCCAACAAAGAGTTTTTTTTTTCTAAAAAAAACTTTGTGAAATAAATATATAATAAGTGCATAGTCACTGGGTAGAATGAAGTGGACAAATGAGAAATGTATTGAGTTCTTGGATGTTTTTTTAAGACTAATATCCACACATCACATAACTAAGCCGCTAGACCGGGAATCATGAGAGTGGCCACACATTTATCGCATAGTATAGTGCACAATTAATGAACGCTAATCATGCCGTTATTTAAATATTACGTGTCACGCAGGTATACACGGTGTTACTTTGCATCCTTGCCATATTTACAGAGGTAACTATATCACTGACAATAATAACAAATCAGTAAAAAAAGAAAGACCTAATTCTATTTTTTTTTAATCTTGAGTATTTTATTTTATTGACAATCTATTAAACACAACACTATTATCAAAACGCATGCACATCACTGTTCTTATTTATCGGCACAAAAGACTTTGTAGTATTACTTGATTAGTGATCGCGTACCGTTCGAGACAAAATCGGTTTATTCCTATGTATACTGCAAAACCAAATTCACTAAAAACTTAGTGTGCTTTATTTATGGGAGTCTCTAGTTTATCTAAACAATAGGTATTGTTCCCTACTTTTATCTCTGTGAATATGGCAAGTATGCAAAGTAACACCATGTATGTAGCGTAACAGTTTTAATTCGCGTTTAATAAATTTTTGGCCCTTTGCTTTAAGTTTTTACTATTTTAAACTAATTTGCCTGTAACTCTGTTTTAGTTTGGTAATGATTTTAAAATGAGCCTTCAATACAGATGCACTGTACAACACTAAACGTAAAGAAAAAAAAAGAACAACGTAAACAATGTAATAACACAATAAAATAATAATAAATATTCATTGATTCACAGCATTTTGCTTCATTTCTCGCTATATATTTCGAAAAGTAGGACACCCTGGTGAAATAAGTGCCGCCCCTGGCTCTTCTGTTTGGTAGTCGCTTGCCACTCACGATGCCAACCAAGGTATTTTTTCCATTTAGCGGACAAACTAACGGCCCACCCGAATCACCCTGAAACGAAACATTATTGGTAAGTACTTTCTTAAGCATCTAGAAAAAATAAGTTTAAAAATTGATTTCTATCTGAATTACTAAGAAAATATGTCTGTGTGTAGATAGAAATCCAGAAATGCATAGGTACAAAAATCTATGAATGGAAAGACTTGTATCTAATGAGCTAATACCACTACCCAAAAACGACGAGTACGAGGAAGTTATGGTGAGCGGTTTTGTGTTGAGTGACTTGTTAAGTAATTACAGTAAAGTACTTACAGTGAAAATATTAAACATAATCTAAATAAATAAATAATTTAATCTAAATAAAAACTTTTTAGTGGTGTTCGTGTTGTGTTGAATAACTTTGTGCTGTGTTGAGTAGATACAGTCAGTCATACAGATATACATAATTACTTATTATACCTACTCTTTTGAAAATAATTATGTAAGGTACTATTGTAAACTAAATTGCCTGTAAGTCTTATTTAGTTTGGCAAGGATTTCAAAGATGGGCCCTTATTCTAAATGCACTTATTGGAAACCATTTAAACAAAAATCAAACTAGAACCTATAAATTAATTTTTTTTTAATATTGTCTTATTTTAAAAATATTTATTGTCTCTCCTTAAACTAGTTTTGTTTGGCATTTATGGTCAAAATCTCTGTATTCTGTATTGACGAGCTCCGTAGCCGAAAGGCGAGCAGTCGGTAAATCGACGGTTATGTCGTATGCCCTCGTAATGACTCGCCGCAGCGTACTAACATAAGCGCTAATCCTCAATCAAAGAGACTGGGGAAAGGGACAGCGGGAAAAGTAAGTGGCTCGTTTTCCTGTACTGAATGCACGAATGCTCGCTCGCATTGTAACATGTATCAATACGCCCCTTAACACCAGTCAGTACCCAACTTGTTTGCCTTCTTGGAGTTCTTGGTTTGGTCCCTGACGGAGTGTAGTGGATTAAAGCTTTTAAAATTTAACTGTAAAACTTTCCGGAGCACAACACGCTGGTACACGTGACAACTATAAACCTCTATGAATTTGTGTCTAGCATTAATAAATAAATAATAAATTTTGGACAACATCACATACATTGCTCTAATCCTAAGGTAAGTTGCTGAAGCACTTGTGTTATAGAAATCAGAAACAACAACAGTACCACAACACGCAGACCCAAGCCTATATAGAAAAGTTCGTTTTCTACATTGACCCGACCGGGGATCGAACCCGGAACCTCAGGGATGGCGGCGTTATTTAAAGTCCGGCGTGCTCGCCTCTCGGCTACGGAGGTCGTCATTGTGCCAAGCATTGTGCCCCGCAACCTGTTAATCTTGACGACCCAATAGATTAAAGCCATGTGCTTTGGTCTAGTGCCTTATTTTTGTTAATTTGCTCTGTCGTATTTTCCTGATTCAATAAACATTTCCTTTTAATATAGTTAATTATAAGTTGCTAGTTATTTTTAAAATTTAACTACTTATTACTACTAGGTACTACCCCAAAAATAATAATTACTTTGCCAGTATCTGACACCATAGTGTCAGTGCAGATGAATTTTCTCATGTTTCTGCCATGCAACCGGTTACATTGAGAAGTTGACAGAATATTTAAATTGGCCACCAACAACTCCTCAGACTGTAAAAATAAATAATAGAGAAATAACACAAGTCCAAGATAAGCCAAGGATCAAGCTCGTAGGTAAGGCAATTATTTTACTAACATACTTTTAGGAAGCGACTGTTTTTTTCACTGTCCTACGCCTAATGTGTTATAATCTACCATTACAAATTGTTAGCTATTCTTTGGTCCAAGTGACGGCTTAAGTTTAATTAATTAGTACATTAAATTAATGTAATTCTTGAACTAACTCGTCTAGTAATTAGAAATAAATAATAATGAAAGACACTGGTTAACATTAACACCAGTTTTCATAAAAAAAAACAATGTATGTTAGTTCTCTACGCACTCCTAGTTAGGAGTGAGAAGAGACAATAGATACGTTTGTCCGATAGGAATGAAAGTTTGGTTATTTGTGTGAACAGATTTCTCATGTGAATAGAAGACCACGATCGAAGTCGTGGGCAACAGCTAATAATAACTAAACCACGGAATAATTAAAGGATTCCGTGAACTAACCCGTGCGTTATTTTTTACTCGACCATAGCCAGAAACAATGCAGTTTCCTCTGTATTCTCTGAAGGTCAGGGCGATGGGGACTGAGGACACGTACGAATTAAAAATATATGGGGAAATCGTCATCTGAAAAAAGAATTTGCTATCGCTTTATGTATGGAAAAATTCACCCTACCCAAATCTATATAAGAGGTTTTTGCCTGGAGAGGGAGGATAATATTATAGTTTGTCCTACTAACGACCACTAAAGAACAAAGTAGGCAACTAATAAGTAGTATGAGCGTAACCAAAGCTAAATCCGTTAATATCTGCTTGGGCTGTAATTTTTGGGGTTTTTCAAGTAAGTATCCATTTTTCCCGCCTAAGCTGAATTAAAAAACAATAGAATGTTGAAAATCGAATATTGCACATTTTAAAATTAAGAAGCTCATGGGTATCATGTGAAAAAAAGTTTCACTTGAAAATCTCACACCATAAAGGTTATATGTCAATTCAATTACTACAAGCCCTCCGGTCTGCTAGGACCTTAGAGCATTCAACCAACAGGAGACGACAAGCTCGCTTATTTCTATGCGAAAAAGTCTGTCATTTCTTGCGGGGGGCAGGGAGTAACGCACACATAGTAAATTAACACTAACGCATTTTGGATGACATTGCTACGCTCGCACACAACAAAAATTATCTAACACTAGCTTAAACTACACGCACACAAATATATTCCCACACAAGGGCAACTTATCCATGCACGAGAGTGACGTCAGTTTTAAATAAACGAAGATAGTGCTTAACACTATCGATAAATTTTATCGATGAGTTCTGCCAGTATTATGATAAGGTTTTATTCAATTCAGACTCTTTATTATGTGTAAGATAGAAAAATTCCTTTTGGCTGTCATTAAGATATACAGGGTTATTTATTAATATACGTCAGTATGGTTGAGTCTAAGGCCCGGGCTATACCCAGACGGATACCGGTCCGGGTAAGTACGGTTTCAATCCATCGCTTAAGCAATAAGGTCGTTTTTGAACGAATTCTAGCGGATTCTAACAGATTCCGGCTGGTTAAAGTCCAAGTCTAAAACTGCAAGAAATACCTGTATAATTTGTTTTCAGGTGAATTGTCATAAATTATGATGAAAAATACTGGGCTATAACCCGCAAAA
Organism: Anania fuscalis; assembly: GCA_950371115.1. Classification (NCBI taxonomy): domain Eukaryota; kingdom Metazoa; phylum Arthropoda; class Insecta; order Lepidoptera; family Crambidae; genus Anania; species Anania fuscalis. The sequence goes on along the minus strand of OX493336.1, from coordinate 12,980,313 downwards.
ATCGTAAATATAACTGAAGGTAAAGTTAAAAGGTTGAATTTTGTAAAGGAAAAATGTGTTAACTATTTTAGCTATATTCTCAAACATTTTCTTTTTGCATAAGAAAAAGTTAACAAATATTAGTGCTATCATGAAATAAGAAAAACATAATACCTATTTTTTTTTTGCTCTTAGACATGTTGTAAATGAATTCAAATATAATTGGTCTGGGTCTTTCTGTGGTGGTGACTCGAGATGGTTGGCTCGGAAACTTTATAATATAAAGTTATGTTTCTTTTGAATGGATTCATTTTTATGACATAATTAGTAATTAAAAAGTTGGTAAATAATAATTAATAAAAATTATTATCCGAAACATTATCACATCCGCGAGAATCCGTTCAAAACACGACCCTATTGCTAAAGCCATGGAATGAAACCATACTTACCAGGACCGGTTTTCGAATGGGTATAGTCCGAGCAATAAAATACGCTTAAATAATAAATAATCTGTTAAATTTTAGCAACAAGACTTTTTTTATACTCGTTCACCAAAAATACACGAAACACACGTTTCTCTAGAGTTTAAGGCTCGATCTATACGCTGCCGGAATCCGTTAGTATCCGCAAGAATCCGTTCAAAAAACGACCTTATTGCTTAAGCGATGGATTGAATCTGCGTTAACCCGGTCCGGTTTCTGGCTGGGTATAGACCGAGCCTAAGATAAATGATAAGATATTTTAGGTGCCTCAAAGACTTTGTCGTAACCTTTTGTAATGTTATATTTTCGCAAAAATAATGAAAATTAATATTTACTGACATCTTAATATGGACACATTATAATAATGCCTATTGTAATATAAATAAGATCCGTAATCTTACAGTAAAGCAACCAAATTAAACAAAATTTATAACTTTAACTTAACTTAACCCCGCAAAATTTAACACCATACTGTTTTTTATTGTATGTGTAAATAAATAACAAAAAAATGCTTGTAACGTAAGTTTTTACATTATTTTTGTGTTTTATAAATTCATATAAACATAAAAATCGAATCCACCCGTTTATTGTCCCAACAGGTGGGTTCATTGTGAATGTTCCCGAATATATTCCCATTTTGGAAATACATCCAGGTGGATTTCCAAATCTAGGTGACCTAAAGGTCAAGTGGTTAAATCGATATCGATATTTTGTTTTTGTGCTATCCCATCACCAACTTTGATGCAGGGTGGCCAGCGTATATCAATAAAAATATCATATTTTCAGAATAAGGTGAAGTTCGCAAATATATTATATTATTGAAGTAGACCGATTAATGCAAATATTTATAGTATTGATACTTTTAAAAGTAAGTATTAATAATGTTGTCTTTTATTTACGCGAACACGATACATTTAAATGAAACTACTTTTACGGATTATTAGACTGGTAGTCTACCAGTCTACCTGTGACCATGAACGCTGTAAAGTGTTCGAAACGTCAGGTTAAATAAAATGTTAATAAATCGCGAAATAATCCGTAAAAGTAGTCATTAAGTCCAAAAAATGCGCAAAACTTAAACAAGAATCATAATTTGTTAACTGTGATATATCATTAATTCAATAACAATCTGTTGTAATTAATATTATTAACAATATCAAACGTGAAATACCAGTGTTTTTTCAAGGTTGGGTACTTCAGTATAAAAAATTACGCTTAATAGGATTTTTTACCTTTTACTGGTATCACTTTTTGATTGACAAATTTTATAAGGTTTTGCAATTTTAAGGCATTATTTGCTAATGTTGAGACTCAATAATACTTATAGATGAAAATTTACGTTGTCCTTTAGCACATAAAATGTTTCTGATATTTTTTAACACGAGCACACGGCGTAATTTGGCATTTTTAGCTGCTGTCCTTCCACGATCACCGTCATTTGCCAATGATGGCGGAACGCGCTGCAAATAGTTTTATATAACCTCTGTGACCGACGGTCATAGACTTGTGGCAGAGGGGAATGCCTGTCAATGGCGTCTCCTGTTGGTTGAATGCTCTAAGGCTAGGACCGATTCCTAAATAATAATTGTACTCATCTCATATGGAACAAATATCAAAATCACCTTTTCCCAAAATGACTGATTTTCCAAATGTATTTGCTTTATAATGTTGGCAATAAACCTGTCAAACTCATGTACTATCGCGGGCTCCGACGCCTTACCCCCTTGTAGAAATATTCCTGTGTAAGCGCATCCCGCCGGACACAACCCAACCCGCCCTGATTGGTTATGCATTTTACTACGTTTTACTACAACCAATTAGATAAAATTGAAGCTTGCTTGCTTGTGCCTAAGCACCTATTGTTGCACCGCTGCTTGATTGAACCCAAAACATAAATGAACGTAGGGCGTGGCAATGAGGTGCTTGCAAACGATTTTAGCTTTAAGACGGGTCAGGCGTCGGAACCCGCGATAGTACAGTCAGTAACACTTTATTTGAAATTAAATTAAGAAAATTATACTCTTCTAAAGAAAAAAAAACTTTAACAACGTTAATATTAGATGAGTTCGCCAGGGTTGTTAGTGATAATTATCTTGATAATTATCGTGATAGTTATCAAAAATTATAATTCTTCTAAATTTATCTTGATAATTAAAAACCCTGGTTAGTGCATTCTCTTTTCGATATTGGTGATATTTTGTAAAATAACTGGTATCGACAACGACATAATATTATTATTTTTCAGTGACTTGACACTACTTTCCTAACCAAGGTCCTTATAGACTGCGGCTCGGGGGATGTCTACCGTGTCGTCTCGGATAAAATTATGCGTTTTATGCACTTGTTGTACAATAGCGAGAAACACTTGAAAAATTTCGTCAGGTCAGCTAACATCCTTGGTAGCTTAGTCCTCGCCCTTACCCTGATTCCGTATCTTGCAAAAACAACGCAACAGTGAAAATTGAGCAATTCTGCCTTTAAAATTGCAAATTGACAGCAAAAAACAAAAACACTGACAGTGTCGCCAATAGATTTTGGCACTAAGCGTCAATCGGGCGAATGACTGTGCGATTATTGCTGATTGCTAATTTTTAGCGAATAAGGGTGCGGGACCTGAGGCGGACTTTTTTTTTCGATATAACGTTAGATAAAGCTAGCATGTAATTACTAAAAAAACAAAATTTTAATTTTATATCACTGTTTGGGCAACCCTTAATATAGACTACTAGATTACTTAACAAAAGAATTAAATTTGAATCCCGTTGAATATTCATTCCTATTTGCAATCGAAAAGCTAGAAAATAGTAAATTATTTACCGCAACAGCGATGTCGTCACTGGGAAAATGATAGGTGGAGGGAAATAGCAGCGTCTCTAATCGTCTCCACTGTGCGGTTTTGGCACCCTTCTCCTCATCATAAACTTCCGTGCGGCGCAGGCTAGCTGCTACGGCGTAATAGTTCGACAAATCTTTTGATTCTAGAACTCTAGATAGTAAAAGATTCAGATAATACTACACAATCGTCCTAAATAATGCCATTGAAGCTGCAAGGAGGAGCGCAGGTAGCAGGTCCAGGTCGGCACGGTCGTGAGTTCGCGTCCTAATATGTAGGTTGGATATTTTAGAATCTATGTGCAGATTCAGACTACTTGTTTGGCAGTGAGGGACAACATCGAGAGAAAACCTGCATATTTACAATACTGGGTGTGTAGCCATGGTTAACATATTCTGGATTTCCTGTCATAGGGTTGCGGGTGCCTGATTGCTTTAAATAGACTAGACTTGCTGCATATTACTACCCATTGGGAGTACGGTCATGCATACCTTAACAAAGAACGGGGCAAAAAACTAGGAAGAAGGACTAAATACTTCTGCTTACATAGATTCCTTACAACATCCAGACTTGAAGGTTTCAAAGCAATGGGCTGCAGTTAATAGCTTAGACGGGGCAATGATTGCTGCTCCACAAAACGAGGAGTAGATTTTTCGGGAACGATCATTCAGTTTCCTCATACTTATCTATAAACGGTAAAAGGAAATTTCAAAAATTGTAATCGGAATATTAACACAATATATTTTATGCACCACCTTCCCCTTTCTTTATGGTAGTACTCTACCTGAAGGTTGTCCAGAAGAGATAAATCAATAAATATAAATATTAGCCAACATCACATACATTGCTTTGAGATAAGTAGCCAGAAACAATGACGGTAACACAACACCCAGACCCAAGCCAATATAGAAAAGTTCGTTTTCTACATTTACGCGACCGGGGATCGGACCCGGATCCTCAGAGATGGCGGCGCCATTTAAAGTCCGGCGTGCTCGCCTCTTGGCTACAGAGGTCGTCAAGACTCGAGAAAACTTAGAAAACATAACGTGGGTAAAATGCATATGGGAGTGGAAAACCAAATGTGAAACCAGTAGTGGTTTAGCGATAACGAAATATGCTTTTCACTTCTAATGCTCGTAAAGTTTATCTTTATGCTAAAGGCGGCATAAAGTCACTGTTCATGCTTAAGTGCATAAATTAAAATCTTCGTCTAAATCTCAGACCCTTCTAAGACAAAGGTCATCAAAGGTAAACAGATACACACGCAATTAAACTTAATCAAATAAACTTGATAATTCATTCAGTTTCTTAATTTATATACATAATCCATGTAACAACACTAAATTAACAAAACTAAGCATAATAATGATTTTTTCTAAGAAATAAATATTACAAAAGCATTATGGACTACGACCTATGATGCCAAGTGCCACTGCCACGTATAAAAAAAAGTATATTCGCGGGAAGATCTTGTATTTTCTTTGTTGCAATTTGAAATTGTTTTATGTTTATTTTGCAATTTATTTCTGTTTAATTGCCTCACAATGGAAGTGAAAAGCAGATTGTATAACTCACACATAAAAGCCATTTTACCCGAGACGACACGTATGCCCGAGCCGCAGACGAGGGTGAATAGTCAAGTCGAGGTTTATGCACTTGTTGTACAATCTACTATTTGACTTCTCATGCTCGTAAAGTTCATCATTATGTCGGGTATAGGCTGCGTAAAAACGCTTTTTATGCTCTAGTGCATAGAGTAAAATCTTCGTCTAAGTTTCAGGGTCTAAGACAAAGGTCGATACAGGTAAACAGCCTCACACGCAATTACTACTAATAATACTAATACTTCGTTGAATAAACTTATTATTTCATACTGTTTTTTTATTTTTTTACATAATAAAAGTTATAGTACTAAATTAATAAAACTAAGCCATATTAATGAGTTTTCTAATAAATAAATATTTCAAGAGCATGTGAGCTACGAACTATGAGGTTAAGTGCCACTGCCACGTACATATAAAAAAAAATGGCGTTTAGTCCTTGTGTTTTCTTTGAGTTGCAATTTGAAATTGTTTTATTTTTTTTGTGTTAATTAATTCCCTCACAATCGAAGTGAAAAACTGAGTGTATAACTTGTACATAATACCCATTTTACCCTCGACTTGACTATCAACCCTCGCCTGCGGCTCGGGTGGATAGATATACGGGTAGAATGGAGCGTTTTATGCACTCTCAATCTACATACTTACTATTGTTCCAAGCTCGATTTTAAACAAAAAGAAAACGGTATTCACCACTTTTGAATAATCAGTTGTGTGAACCAAAACGTAAGCTGAGATTATGCGAAAGAATTGAAAATTGGCTCAGATCTAAGTTTGCTGTTAGGTACGCCCCTGTCAAAATTCATTACCTATAAACCTCTAATTGATTGACTACATCACAATAGCCGGCCGATGGAAGTCGTCTGTAACAAACACAAGAACCTTTCCGGGTGCAGACTGCGGCAGCGACCATAAGCTATTAGTTGCAGATTTGCGCTTGAGGCTCAAATCATTTCGCCACAAGTCAAAGCGAACAACTAGGTTATCTGCACCGGAGTGTGAATACTTCCGGAAAACCTTAGAACCCAAATTAGAAGATCACGCGGAAGTCTCAGACCCAGACGAACAATGGCTACATTTAAAATCAAAGATCACAGAGGTGCTGGACTCCATGGTTAAAAATGCTAACACAAAGAAGGATTGGATGTCTGACGAAGTGTGGACAAACATAGAAAAAAAGGAAAGACCTAAGGAGCGGCCTAAAACCTGACTGCTTTGAGGAGGAATACTCACGCTTGACCAAAGTCATCCGAAATCTATGCAGAAGAGACAAGAACAAATATCTCGAGGACATCTGTGTGGAAATCGAAGCACACGCTGATAAGAACCAGTCTGCCGACTTATTCAAAAAGATAAGGTTCATTACGAACAAGCTTAAACCGTCCTCAATCTCCGAACAGCTGGAGCTACCAGTCAGCGCCGCCCTTCACCGGGCGACGGACCGCATCAGTTGGCGGCAGACCATGAAGCGTCTTAGGAGTCACGATCCTCAGTAATGGGGGAACGATTGAGAAGAGAAGAAACCTCTAATACGTGTTAATTCCTTACTTTGAGAAAATGGCGATTAATTTGTTTTCTGGTGCAAATACCTTTATTTATATTTAGTAGTAGTAGTCTAGTATTTTACTTGCTTGGTAGGGTACTTGACCTAGGGTTGCTGGATAACCATTTACCACTCGTGGTACCCAATCAGGTTCATCTTCGAAGAACGGCTGTTGGATGACGTGCGATGAACATGACTCAAATAACAAGGTTAAAATCAGTAAAAACATTGCAAGCAAAATAAATATGGCTCATTAAAACTATTATATCACCAATCTGAGGTTGTTGAATTTCTGAAGGTTAGCTTGCTGTTACACGAGGCAACATGCCTTCATTTGCTCCATGCATCCATGCTCAGAATTATTGTAAAAAAAAAAACATATACAAGATTCACTCCGTCACACAAACCCAAGTATTTTTATGGAATTTACCTGACTTTACTCAAAGAGAATTTAAATACACTCCACTGATCAAATAATACTACGTATACACTCTATTAAACTGACTTGATGTTTGACTTTGGTCTAACCATAGACTTAGGATTCGGTATATCTATGGGTTTAACCCGCATCAGCGTGGGTGGCACAGGACCGATCTTCGTGGAAATCCTTGGGGGAGGCCTTTGTCAAGCAGTGGACGTCTTCCGGCTGATGGATGGGTTAAACTGGACCACTGATCAAATAAACTACGTAGAAACTGGACCATAGAGTCACTGATCAAATAAACTACGTAGACATAAAGTCAAAGATATTGTATTTCCATAAAGTTGAACTGGACTGTCCAATTGATCAGGCAATCAAGTCAGTGGTTGCAGTCAGGCAGACGTAGTGCTACGTCTGCCTGACTGCAACCACTGATCAAGTAAACACTCTGACAGGAACGAGTTTTTAATTTGGTGCTGACAGATGACAGCCCTGTTTGTATTATTAGGACCAAGGAATTTATATGTATTACGTACATACAACTAGGACTTAGTAAACGTAGTGATTACTATTACCTGATCAGTGGGACTTGCTTCTATTAAGGTGAATGCACATACAAGGTGTGACACATCCTCATTAGAGCTGATTCTGGTGCTCAAATACAACAACTTTTAGGGTAGGTGTATTTTTTTGCGTTTTTGATGTTGGTCCCATAGTTAAAGTTGTTTATTTTGAGAACCAGAATCAGTTCTAATGAGGATCTGCGTTTATTATGTTACACCTGTATTCGGCTATCAAGATCGATAGAGATTTGAAGCAGGCAGGTGAGCGTGGTTTCATAGGATTTCAGGCAAAGAATTCTTAAATCGGTTTAGTTCGATACTTTTGACACGTTCGGCTTGGATTTTATGTTGCTAATAGATATTCTCGAAAATCTAATCACCCGAGCTTTGGTTAGTGGAAATGGCAACCCATAGTATTTTAAGTAACGATGCAGAAAGTAACTCCATGCTACAAGTGCAGCAATAGCATTTTAGATTTGCAGCGGACCAGAATGACAGTCCGACAGGTGCAGGTGTAATGAAACCAATTTAAAGGCTTAAACTAAGCGCTTTTACACGTCCTATTTTTTTTACCCTACCACTGCTTCGGCACAAATGTGGGCCAGCGCCGAGAAAAAGCCGCGTAAGAAACTCAGTCGGCCTCTTTTGAAATAAATAAATACACAAAACACGGTATAAATGGTGACATTTCACAATACTGCTCATGTGCTCATGTTTCGCTTATAAAATAGCATTCAAATCATTGACAATGTCAATGGACTCAGTTACATTAATAAGGAATAAAATAATTGCAAAAATTAAATAATAATAATAAAAAATAATGTGTTGTTTACATTACAAGATGTATGTAATTGTGCGAGCAGGCAAACATGCTGGTCATTTATATAATCATTCACAGTATAATACCCTTCTTTCGTTAAAGTAATTTTAATATACGATTTAAATTTTAACATGGGCAGTTTGTTGAACTGTCCATGTTAAAATTTAAATATACCTATTTATATATTAATAGACGCTGGTTAATTTATTAAAGAAACAAATACATTTTCTCATGAACGAATTACCTAACTTAGGCAGCAAAGCAGCAAAGAAAATTTTCTTTGGTATGCAGTCAGAAATTTGGAACGGCAAGCTCATTCTTGTTCCGGGTGCTAAGATTATGAATGTTAGGAGCGAGGCTGAGAGATTACAATTTTTTAATATGATTAACTATACGTATCAGATAGGTATTTGTAATAGTGTTTTATCTGATCCGTCTTCTGATGTTGCTAAAAAATTATACTCTCTTGTACAAATTTCAATTAAACGACGGAATATTGTTATTTAGACTAAAATGTAAAATGTAAGCACTATGAGGGTGACATCTTCTTCTAGAAAAAACCCTCCATAAAATAAATCTGATTAAAAAAAAAAAAAAAAAAGATTATGAATGTCATTGTTCTTGGAATAAATACAGGTTTTGATTTGTATGTGTTTTACACATAGGTACGTTTCGAGCTACGCAGTATTCTGTTGTTGCAGCGACAGATGCTATAACAAAAGCTTCAGTCGGCAGATTAGCTTGGATTGTTTCCATGTAAAATTGTTAGCTCTTGCGGCTTGAACTTGCCACTTTCTCTGTCACTAATAATCTAGCTAGGATACGCACCATTTTACCCGAGACTGGGTAAAATGAGCGTGGGTGGAAGGGGTGGATAGTCAAGTCGACGGAAAAATTAGTTTTACTAGTATGTAGGTACGAGTTATACACTCTGCTTTTCACTTCGATTGAGTGAAAATTAACAGCAATATTGCCAAAAAATAGAATTATAACAATTTCACATTCCAACACAAAAAAAAAATTAAGACTTTAGTGGCACTAAAAGGTCGTAGTAGGTCGTAGTCCATAATGCTCTTGACATACTTATTTCTTAGAAAACTCAATTAACATGGATTAAGTATAAAAATGAAGACATAGAATGAAATCACAAGTTTATTTAATAAAGTTTAATTGCGTGTGTGACTGTTTACCTCACGACCTCTAAGACTTAGATCAAGATTTTACTTTATGCACGGTACCACAACACCCAGACCTGAATCAATATAGAAGAGTTCGTTTAATTGACTCGACCGAGAATTGAACTCAGTCAGTCCAGTTATTCATACAAGTCAGTAGAATTATTCTTTGGTTTGCGCTACTTTTTGGTCGCTTTTCTTAAGTTAGTTATAGTTATGGTTAAAGTTAATAAGATGGTGCAACCCAGCCTAAACGTAGTGATTACTTGTCACAGAGTATTATAGTTTACTAGATGTTGCCGGCGACTTCGCTCGCGAGGACTTTAGTTTTTCAATATATCCCGTAGGAAAATTTAACCGGGATAAGAATTATCCTATAATGTTAATCCAAATCATATTATATATGACGTGTGCAAATTTTTATCAAAATGCGTTTTGTAGTTTTTGTGTAAAAGACTAACAAATGTCAATGCATCCATACTCACATACTCTCACATTTTTATTATTAGTTTATGAATTACTTTAGTGATGTCGTAGTTTTATTTTATCAGTGGTGAAGTGGTGATGTCAACCATGCCAGCAGTGTAGCAAATTTTGACCATGTTTTCTTCTATATTTTCCTATGTAGTTTCCAAATTTACAGTAATAGGTAATAGTTGGATACTGGCGGCCACCATACAAATGATAAATGTATTTCTTAAAGTCATTTTGAGTTTTATAATCCTGAATTTGCAACATTCATACAGTCATTTGGTATCTCTTACAAAACTAAAAGGACATCATTCCTCATTAGATTTTAATGTGAGTGATATTATTTTATTAAATAAGTTAGGTAGTTACATAGAAAGTAATATATTAATTTCACTACTTTTCACGAAAGATGTAGTAATAGTCAATGATGCTCTACTTTGGCCAAATGTTGATAAAATATCAGTGACAGCTAGCTCATAGAATAACAAGTAGATACAACATTTTTGAAAAAAATATTGAAACAACACAACAAATTAGTTTGGTTATGACGCTTCACCGGCCCGCTTGCTTCGCTCGCTTGGCTCGCACGGCGTTGTGGTCTCTGTTCTAACATAACCTTACCTTGATGAAATTGCTCGTATAGTTAGTTTAGTTGGGCTGTATCTGCTCTTAGCCTCTTAATCGTGCTATTGTTCGTGCTACATCTTGTTTTTTACTCCAACTAACCCAGGTCCTCCCAGATGATCAGTAGTCTTTTCAGAATATTGCAAGCCTCCAGGAGTGACCCTAGTGATTGGAGAATCCGTGCCCTTTGTTCTGCCTCGGTTCTGCATTCCATGAGCACGTGCTGTGGCAGTTCTTCTCCCTCTATGCTTCCCCTGCATGTGGGGTTGTCTGTTATACATGATTATAGGTGGTTACTATGTTAAATAGGTGTTTTTTAGAGGACAGTGACTGGTTATAAATAACTAAATAGGTTAACACAAAAAAAAACATAACTTCTACGCGTAGTAACTAGCGTTTAAATAAAAATATGGCTATAAACTTCCCTCTTTTTAGACTTACAAATCGCCTGTCTTCCGAATTTCCGACACGCAAATAACCAGAATTTCAGTATAACATCTCATAGAAGTATTTCGTCGTTGTATCTAATTCCTTTAACACAGTGCTTAGCAACTTAGGATCAGGATCAGAGCAATGTTATGTGATGTTGTCCAATATTTATTAATTTAAGTGTAAACAAGAATCGTTTATTTTATTTATGATACACAATGTGAAACGTATCATTTCGTATAAAAAGTAAAAGTCGGATATAATGGTAACATTTAAAGTAAATGTGCCTAATTTTTTTGGTCACTTCATAGTTTTATATACCCACAGCTAATTTAGGTATTGATACTTTTATTTCTGGCTTTAAGGCCTGTACCCTGCAGTCGGACGTAAATAGGCATACTTTTTACTTTTACTTATTTCAGATGGTAATCAAAGAAAATAGAAAAGCAAGAATATACAAAGATATGTGTGCTTTAAGAATATATGGCGGAGAGGTAATTCCTATCCAATCAGTTCCTTATCAGGTAAGCCAACATCTCCATCCGAACTAGTGTTGGCGCTCGATTAGCCCACTACCTATTATTCAATCAATAGTTTAGTGTCGTCAAAAAGCCAAACTATTGATTGGCCAATCGATGCTCTCGTACAATCGAATATTATCGATACTATCAAAGTGAAACAAAGTGGCTCCATATAGCTTTAATTAAAAAAAACAATAGGTACAAAGTCCTCAACGCAGCGTACGTAACGAACGCAAAAAATAATAATTATCTTCTTTTCGTGACGCACACACGGCAAATCGCTTCCGCAGCGTAAGACGCTAAAAGCAAACGCGTGATTTAGTTTATAGAACGGTTGTAATGCGCTAACGTTTGCTGCTCTGACCACCGTCTGGTGTAGTGGTTCGCGCACCGCACTTCAAATGTTCGTGTGATGTTTATAAGAGCACGTGCCTAAAGCCTGCTCCAGACTTAGTGCGCGAATCGCTCGCGAACGCCGCGAAGGTGCCGCGAAGTTCCCGCGAATCGGCTCCACACTTCGCGTTCGCGGACCTTCGCGGTGAGCGCGTGCGATTCGCGCACTAAGTCTGTAGCGCGCATAAGACATGGATGTTAATAAATATACATACCTACTTAAGTATGTTTATCTATTATCTAGTCAGTATCCATAGAACACGATTTGTTTACAAAGCTTACTATGTTTATAGAGAAAAAAATATACTACGTAAAACAGAGAGTCAGTCTTGGTACTTTAAAATTTCCCCCTTAACTCGCGCGAAGACAGCGGAGGTGGTGAGTAAATGGAACTAAAACTTACCTACGCCCTCGTTTGTTTTATTCTCTGACTAGATGGCGCTATCTGCGCAATGATAGATAACTTGCACATAATTCATAGAGCATAATTTATTTACGTTATTTTCTGTTTCGTTCCTTCAGAGAATGACAAACCACCATAAGGTTTACAATTGTTTGCCTCTACACTTCTGTCAAAAAAATATAAACTAACACTTGACAAATTTCGAAAATCGTTCTAACGTCCTCGTAGCTTAGTTGGAAAGGCACTCGCTCGTAGTGTAATGAGACGTGGGTTCGGATCCCGCCTGTTGCGGTTTTTTTTTTTCTAGTGGTTACATTATCTTGAACTTTTTGTGCGCATCTATAACTTTTTAAAAATATATTAAGTACTATATTTATTTTCATTTTAGTCGGTTTCTGATTTCACTAAAGTATGATCCTAATTTTTATGAAAACTGATGATGGCGAGCTTGGACCCATTTTCTATTCATTTATTTTTTGAATATTATGTAAAAAATATATGCAAAAGTTTAGTACTAATTTTAGTAATTAAAAATTGTTTTTAATTTCAATAAACAATTTTACATCAAAATATTTCAATACAAGTCTGGATTTAGAAAAAATATTGTCATTGACCAAGATTCGAAGTCGCGCCCCATGGAATATAATCCCGAATTATTAGCACTTTGGGCATCGATACTTGACAATCTATAACGAAATTACTAATTAGGTTTAAACTTGAAACAACCGTTTATGACATATTTACGTCATTTAGTCTTGACCTTTGAACGTGACACACAAATGCTTTCAAATAAAATTGAAAAAAATTGGAATCGTGAATAGGGTTACCAAATTGTCTTTTTGAGATTTACCTTAAGAATTTATTCCAAAATTATTGCTTTTGGGATCAAATCTCTCTCTCGATTAAAGCAAAACTCTCTTAAAACCCTTTTAGCCATTTCAACCATTTTTTACCTGTAAATTATTTTTCCAAGGTAAAACAAACGTCGATGCAGCATGATAATTTCAATATTTGAGCGTAAGCTTGTAAATCGTATGCCATGCAATATTTTGCAAAGAGTAAGTTGTGCCAAATGAAACATCTGATTAAATAATATTTGATTTAATGGAACATGACCAAACAATTATTTGTTAAACAATAGTATCCCAAAAAAGAGATTTCGTAACTAAAAAATTGCATCATCATCACCAGTCTATATCAGTCCACTGCTGGACACAGGCCTCTCCAAAAGGAGGATTTTGCCATAATCGCCACGCTTGGCAGGCGGGTTGGCGATCGCAGTTTGGCCAATGGTGGAAAGGAGACGCTGCTGCCCGTCTTCTTGTGGCGGTTCTCCTGTAGTCGCCTCTTACGACACCCATAGGAAGAGAGGGGGAGAATTAAAAAATTGCAATGAGTTGCAAATGCAAATAATTGCCAAACGAATGCAAATAATTGCCAATGTTGTTTTTATAAATGTTTTTTTGCTAAATGAAAATTTGCCTAAAATAGTTGGGTTGTGATATTTTGGGAAACGTTTTCTAGCTAAACATTGGTAATCCATATTTTTCTCCTAAAAGTTGATTTTTTAAATCACTTCCCAAATATTAAAACAAATCCCCATATTATAAAACGGCAATGCTCCAACTGGTAGCCCTAGCTACAAACAAATATTTGACGGTAGTCCAAAACCTACATTATTTTGAAGCTTCTTGCTTTTGACCGTTAATTACCAGAGAGTATATAATTACTCATTTAAAAAAAACATATTTTAAAATTTGGATTTCCTTTGTTTATTCTTATAAATTATTCGATAAAATAATACGAAATGCATATTACCTCTATAATCAACATAAATGCCGTGTTTAGTTTTTTTCAATCTAAAAGCGACGTTGCGTTTCCATAAAAAATAGTTTAAATTAAAACCGATAGATGGCATTATACAGTAAATGTTTAATAATTGAAGCTAAAATGATTTGTTTTGAAATAAATGTTAAAATTCTATAAACATTTCATTTTTTAAAAACAAAAGTGTTAAAAAAGTGTTTTGATAACGTTTTTATCAAGAGTTATCGTTCATTGAAATCAACCCCAATCCTAATCAGCCTTGTAGTGACATTCGTTTTTAATATGTACTAAACCTACGATATATGGATGCTATGTTTGAAGCTAGATAGTTGGTATGATTTTTACAAGAATTTATTTTTATTAGATCTCCTTGAGAAAATCTATTTTGGGTGGTATGTACTGGTACACTCGCTGTGGAGGATCGCTGATAACATTGAAGTACGTGATGACTGCAGCGCATTGTTTTGTATTGCCAGAGTTAGTACGCTTGTATATGGACCAAACTAAATAATAATGTACATATACTATTCTGTCAAGAAATTACAGGGAAAAGATTTATAATACAACAAAATGTTAATTATTTATCCAAATTTATTTTATCACCTTCAAAGTATGCTCCTTTAGAAGCGATACACATACGCCAACGAATAATCCAATCATCAAAACATTTTTAAACGCTTTTCCGGAATCGAGTTCAGTTCTCGCCGCGAATTCTCCTTTATGTCTTCTACCGAATGAAACCAGGCGCCACGAAGTGGTAATTTGAGTTTTAAAAAAAGAAAGAAGTCGGCTGGAGCCATATCTGGTGAATAAGGTGGCTGCTCGATGGTATTTGTTAAGTTTTTGGTCAAAAATTCGTTCACAATGATAGCCTTATGGGAAGGCGCATTATCGTGGTGCAAAATGCAAGAATTTTCATTCCACAAATCTGGCCTTTGTCGTCTAATTTGTTCTCTTAAACGCCGCATAACGCTTAAATAATACTCTTTTTTTATCGTTTGACCTTCTGGCAAGAATTCTGAGTGCACAACACCGCGACAGTCAAATAAAACAGTCAACATGACTTTGACTTTCGATCGAGTTTGGCGCGATTTCGGTTCAGTTGGAAGGCGCCACTCCGAAGCTTGTTGACTAGTTTGCATGTCAAACTCGTAAACCCACGTCTCGTCACCAGTAACAATGCGTTTCATGAATGTTGGGTCGGAATTGACTCGTTCTTTCATGTCCTCAGCGACTCTTTTGCGACTGAGTTTTTGAAGAAAATTCAGACCTTTTGGCCGAGCCGAGCGGCAACATGTTTCATACCCAATTGATTATTTAAAAAGGTACGAATCGACTCGTGTGACACAGAAAGTTCGACAGCTAGCTCTCTCAAACTTGAATGAGGATTTTCAGTTACTATTTCCTTCACTTTTGCGATGTTATCTTCAGTAGCAGACGTTGATGGCCTACCAGAGCGAGGCAAATCTTCCATCACATCTCGACCGCTTTTGAACGCTTTGTACCACTTTTAAACACGTGTTTTTGATAAAGTCGATTCACCGTAAGCCTTCTGTAACATTTTCTCTCTCCTCCGAACACGAAATCCCATTGGCGATGCAAAATTTAGGACAAACTCTTTGTTCGACGTTTTTCTCCATTATGAAATTCTCAATACACCCTAGATATGGTATAACTAAAAACAATACTGTATTTAATCTAATTATCAGATGTAACTCAAACTCCGCGCCAAAATTGAAAACAGTTGTGCCAATCTAAAAACAACAAAAAAAATATAATTTTGATTTTGGAACCATAAACAAATCATCAATTCCCGAAACTTTTTTGACAGAATGTATTGCAGCATCATGTCATCGCGCCGAAGAGCAACTTGGGAGTGAGGCGTTGTGACCTTTACCTATATTTGGTAGGATAGTTGGAAAAATCGGATCTTCCTAGGTTTTTCGCGATGATCCGATTTTCCCAATTATCATACGACATATAAATTCGTTATCTAGTCGCATGACATATCGAATAAGGTTTGCTTAAGGTTGCGCAACTATCAACACTGCAGTGCAGTAGGTACCGCAGTCTTTTCATTTTAGTATTTTTGTATAAAATCTTATGAAACCCCGCCTACCTAGCTGCGCCTGCACGCAGCGAGCGCATCGGCCGCATAATGCCAATGCTTGCAGGCGGCTAGTGTTGACAGATGGGCGGCCACCTTTAAGTTCCGGCCAAACCAACGCGTGCGCGGTGGCGTGCGTGGTGGCGTGGGCGTGGGCGTTCAGATCGTGCCATAGCATTTGTATCGACGAGTTCACACCGGTGCGGACAGCGGCGGCGTGCAATTTGACATTCAGCTTTTGCCCGCTCGGACATGACATTTGAAGTGACAGGCTCAACAGACAAATGGTGCGCTACTATGATAATATAAATAATTACGTTTAAAGCTACTAATTTCTTTCCGATAAGCAATGAGTGAAGCCATCTTGCTTTTTTCTTTCCTACATCTTCAAATAGCTTCGCTCGGGTAACCGCGTTGGAATTAATCAATGCGAATCTCAGTAAATAAACAAATTAAAAACTCTACAAAAATTATTTGTTTATTTAGTAATAGCGTTGAGCTTTTATATTCGTAGTATATCTGCAAATAATCTGATAAACAATTGTTAAATCATAATTTCTACCACATCAACATAATATCTTTATTATGACTAACATTTTTAATCTTCTTGGACTTCATTCATGACTAATCTCTTTCTTGTTAGGTTTATACATCCGAGCGAAAGATACATTTTCGTGCTAGGCCTCCTGAACGCGTAGTGTCCGCGTGGTGTTTGGTGTGAACTGGCCTGCAATCCCACGCCCACGCGTTGGTTTGGCCGTAGCTTTAGATCGGGTCAAGATAATTAATTAGTAGGATCGTGGAAACAATATATTATAATTTATCATTTCACAAAAAAAAAATATGTTGGTCACATAGACAAAGTAGTTGTATTGAACAACCAGAATTAGCCTTAAACTGTGTTATTCAGAGTGCACTTGCTAGTCCAGGACTAAGGTTAATCCACTGTTCTATACACACTGTATGTGGGTTAACCTTAGCCCCGGACTAGGAAATGCACTCTGAATAAGACAAAAAGAGATTTGCGTTTCAAATTAAATGTATATTTTTAGCTTTGAAAAAGTTAAGAACTCTATAAGAGCAGTGGCTGGTACAAGCAAAACCGATGCAAGCTCATACACGATGCTGACCGAACACTGGAGGCGAATTAAAAACTATTTCTACCATAAAGACTATAATCCTAAAACATATCTGCACGACTTCGCAGTTCTTGAGGTCAGTTCAGTATTTTGTACTTAGTCTGTAAAATATTTGCCACGGCTGGAATGGATTAAAGTATTGCGTATACAGATGACAGTAGTAAACAATCCCCGGAGGTCATCTATTTTTTTATTTTAAAAATAATAATAAACTAAAGATTGAACTTTATTTGGTTTACTTACAACCGTGCGCTTGTGTCCGGCTAGCTCGCTCGTATGTAATGTAAATACATGTAATGTAATGTAAGTACATTAAATTACGTCCTGCGCCGCAGCGCGCGACTACGGGGTTGGCGTAGGAGTGTGTTATGCAAATTAAGCATAAATAAATAAATAAAAATTGAACAACATCACATACATTGCTCTGATCCTAAGGTAAGTAGCTAAATCACTTGTGTTATAGAAATCAGAAACAACGACGGTACCACAACACCCAGACCCGAGACAATATAGAAAAGTTCGTTTTCCACATTGACCTGACCGGGAATCGAACCCAGAACCTCAGAGATGTTGATGATGAAGCATAATTTATTACCAATCCAGGGCATTGAAAAATATCAATAACCTCGCACGACTGAATAGCTATAACATATAAATAACAACATTTGTTCAAATGATTTTCGAAAATTTTATTGTACCATCGTGACATTTGTAGGTCTATTTACCATTGATATAGAGATAAAAACATTCGGACGTAAAATTAAATTGATAATGTTATTTATTTTTGTATGAAAGTAAAATGTGTCAAATCATTAAAAGTCGTAGAACAACTTTTTTTGTTTATGATGGTAGCTACTTAGGCTTGTGAGGTTGTTGATGTTTTAATAAAAAAACGTTGTAAAGTACATAATATAAAAAAAAACATCATGAGATAGGTCCTGATCACGACATGACTCGTGAACTGCTGGATAAATTTCGATAATTCTTTTTTTGTTTTGTTTGATAATAACTTATCAGAAGAAGGTAAAGTTAAGTTAGCTCGTAGCCTAAAGTTATGTTCTACGAGTCAAGGTTACTTTCTTAACAATTGCCAAATTTAAGGAGGCGTAGGTGTTCATCGACGCAACTAACTTTTTCGATGAGGTCAACATCGAAATCACTATTTTTTTTCTCCATACAAACTAAAGATCTGCTTTCGTGATAGATAAATTTATAAGCCATTGATTTAAATGTAAACTCCTTATAACCACGTGATCAGCTGGTCATATAAAAAAACTTTTCCTAAGGGAGCAATATCGAAATCGATCTTTTTTTAGCTGCTCTATACAAACTTCCTCGTATACCTCGATGATGATAATGTATGATGCATCTAAAAAAAAATTGCGATTTTGATGTTACTCCCATAGGAAAAGTTGTTGTAAATTAGCAACTAATCACATGGTTTTAAGGAGCGTCCTATACTTTTGTACACCCTGTACAACAAAAGCAGCGATTTTTTGACATTGATTTTGATTTGACTCTAATGGGTGCGTAAAAGATGTTTGTAAGTAATTGTAGACATTTTGCTCTTGGCTTGGTGCTACTAATAGCGCAATCAACTTGAACGTAATCGGTTTGGGTTCGATTCCCAGTTCTGGTCAATTTTGATTTTTTTATAAATTGGTTCGGATCTGGGTGTGTAGAGATATACGCCCAGGAAAAAAAACACTGATATAGTTTTTGTAACTCACGAAGGCGAGCGTGCTGACATTTGTGGATAAACGTGTATGTACATCAGGGATGTTGGGAATATCAATTTGGACATCTGCATTCGCATTCGCACCCGCTGGAAAACATCAAAGCTGATGTTTTATTTTGAACCAAATATAGGGACCATGATAAGGCTGATTGTAAAATATGCAATCAAAGATGGCGGTTATTTCTCCGAAACTGTTCACCGCCGCATTGGAAGATGCTTTTAAACTCCTGGAATGGGAAGGATTCGGCATCAACATTAATGGCGAATACATTACTCACCTTCGGTTTGCCGACGATATTGTGGTCATGGCAGAGTCGCTGGAAGACCTCGGTACAATGCTCGATGGCCTTAATAGAGTTTCCCAACAGGTAGGTCTTCAGATGAACATGGACAAAACAAAGATTATGTCGAATGCCCATGTTGCGCCCTACCCAGTACCAGTTGGGAGCTCTATTCTCGAAGTCTTTTTATTCTCAAAGCGGTCCTATCCACACATAGAGCTGTTATCCGATCTGACAATTATGAAATTCTACTTGAAAAACGATCCTTTAGAATTCAAACACCAAAAACATTCACCTCCTTTGCCAAACGTCATAGTGCCTATTTATTTCCGTTTGTGTATAACAGGACTGTAACCAAGTGCGACATCAAGGCTCTTCCTCTTAAAATCGCTAAATCAAAGCTGGTCGAATGGCTCCTTACGATGAATTATTCAGAAATTGAATTGCTTATTTGTAATTAATAATCTAAGATACCATAACACAACCTTGAACAGTAAATACGCGTACCCACTCATGTACACAAACACACACACACACACTCACGTACACAAACACACACAGACACTCACACTCGCCCACGCTCGCATACATAAACACACACCTTTTGTTTTCTCTTTTTGTTTTCTTTAATTAAGCTGTCGTCATTGTAACGTTTATTAATAATAATGTACCAAAATGATATTGTTCAAATCTCAAACTCTAGTCCCTAAAATACAGGATTACCTAGTTTAGGGACTACTAGAAATCTGTAAGCTGTGTACTTTTTGGAAATAAAAGTTTTTATTATTATTTATTATTATTATTATTTTTTAATTGTTGACAAATATGTTTACCTGGGACAAGTGATCCAGTTGGGTAGGTCCAACTTTGAGAAAGAGGTCAATCGACGAATCCAACTCGGATGGGCAGCGTTCGGGAAACTACGCAACATCTTCTCGTCCATAATACCTCAGTGCCTTAAGACAAAAGTATAGGCCAAGCAAAATAGCTAAACCTGGACATAATTCCTTAACTGTGATTTTCTTTTTCTATGATGTAAAGCATTGTTATTTATAGCTGAAATAAAAAGAATTAAACATTTTAAAGCTCCGCGTCCATGTAAAAAAAATAAAAAAATAAATTTTCAACATTTTTGGTTTTTATAAGTACAGCATAATAAATAACTTTTTGAAAGTGCCGCCGTTATTTTAGAACGCTTGCATTTCAATTAAATAAATAAAAATTAAACTAATTATTCAGTCGCAACTATCATTAATAAAGAAGGTTCAGTAAGTTTTATAGTTTTTGGCTTATCTCTCTGGAATTTATTGATAACTGTATATCAACAGTTGGTTCTGCATAGTGCATACCGTGGGTTAATATATTAGTAAAAATTAAACAGGTTCTTCTTGCGGAGTTTAAAGTCACAAATATTTGCAATTATTCAAAAACCAAAATACATAACTACTTCAAAAGTGTTTAATATGAGCCTTAAAAACATTTATAGTATTATAAGAAACAAATTAAACAATAAATGTGTACGATAATTAATCAAACTGATATTTTAGGGTTCCGTACCCAAAAGGTAAATCGGGACCCTATTACTAAGGCTCCGCTGTTCGTCTGTCTGTCTGTCTATCTATCTGTCTGTCACCGGTGACCAGGCTGTATTTCATGAACCCTGGTAGTTAAGACGGTTGAAATTTTCACAGATGACGTATTTTTGTTGCCGCTATGACAACAAATACTAAAAACCCGAATATAATAAATATTTAAATGAGCTTTTATACAACACACGTGATTTTTTTTGGCGTTTTTTGTAGATAATAGTACGGAATCTTTCGTGCGCGAGTCCCGCTCGCACTTTGCCGGATTTTTTTTTTTATTAGGGTTTTAATTATAACCGCGTTAATTTTGCATAAAAACTCAAAATCGTGCTGTCGCGAATCGCGAAGCGAGTAAAATGAAGCTAATTTGATAATAATATATTATGATCGCGTGGTTTATGATCAAAGTACACAGTGATTATCACCTGCAACGCCTTTTACCTAGAAATCCTAGTTTTCTGTACAGAATTATTTAAATGAGAATATTATGTTATGTAACAAAAAGCCAATTAAAATCAAGATATTTTATTTTTTAAGGTGCGTCCATATCTGTCGTATGCGCCGCCCGCGATACGCGCGCAAGTTACGCACGCTTTTTTAAATCTACAGTCGCTTTTTAAAA
This sequence comes from Anania fuscalis, assembly GCA_950371115.1. Taxonomy (NCBI): domain Eukaryota; kingdom Metazoa; phylum Arthropoda; class Insecta; order Lepidoptera; family Crambidae; genus Anania; species Anania fuscalis. The sequence continues at coordinate 12,958,755 of OX493336.1, read as the reverse complement.
AACCGGCCAAGCCTTTTAAACTTTATAATATGCAACTCGGTCTAAACTTGATTATAATCTGTCAGTGTACCTTTTATTAAATAAATGAATAAATATTATTCTTAAACCAACTATATTATATACTAACTATTATCTTAACCGTTATGATTTCCTTGAAAGTTCATGAGAAGCACTAAGTATTATCATGAAATTACAGATTTTTCAAGCCAATAGTTTTATTTTAGAGGGGGATCTCATAATCTAAAAATTGTCTTAGCAACCTTAAATTTATTTTAAAGGACTTACTCAACGATACCCTACACGATGGGATAAATGAGAAGAAAAGTCATTACCCCACGTTAAAAAATATTTTTTAATATTTTATTTTACTCTTTTGTCGGCGTGATTAATATACATATTGCACAATATAAAATAATGCACACGAACCCACACACACATCACTAACAGATAAATCAAGTTCATTTCTATGTAGGTTGAGTCCCGCTGTACAATTTAATGTCAACGTAAAATGTAACTATCGTTGTTGAGTTTACAATTATTTAAGTTTTTTCTGTATATGGTTTAGTGTAAGCTTAATTTAAAATTGTTTGTGGTTATTTCAATTAATTTATAATAAAAAAATATCTCCACAAAATTACAATTCTCAAGAGTCAACAGTCTCCAAGCAAAACCTCGGACGGACAGACAGACTGACAGGCATAAAAACGGACATGACGAAAGTATAAGGCTAGGACTACACACAGCCTGAAACCGGACCGGGTTAACGCGGAATCAATCCATCGCTTAAGCGATAAGGTCGTTTTTTGAACGGATTCTTGCAGATGCTACCGGTTTCCGTCTGCGTATAGTTATAGTCCTAGCCTAAGGGTTTCTAGTCAGGAAAATAAAACTATAAAAAAGGCGTCTATAGGTTTTTTGCTTAAAAGGTTTATGTATATTTTTAGGATAAAGGATTTATTTTGATTTTCGTGGTCGTGATTTGCTTGGTTTACGTGGTAGTTTTGACCCACGCAAATCAATTATTGGCCATGCAAATGAAATAACTTTCGGGTTTTGTAATAGTATTGTATGATAATTTTTAGTTTGTAATGTCAATACGTTTAAATCACAATTAAAATGATGCAGTTGATGGGTTTCTAATTTTATAAGTACCTTATCATAGTAAAAATTGTGTCAGATTAGCTACCTATATTAATAAATAATAAAATTGTCATCATATCATCATAATGTCAGCCTGTTGCAGTCCACTGCTGGACATAGGCCTCCCCCAAGGAGCGCCACAGCGCACGATCTCCCGCCCTTTGCATCCAGTCGCTGCCAGCTGCCTTCTTCAGGTCGTCGGTCCATCTAGCCGGGGGGCGTCCTACACTACGTTTGCCTAAGCGTAGTTACCATTCGCAAACCTTCCTGCTCCACCTCTCGTCGGTTCTGCGACAGACATGGCCGGCCCACTGCCACTTCAGCTTGCTACATTTTTGGACAATATCAGTCATCTTAGTCTTATGTCGTATGACCTCGTTCCGGATCTTATCCCTTAATGAGATCCCCAATATAGACCTTTCCATAGCACGCTGAGTGACCTATAGTCGGTGGGACAACTTGACTGTCATGTTCCACGTTTCGGTTCCGTAGGTTAAAACTGGTAGGACGCATTGGTTAAACACCCGGCTTTTCAGGCACTGCGGCAGTGTCGACGTGAAGATATGACGCAATTTCCCAAATGCTGTCCAGCCAAGCTGCACTCTTCTGGCGATTTCCCGCTCGAAGTTGTCTCTACCGAGCTGTAGTACTTGTCCAAGGTAGACGTACTCTTGGACAACCTCGAGCGTAGTGCTCTCGACGGAAATTGGGTCCGGGATGACATGTTCGTTGAACATTACCTTTGTCTTGTCCAAATTCATCCCAAGCCCCACACGTCTCGAGCAGCTTAAGACTGTGCAGCATTTTTTGCAAATCCTGCAGCAATTCTGCCATAATAACTATGTCATCGGCAAAGCGAAGATGCGTAAAATATTCGCCATTTACATTGATGCCCAGTCCGTTCCAATTCAGCGTCTTGAACACATCCTCCAGTGTTGGTGAACAGTTTCGGAGATATAACATCTCCCTGTCTAACACCTCGGAGCAGCTGGATGGGTTTTGTTCGGTGGTTTTGTACTTAGACGGACATTGATTCCATACTGTACAGGCTTCTTCACGTACCGCCAATCGACTTGGCATCGTTGCAAGGATTCCAGAACAGCCCAGGTTTCGACCGAGTTGAAGGCTTTCTCATAGTCCACAATGGCCAGGCACAGGGGCTGGTTATACTCTTCGGACTTCTGTATAACCTGCCGCACCGTGTGAATGTGGTCTATGGTACTGTAACCTTTGCGAAACCCAGCCTGTTCCGGTGGCTGGCAAGAGTCAAATCTTGCGGAAAGACGGTTTGTGATGACCCTAGAGAACAGTTTGTAAACGTGACTCAGGAGCGTGATTAGTCTATAGTTTTTCAGGAGACTTTTGTCTCCTTTCTTAAAAAACAATGCCACCACGCCCCCACTCCACGCTTCCGGAGTTGTCCCATTGGCTATGATGGAATTGAAGAGCCTCTTAAGTTCGCCAAGCACAGGTTTCAAGAGCTCAGATGTGATTCCGTCTCCGCCGGGAGCCTTCCCATTACTAAGCTGTCCGAGGGCCGCCTCAATCTCATCCTCCTCCACGTCTGGGAGATCTTCAGTGAAGTGGCGGGTAAGCTTGGCTCTTGGATCATTCGCGTCGGGCTGCGGCTGTATGTAGGGAATACAATGCGTACAATCGGCCGATAAAGCCTAAGATTTCGGTCAGATTCTCCGGAACCGATGAGACGATTCAGCCATCCGAGGTTTCCAGCTTTGTCAGGTGACTTTTTCCCAATCTTTTAGTAAAGACCTTCGACCCCCGATTCTGCTCAATCGCCTCCTCTATGAGGCGAGTATTGTAGCTGCGTAGTAATTAAATTGTAATGAATAATTTTTTAGACCAAAAATGCCTAAAACATGAGAGGAAAAATTAGAAAGAAAGAAGTTATCCGAAAGAAGAAGAAGACAGAGGCTTAAAAATAATGAAGAGTTCAAGTTAAAAAACTGTCCGAGATATTATAAAAGGAAAGCCGAAGGAAAAATACTTAGTATTCATGACTTGAACCGCCGCGAACAAAAAGCTAGACGAGATAGAAGTTCCAGGCCTGGCCAAAGACTACGAATAACTGATGACTACAAAAACTACTAGAGCTGTGATCTCCTGTCTTAACGACGAAAACTCAAGTGTAAATAAATAGGTTTGTCATGTCATGTCTTTAAATAAATAATGCTCGATTGATTCTAATATAAATTTAAATAAAAGCTTAAAAAAACGATTTCTGTGTTAGTTACTTACCTATTCTTTCAACTGATAACATAATACCTTATTATATATTTAAAATAACATTTAATAACTTATCTCAGAAATTTAAATAAATAAAAAATCATTTTCGTGGAGTGTTTTGTGATTTGCGTGACCTCCAATTTTTTAACCTCGATTATCTCTGTAAGTATATCGCTCTATTATGTGCCTTTTCCATAAAAAACATTACTTTTACGTGTATTTTAAGATACAGAGGTCGATTTAAAAAATATATTAAATTTTAAAATTGCCACGCAAATCACCAAATAATGCCTTGCTCGAAGAAGCACCCACTTAGTGCTTCTCATGAACTTTCAAGGAAATCATAACGGTTAAGATAATAGTTAGTATATAATATAGTTGGTTTAAGAATAATATTTATTCATTTATTTAATAAAAGGTACACTGACAGATTATAATCAAGTTTAGACCGAGTTGCATATTATAAAGTTTAAAAGGCTTGGCCGGTTTTTTAAAAGGCGTCTGTAGATTTAAAAAAGCGTGCGTAACTTGCGCGCGTATCGCGGGCGGCACATACGACAGATATGGACGCACCCTAAAAAATAAAATATCTTGATTTTAATTGGCTTTTTGTTACATAACATAATATTCTCATTTAAATAATTCTGTACAGAAAACTAGGATTTCTAGGTAAAAGGCGTTGCAGGTGATAATCACTGTGTACTTTGATCATAAACCACGCGATCATAATATATTATTATCAAATTAGCTTTATTTTACTCGCTTCGCGATTCGCGACAGCACGATTTTGAGTTTTTAATCAAAATTAACGCATTTATTAAAACCCTAATAAGAAAAAAACCCGGCCAAGTGCAAGCGGGACTCGCGCACGAAAGATTCCGTACCATTATCTATAAAAAAACAAAGCTCATTTAAATATTTATTATATTCGGGTTTTTAGTATTTGTTGTCATAGCGGCAACAAAAATACGTCATCTGTGAAAATTTCAACCGTCTTAACTACCAGGGTTCATGAAATACAGCCTGGTCACCGGTGACAGACAGATAGATAGACAGACAGACAGACGAACAGCGGAGCCTAAGTAATAGGGTCCCGATTTACCTTTTGGGTACGGAACCCTAAAATATCAGTTTGATTAATTATCGTACACATTTATTGTTTAATTTGTTTCTTATAATACTATAAATGTTTTTAAGGCTCATATTAAACACTTTTGAAGTAGTTATGTATTTTGGTTTTTGAATAATTGCAAATATTTGTGACTTTAAACTCCGCAAGAAGAACCTGTTTAATTTTTACTAATATATTAACCCACGGTATGCACTATGCAGAACCAACTGTTGATATACAGTTATCAATAAATTCCAGAGAGATAAGCCAAAAACTATAAAACTTACTGAACCTTCTTTATTAATGATAGTTGCGACTGAATAATTAGTTTAATTTTTATTTATTTAATTGAAATGCAAGCGTTCTAAAATAACGGCGGCACTTTCAAAAAGTTATTTATTATGCTGTACTTATAAAATCCAAAAATGTTGAAAATTTATTTTTTTATTTTTTTTACATTGACGCGGAGCTTTAAAATGTTTAATTCTTTTTATTTCAGCTATAAATAACAATGCTTTACATCATAGAAAAAGAAAATCACAGTTATGGAATTATGTCCAGGTTTAGCTATTTTGCTTGGCCTAGTATACAACCAGTGTGTGTTACCAGTGATGACATACGAAACAGAAACGTGGCCTCTTACTATGGGCCTTATTGCTATGGAAAGGGCTATGCTCGGTGTTTCTTTGCGAGATCAAATCAGAAATGAGGAGATCCGTGAACGAACCAAAGTCGCTGACATAGCCCGACGGATTAGCCGGTTGAAGTGGCAGTGGGCGGGGCACATAGCACGTAGAACTGACGGCCGATGGGGCAGAAAGGTTCTGGAATGGAGGCCACGTACCGGCAAGCGTAGCGTAGGACGCCCACCCACAAGGTGGGCAGACGACCTGGTAAAGGTTGCAGGACGACGCTGGATGCAGGCCGCTTCCAATCGGCCGATCTGGAAGTCACTGGGGGAGGCCTATGTTCAGCAGTGGACGTCCTGTGGCTGATGATGATGATCAAAAGATGGCACGAAGATTTTTATTCACTCCACCAGGCAGTCTGTGTTCCTAGCGAACAATTATTTAGTAGCGCGGATTCAATTAACGAACTTCTGCGTAACTGCCTTGAATCAAAAAAGTCGGCAATATTACTCTTTATTAAATATAATGCTCTTATTTTCACTTACTAATATGAAAATTAAGAAGAGAAGTTAAAAAATGAGCAGTATACTTAATACTAATTTTCATTATTAAAAATGTAAATAATTAGAATAGTTTGTTACGGGATTGCTACCATGTACCTTATTTTTGAGTTCCCGATATTTCGGCACTGTTGCAAGCGCCATGATCACGGAGTAACTGAAGATCTTGCGGGTAAGTTGTTAAGGGCAAACATATCGGTCTACCCTCTTTCGCAGTCTTTTATTGCACGCGTCGGTACCATTGTCTACAAACTCACTATTTTCTCGCACCTGTTCTCGACACACAACACTAACAGTATCTGACCGCGACACAGCAGTTTGTTGTTTTTTCCGGTTTTTGCACATACGAATCACTGGATTCCAGACAGACTGGAATCAGGTCTCAATCACTGGATTGAGTTTCACAACCCTCAGATCATTTCGACAGAACGCCACTACATACCAAGAATGGTCAGGGAAGCGATTGAAATTACAAAGTACAAAAATTTCAATCGTGAGGATGGGTTTAAATTGTCAAGTGTCTGGAATCCAGTGATTCGTATGTGCAAAAACCGGAAAAAACAACAAACTGCTGTGTCGCGGTCAGATACTGTTAGTGTTGTTTGTCGAGAACAGGTGCGAGAAAATAGTGAGTTTGTAGACAATGGTACCGACGCGTGCAATAAAAGACTGCGAAAGAGGGTAGACCGATATGTTTGCCCGTAACAACTTACCCGCAAGATCTTCAGTTACTCCGTGATCATGGCGCTTGCAACAGTGCCGAAATATCGGGTACTCAAAAATAAGGTACATGGTAGCAATCCCGTAACAAACTATTCTAATGTTAGTGACCATGAAAGTTTAAAAGAATATAATGTAAATAATTACTTTATCATTGCTTTATTTCTTCATTCATGTTCTATATTTATATAAGATTTTAAACATCCGAATCGGCATTTGTATCCGCGGATGTAAGCCTTTAAAAATCCGCATCCGCATTCACATCCGCAGATGTGAAAAGTCGGCATCCGCAACATCCTTGGTATACATGCTCATTGCGGTAGTGTGCGTGACGGTAACCACGAACTCTTAAAACAATCTCAAATCTGTCACACATTATCATTTCTTTCAAATTTTGTATGAAATGACGTACCAATATTGACAGATTTGACAACTTTGAGATTGTTTTTAGAGTTCATGGTTACCCCGCGTGTCTAGCGGAGCGATCCGTAACGATCAGTAGCGAGCGCGTCGTCGTAATTATACAGTATTTTATTTTAAATAATAAATCAGTCTACATTGCATGCAGTGGCAGCCTAAAAAAAAGATAGCGCTTAGCGCTCAGATAGTATAACTCAAATTATGTACCTACCTGATAAATTAATAAGAAAAAGTAACACTAAGCTGTTCTGGTGGTGGTTATAGAACATACCCTTCGTCCAGAACTCACCCTTAAAGAATGCATGTCGGTACTATTACACATAATAACCTATGCCTAAAACCAAACCGTATGTACTTTAGGTACCTTAACCTAAAACTCGCGTTGTGTGTGTGTCTCGCTCGACTCAAAATAACAATTTATGTTTTACACATTGTACCTACCTATTAGATAGATAATAAAGTGTTGCAATCAATTATCTTGATACTAACTAAACACATAATTAGAAGATACAAAAAGAGCAATGTTCCGCTAAACTTCACAATTTGAAGAATCAATTTTAATGCAAATAAATCGGAACTAATAATTACACACGAGTTAAACTACTGACGCGTCGCGAATAATTTGTTTTTCCAAAGGAAATAATACGAATCCGCGTAAATAAATGTAACGTGATATGTTTTATACAAGAACGCGGTTTATATCATAGACAATAATTCACTTCATTTTTACTACAAGTAACTAGTGATTTTTTGCCATACGTTGTAAAATTTTGTTACACATGCCGATTATGCTAGCTTCATTAATTCTCTAGCTGTTAATTAATGTTAATTCAATTTTTTCCAGCAACTTCCTTTGAATCGAGAATAATTTTATTGAGTAACAATATTTGTAGTTACGAGAGAAGGTCCAAAATTTTCCGACCTAACAAACAAAAGAAGTACATACATTTAATTTTTATTTTTCGATAGTCTCCTTCCATTTTAATGCACTTTTCACATCTCTAAATAAGCATTTCTATCTCCTTGACAAAATACTCAGAAGTTTCGTCCATCATCCGAAGAAAATCTCCTTCCCCTTAAGTCTGCATGAGGTATAAAAAAAAACAAATAATAGTCACTAGGGGCCAGGTCGGGACTTTATGGTGGGTGCCGAATTTCCTCGGAGCCTCATTTTGCAACAACATACAACATGCTTGAAAAGCAGTTTTTTTTTATAATGGAGCGTTAGGTTGATCGTGCATCTATGAACACTGCAAAACGCGCACCTAGCCGCGCTCACTGCGCCCACTGAGCGCGGCTAGGTGCGCGAGGTTCCATACGATTTCATACAAAGAAATCTAAAATGCAATAACTGCGGTGGTTGCGGGTCTTGTAATGTTCATAGATACGCTGCAGCTGACACCACAGAAATATATATTTTTGTTGCTGACACTGATGTTTTAATATCTCTTTGTCTCTATCCAAATAGCTACAATGTCTAATATATTTCCCAGGTAGCTTCACCATTCGTCTCATCGGTAAAAGTGCAAACAATTCGTATGCATTCTCCTTGGAGCGAAGTGACATTAAGAGCAGGCTTACAATGTCTTGTGACGGGCTACGGATACATTTCAAAGGTAGAATTGTTTTGTTTAACTTTTTTTCTGACTGACTGCTTTACGGACGTAAACGAATATGACGACTAAATAACGGATTAACATACTTAAATACGTAGGTATATAAACGTCCATGACTTGATACAAATGCTCGTGGTCACCACGACACCACAAACATTTGCCTTTAGAGGGATTCGAACCCGCAACCTCAGTTTTGTAGTCTGGAGTGCAAACCACTACACCAGACAGTCGTAATTCTTTGTTCTAAAGGTTTAGTTAGGTTCTAAATCAAAATAAAATGTATGTAAGTAGCTACGTACATTTTATTTCAATTCAAAACCTGTACAAGTCTTATATTACACCATCAAACCACCATTAGAAATCTGTCTAACTTCTAGCCTGCAATAATAATAGTTTTGCACTTACAGACTAAAAGGTCGGAAAAACTTCAAATGGTGTGCGTCCCTTTGATGACAAGATTCAATTGCTCTTACTACTACGGCGCCACGTACATGCACCCTTCAGCGTTCTGCGCTGGTTTCAAGGTGAAAGACAGCTGTCAGGTAATTCCGGCATTCTGGAAACTAGGTTTGTTAGCAATTGTACGTTTGGATGGTTAAGGCCAGCCTAGATCAGCCCTGCCTGTCAGTTCTCTGAAAAACACGCAACGAACTCGCCCTAGAACTCACCTAGAAGTCAAGTGGTACAAACGAATATACCTAGCTATCTATATTGCTAAAAAGTATGATTATAATTATTACGAAATTGTCTTTCATTGTCGAAGTGAGCGCGGTTTTGTTTATAGAATTAACTGGCTGGTGGTACTGGTGTAGTAAATTGTGGTTGTTTTATATTTTTAGGGTGACTCTGGAGGGCCAATCGTGTGTCATGGAGTGTTGGTGGGCATAGTATCCTTCGGCGGTGAGTGCGGCCAACAGCCAGGCGTGTATACCCGCATTTCTAGTTACACCAGCGGATACCCAGTGCCGTTAATCAATAAGGTTAAAAAACGCCGCGAAAAAGCGAATGCCGAAGCACCGACAAATACGATTCACTTTATGTTCTTGTTTGCAATTATAATTGTTACACGTTAATTTGTTGTGCTTTCAAGTTTTCTATCGTAACACTAAAAACTAAAGCTATCAGCTTTGAGATAAGAAATTAACAAATAAGGAAAGAAAATAAATGCAGTAACTATTTAAACTTAACGTTGTTAATGATTAGGTACATTGAACAGCAGGTTAACCTACTCGAAAAGTTTAACATCGTACACTCCAAATTATTCAGTACACAACTTACATATAAGCTTATTATAATAAATATATACAAACAGGTTGTCCCAAAATTCAACGATAAAACTGCACCAGAGCCTACTCGAGGAAAAATAGACAAAGAAATATAGCTCTTTAGTTTTGTAAATTAAAAACAAAAAATTATAATCCTCGAAATTAGACATCCCTTATGACATATCTACTATGACCACATGTTTTCAAATATTTATATTATTTTTTTGCATAGGCAACCTAAATATAGTACTGCTAATACACCACAATCCTTAAATATCCTATGATGCCAGTAGTTTTTACACAAAATAATAATCAAAATATTTTTTTTTTTACTTTTAGTGCACTTTCACTGATCGTAGTGCAAAACAGGTATAGTCACTACCATGGCAGGTATTTTTTTTAATTGACGGAACTAACCAAGATTTTAAAAGATCCATTTGAAATCAAATAAAACAAAGATTAATTAAAAAAATATATTAACTGTCATAATAATTATTATAATGAAGTTTTAAGTTTGCTGAAAAATTATATAAATTTACCAGTTTTTTAAGCTTATTACAAAAACTAGCTCCATTTTTGTACTTTATTTTTATATAATTTCATTGTCATTTTCAGGATTATCTACAAAATAAAGGCGTTTCCTTTACGAGTTACTGTAATTTGAATATTACATTACACAAGCATTAAAGGCTACCACATACCAGATGCGTCTGCAGCACAATGCGTTGCATCTGCAGCACGCTGCGACATGAAGCAATTCACACCGGGCACCACGGGCGTCCGCACGGCACGTAGCATTGCAGCGCGTTGCGATGCATCTGCGAGTCGCAGACTGCGACGCCGTATGTTCGTCTTGGATAAATTTAGTTTACTTATAATTTTTGTGCCGTGGATCAATACACATTTGTATCTGCCTACTATATTGAATAACTTTTCGCGTATTTCAAAATCCACTAGTAAATTTAAATTTGTAAATATTCATAACTGAAGTGCCTCAGCCAGTGTCGCAGCTGCACGCAAACGTATACGTCACCGCGGTGTTGCCGCTCCGATAGAGCGCGACCGCACCGCCGCCACTATCGGTTTGTATCTCGCGGATAGACTTGCGACTGTCGCACGAAAGCGCATTGCAATGCATTGCGACACTGTCGGTCTGAATGAACCTACGTGTACAAATTCATATATTACAAATCATGACGCACACAGTAGCAAAGCAGCACGTCTGCGAGACTTTTTGGTGTGTTTCAGCCTTTAAGGGTTATTTTGTAGAAAATAACTACTAAAATCGACGTCTGGAACATGATCTATGATTAAAAGTATTCTGAATTGCAATACTGCATGTTGGTGTAACCTTGTTATTGATTTAAATAAATAAAAATGAATAAATATAATAATTGATCTTCTAATTCAAAACGCAGTTATCGCAGAATATTATAGTTCCTTTCCCCATAGATCCGTTCCATCGCCTGTTCTCTTCGATCGACCCTTCACAACTTGTTTGGAAACCGTCTTCAGATCATAAGCCCATCCAAACCAAGAGAAAAAATCTATAAACCAAGTAGTGAGATTATATTTCTTGTTCCCTAGTTCCGACGTTTGATAATCCCATGGGAATACATGGTGGAAGTTGTGGAATCCTTCGCCTAAGACTGCAAGGCTCACGAGTATATTTTGACTTGGCAAAAGGGTTTTGTCGTAAGGTTTGTATCCCCATTTATGGGCAGCGCTGTTGACGCAGAAAGTTGCATTGAGGTTGACGACATAGCGAAGGATGTTCACGTGCCATGCATTGGTCAGGGTTTCGCCCCAGAAATACATCGGTATGACAGTCGGGAGAACAAAGCAGAGAGTTCCCATCAAAGGTACTGCATATCTGCAACAACACAAGCAAAGGTAAATGGACATTTTGTTCGGAACTTTGACCCACCAGCGACAACTAACGAAACTAGTCGGAGTATGTTAAAGACCATGAATACTACCCAATGCGATAAGTCGCATTCCTCAAAAGTATGGGTTTTTTTTATAGCTAAACAAGAATCATTCTTTGAAAACGAATTTTCGTATATCCATATGCTTCTGAATGTATAAAATGCTAACAAAAAATTTCAGAAAAGTATTTGTTTTATTTTCGAGAAGGTTTTAGTATGCATATCATAATGCTGAGCTGATGATGGAGGCCACAGAACTCTTTATCGGTTAGGATTCAATAGATAATACTGCGATTTATTTTGTCGGCATAACGTATAGTAATGTATACTTGCATTGGGCAGACGTGGCGCTTATGAGGTACCAGACAGTAATAGTATTTACTGGGGGCATAAACCAGTACACCCAGAAACGAGTAAAAATATTATAGTTCGTTATTGAAATTGACTTAGGAAGTGAACGCAAGACCTATCCCATGGACACTTATGTTATTAACGATCTTTTTAAAAATCTTCTATAATGATAGATCCTCAATTGGACGATAAAGTATTGTTAAAGTGCTAACACTAAAAAGGGTTAAATAAAAAAAATGTAAAAAAAAACTAAGAACCGACAAAAAATAAACTAAAAAGCGAAAAATAATATTTTCTAAAATAAATCAATAAGTTTTGGAGTCAATACTCCATGAGAGTTAAAATGTGATCATTAATCGCACCGACTATGTTATTTTTATTATTATTTATATACTGATAAAATAGAGGGCCTCTAAACTGCATTGTAATGTGCATTGCGCCTTACGAGCACCAGAGAACGTATCACAGTAAGTTATAATGATTGAAAATCAATAATTAGGAAAAATATACGTTTTGCTTTGAAGCACATAACTTTTTTCTCCCATGCATTAGGATCAAAATAAAAACATTCCGTGAAATGTGAATCCTAAACCTTAAAAAAACATTTCAATAATGGTCGCGAACTTTGAGGTACCGGGTCAAAAATGCCCAGTTAAGTACCATTAATATTTTGTTTTAATGATTACAATATGCTAGTTATATATAAAATTACCTCAGATAGGAATCAATCTCACGATGGTAGGACAACGGTAGCTACTACGAGTATAACAGTAAGACGAAATTCGACGGGTAAAAAGAGACATGAATTCAATTCCCATCTTAGGTACGTCAATATTTTTTAAGTATCATTTATTATCTAAATATGAATAGGTAATATGCCTTATAATAAATAAATTGAAATTCACATTATTGTTATTGTGTTATGCGCTTGTGTTATAGAAATAAGAAACAACGATGGTTACACACCACCCAGGTAAGTGACAATATAACAAAGTTTTTTTTTCTAAAGGGAAGCCGCTGGATGCAGGCCGCTTCCAACCAGCCAATCTGGAAACCTTTCATTGGAGCAGGCCTAGGTTCAGCAGTGGACTTCCTGTAGCTGAAATGATGATGAATGAAAGACAGAGCAAACTTACTTTTTCTGGAAACACAAGACAGGATTGCTGTATATGTCTGTCATATCAAGAGTTTTCCCGTGTTTGATGACCATGTCAGATTTCTTCGTCATCAGCCAACCTATATGTGAGTAGAAGAATCCACGTTTGGCGTTGTGAGGGTCAGCATCAGTGTCAGAGTATTTGTGGTGCAAACGATGGTCCCTTATCCAAGTTATCGCTGAGTTTTGGGCCGCCAAACTGTTAAATAGCATGAGTATTATTTGCAGAGGTAGCTTCGCCTTGTAGCTTTTATGGGACCATAGTCTATGAGTGCCTGCCGTGACCCCAAGCTCAGCTAAGATATACAGTAGAATACCTGGAAATAAATAAATAAATACTTAATGGACAACATCACATACATTGCTCTGATCCTAAGGTAGGTAGCGAAAGCACTTCTGGTATAGAAATCAGAAACAACGACGGAACCACAACTACAACCCGACCGGGGATCGAACCCGGAACCCCAGAGATAGCGAATTGGCGACGCCATATAGTCCGGCGTGCTTGCCTCTCGACTACGTCGCATGTCAAGATGATTTTAATAAAAATAACACTTGTGTACCTACCTAACTAATGACTACTTATATGATAATAATTTGTTGAATCAAAGTGCTTAATTTGGACCTAATTTTGTCATATTTAATTCCAATTAACTGTAACGTTTATAACTACAAGCTAAAAATATAACTTACCAAGTCCTATAGTCGCCCATTTCACCGATTTGAAGCACAAATAAAGCCCATATAACGCAGCTACGTGCAAATAGCTGAATGAGATTACGTAACGGTAAATAATTTTCAGTTTTCGGGATGAGGGATCCACTGGCTTTAATTCATCCTTAAAACAATATGTTTTTCCCTGATCTTCGTCTGTTCTGGTTGAGCATGGAGCCATTTTTATACTTTGCCCTACAAATAAAAATAAAAAAACAATCTTCATTAAATTCTGGAAGTAAGGAATAGTAGGTATGTTGCTCTTACTAAGTTACTAGTATTGCGTTGTAATAGGGTTTAAACACTAATGAAATGCTGTTGACTGTATCAGACAAGAAAGCATGACATCTCTTATAATAAACAGACCTAACGAAAATTAGAAAAAAAATTTTTTTGTTTAAATTGATTTAACAGGAAATAATTCCAAGGGTACAAAAAGGCTCAGATGCATTCGTTGTTGTGTTAAAATACCTAAAAAAATAACACTGATGGTCGTTGTCAAACAATAAAAATGAATAGAAATTAACCAAAAAAATTTACAACACTGCTATGTCGTACACACATTTAATGAAAGCAAGAAAGGTAACCAGAATCTTTTACTAACCGTGCAAAGTTTTACCACCATAAAGACAGTTCGTATCGTATTTTATGACAGCCAGCAACACAGTAAATATCAGAAAGACTGGAAAACAAATATGTAAGTAAGTTTTATAAAGTTTTTCCAGTGGTGATAAAATCTTGGTAAATTGGTCGTAAAACCTGTCTAAAGGCCAAACTACAAACAAATTATTGTTATCATAAATCGCGACCAGCATCGCATCATCAACACTGTAGATAATCTATTGACGTAAAAACAAAAATGTTGTCTCCTTTCAAATATTTGAAAATTAAGAAAAGCAAGTCACAAAATTACTTTTTGTAAAACTACAAATTAAAATAATGTAAGTACCTACTGTAAGACACCGCGCACATTGCATAACTGCCTATACACTTCTGATCGGCTGAGAGTAGGATCGGAACTACTGTGAAAATCGGCCGATTACAAATAGTTTCAGTGTGCATCTGTTCATAGAAGAAGTCCGTATAGGTAGTAGTGTGCGGGAGACTTTATGTTGATTTATAATGAGCTACCTATGCTACTCGGCCGTTTAAAACCAATTAACCTGCAATAACCGGGATCATTGCCATGTAATCTGGTGATTACCTACATAATGGTTCATAGTTGACAAGTCACAATTTTGTGTGTTACGTAGGTTATTGTTAGCGCGGAGCTTAGCGAGTCTTACTTGTTCTGTGGTTAGCTCAGAGATCTATGTCTCACTACGTTAATTCGAATTACACATCACACTTGCATTTAGACTTTTTGGAGTACTTACAATCTACCCACAGATTTTTCAATGTAAATCGGCGAATCAACTATTGATCTCAATAGTCATGTTTCCCTGTGTCTAATTGCAATCTATGAATAAAAAATTATACACACCTTTACTTGAAGAAGGTTTGTAAAATATTGAGTGTAGTTTAAAGAATCATTTTCAAGAAACGTCATGCTCCGGTGGTGCGGCCATGTATCCCGCATGCATTGATGTTAATATATATATAAGGCAATGCCCACATGTCAGAAAACAGAAGTTATTCTATTTAAGTGTTAGCTATAAACCTTTATTAATATTTCTATGCTATAAACAGATATTTTATGCTAAGCTTAAAGATGGCAAGCGGAATCATGGCGGCCAATTTTTTTCGAATACAATATATACAATATTTCTGTAGCCATATGAGGGCACACAACTGAGCTGAAAGTCAAGGCTCCTAAAATGTAATGCTTTAGAGAAAATCATTCAACGGTATCAGCTGTATTTGAATGCAATCTTGAAATATTAAATGCACTTAATAAAAACCAGTGCGCTATAGCTGTTTTTATGGATATGACTAAAGCCTATGACTGTGTCTTACATGATATTTTGATACAAAAACTAGAAACACTAGGTATACGTGGGAAAGCGAAAAATTGGCTCTCTTCCTACCTATCCAATAGAAGGCAATTTGTTCACCTAACTTATTTAAATGACACAACCAGAAAACTGACACAAATTAGATCATCTACTCAAAATATAACTGGGTCTATACCCCAAGGCAGTGTGTTAGGTTGTTTGTTATTTTTAGCCTACATTAATGAATTACCTTCAGTAGTCTCAAAAAAATAGTTTTATTTGCAGATGACGCTACACTTATAGTCACTTGTGCACTTGATTTTATAAGCCAATTACAGGGTATTATTAGTGATTGTCTCCAAAAAATTATAACACATCTAAAAGATATTGGCCTCACACTTAATTTTGGGGAAAACAAAAATGATGCAATTTAGACCATATCAAAGAACAGAGTAAACATATTCGATTTCATACCAGGGACAAAAAATTGAACAAGTGAATACATTCTCACTATTGGGTATCACGGTAGACGTCACTTTCGTGGAAACCACATGTGGAAATAGTTGTAAGTAGGCTAAGTAGTTTTTCGTATGCACTGCGGGAACTCAGAAAAAGTACAAATGAGGAGTGTGCTCTCACTGCGTATCACAGCCACGCCGCCGCTTGGATACGTTACGGAATCATATTCTGGGGTAACTCGACCGATGTATCTGCGGTATCTGTTTTACAAAAGCGATGTCTCAGAATTATAACGTTTACAGCACCACGAGAGTCATGTAGAATCATATTTACACAATATAAACTACTTACGGTCACTTGCATTTATATATTTGAATTGTGTCGTTTTATAAGAAAACATAGTAATTACTTCCAGCACTTTGATAGCACGACGAGCCGTTATGCCTCGCGCCGAGCAAATGATTTTGTTCTACCCGCTGCCCGACTTGCGCTTTTTAAAAACGGTCCGTCCTATATGGCTGTCAAAGTTTACAATCATTTGCCCAACTTGCTCAAAGCCCTCCAAGGTACTAAATTTGATAAAGAGGTAAAGAAGTTATTACTTGCCAAGGCATATTATGATTTGAATGAATATTTCAGGGACAAATTTTAAATATTATAATTCTTGACGTCTTTGACATTATTTTATTGTGACTATGTATAAATTTGAATTTTATTTTGACAATTGTAATTTAATTTTAAAACGTAAATTTTGACATCTTGAAATCTTGGCATGACTTAATTATACCAATTTATGAATGTAATATTGTATGAATGTAACATAATGATGACATGTAAATATAATTATAACTTTAATTTGAATTCACGAATGCCTTATAAAGGTTGTAATGTTACTATTGACCATCTAAAATGTACATTATGAAGTGATTAAATGAATATGAATATGAATGAATGCAGTCGCTGTGACCGAAATCGGTCTGAAGTATCATCATCAACATTCCGTATTTTGTTTCTTGGACAAGGGTAGGTTATTTTTTTTTTTTTCAAACCTCTGACTAAAATAACAACAAAATTAAAAATTGTATTATAGTAGAAGAGAAAAAAATAATTAAATGTTGCAACATCAAGATAATAAGAAAAAAATTTCCCTGACTTAAAGTATCAAACGTATAGAATGTGCAGCCGTTGGGTTGCCGATTATTTATCTGGACAAACTACTCAGTTGTCAGTAAACAGGTATGTCGGTGCCAGTTACCTTGAGAGTAGTTTGTCCAAGTAAATAATATGCAACCCAACGGCTGCACATTCTATACGTTTGATACTTTAAGTCATGGTATTTTTTTTCTTATTATATTGATTTTGCAACATTTAATTAATATTTTTTGAATAGTCTGTTCAGTATTTTTTTTGGGAACCTACTCTTAACATATTTTCAAATGCACTTAATTTGTTATAAATATGTTTCATTCTATTATCAGCTGGGTGAAGGTCGTTTCAAGTTCGGAACTTAAACTATTACATTTTGTAACAATTTGTTTACTTTTTGGCCCTTTAACTTTATTACAAGTAAAATTACCTAGCCAATGTATTGTCATCCGCGTCGGGAGACCGCTAAATGACCTCCGTTATTATCTACCTACTCATGATACCTTTTTTTTTTTCTAAACACGATATATTTGCTGTAAAATGCCGAGGAGTTAAGAATCCAGCAGTCTCCTTGATGTGCAGCATCGGCTCATGGCCTCGATCATTATTTATCTCACACCTACTCATTGAAACCATTCTTATAATTTTCTGAAGAGTTTGGAAACCCTCAGACTTCTTAATGTGCAGCATTAGCTCAAAGTCTTGATCATCATTTATCTAACAACTACTCACTGAGACCATTCCTATAAGCCCAAATACTATATCTGCTGTAATTTACTGAATAATTATCAATCACTTTTCAAGCTAATCGAACAATAGTCTTAGCAACCCAATTTTAAAGGACCTATTCAACGATACGCCACACGATGGGGTAGATGATGAAAAAAATCATCTCCACGTTACATGTATGGGAGCTAGGTACCGTAAAAAAAATATTTTTGAATCAGACATACGGACATGATGAAACTATAAGGGTTCCTTGTCAGGACTACGGAACCCTAAAAAAATCTACAACAAGCTGATAATCCTTTTGCAAGTGCGAAATGAGCTGATCACTATTCACGTTATATCAGCTTAAAACAATAAAAAAATTTTTGGGAAGGACCTATGATGGTTACCTATGAAGGCATTTTCCATCTTCACCGGGCGGATCGGTGAGTACGGAGGGTACTCAACAGTGAGAGCAACCGGCTACATCACATTACAATACAGGATTTAGAGGCCCTCTATTTTATCACAGTATATAAATAATAATAAATATAATATAGTTGGTGCGATTATGGAACGCATTTTATCTCACCAATCTCACCATGGACCGCCGACTCCAAAAATAGTTGATTAGGTATGTTTTAGTTTAGACAATATTATTTTCGCTTTTTAGTTTATTTTTGAAGTCAGTTCTTAGTTTTTTTTGTCTTTTTTTATTTTATCATTTTTTGTGTTAGGAATTTAACAATACTTTATCGTCCAATTGAGGATCTATCATTAAAGAAGTTATTTAAAAAGTTCGTTATTAACAGAAGTGTCCATGGAATAAGGTCTTGCGTTTAATGTCTATTTTAATAACGAAGATTACTTCGTTAACATATTAATGTTTACTCCTTTCTGGGTGGACTGGTGTATGCCCCCAGTAAATACATGGCAGTTACTGTCTGGTACCTCATAAGCGCCACGTCTGCCCAATGCACTACAAAATACGTTCTGCCAACAAATCGCAGTATTTTCTTTAGTTCTGTGGCCTCCATAATCAGCTCAGCAGTATGATATGCATACTAAAACCTTCTCCAGAACAAATACTTTTCTGAAACCCGCATCAAAATCGGAGCATTTTCAGGTTTGTTCGGGGATTACTTATTTTTTGTAGATGGCGGCTTGAAATGACGAGAGGGAAATTGCGAGGAACAATATAAAGAAACTTTTTAACATTCATGTACCTTTTTAGGAAGATGTTGTGCATTTTTGTTAGTATTTTATACATTCAGAAGCATATTGATATACCAAAATTCGTGTTTTTGTTAATAATTATTGTTTTAATAAAAAAACTTTTCCACGCTTTTGAGGAATGCGACTTATCTTATCGGGTAGTATTCATGGTCTTTAACATACTCCGACTAGTTTCGTTAGTGGTCGCTGGTAGGTCAAAGGTCCGAAAAAAATGCCCTTTAACATTTCTGCCTATCGTCATTACGCAGGAGGCTGCTGATACGAATCACATGTGAAGGTGGCGAAATAATTAATTCTAGGGGTTTTTATAATATTATAATTGACATCTTATTTGTATGTACGGAAATGTCACTGAAATTCGGTTCTAATTTTCGATTTGATGCGAATAAACTTGTTTTTCAGATTCTCAGTTTCCAGACTGTGAAGTTTGCATAACAAAAATATGACCTTTTTTCGACCATATCTTAACTTTGCACATACAAGCCCAGAAAGCCCCGTATCCTTTACGTGATACTGATTTTCACCTCTATTTTGTTTGAAGATTAAGTTTAACTTTAGGTGCTTCAAGGTCCGCGGCGATTGTGACTTGTGCCAAATCAATTTGATGCCGGTTGCAATTTATCGATAAAAAAATTGTGGCTTGACCAACAGTACTACACACACACATAACGTATCACATTTTTTGTATCATTTGCAGTGAGCCTTTGTCTATCTGGTACATTCTATATACTGCAAGGATTTCTTTGCGGTTTTTACAGATAGACTAAGGTCACCCGTGCACTTATATTAGGCTTTGTTTCATTAAATTCTGATTCCGGTTAAAAAAAGATTTCAGAAGAAACATTTCCAATTTGCCGCGCCTGCTAAACAGTCATGGCAAAATGACACTGGAAGGATTGAATCCAATACAGAATAAGAAGGAATCGAAAATCTATTCAGCTTCGGCCAAACCAACACGAAGGCGTGGGGCGTGGGCGTGGGCGTGCAGGCCAGTTCACATCAAACACGCGGACACTACGCGTTCAGGAGGCCTAGCACGAAAATGTATCTTTTGCTCGGACGTATAAACCTAACAAGAAAGAGATTAGTCATGAATAAAGTCGAAGAAGAATGAAAATGTTAGTCATAATAAAGGTATCTAATGATGTTGTAGAAATTATCGATACAAATGCTATGGCACGATCTCAACGCCCACGCCCACGCCACCACGCACGCCACCGCGCACGCGTTGGTTTGGCTGGGACTTTACTTTATTAAACCTTATGACATTGAAGATATTTTTAACCGATTTCAAAAAACCGGCCAAGTTTGAGTCGGACTCGCGCACGAGGGGTTCCGTACCATTTTCTATAAAAACGGCAAAAAATCACGTTTGTTGTATAGGAGCCCCCTTAAATATTTATTGTATCCTGTTTTTTAGTATTTGTTGTTATAGCGGCAACAGAAATACATCATCTGTGAAAATTTCAAGTCTCTAGCTATCACGGTTCATGAGATACAGCCTGGTGACAGACAGACAGACGGACAGCGGAGCCTTGGTAATAGGGTCCCGTTTTACCCTTTGGGTACCCAAGGTGGTTCCATTTTCTCCAAGTTAGGATGGAGGAATTACACGGAAATCAAAGAACATTCTTAATAAATGTAGGCACATAGAGGTGTTTGTCAACTTTAAATAACTTATTTAGATGTTTGCGTCTGTCAGGTATCATATCATACTGCTAAGCTGAAGATGAAAGTCACAAAAATCCTTAACAGACGTCGACAGATAATATTTTGCAGTGTATTGGGCAGACGTGGCGCTTACGAGGTACTGACAGCAATTTCATTTATTGGGGTATAAACTGGAGGGTTGGCAGGCTGTAATGTATGTAGGTAGTTTTAACTATATTAATAAATCAGTCACTCTCCAGCCTCGGTGTTTTACTTACGTCCCACTGGCGACGAGTCGATTTCACGCGTTTTTATAGTGCCTACAGGTTTTATTTGCAATAACCAAATATGCCGATCGGTAAATTGGAACCGTTTGATTTGGAATCACAACAGTGGTCCGCGTATATTCGTCGGGTAAACCATTTATATTGCTAAACGAGATCAAACCCCAGTTGCAAGTGTCGTGCTTAATAACAGTGGTTGGTAAATGCACGTATTCTTTGATGTGTGATTTGTGTTCACCCGATGACCCTGAATCGAAGACATTTGACGAACTCGTGAAGCTTGTATCGGATCATTTAGAACCTAAACGCTCCGAGATAGCCGAGCGCCATGTTTTTAGATTACGTAGACAACAGGTTGGCGAATCTCTCTCCGATTATTTACAAATCTGAAACATCTGGCTACGACGTGCAATTTTGGACCTAATTTAGAAGAAAATTTGCGCGACCAATTCGTGTCCGGCCTAGCGAGTGAGACGATGCGATCTCGAATATTCGCTGAGAGACAAGTGAACTACAAGAAAGCGGTGGAGCTGGCTCTGTCACTGGAGGCGGCTGAGCGACATGCGAGCACGGCTGCGGCGAGCGCAGCAGCGGCAGCGGCGGTCGCGGGCCCCAGCGACACATCGGCGGGCGAGGGCCTGCACCAGGCAAGCGTGAGGCGCGGCCAGCAAGGTGCGGCGGCGGCGGCTCCCAGCGCTGCTGGCGGTGCGGTAAGCCGCATCGGGCTGATAGGTGCCGGTTCGCGAACTACAACTGTGACGAGTGCGGTGTGCGCGGTCATTTAAAAGTGATGTGCAAAAATGTGCGTAATTCCGGTCGGGGCAATGCTCGACATAATTACATTAGTGACGAGAGTGAAGGCGAGGACTTTTTTAACATTCAGGTGGACGGAACAGGTGACAAACCATATATTATTTCGGTGGAGGTGGATGGTCGTTCAATCGAGTTCGAAGTAGATACAGGAAGTAGAATTTCGACTATTAGCCAAGACTTTTATGAACGTTACTTAAAAAATAAACAAATTATATCGGATAATTTAAACATACGTAGTTACGTCGGTACAAAAATGGAATCACTCGGTTTTATTAAAGTTAACCTAGTTCTTGGGAATATATCTATACCGGACTGTCAACTTTATATTATTAAAAGAGGGGGACGACCGTTGCTAGGCAGAGAATGGGTACGTGTTCTAGGCATAAAAAATATTAGTATTGATTTGCACCAAGTTACAGATCATAAGACCAGTGACCCGTTTGTGAACCGATTGGTAACCGAATTTCCTGAAGTGTTTACAAATAAGCTAGGGACATGTAAAAAAAACATGAAATTAGAATTATTCGATAAAGCGCCTGTGTACGTGCGCGCGCGGCCGGTGCCGCTGGCGCTGCGCACGCGCGTGACCCGCGAGCTCGAGCGGCTCGAGGCCGAGGGCACCATCTATCGTGTCGAATCTTTCGAGTACGGTACACCTATTGTTCCCGTCATTAAGGAATGCGGCGATATACGGATATGTGGTGATTATAAAATTACGATTAATCCTAAACTTAAGCGCGATCCATACCCGCTCCCTCGAATTGAGGAATTGTTTGCAACCCTCAGTGGAGGGGAGGAATATTCAAAAATTGATTTAAAACATAGTTACCAACAATTGGTTTTAACAGAGGATTCTCAGCCATATACGGCAATCACAACACACCTTGGTACGTTTGTATATCGCCGCACTCCATTTGGACTTTCTTGTATACCTGAGAAGTTCCAAAAAATTATGGAAGAAACTCTGAGGGGCATACCAAACACGGTTGTATTTTTGGATGACGTCTGTGTCACAGGGCCCAATAAAATTACTCATTTAAATAATTTACGCGCAGTTTTAGAGAGATTACGAAATATGGGTTTTACTGTTAAAATAAATAAATTTGTTTTCCGACAGCCAAGTGTAAAATACCTAGGCTTTATTATTGATAAGACCGGTTTGCGTCCCGATCCTAAGAAACTTGAGGCAATTAATGATGTTCCCAGACCACGTGACGTCACTCAGTTAAAAAGTTTCCTAGGCATGTTAAATTACTACGGTAAATTCATACTTAATTTAAGCATAATTTTACACCCATTGCACGAGCTACTTAAAAAGGGTGTTGACTGGAAATGGGATTGCCAATGTGAAAAGGCTTTTGTGTTAGCAAAAAAGGCACTTTCTAACGATAGGGTGCTAGCTCACTATGAAGAAGGGCGGCCAATCGTACTGTCGGTGGACAGCAGCGCGTACGGGCTGGGCGCGGTGCTCGCACACGTGTACGCGGACGGCAGCGAGCGCCCCGTCAGCTATGTGTCGAGAACGCTGAACGCGGCCGAGCGCAATTATAGCCAGCTTGATAAGGAGGCGCTAGCAATATTTTTTGGTATTACTAAACATCACCAGTATCTTTACGGGAGGAAATTTGTTTTGCGGACAGACCATCAACCCCTTAGTTTTATTTTTGGGAAAAAGGGGGGTATTCCGCAAACCGCGGCAAGTCGCCTACAGAGGTGGGCTGCTCGTTTGTCCGCGTATGATTTTTCAGTACAGTTTGTTAGGTTTATAGATAACGGTCCAGCCGATGCCCTGTCGCGCCTACCACTGATGTACGAGCGTTGCCACTCGGTGACTGTTAATTACCTAGATCTAGTTGAGGACACAATGCCTGTAAGTTTCAAAGAAATCGCGACAGAAACCGGTAAAGACAAGCTATTAAGTAAGATTAAGGGTTATGTTTTGTTTGGGTGGCCTGCGGGGTCCAGTTGTGAGGTCGAAAAAGCTTATTTCGCTCGTAAGGATGAAATATTGATTGAATTAGGGTGTTTGCTTTTTAAATATAGACTTATTGTACCTCCGTCCTTACGAACGAGGGTTTTGAATGAAATTCACGAGGGCCATCTAGGTGTAATTAAAATGAAAAATTTAGCTCGAAATTATGTGTATTGGCCAAGCTTGGACAGAGATATCGAGCAGGTGAGCCGGACTTGTCAGGCGTGTCTAGTTGTACGAGACGCACCCGCACACGCCCCCTTACATCCCTGGGAGTTTCCGCTTAAGCCCTGGCAACGAGTACATGCCGACTTTGCGGAATGTGGGGGGAAGAAATACATTATAATTATTGATTCGTATTCCAAGTGGATTGAGGCAATCACGATGAGTAAAACAGACGCCGAATCCACCATCGCGGTACTGCGATCTGTTTTTGCTAGATTCGGGCTGCCGGCACAACTGGTCACCGATAATGGCCCGCCATTTTTATCGTTAAATTTTAAAAAGTATTGTAATAAAAACTGTATTAAACATGTAACGTCGGCACCGTATAGACCGCAAGGGGCCGCGGAGAATGCGGTAAAAACCATTAAAAAAGTGATAAAGAGAGCCATCCATGAGGATAAAAATGTACCCAAAGCGTTATCAACATTTTTATTCCAATATCGAAACGTGGAGCAAGCGACGACGAATGTCGCGCCGGCCGTGGCGCTGCTGGGGCACCGCCTGCGCGGGCGCCTCGACGCGCTCCGGCCGGACGTGGCGGCCGTCGTGCGCGACGCTCAGCAAAGGCAAGTACGCAATAAGGGGGGTTCCGACAGGGATATCGCCGTAGGCGATACAGTACTTGTGCGGGGCTGCTCACACAAAACACCTAAATGGGTAAAGGGGAATGTAGCACAAAAAACTGGTCCAGTCTCTTTTAAAGTAAATATGGGGCAAGATTTACAATGGCGTAGACACCAGCCCCTGTAGCACGATCAACAAAACACGATATGATACGATATGATATAGCGATTTATCGCCTATTTTCTTTCAAAATATAATAACATAGCCGCCATCTTAAACTTTTATTGAAACAGTAAGCATGTCCGTGCCGGCGAAGTCACAGTTAAGCTCGCTTTTTTGATAAAAGTTCATATTTTGACAAAAAATATGCGATAAATCGCTATATCGTATCGTATCATATCGTGTTTTGTTGTACATGCTAGAGGGGCTGGACCAAATTATATCCTTAAATTCTGCGTCTAAGAGTAGGTTCTCACTGTCAAACCTAAATTTAAATACCGAAATAGAAGATTCGGAAAATAAAAGCGATGCCGACGGTACATTTGAAGATGCGGTGGGGGAGGGGTTGGACAAGGTTAAGGTCGATAGATTCAGTACGCCTTCAGCTTCTGAATATAACTCCGAGTTGAGCCCGCGTTCGCCAACCCCTCCACCACCAGGTGCTTCAGCTCGAGCTGTACGAGCTTATATTAGAGCTAAGAATAGTCAATAGCCTTACGAATGTCTATTTTAACAATAAATAAAATATTTATAATAGCCAACCTAAAAAGATCTATGTTAATGTCGTATTGCTGTGTTGGTGTAAGAAATCTCGAAAGTAGTTGCTATTACATATTTAAAAAGGGGAAAATATGGAGGGTTGGCAGGCTATAATTTATGTAGGTAGTTTTAACTATATTAATAAATCAGTCAGTCTCCAGCCTCGGTGTTTTACTTACGTCCCATAAACCAACACACCCCAGAAACTAAAAAAAAATTAAAGTTTAAATTTCTCAGTGACTTAATTTTGAACGAAAGGTCTTAAACTGTGGTTACTACACAAGAATGGCAGGCTTACTTTTAACTGGACCTAACCACTCACTACTTCTAGCGTAGTGAGTCTTACTTGTTCTGTGATTCATACGACAAAGATCGTCTTTTTTATATTTTTTGGAATATAAGTAGCTCTATCTGTTGCTGAATAGATTAACTTTTGTAAAAATGACAAATTGCCAAAATGCAAACACAAGCTATTCCTAGGGCCACTACCTACTCATCAATAGGTGGCGCTGGCAGAATCTAAATATCAAAACAACTTGAAGAAATGTGCCCTCTGCTGTTATCTTTACGAAAGTGTGTTTATTTATTATCCATACGCAAAGTAAGTTAGCAACGTATGCTTTAATTTTTATGTAAAAACTAGCTATGATACCTGGCTTCGCTCGGGAGTTGATATGAGATTACATAGTAGTTGAAATAAAAAAATAAACTATGACGTAAAAAGTAAAAAAAAATATTGAAAACATTTTCTCATTATTTTCACTACTTGTTTATAAACAACATTTTTCATTTTATTGTCCGGGGTATATATATATATATACATTTTTCGAACTTCCTACGAGAGACGAAGAGATATAGAGAAGCAGGATTCTTTGAGGTTGATGCCACAATATTTTAAAGTTTGTTAATTGTGAAACTAAAGGCTAATTTAATTGGAAACTGCGACCTTTTAAATTGAAATGGCAATTCAGAAGAGATCAGTGGTATTCTAGGTATAAATACTGTGTGTCCTTTGTTCTTTCCAGAAATAAGTTCAGCTCCAATGACATTATTCGATAGCTGTTTTACGATCATCCTCGTTCCATTACATAGTTTTGGAGAGTTGAGATTTCTGAGTAGTATGATTGGAGATCCAATTTTCAGACGAAGGCAGTGTAATGGCATTCCTGGTACTTGTAATGAGTTATGAAATTCAGTTGGGAAGTTGACACTTTCTTCAATGGATACCATCGTGTCGATCGATTTATATATTTTCTCTTCACCAGGTATTTTCTTCAGAATATTGAAATTGATATCTTCTACAATATTACTTTTAGTGGCTAAAATTGCTCTTTGAAATAACCACTCTACGTTGGTATAGCTCTGAATAATATTTGGGTAAATTGTCTCGATTAGTTCGTTTTCAGTAGTGGCTATGTTACAGAAATCACTATTGAGTTCAATGAGGCCGGTCGTTTGGTCAGTAGGATATGTACCTTCGCCTATTTGTAAAAGTATTTTAGCAAAATGTGCTGTTGTTTCATCTTTTGATAATTCAACTCTCATGTTTTTTGTTAATTGCAGTATTTGTACTTGTGGCCAGAGATGTGACTTTTTTGAGCATGCATTGATCTCGTCTGCTGGTGTTGATTTAGGAATAACTGGAAGTGTTTGTCGAAAATCTCCTGAAAGTATGAGTAGAGCTCCTCCCATTATTTCAGAGTTTTTTCGCAATTCTTGTAATGTTCTGTCCATGGCTTCTAATGTTTTTTTTATGGGCCATGGTGCATTCATCCCAGAAGATAATTGTAGCTTGTTTTAGAAGTTGACCCCGTCCAGATTTTCCTGAGATTTTACATACCGGGAATTGTTGTTCGGCTATATTCAACGGTAGTTGTAAGGCAGAATGGGCAGTTCGTCCTCCTTCCATGAGTGTGGCTGCAATGCCGGATGATGCTAGTGCCAGTGCGATGTGTTTTTAGCACGTATTTCCGCCAGTATTAGATTTATTAGAAACGTTTTACCGGTGCCTCCTGCTGCATTCAAGTAAATAATTCCACCAGTGTTGTTATTTATCCGGTTCATTATAACGTTGTAAACTTTTTTTTATTGTCATTGAGGAGTGGTTTATTGTGAGCAATGTATTAAAGTAGTTCATTGACGTTGTAGCTTTTTTCCTTTGTAATTTCGTAGTTTAGCACACTGAAAGCATTTCTTTGTGGTGCTGGCATTCCAAGTTCTACTAAAGTCTGGTTATTTATTGCTAAACATTTGTCTTCTAATCGAATGAGTGTTTCATTGAAGATGTCGTCATTGAATTCTGTAGTAAGTTCTGGATTAGCTTGTCGGATTTGGTACAATATATCATCACTCATACTCCTTTTGAAAGAGTCCCATAGCTGTTTTGGGTTTGATGGGTTACATGTCGTTAGAATTATGGCGAATAACTCTCGAATTTGCTCAGCTGAAGTTGTGAGTGTAGCTTCTTGTAGTGTTAATTCCCAGTGGTTATCGTTTTCCAATAATCCTAAGCGTTGACATGCTTCTCTGTACGTCTGGCATAGGTAGCCGTCAATAGTCCTGAGATCTGTGAAACTTGTTGGTCCCCGTATTTCGTGTAACAACATCCGAAGATAGAAACAGTCGGCATTGTTTGGATGTACAGTGTATATACTCGACCTATTGTGTTAGTTTTCATGATTTCTGGATGACCCTCCTCTAGCATTCCACGTTTTCGTCGTTGAAAAATTTTCCTTGTATTATCCCACGTATAATAAATAGGAACGTCGACATACAGTAATGTTTTTGCGAATGGAGGATCCATTGGCACAGTTGGAAAAAAGCTGTAAATGTTGTATTCTGAGGTGGTTCATTTGCATTTTTTCTAGCCAAGTCTTTTGTGAAGTAAACTCTTTGTCCATTCTCCAAATGTACTGCTAGATGTTGCACAGCTGGTTCGCGTTCGTGTATGGAAAAACTAAAAATCCTCCACGCTGCTTCGTTACTATTGATGTATCTTCCCATTTGGTACATGAGGATCTCATCATTTTTGTTATTTTGTTCGCTATTTTGGACTATTTGAAATACTGCCATAACACTACCTTTGTTTACGTACTTAAATATATATTTAATAGATTTTACTGAATTGCAGTATTCAACGTTTATGTGTGCTTGGAACATTTTGGAAAGTAGTGGGTTATATGGTACTACCCATTGATTATCTATTTCCAGTTCGTATCTGCCTTGTATTCGTATTTTTGCTGTGAAACCACCGTTTTGGATATTTTTTGGTACATTTTCCATCCTTCATGCACGGAGCATTGAAGTTTAATGGTCCACATGGTCCGTGAATCATGTTTTTCACTACTATGTTGTATAGTTCCGGATCATTTTGTGGATTGGGAAATTTTCAAACAGCTTGGATGATTTTGTCGATATCCGTGGGATAAATTTTATCGTGTAGCCATATGAGATTGTGTGGGTGAGGTAATCCTCGTTTTTGCCACTCGATTGTATACATCCAGCATCTAACGGTTCCAAAGATGTGGTATTTTGTGATAACTTCAATAAATCTTATTTGTTTTTGTCGAAAAACTCGGGCTATTATGTCGTGTCGATCCATGGAGGTTTGTCCGTATTTTAGTTGTTCTTTGATTTCTGGCCATGATGAGTTGCATGTAAATGTTATAAAGAGATCAGGTCGTCCATATTTTCTTACATAGGTCATAGCATCTTGAGTATAATCGTGCATATGTCTTGGACTTCCTATGTATGATGAGGGTAAGATTACCATTGTTCCAACATCGTCAATATTGCCGTCATTTATGATCGCGTCTCGAAGGTGGATGTATTTTTCTACGCGTAGTTTCTTCTGATTCAGTCTTATGTAAAACATCCGCTCTGCTTCTATTTTTGCGTACATATCTACCAGAAATTGTTGGAATAAACGGCGAGCGTTGAGAATCTGATTGTATATTTCATTGTCTCTGATCATTAAGCGGTAAGCATAGAGCTCTTTGGAAGTGACTTTTTTGTTTGTTTCTATGCCTGTTTCAGGATGAATTTGTTTTATATTGAAATGATATCCGTCCTCTCCATGCAGAAATATTAACGGATATTGATGAGCATCATATAAACGGTGTGTCTCCGCAATGCGTTGTAGTCCTTTTCTTCTTCGTTGTACAATTATGTCACGGTTTGTATTGTCATTGTCCACAATTACGATGGCGACTTCATCTATCTGAGTGCATTAAATCTACGTTCGTGTTCTCCATGTGGTCTTTTATCGGCTCGAATTACAATTTTATAGTCATCAGAAATCATGCGGTCTAGTGTTGTTTTGAATATGTAAATCAGTTGATTGTATTTGTGTAAGATCCTCTGTACATCTTGGATTATTTCGCGTCTCAATCCATGAATATTTGTGCATCGTTGATCAATTTCTTGTTCTTCATCTCCGATGAAATATACTTATTTATGGTCTTCGTTAGGCATTGGTAGTAGCGATCCTATTTTGTGATAAATTTGCCCTTGAATTGAAAATACATATTCAAATTCATCTCTATTAGTGTTAGTCGAAGTAAAGCCGAAAGAAGTCATTTGAAAGCAGGAGTTGTATGATCTTATATTTTGAAGAAAGTGTTTTGATTCTAGTGTTTCCCCAGTCATGTAATGTAGAAATTCCTGCGGAGGTGCTTCCAGTGGTGGTAATCGAATTTTTCCATTCATGCAACAGAGACCTGGTGGTTCTTTACTGAATTTTTTCGCGTGGCAAAATTGGCAAACGTTATTCATTTTTCCGATTACAACATATTTATGATTATAATATTTTTTTCGTCGGTTCGTTGCTTTTCGGTCTCGGCCTTCACAAGGTTCTTGTCATGAGGGATAGTGACGTCCACTAAAAACACCTTCGATTGCGCCCTGTCCATCAGCACTATATCAGGCTTATTCACAGGAATAGTCCAGTGGATGATGATGGGCCGGTCCCAGTAGAGCTGGATACTGTCACTTTCGGGTACTGGCTCCGACGAGTACTTATAATAGGTTAGTCTTTGGCTTGCGAGACCGTACTTCAAGGCGAGCTCTTGGTGGAAAATTTTGGCTGCTTGATTATGCCTGTGCAGATACTCAGTGTTAGCATGAGCCGAACAACCCAAAACTACATGACGGAGTGATTCTCCGGGATGGTGACTCACAATGATGTGAAAATGTGGATTCGTTGCCAAAAAAAAGAAGAAGAAGGTCTTATTTCGTGCTCAAATTTTATGTATTAAGTCCGCGGGCCGCCGCGCCTACGGAATTCTAAATTTTATTACACTCTAGGGGTAGAGCAGACAAGACTGCTTGGAGTCGGATTTACGGCGATTCGTTTCTGTCACTAAAAACTAAATTTTTAGCTATTGTTTTAGGACTAACTATTTCCTCCGCCCCCATTCGGATTCGCGCGTATTAAACAATCTGATATTTTTATAAAAAAAATCGTACCTAAATAAAAAACATAAGACCTCAAATAGAATATTAGTCGTTTGCTTGAAGACTTGAAGTGAACTTTTTAGTTGTTCGTAATGTAAAACCTCATTTGGAAGAATCTCAATCTATCTTAATATTGAAGTTGCCCTCTCTGTATTTCTAGTCGCTCACTTAGTAATGTAATCGCACGGATATAATTCTAATATCTGAAATGGAATTATCACAACCCACTTTTTGTAAGGTCATTCTGGGTTTGATTATTAATCAATATTCGTCGTTAGTTAAGTTAATTTTTCGCTTCCTCAAATTCATACCGCTCAAGTTATTAAAACAGTATGTCATCATCAGTCGCAAATTTTTTTTTATTCGATTGTTTTATAATTCCACATATAAAACTACGAGAACCCACCCTCATAAAGCTCAGCTTTTTGCTAGTTTAAAATATTTACTGAAAATCTTAGAAAGGCATTTGGTTTCTCCATAAATCAAAAGTTATAAGAGATAATTTTCGTATTACTGGCCAGCCTGGATTGCCAGTCAAAACAGTTGTGATGACGTAATCATGGCAGCATGTAAAAAACAACGCCCTTAGTCCAGTTTTGAGACTAGGGATGTGATTTATCAACCAGGTTAGTGAATTAATAAAAATATAATATACTTACATGGTATTAGAGCGGCAAAACACAATATTCTTCTGCTCTACCTATTACGGCAAATGATTTTTTTATATGCGAAAGTTTTTATTACGTAGTAGGTATGTGATGTTCCTTTAAAAATAGTTGTTTTATTTGTGCATGAGAATTTACTGTGGAATTTACGGGCTAGAAAAGAAAACCGACATCGAAAGCTGATTACATTCTGTTTTTTTTTTCAAATTGTTAGGTATTCTTCTCACAGAAAAGTTGTGTTTGAGCAAAAAATCACCCGAGGGTTCCAATTTGTATGGTCCACTTGTGCATCTCAGGATAAGCGAATTTAATCTCGACCTATCCACTAACACGGTATTAAACATCATTCTATAGCTGTCAGTTTGTATGACGGTGACAGAGACAGAATGATGTCTTAATCTCGAAATAAACTAATCCGGTTGTGCGTGAGTCCACATAAAATGGATATTTAGGGACTTTCAATCTGTAACACGCAATAAGGCAGTTGTGTTGTGGTCAATCAGGCATGCAAGCGTTCGACACTAGCGAAGGAACCAGACAGGAGTGCTGCCCAGCTACCGTGCGCAAACCAGCTTCGCTCGGCAAGCATGGAGCACGCAACGTTCGCGCTCGTCGTTATAACACGTAAGTGAATATTTTCATTGATACAGTGTTGTGATTTTAAGTTGAAGTGTTAATTTTTGATCATCACTACATGCTTTGTTGTTATAGTCGCCTTAACCCTATTCGGAGTCTCCATTTTAGGTTCGTTCCAATTATGGGATTGCAAAACTGCTTCAGTGCGTGAGTTCCAAGTCTGTTTTGTTTTGAATGTATTTTTTTTTAAACAAGTTCAATTTACGTTTCATAAACCGTACAGGAAAATATCCTATGTTCATTTAACAAACATACGTTCATTTATTTAAATAATCTGCTGGTGTGCATCTATGGGCCCTTTTAAATACGACAAAATAAGGTCAAACTAAGGCTGCGCATTATTTAGTATTGGTTATG
The DNA here is from genome assembly GCA_950371115.1 of Anania fuscalis. Classification (NCBI taxonomy): domain Eukaryota; kingdom Metazoa; phylum Arthropoda; class Insecta; order Lepidoptera; family Crambidae; genus Anania; species Anania fuscalis. The sequence continues at coordinate 12,926,039 of OX493336.1, read as the reverse complement.
TTATGTTAACAAGCCGCTGATGTGTACGACATAGATCAGCGGTGCTCAAAGAAAAACTTATGATTAGGATTGGGACTTCATTTCAGTCTCAAATAGTTAAAGCTCTGGTGAAAACGGCTTACTTAGAGAAGTGAGGTCTTTTAACATACTTATAAATCAGGCGAGAAATGTGTTTGTGCAAGTGATGCGAGTTAGAAATTATCGAAAGGACACTTCTCACTTCGCTTCGCATCCTCATCATCGTTTTTGGATGTCCACCGGTGGACACAGCGCTCATTAAAACGGCACAGCGAGCAACGATAAGCTGTTTCTTTGTATATAACGACTTCCCGCAAACTTAACTAGGTCATCGGTCCATTGTGTTGTGTTGACTTAGCGGCAGCATTAGCCAGTTCGCCACTCGAGAACCTTTCTTACTCAGTGATACTTACTAACTACTATAATACTGCAATTATTGTATGTTGTTAACTAGCCAACTATGTTATTTTATGTTCAGGTGGATTCAGTCAAAACAAACACACGAAACCTCCAAACGGGTTATTGGTTTTCAAAATATGCAGACCACATTCTGACTTTTGTAGGTGTTGTTGTGATACCATGCTTTGATATGGCTGATGTTGCCAGTGACTATTGTGGTCAGCTTCCATTTTCCCTCCCCTGTTAATATTGTTAGTATGTTAGGTTTTAATTACATAACTTTATCAAGGCTGACAATGTAACCGAGTTTCATGCGCTGCTTTTTTCGGCACTAGCCCACAATAGTCCCGAAGCAGTGGTATAGGGAAAAAAATACCGAGACATGAAAAGTGCCATTTATGGCCAATTTACAGAAATAAATGATTTTGATTTTATCATAAATTAATGTTTAGAGTTTAGGGCAGTGTGGGTTAATGTGGGATAGCATAAGTGCCCTTTTTTGGCGTTTTGTCGATCCGCCGTACTATTTGATTAACGCCACCGTTGTGTAAAACAGCTAGTTGTTTAGTGATACGTAGGATTATACAAACCGACTGCGACATACCTACCCAAATAGCATATGGGGTTCTATATAAGGTGTCTAGTCGTTCACATGTACTCCACAAGCTGTGCAAGTCAGCTGTATAAAAGCTGTATAGCTTGCTATAATGCTCTTACAGAACCAGTTTGGGTACAAATTAGACAGCCTTAAGTTCACTATGGCTGTACATTTGCAGTTTAAGTAGTAACATCGGACTTAAGGCTGACTAACGGCACTATATGGGACGCAGTGTGAACCATATAACGTACATGAGTGTAATAAAGAGTAACAAGTGGCTAAATACACAGCCTTCACAGTTATAAAATCCGACAAAAGTACTCCAGTGCTACCCAAAATTCACGTATGTCCTAAATTATTTCTTATTTTATTAATTATGTTTGGTTTTGTGTGTGCCATTAGAAACATAACCACGGATATCAATTGGATAAAAAATTATGATAACACGCGGTATTGAGTACCTGTTTTCAATACTTAATAATGTTAATGCCATGGGAAAGCAACTTTATCGTGAAATGTATACATATTTACAGCTAAAATATTCACGCGCCTCTGTAAAAACGCGATATTCATTTCGCGCGAGGAACACTACAATTTTCAGTTTTTGATATTATATTGGCATTATAATATGCTACGGTAATTAATTATAACTTGAAACGAAAACTCAATCGCTCTATCTGCGTATTTAGTGATAAATGTGCATGATTATTTTGGAGATTTATTTGGTAAATATTGTAGGTTACGTAGAACAAAATGGTGGAAATGAAATACGGCTATGTAAACTGTTATAACTCCAAATTTAATGCGGTGAGCGTATATAGGTTCACATGTGTTCTGTTAGAATGCTGTTATCTATATGAATTCCCACATATGTACCACTACAGAACCTATGTCTATAAATTTATTCTAATGTGAACTTATTTACAGCTTTAAGATGTAGTTCAGCTCAATTGTGTGGCATCGTTTAATTCTTTCAAAATATACTGAAATATTAGAGATCCGCAATATTATTAATAATTGTAAAACACACAGCTATGGGATAAGTGTAATAGAATATCACATTCACATTCATGTTCAGCTTACAGCAAATAAGAGTAGTACTTGTGGACAAATAAACTGCTATTGATGTTAATGGACAACACATATAATCCTTTTACCAGCCTACAGTGCACATGCGAACCATTTAAACACTTCTGTACAGATAGTAAAAAGGTTATTTTAATGATCACAAACAAGTCCTACTACAGCTACTAGCTGTATAACAGTCTAAAATAACTAAACATAACAGCCTTTGGCTTTATAAATGACCACGTGTGTTATATTAAAATGCTAGATCTATAACATCGTACAAGTAGGCCGTTAAACAGCGGTGGCCATATCTCTACCCTTCTATAATGCTCTTAGTCAGACGGCTGACTAAAGGATAGTTGTTAGAGTATTATAACACCGACAATCGTATAAAAGTATAACTCTACACGCATATAAGTCCCTTAGACAGGTATAGGTATTACCATGTCTGGTCAACGCCATATGTCGTAGGTTTAGTACATATTAAAAACGAAAAGATGTCACTACAAGGCTCATTAGGATTGGGGTTGATTTCAATGAACGATAACTCTTGATAAAAACGTTATCAAAACACTTTTTTAACACTTTTGTTTTTTTTTAAATGAAATGTTTATAGAATTTTAACATTTATTTCAAAACAAATCATTTTAACTAAAATTTCAAACATTTACTGTATAATGCCATCTATCGGTTTTAACTTAAACTATCTTTTATGGAAACGCAGCGTCAGCTATTAGATTGAAAAAAACTAAACACGGCATTTGTGTTGAATATAGAGGTAATATGCATTTCGTATTATTTTATCGAATAATTTTTAAAAATACATAAAGGAAATCTAAATTTTAAAATATAAGTTTTCTTTTAAATGAGTAATTATATACTCTCTGATAATTAACGGTCAAATGCAAGAAGCTTCAAAATAATGTAGGTTTTGGACAGCCGTCAAATATTTGTTTGTAGCTAGGGCTACCAGTTGGAGCATTGTTGTTTTATAATATGGGGATTTGTTTTAATATTTGGGAAGTGATTTAAAAAATCAATTTTTAGGAGAAAAGTATGGATTACCAATGTTTAGCTAGAAAACGATTCCCAAAATATCACAACCCAACTATTTTACGCAAATTCTCATTTGGCAAAAAAAAACATTTATCAAAACAACATGTGCAATTATTTGCATTTGCAACTCATAGCAATTTTTTAGTTACAAAATCTCTTTTTTGTGATATTATAGTTTAACAAATAATTGTTTGGTCATGTTTCATTTAATCAAATATTATTTAATCAGATAGATGTTTCATTTGGCACAACTTACTCTTTGCAAAATATTGCATGGCATACGATTTGCATGCTTACGCTCAAACATTGAAATTATCATGCTGCATCGACGTTAGTTTTACCTTGGAAAAATAATTTACAGGTAAAAAATGGTTGAAAGGGCTTTAAAAGAGATTTGCTTTGATCGAGAGAGAGATTTGATTCCAAAAGCATTAATTTTGGAATAAACTCTTACGGTGAATCTAAAAAAGACAATTTGGTAACCCTATTCACGATTCCAATTTTTTTCATCAACTTTGATTATCAATGAATTTTATTTGAAGGCATTTGTGTGTCAGGTCCAAAGGTCAAGTCTAAATGACGTAAATATGTCATAAACGGTCGTTTCAAGTAAAAACCTAATTAGGAATTTCGTTATTGACTGTCAAGTATCGATGCCCAAAGTGCTAATAATTCGGAATAATATTCCATGGGGCGCGACTTCGAATCTTGATCGGCGGCAATTTTTAAAATATTTTGATATAAAATTGTTTATTTACATTTAAAACAATTTTTAATTACCAAAATTAGTACTAAACTTTTGCATATATTTTTTTACATAATATTCACAAAATAAATAACAAATAGAAAATGGGTCAAAGCTCGCCATCATCAGTTTTCTTAAAAATTAGAATCATACTCTAGTGAAATCAGAAACCGACTAAAATGAAAATAAATATAGTACTTAATATCTTTAAAAAGTTATGGATGCGCACAAAAAGTTATTCAAGATAATGTAACCACTAAAAAAAAAGACCGCAACAGGCGGGATCCGAACCCACACGTCTCATTACACTAGGACGAGGACGTTAGAACGATTTTCGAAATTTGTCAAGTGTTAGTTTATATTTTTTTGACAGAAGGGTGCAAACAATTGTAAACCTTATGGTGGTTTATCATTCTCTGACGGAACGAAACAGAAATTAATGTAAATAAATTATGCTCTATGAATTATGTGCAAGTTATCTATCACTGCGCAGATAGCGCCATCTAGTCAGAGAATGAAACAAACGATGGCGTAGGTAAGTTTTAGTTCCATTTACTCACCACCTTCGCTGTCTTTCGCGCGAATTAAGGTGGAAATTTTCGAAGTACCGAGACTGACTCTCTGTTTTACGTAGTATAATTTTTTCTCTATGGTATTACTAATCGCAATAATGCAGCTTACACAATTGAACTGTAATAATGCTTCAAGTACACCTGGGAACTAAATATGTACTCTTCAATGGAGTAAAATGCTACTTGGGTGGGTATACACTTCCTCATTGGCGATAATAAAAATAATACATAACATCGGCAATGTAAAGTCTTTTCTTTGCATTTTCAGGTCAAGTAAATATTTTAACAATTTAGACAATACTACAAAAAGATAGACTAGTTTTGAACACTTGTCTAAAGATTAGTCAACCAATTTGAAATGTTGACACATCAGACATTCGAGACATATTACTAACAAACATTTCAAATTGGTTGGCTAATCTTTAGACAAGTGTTTAGCAGTAGTCCATCTTTTTGTAGTAAAGGCCATCAGTAGTCTATTTAAGTCATGAAGTCCGCGATCCGGATTAAGTACAAAGCCTGGCGGTTGCGGATTCGAATCCCACAAGGGGCAACTAAGTAATAACTGTAATAAGCACGAAATTTACAAGGTTTTTTTCTAAAAATGAAACCTAGTTATCGCCACTTACCCTATCCATTTATCGCCCCCAAAATCCCCGTACAACATGAAAATCGTTAGATCGTTATTACCGAGATGCAGATTATAACATACAGGGTGCCCCAAAATTCACTGATAAAACGCCTTATGATATTTATGACTACCATGACCACAATTTTTTAAATACTAATATTTTTTTTGTATCGGCAACCTTAATAGTAATCCACCACAATCCTAAAATATCCGAAAGTGCCAGTAGTTTTTACCCAAAAAATCAACCAAAATATTTTTTTCCCTAAAATTTTGAAATATTTTTACTTTCAGGGCACTTTCACTGATCGTAGTATAAAAAAAAGTATCGTCACTGCACTACCATGGCAAGTTTTTTTTTAAATTGACGCAACTTACCAAGTTTCTAAAATGTAGGAAAACTAGCCAAGAAATAATAATACTAACTATTTTCAACAATAACCAAATTTCTAATTCGTTAGATTATAATCTACCGAAAAATAATGCGTTAAATTGTATGCAGTATGATACGGTTCACAATATTTCGATAGATAAAGTATAATCTAACGGTTTTTTTACAATTTTACGGTGACATAAAGATTACGATAGTAAAGAAATTTCATGCCGCAGACGTCATTGTTTTTTTATTTTAAAAATGAAAAAAACCTTAAATTAAGCTTTGTTCTGTTTAAAATCATCCGGGGTATGAAATTTCTTTACTATCGTAATCTATATAAATAAGTAATTCTTTTACTACTCTCTGTTGAAAAGGCGATATAACATATTATAAAGGTAAATTAGATGAATATTTGATGATGAATGGGGTAAAATAAAATATTTACCTTGTTTTATTGTGTAGTATGAGAGCTGTAGTCACAGGTAGTCTTTGGTATTCTGTGTCACAGGCAAACTGGGGATGCACAGCGCGTGGTCCATCTTAATGTCTTATTAAATAGGTAGGTTAGGTAATGTAGTATGTATTAGGTATTATTTATGTTGTCTTAATAATTATAGTATCGCGATAAATCATTATGATTATAATTGATAACAATTAATTATAAATATATATAAACGTTATAAATAACTCAGAATTATTGTAAAAACTAAACGCTTAACTGAATCGAATTACCTACCTATTATTGAATCTTATTAATAAGTAAAGCGAACGTGAAACATTAACTGTTTTTAATTTTAATTATGTACTTCATCCACTGTACCTTAATCGTTTCACCACAATTATGTATCCGGTAAATGCTGAGGTAACAGTATGAGCAAAAACCTAACAGGTCTTGAAATTCGGAAATGGTTGTTGAACAGCCAATAAAGTCATCCATCCGCGAACGGATTTATAAATACCTACCTATTTCATTTGGCAATCATAATTGTAGTGTTTAAAACAAAGTAACAAACATTGCTTGATATCAGTATTCCATACCTCCGTATTTTGTTTTATTAAAGAAAAATATAGCATATCTTATCATTATTGATGTAAAGCAACACACCAAAGAGGATTTAAATACTACCTAAATCTGTTTTTACTGTAGTTTCCAAAACAGAAACACCGCATTTCTTTATTTTAAAATTTTTTGCTGTATTATGGATTATATTTATTTATTAAACACAGCACAAATACCTTTAATCATACTTACAGCTCCCGAGATTTTACCACAAATTCTAAACATGACCTGCATAACCTAAGCAAGAATTATACCTACAAAGTTTCTTAATTAAAGCATTATTTTGTCTCTATGTATAAACTTTAAGCAAACTGACAAATATAAAAAAACAATCACTCCAATGACTTAGCCTTAAACTAATTAGGCACACAAATGCTCGTGCTCATCACACAACAGGAATCGAACCTACAACCAACTGGGTTTCTAGCCCATAGCGTGAACAATTAGGTAGACCACAGAGTAGATAAGTAAATTAAATTAATGAAATTCAAGCCAGATTTAGGCATAATCTAAGGAAAGTGGACCTAGAATCAGTTTTTTAGCTAATCAATGAACATTGACTAAAGCAAATCAGTGAAAGTTTCCGCGCCCAGTGAGCGCATGCTCACATTGTATAATGTTTGTAGAGCGTGAGAGGTAGCCAATGAAACGGTTAAAAGGATTTGTTCCTGATAACTACGAAGCGTGTTTCGAGGCCGGGAGAATCTCTGGATAAGTCAATTTCCAATACACGAAATACGAATGCGCACACGCAATTTATTACTCTTTAGATAGATAGATACTCTTTATTGCACACCACACAAAACAAACAGTACAAAGAAAAAATACATTAAGAATGATACAATTTAGGCGGTCTTATCGCTAGAAGTGATCTCGTCAAGACAACCTTTAGGTAGAGGACAATTTAGTAAAAGTTAGGAGGGGGAGGCGGTAAAGAGTTTAAGAAAGTAGATAATAATATAATTATTATATACTCGTTAGGTACATAAGTAGGTACTTTAGGTAAGTGCACCCAGTGTTGTCCGCACTGCTGGATGTTTCGCTTAGCTCCTGACGTCTAGACGAGAAGCCGGCATCTAAGCGAGAAACCATAGAGTTAAGAAACGTGGGAACATAGAGGTGTTGGCTCTTTCTTAGGTCCGAAATATCGGAAACACATCTATAAAAGAGGATGTACAAAGTCACTAGATATCCCAATTTATTATTTCCAATGTTTGTAACCGTAAGTTTAAACCAATAAAATATCCTTTATTTTAATCTGAATAGAAGATTCCAACCGCTAAATAATAGCTTAATATCGAATAGGTACCTAACCAGCGCTTTAGCATTGCAATTGTGAATTATTGTTATGCAGGTAATGCAGGCCACTTTGTAGCCCTTTTTTCTTGAAGTAGACATCAGTTTTTGAAAGGTGCTTGACCCTACAAAGTGCAGACAGACTCAGAATTCAGAACCAGTTACATTCTTGAGAACCCTTACCGTACCGAACTGTAAGAACTTAAGAACCCTCGCAAAACTCGCGGTAATTCAGCCCGTAATTATAAACAACGGTCGGCAACGTTTTGTTTTTTTTTTTAATACTTTTAATTAACTGAATTTGAATGATCTAGTAGTAGCCAGAATGCATACAATATTTTTTTTATGATTTCGTACCCAAACCGTGGCAACGTGACTTGTTCTATCTGTCACAGGGTTGTATGTGTATATATGTGGCCATACTGCCTGCACACCTTATTGTTAGTAAGGTGTGCAGGCAGTATGGCCTTTGCTCCAGCAACAAACACTTTTTATTGTATGATCTACTCTCTTTCCTTAATTATTCCGTATTTGACAAACTCAGAGCCCTTGAGCTTGGATCCAAATGACCGGTTAGTCGTGAACCTTTAAAGTTTATTCCTAAGCAGACGAGGTTTAAAGTAGCGTGTAATAAATTGCCTTGCCTAAGCCCAAGGGGTGTCGTGTCTTGCATTACAAATGGCATAGGTTGCACCCAAAAATTAAAATCCCTATCTTTTTTTTTAATTTAACAAAAATGATAAGTACTTCTTTTATCTAGATCTACTACGATAGGAGTTCATTAATTATGTCGCAGAATATACAGGCAGGGTCATTTGTAAAACATCAACAACCTCGCAAGACTAGGTATACTTGGCGTCACGTAAAAAGAGCGGTGGCCAAAATAGGAACTAACATTTTCAGTACTGCTATATAGAAGTGTTCGGTGGAGACAAGTCGCGCCACCCTCCAGCGTTCTTTTTATTTGACAAAAATTATAGGTAATATCATAAAAACAACATTTTTTTCTACAACTTTTGATAATTTGACACATTTTACTTTTATACAAAAATAATTATCAATTTAATTTGACGTCTAAATGTTCTTACTCTGTGCGCATCAAATGTTACGACAGGAAAATCATTTTTATTTATGTATTGATTATGATAAAACTCGTAATACAAATGTTGAATATGATGTTAGCTATCCAGTCGTGCGAGATTGGTTATGTTTTTCAAATAACACTGAACAATAGTATTAAGGTACAGAACACGCACTATGCAAACTCATTTAAATAAAAATAAATCTCTCCGCACGAGAATAAAGTCCAATTCCGGTCGCATATTCATCTACCTAGGTACTATAATAATAACCTAAAATTCTCGAATGCAAGCTAAAATGTAACCAACATGCGACGCGCGAGTGTCTATTTCTAAGAAAGTGTCAAACAGGTAGCATATACTAGGTAATAGTCAATAAATGTGTTTTTGATAACGTAACTCTCTTCAACAAATCATCATCATCATATCAGCCTGTTGCAGTCCACTGCTGGACATAGGCCTCCCCCAAGGAGCGCCACACCGCACGATATCCCGCCCTTTGCATCCAGTCGCTGCCAGCTGCCTTCTTCAGGTCATCGGTCCATCTAGCCGGGGGGCGTCCTACACTACGTTTGCCACGTACTGCCACTTCAGCTTGCTACATTTTTGGACAATATTAGTCACCTTAGTCTTACGTCGTATGACCTCGTTCCGGATTTTATCCCTTAATGAGATCCCCAACATAGACCTTTCCATAGCACGCTCAGTGACGTGTAGTCGGTGGGCCAACTTGACTGTCATGTTCCACGTTTCGGCTCCGCAGGTTAAAACTGGAAGGACGCATTGGTTAAACACCCGGCTTTTCAGGCACTGCGGCAGTGTCAACGTGAAGATATGACGCAATTTGCCAAATGCTGCCCAGCCAAGCTGCACTCTTCTGGCGATTTCCCGCTCGAAGTTGTCTCTACCGAGCTGTAGTACTTGACCAAGGTAGACGTACTCTTGGACAACATCGAGCGTAGTGCCCTCGACGTAAATTGGTTCCGGGATGACATGTCCGTTGAAAATTACCTTTGTCTTGTCCAAATTCAAACAAATCGCGGCTCCTAAAATAATGAAAATTTGTTACAGTGTTACAACTATGCCGAGCAGAAATATCGGAGATCATACCGGGGACCTGGTTTTCGGCAAACGCTATCAACGATGGATACTCGCCGAAACCGATATCAGAGATATTCTCGACTGAGCCATCACCAGCATTCTCGCCGACAAAGCCTATCGTTGTCCTGCCTTCCTTCTCGTCTTTACAACCAGATCCTGAAGTTACTCACTTATCGACAAATACACCTGGCTTCTATCCCTCTAGCACCCCGCTCCCTCCATCCAGCACACAATATCCAACAACTAATAACCAGTATGAACAATCTAGTACTCCATATCCACCGTCTAGTTCTTCCTTTCCGCCATCGAGTACTCCTTTTCCACCTCAAAGTTCCAGTTATCTGCCAACGAGTTACCAATCAACGCTTTCTTCTCTTCTACCCAGTTCAGTGACTACCCCAGCTCCCACTTTAAGCGAACTCTTTGATTGGTCACAATCACCGCTAACTCAATCTCAACCTCAGTTCACAACGCAACCAAAATCAACCCAAAGGGAAGGCAAGAGTACTCTGTCGCATCAACAAAGTGTAACGTTTGAATTGCCGCAGACAAGACAGACGTTACCACCACCGCTATTTCTACCCCAAACGCAAACCACAGCGCCGCCAAACTACTTTGTGATATATCAGAATGCGCCGCAGTCGCTTCAGTCCTTCCCATTCCCGCAACAGCAGTCGTCTGAACTGACGCAAGCCCCGTTGCTTGTAACATCTCCGTTGACAGTAACAACTCCACTTCCTCCTTCGACTACACTTACTACACTTTCTGACGGAACTATTACCCCTTACATTACAAATGCACTCTCAGATGGCACTAGTCGGCCGACGATTACATTCCGGTCTACGCCCCCGACGGTTACCGCTCGAAACCAGCCATGTCCTCCCTCAACTAATTTACCTAATCTTCTGGGCCGGAACACAACGCCACCGTCGCTGAACGTTCATCCTGGCCCGCCCAGAGTTCCGTTTATGCCAAATCTCAAAATCCGTGTGGTCGCCCCTAAAGGCTCAATAACAAACGTGAAGATCAACCCTTCAACGACACCGAAGCCACAACCGACTAGAAGGACCAAGAAGCCTAAGAAGAACACGTACGACGCGTGTTTGGACTCTTGCAAGGGGAGGAAGGATCCCTTATGCGCGGTTCCGCTGGCGACTGTTATAGTAGACCCGAAGACGTTAAAAGGATTTAACTCAATTTGCCACATGGCTTGTTACAACTCGTACAAACCGGACCGTGAGTATTATTTACTTAATTATACGTTTATTTAAATTAGGCATGCACCTAATACGCAAGTCAATGTTACGGAAAACATTAATTTCATTCATACAATAAACTACTGGACAACATTATTATTAAGTATTTATTTTTACGGTGCATAAGCATTGAATCTGGGCATCTATAGACTGCTAAACCAACGTATTATACAGGGTTGCATTGCAAAAGGGGTGCCAAATTTTCAGGGACCACTCAGAATCAGTAACTAAATCGATCTACGACATAAACAATCTAAAAAATAAACTATTTTTTTTATTACTATCACCTGTTCAAAGTTCATAAAAAATACGCACTATCTCTGTGTAACCTAGAACTGCTAAGTTCAATGCAATAATAGTCACAATGGCGCGCGAAAACAAAACTTAGCCTTTTCGATGTAAGGTACATTTCTAACCGCAGGAGCCTCCGCGCATACCGAAGGTCCAAATCGACAACAAATACCTACCATAGGCAGTGCACCTCTAGATTTTATATTTTAAATTTGGCACCCCTTTGTAATGTAACCCTGTATAGCGTTTGCTTCACGCATAAATTTATTTCTAATAAATACTTATAACTTGCCTAAAAATAGAACATTGAAATGAGTCCGTTCTAGTTGCACTAACTTTCTGACGGACAGAAAGGTTGCGAAAATGCGTTTGTTTTTTTACACTGATGATGATTAATACTAGGTAATTTAAAGGTAAGTAGTGCGGAAAACAATCTGTAAGCAATCCAATGAACCGGTTATGTACGCTCGCACATTCATGAAATCTCACGTAATTTGCTTTACCAAAAAAGTTATTGGAAGAAATATTGCGTGTATAATAAAACTGCAGGGGTAATACATTTCAAGAAATACTTTCGTTACTTACACAATCATTTTATAATTTAATTGCATGATCAGTGGTCACATACTACTCTGTCAAGAAAGTACCGGGAAAAGATTAATAATACACAAAATGTTAGTTATTCATCCAAATTTATTTTATCACCTTCAAAGTATGCTCCTTCAGAAGCGATACACTTACGCTAACGAATAATCCAATCATCAATACATTTTTTAAACGCTTTTTCCGGAATCGAATTCAGTTCTCGCCGCGAATTATCCTTTGTCTTCTACCGAATGAAATGGGAACCACGAAGTGGTAATTTGAGTTTAGGAAAAAGAAAGAAGCCGGCTGGAGCCATATCTGGTAAATAAGGTGGCTCGATGGTATTTGTTGAGTTTCTGGTCAAAAATTCGTTCACAATGATTGCCTTGCGGGAAGGCGCATTATCGTGGTGCAAAATCCAAGAATTTTCTTTCCACAAATCTGGCCTTTTCGTCTTATTTGGTCTTTTAAACGCCGCATAACGCTTAAATAATCCTCTTTTTTTATCGTTTGACCTTCTGGCAAGAATTCTGAGTGCACAACACCGCGACAGTCAAAGAAAACAGTCAACATGACTTTGACTTTCGATCGAGTTTGGCGCGGTTTCTTCGGTTTCGGTTCAGTTGAAAGGCGCCACTCCGAAGCTTGTTGACTAGTTTGCATGTCAAACTTGTAAACCCACGTCTCGTCACCAGTAACAATGCGTTTCATGAATGTTGGGTCGGAATTGACTCGTTCTAGCATGTCCTCAGCGACTCTTTTGCGATTGAGTTTTTAGAGAAAATTCAGGTCTTTTGGGACTAGCCGAGCAGCAACATGTTTCATACCCAATTGATTATTAAAAATGGTACGAATCGACTAGTGTGATACAGAAAGTTCGACGGCTAGCTCTCTCAAACTTGAATGAGGATTTTCAGTCACTATTTCCTTCACTTTTGCGATGTTATTTTCAGTAGCAGACGTTGATGGCCTACCAGAGCGAGGCAAATCTTCCATCACATCTCGACCGCTTTTGAACGCTTTGTACACGTAAACGTTTTGCATAAACACGTGTTTTTGATAAAGTCGAATCACCGTAAGCCTTCTGTAACATTTAAAAAAATATATAATTTTGAATTTGGAACCATAAACAAATCATCAATTCCCGAAACTTTTTTGACAGAATAAATACCGAAATCACGACTTGTATTCCTTATCGTTTCAAAGTGTTCCTTAATATTACACTACCGTGGAATGTGTGACAATACTTGATTATTAAAGTAATATTTCATCATCATGTCAGCCTATTGCAGTCCACTGCTGGACATATAGCATAGACGTAAGCCTCCCTCACAGACGGCCTAATTTTCATCCGTCCACTGGCAGCCAGCATCCTAAGGTCCATCGAGCTGGGGGCCGTCCTACACTACGTTTGCCAAGTAATGCCTATTTTTTATACTTTTACAGCATATGAAAAGCTCGTGGACGGCCGTTGTGGACGGCTTCGTACGCGCATCATACGAGTCGATGGTAACCAGAAAATCCACAGGGAGGAGCTCAAGAAATCAGAGTACAGCGTAATTAACACTGGCCCAAAGACTGTTGTTGAGTTTGCACACGGAAATAACAAAAATTAAAGACATTAAATAGATTTTTTCAGCGATTTAGTGAAAACATTATGCGCCAAATATAATTCATGAAGTATATAGTAATTAACATGAATTTGTAGAGGTTTAACGGTCCGACTGTGCATGAGGATTTGGCGAACACATTTTATTTTCATTGCTTGCGACTGGAAATGGCACTTGATACACTAAACGTGTTAAATTTAGTGGCATTAAATTACGTTTAAATAATATCGTCACAAATTGTAAATATAAATATTTGACGAAGAATCCATTCTTAGATTTAAGGATTTAATAAAAACATTTAATGTGAAACTGAAAACAATGAGATGAAGATATTTTATGAAAACTTTATATGTATTTTAAGGTAGCTTTACTACTATTTATCTTTTAATACTATTTAATAATGAGTTTCAAATCTAATGACGGTCTATGTCTTATAAAATATAGAAGGCTGGAGTTGGACGCATATGGATTAAGTGAAACCTGGGCTTCAAGTAGGGTATACCTTACTAGGGGTATGAATAAGCAGATTGGCTCATTTAAAAAAAATCCTAATTGGCTTATAATACTACAGTAATGTTTTTTACAAATCTTGTAATATTTTATAAATATAACATAATTTCTAGGATTTTTTAAACTTAACAGCAACTTTCCGCCTACTTTTTTACTAGTTTAATAAACTGTAAGTAAATGACTGTGATCTTTACTCCGTCCTTGCTTTTTTATTGAATCATAAAGTTACTTTAGGTAATTTCAATTTCACTCAGTAATTTGACTTTTGAACCTTATTCAATTACAACGTTCAAAATGTATTGCGCTAGAAGGAATCGTAGAGATAATATTTCAGATTACTGACTCTGACTGACTTTAGGTAATTTGTAGGTAAATGAAATAAATGTTTGAATTATTTTAACGATGACACAGTTGTGGAGGTCCAAATGTGTGAAATTATTGCAACCATGTTGAGATTAGTCGTTTTTTTTTTTAAATAAATGCCTAAATAAGTGTTTATTGTTTTATTATTTACAGTGACCACTTGATTGATTGTTTTAAGCTGTAAGCAGTTACAGATATATACTTAATGCTAAAACTGCTGGATAAGTATAAAAAAACTTAGCCAGTATGGGACCGTTCAAGTATTACGTAAGCACTATAGGGGGGCGGGGGGGTCTCTGCTTTGCTTATTTTTGATGACATTGGGGGTGGGGGAGTCTAGATGGTGATTACGTCAGCATCAGTCGCGTAAAAAGAAATTAACTATACTTTTTAACCGACTGCCAAACGAGGAATATTTACTCATATATGGCATTTTCGGGGATTCCCACAAATAAATGAACACGTTACTCGCTTAGAAGCGAGTAGGGGAATTACTGCGCGCTGCTGACTTGTGTAATTTTTTTCCGTCAATTTATTGTTTCGTTTCGGTACAATTGATGATTTGACGTGTTTATTTATTTTTTAAACTTTATTGCACGGACAAACAATATAAGGCGTAATTACAACTTACGCTGCTACCTGATGCAGGCTTAATGGTTTAAAAGGGCGCTACGGTCACTAACATAAAAATATAATTTTATAAAATATTATTATTTCAAAAAAAAGCAACAATTATAATATTTGTACCTTACTCTTATAATACATTAAAAGAAGAAAAATGTATAATAATGTTTACGTTACCATGGGGGGTAAGAGCTTTGATTACTTTTGCTGACAAGGGGGAAGGGGGGGTAAATAATTGTAGTAAATCTGCTTACGTAATACTTGAACGGCCCCTATACACTAGTTAGCGACATCATATTATCTTGTTTGTTTAAATTTTTTTAAAACCTACATTAAAACAGGGTGTCTGCGCGAGTTGCACAAAACAACCAAGTCACTTAAATCCATTGAAAATCAATACATTAACATTGACTTTTCGATCAAAAGAAGTGACGCGATTATTTTGTGGAACTCGCACTAGGCCCTCTGTATACGATACGAGTTGTTACGTACAACGCTCGTCAAGATGGATGAAGAATTTATGTAAACAAAGTGCTATCATTTATCTTTCTTCTGAATTCTGAATTAAATTGAGAAATATAGCAAAGCAAATGCAACGGGGTACAACTAGCGGCACCGATGTTGAGTTGGGCGAAAGATGCACAGAAGACCATTACGATTACGTGATTGGCTAGTAGTGCGATGCGCCTGAAACGCCGACCGTGATTGGTTGTTAGATCCGCGCAGACGCGTCGCCGCACTCTGATTTTCTCTTAAGCGCAAAGCTATCCCCACTCTTTGCTCCAGCGCTCATCATCGGTACTGTACAGCTAGTACTCAATAAATTATCGTTATAATAATAATTAATATCAAAACAAACATCCGCCACCCACCGAAGGCGAAAGAGAATGTCAAATCCAAAATTCGGCATGTAAAGAAAAATATAAGTAACCTATGCTAATTCCAAAAAAAAAATCGAGATATTACACTTTATAACTGTATTTTGATATTTACATCACTTAGAATTACAAAATGATGTTTATTTTTACCAAAATACAAAAATGTATTTGCCATTCATACGACCTCTAATTACGGAGAAGCAGGGGCGTGCGGTGCATATAGGCAATTAGGCAGTGCCTACCTGATAGTTGAAATGAGGTAGGCAGTAGGTACCTATAAATGTGGATTATTGATGAAAATCAGTGGTTTTCATAAATAATCCACATTTGTAAGTACCTACTGCCTACCTTGAAATAAAACCAATGCACGCCACTGCTAACATCACACTTCACAAAGTTTGCGCGTGTGAGCGTGTGTTCCATGTTTTTTGAATGCTCTAAGGTTTTTTCATGAAAAATTACACAGATTTGAATGGCAGGACACGTCAAATGTTATTGTGTGAGTAAAGATACGTTCACTGATCATGTAATCACTTTGTACAGGCTTACTTACTACGTCATCAAATCAAAAATAAAGAAAAAAAAACTAGTTCTTTAAAAAATATTCAAGTTTTTCAAATTAGTTTCCTCAAATGGTTTACACTTTCAAAAAAACATAAAAAATATACCCTTAAAATCACTTTACATACCACATTGCGAGGGAGACTTGCGAGGAGCTAGGGGTTTTAAACGCTTTAAAAAAACAGTGTTATTGAAAATGTTTATATAATCTATTATTAATTCATAACTTACAACTAACTTGACAGTCTTATTAAATTATATTTACAACAATTAACATTATATCGTTATCGAGTAGGTACATATTTTGAAATCTAAGTTCATTGTTGAATTTATTTCAGATCTTTTGAATTTGTGTAATACAAGTTCTACTTTTTGTTCATAGAAGATGTCAAAATAAAAGTGATTGAAGTTTTGTCCAATAATCTAAGTAAGTCCCAAATTCAAAACTGAATAGTCAGTCCGGCGGGTGAGTAAAGTTGCTACTTTGAATAAATAATAGAGCGCCGACGCCCTTAAACGGTGGACACCATCAGACAGACTTCTAATGATAAACCTGCAAGGCCTACTTGAGCAACTAAGGATTACAGTGATAAGCTTCATGTTTAGCTGTCAGTTTGTATGACGTTAACAGACAAAATGTCAATCTCACACTAAGCCAATCCGGTTAATCCGTTATAATCCGGGTAGCTTCAGAGTAATGCGTGTATGGTCAGTACGGATCGCCGAGAGGAAACACACACAAGACATTACAAAATTGTTTTACAGTACCACAGATTGCTTCGTTACGCTCTCAACGCGGAGCCCGCAGATGTTTAGTATCAGCTTTAAACTAAATCTGATATAAGCATTTGAAATTTTCATTGTATTTCAATTTTAACTCAAGGGCATAAAGTTTAAAATTTTATTTAATTTATAAAATCAGCTTCTGATGAAACAACAGATTGTTGCTGATGCTGTGAGTGTGTGTGAGCAGATAAAAGAACAGTTGATTCAGAAGCTGATTTTGTATTTTTAGGGAAATACCCGACTACATTTTCACCCTGTATAGAGAATCTAAGGACATTATCCAGTAAATCCAAGACACGTATGTGCTAACGTATGCATATAAATCCTATGGTGTAGTCAGAAATTGGATATAATGTTTTTTTTATTATTTCCATACAAAACTGTTACTGTCAACCATTTTCGCAGAACGACCCATGCAGCGTAGTTTTATATAAATCCAAGTTATAAAGCGTAGGGTTTTTTACCGTTTACTACTAGGAATCGACACAAAAGATTCCGATTGTGATTTCAGCTCTCGGCGATTTGTCTTGTGTTCAAAAAATACAGGGCGAGTCAAATTAATAGATCATAGATGAAATGTACGTTGAGCGCCATATGAGTCACCGCCTTCGAACAACAGATTTTTTATTTTGTCCTGTTTCGTAGCAGTCAAAGTCAAAATATACACAGTGAATATAAATAATTTATTAGCTGCTGCCCGACTTTTTTAGACTCAAGAATTGTTATAGTTTAATTAAGTGTGATTTGGCTCACCCTGTATAACACGGGCCTTAAAAAATATTAATCCTACAGTCCAGGACATAAATAAATAGCTCTACAAATACTGTGCCATATCAGTTGCAGCCTAAAACCTCTGCTGGAAGTTGGGCTGTTGCTGCGACTGGCCGCCCTGTTGTTGGCCACCGAACATCATCTGTTGTTGTTGATGGAACTCCTGTTGGCCGCCCCCTGTCGCATTGTTGCCTTGGTTTGGACCTGAACAGTTGAAAAATACAGTTAATTTTGATTGTTTTTAAAATCGATTGATATAATTGGTTTATGGAACAATGCCTTGACCGCATTTGCCAATGTACACCGATTAACAGTTCATACTATACTCTTAATGAGATTGAAAATGCTTTATCGTTAATTAATAAATTGCTGAATCGGCAGAATGATGTGGTCTTCTTGAGAAAACCTAACAATGGTTTTGGCGTAATTAAATGCGGTTTGTGTTATAATGATAATTTCATTATTAAAAAATATTGTACAGTAAAGTGTAAAATAAAAGATTACTAGGGTTTAATATCGAATAAACTCGCTCCATTAAATTTCTCGATACCCAAATAAATCAATCAGATTTCGTTTGGGCGCATCACTATAAATGTCAACAGGAAACTGACACAGAACTCATCTTATCTCGGAAAGACTATAGTTGATGATTGAATAACCGAACATTTGAAGTTAGTTAAGATTCGACCTTTGGATTAGGATTCCGAGCGTTTGAATCCATAGTCAAACGTATACTGGCCCTCAGCATACTCGTGTAGGCTGTGTAAACGAACCTCAACAAATTACGACGCTGTCTGGCGTCTAAATACTCAATACGAACATTGGTGAGCATTCTTTAAATGTCGATACCCAAAGTGTTTAAATGATAATATTTACCTGCCATCCTCATTCTTTTAGCATTATTGGCGCCGTGGTCGTGACTGTTGGCTTGTACTTGATTTTGTTGAGTCTGCAATTTGTTTTTAAAAGTAGTTACAAATTGTTCTTACTGGATAAGTCCTCACTTACTTAATAGGAATTATGACATGATTGTCTAAATTTTGAACTCTTTACTTTTCTAGGTTACAAGCAGATTCAAAAGATGGCCTCGCAAAATTCACCTTTGCATCATCCAATTCCAAACATGAGGTAATTTCTTGTTAAAAATATTACGAGCCTTATTTTAAAGGATGGTTCAGAATCGAGTCTAAAATACAATTAAATATTTTAAAATCTGTGGCACTTATTTCAACATCAGGTTTGAGGGAGTTCATTTATAATGTCCATCAAAAACAAAGATATTCATCTAGTTTTCTTTTTAAATAGGAGTAGATGGACAAGTAACCGAGATACTGAGAAAATGGCCAAAAGAGCTAAGAGCTCGATTTCGGTGATAATCGAATGGTATATTTATTTATGTATTTAATCACATATAAATAGTATTTTTATTTTAGCAGGGAATTATTTTTACTATTATAGACATAGTCACGAAACTAGACACTCTAGTCCTTCCTTGCTTGCTTATTATCGCGCCACAGGGCAGCGGTAGTGGGACGCAGCAGTCGACCTTTTAAATCTGGTCTTTATCTCAATAAAAGCGTGTTAAAAACAGGGAACTTACATTAGGTTGCTGTTGGTTCTGCCTTGCCTTGGAATCGCTTTTGTCCTCCTGGTCGTCATCAGTCAAAAACTCTCGCTTAGGATAAGGTATAGGACAACCCGCGAATACATCCTATGGAAAAGTATTTTTTCAAATTAATAAGACATTTATTATTAAAGGACACTACTCACTACACTACCAGTTATAAAAAAAGGAAAAAAGAATACCACCTGAGGTCGATGATTTTTTTCAAGTGTTATTTATCTTCAATGAAAAAAGAACTACACAAAAAACAGATAACATTCGTAATACAATTTTTTTTAAATACGTGATAACTTTATAAGGAAACGTTGATGGTACTCGGACGCTTAGACCGATGGAGTGGAAGAGAAACAGATGCGTCACAACCTTTGGTAACAACACAACCCGAACGCTTAGGCCGATCGTGCCTCTCTATCGCTTGTTCCGCGACACAAGACACAAATAAAACACTATTACAGATTTTAATCATACAACTAGTGGCACGGAAGTTGAGCGCTGGGCGAAAGTAGGGCAGAAGACCATTATGAGTAATCATAATGGTTATTGGCTATTCGCGCACCGCGCCTGCACCGCCGGCCGTGATTGGTCGTTAGCTTCGCGCACCCGAGTATGATACGATGCTCGTCTCGTAAGATGCGCAAAGCGATCCCCACTCTTTGCCCCAGCGATCAACATCGATGCCGCGTACTGCTGGGTAAGGGCTTTGCCATTCCTATCCTACATGCTTCTCTATTAAAGTCCAAGGTCTGCCAATTCTTTCAGTAATATTGCTTATTTTAAAAATGTACATTATATTACTGAAAATATAAATTCAACCTGTATTTATATTTATTTTATAGTCTCATCCAGACCTCAACCCTAATAAAACTGGCTTTTCTAACTACATAATATATATTGTAAAGTCCATATTTTTTTTAAATATTAACATGGCACATAAATATGGCACATTGTTGTCACGGACTTTTGTATTGGTAGTTTATGTTTTAAGTCAGAGTTTAATAAAAGGTGTATGAATAATTATCATAGAAGAAGCCTGCCGGGACAGCTAGTGCTAAATAAAGAAAAGGATGACTAAATAAAAAGAATATTATTAGAACTTATAAAAAAGTGTAGAACTTGATACTCACGGGTGTTGTAGGTGGATCTTCAGTGAAGTATGGGTCTTGCATAGCCTGTTCTGATGTTATTCGCCTATTAGGGTCCATAAGAAGTAGTCTTTGGAGTAAACTAAATGCTTTGCTGTCTGGTTTTATTTTATGCCTATCCATGTACTTACTTAGTGAGCAATTTTGGTAACTGAAACAATAATAAATTTATCTGATTATAAACAAACATGTTCTTTTAATCATAAATAATCTTAATTTAATTGCCACTTGTCGAATTTCTTTGTCCAGGATTATACATTTATATGTACACACATTTATATAAAGTATATAGGAAGAAAACTTACTTTGATCTTTTAAAATCCTTAACTAATGTGGCATGTTCTGGCATTTTCTTTATATCCTCCCAATCCTTCTCCTGTGGAAACCCCATAACATTGAATATCCTATCCAGTTGGTCATGGTGGTACGGATTACTTGTCTTGATATCTTCTTGTCGACAATGAAAAATAGGCTCAGATGTGAGCAGTTCTGCAAATATGCACCCGATGGCCCATATGTCTGAAAACGAGATTTATTAAAAAACACTAAGGTAAACAGTAAATATATTAAGATAGAAAATGAACATACTTCAACTGCCAAACTATCTTAGATAATATAACTCCTGTAACAGATAGTGACTTTCCTTCCTTGAAATATTTACAACAAACTTTTTAGTATAGTGCTTACGGTGAAGCCAGGTAATTAATCACATAGTGATTTAGACTTTTTTTTCAATAATGAACATTATGTAACGGTAATGTTTACGATGTTCATTATTGAAAATAAAAATTACTATCGGTAAGTAGTCAAGGCTCTTGTATTATAGAAACCAGAAACTAGTGTCAACAAAATGAATAAATTATTTCACTATGACCAGACCGAGAACAAATTACTAAGTCTATGACAGCAAATTATAGTATTGACAGTATGTTTACCAATGGCTTTGGTATAATGTCTCGCTCCCAGCAGCAACTCTGGTGCCCTGTACCAGAATGTCACAACAACAGGATCCAAGTCAGCAAGTGGCTTTAGCGGTGCATTGAAGAGCCTCGCAAAGCCCATGTCAGCTATTTTCACTCTGCCTCGTTCCGGTCCTTCCCCCATTACAAGAATGTTTGCTGGTTTCTGAAATCAACAGTAACATGACATCTACAACTATGATTTACAGTAAATGTTTTTGTTAAGAAATACCTAGTAGTTTAGCATGCAAGCATTGCCAAAAGTTTTTGCCTTTATGAGTACGAATGAGAAACAACTAGTTATGGAATAAAGGTAAAAAAATTGTACATCATAACAAAAATATATTTTATTCTAACATTGGAGCTACATAGGTTGAAAAGGTACCTAGTGAGTAAGTAGGTTAGGCTCAGAATATATGTATCTATAAGGGGTCGCCCCTTGCCCCCAAACCCCTTACATCACCCACCCGCCTCCCCCCACCATTTATGTACAGTTTAGACAAATTCTTACCAAATCTCTATGAAGTACCCAATTTGAATGTAAATAGTGTATGCCATCCAAAATCTGATAGAGCAGGCTTTTCACCATTCCCTTTGGGACCATTACTGACTTCTTGTTAGCTTTGGCTGCTCTGTGAAACTTTATGATGTGCCACAAATCATGTTCCGCATAGTCAAACAGCAGCCAGACCTTACGGTCTGTGTGGGAGAGAAACACCCGGATGAGATTGATAACATTGGGGTGTTTCAGCTCGCGGAGAAGCTGTAAGAGGAAAAAAACAAGTTGTTCAATCGTTTTTAAATGGGTTTGTCGCTAATAATAGAACTATGGACTGCCAGATTACTAAATACTGTAGCTTTACCGTAGTTGCAGCTAATTTGCTATAAAATCTAGTTAACATCATAATAATAATTAAAAGAAAAATAAATTGACTAAATTTTAATCTAATATTCCTGGACAAGCATGCCAAAACCATCTACATAACCTAAGCACAAGCAATGTTAGATTAATTTGATACTGCAACTGCATGTATATCTAGATTTTAGTTTGTAAAAATAAAAAAATTGTCGTCTACAAAATATATGGAAAGCGTCGCTTACTGCGATTTCCCTACACGCCGACATGGACAAACCAGTCCCTTCGATTTGTTTCAACGCGTAGTCCTTAGTATCGGAGCCATCCTTTCTTCTCGCCTTGTACACATGCCCGTATGTCCCCCGCCCAACCTTACAACCTTCGAAATCAAACAAATCTTCTACTTTAGAACGCTCATTCTGTGTCTTCACTTTGAAATCATAGTCCATCATTACAGGCGCCATTGTTTTGTTGTTTTGAAAATTATCGCCCATATTGATTAGTTTACCGCACAATTCATGGTTTATTTAAAAATAGGACAAGAAACAAGCACATTAAAGTTTTTAGAAATAAATAACTATCAGAAAATATAGTTTAGCGTGCTCGCTTGCTTGCGCTTGTATTTTTTTTTATAATATGACATTGACGTTTCTATTACATGACAGACGATTTCACAGTTTCACTTCATTTCACTTGTTCATTCACTTCACGTCACTACTTTAGAGGGCCTACCTAGTGCAAATTAGGTAGTATTGGGTAGTACTGTGCAAGTGCAACAATGACCGCGTCGTCACTTATTTTGATTGAAAAGTCAATGTTAATTTAAATTACTTTTCGATCAATTTAAGTGACTTAGTTGTTTTGTACTCTCACTAGGCACCCAGGCTGCCCAGGCATGATCCTTCGAAGTATGTACGGACAACAGCACGTCGACCTACCACAAAATGTCAAATTTTCTCATTTGAAAATGAACTCTATATGTCAGGCTTAAAGTTGAAAATCTATTGGAGAATTTTTGACTTGGGGTAGGTCCGTCCAAAATACCTCAGTGCCTAAAGACGAAAGTATACAACCAGTGTGTGTTACCAGTGATGACATACGGAACTGAAACGTGGCCTCTTACTATGGGCCTTATTAAGAAGCTTAAAGTTGCACAGCGCGCTATGGAAAGGGCTATACTCGGTGTTTCTTTGCGAGATCAAATCAGAAATGAGGAGATCCGTGAACGAACCAAAGTCGCTGACATAGCTCGACGGATTAGCCGGCTGAAGTGGCAGTGGGCGGGGCACATAGCACGTAGAACTGACGGCCGATGGGGCAGAAAGGTTCTGGAATGGAGGCCGCGTATAGGCAAGCGCAGCGTAGGACGCCCACCCACAAGGTGGGCAGACGACCTGGTAAAGGTTGCAGGACGACGCTGGATGCAGGCCGCTTCCAATCGGCCGATCTGGAAGTCACTGGGGGAGGCCTATGTTCAGCAGTGGACGTCCTGTGGCTGAGATGATGATGATGATGTAGGTCGACGTGATGTTGACTGTACATAACCATGAAATTCTTGGATCACCACCCACTCCCCAAGTACAGTTTTTAGATTGAAGTCGTAGTTTTGCTCATTTAATATACGATCAACCTCATTGCAAAGTAGTACAAGGAAGGGTTCAAAAAATTAGGTTAGAAGTAGGGTTAGTGTTGTACATTTTCAAAGTTTTAAGGGGGAAAATACATAATCCGGAGCTACTTCCGATACGCGGAGAAGACGGCGGCCGCAGCTGCTGGCGGCGCCGCGCGCGCGCACTCAGATGCTGAGCAAGGCGTGGCGATGCAGTTAATCTTAGTTGGATAGGTGCACAGCGACGACGGTGAGTTATACACTCGCTTCTCCTGCTCCTGTTGGACCGTTGGACGACAAAGTACCAAGGTCCAGTTAACATTATGTGACCTTTCCAGCCGATGTAGCATCGTACGATTTAGTAAATGAACCACCGTACATTTTGAACAAAAAAAAACAGGGTTTTCTTTAAGTAAATTACTTAATCCGGTTCCAGACCAGACCTATTCAGGTGTTCGTGATTTACTAAATCTTGTTAAGGGATAATTCTAAACAAGACCTAAAAAACCAGGCAGCTTAAAACTTTGACACTGAATCAAAGTTAGGAGCAAGAAACCTCAAACCAATCACTTAAACTTAAAAGGTCTATCAGAGGATCGTTATACGGATATTTTGTGTTACAGTTACTAACACAAACACACTTAAACAAGACAAATCAAAAAGATTTAAATATGTACCTATGTATGGGATAGCTTACATTTGAAGATAATAATTAACATTTAAAAAGTGAAAAACTAAAATAGAGTTCTATGTGGGACATACCTAGATTTAAAAAAAATGAAATGATCAAGATTTAGTACCATTAACTAGGTAATCGATCGGTCGGATCCCTAGATTTTTTTAAAATAATTATGAAATGGTCAAGATTTACTACCATTAACTAGGTAATCGATCGGTTTATTTATTGTTTTATTATCGGTTGGATCCCTAAAGAAACACTAAGAGAAATATGGTAAGAGAATGAAAGAGATGGTCTGATAATAACACTAAAAAAGTATTTGGAACAATCTACCAGGCGCAGACCGTGATGAACGAAAAAGCGAATCTTGTATGAGAACATGCTGAATAATAGGAACAATTAAATGCAACGTGGTTAAATAAGCACTATAACTAACGATCTATTTATAGATGTTTATTATTAATAGGTTTTTTAGCTACGTACGAATACCTAATGGACGACTCACCTACGGCTTATCAATACCGCGCGCCGCTGGATTATTTGCTAAAATATGTTTATGTCAGGTATAAAAAAACTGATTTTAAAAAACCGTATAAACGAAAAAAAATATTTAACTGGGAAAGACATTCTATATACATATTTCGATAAACATAAAAATACCAAATATTGTGTTTTAATAAAAATATCAATTATTTTGATAAACTCAACTTATAAAATAATTATTTTTTAATCATTTATCATTTATTAAAATGTCAAATATAAAAGTCAAATATTTCTAACCAAATGGCTATCTCCATACATACATTCAGCCTATACTCGATTTTTATATTGTGTACACCACTTTTATATTCGAGTCAAAAGTCATCCATTTATTCCATCACTTTGTTGGCGTACCTGTTAATGTTTACCTTCATGCATGGGATGTTAAGTGAACAGACAGACAGACAAGACGGACGGACATAGCGAAACTATTTTTTTTTTCAACAAATAGGTACTTTTATTTTAAAATTCACCATCTGTACAACTCAATGGTATCTAACACTCGTCAATTCTCATTGAAAAGGAAATAAAAAAGCAACCTTAAAGAAAAGCTTAATCTGAAATTTAAGAATTAACTAAGTAAATTATTTGATTAGATTTGTGCTCTCGGGTAAAATCACAAATTCAGCACATCCAGTTTCCAGCCAAATAACAAGTTATAAATAAACCGTAAAATCAATAAGACGACTAGAAAACAAAAAGTCTGCGATATCACCCAATCAGAATTAACTTGACTGATATGATGTGCATGTTGCACATGCGCTGTTTTAGCGGCGGGGCGGGGGGGACCCAGTCAGTGGAATCATCTTTACTTTCTTTGTATTTCAAAAAAGTTATGTAGAGCCCTAAAGTTATGTAACCAAATAATAAAATGAATTTACATATAACATACTTTTCACTACGGTAACTCTCTAATAATAGCAGAATATGATGCTTATACGGCATCCCAAATGAATGAATATATTCTATCAACAATCACACAGCCTACCAATTAGCTAGCCCCAAACTAAATTAAGCATCTAGATAACGTATGAACATAGCTTTATGAACCTCCAAGATTTAAGTATAAAATTTATGTTCATGCTTATCACATAAACATTTGTACCTTGAACCCTGAAACCTGACTGAAACCACCTTCCTTTGTAGTTCTGAAAACGAACAATTACACTTTGCGGTCGTCAATACAATAAAAGTTCACGTTAGCGCCTCTCCTTTAATAAGTTAACTAAAACAGGAATATAGTGGTCATTGATACCATCCATGGTGAACGTCATCAAATCTTAGTTGAAGCACGAAGTCTTCTCAAAAAAGTCATTTAATGAAAGAAAAACTAGAAAGCTTTTTCTAGACTTTTAATATTTATTTCTAAAGTTTTATTATTTATTAGATTTCAATCAATTTAAATAGTATGATTAATAAAATAGGATCCTTCCTGAGTAGCCCCGGGATTTCTTGCACCGTAATCTATCACTGCATTAGTAGCGCACTAAATTATCATTTTTAGTGGATAATTTAACGATCAGGGACTATCATATAATTGAATAATTCAAATTTATAAAATTATCTGCATGTGTCCTTCACCGAATATGAAGGATAGTATCATCCATCTCACTCATTCGTATAAAATCAGATAGCACTCCACAGTGCCTTGATTACTATTGATTTTCCCAGGTCTCAGGGCTTGTAATAAAGCCCCCTTCCCTAGAAAGAGCTACCTGTTTGTATACAGGTGTGTTAGAGTGTACCTATGTTGTACCGGCCTGCGCACTGCATGACAATAATATTTGCCTCTTGAGGGTTGACCATTCCCGTAACTTGTCGATATTTTGTCGATGGATAAAATCACTCAACAACATTTTGGTTACTAAATGTAACAAGGCCTAATTTTAAAGGGCTTAAGTTGACTTTTTTCCAGTAAACCATGTGCCAGAAAGAATAAGTCACAAGTAAAAAAAGCATTTAATTTGTGCCCCTTTATTTAATACGTTAAAAAACAAAGATTTAAGTTTCATGTTTTTTAATTAATTTGTTAAATAATGCAACCGAAAGGTGGTTAATTTTTTTAAAGTCTAGTTTTAAGATTGTTTTAATAGATTATTATTAACTAAGATTGTTTTAAAATAGAGAATAATTCCTTTTCTGTTTGTTGAATAAGACATGGTGGTAGGTAGTAAGTTAATAACGTGATAAATGCCGGCATCCGTAGATGCTAGCGCCAGCATTCGTGTCAAGTACCGGCGCCGGCTTCCAAATTGGGAACCGGCGCCAGCGCCGACAGAGGAGGCGGCACTGCCAAATTTAGGACAAAGGTCCCAATTTTAGGTTTTTACCAACATCTAAAAAATGGTGAGTTGTAGCGATTAATGTTTTATGAGGGGATGAAAGTTTATAAAATTATCTACAACTTTTATTCTTTACACTTTTTCCATATTTCCAACAATTTTGAACTACACGCTCCAGAAATGCAAAAATAGATAAAGGACTATACTAGGGCTTTCCATACACAACTTCTTCCCCTTTTTTACCCCATTGGGAGTTAATTTATCAAAAACGTTGAGACACGTGTTAATTTATTTTCAAACACCAGCCATATACAAAATTTGAAGGTCCTAACTTCAAAACTGACGGACTGTCATATAATTTTTCACCCCCTACTTACCCCCCAAAGGTAGAATTTCTAAAAATCCTTTCTTCATGGATGCTTACACTGTATAAGGTATCTATGTGCAAAATTTAAAGTCTCTAGGTTTAGCGGTCCAGGCTGTGCCTTGATAAACCAAATCAGCTTAGAATTTTGTTATGATAGATTTTTACTTCAGTCAGGACTTTTAGTATGTTTTCTCCCTAAGCACCCTGAACAAGTTTCTGAAGAAATTGCTTAGGTTCTCGCTGACGCACTTTATACCCTCTTTTGAGTCATTTCTCGATTGAAATACCTTTTATTAAAACCGTAAAAAATAAATAAACTAAACAAATCAACTAAAAATTTTAACGAAAAATAATTAATCACCTACCTGTAAGTTATATCGATAACAGCTCATCGACAAATATATTTCAATAACATCAAACAGTCCTTGCATTTGTGCAGTCGTAGAGTAGGGGAAGTACCGTTTGCACGCGCAATGCTTGTGTTGCGTCATGATATCATCATAGTTTTGAGCATCTAATAAATGCTCTTAACATCATAGTGATGTGTATCAGCTCCTTAAAATGGGGTGAACGCGATAGTGTTGTGTTGTGGATTTGTGGTTGATTACTGAACGTAAATCATTCTTTCATTCATTCAAATCATTTATTTTGTCATTTTTGAGTGATGTTTCGTAACGAACGTGTTTTTATTTTAACAATAAAAATAATGTCGAAAAAAAACCAAATGTGGGTTAAATTTAGCGGTAGAACTGTTTTTATGGTTTTGTATTAAATAAATGATTGTTTAGTTCTGTTAATTGGTATAAGACTAACAAAAACAATGGATTCCGAAGGCAGTGCAGATTTAAACTCCGTCATTGAATCTTTATTTAGCATGTTCAATGGTGTACTCAATAAAGACGCTATTAAAACTGTTGTTGAAAGTTGCGCTGGAGATCGTAAGTATAGTTTAAGCTTGATTTGTATTTACCGAAATTCCGTTCTTTTCTATACATGTGATTGGCGGCAAAACTTGTTTGTTTTGGTTGATAGTGCAACATTGTTTTTTTGTTATCGAATGCGTCTTGCGAAGCGAATCTTGTCTTATTATCATACTTGTCTCTAAAATAATGATTTATATTTGTTACTATCATATCACCTTGTGCATAACATAGTTAGCTGTATGCTAAAATAATGGTTGCTTTTGCCCAAATTCGCTTCGCCTGTCAAGCTAAGCCTGTACCAACTGGCTAATTTTCTCCAGCAGGATTCTGAGAGGTCAACCTAATAAACTGCAAAATTAAATCAATTAATACCTAACTAATTGATTACTATTAAATCTCCTACTACTAATTTCTCAATTGAACTATCCTCTCATTTTGAATTGTAAAAGAACAACATCAGTTTCAACTTCAAGTGTATTAATTCACAGATTTGTTGGTACAATCATTGTAAAACAAATTCTATTAAAATTGCTTTATTTAGTGTAGGTATATCAAAGTGTACATAAAAATTATAAAACAATTTATCATGAAATTGATAGTCACACATAAGAAATGATTCCTACCTTTTCTTACATCTATTGGTGTTTGCTATTTGCACATCTGTGTAAGCTTATCTAAATATTATACATGCCCTTCTAAGTCTGCATGTACACAGATATAAAACAATGGCCAAAATTACAAAACAGGAAATGAATTATAACCATAATAACAGACATCTTAACTTCTACATCAATTGCTTAGTATTTATTTAAACAAGTCTCTATTATTATTTTTCCTAAGATAGGGAATAAGATAATCCTTTACTTAATAATAGAAATATTTTTTGTTCAGGGTTCCATACCCAAAGGGTAAAGCGGGACCCTATTACTGAGGCTCCCCTATCCATCTGTCTGTCTGTCCGTCCGTCACCAGCCTGTATCTCATGAACCGTGATAGTTAAGACAGTTGAAATTTTCACAGATGATGTATTTCTGTTGCCGCTATAACAACAAATACTAAATCAGCATAAAATGAATATAAAATAGGGCCCCTATACAACATACGTGTTTTTTTGGCGTTTTTACAGATAATGGTATAGAACCCTTGTGCGCGAATCCGACTCGCACTTGGCCGGTTTTTTCGTTTTATAAAATCAAAATCAAAATCATTTATTTCTGTAAATTGGCCATAAAAGGCACTTTTACATGACCCAATTTTTTACCTACCACTGCTTCGGGACTATTGTGGGCTAGTGCCGAGAAGAAGCAGCGCAAGAAACTCGGTCACTATTCTCAGCCTCTTTTAAAAATAAATAAATATTTTACAAGATTTGTTGTGAGCTAAGCAGTTTTAAATCCACACATTTTTATCATTTATATAATCACTAACGGTGTAATAGCCCTTTTTCATTAGAGTCCTTTTAACATGTAATTTGAATTCATATACAGGCATTTCAACAATGGATTGTGGTAATTTATTAAAAAAACGAATACAATTGCCCATGAAAGAACTTCCTACCTTGTGCAATCTAAATATTGGAACGGCAAGTTTATCTTTATGCCTGGTATTATACTTATGTATGTCATTTTTCATAGTAAACAAGTGCAGATTTTTGCGAACATACATAATATTTTCAAAAATATATTGTGAAGCGACTGTAAGTATGTTAATTTCTTTAAAGAGTTCTCTTAGCGAATCTCGGGGTCTAAGATTGTAAATAGCCCGAACAGCTCTCTTTTGCAGGACAAATATGGTTTCAATATCTGCAGCTGAGCCCCATAACAGTATGCCGTATGACATTAAACTGTGAAAATAACTAAAATACACTAATCTTGCCGTTTCAACATCAGTCAGCTGTCTTATCTTTCTCACGGCATAAGCAGCTGAACTAAGTCTTCCCGATAAAGCCTCAATATGAGCACCCCACTGCAAACGGGAATCTAAAGTTATTCCTAAGAACGTTGAGGAATTAGTCATATCTAGTTGTTCATCTTTTACAATAATATGCGTTGAGACCTGTCTCACATTAGGCATTGTAAATTTAATGCATTTAGTTTTGTTCGCATTGAGCAAAAGATTGTTAGTAGTAAACCAATGCAATACTTGCGAGAGGGGATAATTGACATCATCGAAAGATTCTTGGCCCCTTTTGATTTTGAAAATTATTGATGTATCATCTGCAAACAATACCATCTCACATAGATCTTTTGTAAAGTAAGAAAGGTCATTTATATATATAAGAAACAACAGCGGTCCTAATATCGA
Source organism: Anania fuscalis (assembly GCA_950371115.1). Lineage (NCBI taxonomy): Eukaryota > Metazoa > Arthropoda > Insecta > Lepidoptera > Crambidae > Anania > Anania fuscalis. The sequence goes on along the minus strand of OX493336.1, from coordinate 12,894,523 downwards.
TCCCTGCGGTACACCCATAGTTAGAGGTGATCCGGAAGACTCAGCTCTATTTATACATACTTTTTGCGTTCTACCTGTGAGATATGAATTTATTAAATCTTAAGACTATAGAGTAGAACTCTACGATATAATGCTAAAAATAATAACTTTAACAATAGTAAACTTCAATCTTGCTGATTCATTGTTTTTTTACTAAGGGTGCGTCCAGATCTGCGTGTGTGCAGTTCCAGTTCACGTTCCAGGAAGTAGGTGTAGCTCAAGGTGGGCGACGCGCGCGGCGCACGAACATAAAATGCACGCCTGCAGCTCGCGGGCGCGACGGCTCGCATTCGCGTCGTATTCGCCAGATCTGGACGCAGCCTTACACAAATATGTATTTTAAATATTATGACACCAGAAATACATAATACAGGGTTATTGGTAATTCGACGTATTCCCGTTAGGAGGTGATAGGGGTGAATATTTGCGATAATTTGAACCCCCATATGCATTATGCAAAAGTGAACCATTTTTGAGCCATCATGCTCAAGTATAAATATAAGTCAAAAATGCAACATCAAAAATTCATTTAAAAATGTTTAAATTTAAATCTAATTTTAGGGTTCCGTAGCCAAATGGCAAAAAACGGAACCCTTATGGATTCTTCATGTCTGTCTGGCTGTCTGTCTGTCCGTATGTCACAGGCCACAGCCACTTTTTTCCGAAACAAAAAGAACTATATTGTTGAAACTTGGTAAGTAGATGTATTCTGTGAACCACATTAAGATTTTCACACAAAAATAGAAAAAAAAAACAATAAATTTTATGGGTTCGCCAAGCTTAGAACTGAAACTCAAAATTTTTTTTTCATCAAACCCATACATGTGTCTATGTATGGATAGGTCTTCAAAAATAATGTTAAGGTTTCTAATATATATTTTTTTATTTGATAGCAATTACGTTGATGTTTTGAAAATAATCTGCAAGCCAAGTTTCATAATGTTTTTATTGTTTTTAAGGCATCTTAGAGGAGAAATATCTAAAAAAAAGTTGAAATAATATCGTTTTTTGTCTCGCATTTTTAAATTTGGACCGATAATTGTTGTTTTAATATCGATAAATAACCATTGTTTAATCGTTTTTAAAAATCAGAAAAAAATGATTTAAATGGATACTTTTTTAAAAATGATTTTTTTAAAGTTTTATTTCTTTACTTATTTTGAAAAAAGCTAATAACACGATTACTCAAAAATTGATCACTTTTGCATAATGCATATGGGGGTTTAAAATTATCACAAATAGTCACCCCTATTACCACCTAATGGGAATACGTTGAATTACCAATAACCCTGTATAATCAGATAAAATAAAACATTCGTTCCATAATGCATCTTTTTAAAACTATGAATTAATATTGTTTTAATAGAGCAAGAGCATGGGCTCTATCTCTATTTAAGGCCTTAACACGCTTGAATGACCTTGACGCGTCGCGCCCATACAATTTCGCGCGTGCGGATGACCTCTAAAAATCGGTAAACATGTTTTTTATGAAATTAATGCCTTTAACGAGAATTTTTAAATTAAACTCTCAATTCAAAACATGTATATTTACAAAACCTTGTTTTGTGTGAAAACAGTAATGAAATAGCTTGTGCCGTTTAAGAGAACATTTTCAATTTATGTTAAAATTGACACTTTTTTGTACATGTTTTAATCCAAGGGACTTAACGGAAAATGAAAATTATTCAATTCAAGATGTTTATGAAATCCTCTTCTAGAATATCGTATTTTAAATTTTTAGATTCAAGTAACAGGTATTCTGACAATTTGATTTTCATATCGAGATTTTAGGCACTTGGGTGGTGTTAAGGTCTTAAACAATCATCATGATCATGGGATCGCTAGACCTTTGACATTTTATTAAAGCTGAAAGTATTTCTGTACATGTACCCAAAAAAGGTATAAACGATCGCCGCCGACTATTTGGATTATCGTGGCTTTTGCAGGTACCAGGTGGCAGGCAAAGTTCTATTAAATTGCTCTACTCAATATCGTCGAAGTATAAAGCGTTGTTTTTTTATAATATCTAATAGACATGAGAAAGCGTCATGATGAATCATGATCATCTGAGTTTCGAAGTCCAATGCCAGACATACATCAGTAATCGTCATCAGACGACTATAATGAAAGCAGCTTAAAGCACTGCATTGATTACTCATTAACTATTTCGCGGTTCATATCACTTTCTGTTAGGTATATAAAAGCATGTGTTTATTGTTGTACTTAGTGCTACTATTACAAATTAGTGTGTAACTCTGTAAATCAAAGTTATTACATACCTTATTTTATAATAATTGAAACTTTTTTTTTTTTCAGTAAGTCTAGTTGTGGATGTTATAATGAACATAAATAATGATCATCAAAAAGATAATAATCAAATTAAAAGCAAAGATAATGAACCTACACTAGAAGTCCATGCACCTGCCAATTATTCCCCAGAAAATCAAACATCAGCACCAAATTCCTTTGCTATAGCAATGCAAAATACAACTCATAGCAATACCAGTAAACCGTCTTCATTATGTCCAAATAACGAAACCCAACAACCATCAACATCTCATTTATCACCGTTTCAAAAGTATGGAGCAGTACCTAAATTAAGTCCTATAAAAGTTGAATGGAATGATCAGATTCGGAGAATTATAGAAAATCATAATAAAGGAAGCCGAATATTGATATTAATGAGAGGTGCACCAGGTTCTGGGAAAACTCATCTAGCCCAAAAAGTTGTTGAAATGATGGTAGGTGGTTGTTATGTAAATTTCCGCACACATATTTGTAGTACAGACGATTACTTTATGTCGCGAGGAAAGTATTATTTTAACAAACATAACTTGAGTGAAGCTCATGCGTGGAACCAAAATAGAGCTAGGTTAGCTATGCGTCAAGGTTTGAGTCCTATTATTATTGATAACACAAATATAGAAATGTGGGAAATGGAACCCTATGTAAGAAATGCTGTACAAAACGGCTACTTGTTAGAAGTGGTAGAACCAAACACAGCTTGGGCTAGAAAACCTAACCAATTAGCAAGGAAAAACATTCATAATGTGCCTATAGCAACAATCCGGAGAATGCTTGATAATTATGAGAATAATATCACTGGCGACTATTTACTGAAATATTTTAGTTTGTCATATCCTTCAGATAGAGTTCCACCGATTTTAAGGTTAATGCCTGAGGTTCAACTTATGGATCTAAATGTGATTCCATCCACATCGGTTACAACAAAACCAGTTTTAAGTTATTTAGGCCCTGATGATATGAAAAAAAGTTCAGAAGACACAAACGTCCTTCCTCCATCTTATGTACATAATACTCCTCAGAATACTCAACAAGATGTTGAAGCCATGATTGAAGATTTAAAACTTAGTAGTAATATAATTAAGCAAGAAGATGTTGAGTGTAATATACAAACCCCACTATCAAAATCATCTGATCAAAACCGAATTGAGAAACCTGAAGTAGACCACGAGTTTGAAATAGTTCAAGAATGTTCACCCATTGATTGTGCTCCGCAAGGTGGCGAAGACGACACGAATTTATGCGATCGGTATTTAAAAGTACAAAAGCAATTGGAAGAAATTGAAAAAGTTGAACAAGAGTGGGAAAATGGAGAAAACTGGGAAGAAGTCCCTCAAACTAGTTTTCTTAAAGTTGACAAGGATAGTAAAAAACTAATCTGCCCGAAACCTCCTAGAGTGCAATCTAACAACGAAGACAATTTAATAGATGTTGTCAACAGTGTTCAAGATTGGCGTCAAATTTCTATGTTCATGCCGCCCTGGCATAATGAAACTACACCAACTACAGAGTCAGTTACTGAGACACTTGTTGAAACAACAACAAGCGAAACATGTATAGAATTAGGCGACTGTGATCAAGCCAAAAATAATTTTAAAGTTATTTCAGCTTGTCCTAGAGATATAAATATATATCATATCACAACCAAAAAAGAAAAGATACCAGATAAGCGAATGTTAGATAAAAGCACTATGACTAATGAGCAATTACTAACCAATGAGTCTAAAAGATGCTTACACGAAGAGAAACATTTTAGTGCATTCAGAAACTTATTCAAAAACATAAATAAAACTGCTCTGAGAGACATTTTCGAGAAATGTATGGGAGATGTTAACTGGGCAGTTGAGATTGTGTTAGATGGTGTGGCTGCAAATCAAATTGAAACTGTAAGTGAGGAGCAAATATCTGACGAAGATGTTACAGACGAAATGTGTACATGTCTATCTGCCTACAACATTGTCCCAGACACAGGTCCAACTCCACAAACAGAAGTTGATACTCAACAAGATGATATATCTGTAGTTGGAGAAATTGTCTCTGTACCAAAAAAAGCTAGTAAACGGGAAGTTGCCCTGTCTGAAGCATCTGTGGAATTAAAACGTCAAATCGAGCAAAATGTGGTTATAGCAGATAGCCATTATTCGCAGCATTGTTTAAAAATTATGAGATTTCGCCGCGGCTACCCTGAAAACGCACTTGATGAAAATCAACCATCGACTTCACAATTTCCACAGAGTGGTTATCAAGATACCGCGTCGGGCGTTGGCTCCGACGACGAAGACGGATCAAGTGCAAGTGTAGAAGAATTAGAAAAGACTGTAAACATTACTTTGGGAAGAGAGTTTATAGAGGAACTGGATAAGTTATTTGGCAGGAGTGATATGTCGTATCCTGATACACTTGTCCCAAAAATAAATATACCTGTGTCGTTACTAAATGAAATCAATGCTCTGTGGATGGAGTCTTTAATGCACCAATTAGACGAGCATGAGCGGCAAAGGACAAAAATGATGCAAGAAGATGCAGATTTTGCAAAGTAAGTATTTATTTTTGGTAGGTAAGGTGGTGTAAGTCTGGCATACCTTACTGTTAGACAGAAAAGATAGATTTCATGACTAATTTTTGTTCTACTTTTAATACAACAATGCTACTAATACTAGGCAAGTTTATGCTTTTATAAAACCAAAAAAAAGCGACATTAATGCGATGTATGTGTTCTGAATCTTTGCATCTCAATAGTACTATTGAAATAAAAGCTCGACTTTTTCAATATTTAACTCTTACTACCTTACCTTCCTGTGATTATTATTTTTTGTTTAGATTCTTTAAGAGTTAATTGTTATTTTTTGTATAAGAATTTAATTCACAGGGCTCTAGCCTTGAAGGAAGCAGAGCTAGCTGTGGTTGGCAAAGAACCTGAAGTGTTGGATTTCAAAGAAATAATGGATATGGATCTTGCTCTGTCCCTTTATCAGAGAGATGTTGCTGGATGGCGGGATAAAGAACCTAATGACCTAGCAGCGAAACTAACTAGAGAGAAACTGTATAGTTTATTCCCAGATGTATCAAACGATATTCTAGCAGAATTGCTCATGGCACATGACAATAATTTCCAATATACAGTTGAGGTAATAAGTAATCGAATCTTTTATGTGTCTGTGACTCTTTATTGATGGTTTTTTTAATGTTTCACTATCATCAGCTATTGTAAGTCCACTTCTGAGCGAAAGCTTCCGCTGCGGAGCGCTACAGCGATGGCTTGAATCCAGTGGCTTCCAGTCCACTGGCTGACGACCTAGTCAAGGTTGCGCTTGACTAGGTCGTCAGCCAGTGGACTGCGACTTACAGTTCGTGATTGACACTTTCTCAATTATGCCCAAGTATAACAAAGTTTTAGATAAGTATAAAGTTAATTCCCTAGTTCTTAGCAGGTAATCGTGAAATATAAATACAAATGAAAACTTGTTTTTGGATATTTATAGGTGTTGTTGATGTCGACTGGAAAAGCAAGTATCCTAAAAGAAAAGGATGGAGTGAACAAGTTTGTAATGAACATGGAATTGGAGAGGCAGGGAAAAATAATAGAAGCTGAGCGTAAAGTATGAACTCGAATTGTATTAATATCAAACAATATAGACTAGATATTATGTTTTTCTTAAGCTTTTTATCCAGAATTTACATTTCATGATGAGTAATCAAATAATACGTTAAGTTTTTTGTTCTTATGACGTGTATGAGATATAGCATCATCATTTGATGAACGTCAAGTCAAGATGGCGAGACCCCAGTTATCATATGAATATGATTTAATACAATATTTCATACTTTCATAGTAAAATTCTACACCCATCAAATTTCAAAATATTCAACAAAGAAAGTGGTCCTGCTATTTAGTTAAGTCAAGAAATGACTCTAAAGAGGGTGTAGAGTGCGTTAGCGGGAACCTAAGCAATTTCTTCAGAAACTTGTTCAGGGTGCTTAGGGAGAAAACAACCTAAAATTGAGACCTTTGTCACCTCCCCTCCGGCGCACCTCTTAGACGTCAGGAATTTAAGTTGTCGCTATAAGCACCTTGAATAAGGTTCTGGAGAAATCGTTTAGGCTCACGCACGCACCGTTATTATTAAATTTTAATAGTCTACAGAACGAAATCACGTCATGTGAAAGGACCATTTAATGGCCTATTTGCAAGAATCAATAAATTAAAGTTATTTAGACTATTTATTTTCTAAAAATAATAGAAAATCGTTACTTTGGCTCTAAACTATAAAAGAATTTACACTTACAATATCAACAATACGCATATTAATATAGCAGGACTTATTAATCAGCATTGATACTGGAGTTGAAAGAAAGTTTTATTTTAATAACTGAAAATACGATAGCTAATAATCTAAAGATAGCACGATAGCAAAGGTAGATGTCACGCGATAGTAAGTTGCAAGAATTGTTATTATCTATTTATATTGATTTGCGCTGTGATGGTCACTTGGTCACTTAATTTATCAGATATTGCGTAGTTTGTTTATTTAATCAAAAAGAAAACGATGAGATAGCGTTTAAAGTCTTGGCCACATGCGTGATTTCTCGGCGATCTTTTAATCGTCGCGATGTCGCCAATATTTGCGCCGTGTGCGCCGGGATTATAAAACTTGATTATTATCATTAATTACAATTGTTTTTATTTGTTCGCGATTAAAAAAAAAATACTTTCGGTCGGCTAAGCACTTCCACACGGGATCCACCCAATATATTCGGTGTTTTTGTTTCTGTGTTTGATTTCATCGTCTTTCAAGCAAAACAGCTAGAAGTATCTCGTGGTCCATGTTGTGAATGAAGAAGCCTTTAACGGCAATAACTACAAGAGCGCAACGATATCAAGGTGTATATTTTACCAATGTGGTTGATATCGAGATTTTAATATCTGTAAAACTTGAAGTCGCTACATCTTTTACGTTCTTAGGATACAAAATAACAAACAGCTAAGGGAAGCAACTAAGGGAAGGTTAAACCCAGCATTCATAGAAAAGTTAAAGCAGCATATTTAACCGCTAAATATTAGCGAAAACACAATTAAATACTTGTACAGGCTGTTTTATAACAATTTATAGATAATAATATTTGGTTAATATGTCTTCTTTTTGAAACTACTACAATTTATAATTATTTAACACAATAAACGTCTCTTTGTTTATTTATTTTACATTACAATTTACAACGTTCCTGCCTACTACGCCTACTTTCGACAGTTTGTCGTATGTAGACATATTCTTGGGCAACTTCAAGTAACTCGCCATCGCCTAAAAATAAATCTACTGTGTTTTGTAAGTTATTCATGCTATAAGTGTTGTGATTAGTTAGATGTATATAATGTATTCAATCCTACTTTCGTTAAATGAATCATCCATAAGTGTTGTGATTCCCTGGTCAAAACAAAACCTTTTGCAATAGGACCAAAATTAAAATAGCAAAACTATGTCTCCACAATCCATCCTCATGGGATCAATGTGTGGAAATATAAAAATATTGTGGTTATCTCAATATCGGTCCTATGGTGAAAATTGACGATTTTGTGCAGTAGAATCATCATTTAATGCTTACCCAAACGATATCATGTGACACGTAATTAGGAAACCTGTTACACGTTAATGAGTACTCAATGTTAAAAATGAAACACTTCTTGGCGATAAGGCACGATCCATGAACAATCCAAGAAATTACCGCATTGTTTACCGTTTTTACTTCTGCTAATCTTAAGCCTTAAATCCACTAGAGGCAACCTCGGGTCGAGCGGCTGCCTTGCTCCGAGGCCGCGTAAGAGGAAACGGTGCCTCAACTTGAGGCAATAATTAATAGGGTAGTTGAGAAACATCACCTATCAGTTGACATACTTTTTATGAACAGTCAAAACACCTCTTCCATATAATTTGTATGCCAATAGCAAACTGTGCCGTCACTGTTTACCAAACTCATCGTACCGACTATTTGTAAATTTGAAAGTAATTCTTTACTTATTGAATGCTGAGCGATCGCAAAACTCTATTGTGTCGTTGAAAATCAAATTTTATATATAATTTAATATAAAAATATTCCAGTCCTTAAATAAGGTGTTTTGCCTATGGGGAACTTTCTGGACTTAACTCGGTTCGTCTTCATCGGTTCGAGGGCCTGAGTTCTTTATATTTTGCATAACCTAATATCATTCAAACGGCCATTGTCCGTATTTGTAATCTTATTTTTATTCTACTTAACTATATTCGGTTTTTTTCGATTAGTTTGAATTATTGATTGAATAATTGATTACAATTTGGTAAAAGTTCATTATGGGGTCGTCCATTAGTCACGTGATGTTTTTAGCAACTTTTTAACCGCTCCCACCTCCCCCATGGTGATACATGGTGAGGGTTTAGACTACCTCTTTCTACCCTACTCAAAATCACGTGTTTTCTGTTGGTACAAGCAACGGCGAGCTACGAGCACACGCCGCTGTTTGGTCTAGAAATCGATAGTTAAAAAGAAAAATGAATACATGTGATATCTCATTACAACCCCTCCCCCTCCCCCTAGTGATATTTCGTGTTTTTTTTTCGAACCCCCTCCCCTTCTTTCAAGCCTCACGTGATTCATAGATGACCCCTAGTAAGTAAATGGTAAAAAAGCTATGCGTTAATTAAACTGAGAATACAAATCTGGAGAATGGCCGCATAATATAATCAGGTAAACACATGAATAGCATCATGTCAACATTCCAATTATTTGACGAGTACTGCAAGTTACAAGCAAGTATTTCATGATGGTTAGTCAGATGAATACATGTAATTTTGAGGCAGTATGCATTGCCAGTGGATCCAATGTATCGATCGTGCATTCATAATGTATGGCAATCCACAAGTAACACAGTTGACACACGGTGAATTTATACTACTTGACCTTGGTGACATTACAAGCTGGCATATGATCAGAAGCTACGCCCACAAAATACCTAGTCTTGCCATAAATATTGTAACAAAGAAAAAAATATTTTTTTTATTGCAATTAACATTTATTACTTTTACAGTGTGTAGTTTAATACATACATATAAAACAATTTAAAATATAAAAAGCTTATTCGAAGGTCTCTCTATTGGCAGCAATACAGTCCTTTAAACGTTGAGGCCAGTTATCAATAGATGCACGCACTTTTTCCATGGGAAAATTCTTTACTGCCAATCGTATGGATTGTTTTAGGGACTCCAAATTATTTTGGCGTTTAGAGCAAGCCGTACTCTCTAAACTGACCATAAATCATAATCCAGCGGATAAAGATCAGGACTAGACAACCGCCAGTCTTCGGCTCTGATGAAGTCCGAAACGTTCGCTTTCAACCAAGACTGCGTGGACCGAGCTTTATGACCCGGTGCCGAGTCTTGCTGGAAGGACCATACTTGGTTATTGAACATGGTGTTGTTAAGGGGCTTAACTACCTTCTCAAGAATGGTATCTTGATACACTTGTGCCGATGTTTTGATACCTTTTTCACAAAAATATGACTCAGTCACTCCTTCATAGCTAACTCCCCACCAAACCACTGAAGTCGGATAATGCCCACGTTGCACTCTGTCGACTAATTGGGTAGCTTCCTTAGAGCTTTGAGCATAAATACGGTTATTTTGTTTGTTAAAATGTTAAGATTATAATAATGGCTGGTGCTACTAGATTATTATAATCAAGATATTTTTTGCAAATGTAAAACATACTTATTGTAGTTGTGCCTAAATGAATTTATTGTTTGACACCTTTTTATAGGTGGAGGTATGTTATTCCAGCATTTCGTGGCAGAATAGCGAAAAATTTAGGCATTTAACTTCGCGTTTATTAATCTTCGAGGTTAATAACCCGATGAAAATCATAATCACAGTTCACCGTCTTATACAAACCGCCTATGTAAACAAAAAAATATAATATCTGGTCAAGTGTTAGTAGAGTTTGCGCTATGGAACCTGAAATCATTTATTTTTATTTTGATAAAAAATACAAGTATTACTAATAAAATAAGAACTTTTTTTAAAAATTACATACTAATGTTGGCTTGCATAGAATGCTTTTGGCATTAATTCCACTTGTACACTTTTAAGATTGTGAATTGTGATACTAATGTTTTAAATAAATATACTTTTTATACAGGCTTTGTCTGAAGTGGAGTGGCCGTTGCTGCCGAAGGGCGAAGTCCCCGACATGTCCGTGGTCAACGATTACCGTGATGTAGCGGATCGCCATCTGCACAGCCGTAACATGTAAGTGATGCCATTTTGTGTTGCTATTGTTTTGTGTCAAGTGTTGCAATATTTCATTTATGGTACTACCAAAAAGTGAGTACCTAGTGAAAAAAACAAGTAAGGCGAAATTAAAAAAACGTGTGGAGTGTGCCAGAAAATTAATAAAAAGAGTGTTAGAGATTTTTATTGCTGCTGTAGAAAATATCTTGCCACATTATCTGTTTAGACGCGAAAATCACGTTAACGCTCTGGCACCAATATCCAAGTACATTAAAAAAAAAACATAAACGTTAACATTAAGTATCAAATATTTTTACTATTTCGTCGTTGACCTTGTTTGTAGAACAGCCTGTTAAACTATTCAAATATATTATTTTGATAACTTAGCCTCATACAATTTTAAGTAGTCTGGCCCTCCTTTTATACGAATAATTTTGCTTGTGCTATAAGCACCGCTGCTTTAGAGCTGAATTACAGTGGACTACACTACTGTCACCATTACGAAACACTCACACCTAGTTGCAGAAACGCAACTATTTAATTTTTAAAGCAACCTTAAACATTAATTAATCCTTAAACATTAATTAAACCTTAAACATTAAAGTGTTGCACATAAAAGTATTCGTACCTAATTTTAATGAACCAAACGTGAATAAGGCAAAAACAAAATGCATTTGGGACAAAACTATGCGTACAAAAATATGTTTTCATACCTTAGTAGTTAATAAAGATAAGTGATCCCTCCTAACACCCTGTAGTTAAAACTACAAAACTCATACTTTATAGACTAAAACAGAAATATTCTACTTTTTTCAGGAACATCCAAAAAGCCAGTGACTACTTATCCCGTGGCATGCTTACTGTGGCAGGCTATTACAGGGAGCTCGCTGAATTCCACAAGCTGAAGTTTGAGCAATCTAATAGCCTAGCGGCCGTTTCATTGATGCAGGTAGGAGTAGGATTGGAAATCTCAATATCTAAGAGTCTCTGGCTCGCTCCTTACAGTTTTGTGTGTGAGAGAGGGAGAAGGTATCTATGAGCCTTTCGCTTGCTCCATATACTATGTGTGTGAGAGAGGATGGATAACTATGTTCAGTCTCTTTCTTTATCTGTAGAACACCCATCACTCATTATCATTCCAAATCACGTAAAATCAAGCTTTATCAACCTACAAAACCATTATATGCCGAACTTGCATTTTCAGGCGGTCATTTTAGTGCGAGTTCAGCTTATAATATTTTCTAATCAAACTAAGAAAATACTTGTGTTACGAGGAACAGTACTACAGTCCGCAGTTTGGTGCCATTCAACCGAAAAATCTGTTGAGATATATATATTTTTAACCTTTCTCAGTTACACGCAGCCAAATGCCCTGATACAGCCACCATAGACCTTCACTATTTACGAGTGAGCGAGGCAAAAGAATCGCTGGACTTATTCATCGATACGCACATCCAGAAGCTCAAGTCCAACCAGGGACGCGGCGCGAGGCACCACACCCTGTATTTTATTACGGGAAGGGGCCTCCACAGCAATGGGCGGCCACGGATTAAGCCTGCGGTGCAGAAACGGCTGAGAGAACGAGGACTTACGTAAGTGTTTTTGATATAAACATATTTTTTATCTCTTCCTCGCCACTAAAGAGTGAGTCTCCGAAGAAGAAGACTTGGATAATGTTAACCTATCAATGGTTTTGTATCATCATTTAGGCCATTGGACGTCCAGTGCTTAACATAAGGCCTACTCCATTAACTTCCAAATTGGCCGGTTGGAAGCGGCCCACATATAGCGGTCATACTTTTACCAGATCGTACGTACCGGTAAGCGCAGCGTAGGACTTATTCACTTATAATTTTAAGGCACTATTTCTTTAAAATCAAATATTGTTTCCGACATTATTTGATTTATCATTGTCAAAAATATATATCCTCTATGCTCTAATAAAGTATTCATCCGATTATGATGCAAAAGTAAGCTTCTGTATGAAAACCACGCGAACGAAGTCGCGGGCAATGTTATCGTTTAAAATACTATGGCATCTCACTTAGTCGCCAGGTGAGGCGAGGCTTACAGCAATTTGGCCGCGGCCGCATTTCTGCAAACGATAACAATTTTAATCGTCCTGTACATTATTTCGTAAGTGTACCGCCACTTTCTTATAATCACGGGATCCAATTTGACTTTCAGTTGCAATGAAGTGAATCCCGGGCTACTATCAGCTCGCGTGTGCGCAGACGACGTACTGTCCCACCAGCTGGCCTAGTATCCGGCCCTACAACCGTGCTTCGCGTACCACCTGACCTTCTGGGGGTACCCGCGGCCCGTGTTGTACATTGTGTACATATTGCAGCCGTTGCGAGCGTTGCCATCGCATGCTAGACTGCCATTGCAGGATACACCTCAACAGCTGCAACCTTTTCAGAATTTCCAGCACTCGCAGTTTTTACAGCGATAAAGCTGTATATTTTTAACAAATTGTTCAACAACGCAATATCTGTCTGGGAACTGATCCTATTTGTGCATGGGTCGCTATTTTTTGGTGATATTTAACTCATCATCATCAATGAGGTCCATCTTCTAATGAGGTTTTGAGAACAGTATGTGAAATCGTGCGCTGTCGCTGGCTAGGTCTTAGATTTTGGGGTAGCATAGACTATTCCAATATTTGATAACGTCTGTGTGAAACCATTATGTTCTTGTATTTCAGCGAAACCTCCCCTTAATAAAAATTGCGTTTCTTCAATGACAAGTTATATTTACACTACTTATACATGTGACTACAGATGCATCAGTATCTAGTGCACTCGGTGTGGGTTATAAAATGGAAAATGACTCTACATGTGTCATTCGATATTAAAATTTGTTAGTAATAAGTTTAGTTTAAAAGTGACTTAAGAAAATCCGTGTAGTGTTAATACCTAAAACGTTTAAAATGACTTTTACATAGTGATTAAACTACTGTCAGTATATTATTCAAGTACAAGAATGTTAAAAAAAACTATCTATCTAATTATAAGTATGTTATACAAGTGTTAGCAGTTATAAAATTAGACATATAGTTCATAGTGTATCGTAAATGTTGTTAATACATAATTTCAGGTTTATATGTTATGCTTCGATTTATAGCGTCATCTGTATCTAAATAAAAAACCCTGTTGAATTCATAATTCCAATCACTATAGCCGAGCCGTGATATAAAAATAAAACAAACGAACGTATCTACATTATAAGTACTTAAAAATGGGTACACACTATCATTGAATATTAATTTAAAGACTTCCTTTCTCTAAGAAAGTCAATGGTTTAAATGCCAGATACTAAATCTCATTGTATTTAACTTTAGACAGAAAATAATACGCTATAAATCAATGCGTAAAAGATCCATACGTGCTAGATACTAAGGTAGATTTAAGTTGTATTTAAAAGACATTTTTTTAAAGAATATTTGAGATAATTTGTAAATATTTGTAGCTGTAACATAATTATGATAATTATACACTTTATTACTGTGAAGAATTGCCACAGTGCAAGATTAGTAGTACAACAAGTTTCCACAATTAGCTGTAAATTACTTACATCTTTTCCCGCATCAATTCCTTTGTCAAAAATAAAGAAGAGAAAACTCGACTTATACTAAAATATAAAAATATTATAAAATGAAGAATTACAATTTTACCCTTGACTGTATAATATTAAATGTAAATATACTGTATATAATAGCTCTTGATGCAGGTGGGTAACTGTAGCCAAAAACTCGAAATGTGATTATCTCTTGTCTATTTATTAATAACACGTTTATCGAGAATCCTCTTTATTAACCTACTTTTCAAAAGGAGATTTGATACTATTACTTACCATCATTCCCTGTCCGATGAATCACATATGATTTGTAACAATGGTGTTGACTAGTGTTACTTGGACAGGGAAAAGGTTTATTTTCTTTTTAAAGTTTACATTACGAAACTAAATAACTGGTTAAAATGCTCATCCTAATAATTTTAAACATTGCATAAATTTAAAATAAATGCGTAACATTGATTTTGTTATTTCTTGGTTTTGTAAAATAAATACATGATTTAGACTTATCTAAATCATGTATTAATTTTACAAATTGTTTGTATATAATTTTATTAACACAAACGAAAGAGATGTCAAATGAAACCACAGCACAATAAAATTGTGTTTTGGTTGTTTGTTAAATATTTCTTTTCCTGTTGTACTATTGGGCCAACATAGGCACACTGCTCAAGTTTTAAAACAATATTTTTACTACTGCCTAAACAAATTCGTACTCTATCAGTTTTCTTTTAAAAATGGCATGTTTTTACTGCTCAAATAAAACGTGTAATTGCTCAAAAGTTTCACTATAAAACCACCACCAAAAATAAAACCGGCCTAGTGCGTGTCGTTCCACGTGCAGTGTAGGGTTCTGTAGTTGCCCTTAGTTACCACAATGTATTTCAGCGAAACGCCCTACTCAAACAAAATTTAACGTTTATTATTTCGCAAACGGATCCCTTAATCGAAAAATAGTCTTAGATACCCTTAAGGCCTCCTTAAGGACCTATTCAACAATACCCAACACTATACATGCAATATTTTTTTTTCAAAATTTTATGATACCACTGATTGCGTGATTGATATACATACCTACACAAAACTACAGCTCTCAAGTGTCAACACACTTTAAGCAAAACCTCGGACGGACAGACAACAAACGGACATGACGAAACTATAAGGACTACGGAACCCTAAAAATGTTGTTAAATAACTTCTACCAACACCAATATTGTAAAAAAAACACTGCTTATTATAACAGCTGAACTCTTTTTGTGATTTTGATGTTGGTACCATTGCATAGAGACAGTGGTTTATTGTTTTAGGTAGTAGAATCATCCTTGTAAAAGAAAGTCAACTAATAAAATAATACCGTATTTACTTTTCTCGTTGTAATATTTGTATTCTTAAAAAGGTCTAGTTTTGTACAGAAACCGTCCCTATATTCATTAAAAAATATACATCTCCAGCCATTTTATTTTTCTATACACGATTCATAGAAAAATGATTCTAAATTTTGAAATATTATAATAAAATAAAAAAGTATTTTTTTCTAAAATTATTAATGTAATACCAAATAATTTAACATCTACGAATATAATCTTACCATTGTTGATTAGTTTATAATGAATTAAACTAAGTTCTAAAGGCTGTGTGTGGAATGTGGATATAATCTTTTCCTCCATACATAATATTGAGCAATTATTTGTTAAATATAGTGTAAATTGAAACGTTAATAAAATAAACAATTCGAAAGACAATAAAAACTTTAATGAACTCAAATTATTCATATTAATAATAGGCTAGTTGACACCACCAATCAATTGCCATACTTTTTATGTGCTGTCCAAGCGCATCTGCCCTATAATTTGTATAGCGATAGCAAGCTTTGACGTCATTGTTTCCGGACTCAACTACTTAGCTTTTTATTGGTTTTGAAGCAAACAAAAATCTGATTCTTTGAATATATGATAATATACAAGGTTATCGGGCCTAAAATAAGGTGTCAGGTTTAATAAATAATGTCCTAGAATTATTTATATTATTGGTGTCCACAGCCCTATTATATTATATTTATTTATTGATATTTGAACACATTCAAGTTTTTTTCTTCACCCTTTTTTAAATAGTTTTTGTTACCATTCGTTCATATCATTTTCGTACTGTATGTATCATGAAGTATGAATAACGTTAGAAATATCTTTATTTTTATTTTGTAGTAACATTGCCAAATAAGTAGATTTAATAAGATGATAAATAAGGAGCAAACAAGGAAATATTGTTATATAAATTATCACGTAAAGTGTATTTTACGTGATTGTTTCTTCCAAGCATTAAGATAAAAATGAATATACTCTACAATTAAGAATATTAATTTTGTTTCTAATATGACACAGACAATTTAGCTATTATATGAAATGAAGAAGGTAAATGTCTTATTCCACAGCTTAAATTCAAAAACTTTCCTTATTGATATATTTAAAAAAAATTGCAAAAAGAAATCAATAAATTTTCAAATTTTCATTAGGTATACAATTTTTCAAATATCTTATACACGGTTGCGACGTGTTTTTAGATAAATATTTTCATTATGATGTTAATATTCACATCGCGAAGTATTAACATATAACTAATATTCCCTTGTTACGATTATGAAAGACATGTCAATTAAGAAAAAGTATTTAAGTTAAATAGTTCTTAATTTTTCTTTATCTGTGATTCTATTTACAGGGATTATAAGAAAAAAAAAACTTTCAATTCAACTATCTTCGTCCTCCCAAAGTTCACAAAGTATAACGCGACCAAAATCTTACTACCTAACTAAGCGAAAATTAATAAGGTGAATTGACCTTATTGGAACAAGAGGTAAAAAGCGAGAGCATTTTTCATAGAGCCACTGCCAGCCATCTTTCTAAGGTCATCCGTCGAGCTGGAGGGTGTCCTACACTACGTTTGCAAATTCGTAGTCTCCACTCGAGAACCGGTTTACTCTACCTCACATCGGTTCTGCGACTTATGTTACTACAATTTTGGACTTAAGTTTACTACAATATCGGACTATGTCCGTTACTTTGGTCTTCTGCTACATTTTGTATGAAAAACGAATAATTGCCCAATTGTTGTGTTTCGACATGTACTGATATTTTGGAGGACGAAGCTATTACAATATTTACTTTGTAATAAGTTAATAACATAATTATAAAACTCCTAAATGCGTAACATCATTTTCGAAGTAATTCGTTCAAGCTATACTTCAAGTATACCAGACAAATATTACTGCATTATTCTGTAGATCTTGTATGTTATTAATATAAATGTAACACATTCTTAAACACCAAGACGGTTGCGATCTCTTCACAATACAGTCAATTTATGAAATATAAAAATGAAAATTTATACAGGTTGTCCCGTTAATCAAGGTCAACCTTGTAACCACATATTCTATACATCATTTCGAACAACTTCTGTTCTATCACTTTTTAAATTATGCATATGTTTTTCTTTACTGTCTTTACAAATCTAATTGACTAATTTGTTAATTTTGTATGGGAAGTCGATATTTTTTCACGCAAAGTTGCAAAAGTGATAAAACAAAATTTGTTCACCATGATGTATAGAATATGTGGTTACAAGGTTGACTTAGATTTACGGAACACCCTGTATAGTTACAAAATTCAACCACTACAAAAGTACAAAAAATATATCGGTCTATCATAGTAGGAACTGGGGCCAATAAGCAAAATTAAATCATTATAAAATATAACATACTAAATACAAGTTTTTGGAATTTGGTGTATTCAAAATCTTTTTACTTTATACAATACAAAGTTTATCATTTCTTGCGACTTTAAACTTCTTACTTCTTCTTCTTTTTTTTTGAAGGTAAATGACTAAATTGATTAAAGATAGGGATTTATTAATGGCAAATTAAACTGCATTCCTGAAATTTGATGACTTATACGTACGATGATATTGATGGTGTTGCATTGTGATTAAAAGTGTTCCGAACCAAATATATAGATCAGATGACACTTCTTCATCGATTTATTAATTATTTTTTTAAAGAAAACGAAATTATAGTCTATCAACATTTAGCTAGATAACTTCTAAGAGTCTTCATTGAAAATAAACATCCTGTATTTTTTTTACATTAATAAATAACTCATAATTTTAATGTTACAAATAACGGTATAAAGTTATAATGCTACAAATAACAGTACATTTTTTTAGTATGCATGAACTTAATGCATACGATAGTTATTGTAGTTTTCTAGGTATGTTCTTTGAACAGTTGAATAATTTTAGCTGGCTGGGAAGTTGATCACTGTATTGATTATTTTAAATATAAATTAATGATGTATATTAACTATCTATTGGTCATTTACTTGGTATGTTTACTTTAGTCCCTGGCTGTACAAAACAATTAGTTATTTCTAATGTGGTTTATGGACCACACTAGTACCACTGGTAGTATGGAGTACACTAGATCAGATGGCTTCAGAAACGTAAGTTGACAACACTGCATCGAAAATGGGTACTTTATTTTGTGTCTGCTACCTAAAAAAAAGAATGTTATCTTTGGAAATCATATTTCGGAACTCTATTAAATGCTACAGCCCTTTATGCAAGATTGTAGTAGGTATATAAGAAATTTTAAATACGAGTTATTGGGTCATTGTTAAATTCAGCGCTATAGTTAGTTATAAAACATGATTTTGGCTTAGACATATTTCCTTGTCCTTGCCGAAAAAAAATATAATTCGCATACATATTTTTTTTGCCACTTGTGCACTAACTTTTAAACAGTGATTTATTTTTAACAGGAACAACCCTAAATAAACAAGATTTTGATTACTTACCAGATTCGATAAGAAATCCCCATATTTATGGAATTTTCGTTTATTTCTCGGCAACTGAATTTATGCAAACAGAGTATTTTGCGTTTGATTTGGTAGTGACCCTTACGACTTTGGGGTTGTGGGTTTAGTAAAAAAGCACACAATCTCACGCCATCTGATGTACATAAATGTATGTAGCTAATATCGAATACTCAATGTCGACTGTAAAAATACAAAAACTTTGTCTACTAAATGTAAGTTCAAAGTAACTATCTTGATGTTCCACAACCACTATGATATGTATCGTATGAATTGTAGCTACCAAAAAGTTTGTCTTGGGGCTCTTAAAGGTGGTCTGCATTCAACCTGCCAGCACTGCACAAAACAGCATCCAAACTGCAATTTTGCAAATGGCTGGCAGTCTAAAAGCAACCTGTCTTCCCGGGCCCTTCTAGCGGTAATAAGAGTAAGAACAACATAATTTTGTAAGATAAAGCCTTCGTTCATTGGCGCTTGAGAATGATGTTTAACATTTCACTTGTAGCAGTTATAGCGCAGTGATCTGGTAGTCACCGATGTTATGCATCGCAAATTCACATGGGTCCAATGTGCGAATAGCTTTAATTGTATTTATTAGAATAAACACTGTAAATAGTAATTGATAATATGCCAGTTTTTAATAAGCCTAAATATAATTGTAACTAATGACAGGTTTTTAAAACCGAATTTAATCGACTGACAAGGGAGTATCATGGCTTTAACGGTAGGTATATGAAAGAATAGCTAAACTGTGAAGTGGTTACCTTACCACTTAACGAGTAGTATGGGGTTGTATGCTTTAGCTATTAGTAGTGACAAACAAGAAGTAGGTACTGATTTGACATAAAATCAAGGAGCTTGACCTCCATTTGGATTATACGTTCATTCATGCATGTTATAAGTCGTGTCTCCGTCATGCAAAGTGGGATTGACTAACCTTTTCAATAAAACTAATATAATACTGGATGCACTCTGTCAGATTTGGTAAAAAGTGACAGATCTGTATTTTAGTACTTTTCTAAGTTTTAATGAATAAAGGGGCTAGTTCGTTATCACACGAGGCAACCCAGTTAACTTTGACGTGACGATAGCTCAACTCCTTTTCAACGATAAACCAATAACCAGTATAATCATTTGTGGGATACAGTGCGACAAATTCGTGCGCTAACGTGTGACGGTGACCACTGCACGCGTCAAAAGCGCTTTCGTACTTATCTACCTCTATAGACTGATAATAGGTATCTCGTCGTACTAGTGTTTCATACCGGTTGCCTCGTGTGTGAACGTGGATAATTTTAAGGAACTTTTATGATGGAGACCTCGTCTTATATGCAGTATTGGCATACGCGTTGCTTGCTTCCACTGTGGATCATCGTGCGAGGCTTTTTAGCTATCGCTTTGTGGAAACGCGTTATACGACCTTCAGTCCTAAGTGACTCGTCTTTATAAAAGTTACACGCCTTACATAAATGACGTCTCATATAAGTGATAATCAATGTTTGCTTGGTAACTATATTCTTCGTAATATTCGGTGTTATCTCGCGCAGGCACTTTATAAGATCTAAAGTCACTTAGTATTGATTTGTCGTGAGTAAACAATATGGCGTTTTGCAGATTCATTTAAAGACAGTAATTGACAGTTTCAGCATTGTCTGATAAAAATACCTCTTCCTAAATAGGTGGTATGGTTTTCTATACCGATTGAGCTAAAGAGTTTAATATAAATCATGGAAGCGGATTGTTGGCACTTGAATGACTATACAATGGCTTTCAATAGTTTGCCTGCATAATTTAATAACGAGCTCTGTAATTTATGTTCAGTGAAAGCCAAAATTACTGTCAAGAGTCTGTTATGCGACTTATTGTCACCATAATTAGCAGTTAATATATGTCATACTTAAATGTCAGTAGATGTGATTAATGTTTGTCAGTAGAAGCTTCATGTTAGATTTAAAGCTATGTATAAAAGTTGGTTAAATGTTGTTGAAATCATCGAAGCTATGAGCACAATGCGACTTTGTTAACAAAGAAATAGTTCAATAACCAACAAATTAATTGTAAACTCAGGAAATGGTATAGTTCGTAATGCCACTTAAAATCAGACCAAAAAGTGTTTTTTTTGTTAAATTTTTATCGCATTTCGAGTTATGGGAGTAAAATTACCGGGGCCGGATTTAAACTGAAATTTAACTACGTTTAAATTGCAGAATTAGACCTTACAACTTTTACCGTTTTTGAAAACGCATAGTGCTCTTAGCTTGAAGATAAATAAACGTTGTGCTAATGTAAGTATCTCTGAACATATCTGCTAAGCCAAAAATATTTTCGTAAAAAAAAAATTGGAAAACAAATGATAACTAAACCGTCTACATAAACTCAGATACAACTATGCATAGCAAAAAAATCTGTGACATTTTTATACGTGTTTTTAAATGTTATCTTAATGTTAGGAATAAGTATAGGTACCTATCAGCTTTCACACAAGTAAAAACTACCCCGTGACCATGGCTAAAAGATGTTTCAACTCATTTATTTCTTAACAAAAATCACCAATCTTTGGGACAATTTATTATTGTTCAAAATTGTGCCTATTTTCATGTATGAAGTATTAAACTATAAGTCCTCAGTAGGCGGAATGAAATAAAAGAAATAATTGTGGTGGCGATGCGTATAAGATACGTTCACAGAGCGGTGCAAATAAACTACCAAACTTTAAAAAACGCAGTGTTTAATCCTTTGACTGCCGAGTTTTAGTAAAATTACGCTTTAAAGCGTGGGTAATATTATTGGCTTGTGATTCATATAAACAAGGGCTTCTATTTTACTCGAGAAAAAATGTTCCGTATAAAAATTACGAATGGTGCGATAGCATAAAGGTGCTTAGATTTTTGACTAAGTATTTAGATAGAACGTGTAAAATATTTTAAATTGGTAAAACCGTTAAAAAACTTTTATCCATAGTAGGTAGCGAGGTTGAAACTCATTCGAGCTGAAATGCGCTTTTCTGCTGAAAAGATTGAAAAATTTAAAATTGTTATGCGGTTTTACATAACATTTGGCAAATTTTAAATTGCTACAATAATTATATGTTTATTCTAAGGACGTGCTAAATAATTGGCTAAGATTTCTCGACAAGAGTGATTATACTCGTAATACTATCAGCTTAAGGAATGAATAAAAATATAGAAGATTCGCATTGGGGAACATTTTTAAGTAGGTAGTCGTGTAATAAGTCAGGAAACGACATTAGTTTTTTTACTAGGTATCTCAGTAACTAAAATTTTAACTTACATTCTCGCTTTGTTAGTGGAAAGAGACAAAAAATAGCCGTCAAACTATATATTTTATTGATAACTAGCATGTATAGAAAAACTAAAGTTTTTTCGAATCTTTTGAATACATAATAATAATACTATTTACGACGCCAGAACATAAAATGTTTGAGAAAAGTTCTCGTAAGGCTTGTCAAATGGTTAAGTACACCCAACAGCGGATTAACCTACTACAAAATATTTTTCCTTACCAATTTCAATATCGGTAGCTTAAGAATGGCTATGTGCATGTAGGTAGCGAACTATAAAGAAAATTTTACGTTTTATAGTAGTTTGATGAGCCGTTCAATGTATAGGCTACAATTAAACCTACCACAACATCTCCAATTTTCCCATTAAATATTTAACTCTACGTGTTAAACTTAAAGTTAAAATCGCCTCATGGCGGCTTAGTAAATCGATTTGTCCGTCCTTAAAAAGTTTTAAAATTGTAAATTTAATTGAATCATCAAATTACTAATGTTCGGTTCTAAAAGAAGGTCTTGTGATTAAAACTATTTGCTTCTAAACAAGTATTGTAAGCTTGGAAGACATACTGAGTTTTTGTTTACTTCTGTCATACAAAAGTTAACTCGTAATTGTGTGGTACCTATACAGTGTGCTGCCAACAGTTGGAATAAACGCTACATTATATTTCCTATGCAAATCTGCGTATACTCTATAATTGGGTAAAGTAAAAAAAAATCTAGGCTATCTGAGTAAGTTATTTAAATTTTCTCGATTGTAAAGTAAGGGTGACGACGACTCTTGGACTCCTGGTATCACATAGAGAAACCTTTTTTTAAAATTACATTTTACTTCTTGGATCGTGGTAATGTAAAAAAAAAACAAAAACTTTTTTTTACGTAAGTGCTGTAAAAAAACTTCTATCAAATTAAAAAGTCTTGTGTGAAAGCATTCAATGTTAAAATATAAAACTAGCATAGGAAATAAAAATATTGTTATCTATATCTTTTCTTTCTGACTTTCTTAATTCCTGGTTTGATTTATCTTAAATGTATTTATTGACACTATTTTAGTAATGATTTTGTAGTACCTCCTAATGATTTATTTAATAAATTAAATTAGGTTTCTCTTTGCTTTCTTTCTGCATATCAATTCTATTTACTCTATAATTTCGTTGTCATTTTGGAAATTAAATCAGTAATAAGTGTTTCTTGGTGTTAGTCGATATCGATGTGCTAATCATAAGGCCTCCAATTAAAATTTATTTTACGTATTAACTTGAATAAACTTAACATCTTTATCACAATTTAATAACTGTGAATAACCCTGGTGCTCCTACCTTATAATTAAATTGGATCTGTATCGATGAAAATTTAAGAGACATACGATACCATAAAAAAATTGACCCTTAAAGCATTCAGAGAAGTTTGAAAAGAATCAATTTTTAAAATAAGGACTCAAAATTCAGTTTGATTATAAAATTTATTGCTTTTTGGTGCTATGGCTGAGTTGACCTAATTCTATATAAGGCTGAGCTTGCACAAGGTATAAATCAAAAGGAGACTGTCTTTATCAAGAATTAGGTGATATTTATTACTTTTCTTGTTACCTTTTTGCTTGTAGCGTTGAATATTTTCATATGATGAAATATTTGGTATGTATTTAAAATAGATTAATTTGTTTTAAAACTGGACAATATTCTTAGTATTTTTAAAGTTTTGAGGCCATTTTAGTTGTAAGTGTAAAATGTTTATGTAAGTGCTTGATGTTGAGTCAATTAAAAGACAAATAAATGTATGTGCGTATAAATACCGATTTTTATTTTGAGCATTAAGTAGGTAGGCTAGGTTACCTTTGTTAAACTTTCCTTGTTATAACGACTTTCTTTCAACGAACTTTCTTTGTTATAACGATCCGTGGGGGCGGCCCTATCGCACAGTCAGGGGTAAACTCCGCCCGTGGGTGCCTCCGGTAACAGAGAGCATGGAGCCTGGATTACTCCAGACGGTGGTCTCTGGGCTTTTTCCATCTCGCCTGGAACACATTCCGCCGGCAATGCCGCCTCACCCAGCCGCCGCAACAAACGCACCTGAACCTGTCTCAGAGGGCGAACTTGGCGCAGCGGTCCTGCGAATGAAGGCAAAAAACGTAGCCCCAGGGCCGGATGGAATACCGGGTAAAGCCTGGACACTAGCTATGGACGCACTGGGAGACCGACTAAGACGGCTATACAGTGCGTGCCTTGAACAGGGCCTCTTTCCAAGACCTTGGAAAACTGGGAAATTGGTCCTGCTCAAGAAAGAGGGACGCCCAACAGACTCACCAACAGGGTATAGACCTATTGTGCTGCTGAACGAGGTTAGTAAGCTTTTCGAGCGAATTATTTCTGTTCGCATCGTCCAACATCTGGAAAATTCCGGGCCAAACTTGTCGGACTTTCAGTTCGGGTTTAGAGCGCAACGTTCGACTGTAGACGCGATACTTCGCCTAAAAGGGCTAGCGGAGCGAGCAGTAGCCAGAGGCGGGGTGTTATTGGCAGTGTCCCTTGACATCGCCAACGCTTTTAACACCCTGCCGTGGGCATGTATTAGACAGGCCCTCGTCCACCATGGGGTGCCTGAATATCTGCAAAACGTAGTTGCAGATTACCTGACAGAGCGCAACGTAACATGCCTTACGCCTAGCGGCATTTACACGCATCAGGCAACATGCGGTGTTCCACAGGGGTCGGTTCTTGGCCCGCTTCTGTGGAACATCGGGTTCGATTGGGTGCTACGCGGCCGTTTAGTGGCAGGGGTCGACGTGACATGTTACGCCGATGATACCCTGGTTACAGCTCGCGGTAGTGATTACTCAGAGGCGGCGTGTCATGCCACGGTGGGAGTAGCATCAATTGTCCGACGAATGCAAAAGCTAGGACTGGAGGTGGCGCTGGAGAAGTCGGAAGCCCTGTGTTTCCACAGGGCTCGAAGAGCGCCCCCGGTGGGTGCTCACATAGAAGTCGATGGAACACGCATAGAGGTTGGCAGTACCATGCGTTACCTGGGGCTCACCCTTGACGGCCGTTTTAGGTTTGAGGCACACTTTAAACGCCTTGCGCCAAAATTAATTGCTACGGCGGGCGCTCTCAGCCGTCTTCTGCCCAACACCGGTGGACCTTCCGCAACGTGCAGGCGTCTGTATGTGAGTGTCGTTCGCTCGATGGCTCTTTATGGAGCCCCTGTGTGGTACGGAGCCCTAAATAAAAGCAACGTTCTGCAACTGCGGAGGGTACAGCGTCTTATGGCAGTAAGGGTGATCCGAGGATATCGCACCATTGCGGGAGATGCGGCTCTCACTCTGGCTGGAACTTTACCATGGGAACTGGATTCCTTGGTCCTTGCCGCAGTCTACGAGTGGCGAGGAGACCAAAGATCCCAAGGCCAAACACCAGCGCCTCGCGAAATTCAGGCGGAACGCAGAAAGTTTGAAGAGGAGGCTCTACATAAGTGGCAGTATCAGCTCACCAGCAGCAAGTATGGGCACCGCGCCGTTGGGGCAATATGCCCGGTGCTAGAAAAGTGGTTGCAACGGCAGCACGGTCAACTCAGTTATAGACTGACCCAAGTACTGACGGGCCATGGATGTTTCGGCAATTACTTGAGCAGGATTGGTCGGGAGGACAGCGCCAAGTGCCATCATTGCACGGCAGCGGAGGACACAGCACAGCATACCTTAGAGGTGTGCCCAGCATGGACAGCTGAGCGCGGAGTCCTCGTTGCGGAAGTCGGGCGAGACCTCTCGATCGGGGCGGTAGTAAATCGCATGGTGGATAGCAAGGAGTCGTGGCAAGCGGTGCTCACCTTCTGTGAAACGGTTGTCTCACAGAAGGAAGCGGCGGAGAGGGAGCGAGAGGCTTCGGCTGACGCCCCACAGATCCGCCGCCGACGCCATGGGCGCCGCAGGAGGCAGTACGGCCTCCAACTGCCCCTCCCTGATGGGCCTCGGGTGACTGACACGGGGGTGTCGGCCGTCCGTTAAAAGAGGCCCGTGGCGGTGTTGCGCGTGTCCCGCGCGCCGTTTTACTGAAGACCGGGGGGAAGACCGTTCTCCCTGAAGCCGGGTGGCGCTTGCTATCAGCGAGCCACAGCCAGAGGCGGAACTGCGGACGAATGCCCGGGGTGAACGCCCGGGGCGCTGACCCGTAGTTCCTACTCACTTAATGGCACCGGTGGACACCGTCAGGTTTTTAGTGGGTATAGGGCTCTCACAACAGAGGTCCGGAGTCCCACATAACCCCCAACCGCCCCCGCGGCTGGCGTGGTATGCGTAAAGCATTTTCCTGACGAAAAAAAAAAAAAAAAAAAAAAAAAAAAAAAAAAAAAAAAAAAAAGGTTACCTTTGTTGTTAGAAACTTGAAATGTTAATTCAATAAGTACCTCGTCTATTAAACGAATGTGGGCGAGTGCCATTGTAAGCACGAGTAAATATTAAATACCGAGGGTAAAATTTACAATTATGCTGACTAGTACAGTCGATAAAATCCCTACCTGGGCAGACGAGTCTTTGTCTTAGCGAAGAACAAAAGTCTGTGCAATAAAAGTAAAGCCGAAACTAGCCTATGTTAACATAATTATGCATTATAAATACTATGGTGAAGTCAGTTTGATAACATCATTTTTGAAAAATAATATTTTTTATACAAATTGGATTAAAAAAATCACTGTATTGTTTGAAAAAAAAAAAACTGACTTCACCATAGACATATGATAACATAGGCTTGTTTCGGCTTAATATACTATTTACCAAACACGATATTTATGGCTTTATTTATCACTATCCTAAACTTATACAACTGATCTATATTTAACGGAAATGGACGAGGCAAGGTCGCTATATTATTAAGTGCGAGTCACTAAAAAACGTCTTAATAAAATCATCGAGTCATTTTAGCTGGCCTTGCGATGAATATAACATTTCGCAAGTTTAACTTGTCATTCCATTGCAATAATATCCTCGTCAAGTAGATACCTAGAGGTACTTAAATAGTGCAATGACATAAAGTACCTACACTTAAACACTTTAATTTATATTAGTGATTTATCTGATAAGTAGTTCATTAAAGGGAGATCGATAAGCGCAGCCCGTAAAATAAAATTAAAACTGGTTTTTTTTACTAAGATTATTACGGTGTACAATTTAAAAAAAATGAATATGCCGTGATTTATGTATTCTCTCAAGGACCAAAGAATAATAGTATAAAGAAAATCACAGATTCAGCCAATAATTCCTTTTATTCACTTACTGTAGTTTACCAGACTAGATACAAGGTGCGTAACAACGACTTCTCTTCTCAACGATCCAGCAACAACTGACTCGAGTGTAAGACTCTCGATTTTTTTGCTTCACTCGCCCCACTACTCACCCCCGTATTTTTGCTGGATGCCAAATAGCGGGGTTGAGCAGTGTTGCCATGTGCGTAAATCAAAATACTATGGATTTATCAAATGAAAATCATGACATTCGGCCATCCTACAACGTGCAGACTCCCGGCGCACGTGTCCGAATCTAGAGTCAGATGTTGTTACATATGTGTATGTGTATTAAATAACTTTAACATAAAATAACGAAAATTTCTTTTGATTTTAACTAACCTACTCGTAAATACAACTAACTAATTGTGAGCTTTTGTTACTTTAAATACAAAAACCCTCACCGATGCATATGAAACTCTTATCCGGTAAGATTTACATTACACTTAACAAAATTATTAATAAATTGACAGTTACATGGTAGTATAGTAACACAAACAATGAAATAGTAACAAATTAAATATAGTTAAATATTAATTAAAATCATGACATTCGGTAAAAAAAAGGAACATAATTAAATGTAAAAATATATATATTATATACTATTATTTTAAAGTAATTAAAAACATATATTTGATTTCGAATAAGTGCTTTCAATAACATGATAACACATAGCTACATAGGTTTTCTTTAATACTACAAATAATATCAGATCCGGATACGTTGCGTACTAGAGCTAGGTAACAATTATTTTGGAAATAGCTGACACAAATGGGTATAGTAAGTTAGTCTGTATTATTTGCATCACTAAGTGCACTGGAGCTACTACGGTCACTGTCGTGTACCTCTAACGCCTTAACGTGAATCCACGGCCTAATCCTATCCGCCGCAATTACCGAATCATAAACTTTACCCCTTTTTGGAAAACCTGGAACGTCAGTTACTTTGTAACGATCGTTCCCAAGGACCTCAGAGACTCTATAAGGACCTACGAACTTTGACAATAGTTTAGTGCTCTTTCCGTCATTCCCATAATTGTTTCGCGACACCTTAACTAAGTCGCCGACTTTGTATTTGACCGCTGGGGCTCGATTAGTGTCATGTTTAATTTTCTGTTTTATTTGATCTTTCGCAATATTATTACTAATTTCATGCCGGATATTTTCTAAATTTTCGTTTTGCTCAATATCAATCTCTAATTTGTTTGTCAGGTCGTCCCGCATTCTAACGCCAAATAGTGCCTCTGTTGGTGTCTTTTGGGTCGTAGCACTGACGGTATTATTAATACCCCACTGAATTTTTCCTAGTTGCTTGTCCCAGTCGCGCTCATGGCTTTTAAAATTTTGGGCCGCCAATGAGTTTAGAATAACTTGGTTATATCTTTCGGCCTGGCCATTGGCCCTGGGACAAGCAACCGCGTTCAAAACGTGCTTAATACCATGACTGTCACAAAAGTTTTTGAAAGCCGCTGACGTAAAAGAAGTGCCACGATCTGATACTATCCTAGCTGGAACGCCGAAATCATAAAAAATGTTTTGGAGTGTCTTTATAGTGCTCTTCGTTTTTGTGTCTCTTACAGGTCGAGCAAATACATATTTGGTGAAACCGTCTACTATCGTCAATATATGCGTGTTGCCATTCTTACTTTTGACGAACGGCCCCAAATGATCTATGTGGACGGTATGAAAGGGGATATCCACTTTCTCGATGGGAAATAAGTGACCGGTTTTCTGACGTGATGTACTATCTTTGTTGTATGCGCACTCTATGCACGCGGCCACATACTTTTTCACGAATCTCCTAAGTTTTGGGAACCAGTACTCATTTTGGATTCTTTCTAAAGTTTTAGCGTAACCAAGATGACCCACATCATCATGATTTGCTTTACATACTTGCCACCTAGCATTTCGCGGGACAACTAGGCGCAAACCATCATCTACCTTCCTATAGACTGTACGATTTTTGACCGCATAATTTTTCTTAATTTCCTTGCATTCCTTATCTTCATCTGGCATAAGAACTTTGAGTACTCGTGCAATATCGGGGTCCGCTATTTGTAAGGTAATAAGCCAATTGTCTTGCCCTATGTTATAGATATTTACACATGGATTGTCATCAGTACCCGTGGATAGCTTGGTATTTCTACTCAAGGCGTCGACATGTGACATTTGGACGCCGGGACGGTATTCAATATCAAAGGAAAATTCTGAGATCTGGAGCCACCACCTAGCTATACGCGGCAGCAAGTCACGTTTCGTCAACGTAGTCCTGAGAGCCGCACAGTCTGTATAGATTTTGAAATGCAACCCAAGCAGATAGACTCTAAACTTTTTCAAAGAACAAACGACAGCCAGAGTCTCAAGCTCGTAGGAATGAAGATGCTTTTCTTCGGGTGTCGTTTGCCTACTGAAATAAGCAACGGGCTTTAGGACCCGGGTGTCTCTCTGCCATTGCATCAAAATTCCTCCTACGCCAAGAGAACTGGCATCGGTGTGCAGTTCGGTCTCAAGTTTAGGATCGTACAGCGCTAAAACCGGCTTACTTACAAGTTTATCCTTTAAGAGACCGAATGCTTTATCCTGTTCGTGAGACCACTGCCAGATAGAGTCTTTTTTCAATAGACACGTCAAGGGTCGAGCAATTTCCCCATAGCCTTGGATGAATTTACGATAATATCCCGTCAATCCTAGAAATTGGCGAACTTCGTGGATATTACGAGGCGTTGGGAATTCTTTTACAGCCTGAACCTTTGCACTGCCAGGCTGTATGCCCTCAGAAGACACCTCATACCCGAGGTATTCAACTTTCGTTGTGAAGAAACGGCACTTGGAAAGTTTCAACGTCAGACCATATTGCCTAAAAAGCTTTAGGATCTCTTCCAACCGTTGAAACATTTCGTCAGTGTTTTTGGAGGGTATTAATACATCATCCAGGTATGCTATAGCATATTCGTACCTTTTATTGCCTAAAATCTTGTTAATCATTCTCTGAAAGACAGCTGGTGCATTAGCTAACCCAAAGGGCATTCGCTTGAATTCGTAATGCCCATCAGGCGTTACGAATCCAGTAAGGTGTTGACTGTCTTTTGCCATAGGAACCTGGTAGTAACCAGAAGCAAGGTCGAGAGTTGTGAAGAACGTGTTACCACTGAGATTGGAAATTTGGTCATCAATCACTGGGAGAGGAAAACGATCTTTACAGGTTTTATTGTTCAGAGCTCTGAAGTCGACGCATAGCCTCAGCTCTCCAGTTTTTTTCTTTACCATGAGTATGGGGCTGGAATAGCCCGAATTTGAATCTTGGATGATATCATTACGTAGGAGTTCGTCAATGGTCTCTCTCACTTGTTCGCGTTCTGAATGTGAGAGACGATACGGACGATAAACGACAGGCCTATTATCTAAAAGCTCAATATGCATCTCTACGTCCTTAACACAACCTATTTCGCTTAAATTCGTGGCAAAGCAATCACGATAACTTTGTAACAGAGAGTATAATCTATCGATATGATCCGCGCCTAAACCTTCACCTGTCTTAATATCCCCCTTTAGTAATGGTTTCGTAGTAGCAACATCCGCGACGATCCTGTTCATTTGACAAGAGTCTCGTTCCTCAAAAGGCATAGTCTCGCCGTCAAAGTACCTGTGCCTAGAGTCACGGAACCTGACGTCAAATTAGTAACAACTAAATTTCCCTTCCCATTAACAAGTTGGTAAGCGCCTTGCAGTAAACTAAACTCTCGTCCTGGTTCTACGGTACAGTAGCCTTCGACATAAACATCTCCAGAATATTTAGAGTCACAAGCATAAACAGGCAAGATGCCTGTCCTTGCGATTTGGGTGGATTCAGCGACATATAATTTAAGCGGACTTACATCAGTTCCAGAATTAAAAGGGTTGCAAGATGGGCTTTTATAAAAGAATAATTGACTACTGTTCTTCAAAACTGTGACAAACGAAAGCTCGGTAAAATTTTGACCGATAATCAGAGATGTTGGCAGTAACTCGTCAGCAACTACGAGCACGTCGATTGACGCATCAACTTCATCCATTTTTATAGCAACACTTGACTTATATAAAGGCAGAATCGAAGAACCACCAAAACCCCTAACTATCGGTAGCCCGTCATAGATTTTAACTAACTGCAAAGATTGCGCATCGCTTTGACAAATAAGACTGCATTCGCTACCGAAATCTACATACGCCTCAAAGCTTTTGTCGTTAACTAAGATTGATTTAAAAAATTTGTCATTAGTTTTATTTGAAACGTCAATCTTTAAAGTCTTTTTCTCAGAGGGTGAATCATTTCGTGTTTGTAACTGTGGTCGCTGAAGTGGTGACATTTTGCAATCATCACTATCGTGACCAATCCTGAAGCAGCGTCGGCATTTGACTATCTGATTAGGGCATTTGTAAAAGGGGTGTCCCCTGGAACGACAGTTGAAACAAGTAACACTATTATTTTTACTAGCAGGATTTGAAACATTCCTATTTACAGCTCTTTGGTTACTTCTTTCCTGATTCCTATTCTGGTAGGGTGGTTGTGAACGTTGAGAACACAAAAAATTCAGTAGCCCTTCAGGTTCCCTACAATCAAGAGTCTGAGCACCACTTTTGATAGACCTATCACTTAAACCATGCACGATACAATCAACCGCCTTTTTGCCAGCTATTTCACACCTATTTAACAAGCTAAGCTTATCATAAAAATATTCCCGAAGGCTTTCATCACTTCGTGAAGTCCGACTTAACATTTCCTCCAAAAGACGTCCATAGTTCTCCTCGCTTCTGAACGCCTTCTGAAGTTTGTCTTGCCACTCACTCCATGAGTAAACTACAGTAGGCAGAGCTTCAAACCACTTCTTCGCCAACCCGGTTAACTTTTGTAATGAGAAGTGGATGATTTGTTTTTCGTCCCATCCATAAATACTGGCGCATTCGTTAACCTTTTTAAGCCAGCTCTGAATGGTTTGAGCTCTGTTTGCGGGGTCAAACTCCGGAACAACATTATTTAAATTATTATTACTAAAGAATGAACTCTTACTTGATTCACCCTTGAAGTTTGCCAAGAGTTTCAGCACATCCTCTGTGGTCAGTCTGCTCGATTGTTTGCGCGACTTCCTAGGCGCTCTATCTTCACTAGACGAGGAAGACGATGACGAACTTCTCTTTTTCCTTTTTCTTTGTCTCTTCCTTTTCCTTGGTGGTGTTGTGGGAGGCGTCTCTCCCTCATTGTCCTTTTCCAGTGGCATTACTGAAATATAAAATTCATCTGACTAGGCATCCATTCAACAAACTTATGTTCCTATATTTTAAAACAAACTGGTATAATTTTAAATAAATTCATGTGGCTCTAAAAATCTTTAGATAATATTAACTATGAAACTTCAATCAAAAATCCTGAGCCGGCTAAAGGCTGCATAAACTTCATCAGTTTAACGAATGAAAAACAAGTATTTGAATTACATCCTTCCAAGCGATGGCCACATTGTCCTGATAGACCCAGTAAATTTTAAAACTTTAAAAACAGTGAACACACATAGCCCATCCATGTTGTAATCCAGCAAACATACATAGTTTACTAAAATAATAATCCAGCGAACATACATAGTTCAGTCAAATAATAGTCCAGCGAACATACATATTTCACTTCAAATAATCCAGCGAACATACATAGTTCACTCAAATAATAGTCCAGCGAACATACATAGTTCACTCAAAGAGTCCAGCAAACATACATAGTTCACTTCAAATAATCCAGCGAACATACATAGTTCACTCAAGAGAACATACATAGCTCACTCAAGCGAACATAC
The DNA here is from genome assembly GCA_950371115.1 of Anania fuscalis. NCBI lineage: Eukaryota > Metazoa > Arthropoda > Insecta > Lepidoptera > Crambidae > Anania > Anania fuscalis. The sequence continues at coordinate 12,861,106 of OX493336.1, read as the reverse complement.
ATAGTCCACTCAAATAGTCCAGCGAACGTACCATAGTTCACTCAAACAATAATCCTAACAAACTAGGTACCTATTCAACCTAATTAGTCCAGCGAACATTTGTGAACATGTCTACAGCTTCCTCATTACTCTAAAACGAATTCTATGCCTGCCATAGTTTAACGCATAATGAGAGCCATCGAAACGTTCTAGTCATATAATTGCAGCAATCAGATCTTCGTTACTATGAGGTGTTTTTTGTGTGTCAGCCGACGAAACGTGTCTCCAGCTGACACATGCCGTTTAGGCAAACCTGTAAGGTTAGGGTTTCAGAATATAGTTAGAAATTTAACTAAAAATGACAGCAATGAAAGCCAAAAAAACAAGCCATCACACTGAAATACTGTTGAAACTACGATCGTAAAACTATGTGCGAGCTGGAGACCCATGTCTCTGCCTTGCACATCTGTATCTTCGTAATTACTCAAGATGCGATTATAATTTATACCTCAAAATTCGCGGTCGAATTGCAGCATTCGACTCCAAATATATCAAAACTTAATCTTGAATAGTTTAAGAGCTACGAACCGATAAGTATGTGTAAGCTGGAGACCCATGTCTCCAGCTTACACATGGTGAATTAGATTAACTGTATAAGTTAGAGTTTCACTTTAAGCATGAAATGATTCGTTGTAATAGCAGCACAAACGATGCTTAATTTCAAATCTCTGGGCCTCTTGGTTTCATAATTATAAGCCAAAACCTGTTTTCCCGCCAAAAAATTCAAAAAAATGGCTCTGAAGCGGGCAAAGCGCGACGTTGCCGTTCCGTGCGCTAAACTATTGCAGTCGAGTTTGAACTCAAGAGCTAGTATTATTTGGAGTCATTTTAACTTGCGCTCTCGATCGTTTTTATTTCTAATACTAAGAATGATAGACTAGGAGCTAGTGACGAAAAGTCTATGTAATTATAAGACTTGCCACCATTTTTAGGACTCTATTACAAAGATATGACTTGAAACTTTTTCCTAATGTGAGATGACACAGCAGTCAGAATTATTAGAGAGAACTTGGAAATAAAACGACGTAAATATTTTATTAAGTCTATAGATAGTCCCGAGTTAGAGTGATTTTTAAGATGATATTAAGTAAGTACTTATAATACAGAGAAGTTATAATGTGTAAGATTATTACATATTATTTATGTTTTTAATGTTTGTGTTGCTCAGTATATTCTAAATCATTCACGATCTATTTATAAATCAAGATAGGAGTTTTTAATAAATGTTAAGAATTTCTATAATCATCAATTTATTCGCACTGAAAACCTAGAAAATAATAATAAATAGGAGAGATTTTAACGTATAGTAGGTACACTTATACCTATTTCTATTGGTAAATTGTTGGCACGTAATCACACGATGTAGGTAAACTTGCCGGTAGAACTTAACTTTTGGTCTGCATGCCCTCCGCTCCGCTCCGCATGATGCTGTGAATTCAGTTACTACCTACGCCACGATGGATAACTAAACCAGCCATTCTCACATGGGGTCGCTCAGCCATCGATTGTCCTATTAAATTAGTAACTTGCAAACCTTTTAATTTGTAAATAGAAAACTACAGATGATAAATATCGATTGTAAAAATAAACACGTTTTATAATTTGCCTATTGTGATTAAAGAATCAATTCATGGATTATAAGGTACTGTTTTTTATTGTATGTGTAAATAAATAACAACAAAAATGCTTAGAACCTAAGCTTTAACATTATTTTGAGTTAAATAATTTCATATCAACAATCGAATCCACCCGTTTATTTTCCGGTTCATTAGAAATGTTCCAGAATATTTTCCCATTTTTGGGAATATACCCGGGTGGAATCCCAACGCTAATCCTGATAGATACCACAGGTAAGTCAGAGTCTACCATATATACAGTATCAAACGGAAGTCGCGCTATAATAACCCTTTGTTCCGAATTGCGCTAAAGCACTATTAGCACGAATCCATATAAATGCAACAGGTAGGTAAAGAACCCCTATTTTGTATAATATTAATTGTGACTATTATATTTGGTCGGTTTTACGCTGACAGTGCTTTTAGCGCAATTTGGAACGTAAGAATATTTTAATTTACTTTACTTCAATCGTCGGCCCGGTCCGAGCCGATGACAAAATGGCTTTTCTGTGTAAATAACGAGCGGATGTAAGGTTATCGTATACCGTTAAAAAACTTATGAGATCGACCATAGATATTATTTTAAACTATTACTTACTTTGTTTAAAAACATTGGAATAGTAAATAAATCAATAGAATAGATTAGTTTGCTTATTAGAATGATATTTTTATGTAAATTAGCGAAATGTGAAAAAAACAAATTACATTCTCATCAAAAAATGAAAAATATAAAATCATCCGCCTGTGAAATCACTACCATCAAAATTAAATATTAAAACTTATGAAGGAACTATTTTGTCCTTATGTTTAAGGCTCCTTGTCTATCATTCTTAGCATAGAAATAAAAACGATCGAGAGCGCAAATTAAAATGACTCCAAATAATACTAGCTCTTGAGTTCAAACTCGACTACAATAGTGTAGCGCACGGAACGGCAACGTCGCGCTTTGCCCGCTTCCGAGCCATTATTTTGAATTTTTTGGCGGGAAAACAGGTTTTGGCTTATAATTATGAAACCAAGAGGCCCAGAGATTTGAAATTAAACATCGTTTGTGCTGCTATTACAACGAATCATTTCATGTTTAAAATGAAACTCTAACTTATACAGTTACTCTAATTCACCATGTGTAAGCTGGAGACATGGGTCTCCAGCTTACACATACTTATCGGTTCGTAGCTCTTAAACTATTCAAGATTAAGTTTTGATATATTTGGAGTCGAATGCTGCAATTCGACCGCGAATTTTGAGGTATAAATTATGATCGTATCTTGAGTAATTACGAAGATACAGCTGTGCAAGCCAGAGACATGGGTCTCCAGCTCGCACATAGTTTTACGATCGTATTTTCAACAGTATTTCAGTGTGATGGCTAGTTTTTTTGGCTATCATTGCTGTCATTATGAGTAAAATTTCTAACTATATTCTGAAACCCTAACCTTACTGGTTTGCCTAAACGGCATGTGTCAGCTGGAGACACGTTTCGTCGGCTGACACACAAAAAACACCTCATAGTAACGAAGATCTGATTGCTGCAATTATATGACTGGAACGTTTCGATGGCTCTCATTATGCGTTAAACTATGGCAGGCATAGAATTCGTTTTAGAGTAATGAGGAAGCTGTAGACATGTTCACCGAACATTTCACTCAAATAATCCAATGAAACACATAGTTCGCTTAAACAATAATCCTACGAACATTCATGGTTCAATTTTTTTTTAATTTTATTTATAAATAATGTACCAGCAAACACACATGGTTCACTGTAATCTAGAAAACATGCATATTGAGTAGAGATAATAAAATTATCTAGATAATATCTGAATTTAAATTATCAGAATTCACTAAGGCTCGGACTTTACGCTGTCGGAATCCGTTAGCATTCGCAAGAATCCTTTCAAAATAACGACCTTATTGCCCAAGCGATAGGCTAAATCCGCGTCAATCCCGTCCGGGCAAAGACCGAGTCTGATATAATTCTTGTCATGTACGGAAATTCCCAGATGGTATAATTTCATACCGTCAAGATTCGATATATTTTCACGTAGGTATTGTGATGCGTTCGAGTTAAAATTGCGAAACTTTATTTCTAAGTAGGGTATATCAAACACACTGTTGAAAAGAGTTTTAATCATGTGCAATAAAGGTATTAATAGTTTGCACGGCTAAAGAGACTATTCTACCACGTGCAATGAGAGTGCAAAATGATTTTGTAGTAAGTTCAGTGTGCTAATGTAGTGCATTAAACAAAATGTTTCATGTACAGTAAAATAAAAATGAATATCTTACTTAGTCTCGCAATTATAACTCGTTGCATGGCGTAATGTAATAATCAACTGGTGAGCGTACATACCTTGGTGTATCCCGCTTCTGAAGTATAAAGAAAATCACAGATTCAGCCAATAATTCCTTTTATTCACTCACTGTAGTTTACCAGACTAGATACAAGGTGCGTAACAACGACTTCTCTTCTCAACGATCCAGCAACAACTGACTCGAGTGTAAGACTCTCGATTTTTTTGCTTCACTCGCCCCACTACTCACCCCCGTATTTTTGCTGGATGCCAAATAGCGGGGTTGAGCAGTGTTGCCATGTGCGTAAATCAAAATACTATGGATTTATCAAATGAAAATCATGACAATAGGTAATATTATTATTGAGTAGTTTCATGTTAGCAATAGTACTTAATTTATTTTATTCTATTTTATTTATTGGTTTGAGGAAGACTATCGACTACTACAATTTTAATAGTACATACAAATTAAAACATTGGAAGTCATTTATAAGTCTACACTTATAGAGATAATATGTATAACAAATGACACACAATTAGAAAAATAGAAATTATGATAAATTAAAAATAAATGAAAAGTGGTTGTAGCGAGCTAAACACTTTCTAAAAACAGATCAAAAACAAAACAGGTATGTATCCATTACAATTATACTTAGTGATATAGTTATGGTTATCATCCGCTGTCTATACAGAATAACAGTTCTGCAAATATAATATATATAATCACAATAAATTAAACTAAGTATCACCTACATAGGTACTACTAACATTTTTATTTATTTTAATTTGAGATGGGCTTACTCTTGACCCCAATCTTGCTCTAGCTAAAGCATAGATGGGATCTACGATGGAGCGAGCTTGCCCAGAAGATGCCTATTCACTCTGGACTTAAAGAGAGTCAAGTTATATGCACTCGGAAATACAGACGCAGGCAGGGAATTCCAATATTTAGCTGTGCGCATTATAAAAAATGATGAGAAGCGCTTAGTGCGGATTATGGGTATATCAACTAAGAACGGATGGTGGCCGGCCGTGCGTCTGGATGTCCGATGGAAAAAAGGTGACGGTGGTATGAGCTCATGCAGCTCATGAGCACACTCTCCGAAGTACAATCTATGGAAGACCGATAGGCAATCAACCTTGCGCCGGTGAGCCAGGCTGTGCAGCTGGGACGCCACCAGTTTTTTATCGCCTATTATTCTCTTGGCTCTGCGTTCCACCGAGTCAAGTGCAGCAAGTTGGTATTTCGCCGAGCCGTCCCAAAGGTGGCAGCAGTACCTACTCCATGCAAGATCGGACTTGAGCTTTGTAAAGAGTTAAAAGCTGTCCAGGCGTGAAGTACCGCTTGACTTTATTCAGGACGCCCAACTTTCTAGCTGCAATTTGAGCCTTAGACTCGATGGTACATGATACTAGGTACGCAATGAGGTGCATTTTAAAAAAATAATTAAGTAAAAATGCTTGCCTTAAAAACCTAGGTACACCCACCGCTTATTGACAGCCAGGTTGCAAACAAGATCCATTATTTTATTAATAATAATAAGTAATACATGTAGTTAGGTACTCGTCGTGAAAAAAACCTAATTTTGTAATAAGTTTTATAGGGTTCGTTGGCAACGTTTAATTAAGAGAAAACTCGTTATGAGTTTCAAACAGAGCATTTAAAATGTGATAAATCGTCGTGTAATCCATTTTGTTCTAATTTGAAGGAAAAGTATTGCGTGACTGAAAATTCACCAATTTCATCAAGTAGGTAAGTTAAGAGTGTATTACAGATTAAAATTGAAAACATGCATAAGACAGCAATTTATTATCATCCTTGTTTTCTTGAAAGTAGAAATGTTTTAGATAAAAAAAAGGATACGAACGATCTTTTCTATAAGAAATCCCAACAATGATACTTGATGAGAGCGCTATCTTTGGAATTGTATTACTATAAGTAGGATCATCAGCTGTATGTAGGTACTCGTACTTTTTATTAATATGACCTCCGTAGTTTAGAGGCGAGCCCGCCGTACTATACATATATGGCATTGCCAATCCTGAGGTTCCAGGTTCGATCCCCGGTCGGGTCAATGTAGAAAACGAACTTTTCTATAATTATCTCGAGTCTAGATGTTGTGGTTCGTTGTTTCTGATTTCTATAACACAAGTGCTTAAGCTCTTACCGTCGGATCAGGACTGATCCTGATCAATGTGTGTTATGTTGTCCAATATTTTTTATTAGTGTAATTAAAACAACGAATAAAACCTTTAAGGGGTGATTCTACTGCTCAAACACCTCAACTCAACTCTTTCTATAGGATTAAAGTTAGAAATCGCGAATACTAAGTTTAGGTAAGTATTTCTCAATACAAGCAACGTTGTCTGCTGTTCAGCTGCTTAGTATGGAAAATATTTTTTGCGGTTTTGATGTTGTTCAAAGTATGGTACCAAACGTTGAGACACTAGAATCAGCCCAGTAGGTTTGCGTTTTATATTTATTAACACAAAGACCAGACAATGAATTCTTGCCAAGGGCACACTGAGACTCAATTCAGGATAAGTAGGCAGTTCCTTTTCTGAATTGACAAGAACAAAGAATCTAAGCCCTCTACCTACGTGGCAAGTTGAATCAACGCCCCACTACGCCAGATGGGTCACCAAATTATATTTTCAGCATCCTAATCATCACCATTTCAGCCACAGCACGTGACGTCCACTGCTGAACATAGGCATCCTCCAGTGAGTTCCAGATTGGCTGGTTGGAAGCGGCCTGCATCAAGCGGCTATACCAGTTTAAAAAAAATGTTTAAAAAAAACTGGAGGAACCGACTTCAAAAATAAACTTAAAGGCGAAAAATAATATTTTCTAAACTAAATATAAGTACTATTAGAGGGATCTTCTAAATAAAACGTTATAATTACTAATAAAAATATAATGATACGGATTAACGCGCGAAAGCACAAGGACGATGCGTAGTAGAATGACGTCCCGATGACAGATGACCGCTAGTGTCGGGAACCGCTCATAGGGATGCTCCCATCAATCGATTCCTAGCTAACAGTTCGGCCATCCTGCAGCTCCTTCGTCCCGAAGGAGAACTCGGTCCGCCACGACGTGAAGTTGCCTCTTCCTCCGATGTATCCGTGGGCGCCTGGTTGTTCGGTTACCATAGCCACCACGATAAAGTTGTTCTCTTCTTCTCCCACCAAAAGGCGGCGGCTATTTATCACAAAGTGAAATTCGGAGATTACACTTAGCGTAGTTGCTCAACCACGAAATACGACAACAAGCGCCTCAGATAGCATGTTTGTTTACTCACATGGTTAGACTTTGTACTGTAACATAGTCAAAAGTAGATTAACTAACATCTCATTCAGCTCATTGTTCACCCGACAACAAGAAAGCGTAGGTTAAGTTATCATAAACAAGATTAATCATTCTACCAGGCGAAATCTCACACACATGGAGCGTCACATCACTCATTAAGTTAACTCAAATGTTACATATCCTTGATATTGAACTGAATTCGTTTTACTCCACATACACTAACCTGAGCATAGAGTTACGTCAAGTATTCATCTAAAGTCACAAAACCCTATTATTGGACCAATTCAGGTTCTACTCCCCATTCACTAACCTACCCCCAAAAGTAATTGCTTTACGCCTTCATTCAGTCATAGTGTTATTGGTTACCTCATACCTGTTGTGTTTAACATAAGTTGACTTTCAACTGTCCTTGGTTAAACTTGAATGTCTTGAGCGACACAGACACCCTCAACAATAACATTGTTAAGGTTCAGCGCGGTTCCAGTTAGGGGTGTGGAACTGCCGGCACCTTCTCAGTATTCTCACGTCATGATTGTGATGACTGATACAACATCCACCATACCCCATCGGTGAAACGACATCGCTGGTATATGTCACCTCTAGATAATATTTTAAGTAACTTACAGTCATCGAATCAAGTTTTCTGTCAACAAGTCCTTTGTCGGCCATCCGATATCTTTATGCATTCCGTATTACGTTAGCAGATCCCTATCGATCGGCCACCTTTGTATTCGTCTACTGATGCAGTGTTCTGTCGGCGATTCATCAGAACTATGTTTACTGAAAGTGCAATGCAGTCCCCAGTCTCATAGGTTACACTTGCTCACTGACGCAATCCCCTAACAGCCTGCGTTTGCGTCTCCCTGTCAATATTCTTTGTGGATGCTCCTGATGCAATCCCCTGACGGCTATCATCAGAGGTACCTTCTTGCATAATTTAGTGATAACGCTTTTCCCTGTTGGCGATTATTGTTGTACTCTGGCTACTGATGCAATCCCCTGACGGCTATCATCAGAGCTACCTTCTTGCGTAATAAATATAGTGATAACGCGTTTCCCTGTCGGCACTCATTGTTGCACTCTGGCTACTGATGCAATCCCCTGACGGCTATCATCAGAGCTACCTTCTTGCATAATTTAGTAATAACACTTATCCCTGTTGGCACTCATTGTTGTACTCTGGCTACTGATGCAATCCCCTGACGGCTATCATCAGAGCTACCTTCTTATGTGATATAGTGATAACGCGTTTCCCTGTTGGCGCTTATTGTTGTACTCTGGCTACTGATGCAATCCCCTGACGGCTGTCATCAGAGCTTCCTTCTTGTATGATATACTGGTAATGTTTCTCTCTACACTCATTGTTGCACTCTGGCTACTGATGCAATCCCCTGACGGCCATCATCAGAGCTATGTTTTTGTACGATATACTGGTAATGTGTTCCCCTCTCTTCACTCGCTATTGCACAAGGGCTCCTGATGCAGTCCCCTCACGGCAATCATCAGAGCTACTTTCTTATGTAACGTAGTGCTAATGCGTTCCTCTGTGGGCAGTCATTGTTACACTGTGGCTACTGATGCAATCCCCTCGCGGCCATCATCAGAGCTAAGTTCTAGTACGAGTATAAATGCGTTCCCCTGTGGGCAGTCATTGTTACACTATGGCTACTGATGCAATCCCCTCGCGGCCATCATCAGAGCTAAGTTCTAGTACGAGTATAAATGCGTTCCCCTGTGGGCAGTCATTGTTACACTGTGGCTACTGATGCAATCCCCTCGCGGCCATCATCAGAGCTAAGTTCTAGTACGAGTATAAATGCGTTCCCCTGTGGGCAGTCATTGTTACACTGTGGCTACTGATGCAATCCCCTCGCGGCCATCATCAGAGCTAAGTTCTAGTACAAGTATAAATGCGTTCCCCTGTGGGCAGTCATTGTTACACTGTGGCTACTGATGCAATCCCCTCACGGCCATCATCAGAGCTACGTTTTAGTATGCTGTAGTGCTAATGCATTCCCCTGTGGGCAGTCTTTATTTTACTGTGGCTACTGATGCAATCCCCTCGCGGCCATCATCAGAGCTACGTTTTAGTTGGATGTAGTGTTAATGCTTTCCCCTGTGGGCAGCCATTGTTACACTGTGGCTACTGATGCAATCCCCTGGCGGCCATCATCAGAGCAACGTTCTAGTTGGATGTAGTGTTAATGCATTCCCCTGTGGGCAGTCATTGTAACACTATATTTGCTGATGCGGTCCAAAGCTCTACCAAAAACAACGCGACCATCGCCCCGCTCGGCCGTCGCATAGTCGGAGCTATACTCCGGCTCTGGCCCCGCAGTCAGCCACGCAGCCGCGACATCCCAGCTTAGCCCCTGAGGCAGCTGGCGAGCCACGACTGCTCCACACCAAGACATCTGTTCACATAATAATAGCATGGATAGTATATTACGACATTAACTTTACAGTTTACAGATGAAGTAGACTTTATTGACAATACACATTTCGGACCATCATGACCATTAACCTTACTGTTTAAACGACAATATGTCAAATGCCAATGCAAGTATTTGCGACAACTTGCCAACAGTACAAAGTGATTGTTCTCATAAACCACAGTTACTCACCCTGTATCTATCAATTTATGTTATTCACTAGATTTTCCAATAGTCCACATAACAACACATGTTGTATGCTGGCAATACAAACATGAGAAACATAATAGTACAACATGACAACCATAATGTGTATCATTAAAATTAACTCTTACTGTCATCCTCCAATACTCAAAATATAAGTTTAGCATCATGAAAAGATGCATGCTCCCAACATACATGAAAATAGACAACTCATAAGCCCTGAAGGAATCCAAATGACATTACTGACCTGTTTATGTTTTTATACCAAACCATTTTACTCTAATAGGTCTTAACTGCATTAAACCTCATATCCATAACTCCACCAAGGTGGTCTTCTTAGTCAGCTAGTCATAGATCACAGCTCTTTCCTGCAAACAGGACTCCATCCCATGCATTTATTTTTTTGTCATAATGCATCAGCCTTCAATACTGTTACAGTCTTTCTCCATGCCATCGCCTGCAAGCCACAACAATAAAACACAGAAACAAGATCTTTATTTGATCTGCTTCCCCCTTAAAGCAGTAAACCCAACATCCATCACAGATAATTTATTCTAGTTTCCTTTACATTCAATCAAGTTATTTCACATTAGTTATGAATGACACAGCCTATAATAAGTAACTTGTTTAGCTCAAAGTTCTATTAGGTTATTCATTTCTTCATATAGTCACTTGAAATAGAATAAAGCTCTAATCAGTTTTCAGTCAGTCAGTAGTATCAGTGGTTGACTGGTAGAGGACACCACAAGGCATTAGGTCCTTTTGATCCAAAAAGGTGTCATTATTCATTTGTCAATATTTGACCAGTAAAGCCAAAAGTCAGTATATCCAAACCTAGTAAAATTCATCATGCTAATTAAGAATGTTATAGTGTTTAATAACTTCAACAATAGATAACATAACTTTCAAAGACAGGCGAACACTTTGTTTTAACCTTGATCAACTTGATGACCATTAGCAAGATCAAGTCCTCACTATCATAATCTGGCAGGAGCAATGTTTTATTTGCCATTCTTTGTCAAACTTTAATAAGGATATTGCAGATCATTACAAGATCCAGTAATAAGACAGCAATATTTAATGATACTCACCAAGCATTGCGCTTCTCTCTATTTCAGAACTCACTTACAATAAGTTTGAGTGACCTCACATTAACACTGTGCCAACCTTCAATGAATTCCTGTACAGTGTTAAAATCAGCTGCAGGTGTTAGTCATCATCCATGCAGATGCAGCATCACAGTGCAGTTGCACATGCACAACTAAAACTTAACATTTATCATTAAAATATGCACAGAATATTTATGCTAACAATCACCAGTCAGTGTACAATATTGGCTACCAGCACTTCCAAAGCAGCCAAGGGGTGCTGACACACTACAACACAGACCCCGGAGGAGAGAATATTTTAGAAATTAATTCAGTGCTTGTGAATCTTACAATTACTTTATTTCAACAATGCAATAAGATTTACCTTGCAGAAACTTTATTAAGTTTAGGATTCATTTAGTTTGCATTTTGTAACTGATCAAGTTGTTATATTAACCAATACCTCATATCCTTACACTCTGATGCTGTTCCTTACACAATTATTTAGTGTGATCAACAATTCATGTTTACCAGTAGAAACTGTAACTCACAGTAAGCATCAACACTGCTTACTTCAGTAACAACCTCTGTTTCCTATTTCAACCTCTAACCCGTATGCTTAACATGTATTGTATAAATGCTCACATACCATAAAATCTTGTTACTTCTGCGCATCTGGTATCAGAAGTTCAGAACCCATCTGGCATTTCCCAACTACCATCATTAATACTGTATGCTAAGAAATAAGCATTAGATAAAGGTTTACAAAGCTGAGAGCTTGGCTCATTTAAACATCAACCATCAGCATCATCAAATATTAGTAAAAGACACAATCTGTTATTTCACCATAATGTTAGTAAAGTTATAAAATAATTCAGTCTCTGAAGCAGATTGCAATTCAAGACAGTACACACACATGAACAACCATTATATGACCCTAAGCGCAGCCCAGGCATATAATTAACTATTAATTTATTACAAATGCATATTGGTGTCCCTTAACACACACTCACACAACATAATTTAATTCCACACTGCACTGCCTGTTTTAAATAAAATAAGGAAATAATAAAATCAAAGCAAGAACACCTTGATGCCAAAATCATATTCATGTTTAGTGTCAATTTTGGTGCAAATCACAAACCCTTTACACAGATATTCCTTTAGCTTTTAAGTTAATTAAGCTCAGCAGCTGATAGAACAGTATGTCATGAATACATTGTCCTTCAGCCACTGCTTTTCACACACTTATTTGTTTACTAAATATTTCACTTATCTTGGTTATTTAGCTCAAAACCTCATGCAACTTAACCATAATTAAATATTTAAACCTTCGTTTCGTACAGACAACTTCAATTTGTCTACAAAAGGCGCGGTGTTTGCGTCTACGCAGTTAACAATAAAAGGTACTTACAGTCGATATTTTTCGTTTTACCTGCGGGTAACTTGGGTTCTCGGTTTACCTTTCAGTAAGTTTTAACATCCCATCACCCTTCCATTGCACATGCATTTGTATTTCCAATGTTTTTAGATGGCATAGCGTCACAACAAATAACGCTATCGGACGCCGGGTTTTAATCTGAAATATCACTAAAAGGGCGCGTAAACACTCGCGTCGCGTGAGTAACTATCTCACTTCTGAACTATTAGAGGGATCTTCTAAATAAAACGTTATAATTACTAATAAAAATATAATGATACGGATTAACGCGCGAAAGCACAAGGACGATGCGTAGTAGAATGACGTCCCGATGACAGATGACCGCTAGTGTCGGGAACCGCTCATAGGGATGCTCCCATCAATCGATTCCTAGCTAACAGTACTTACATTGAAATATCTCTAGATACCGTTAGCTCTTTTTGCGTAGATAGGAACACAAATTAATATTAACTGAGTGACGGTAGTTATATATTTTTTTCAAAATATTGTAAAGACGAATAACAATTAGTCTACCTGTGACCACGAACGCTGTAAAGTGTTTGAAACGTCAGGTTAAATAAAATGTCAATAAATTGCGAAATAATCCGTAAAAGTATATTTATTTAAATGTATCGTGTTCGCGTAAATAAAAGACAACAATATGTAAATATAAGTACCTTATCATTTAGCCCTTTTTTTAGGCCCCCGCAGAATACCAGTGTCGTGGTGGTTATTTCTAGCTACCACGATTAATGCTGAGCGGGGGACCCTTTTGGCACACCAAAAGCTTTCTATCATATTATAATTTTTTCTTTGTTTGTTTTTGTTTTTTTTAATTGAATTTTAATTGTACCTTTTCTTTTGTGCCAAATAAAGATATTCTATTCTATTCTAATTATTTTTGGAGTCGGTGCTCCTTGGAGAGTTAAAATGTGTTCATTCGCACCGACTCCAAATATAATACCTATAGTAAAAAGATCGTTATCAACAGAAGTGTCGTAATCATTGGATAACCGTTCAATGTCTAAGTCAATTTAAAAAACGAACTTATATATTTTTCTAGTTTCTGGGTGTACTGGTTTACGCTCCCAGTTACTAAAATTACTGTCTGGTACCTCGTAAGCGTCACTATTTATTGTCTATTGACTCCTAACCGTTAAGGAGTTCTGTGGCTTCCATCCTTAACTTAGCAATATGATATGGATACTAAAACCTCTTGAATGTAACAAATACTTTTCTGAAAACGCATCAAAATCGGGTTAGGTCAAACGCGAGAAAATCGCGGACAAACATACATACTAACATGCATACATACATACAAACATACGGGTCAAACTGAGAACCTCCTTTTTTTAAGTCGGTTAATAAATTTATTATTATAGTTTTACCACCAACAACTGTAGGTACTGTTTTGCTTACTATTTATTACTTTGGTTACTAACAAACGAAAACTTTGGGTTACATACCTTTGGTAGGTAACTATAGCAAACAACAAACAAGGTGGACCGACGAGCTGGTAAAGTTTGCAGGAAGCCGCTGGATGCAGGTCATGCTGGAAGTCACTGGGGGAGGCCTATGTTCAGCAGTGTCTGTCCTGTAGCTGAAATGATGATGATGATGATGAACTAGCAAACTATGACTATAGTAGAGTTAAAAAACAAGGATAATACCATCTTAGAAAGTGTTATCTTTCAATGACCATGAGCAATGAGCTAGCAAGTCCAATTGTGTCAGTTGTGCAATATTCCTGGAGGCACTGCAACGCTCTTTCTGATTGCCTCGCTAAAAGCAAATTACCAGATGATTATTAGACTGGTTGCATTGACTTTTAAGAGCTCTACTTTGACAATATGTCAGGGTTCCGATATGACCGTCTCTGCGTCGTGACATAAAGTTGATTTGCTGTTAGGTATTACGAGTCCCATCCTAGAGCCGAGGATATTGTAATCGAACTAGAAGATAGAAGCCACAAAAAATTTGCAAACTACAAACAAACAAACTACCTACATGATCAAAGTTCCTGTACATGTGTCTGTTCCTTTTTTAATAGGTACATTTTAAATAAAAATTAATATTTTTCCCCCTATGGTAAAGCCGAAGAATTCAGAATACGAAAATGAGGACAATTTATAATTATTTAACGTTTCTGTCAGTAACATCCCGCAACAACTAATAACCACAGTTTACCAAGAGGGACTAGGTAGTCTAAAATAAGTACCAAATACCAATACTTGTTTGTATTTCCAATAGTAGAGAATTAAGTTGTCGAGATCATAAAACACCAATTGGATTCAGGATGTCTAATGTCACTAAGAGCCAGCATACCTACACTTACTTTCATTGAGTACAACTTTTGGAAAAATGTGTATCAGTTATCATTGTAGGAAGCGGAGGCAATGTACCTTACTACAGATGTTTTATCGATTAATTTCTACGGGTTACACTTCATACATTATTAGTACATTATGATACGAGTGTGCAAAGTTGATTATTATACACGAGGCATTATTGTAAGCGCGAGCCGCAGGCGAGCGCGGTAAGGAAGCCGATTGTCTAATAATCAATGCACACGAGTTGCATACGACGTTTTTCAACACAATTGCGAGTAAAAAACCAAACTAAGATCTAAAATACCTTCTCCGTTTTTGCTGTTTTTCTCTGGATTTTGGCGGCAACAGACTATCACTTGCGTTTCGTGCCTCGATAAGTATTTCCGACGGGGTTGAATAACATTTAACTCGTCTTCACTATTAAAAGTAGACATTTTTAAAAGTAATTAACCACACAGCAACAACTTTACCAAATATTTAGGGAAAATGGCATGTAAGTTTTGTTTTTTTCGCGCGCCGCAATTTCGATGCGCGCGCAGGTTCAATAATGGCACAGGAAAAACTGGCTGTTCAGCCGGAGTAGCAGCGATTTAAAAAATAAAATAAACTATAAATTATTGTTACTAAAAATGATAGTTAAGTTAATTTGTGTTTATTAATATACAATTTGATAAAATGAAATATTTATTTGTCATCTTAACCCTAAAATAATTTAATATTGGTAAAATATTCAATGTTCTTAGACTTAACATTTTGCTGGATTTAAAAAAAAAATACATTACCGCACTAGTGCGATAATGTTAATACATCACAAGTGCGTAATATGATGAATTATGAAACTAAAAACGGTGTTATAAGAGTCAATTTTCGAGCAACTGTGTTGAAAAATTAATTTTCAACACAGTTGCTCGTAAATTGACTCTTATAACACCGTTTTTAGTTTCATATTTCATCGTATTACGCACTTGTGCTATAATAACATTATCGCACTAGTGCGGTAATGTAAACTTTTTTTTTTTTAAAAAGTCCAGCAAAAGTTTGTGTCTAAGAACATTGAATATTTTACCAATATTAAATTATTTTAGGGTTAAGATGACAAATAAATATTTCATTTTATCAAATTGTATATTAATAAATACAAATTAACTTAACTATCATTTTTAGAAGCAATAATTTATAGTTTATTTTATTTTTTAAATTGCTGCTACTCCGGCTGAACAGCCAGTTTTCCTGTGCCATTATTGAACCTGCGCGCGCATCTAAATTGCGGCGCGCGAAAAAAACAATACTTACGTGCCATTTTCCATTATTATTTGGTAAAGTTGTTGCTGTGTGGTTAATTACTATCAAAAATGTCTACTTTAAATAGTAAAGACGAGTAAAATGTTATTCAACCCCGTCGGAAATACTTCTCGAGGCACGAAACGCGAGTGATAGTGTCTGTTGTCGCCAAAATGCATAGAAAAACAGCAAAAACGCCAAGTCATATTCGGAGAAGGTATTTTAGATTTTAGTTTGTTTTTTCCTCGCAATTGTGTTGAAAAACGTCGTATGCAACTCGTGTGCATTGATCATTATCACACTCGGCTTCCTTACCGCGCTCGCCTGCGGCTCGCGCTTATAATAATGCCTCGTGTATAATGACCAACGTAGCACACTTGTATCATAATGTACTATTGTGGAATTAAACACACAGCTATGCTTACTTCGATTATCAATCGATGTAGCAAAAAAAAAAAAACAATTATTTCTGTAAATGTACCATAAAAGGCACTTTTACATGTCCCATTTTTTTTTACCTACCACTGCTTTGGGACTATTGTGGGCTAGTGCCGAGAAGAAGCAGCGCAAGAAACTCGGTCACTATTGTCAGCCGCTTTTAAAAATAAATAAATATTTTACAAGATTTGTTGTGAGCTAAGCAGTTTTAAATCCACACATTTTATCATTTATATAATCACTAACGGTGTAATAGCCCTTTTTCATAAACATGCAATTTGAATTCATTTACAGGCATTTCAACAATGGATTGTGGTAATTTATTAAAAAAACGAATACAATTGCCTATGAAAGCACTTCCTACCTTGTGAAATCTAAACATTGGAACGGCAAGTTTATTTTTATGCCTCTTATTATACTTATGAATGTCATTTTTCTTAGTAAACAAGTGCAGATTTTTGCGAACATACATAATATTTTCAAAAATATATTTCGAAGCGACTGTCAGTACGTTAATTAGACCGCCGGCGCAGCAGCAATATAAAATATAAAATAAACTATAAATTATTGTTTCTAAAAATTATAGTTAAGTTAATTTGTGTTTATTAATATACAATTTGATAAAATGAAATATCTATTTGTCATCTTAACCCTAAAATAATTTAATATTCGTAAAATATTCAATGTTTTTAGACATAAACTTTTGCTGAAATTAAAAAAAACAAGTTTACGGGACATAATGAATTATGAAACTAAAAACGGTGTTATAAGAGTCAATTTACGAGCAATTGTGTTGAAAAAGTATTTTATCCAATTGTCTTTTGAGAAAGCTTCGTAATCTTAACACCTTTGAAGTTGCAAGTAGGATCTTTACAATATCTGACTGGCTAGCTCAAAAGAGCAGTCGTGTTAAATGGCAGAAAAAATATCTGACTGAGTAAACATATTTGTCTTTTATTTAATTCAAAACAATATCTTGAAGCGTTTATGTGACAATATAGCCTGTCTGATTGGAAGCTGTTAAAAGACCTTCACTGTTGTTTATTACTCATATAAACTATCGCTTAAAATAAATCAATCCGGTTTATTCTGTATCACTTACGGAGATTTTATTCCGCAAAAATAATGCAACTTAAGTAATTCGGGGTCCTAAATTTAAGCAATCTGGGACCCCAAATTACCCACCTTAAGTTGCATTATTTTTGCGTCTTTATTAATTTTTGTCCTTCTGTAATAATAATAGTTCTTAGTAGGTATTAAATTTCCTATTTAATTTTACAATGCCATCATTTATAAAATATGAAGCATGGTTCAAACACTTACTTGGTACTTCTTGGTACTTGTACCTAGCCAACCTAAATGTGTTTAAAGACATATCCTTAGGCACATATTTAGCATAAATGTAATAACATTATTTTCGTTTAAGATGCCGTACTAGTCACTAGCAAGTATTATGAAGTCAACCAACACGGTACCCATCCACAGTTACAGATACCACCTACTTACTATGACTACTTAGGTGTATAATTAAAATAAGTGCGTCAGAACGATAGTAATAATTATATTAATCGCTCAAATAACAAAACAACAGTGAAAACAATAAAAAACTTCTTATTTTAGCTGATTAAAAAACTCTTAAACTTAGCTTTTATCGCAAAATTAAAGTCACGATTATTTGAAAATAGAAGTACCAAAAAATAATAAATCTCGCGTGTAGTGAGAGATCAATGCTAACAACAAATGGCAATGGCAAATATTAATTACGTCAAGTATGCGGAGATAAGACACAAAGAGACCTTTAGATGTTATTGATGGGCTTCGAGTAAGTAGATATGGCGACTGCTGGATCCAGTTAGGCGATAATTATTCTCAAGGCTCGTGCGCCCTATAGTGCGTGAGCAAGCGGAACAAACGAAATCGAAAGGCTATCACTGAGTCACAGGCGTAGGCTAAGCTTCGCAAGCTGCTCACCTTGGCAATGAAAGTGAACACTGGACGCACCTATGCAATATAAAAACGGAGCAGTACTTGCCGAAATTATTCAGTTGCCAACTTTAGCAGAACCAACATGTACGCCAAGGTGTGTTTTGAAATAACAATAACGTTAGGGACAAACTAGGACAATATTGCAATTAGATGTCTAGATTTAACTATGTACAACCAAAGTGCTCAGTAATATTCAAATGTACTAAATCCCAAATATAGGACAAAACTTAAGTCACTAACAATTATTTCTCTTTCAGCTGATCGTTGCTCTGTGCGCCGTGGGCTTCGCCCATGCCAGTGGCCTCTATGAAGCCGCTCCCCTGGCTTATAGCAGCCAAGCCTACGCCGCCCCTGCCGTGGTGACCAAGACCATCTCCCCTGCTGTGTCTTCCTACTCTTCATACTCCAGCCAGACCGCCCACGGATCCCCCGTTGCCACTTACGCCGCTGCTCCCGTGGCCACCTACGCCGCCGCCCCCGTCGCCACTTATGCCGCTGCTCCCGTAGTTGCCAAAACCTACGCCGCTCCCGCCGTGGCGACCTACGCCGCTGCCCCCGCTGTGGTGACCAAGACCATCTCTCCCGCTGTGTCTTCCTACTCTTCTTACTCTACCCACACCGCTCACGGTTCCCCCGTCGCGACTTACGCCGCTGCCCCCGTAGCCACCTACGCCGCTGCTCCCGTTGTCGCTAAGACCTACGCCGCTCCTGCTGTGGCCACCTACGCCGCTGCCCCCGCCGTCGTGACCAAGACCATCTCTCCTGCTGTGTCTTCCGTCTCCTCATACTCTTCCACCACCTCTCACGGCTCTCCTGTCACCTACGCAGCTGCCCCCGTCGTAGCTAAGAGCTACGCCGCTCCCGCGTACGCTGCGTACTCCGCGCCCGCATACTCTGCGTACTCTGCGCCCGCATACTCTGCGTACTCCGCGCCCGCTTACTCTGCGTACTCCGCGCCCGTGTACGCTAAGACCATCTCCGCCCCTGTCACCACCTACGCCGCGGCCGCCCCCGTCCTGAAGTCAGCTGTGGCGTACTCCGCCGCGCCCGCTGTCTCGCACATCTCCTACAGCGGACACGGCGCCAACTATGGTTGGTAAACTGAATCCTATACCCTAAGGTACCTGTAAATAGACAATAAAAAATTAAACGACTTGCCATATCCTAAGTTACTTTCTTTTATTTATTTTTACTCCTACCAATGCCTATGTCATATACCATAAAGTAAATGAGCAAAAAGTTAATCTTATTAATAAGTATCGTACTTTATACTTAACGTCTAATAACTTAGGTACTAAGATTTTGTAAAATAATGTACTTTTCAGAGATAATATATATTTCAGAAGTATAAAATGCTCTTCATACTTAGGTAACTTCTAAAACCTCAACGCACTAATGTAATAGGTTTTGTTAAACTGTGTAATTTTCATAGTCCTTTGATACTTAAGAAGTTAAATGTTGCAACTTGCGATACGATAGACATTTAATTGTTCTTAAATTCACTTTTATTCACTTCTTATGAATATAAGACACAATAATTAACCTTAATTATGTGATAAAACCGGCCAAGTGCGATTTGTAACACGCTCATTGAAGGGTCTCGTATTCTTAAGTTGACGGGACCGAGAAATTAAAGACCTCTTTAGAGGTTTTCAATAAAAAAAAATAAGCGCTTGACAACATCAAATGGTTTTGGCCGTAGTTTATTTGATCAGTGGTTTTGGCCACGAAGTAAGGAACTTAACACCCCTCAATCATCAAACTATAGGAATTAGTATGACAGCGGCCATACCCAGCGCATATTAAAAATAATTTAGAAAAAAACATTGTCTTCAGACGATTGGTGACAAACTTATATTTCTAACGATTTTTAGGAAATTTTAATTAATGTCCGCCTATTGCAGTCCACCTCTCCCAAAGACCGCCACAGAGCACGATCTCCCATTTTTTTCATCCAGCCGCTGCCGGCCATCTTCCTCAGGTCGTTGGTCCATCGAGCTGGAGGGCGTCCTATACTACCTTTGCCAAATCGTAGTCTCCATTCAAAAGCCTTAAGAAAATTTACCTAATTTAATTAAAATTATTAACTACAATTTTGAGGAGACAGTTGCACCAATTTTATCGGTAACAAGAGATACTGGGTACAAGTTTTCGGATAACTTCATATAGCGCGATAGAACAATCAAGCTTCTTTATTTTTTTTAATAAATAAAACAAAGTCGTTTTTGCTACAACACTTATAACTATAGAACAGCTGGACCGTATTTCATGGTTTATGATTTCTTGGATTTGTCTCCTTCCCGAATAGCAGAATAAATATTAAAAAGATTAAAAGTTGTCAAAAAAAAATTATTTTTGGCGGTACGAAGTTCGCCGAGTCAGCTAGTATTCCATAAATCAGGTCTTATTAACAGTTATATTATAGGGTATGCTATCTATCAGTTTAAATAATGTCAGCAACTAGCCAGAATCCTAATTTCCTATTGAGGCGGTGGCCTATAGTGGCACGGTGACGCGATTACGTCCTGGTTTGGGTCAATTCAGAATTTCAGATATTGATATTTTCTAGTCTAGATGTGATGTGATAAGAGACGCCACTATGGCTAAATTCATTGTTAGGTATCTCGTTACTCAAGAATGATAATTATTATACTTTGAAACCATATGACAATTAGCGTGTTTCCTGGCGCATTTTATATTCTAAAACCGCTGGTAAGCAAGAATAAGGACAGGCAATACCTACCACTATTCAATACATTAGTTGGGTATTATGAATTTCTTTAAACTGTTCCAAAATCATTTTATGGTGCCATTTTCTAGCCAAGTTTGTAGGACAGTAATTGTGGGCAAATTTTGACTTCGCTATAGCTAATTCGCTATTTCTCTTTGCCCCTAAATTTATTTACTGTCGTCAACCAATTTGCATCTTTGATGACTTCACTTTTTTTCCTTGATGTCCAGGAGGCGTATTTTTGAAGCGTTCGAATTCCGATTCGCATTTGAAATCCCAAGAATCGTGTACAATTTCTTACAATAAAGTTTTGTAAAGTTCGTATTCGATTCTTGTGAATTCGTATGAAATTAATTGAAATTCGAATGCTTCAAAGATACGCCTCCTGTTCAGGATCAGTCTTCGAAGTACAAACAAGGTACTTATCTACTGAGAGTTTTTACAGAATGGCCGTAGTAGGCAGCTTTCCTTTCCATTTTTTTTTTTATATTAGCCAAATCTTATTAGAAAGTGAGATTTGAAAATCGAATGGAAAAACCCGAACCAACTTTACCTCTGAGTGTTATAAGAAGTAACCTATAGTTATTTGTAAGTGGCTTATTTGCGTCGGCATTAGGGCGATAGTTTAAAGTTTTTATTCCTTCATCTTATTGCTATATTCCGCTTATAATATTGTCCAATTATTTCAATAGCCTAGTGCGTAAGTATTGAGTTTCCGTACGTACGGACATCCGCTATACTGGTTTGAGTACTTGCTCTGACAGATCTGATGAAGCTTCGAAGGCCACTGGTTAACGTGACTGCCGTCCTTTCGAAAAATGGTATCAAATTTACGAGATTACGAGACTCAATTCTTTTTGCAAGACGAAATCACTAAAAATTTTTAAAATTTATTTATACCTTACAAAAACTTCATGAGTTGAAGCCGCTTAAAATAGTTTTAAATATTTATTACTTACTGAAATAATAGGTACTGTTTTCATAGTAACAAAACAATAATTTACTTAATTACGTAGGTCATTGTATCACTTTAAAAATCATAAAATAAATGATTGCAAATTTAACAATATATATTGAGCGTTTCTATCGTAATAATGTTCTTTTTTGATTAATTTCGGATCAAACAATATTAAAATCTAGCAATAGACGCATGTTTTGGGCTAGAGTGCTAAAGCGCTTAAGCTAAAGCACATGTAAAATGTATTTGTAATGACTGTATCCTGTTTCGTCTTTTACAAATAAATAAAAAATAGCCAAAAAAGCCAATCTTTTTGACGAATCCATAGTTTGTATGACATGACATGATATGAAATGACAAAGGGAGATTACGAATATTTATGTCACACACTTAATTAGGTACCTAAATATGCGCCGGACAATAATACAACTGTCATAATTTTGATTATCGTCACATAATAATGTAATGTGCCAAGAGCCCGCCTCCCTGCACTCTTACAGACGAGAAAATTGTGAAAATATTATAGTTTTTTGAATGGACTCTAACCAGAAATCAAACCCACAAGCAGGTACTAAGAGACACTTTACATGGATTATTAGAGTAAAATGACGCCATAAAAACCATTGAACCCTGCATGTCGGAAGACGTGTCGGTTAAGTGTTTTAGACAGATAGATAACGGGATTATATAAATCATGATCAGAAACCAAATTAATCAATTAAATCGGCCTATCATTGTCTGTGGGGCATATTAAGAGGCATCGAAACTTCCCTCTACTTTGCACGACAAAGTCTAAAAGTATTATTATGTGTGATTACAACTAATTTAATATCACCATAGTATAATACATACTCTGTGATATCACTTTGGTAAAGATAAATTCTTTCCATCAAGACTATTACCTACCTACATACATAGATAGATATGTTGCACTCCACATTAAAAAAAAAACTTTGCAGTGTTTAATAGGTACGTATGTAAAAGCAAAACGATAATCCCTAAAAAAATAATTCCAATTCAAATCATACATTTGTGATACAAGGAACCCCTGTAAATACAGGTTGCGGGTTCGAATCCTGCGAGGGGCAAATGTTAGTGTGATGAGCACGAGCATTTGTTCCTAAGTCATCGATGTTTATAAACGTATTTCAGTATGTTTATCCGTTATCTAGTCGCCATAGTACAAGCTTTGCTTAGTTTGGGGCTAGATTATTGGTGTGATTTTAAAAACAATTTTAAAAAAAGTTATGAAATAGAAACAGAGAAGAGAGCGCTGTGATCAGCCTTGGCGGCAGTCAAGTGTAGACATAAACAAAAAAATATATACAAGATAAACCCAATATAATATACCTACATCATTAAATTACGATTACAATGACTTGATCTTGAATTATTACGAGTCAATGAAAGTGAAATGGACTGCCGCGCGGATACAATATAATATAAATACGCGTCAGTACATACCAAAATTATTCAGTTGCCAACCTTAGCAGCCTCAACATGTACGCCAAGGTGTGTTTTGGATTTGATAAAATTGCACATGTGATACCTTTTATGTTCGTGGGCTATCCTTGACTAGCCGGGCACGAAAAAGATCAGTGACAGTTTTCATTGAACTTTAAGTACCTAATTCTGGCGGCTTGCCCCATTTTCATTTTAGGAACAACAGCGTAGACAAAGTTTGTGATGGTGATTTATTTTAAAGTGAGACTAAAACAAACCTTATACCTTCCAGCTGATCGTTGCTCTGTGCGCCGTGGGCTTCGCCCATGCCGGTGGCCTCTATGAAGCCGCTCCCTTGGCTTACAGCAGCCACGCCTACGCCGCCCCCGCCGTGGTGACCAAGACCATCTCCCCCGCCGTGTCTTCCTACTCTTCATACTCCAGCCAGACCGCCCACGGATCCCCCGTTGCCACTTACGCCGCCGCCCCCGTGGCCGCCTACGCCGCCGCCCCGGTCGCCACTTACGCCGCTGCTCCCGTAGTAGCCAAGACCTACGCCGCTCCTGCCGTGGCCACTTACGCCGCTCCCGCCGTGGCATCCTACGCCGCTGCTCCCGCCGTCGTGACCAAGACCATCTCTCCTGCTGTGTCTTCCGTCTCCTCTTACTCTTCCACCACCTCTCACGGCTCCCCTGTCACCTACGCCTCTGCCCCTGTCGTAGCTAAGAGTTACGCCGCTCCCGCGTACGCTGCGTACTCCGCTCCCGCGTACGCTGCGTACTCCGCGCCCGCATACTCTGCGTACTCTGCGCCCGCTTACTCTGCGTACTCCGCTCCCATCACCACCTACGCCGCGGCCGCCCCCGTCCTGAAGTCAGCTGTGGCGTACTCCGCCGCGCCCGCTGTCTCGCACATCTCCTACAGCGGACACGGCGCCAACTATGGTTGGTAAACTGAATCTAGTCTCCTTGTTACTTTGATAATAATTCAAAGTCCTGTACATAAACATTTAAGAGAATTCAAAATATATAAACTTTTAAACGAAAATGAAGTGTTGACTTTAATTTACCTACTTTTGAAAATTACACGTAATTAAAAATTTAACTAGGAAGTGCCGTTTTGAGCAGAGTAGCAAGAAATATGAAACGGTAGCCCTCCCTTTAAGCCAAATTTTTAAAGACTAAATTGAACTTGACTAAAATGAAACCTAAACAACGAACTTTCGTTAAATTAAATGTGATAACGTTAAATGAAACATGTGTCATGTGAAACATGACCAAACAATTATTTGTCAAACAATAATTATGCCAAAAAAGAGATTTCTAACTAAAAATTTGTAATAAGTTGTTTTGACAAATGTTTTTTTTTCCAAGTGAAAATTGCGTAAAATAGTTTGCAATGTGATATTTTGAAAGTCGTTTTTTGGCCAAACATTAATTATCCATATGAAACATAAGGTAAGATCCTACATGCTTCTTTTTTTTCTTCAATCGTTTAAAACAGATTACAGGCGATAAGCAAGGCTTTTTGCCTTTTGCCTTCAATGTCCTTTTCTAGAAATTTTTCACTAAAAATTATATACATTTTTTTAACTAACTTTTTATTCAACAATTTTTTATGGCGCAATAGTTCAGCTCGGTCTACAATTTTCAAATCCAATAACCGCAAAAAGTTTAATGTGTAAATGGAAAGAGGACTCGAAGCATTCAGTCTGCTGCAAGACTAAGCTTAATCTAAAAATCGTATAGAACTTGCGCATACTACGATTTTAGTAGCCGCGATCAGCGATTTGCGAATGTGTCGACGCTTCATCGCGTAATTATTGGCGATTATTAGCGAGAACGCCTGCTTCACAATTTTGTTGGTTTACTGTCACCTTCGAACACCCATACAGAAGACTGTTGCTTTCTTTGTGACAACAAACAAATCTTTGTGACAACAAAACAACCAATCCCAAAAATTATAGACCGATAGCTATTTTGCCATCCTTTTCTAAAGTAATTGAAAAAGCCATGTGTAACAGACTGTACATGTTTCTAGAAAAATATAAAATCTTAGATGATTGTCAAAATGGGTTCAGGAAATCAAGATCAACCACCTTAGCTGTTTATAAGTACATCCAGGCTGCCTTACAGCACATAAATGACAAAAAATATGCTTATGGTATACTACTTGACATGACAAAGGCCTATGATAAAGTTTCCCATGAAATCTTACTATCCAAGTTATACGGTTCAGGCGTACGAGGCACTGCCTATAACTGGTTTACATCATACCTTAAAAATAGAAAACAGATTGTCCAAATTGAGCACTATAATACTGAAACAAGTGAAATAGAATTAATCACTTCGGAAGAAATATACATGACCTGTTCCATCCCTCAAGGTAGTATATTAGGTTGTGTACTCTTTTTGTTATATGTCAACGATCTCCCTAAAATTCTTAACAAAGAAATATCATTGCCTATACTATTTGCAGACGATGTCTCAATTCTAATTAAAAGCGAAAAAAACTCAAATCCAAATATTCTCATCAACAATATACTAGAAAATATCACACATAAACATAAACTAAAGCAGCAAGCAACAACAACAAGCAACTAAGCATAAACTAGAAATAAATGTAATAAAAACAAAAATCATACAATTCCGACCATATACAATAGCCCCTCAGTACGTAAACATAGTATTACAAAATACACAGATAGAGACCGTAGACACATTTAATTTGCTTGGACTGCATATCGACACAAATATCAATTGGAAAACACACATAGACCAAATTAAATTAAAATTATCAAAGTTCACCTATGCCCTTTTTGAAATCAAACACAGTACAAATACAGAAACAGCAATCACAGCATATTACGCATATGCATACTCCTGGCTTAAATATGGGGTAATGCTATGGGGTAACAGTGTAAATTCCAATGACCTTTTCATAATGCAAAAGATATGTGTAAGAATAATATTCCAAATAGATAACTCACAAAGCTGTAAACCATACTTTATAAAATACCAACTAATGACATTAACATCAATATACATACATGACTTATGTACATTTGTATACACAAATATAAATTCATTTATGAAAATGCAAGACATTCATAACGTCAACACCCGCCATAAAGGAAAACTCTGTCTACCATTGTCCAGAATAAAAATGTTAAATACCAGCCCATATTACATGGCTATCAAAGTATATAACAAACTGCCCCATGATATCAAAAATGAACAAAAGTTCACATTATTTGACAAAAAGGTAAAACAATATTTAATAAAAAAATGCTTCTATAGCCTAGATGAATACTTGAAAAACTCACACTAAATAATACTGCCGTCAGCAAATGTAAGTATTTACCTCTATCAAAATCTTACCTATCTTACCTCTATCTAATACCTCTGTCATTATAAAACTATTATTTACAGATATAATATTAATTTATGGCGTACTGAGACTGTATGTTGGCTTAATAACAAAATAGTATTTAATATTTTTAAAATGATAAAAATGTAGCCTTCTTACCATATTTTTGCAACACCTGTAAATAAGGTTACTAAGTTTAAGCACAATTGTACCTAATTTAAGAACTGTACACACTTGGTATGCAAATAAACACTTAAATACTTGAATACTTGAACTATATACAGTCACAATGCTTGATGTTTCATCTTCAGTCACATTGTCATACACAGCATTTGAACCTCTGCATTTTTTTACACCAATCAACTCGAGTCCGTATTTCTTTTGGAGTGAGTTCACGAGGAATCCAGCGGTATCATTTTGTATTAAATACTATAGAAACTATAATTTGACAAAGCATATTTTGTAATCAAAATTTTGTGGAAATATTCCCTGAAAAAAATAAAAACCGCCAAAACACTTTTTCTGGGTACGAATACGAGATAACATAAACTCTCGTACAACCGTCTGGTCTAAATTGTGGAAAAGTGATTGTTGAAAAAAAAATTGTATAAGTACTCGAAATACGAATCCACCTAAATTGTAGTTGGGTGCCGATGAAAGAAAAATGTTGTAAACAAAGCAACTATAACTTCGTGTAGGTATGTGTCTTACACTCTTTTACTCGTAGTACCAATATAGAAATGCTCTTTATTTACTAAATTCGCACTTCCAATCGCACAAGGTTAATTCTGTGTATCACTCGTTGCCTTTGAATATTTTGTATTGCACGCCCTTGTTACCGAACGTCGAGCTGGTCGAGCGGCTCGCGCTTGCTGGTAGTTCGCCTGTGTTCGCAAGGTGTGTACGTACATACACGTTTACCATCATGCTTTTGCGAGTTTGTGTGGATTTCTCTCACTAACCTACTATTAGTAAATGAGTCATTTAATGCATGTCTGAGTGTACGAAATTTAGGCTATTTGACACTTTTTAGGGTTCCGTACCTCAAAAGGGAAAAACGGAACCCTTATAAGATCACTTTGTTGTCCGTCCGTCCGTCGTGTCTGTCAAGACCCTTAAGTGCCGGAAGGCGTAAAGGTAAGATGAAATTTGAATGATATACTCGAATCAACGGTCTCTTGAAGCTGTAAAAAAATCAAACTTCTAAGTTAACTTAAAAAAAAAGATACGCCGTCCGTCGTGTCTGTCAAGACCCTTTAGTGCCAGAAGGCGTGAAGGTATCGAGTTGAAATTTGAATGATATTACACGAATCTATGGTATCTTGAAGCTGTGAAAAAATCAAACTTCTAAGTTAACTTGAAAAAAAGATACGCCATCAAACATGTTATGTCAAGACCCTTTAGTGCCACAAGGCGTGTAGGTATCGAGTTAAAATTTAAATGATATACTCAAGCCTACGGTCTCTTGAAGCTGTGAAAATAACAATCTTGAAAGTTAACTTGAAAAAAAAAACGAACGAACGAACATTTCTGCATAGTGAAATCAATTTTAAAAGGACTTTTTATGATTTTTTACTTTGTACACAAAAAGCCGATGGGTAGGGTAAGAAAGAAAGAAAGGCTGTGAAATAAAGATGTACGCTTTGTTTAACTTATTCTAAATAAATATGAATACTATTCAATTTGGCAAGTTAAACCTATGATGCCGGCGGAAAACACTAGATGGCACATAATGCACGTTTTAAGTATATATTTTACTTTTGGCACAGAGTAAGAATTTTATACTATGTAAAACTTCTGGCTGGTAACTTTAGGTTACGAAAAATAAAACATTGTGATTAGTGACTTACGTCGTCGAGTCACGTCAAAATAATTATAAAATTATCAATATCACTAAATATTTTATAAATCATTGATTTGAAACTTAAAAATTACCTATGTGGTAAATTCTGAGTGCTGATACAGATTCACGGACCAGCAATGGAATCTACATTTTGTATGAATTGTGGCTCTACGTTGCTGTAAAATGAACAGATTCTTATTACTTCCCAGCTGATACCGGTGACCGGTAGTAATTATTAGCTGACTACATTATCCCAATCTGTGAGTACATGCACGTGAGGAAACGTCAACTTAATTATAAAAGATTGCTGTTAGTCTTTAAAGAATCGCGTTTCGCATCCAGTTCCGATTTTGTCTGCTCTACAAGGTTAACGAGATAGAGACTAGGTATCAACCCCTCTGTACAATTCTTTGCTCATATTCTTCTTTGTTATATGCTGCTCGTAACATTATATTAGCAATATTGTTTCTTTTCAATAAAACATAACTTAAATATCACTGTGATAAAGCTAACTTAATTAAAGTTCTCAGAAATTTCCGTCATTAATTATTTTGCTTACATACAAGAACATGTCATTTCGAACATAGGAAAGTACTTTTATCACTGTTGGTTCTTAGGCGAACAGTTAATAAACCCAGAGCAATGACCTTAATTTGTACGGAACCCTCGGTGGGCGAGCCCGACTCGCACTTGTCCGGTTTTTTTTAAATAGGTCTTAAATTGTTAATTACAGTTCCATTAGACATAAAAAAATATTTTTAATCTTTTTTGGGATTAAAAAAACTACGAAACTTTGATATTAAACTTATGTCTTTTAGAAACAGACAAAAACGCTGCCGGCCATGTTGGTCTATCTATAGATTATCTGTGCTTTGACATCAGTTCAATTGTAAACAAACGTGTATTATCTATAAACTTATTTCTCAGAATTAATTTCAAAATGATTCCATAATGTTTACATATTAAATATAAGTTAATTTTTGCGAAGATCACTTCGATGTAAGTAGATACTCATTTGACAACTATTTTAATGCCAGTAATTTAAATACTATTTGTATGCCAATAAGTCTACTTAATTGTTATAAATGTTTGATAACCTTAGGTATAGTTACAAGTAACAAGCAACGTTCATGGCGGATAGAATTTTCGGGTTTTCAAACACGGACGTAAAAAA
Source organism: Anania fuscalis (assembly GCA_950371115.1). Classification (NCBI taxonomy): domain Eukaryota; kingdom Metazoa; phylum Arthropoda; class Insecta; order Lepidoptera; family Crambidae; genus Anania; species Anania fuscalis. The sequence continues at coordinate 12,831,148 of OX493336.1, read as the reverse complement.
AATACGGACGTAACCTCGCCTTACCATAAGTAAAGCATAATAATGGCCGCCCGTTTAGGCTCTGTACGTGATTTAAGGGTTGCTATATAAACCATACATTTCCCTGCTGTTTGGTGATACCAAATACCAATCGATCTCAGTTAACTTATGTAATTTACATATATTTTTGAACAGAAATATAAACTGTTTATCTATGTTGACCTACCAAACATATTTTTATAATCACTGTGATAGAAAATAAAACACATGTTACGTAGAAAGAAATATATTTTTACACATGACAATAATAGTGATAAGGCTATGACTATCTATAAAATTTACGCCTTAATAACAAAAAGTAAAATTAAAAAAAATTGAAAGCCCCACGACGCTTAATACGTAATTAAAAAAGGATAAAAATTCTACTAGTCAGGCCTTTCATTGGATACCCATATTGAGGGAGTTTAAAAAAAATATGTAATCCGCCATTTTGTTACGGCGGCCATCTTGAACCGATTTTCATCAAACATAGCTAAAAACACTCTCGACTAATTAATCATTTAAACGAAAAAAACTAAATCAAAATCGGTTCATCCGTTCGGTAGCTAAGATGCGACACACACACAAACACACAGACTCGTCAAACTTATAACACCTCGTCGTTTTTGCGTCGGGGGTTAAAAATCAAAAATACGTTTACATCATATATCATAATGGTATAATAATAATGTTAAGTACGTATATTATTATTATAATTAATAAAGATGCGCTAAAATCCTTTATGTTATGTCAACTTTTTGTACACTTGTCTTTTGTTGTCTAATGTACGGGAAATACTTTCTATTTTAGAAATATGATGATATACGTAAGAGATATTTTATATTAAAAGTATGGGGATCTTTTCTTTTACTTTTGAGAAACGGTACCCAAAAACTGACGAAATCTGATTTCAGAAAGTCACATACATAGTTTGTTGTATTCAAATATAGATTTCCCCACCTTTAGGGTAATTTTCTCGTAAATAAAGTGACAACACTGTTTCATTTTACCTCTAGAATTCTCGGCAAAGTATTTAAAACATAAATATTTTATTTATCACGAATCGTAATAACTTACGTATGACAGGTGATTCCATGTGACTTTTTACGTTTACTCATGTAGTTTTTACATGATTTAACAACACAAGACGGCATTTTTGAAAAATAAATCGTTGACGCAACTAACGCATTTACTACGTGTCACTGGCGCCGTCACTCGGGGCGAAATGGCGGCGGCGGGTTGTCGTACCTGGTGTGTATGTGTGAGTGTAGATCATGTACAACAAACGAAATTGTAGTACCTTGCATGCTTCACATTTTTTTAATGTGATGTTACGTCCGTATTTTTTTTACGTCCGTGTTTTAAAATTATAAATTAAATATGATATTTTTAAAATTGAATTTATTCAGTCATCCTTTAATTTTGTGTATTAAAATCGATGTATTAAGGTAATAATTATTTCAATAAGTATTAGACTTAAGGAAGTCTAATACTTATTAAAAAATATATTTGTTTATTAATTTTTGATATGAGTCAGGTAGCCTAAACCCTCTCACTTAAGTGAATTTATGTAATTCTTTGTGAGATTATGAAGATCTTAAACCACAAGTTATTTCAACATACATTGTTATTTTAGATTTCTTCTTGTTAATCATATGTGGTTAGGCCATTCGCCCCTTAAAGGTCTATCCAGCTAGCTCTTAGTGCGAAGATTCTTGTCAAAATCAGGGTCATTTCGTCCTTGTCATATCATGCGACCATCTGGCTTGTGGTTTACCCACACTTCGCCTTCCTGAACAGGGGGGTCCTGTTCCAGAGACCCAGAACTTGTGACTTCATCTTACATTGTCTCACAGTATACCTGGTCTGCGCATGCGATTTTAGCCGTGCTATCTTTTTGCCGACCTCAGCAACTTTGGTGGATAGTAGAATTTTGCACTTTGTCATGTAAAGCGAATGCGAGCATTGAGAATTCCATATACCCTATACATACTTAGAAATATTAAATGGTTAATAAATTACATATTTTATTATTTTTTTAAACATCCAGATAAGGACCATACATAAGTCTGCACACTCCCGACTTTTAATCAGTCCACTGTTTGCTGAGTATTTAATTACTATTAATACACATGAAAATGCGTAGTCTTAACGATTTGTGGTGGGTCGGTATTCTGCAAAATGTGCGCTGAATCTCATGTGAAAATATACGTTCAATGAAAATATACGTGAAGCGACGTCTGTTCCCGGCTCGAGGATGAGTGGCATGCTGATGATTGTTGAAAGTTCTAGAAAGGTTCTAGTGATTCAGTATCACGAGTAACCATATGCCAGTAAAATAGTTTTTTTCTTATGAGTTTGGGTAATTAAACAATAAAAAGTAACATTTTGTAGTTTACAGAGTTTATTCGTTACAAATTTTTTAATAAATATTTTTCGTTGATAGTATATTCAGTTTACCAACCATAGTTGGCACCGTGTCCGCTGTAGGCGATGTGCGAGACAGCGGGCGCGGCGGAGTATGCCACAGAGTTGTAGGCGGGGGCGGCCGCGGCGTAGGTGGCCACAGGGGCGGCGATGGTCTTAGCGTACACGGGGGCGGAGTACGAAGCCACGGCGGGAGCAGAGTACGCAGAGTATGCGGGGGCAGAGTACGTGGAGTAAGCGGGCGCGGAGTATGCCGCGTACGCTGGAGCGGCGTACGTAGCGACAGGGGACCCGTGAGAGGTGGTGGAAGAGTAGGAAGACACTGAAGACACAGCGGGAGCAATGGTCTTGGTCACGACGGCGGGGGCAGCGGCGTAGGTAGCCACAGCTGGGGCAGCGTAGGTCTTGGCGACTACGGGTGCAGCAGCGTAGGTGGCTACGGGGCTGGCGGCGTAGGTAGCTACTGGGGCGGCGTATGTATGGCTGCTGTATGCTACGGGAGCGGCTCCATGGAGGTACCCAGCACGGGCCAGGCCCACGGCGCATAAAGCGATGATCAACTGTTAAAATCAAAACACTTTATTAATATCGAACTTTAAACACTCATTAATCTTCTACTAATTCGTAAATGTTCCTGATGATTTAGCTTTAAAATAAAATATATTTTTGTATCTCCCTACAATAAGTTACGGCACGAAGGTCGGTCTTTCTGGAAGGCAATAAAAATAATTATTAAAATTAGATGATTATCGTACTTACTAGCGATTTGCCAAATATTTTAGTTATAAAATAATTCGTTCATTACACACCTTGGCGTACATGTTTATTCTGCAAATGTTGGCAACTGAATAATTTCAGCAAGTGCGCTCCAGTTTTTATATCGAATTAACTGTCCATTTCATTGACTTATGCCGCGAAAATAATTGCAGTAGTGGTGGACTCGGTCAATGAATGACGCGATGACAGAGAAGGGGCGTACCAGTTGTTCGTCTATCATAGCAAAGTATTATTATGAGTGCTGCATCATAGTAAGTAAGTAGTAGTAAGTAAGTGGAATTAATAATATGTCTGGTAACTTTGTTTGGGTTAAATTGGTGATTTTTTATTTTGCATACTTTCCTAATCCAATGTAGGAGTTGGACAGTTACTGGTATCTATTTAAAATATATATCTATATACAGGCTGTCCCAAAATTAGCACGTCACAGTGACACCAGAATTACATGGGCCTCAGACGCATCGAACAAGCCTAACAGGTCCATAGAAAAGTTTTATCAGTTTTGAGTATGGCCATCCTTAGAATGTTTTTTAAAAATCACCCTTTTTTATAAACTTTGTAGGTATCAGATTTTTTTACAGAGCTGTTTATTTTCCTTTTTTTGTAATCCTACGCCTTTGGCAACAGTTGCTTTTGAAGAAACAATCATTATCTAGACGGTAAATAGTGTGAAATAACGACAATCGATAGTCGATCTTAATCTAATTTTTACCCGAAGAAAATGGCTTCAGCTATGAGTAGCAACCGTGAAAAAAAATTATATCAAACATAATGAACAAATACTATTAAAAACTTTCCTATGCTATGGCGATTCCAAAATGGTATAATACTTATATCGCAATAAAAAAATCTAGCAAATTCGAGTCATTTCTCATCAAAGTCGTCCCCAAGTCAAATTATTAATAAAACATACTAGGAAGTCCTGCAGTTCCCACGATCAAGTAGATATGAAATTATGTGGTTTTTTTAAATTTATTTTACCTGGCTAAGCAATTGGGAGGGAAAGGGATAGTAAAACCGGCCAAGTGCGAGTCGGACTCGCGTACGAAGGGTTCCGTACCTTTTTCTGTAAACCCGGCAAAAAATCGCTAAAGGTAAAATAAATAAAAAAAATCACATAATTTCATATCTAGGTACTTGATCGTGGGAACTGCAGGACTTCCTAAGTATGTTTTATTAATAATTTGACTTGGGGACGACTTTGATGAGAAATGACTCGAATTTGTTAGATTTTTTTTTTATTGCGATATAAGTGTTATACCATTTTGAAATCGCCAAAGCATAGGAAAGTTTTTAATGGTATTTGTTCATAACGTTTGATATATAATTTTTTTTACGGTTGCTACTCATAGCTGAAGCCATTTTCTTTGGGTAAAAATTAGATTGAGAATGACTATCGATTGTCGTTATTTTACACTATCTACCGTCTAGATAATGATTGTTTCTGCAAAAGCAACTGTTGCTTAAGGCGTAGGTTTACAATAAAAGTAAATTAAACAGCTCTGTAAAAAATTCTGATACAAAGTTTATGAAAAAAGGGTGATTTTTAAAAAACATTCTAAAATTGGCCATACTCAAAACTGATAAACTTTTCTATGGACATGTTAGGCTTGTTCGATGCGTCTTAGGCCCATCTGTCTCTGGTGTCACTGTGACGTGCTAATTTTGGGACACCTGTATATACTTATGTATATCAATCACCACGGGACCTTAGAGCATTCAACCAACAGGAGACGCCATTGACAGGCATTCCCCTCTGCCACAAGTCTATGACCGTCGATCACAGAGGTTATATAAAACTATTTGCAGCGCGTTCCGCCATCATTGGCAAATCACAGTGAGCGTGGAAGGACAGCAGCTAAAAATGCCAAATTACGCCGTGTGCTCGTGTTAAAAAAGATCAGAAACACTTTACGTGCTAAGGGACAGCGTAAATTTTCATCTATAAGTATTATTGAGTCTCAATATTAGCAAATAATGCCTTAAAATTGCTAAAACCTTATAAAATTCGTCAATCAAAAAGTGATACCAGTAAAAGGAAAAAAATCCTATTAAGCGTAATTTTTTATACTGAAGTACCCAAAATTGAAATCACACTGGTATTTCACGTTTAATATTTTTAATAATATTAATTACAATAGATTCTCATTGAATTAATATTATATATCACAGTTAACAAATTATGATTCTTGTTTAAGTTTTGCGCATTTTATTGGACTTAATAATTACCTAGTTTTAAAAGTATCAATACTATAAATATTTGCATATAATCGGTCTAGTTCAATAATATGTATTTGCGAACTTCACTTTATTGTGAAAATTTGAGATTTTTACTGATACCTACGCTGGCCACCCTGCAGCAAAGTTGGTGATGGGATAGCACAAAAACAAAATATCGATATCGATTTAACCACTTAACCTTAAGGTCACCTAGATTTGGGATTCCACCTGGACGTATTTCCAAAATGGGAATATATTCGGTAACATTCACAATGAACCCACCCGTTGGGAAAATAAACGGGTGGATTCAATTTTATTGTTTTTATGAATTTATACTATAACACAAAAATAATATTAAGACTTACGTTACAAGCGTTTTTGTTGTTATTTATTTACACATACAATAAAAAACAGTATGCTGTTATAAATTTTGTTTAATTTGGTTGCTTTACTGTAAGATTACGGATCTTATTTATATTACAATAGGCATTATTATAATGTGTCCATATTAAGATGTCAGTAAATATTAATTTTCATTATTTTTGCGAAAATATAACATTACAAAGGGTGACGACAAAATCTTCGAGGCACCTTAAATATCTCATCATTAATCTTAGGCTCGGTCTATACCCAGTCAGAAACTGGACCGGGTTAACGCGGATTCAATCCATCGCTTAAGCAATAAGGTCGTTTTTTGAATGGATTCTTGCGGATGCTAACGGATTCCGACAGCGTATAGACCGAGCCTTAAACTCTAGAGAAACGTGTGTTTTGTAACAGATTATTTATTATTTAAGCGTATTTTATGGCTCGGACTATAACCATTCGGAAACCGGTCCGGGTAAGTACGGTTTGAATCCATCGCTTAAACAATAGGTTTTGAACGGATTCTCGCGGATTTGATAATGTTTCGGATAATGATTTTTATTAATTACTTTTTACCACCTTCTCAATTACTAATTAAGTCATAAAAATCAATCCATTCCAAAGAAACATAACTTTATATTATAAAGTATCCGAGCTAACCATCTCCAGTCACCACCACAGACAGACCCAGACCAATAATACCTATTTGAATTCATTTACAACTTTATGTCTTAGCAAGCAATAAAATAGGTATTATGTTTTTCTTATTTCATGATAGCACTAATATTTGTTAACTTTTTCTTATGCAAAAAAAAGATTGAGAATATAGCTAAAATAGTTAACACCTTTGTCCTTTACAAAATTCAACCTTCTAACTTTCCCCTTAATTATATTTACGATTTTTGCGGGTTATAGCCCAGTATTTTTTTATCATAATTTAAGACAATTCACCTGAAAGCCAAATTATACAGGTATTTCTTGCAGTTTTAGGCTTGGACTTTAACCAGCCGGAATCTGTTAGAATCGGCTAGAATTCGTTCAAAAACGACCTTATTGCTTAAGCGATGGATTAAAACCGTACTTACCCGGATTTCCGGCTGGGTATAGTTCGGGCCTTAGACTCAACCATACTGACGTATATTAATAAATAACCCTGTAGATGTAAATGAAAGCCAAAAGTCATGTTTCTATCTTACACATAATAAAGAGTCTGAATGGAATAAAACCTTATCATAATACTGGCAGAACTCATCGATAAAATTTATCGATAGTGTTAAGCACTATCTTCGTTTATTTAAAACTGACGTCACACTCGTGCATGGATAAGTTGTACTTGTGTGTGAATATATTTGTGTGCGTCTAGTTTAAGCTAGTGTTAGATATTTTTTGTTGTGTGCGAGCGTAGCAATGACATCCAAAATGCGTTAGTGTTAATTTACTATGTGTGCGTGACTCCCTGCCCCCCGCAAGAAATGACAGACTTTTTCGCATAGAAATTAGCGAGCTTGTCGTCTCCTGTTAGTTGAATGCTCTAAGCACGGGACTTATGTATCGTGAATCCTTGATACAATAAAACATTTGACGTATGTTACTAAAGCCTGTTTTTTTGCATTTTATCTAAAGCAACAGTCACGTCAAATTAAGAAAAAAAACAATGTTCTTAATAACGTAATTTAGTTTCCCTTCTATTGGGAATCGAAACCACGATCCATTGTGTTCAATGCGAATCCCCGTACTACTAAGGTAATCGAGTTATCAATGAAAAAAATACTTTCATTAAGATGCACATTTAAATACTTGTCACTTTAAGATCTTTGAACCGATATCAATTTGCAGTCTCTTTTAATTTGACACCGACTCTATGGATTATACATTAGACTCTATGGATTATAGAACGCCTGATTACCCCTGAATTCTGACAACGCTGAAGTATCCCGAACCCAGAATTCTATATAAAATGTCATAGGTAAAACATCAAAATCGAAACATTTTTCAATATTTATTACAGGTTCACATAATGTTATATACCGATAGTCCTATTTATCTGAATTGTATAACAACATAGGTAACAGTTTCATTACAAAATTGAGTTGAATGCGTGACCAGGACTAACGCATGAATTCGGTGTTTAGTTACAAGTGCATTTTAAGCCACCGAATTGAGAAATTCGTTAACCGCGCCCGCGGTGTTACTAAATTCACTAAATTCAGATTTTCTTATAGTACCTACAATTTTCAAACTACTTTTAACTTCCTTTAGAGAAATATTAGTAGCCAAATCAGAGTTGTATACTCTTCCAAACAAAAACAAAAACTCTGAACATAAGTAAGCAAATGTAGGACCAATTTAATAATAGATATTCGATAATAAACAGATTAAAAACTGTATTGCAATGTATAAGCTAATATAACACAAAACAGACTTAACAAGAACACTCTTTCGAGTGTGTGTGTGTGTATGTTAAAGACTTTCCCTATTTAGGACCCCTTTTGATGATGTTTCGTATAATAGTTTGGGCTTCAGACTACAAAGCCCGGTGCTTGCGGGTTCGTATTCTTATGGCAAAGGCCAATGTAGGTATGTGTAAGGTTTAATCTTATGGATTATTTTATTGTGTTGTAGGTATTTTTAGGCGCCACAGAACAAGATTTGATAATTTTTAAGCAAGATAATAATGTGTGGTAGTAAAAATAAATAATTACTCATGAGGTTTCTTTATTGGAAATGATTATTATCAGTCTGTATCTAATAGGTCACCTTTGTGTGGTTTGTCTATCGGATGGTTGTTGCGTCAGGCTAACGACCTAGGGCGATTTCCCATTTCTATTTCTCCATTCGAGATCCTTTCTGCTACTGTTGTTATCCCATCATCGCACTACGTGGCCTGCCCATTCCCACTTGGGTTTACTTATGAAATAATATCAGCGAAGCGTTCTGATTCGAAACGCTGAGCATCTATCACAAAAGCAAGCCGAGAGACACAAGATTACCTATGAAGGCATGAAGTACGTTTTAGTTCCGTATGTCACAGCGGTTCTTTTGCAAAAAAAAAACGCTTCTTAGAGACATCAGCAGGAGTTCATTGTTCGCCAAGGTTGTTTGTTTATGATAAGGAAGTATTTGTTTGTAAAATGCTATACAAGGTATAACCTAAATGTTTAGATATATTTCGTGATAAAATGTTGGTAGTCGTCATCAACAAGTCTGCCAGAGAAATATCGATCGAAAAAAAATATTTCATTAATTGTGACCGAAAATAATGTAGTATTTCGTCCCATGTTTCTATAGAAACATTTTTCTGAGCATAAAGCACGCCCTTTAAGTTATACTTTAATATTAAGGAAAACATGAAATAAATTATTTTACTTCATTGGATTTAAATGCGACGGAAAAATTAAACAATTTATTCGTTATTTATTTGGCAGTTTATTCGTAATTAATTTATTTTCAAATAAATCAAGAGACCAGAATTAGTTTACCAGCCATAGTTGGCACCGTGTCCGCTGTAAGCGATTTGCGACACAGCGGGCGCGGCGGAGTACGCCACAGATTTGTAGACGGGGGCGGCCGCGGCGTAGGTGGCCACAGGAGCGGCAATGGTCTTAGCATACACGGGGGCGGAGTACGAAGCCACTGCGGGAGCCGAGTACGCAGAGTATGCGGGAGCAGAGTACGCAGAGTAAGCGGGCGCGGAGTACGCGGCGTATGCTGGAGCGGCGTAGTTCTTAGCTACGACGGGGGCAGCGGCGTAGGTGGCGACGGGGGCAGCAGCGTAGGTAGCGAAAGGGGACCCGTGAGAGGTGGTGGAAGAGTAGGAAGACACTGAAGACACAGCGGGAGCAATGGTCTTGGTCACGACGGCGGGGGCAGCGGCGTAGGTAGCCAAAGCGGGAGCGGCGTAGGTCTTGGCGACTACGGGAGCAGCAGCGTAAGTGGCTACGGGGGCGGCTGCGTAGGTGGCTACTGGGGAGGCGTATGCATGGCTGCTGTACGCCACGGGAGCGGCTCCATGAAGGTAGCTAGCACGGGCCAGGCCCACGGCGCACAGAGCGATGATCAACTGTTAAAATAAAAACACTGTATTGTATCAAACTTTAAACATATTATTCTCCTATTAGACTTATTTCTGAATATTCCTGTAGATTTAACTGTGAAATGAAATATATTTTTGAATCTCTTAGATATTAAGTTACGGTACGAAGGCCGTCTTTTTGGAAGGCAATAAAATAATTATTAATTATTGTCCTAACTAACGGTTTGCCAAATATTTTAGTAATAAATAATTAGTTTATTACACACCTTGGCGTACATGTTTATTCTGCAAATGTTAGCGATTGAATAATTTCAGCACGCACGCTCTGGTTTTTATATCGAATTAACTGTCCATTTCATTGACTTAGGCCGCGAAATAATTGCAGTAGTGGTGGATTCGATCAATGAATGACGCGATGACGGTCAGAGAAGGGGCGTATTAGCGCGCCGCCGCTATACGTAATTTGTGGTATTAGTTATTTGCCTGCCTATCATAGTACGTAGGTACGTCAGATTCTCTCTTTCATGAATATTTATTTTGAAATTATTTTCCAAAGAGTCATACTAGTTGTCGGTATCTGTTAATTAGTAACTTTAGCAATTAGCGAGTACAAAATGTACTATGAATCGTGACAAGATTTCAGATTAGGCACTGATATCGAAATTACTGTTGAAACCAGTGTGTGTTACCAGTGATGACATACGGAACAGAAACGTGGCCTGTTACTATGGGCCTTATAAAAAAGCTTAAAGTTGCACAGCGCGCTATTGAAAGGGCTATGCTCGGTGTTTCTTTGCGAGATCAAATCAGAAATGAGGAAATACGTGAACGAACAAAAGTCGCTGACATAGCCCGACGGATTAGCCGGCTGAAGTGGCAGTGGGCGAGGCACATAGCACGTAGAACTGACGGCCGATGGGGCAAAAAGGTTCTGGAATGGAGGACACGTACCGGCAAGCGCAGCGTAGGACGCCCACCCACAAGGTTGCAGGACGACGCTGGATGCAGGTCATGCTGGAAGTCACTGGGGAGGCCTATGTTCAGCAGTGGACGTCCTGTGGCTGAGATGATTATGATGATGATCGAAATTATTTTTTAGTGTTATTCAATGCTCTAATTCTGCAAATGAAATCGCAATAGAATTATTGTATTAAGTGGTTCTAATAAACTATTTGCATGCCTAAATATTAAAAAAAAATATTTAAAAAGTAAATTAACATTTTCAGCGTCAGGAGAATTAAATATTATAATCGAAATCAATTTAACATTCCACACTAATTCGAAGATATTTCTATGAAATACAAAAAATATTGTAAAGCTCGTGATCTCAATTTATTTAAAAGTTATTGTCTGCTGTTTAACCTCATTCGCAAAATTATATAAACATTTTACAGGGCACTTCCAGAGGAGTATCTTTAAAAAAAATATTTTTCACATTTCTGTGTATTATGTAAAATTATAGTGTGTCTTATTCACTAAATAAATATACAGCAAAAAATAAGTATGGAGTCACAATTTTTGTAAGATTATGAAACTTGTATTTTTCACATTTCTGTGTACTTATTGTGTAAAATTATAGTGTGTCCCATTTACTAAATAAATTATACAGCTAACCTCAAATTAGTATAGAGTCACTTTTTATATTTACCTATTTATATACTTTTAAAATTGTGCTTTTGTTGAATAGTAGTTTTAAGCGGGTTGTCCAGAGTTCAAGCCTACTAGCCTCACATGCGTGAGGGGTGAATTCGCATCTCAGCACGTCTCTGAATATTTCGAAAATAAATGATAAAAAATTTGTTTTTTCCAAATCACACCAATGACTGCAACCAATTATATAGGTAGACAAATAGTCTCAAACTAAGCAAAGCTTATATTAAGGCGACTATATAAGGTCCGATTTTATTAGTGTACATCCTGTTAACCTGTGACTATATAGGTAAAAAAAACAATCGTAAACACCAATTTACAAATGTGTACCATAAAAACTAAAAAAGTTAAAAATCAAAATGAAAATCAACAACATTGACTTCATATTGCATAAACTCGTCCTATCTTTGGTTTAACCATCTGATTATCCGCCTTATTTCTCCCCTTTTGTCAGAGCGAGAAAGAGTTGATGATAGGAGGAGTTTAAGCAATATGAAGTCGATGTTGTTATTTTGTATTTTTATTTTAAACTTTTTTAGTTTTTATGATAGACATTTGAAAGTTAGTTTTTACGATTGTTAACAGGATGTACACAAATAAAATCGGACCTTATATAACGGATAAACAGTATACTTGAAACGTTTATAAACATTTATGACTTTGGTACAAACTAATACAAATACTCGTGCTCATCAAACATTTGCTTCTAGTTGCATTTGAACTTGCACCGCTTCGCTTTGTAGGTAGTCCGGAGCGTGAACCACTACACCAGATAGTCGTCAAATAGGGAAAGGTCATGATTATTTATTATATGGTGATGAGCACAAGGATAAGAATGAAATTGTGGAAGTACGTGTGTTGATAAATGTAAAAAAGTCCTATTTAATTAGTTTACTTACTTTTAGGGAGTGATTCTACTGCGCAAAAATGGCTTGCTCTATGGGACATAGAAATCCCAAAAAAACCTTAATTCGCCTATTATTATAGGTTGTATGGGGAACATAATAAATGTTCATACGTACAGTAAAAATACAATAAAATACCTTACATCTCTATGAATTTTTCCAGTTCCTGGGATAGGTCGCGGGTGTGATTATTGAAATTATTTGTTTATCTCCAGTGGAGCCGATTTATAGCTAGCTAGCGGTTTGTACCCCAGTAAACATTGTCAAGTAATCGTCTTGCAAGTGCGTGGTTTTCAATTAACGCGATACTTACTCCTTATTTTGCTACAAAACGCCGAGCATCACTCCCATTAGCTAATTGAGTGACTTAAGCTTAAGAAGTGAATAATATAAACATAATCATCATCGTTTCAGCTACAGGAAGTCCACTGCTAAACATTTTAGGTTTCTTCCAATGACTCCCAGATGGGCCGATTGGAAGCGGCCTGCATCCAATGTCTTATTGCAACCTTGGCCATGTGGTCTGACCAGCTTGTGGGCAAAAGAATAAATGCAAGAAAGAAAGACAAGTACCTACATAGTGTAAAAGAGTGGGAGATATAGGTAAAATTGATCGACAAGGGGTAACAGTTTTTATATTGGACTTGGTAGTGGCCAAGATATTGAACAAGTTTGCAAAAGTATAGGCACAAATTATAGGCACTATAGGTCTTTGTATTATTTACTATAACTATGTCACCTATTATATCATGTATATGACTGTTATTGTCTTATATAAATAAAAAAAAAGTAACACAAAAAATGCTCGTATTGTCTGCATTACTTCCATACTAAATTGATTTAGTAATGGACGTCCAAAAATGTTTATCATATTTTGGCTCATATTTCTGTAGCCAAGTTGCTCTGAGCACTAATCTATCCTGAAATAAGGTTAAACCTTCATGTTACACTTTGTAACATAGAAGTAACATACATCACGACAAATTGAAAATGTTTCATAAAGCAATAATAGGGAATTACACGCAGTGGTGCAAATAAAATAATTAATTCGTTTTATTTGGAAATATTTATTTGTCATTCGTTATTTTGAATAATTTATCAGGTGACTAGATTCAGTTTACCAACCATAGTTGGCACCGTGTCCGCTGTAGGCGATATGCGAGACAGCGGGAGCGGCAGAGTACGCCACAGAGTTGTAGACGGGGGCGGCCGCGGCGTAGGTGGCCACAGGGGCGGCGATGGTCTTAGCGTACACGGGGGCGGAGTACGAAGCCACGGCGGGCGCGGAGTATGCAGAGTATGCAGGGGCAGAGTACGCGGAGTAAGCGGGCGCGGTGTACGCGGCGTACGTTGGAGCGGCGTAGGCCTTAGCTACGACGGGAGCAGCGGCGTAGGTGGCGACTGGGGCAGCGGCGTAGGTAGCGACAGGGGACCCGTGAGAGGTGGTGGAAGAGTAGGAAGACACTGAAGACACAGCGGGAGCAATGGTCTTGGTCACGATGGCAGGGGCAGCAGCGTAGGTAGCCACAGCTGGGGCAGCGTAGGTCTTGGCGACTACGGGAGCAGCAGCGTAAGTGGCTACGGGGGCGGCGGCGTAGGTGGCTACTGGGGCGGCGTATGCATGGCTGCTGTACGCTACGGGAGCGGCTTCGTGGAGGTAGCCAGCACGAGCCAGGCCCACGGCGCACAGAGCGATGACCAACTGTTGAAACAAAAAAATACGATTCAGTCTAACACTTATAGGTACATCTAACTAGGATTAACATTCAAAATAATACGTGTCAAAATATAAAACTCCATCACATTTCTATTGTGGCACTTAATTGTATTCTTTAAATTATATGCTCGGCTGTTAACATAGTTTAACACACCTTAGCGTACATGTTTATTCTGCAAATGTTGGCAACTGAATAATTTCAGCAGGCGCGCTCCGGTTTTTATATCGAATTAACTGTCCATTTCACACCGGCAAAATAATTGCAGTAGAGGTGGGTCTGATAAGCGAATGACGGTCAAGGGGAGCTTAGATGTATTTCAAATATCATAGTGGTAGGTGTCTATTCAATTGACTAGGTTTGGTTACATAACTGAATATTAAATACGTTATGGCTACACTGCAAAATGTCAAAATGAATACGGTACAGTGCAGCAACGAATCATATTAGTTTTAAAACTGCTTGAAACCTGTGTTTAGTGTGTTTAATTAATTAAAGATACTTATAGGTAACGTGAATTCGTCTAAATGAGATGACATTAAAATTTAATACATTATGATTATTTGGAAATGCCTTCAACTGAATTCAGTTGTAGGCATGTCGAAATAATCATTTATTAGCCTAGATCTACCAATCGAATTTTTTTTTGTCATTCAATTTGAGCAAATTCATAAACTAACAATTTTAGTTAGTTTATTAAATAACGTAATACATATATTTGTGACGTAGTGGGTAGCAAGTAAGGAACCATAAAATTTTGAAAAACTTCTGGTCGTTGGGCATGGTCGTGTATGGTGATAGGAATAGAGTTAGGTCATCCTGATTGTAGGACATGGTGAGAAGACCACAAATAGCAACATATAGGCCTTCATTACTCTCCTAGTTTCAGCACAAACCGGTCTGGAGCGCTGGTTACTCGTGTTACCCAAAGTGGTCACAACATTCAGTCAATGAGCATACGGCGAAGAAAAATAACTGATTTTATTGTGTATTTTATTTCAATATTTCCTACCAGCTGTTTCCCGCGACTTCGCTCGCGTGGTTTTTAGTTTATTCAATATATCCTACAGGAACATTTAACCGGGATAAAACGAATCATATACAGGATGTCCCGTAAATCAAG
The DNA here is from genome assembly GCA_950371115.1 of Anania fuscalis. NCBI lineage: Eukaryota > Metazoa > Arthropoda > Insecta > Lepidoptera > Crambidae > Anania > Anania fuscalis. Next base: position 12,815,914 of record OX493336.1, on the reverse strand, counting down.
GTCAACCTTGTAACCACATATTCTATACATCATGGTGAACAAATTTTGTTGTATCACTTTTGCAAATTTGCATGAAAGTTTATCGACTTCCCATACAAAATTAACAAATTAGGCAATTAGATTTGTAAAGACAGTAAAGAAAATTATATTGCATATGCATAATTTAAAAAGTGATAGAACAAAAGTTGTTCAATATCATGTATAGAATATGTGGTTACAAAGTTGACCTTGATATGTTAATCGTGATCATATTCTATATGTGTGCAAATTTTCATCCAAAACCGTTTTGTATAGTTTTTGGGTGAAAGAGTAACAAACATCCATACATCCATAGATACATTCTTTGGCATTTATAATATTTGTAGGATACAAAAAATCATATCATTTATGAGAAGCGCATTGGTGATTCTATGCTTTCAATATTAAAGCCACCCACGACGTAGCTCTCTAACAAAATTGAGGTATAGGTATATAGGTTAAAGCTATAATGCTTAGGAAAAAGGCAAATTTAATGCTATAAGGCATTATCTACCAGTCAACCTTATTAATAATTCATGGTCAACGAAAAATAGACCGTTCTATGACCAAAAGCTATTGTTTTGTGATTTAGCTTAGAACTTAGACTTACCTAGCAAGAAACTAAGTTCAAAATAAATTCAAATAACAATCGGAAGTATTTAACATCCTGCTCCAATAAATTGACTTTGAACAACTTTATCGCTGGTTCGATTCAATCTGAAGGTTACCTAATTATGCACAGCAAATATTATTAGCAAGTTTTTTTATTGAATTTGATCATCATCTCACTTATCAAGTTGTTAACAAATTGATTCCGTTAGTTTCGGCCAATCAAGTAAATTAATGTTGGTAATAACTTTATTCAATATGTTTTGCATAATGTGTGAACATGCATTATAAAAACCGCTGAAGTACGAGCCAGACTGCACTAATGGTTCCGTACACAATATAAATAAATAAGAATAAATTTAAATAAAACTATGATTGTCCTTTATTAACCTTTTATTATTTCCTTGGAAATTAAAGTAGAATTTGATTGATTCAGAATGCTTTTTATCTTTAATCTTATCTAAAATCATATTTTTAACTTTGACTGTTTGTTACTCAATCATATCATATAATAGGCAATATCCATTGATCTAGATTAAAGCTTAGCAAAAAAACTTTGAAAGACCAGAATTTTTTTGTAGTCGTGGTTTTTCATTATTATTTTACATATCGAACTAATTTTAGTCGCCTTTATAACTAACTACAAGGGTTCCTGAAGGTCCATTAAAAAAAAAAAACTAAAAACCGACTTCATAATTAAACTAAAAAGCGAAAAATAATAAATTCAAATTCAAATTGTTTATTGCACACCATGTGGTTGGAGAGATGTTTTACATTTCGATAAGTCCTATAACATGTAACCCGGGCAGGGCATAGCAAATTAATAAATAAGCATCACTTAAAGCTTTTTTTAAAAAAAAACAACACACAATGGAATTTCGAAATCTCGAAAAACTCCTGCAGATTATTAGTAACATTTATGAATAAGATGTTCTTTTAATGTTAGGTTGAATTCGTGTATGTTTTTTTTATTTCTTTTATACGTGCAGGGATTTTGTTATAAAATGTTTAATAGCGTTTGTGTAAGGTCCGTTTTGGTGAATTTTTAATATTGAGTTCAGGAAGGCTAATTTATGTCTCTGTCTTATTTTTTTTGTTAAATTTACATATTTCAAGTTATAGATAGATGTAATAGTTAGAATTTTGAATATATTAAAGTAAGGTCTACAGCTCGTCCTTCCGTCTATATTTGCTAATATTCTGTTGCATTATTTTTGTTTTATGAACAGGTAGTGTACTTCCGTGCTGTTTCCCCATAATACTACTCCATAAGTAAGTCAAGAATGAGCGTACGCATAGTAGGCCATTCTGGCTGTGTTACCTATAGTCTATGACTCTCTTTAGTTGAAACAGAGCATAAGTGAATCTTGCCAGTTTAATGGAGGTGTTCATAATGTGGCTTTTCCAGTTGAGATGAGTTTATGAGTATCAATATTTATTCCTAGAAAAGTGAAATTTTCTACAATTTCTATTTTTTGATTTTGAAAAGTGAGATCTATATTTAAAGGTTTTCTTTGGTAGGGTCTGAATTGCATTATTTAAGTTTTATTTAAGTTGAGGAGTAAGTTATGATCTTTTAGCCATGATGTTACATTCTGTCGAAAAAGTTTCGGGAATTGATGATTTGTTTATGGTTCCAAATTCAAAATTATATTTTTTGTTGTTGTTAGATTGGCACAACTGTTTTCCATTTTGGCGCGGAGTTTGAGTTACATCTGATAATAGGCTAGTTGACACCACCAATCAATTGACATACTTTTTATGAGCTGTCAAAACAGATATCTTCCTTATAATTTGTATGGCGATATCGGATTATGACGTCACTATCCGATAAACTCAACTGCCTTACTTTGTAACGATTTTAAAGCAATCAAAAATCAGTTTGTCTCTTAAATGAAATTGTACTGAGTTATTAGGCCTAAAATAAAGTGTCTGTTTTAATAAATGATGCCTTAGAATTATTTATGAATGAGGTCAACATCCCTATTAGATTAAATACAGTATTGTTTTTACTTATACCATATCTAGTGTGTATTGCGAATTTCATAATGGACAAAAACATCGAACAAAGAGTTTGTGTTAAATTTTGCATCGCTAATGGGATTTCGGGTTCCGAGTCTCTGAAAATGTTACATAAGGCTTACGGTGAATCGAATTTAGCAAAAACACGTGTTTATGAGTGGTACAAAGCGTTCAAAAGCGGTCGAGATGTGATAGAAGATTTGCCTCGCTCTGGTAGGCCATCAACGTTTGCTACTGAAGATAACATCGCAAAAGTGAAGGAGCTAGCCGTCGAATTTTCTGTGTCACACGAGTCGATTCGTACCATTTTAAATAATCAATTGGGTATGAAACATGTTGCCGCTCGGCCAGTCCCAAAAGACCTGAATTTTCTATAAAAACTCAATCGCAAAAGAGTCGCTGAGGACATGCTAGAACGAGGCAATTCCGACCCAACATTCATGAAACGCATTGTTACTGGTGACGAGACGTGGGTTAACGAGTTTGACATGCAAACTAGTCAACAAGCTTCGGAGTGGCGCCTTCCAACTGAACCGAAACCGAAGAAACCGCGCCAAACTCGATCGAAAGTCAAAGTCATGTTGACTGTTTTCTTTGACTGTTGCGGTGTTGTGCACTCAGAATTCTTGCCAAAGATCAAACGATAAAAAAGAGTACCTATTATTTAAGCATTATGCGGCGTTTAAGAGAGCAAATTAGAAGAAAAAGGTCATCATTGTGAACGAATTTTTGACCAAAAACTCAACAAATACCATCGAGCAGCCACCTTGTTCACCAGATATGGCTCCAGCCGGCTTCTTTCTTTTTCCTAAACTCAAATTACCACTTCGTGGCACCCGGTTTCATTCGGTAGAAGACATAAAGGAGAATTCGCGGCGAGAACTGAACTCGATTCCGGAAAAAGCGTTTAACAAATGTTATGATGATTGGATTATTCGTTGGCGTAAGTGTGTCGCTTCTGAAGGAGCATACTTTGAAGGTGATAAAATAAATTTGGATGAATAACTAACATTTTGTGTATTATTAATCTTTTCCCGGTACTTTCTTGACACAGTAGTAAAAGAGAATTCGCGGCGAGAACTGAACTCGATTCCGGAAAAAGCGTTTAAAAATGTTTTGATGGTTGGATTATTCGTTGGCGTAAGTGTATCGCTTCTAAAGGAGCATACTTTGAAGGTGTTAATATAAATTTGGATGAATAACTAACATTTTGTGTATTATTAATCTTTTCCCGGTACTTTCTTGACAGAGTAGTATGTTTGACAATGTATTTTCTAAGCAAGTATTTAACTCAGTGGAATTTGTGCATGGATAAGTCACTGACAAGTCAGTGTATCGCTTCTAAAGGAGCATACTTTGAAGGTGTTAATATAAATTTGGATGAATAACTAACATTTTGTGTATTATTAATCTTTTCCCGGTACTTTCTTGACAGAGTAGTATGTTTGACAATGTATTTTCTAAGCAAGTATTTAACTCAGTGGAATTTGTGCATGGATAAGTCACTGACAAGTCATCTGCGAACATAGCTCTTTTTGAATCAAATATCTTAGGTAGGTCGTTTATGTAGACGAGAAACAATATACATCTGATAACACTGCCCTGGGGGATGGATCCGATTACGTCAATTTTTTTCCGATCTTACATTGGTCACCGATCCATTAATATTGAATAAAACATACTTAATCAGTTCGGTGTCGGAGTCGGTGCCAGCTATTGAGAGTTAAAATGCGTTCATTCGCACCGACTCCAAAAAGAACTGATTAGGTATGTTTTAGTCAATATTATTTTTCGATTTTTAGTTTGATTATTGTCAGTTTTTAGTTTTTTTTAATTTTACAATTTTAAGTGACCATTAACAATCTATCATTAAAGAAGTCGATTAAAAAGATTAATTTCTAACAGAAGCGGAGTCCAGTTTAAGAAAGTCTGCTAATTATTCTGGTGTCGTAACCATTAATTAGTCTTGCGTTCAATATCAAGTCAATTTGAAAAAGGAACTATAATTTTTTTTTCGTTTATTTTATATTCATTATTATATTTTACATAAAAAATAAATGACGTCCGTGGCATGAAATTTTTTCACTTTCGTAATACTTTTATCCATAGCAGCCGCGGCAGATATTTTTGAAACACCTTTTATAATACGTGTAAATTTAAATAATGTTCTACCTTAATTTACACACTTAAAGAGTTGCTTTATTTTTTCACCTTAAAGTTCCGTGTTTTGGTAGTCTAAAAATATATACTCGGAAATAAATTTCAAATCTCTACTTGTGATGTGATGTATTTTATAATTTTTTATTGATATTTCTAATAAAGTAGCTATCGAATATTATGTTAACGATTAGATAAATAATTTTAAAAATAACGCGTGATTTTATAATGCTTTGTTTGTAGTATTAATTTTTTTTAAATAAATATTTATTAAAAGCAAAAGAAAATATTTATAACGGACTCATTTATTATTATACAGGAAAACCAAAGTTAAGACATACATAATAAGAAAGTAACTGCGTAAATTTACCCATAGTCTCGCTACAATAAATATCTACTACTTAGAAAATACCAAACTTCCCTTTACAATGATTTTATATTAACTATTTCGCCCATAATCTTAAAAGTAACTGAATTACTTAATATGTGATTTTTAACACGTGATATCCCAGTAATGTTCCATTTCTTTTTCAAAATAAATTTGGTAAAAGTTTATTTCTTAACGTTTGGTTCAAATAGGTAATTTATTAGTTACCCTTTTAAGCGAAATAGTCTGTATCGGGGAGCAACGTTCTTAGGTCTTCTTCAGAGGTAGGACAGTAGCATATAAAATAAAAATAATAATACAAAAGTTGCACAATTTGTATGTTAAACATGTTCAATTTACACAGATTTTTTTAAGTTTTACAAGTTTTAGCCTAATAAACGAGATAATTAAATTTTGTTGTTACGCGGTCTCATGCGACCGCATAGCATCCTAAGTTAATATCGGACCCGTCGAACTTTAATACTTTAATATTTGTTACCTGTCTCCTTGAAAGCGATTCGTCCACCTGCGCGGCCTGTCACCGTGACATTGTTACAGTTTTGGAGATGAGCCGACTTGTTCAAACAGCTATTAATTCCGAAATGCAACGTTTAAAAGGTCATTTTTAGAGTTCCTTTAGCGTATTATCTAATCCATTTTGGCTATGTTTGTGAAACAATAAGATCTCCCTACAAAGATCTTATCTACTTGAAGGGATATACGACTGAAAAATATTAATTCGGCATTCGTATTTATTGTTTGTGAAAATATGTTTTTATCTTGCCAACAATTGCCGATTAGACAGTGCGCTTAAGCCAAAGAACAACAAACCGTAGAGCCATATAGCTATTACGATTTTGAGAGGTTAATTTATGAAAAAAATAATATAAATATTTTAAAAAGTTACTTAGCCATCGATCGTTGCCATCATAATTGCAGCAACAAAGAAGGTTATTGCGACCCTACTTTGTTGCGCGAATACGGAATCTCGTGTTTAGTGAAATTTCGAACTTGATTGATTGTTAAATGCTTCAGATTATGCATAAGCAATGCATTAGATCCTCCTGATGATTCGATACCAGTTTTAGTGGGTGGTATAAAAGTGAATCTGTGCGCTATTAAAAATATTCTGTCACCAAAATTCACCGGTCCAACATGTACGGAAAGGTAAGGATTTCACTTTCATTGATTGAATGTTTTTAAATAAATCATATGAGTTTTAATTTTATATTTCTAATTGTTACAGTTTATGGTTGTCCTGTGCGCCGTGGGCATCGCCTCGGCTGGCCCTAGCCAAATCCATCAAGGTTATACGTACAACGCCCCAGCAGTCTCCTACACTCCCGTTGTTGCAAGCACGGTCGCCCCAGCGTACGCATCCGTCCCCGTCGTAGCCACCACTGTTGCCCCCTCGTACGCTGCTGCCTCAGTCGTTACCAAGACCCTCTCCCCAACAATCACCACCTACTCAGAATCACCAGTTCTTACCAAATCCGTGTCGTACCAAGTGGCCCCGGCTGTCCAATACGCCAACCCATCTGTAGCCCCAGCTGTCTCCTACCAATCATTCTCAACACCAGTTTCTTACGCCGCAGCCCCAGTAGTAGCCAAGACTTACGCTGCCCCTGCTGTAACTTACACCAAGGCCGTCGCACCTGTAGCCTATGCCGCGGCTCCAGTTGTTAAGACTTACGCGCCCGCAGTCTCTTACGCTGCTGCTCCAGTGGTGTCCAAGAGTTACGCGTACGCACCTGTGGTGAAGAGTTACGCTGCGTACTCCTCCCCTGCTGTATCGTACTCCGCCCCAGCAGTATCGTACTCCGCCCCTGCAGTGTCCTACTCCGCCGCGCCCGCAGTCACTTACGCTGCTACTCCAGTAGTGTCCAAGAGTTACGCGTACGCACCTGTGGTGAAGAGTTACGCTGCGTACTCCTCCCCAGCTGTAGCTTACTCCGCCCCTGCAGTATCGTACTCCACCCCTGCTGTATCGTACTCCGCCCCAGCAGTATCGTATTCCGCCCCAGCATACGCCTCTTACGCCGCTGCCCCCGTTGTGAAGACTTTGGCTTACTCCGCTGCCCCAGCTGTGTCCCACGTTAGCTACACCGGCCTCGGCTCTAGCTACGCGTGGAAGAAATGAATTAAGTAATACGGACAGAACGATAATTTTATTAAAATGACGATCTTATGTCTGGCGAATTTCAAAATATATTTTGATTTAAAATATTTGTGCTTTTTTATTGAATCTAAGTTACCTCCAATCTCTAAATAGTCCTAAATTAAACATATTTTTTAGGGCATTCTAAAATTAAAAAATGCCTTCCAAAATGAAGCTTAATTTTCAATATTTTATTTATACTTTCCTTTCCACCATTAGACAGGCCGAAAAATAATAACTGAAAATAAAACTTCACTTTGGGAGTGCAGACAAGACGCGAACAAGCTTTTTCATAACAATGAGAGAATCAGAAAAGGATTGGTTTTCTATTATTGTGGGCACATCACATTCTTGGGGGGGCCTACATAATAGAGCCACAACAATAAGCGATTTCACGCCTGGCTAACACCGGCATTACTGTGTCGAGTGATCCTACAACCTTTTAATAAAAAAAGACTGTAGTTGTGCTTATAGTTCCATACTTTTTAATACAAAGTGCAAACTGGGCATGTTTAGGTTATCGTAATATTTTTATAATAAGTGTTGTATTAGGTGCTTACTACTCTCTATGGTGTATAAAGTGTCGTGATAAGACCGCCTGTATGTGCAATTATGAATATACTCTGGCCTTTACAAAATTGCAACAATTTATAAAGGACACAAGATGTAGGTACCTGCTTTTGAAATAAAATGAATTAGAAAGAAAGTTAAAAGAGGCCTATCATTAAATTTTGACAATTATGTGGTTTTTTGGTGATTAGTGGACATTTAGAATTTTGACCGTAAAAAAACCACTATTATTTTTAAAATATGTCAAAGTATTAATAAGTCTTGTTTTAAAATTATTAATTATCTTTTAGGATACCTAAAGCAATTTATATTTCGATATTTAATTTATTGCACTTTTCTAAAATTTCACACAGTTTTTGCAATGACTTATTAATATTATATTGTTTTAAACTTTCATGGTCACTAACATTAGAATAGTTTGTTACGGGATTGCTACCATGTACCTTATTTTTGAGTATCGGGAACTCAAAAATAAGGTACATGGTAGCAATCCCGTAACAGACTTATTAATATGTTTTGCTTTTGTTATTATTTAGTCCGTACCGGCACAAAATAGAAAAAATACAGAAGGTCCACTCCCGCCGTTCTCGAAAACAACTGCCCAAATTGGGCTGACTGCCTAGGGTTGCTATTCTGGTTTTTGAAATAAATAAGTGTGCCTTATTACACCGATACAACGATTAGTTTATTCATTCATCTTATCATACGTCCAGGCCTAAATGGGAAGACAGAGCAATAATTACTCTCCCCAACTTGGCTTCTTCAATTACTGTCGTTTTTAACAGTGGCGGCAGCTGCGAGTTATTAGAAATTATACGTACTAACTTCATTACTTAGGTACTGTTATGACATATACTGACATTTCTAGGTGGCGTATTTATCCTAGCAACGACAATGTAAAAAAATCAATGAATAATTTAATATGTTTATAATTTTTTATTCAATGCTTACCTAAAACACTGGTTTTAAACCAATGACGATTTAAGTAAAATTTAAAAGCTCATTCCTGCTGAATGTGTAGTGTTATGAAATGAATGATTGATCGCTATAAAAACTTATCTTTACCTTTACAACTTACTTACTTTACTTTACTTACAAGAGAAAACCTAGACCTAGTTTTATATACCTTTTAATATTATTTTGGAAATTTAAAGAACGTGTAATCACAATTTTGTGTTGTATTCAAACATCCAAACACACTGCAGCAGTACCTAATAAAAACGCTTATATCCATTTTTCGCATAACAATGATCAATGCGTAGTAAACTGTCGAGTGACAGTCTGCTGTAGTACTGCCCCGAATCGTCCGAGATTGCATATAAACGCAATTGTCAATTTGTGCGTAACGATTTTGACGCTTAGTTCCGAGTGGCCTATCTGTCTAGCGCGCCGCCGCTATACGTAATTTGTGGTACCGGCCTCAGATGTCCAGTAATCAACAAATACCTCAAAACTGTCAAATCTATGTAAAAAGCCAAATGTTTTAAGAGAAAAACCCTCTGTTTTTATTTTTTATTTTTAACTATATCTTATATAGTTCAGGAGAAATTGCAATTCAAGAGCGTGATATTAAGTTTTGAGGCCAATGTATTTTTTTCATGTAGTACGTTTGTTTTGTGTGGTGTGCAAAAATATTATTATTACGTGAGAGTGTGATCTATTTGTGGAACCGGTATGTTATCATCTCCGGATCTGTATCGTAATGTCGTTGTGTCTTGTTCGCTTAAATTAGTGTCTATAGCTTGACAGATTTGATATAATCTTTGGAAGTGTTGCAGTCTTGTGATAAATTACATTGATGTTTCGTAAACATAATGTTTAGATGTCATATTCACCTGGGACATAGCCATGAGCTTACATTATTACTTCATATTTTTTTCTATTTCAGTACATAGAGTTTTTTACTTAGAAACAACACTGCTAAGGTACTGTTATGAGTTTACGTTTAGGCCCTTAAACAGCACTTAGTGGTCTTTGTGTGTAGTGTCGTTTTTAAAATTTTCTTAGATGGGAAACTTTAGTGAGAAACAAACTAAGTATCATAAAAATGCGTTTTTGTTTCAATCCTACTAATATTATAAATGCGGAAGTTTGTGAGGATGTTTGGATATTTGGATGTTTGTGTCAACGAATTTGGATGAAATTTCTCACTCATATAGAATACTAGCTAACCCGGTGAACTTCGTACCGCCTAACAGTATTTTGTTTTTCGTCAGCTTTTCCTATATTTATTACTAAGTATCTGTGCCCGCAACTTCGTTTGCGTGGACTACAAGATAATTGCCATACTATTGCCATATCAAGCAACGCTGTGAAGCACTATTATTAAGAAAAGAGCCTTTTACTAAGACTAATCAGTTATTTTATGAGTCAGTGCCAGCCATGTAGTGTTAAAATGTATTATTCGTACCGACTCCAAATAGTACTGATTAGGCTTACCTAATTTAGTCAACAAAACATATTTTATGTTAAAACATAATATGTCAAAACATATTTTAGTCAATACAATTTGCTTGCATTTTAGTTTAATTTTGAAGTCGGTTTTTAGTTTTTATGAAACTATTTTATTAACATTTAGTAGTAAGCCCTTTACAAAAAAATATCATTTAGAAACTATTATCACCACTATGTCGGTCAGATAGAGGTCGCTAAAAGATGTTTCAGAACAGAAGAAAGAACAGAAGTGTGGTCCAGTAAAAAGTAAGCCTGTCATTCTTGTGTCGTAACCACAGTTTAAGATCTTTCGTTCAAAATTAAGTCACTTCGATAAATAAAATTATATTTTTTTCTCGTTTCTGGGTGTATTGGTTTACTTACACCCCCAATAAATAAAATTGCTGTCATTACCTCGTAAGCGCCACATCTGCCCAATACATTGCAAAATATTATCTGTCGACGTCTGTTAAGGATTTTTGTGACTCATCTTCAGCTCATAGTATGATATGAGAACTGACAAACGCAAACATCTGAATAAGTTATTTAAAGTAGACAAAAATACTCTATGTGCCCACATTTTTTGAAAATTTTCTTTGATTCCTGTGTAATTCCTCCATCAGATCCTAACTTGGTCAAAATGGAACCACCTCGGGAGTATACTCTTTCAAACAAAAAAAGGAATTTTGATATCTGTTTTATAATTGACGGAGTAATCGCGTAACAAACATAAAAAAACATTCCTCCTTTTTTGAAGTCGGTTGAAATCAATTCAATGTAATAAGGTTCAATGTTCTACTTAAGTAATAGATTTTCGGTTCCTTCTTATTATATATTGGAATCAATCATTCCAGTGTCATTTTGCTATGAGTTTTTTAGCAGGCGCAGCGAATTGGAAATGTTTCTTCTAAAATCTTTTTTTTACTGGCATCAGAATTTAATGAAACAAAGCCTTATATAAGCGCACGGGTGACCTTAATCTATTTGTAAAAACCGCAAAGAAATCCGTGCAGTATCTTCGGAGATTAGCGTATACATAGAACAGACAGACAGACAAGAATTAAAATAATTGGATTTTTGGCTTCAGTATCGATTATAGAGTGCACCCCAAATACAATTTTTCAAATATCTTCAATGTAGGTACAGACATCGACCCGTTACAGATTTATTATAGTATACTGTGCCCGCAACTTCGTTTGCGTAGACCAAGATGAGTGGTATGGTATTGCCATATTCTAGAAAGTCCACTCCCGCCGTTCTCGAAAATAACTACCTACCTAAATTGGATTGTCTCCTTAGGGTTGCTATTCAGATATTTTGAAATAAAGTACACTAGTTGCTTTATGTTTATACCGATACATTGATTCGTTTTAAATTCATCTTATCACACGTCCAGGCCTCAATGGATAGTATATTTTGTATTACCTGCCTATATAGGCAGGTAATACAAATCTTTAGCAAATGTACATTTCGCACTTTCTTCATTTGGTCAAATTATCATTTGGCAAAATTTTACTTCGTCAAGTTTCATTAAATGTTATCCTAACGATTGTTTTATTTTGGAAAATATTATATTCCAAATTATTTGTCAAATTGTCACTTCACTCACTCTACTTATACACAGAAATGAACTGCTGCCGGAAATGTTGCATGGTTGTTGACTCAATGCATTGATTAATATTATTGCTTACTCAATTTACCAAAACTTACTTTATATACAGAAATCTTTCCTATAGAGTCTAGGTTAGGTTAGGTTAGAACAGTGGCCATTCAAAGTGCGAAGCCGAGCGTGCCGCGGCAGCGGCCGGCGATTCTCGAAACTTTTTAAATATATATTTTTTCAATTTCGACTTATGTAATCGTAAGCTATGCAATATTTTGAGAAGAGTATGTTATGCCAAACCATACATTTGACTAAATAATATTTGGTAGTAAAAGAAAACATTGCCAAGCAATTATTTGTTAAACAATAACTTGCCAATAATAGTTTTTGCTAACTGTAAAATTGCGAAAAGTTGTTTTGTAAATTGTTTTTTTGCCAAATGATAACTCGGGAAAGATAGTTTGGGATGTGATAGTTACTCTGGGAAACGTTTTTTGCCCAAAGTTTTGTAATCCTACAATATGATTTTTACGTAGTATAATACTTACTCTGTGCTATGACTTATGCCTTTGGATTCTGTTAAGCGGTAAATGTTAATTACAAATGATTTTAATTTACGGATATTGTAAAGTAGACCTTTACCAACTCGTCGTGTAAATTATAGACTTCGCAATAACGGAAATGGCGAATTACTTAATTTGTGATTCGAGGACTGTTAACGACTTGAATATGACATCAATGGGGAGTGAATACCTATTTGATCCTTGGAATTGAGTTACTTCAAATTACTTATTTTAATTTGATTTATGCTAAAGGACGAAGGTAGGTACGTCAATGATGTTGAGTATATTATGAAATAGTTATATTTAGTCTTAGCATGTTAAACATATATTCAGTCTTAGTATATACTAAAGCTCTCACCAAACTAATAGGCACAGGCTTTAACCCAATTCTAAAGTAATTAATATTTTTATCTTTTTATTAACTAAATTACATATTTTCACTAACAAGTTCTGTTTTGGTGTGCACTTTGATATGGTACGTGTATTGAGTTTTTTTATAATGTAGGTAGGTGACTAGCCGTTGCCCGCGACTTCGATCGCGTGGTCTTTAGTTTATTCATATATCTCATATGAATATTTAACCGGGATAAAAAGTACCCTATATGTTAATCCACTATTATACAGGGTGTAAAAGGCGAAATAAAATTTAAAGGGCGTGTAGAGTAGTAAATGTGTAGTTCCTATGCAAAACCACAAACTCGTGCGAGTATAAATTACTGAGTAAATTGATGCTAACGTTTTAACAAAAACTTATCGGTGACAACCTTAGCGCATCAGCTGATCGTGCGGCGGGCGAGGGTTGCGGGCGGGGGTTCGCTAACGAATGACCGCAGATTCAGGGTTGTCAACACTTTCGGTAAAAAAAAAAACAATTTATTTACTTAGTATGAGAAAAAAAAGTTGTTTATTTTTAACTAAAACTTTTACTACTTAATGTTCACATTACATACATACATACCCTTAAATAATATTTCGCCTTTTTGTTACACCCTGTATATGCGTGCAAAATTACATCCAATTCCGATCAGTTGCGTGTTGCGTGAAACATTCATACATCCACACTTACCTACAAACTTTCGCATTTATAATATTAGTAGGATGTTCAAGGAATGGAAGAGAAGCTAAACGCAAGGACCTATGGCCTTACTACAAAAAAGATAGACAAGCGTTGAACACTTGTCTAAAATTAATCAACCAATTTGAAATGTTGCCACATCTAACATTCGAGACATATTACTAACAAACATTTCAAAATGGTTGACCTATCTGTAAACAGGTGTTCAACACGTGTCTTTCTTTTTGTAGTAAGGCCTTTTAGCCTTTAAGGCAAGTATGTATGTACAGTCACGAGCAATGGTTTGTAAACACTTCGTTACTTGCAATAAGGTTTAGTGTCCAGTAAAAATGCATTTAAATTTATGCTCGTACTTATACCTATAACAATAGCTATTGGCGGCTAAATAAATGCCAGTTGTTATTATTTAACAAAAAAAAATAAGGAGCTGTACTTCGTCAAAAAAGCTACGTGTTTATGATGCGGTTCATAAAAAGTGAAAATGTAGAAATAATACAAAAAAGTTGATAATATTTACATAATTTATTTCATGTTCAATAAATTAATAACGGTCGTTCGTAAAAATCTAGTTAACTAACAACAATAGTTTACCAGCCGTAGGAAGCTCCGAGACCGGTGTAGGTGACGTGCGAGACGGCGGGGGCGGCGGAGTATGACACGGCTGTCTTGAGGACTGGGGCGGCGGCGGCGTAATGAGCGACAGCGGGGGCGGCGGCGGCGTAGTGTGCGACGGGAGCAGAGGAGTAGTGAGTCACGGGAGCAGCGGAGTAGTGAGCTACTGGGGCAGCGGAGTAGTGAGCTACTGGGGCAGCAGAGTAGTGAGCTACCGCGGGGGCGGCAGCGGCGTAAGTCTTAACGACGGGGCTGGCGTACGCCACGGGGGCAGCATGGGACACTGAAGAGTACGACAGGGCGGGAGCCAGAGCCTTGGCTACGACGGGCGCTGCGGCGTAAGTGGCGACTGGAGCGGCGTAGGTCTTAGCTACGACGGGTCCGGCGGCGTAGGCTACGGGAGCGGAGTGGGATGAGTAAGAAGAGTAGGAGACAGCAGCGGGTGCGGCGTAGGTCTTGGCTACGACGGGGGCTGCGGCGTAGTGGGCGACGGGGGCAGCAGCGTAGGCTACGGGAGCGGAGTGAGACGAGTAGGAAGAGTAGGAGACGGCAGCTGGTGCGGCGTAGGTCTTGGCTACGACGGGAGCGGCGGCAGCGTAGGCCACGGGAGCGGAGTGGGAAGTGTAGGAGACAGATGACACAGGGCCGGCACTGTAGGCTACAGGGGCAGCGGCGTGAAGAAGGTTGCCAGCGGAGGCGATACCCGCGGCGCAGAGGAAGAAGACGACCTGCAAGAAATTACACTAATTAAATCCGATTTAAAAATTAAACACAGCCAAAAAAGCTCGACTAAAGCTTCTCAGTACCTTGGTGAACATGTTTGTGTTGTTCGTTGTTGTGGTTTGTAATAAGTTTTGGGGCACTTGCTTTCGCTTTTATATGGGCGTCTTAAACTGGTATTGGTACTGAATCTGCTGAGCCTGCCGCGGGCATTCTGTCACAATGTCAAGGTGAGGCACCACCCAAACCGAACGATCACAGTTGTGTAACTGATGCACGCATTCTTGTCGGCCTTACCCTTAACTATTTATAAACTATAAGGAAATCCGTTTTCCTCAAGTTCACAGTTTTAATTACTTCACAGTACCTTTATTCGTCTTCATCAATATGTGCTGCCTTAATTTGATTGCGAGATAATTGAAATAACGTAGGAACTTTTTCTTTTGCGGCAAATTATTTGTTTACTTTATACTTCGAATATTATGTAGGAATCTATTTAGTTCTGTTTTACGGGCCTCAATCGTGTGGATATTTTGACAACCAAACAGAGACATCGATAGTAAGCGTAATTTATTTAAAATCTACTTTGTATCCTTTGGGAAATTTGCTTCTCTCGGGATAGATAGAAAGTAGCTTAAATGTCAATAAAGAAGGTTCCATATATTATTGGTCAAACAATTATTTAATTGAAATGAATAGTTCGAAATTAACTTCTGCATCGAATCATATTTTACTCGTATAATGTTCTCTCTTTACTCTGCAATGTTTTCTTTATTAATAAAATATAGATTAGATTTAAACTTGATGATGACTCAAGATTTGCCGTTAGTAAACCAATTTATTATGTTTGTAATGTACAAATTATCGAGGTTATCGATACATGTCTAACTTGTCAACATTAAAATTTGTATAAACCATTGATTTAAGTATATTATTGAACCTTGATTTAAAGCTGTTCCGAGTATAGTACGCGTTTATTACCTAATAAGACGGTATTAGTACCTATATGAAAAGAATGACTAATTATATTATCCAGGATTGTCGGTCGAGTTACGAAACCAGACAAACATTTTAATTGTACTTTATGATAGTTGCAGTAAACACCGTTTGGAGGTAAGTATAATAATTAAAATGTACTAGATCATTACTGCGGAGGTTGTTCAAATTGCATAGAGATGGCAACGCTACTCGCGAAATTACGCAAATTCCTGGGAAACGGAACGCAACACTCAGCCAGTGGTCTTAAAAATTCACGTAAACATACCGTTATTTTATAAATATGCACGTGTTATTTAATGTAAAATGTTTATTTTTTCAAAAATATATGTAAAAGTGTTTTCTTATAGTTATTTCAACACTTTAACAGGGATTTTATAAATATTTTGACGTTTTAAGCGCTGCTCTTTTTATGCTGTAAATTATTAATAAAAAAGAGATTCTTAATTGAGGCACGCTTTTATTTACAAGCTTGCAAATTATACGAGTAGGTACCTATACGAATTTGAATAATGTTATTCGGCTTTCTTATGCATTGTTTTTATCATAACTTTCAATTTGCTTACTAATGAGTACAAGTGAACTTTAGTATGATCATGTAAGTAGGTGCTTGTAGGAGTACCTAGTAGTAAGTTGTCTGCGGACTTGATGACAGTAAGTTTGTTATCAGGTATTCTAACTTAAATAGCGAATTTCATTCGAATAGCGCGTTCAAGTAGAGCTATATTACTCGTTACTTCTATAAGTTACTAACATAATAATATGAATATAGTTTTATTATATACTTTTAACAATAATATAATAACTAATAAACTTGAATTTGTAATATTTTTAAATTGTGCCACAATAACTCTTATTATTCATTTCATTCATTCAACTAAGTACTTTTAGTGAAATCATCTGAAAACAGTATTTTGCCTTTTTAAACCGGTGACTTCACTAAATATATACAACTTTTACTATGGAGAGCAAGTCAAAGTTAAAGTCAAAATCTTTATTTGCAGAATAAAATGTAAGGTAATACAGATATTTAGTATAAAAGTCAGTCTCAATAGAATTTTTAGAATGTCAGGAAGATTGAATTTAAATAAAACATTAAATAATATTGAGGTCAATTAAAATATTCCTTAATACTATAGTAACACTTGTCAAGAAGCAAGAGGGATCATGAATTAATAAAAAAGCGACTAGTTACAATGTTTATTATAAACTCAAAGTAGGCGAGTATTCCATTCGAGTTATAGCGCGTAATCCAGTTGCACTTCTTCTTCAGTTACTACACTTAATTACTAATTCCGTATGAACACTGTTTTATTATTCAACAATATTACAATAACTACGTTTACTGAAATCATCTAAAAACTTTAACAGGCTATTCTGCCTTTTAAAATCAGTGACCTAAATACAGTGGCGGGCATTGGTTTTATTTCGAGGTAGGCAGTAGATATTTACAAATGTGTTGTTAATGAAAATCAATGGTTTTCACCAAAAACACACATTTGTAAGTACCTACTGCCTACCTCATTTCATTTATAAGGTAGACACTGCCTGATTGCCTATATGCACCGCACGTCCCTGCCTAAATAGAAACAACCTTTACTATGAAGAGCACGGAGGATAATGAACTAATTTATAAAAAAACAAGTAATTGCAATGTTTCTTTAGACCATTTATTAAATCGTAACATCTAATATCACATTTCATTTGAGTATCAATCAGGTACAGGGCTTTGTTAAATATATTTACCAGGACTTGTTCCATCCAGATTCAGCGCCAGAGTGAGCGTACGCGCCAGCAGAATAGTGACTGGGAGACGAGTATTGGTTAACGTAAGATGTAGCGGGAATACCTGCGGAGCCGTAGCCGTAGCCAGCTCCATAGCCACCGGCATAGCCAGCTCCGTGGCCACCGCCGTAGCTGTGACCGTTTCCGTAGCCGAGTGCGCCAGCGTAGCCGGAGCCGTGGTGAGCTGGGGCTCTGTACTGTGATACGTATGAGGTAGCAGAAGCACCGGAATAGCCATGACCTAAAGCGCTTCCGTAGCCAAGGTTACCTCCGTAGCCATGGCCGGCTCCGTAGCTGTGTCCTTGGGCACCGCCGTAGCCGTGTCCGCCATAGCCCGCGTTGTAAGGCACTGAACCGGAAATTTCTTTAACTATCGACACATGGGACACTGCAGAGCCTTGGTTGCCGTGGCCTCCGTATGCAGCACCATTGTATCCAGAGTTCCATCCGTTATTAGCGTAACCGCTATTAGCATTGTTCCATCCGTTATTGGCATAACCACCATTGGCGTTATTCCAACCACCACTAGCGTAACCAGGATTCAACAATCCTCCAGCTTGTGCGAGGCCAACGAGGCATGCGACTAGAGCGATCTGTAAAAAATAATAATTATTTTAGCACGTAATATTAATATTAAAAATAAAAATATGTAATGCAACAACTCGAATTTACCTTAGAATACATATTGTTGATTGTTCTTCGAGGGTAATGAATAGAATATGCTTTGAGCTATTGTTACACGCTTTTATACAAAAAACGTCGGAAATAAACACTCTTTTTCAAGGTTCAATTAGTTTTTTAGAAAACCGAGCGTAACGTGTCTTAATTGTGAGAATGGTTAAGAGCTCATTAATTCATTATGTTGAAATGTAGACTATGTTATCTAAGTATAATCGAAAGTAAATGGTGCATTAACGGAGAACAAAAATAAGTAATTTTCATGATATTAAATAAATGTATGAGTCTAGCATCATTTTAGCAAAGTTTATTTTATAATTGCCCTGAAGAATTAAAAAAAACTTTGAGTTTTTAAATTAAAGACCTAAATTATCTGCAAGGATCGATAAGTAAATAGTGGTGTCACAATATTTTACAAACGATTGCATTTTTTCATAAAAAATTGCATATTTCGCAAAACTAGAACAGACATTGACCTTTACGATAAAGTGCCGCGTTGATTTTAACTAATTGCCCTAATACTTGTAAAGATATTACGTTATTTCAAGTTTGTATTATGATAATTTTAGCCTCAACCGGTCAAACCAACTGATCTATAGATGAGTTAGGTGTACCTAGGTGATATCGGACAAATTTACATTGCTAAATAATGTATTTTTGTGATGTTCGTGTATCAAAATGATCTGTAATTTATAGTTAGTAATTTAATTACTAAATATTAATTCCTAAATAGTAATATGAAACTTTAACCTACTTTTTTCCACTGTACTTTCAATTTAAGCTACAAACAAATTGGGTAAAATACTCGGCTAGATTAAAGAAAACAGTCAGACGAAGTTTTTATATTAGGTGTTTATTTACCATCATATTTTAAAGATGAGTTAATATTCACACTGAGAATGTCATGAGAAAATATTTACAAACAATAAATAGCTGCAATTATTGGGTAAATCACCAGGCGTATTTGCCGTAGCCGCCGTAACCGTAGCCGGCGACATAGCCGTGGTTACCGTATGCTATGGGGG
Source organism: Anania fuscalis (assembly GCA_950371115.1). Taxonomy (NCBI): domain Eukaryota; kingdom Metazoa; phylum Arthropoda; class Insecta; order Lepidoptera; family Crambidae; genus Anania; species Anania fuscalis. The sequence goes on along the minus strand of OX493336.1, from coordinate 12,796,523 downwards.
AGTAGGAGTGGCCGACGTAGGGCGTAGAGTAAGCGTAGCTGACGGGAGCGTAGGACTTGACAATAGGATTGGAGTGCACGCTGTACTGGGAGACGGAAGATATAGCATGGGCGGGGGCGACGTACTTAGCTACGATGGGAGCGGCTACATAAGTCTTGGCAATGACAGGGGCAGCATAGGAGTAGGCAGGAGCCACTGCGTAGCCGTCATGGCTGCCGTAGTCGCCGTAGCCACCGTAGCCGCCGTAGCTGCTACCGTAGCCGCTGTAACCGCCATAAAGGTGACCGGCACGCGTTAGGCCTAAGAGGCATAGGGCAGCGAAGACCTAAAAATAATAAGTTAGTGGTTTTTAGAAGAGTAAAAATTATAACAATAAACATGCACACCTATAATTTAGCAATAAACTAAGAAAATTTTTACTATAGAGACTAGACAACGGATAAACATATTTACAAATATTCAATATTCATAAACGTCCATTACTCAGGTACAAAATTAAATGCTTGATCTCAACACACGAAAAGTTGTTTTTGCGGGATTCGAACCCGCAATCGGCTAGCATTGTAGTCCGGAGCGCGAACCAGTACACCAGACGATCGTCGACGAACGAACCACAATTGTTGTCCATCCGATTTTGGGGTTCCGTACCCAAAGGGTAAGACGGGACCCTATTACTAAGGCTCCGCTGTCCGTCTATCTGTCTGTCTGTCTTTCCGTCTGTCCGTCTGTCACCAGGCTGTATCTCATGAACCGTGATAGTTAGAGAGTTGAAATTTTCACAGATGAGTATTTCTGTTGCCGCTATAACAACAAAATGCTAAAAGACAGAATATAATACAATTATGGAGCCTCCCATACAATAAACGGTATACGTTTTTGCCGTTTATTAGATAATGGTACGGAAACCTTAGTGCGCGAGTCCGACTCGGACTTGGCCGGTTTTTATGAAACAGTACACAAAATGACTAGTATGCATGTTTGAAAAACCTGCTGCTGATTTCCAATTACTTCTGATAGTTGACTTTTTATTTACGAGAGCGTTTTAAATTAGTCTCTTCAATAGTGTTAGTTACAATAAAGTACTAGCTGGGACGATATAATTTATCAGATTAAAATAATAATTAATGATAACTATGTTGTTGTTATAGTGAGTTAGTTGTTCTAGACATATCCACTGTACTAGTACTGTATATACTGTATATATTTTTTTTATAAAATAACAGTATCAATGTTTACCTTAGCGAACATGTTTGTATTGTTTCTACGAATTTGATATCTAGAATGATGTCAGTAGCAAAAATGTTCGTTTATATACAAAAAAAAACGTAACTCGGAAACCTACCATTGTCAAGGCTCCATATTATATTTTTACTAAATTACCGCAAATTATTATTACTAACATTGTGTAAGAGCTCAGATTTTGATATTAAACTTTAATTGTAGTTGCGTGTTAAGAATATTTGAAGGTGAGACAGCGTTTATTATCGTTATGTTTAAGGACTTATTAACTTTGAAACTGTTATACGGAAGAAAATGTACAATGGAAGATCTTGTGGACATAAAAGTGTACTTATAAAAGCCAGGACTATCGTTGTTTGTCGCAATACAAAATCACTCTTAAACTGTTCTACAGCCACGACAAACGATTTATCGTTGCAAAAAAAAAAACATAAAATAAGATAAGCAATGTAGAAGTTAGAACCCATTTAAATAGCTACTTCAAAGACGGCATCTTGTCGTCGGAAATAATATACGAAAAGTCATAGACTTAGGATTCGCTGCGCTTAATCTATGAAAAAAGTAAAGCTTTGTAATTATCTGTCACGGTGACCTAACGTTTATTTGAGCATTAAAATATCGTAAGGTAAGGTTTTAACATTCTTGTGTTACGAGAATTCAACTCCCAGTTCACCTAAACCCAGACCTTAACTAATTTTAGGAATGACCTAAGCCGGGAATCAGACCTGGGGATCGATTTAAAAAAAAAACGCAAGTAAACTCGCTCTAAATATCACCTTATCGATACAAACAAACATAGCCTATTACATTACATAGCATATTTCACTAAAAAGTGGGTTTAAATTACTATTGTCGATAAGCGACTCCAGTGATAATGTGACAGCGCGTATCACCTAATCAGTACCTACAAACAAATGAAACAAACATAGACTCTATTTTGTTAGAGAGTTGGTTCACATTATTAATCGTTGACTAGTGAAGTGATGTCGAAGTAATAGCGATATTGTTTAGATAATCGACGCCCTTTGCTATCAAGGCGAATCACTGTGTCACTAGGTACTTACTAATCGGGTCGACCATGTATGTTACAATAGCAGGCGGAATAATTAAGCCTTAATGAAATGAAATACTTTTTATTCTGTATACATACTTTTTATAAGATCCTAATAGTATTTTGCCAACACGTTTTCTGTCATTTAGCTAGCCTGTCTATCGAAAAGTCGTCATTCAGTCCTAGTATCTTTCTAGACGAAGTTTGTGTTTAATAACTCAATCGCTAACCGCAAAGCTTTGAGGTCAAACGTTACAACAAAAGTTCATTGAACCGAGCGTAAAGTTGTAAGCTTGTTGACAAGTCACGACGAAAATAAAAATACTTTCGCAATAATTATGTACGTTATGTCGCCTCTGGGTACTTGCTAAATTTTAATTAGACACTGTTTGACTACTGGCATTTTAAGTTGCGCAAATATATATCAATGCATTATGAGATGCAACGGGTTTTTTGTTGCAAAGTGTCATCTTGTGAATGTTGCAGATTTATGCCTACGGGCAATATTATACAATAAACACAGGGGTTTTTTTTCATTAAGTTTTTTCATTAAGCTGCTAGTATTTTTGCGTAACAATCGTTGCTTCACCTTGTAAAAAAAGTAGATAAAGTAAAATATCTATCTAGCCTATGAGTCAGAAGGTTACGATATCCATCGTTTGTTTATAATCCAATTCATAGTCAGCTGACATTTTTTTATTTATCATCATCATCATTTCAGCCACAGCACGTCCACTGCTGAACGGCCTATGTTCTATGTTCCCCCAGTGACTTCCAGATCGGCCGGTTGGAAGCGGCCTGCATCCAGCGTCGTCCAGCAACCTACTTGAATAGCTACGTGATATCAGGTCGTCTGCCCACCTTGTGATGATTTATTTATTAATGAATTCTATTTAGTTTTTACCTGAAAGCTAGACCTTTAAACTTTCCCTTTGAAACATACTTGTACTCGGAAACACAATTGGTTAAAACGCTTTAGTGTTAATTTTAATCCCAGCAAGTTGTAGCGGCAGAACTTTATTCATTTGTACAAAATGTAGCGCAACTCACTTGCCCTCTATAAAAACTAACCGACCACGCAACAAGGTCGAAATCTGTGTATGTTATGTCATTACTGTTATTCCAATTATCATCACTAATTAGATACGGCAACCATTTACTTATTTGAGTAATCAGATAAAAGTGAATTAATTATAAAACATTCGTAAACCATTTTATAATGCTAATCAATTTCCATAAAATAATGCGTAGATATAATATGGTCACAGACACGAAAACATGCACTTTTAAAGATTTAGCGGAATGGTTATTCGTCATTACTGGTCAGTTAAAAAACTATTTATTATACAAAAGCATTTTTAATATAAATAAAATTACAAGTAGTAATATTGATCACTTTTATTAAATTGTTATCTTGCCCTTTTGATAGTTACTTTTATTCACAAGGATTTTTATTGTTACCTTAATTTTATGATAAGTATAACCCAAATCAAAATCATTTATTTCTACAAATTGGCCATTAAAGGCATACACGTCCCCATATTTTTTCCCTACCACTGCTTCGGGGCAATTTGTGGGCTACCTAACCTAACACTAAAATAAAAACCCTTAGATTTTATTATATTGCTTAGCCCTTACAGGGCCATTTTATGGGGTTTTATTTTTAAAATAACTTCGATTCAACATGATGCAATAAACTCCTATGAATAAGATAAGTCAAGCTATGCATTCCATTAGGAATTGAATTTTTAATTAAAAAAATGTCGTTTTGTGTTAAGTTGTAGAGGGTAAATATTACCAGCCCTTTCGTTTTCCAGGCCTCAAAAAGCAAAACACGTACTATTTATTATGCATGCCAAAAGCGTTGCAAGCGCAACGTTGTGCGAATACCCCGATACAATACCATGAATGAGATGAGATCGTGACGCGTTGTGACATTTTTGCTCATAGGTTTGTTTAGGTTAGGGTTGTCGTTTTGATTTTTTTTTTTAAATTTTTGTTTTTAGCAATTCCATGCAAGGTTTAATTGAAGATAAATAACACTTGAAAAAAAAACCCAATCGCATGCGATGGGACGTGGGTTCGAGTCCCACCTGGGGTCGATGGTGTTTTTTTTTTCAAGTGTTATTTATCTTTGATAATTTATGTTCTATAAATCACAATGAATGGCTTAATGTAATGCTGCGCGGAAAACTCGAGGACGGCTGGACAAATTTAGCTTATATTTTTTATATATTCGTAATTGTAAGGACAAGGTTTGTGTGGAAAGAAAAACGGGAAAAGTTTCCCGGGATATATCCGAATTCGGAAAAAGGTAAGTGTTAATTTTTTAAGGAATGACCGCTAGTTTGTTAAAATATTTGTTTGTTGCCAACAATGCTTTGTTTACTACTTCTCGCCTGTATTAGACTTAACCTTTCTTTAATCTGGGGCCAAACCACGAACGCTAAACAGTATCTAAGCAGTGTTTTGTACGTAAAACTTTATAAAGTACAAAACAAGGTTAAAGTAGTATAAAGGACATTGCCAGCAATAAGCGTTAATAATACTTAAACCTGTAAAGGATTTAGTGACATATTGTTAAAAGCTTTATTTCAATTCATGTAAAATAAAAATAAAATCGTTACAACGACATAATGACTTTAATGCTGCGATGCTCAGTTATAAATCCTTTAGTCATACACCTTAGTAATAGAAGCTGGCAACCCTAGATTTAAGCAAGTTGAACCAGCCCAATTTCGGCAGTTCACACCTTAGCAGACAAGATTTTCGTAACGTTTTATCTCAACTAGCACGCTCGTGAAGCATATTCTATGGTGAGATTCAAGGACATTGTTTTTGACACAGCTGTTTTGGGAATTACAGTACGAAAACACGTTGGTTTAACATACATACTTGTTTACTTGTTATTCAGTTGATGGCCCGTTTTGCGAAATGAAGTGGTAATTTTGGCATTGAGCTATATCTTAGGTGCGATTCGTGGTGAGCGTCAATTAAGAAAAGGTGTATGTATTCTTCTTTTGCTTGGTTCTGGATTTGTTGGGGTCTCCTAACAAATCCAGAACCAAATGAATTTGACAAAATAATTTAGCGAAGTCAACATAATAATTTATCCAGTGAAATAATCAACATACCACCAATTTTTTAATATTTATATGTTGCTCTCATACCAAAAGTTTTCGTATTTGAGCAGATGATAACGTGGTTTCAGAGAGTCTTATTATATTACTTTTTAAACCCTATATTACGTAAATTTACGCAAAACTATAATGAAACCGTACATATTAAATGGATTGACACAATTCGCATATCATTACAGCATTTTAACCCTGATTATAACCTCAAGTGAAGTTACAACCAACAAAACCTTGATGAATTTTGATAGTGCAAATAGTTGTATAATGACGAGACGTACGAAATTACAGTTTGAAGCGTGGACAAAATAATCTGTGGTACTGTTGTTTCGGCTCAAGGCAGTGGGTTCCGCACTTTCGACATGTTGTCGTGACCTTGCTCGTGATGACTAATCATCGTAATAAAATAAGGCCGAGTGTGATTCAAAATTAAAATCATGGTTCTGTACAATTGAAAGCAATATTACCTACTTCACTTTGTAACATATTCCGTTGTGACAAGGTTTAAAGTCAGATGTAAATTAATAAAATAGCTACACTTACTCGTGACTGTTTGTACGTTCTTAAAGAATAATATAATTTAAACATCATTCCTCATTTATGAGGTCTTGATTATTTAAATATGAAATAGATTATGATTTGCATAAAAATTTAGATTCAATTACTGAAAATACTAAATTTAATATCTGTTAAGTATTTTGAGAACAAAAAAAAGCATTCGGGCGTGATTTACGTAAAATTAATCTTTAAAGAAATTAAAATTTAACTTTACTTTATTTTTATAATCTTTCTTCAGACTTAAAACTGAATTTTGTTTTTTTACAATCCCATGTCTTGAGTTTTTACAATGCTTCTGCACCTACATATATTTTTGATCGTCCGGTCATAATATTGTCAACATAAATTGTGGTTTATTTCAGCCGTTTTTATTTAACGTTAGGGAACCATAAAACTGATGAATATCTTTCGTATTAACACTTAATTGCTGTTATGAGCTGTTGACGCTAATTGAGTTTAAAATACGCACCTAGTAATTATATTAAGAGCGCCTAGTTTTTATTATATTTGTGTCTTATTGTTTAATTTAATTAATAGTTAATATATTTAACCGACTGAGGAATGGAGGGCTACATTTTTAAAATGGAGTGTACTATGCATGCTAGTCTATCCATTTTATTTTGCTCTTTTGTACTCAAAACAGATTAATGGATCTACGCATAAAATGATAGTTCTAAGGTCGGGTTCGGTCAAGTCGGTCTAGTTTCTTGTGCCGCTTCTTCTTATCACCAGAAAATATTAAGTTCCTAAAGCAATGGTAGATCAGAACTACATTTAAGATTGTGTTTAAGTGACCATAAAAGAGCCTTTTATACTGAACTAATTGTTATTAATATTGAGTATAACATTTATCACAATATCATTAACATTAGTACACAGCTGAGTACGAGCAGATACTCTTGCTTAAATCTGATACGTCGATGTAATCCAGTGAAACCTATTAAAGATACGGCTATACAAGTTTACACGGGCACTCGCTACATTCGAGTTGTCAAGAAAAGCAGCAATTTGCCGCCAGTGCGGCGATTGAGTGAAATGCGATTTGCCGAGTGACCTGACGAAAACCTTTGTGGGGTGCGAACTAGAGATGTACACGACGATACGTAAGCGAGTTTGTAGATAAAAACAAAAAAAACAGGCCAAGTGCGAGTCGGTTCGCGCACGACAGGTTCGGTACCATTATCCATAAAAACGTAAAAAAAACACGTTTGTTGCAAGGGAACCCCCGTAGATATTTATTTTATTCTGGTTTTTAGTATTTCTCGTTAAAGCGGCAACGGAAATAACATCTGTGAAAATTTCAACTGTCTAACTAACACGGTTCATGAGATACAGCCTGGTGACAGACGCACAGACAGACAGACAGACAGACGGACAGCAGAGTCTTAGTAATAGGGTCCCGTTTTACCCATTAGGTACAGAACCCTAAAATGGAGCTACTAACTACTTGTTCTTCTCACTAGCTTACTTTAGACACTAGATTAAGTGAGTTCTCACTCAAATCAGAGTAATCTTAATCGTTTTAAAAACGTTTTGTGGGGTGATAATTCGCCGTCGTTGCAAAGGGTCAAATAAGGAAAGGACTCTTTCTAAATTTTCTTTGTTCTGTGCGTGCTAAGAGTCGCCCATGCTATTTATTTATGATAGTCATTATTCACTTCAGTAGTATATTATATATATATATTTATTAAATATATATTAAAGTGATTGATATTATTTTCGGTTTTCCTTTTAGTATTCATGATTAAAAGGTGGAGGAGGCTAACGAGACCAATAGGTTTGCGTCCACTGAAACATGTGAAATCTACATTGCTATTTTCATGGTGGATAATTTTATAAGTCGATAAATTTCGGAATTCAATCGACCTTCAATGGCGCATCTCTAGAGCAAAGCTTTTTCCGCTCTCCGACGTTTGTACCGAAGGATTTAACCTTCCAGTGGTGTCCCTTTGCCCTGAAAGTAATGTGGTTACAAAGGTAAAGAAGGATTATTGTGAAGGTCATTGTGTTAAATATCGCTAAGTGTGAGCTCAATAAATACATCAGATTACATTTTAGTTTTAAATATCTTAGACTTTAAACAGAAGTTTTGAGTTACTTTACATAAACATTGTGTTAGGCAAGTCAAGTCAGATCTTTGTGTATTTAGGCTAGTGTTCGTTTCTGTAAACTTAATTTGCCGACGACTGACACAGATCCATTTCTTGGGAGCAGTTAGTTATGTTTCAGAAATTAAATGTACCACAAATGGCACCCAAAGCTACTCAGTGATCATGGTAATCATTCTGGGCCCCAAGTTTGCTGCTAAAAGTGGCATAATTGAATATCAATTAGATCTTATTGTAATATTTTGACGCATTTGGTATTCTGCTACCAAGTAAATTCATAAACTTAAGTCTTCAATTAGCAGCAGAATACCAAATGTGTAATTGTTTTACATTTGGTATTTTACAACTAATTTTATTCTTAAATAATTAGTAGCGGAATTTTAAAATGTGTCAAGCAATTACAAGGAGCTCCAATTGATATTCAATTATACCTCTTTAATTTAGCAGACTTGGGACCTGGAACCGTCTACAGCAAAATATAAATTCTGAACAAAGTTGACTGTTAAATAACTGTTTAATCTCTATAATGAATTTACTTAAGGTTCCCGAGCAAATCCTTATGTCAAAATCTGCATTAAAAATATAAAAGATCTTGCTAATAAGTAGTGTTTTTTTTTATTTAAAGTAAGCAAAGCAAAAGGCATTATAAATAAAGAATTATAAATCTAATGTAATTACTTAAGTAACTGAATGGTGAATGCAGCCTATAACATAAGTTACAAACCTACGCTAAACAGTACGAAAAGAGTGTTGTTTTAAAGTAAAATTATTTACAGAAACAGCAAATCTAGGTTCAAGCAATACTGCTACATAAGAGAACATAGCCCTGGCCGGGAGATATAAATACATTATTCTTGAACTTTTCCGCCACAGCTTTACCGAGATTAATATGACCAATTAAATAATTGTGTAATTTATGACTAAGCCATATCTACACACGTGACATTTAGATACAACATATTTGCAGCCAGGCCTTCTACGGAACTCAACCTATTTACTCAACTTAGATGAAATAATGTCATAATTATGTTGGTAAGTTTGTTTTCTGGCTACATGTGATTATGGAAGCAGAGTCTCGGTTGTATGATGATGATTAGATACGTTAGCATTGAACTATTTACAATTATGATATGTGAAAGATACTTTAATTGTAACAAATCGCTATAATAACCGGTCGGGGAAAGATCTGGAGAGCACCATACTCTGAGGTGACGCAGAGGTTCCAGTCGCAGCTCCTCTAACTTGGCGACCGTTTGATGTGCAGTGTGTGGTCTAGCGTTATCCTGAAGGAGCAGTGGGCTAGAGCAATTCAATAGTCTCGGTTGTTTAATGGTGAGCTCTTCCAGCATTTTTAGATTTAAAAGTTGCCAGTATTGAGTATCGGCAATTTCATATATGATGATTAATACGTGCGTATTGCACGTATTAATGCGCGCGCACACAAACTACAAAATAACTGACACAGTCTGACGTGTGTGTGAATGCACTGTACGAGAGATGGAAGACTCTACGATAATAAAGCTGAGCTGAGTATAGTATCAGTCAGAATCGAGACAAATTGTCTATAATTGAATTTTCGCCAGTATCTGTTTTTGTTAGCGAGAACTAAATGATTAACAGATGATTTCAAAATTTACTGACAGACCTTCGAATGAGCTGAACCTGCTTAAAGTGACCCACAAAGGTTGCGCTTAAAGAATCTGAACATAGAGACTACTCAGACAAAAGAATTATCACAAAATCTTTCTAACGCCATAATATAATAATTTTAAAAATAATGATTTTTAGTGACTCTGCAAGTCTGCAGATTCACGGTAACTGGATTTATGTAGCGCAGGCGAGTTCAGAACAATGACTTCGTGTTTTCTCGCTGAAATGTATACTTTGCTCTTTTATTTATTTTCCTTTTCTGCTCAATAAACTTGTACGTGGACGACTCTATTACTTTATTTTACCAGAATTGAATTAGTTTCTGTTACTTTATTTTATTGGTAACAGTGTTGAATTATAATATTGGACTTGTTAGTTACATACAAATATTTTCAATATTGGAACTAGCACATTAGACTACATTTCAATTAAAAACAATGAGTTCTTTGGAAATTACTTATTAAAAGTATTTTTTGAGCACCAGAATCAGCCCCTATTAGGTTGTTAGTGAATTCCAAATAACCCTGTATAAGTTTGGTACTAACCGTCTGCTATCGTTTCGCATAGCCTATAGATCAACCAGTGACATTATTATTGCACCACTTTAAGTATGTCGTCGTCTAAAAACTAGTGTGTTGACGATTTAATTAAAAATATGGCTATGTACCTTAACGATAATATTATAATTTGCTTCTCACATTTAACTTTACAAACTTGTTTTGCTGTCGAGCAAGTAATACTAAGCTTGGAACTATCAAATTATGCAAATATAATTGATAAAATTTGTGTACACAAACTGTTTGCATTAACGCAGTGTATACTTATGGAGTAAAATGAAAAAGTGCGTAAGTTTTCAGATTTTCGTATTTATTCGCGTTGTATAAAAATAAATATACAAGTAAACAACTAGATTTGTACAGTCAGGTGTGTTTACCAGCCGTAGTTGGCGGCCAGTCCGCTGTATGAGACGTGAGAGACGGCAGGAGCAGCGGAGTATGTGAGCGCGGACTTGATGACTGGGGAGGAGTATGCGGCGTAGGGGGCACCGTAGGAAGCGGCGTAGGGAGCGGCGTGAGCGTAGCTGGCGACTGGAGCGGAGTACGCTACGGGAGCGTGCGACGCGTACGTCACGGGAGCGGAATACGCTAAGGGAGCGTGAGACGCGTACGCTGCTACGGGAGCGGAGTACGCTACGGGTGCGTGAGCGTAGGTCGCGATGGGAGCGACAGCTTTAGCGTATACGGGTGCGGCGTGGGCGGTTTGGGTGGAGTAGGACGAGACAGATGAGACCGCGGGCGCGACGGCTTTGACGATCGGCGAGGAGTACGCGACGGGAGCGGAGTACGCTACAGATGGGGCGGCATAGGTGGAGTATGCGGGGGCAGCGTAGCTCTTGATGACAGGAGCGGCGGCCGCATATGTGGCAACGGGAGCGGCATACGAAGCGTAGGGGGCTGCGGCGTAGCCACCGAGCAAACCACCAGCGCGAACGCTCGCCACCGCGCACAGGAGGACTACAAACTGAAAAGAAATCACTCTGTTAGTTTATGTACCAATCTCAGCACAAAATGCATTGCAATTAGTTTTTTATACGTACAAAACTATTCAAAATAAAATCAAGCAAGGTAAATAAGTAAAATCAGTTTTTAATTAGTTCATCAAATGAATTTCACGATACTACAAAAGTTGAATAAGTCAACGTTATTAAAATGTAATAACTTTTGGTTTGTCAGACAAACAACACAAAGCTCGATGAATCAAAGAGAAGCTCTTGAGCTTTTCGAAATGTTGGTTACGATGCAGTATCGAAACGTTGTTTAAACAGTTTTAATCAACTAAGTCATTGAACTCTTGATAAGTACAAACGTTCAATAAAGTAAAAAAAGAGCTTCAAAAGCTAATTAAAATAAGACATTCTCCAAGTTTTCTTTACACTTTTGATCAAATAGGTCATCGAACTTTTAATCAGTATAGCAAAACTGAAAACTACGCTATAAAAAAATAACTTTCACTCTTATCTACAAAACACGCTAACGTTTATCACAGCACAAGAGCTAGTACCTTAGCGGCCATTTTCAATAATAAGTCCAGTTCACAAGTGATACGGTGTGTGTGATCCTGCGCGCATTTATAGTGTGTCGTTACCCCCGGCGCAGGCGCAGGCGCCTTGGACCACATGAGGACCGACCTCGGGCGGGTAGATCTAGGGTTGTCTAGTCATCTACATTCTAGAAACAGCTGTCTAATTAGATTATTAAAGCATTGCAATATACAGCTAGAAATATCAGACCACTTATAAGGTCCTTGGTTTTTTGAGTACCAGAATCAGTGATATAATTGAGATTTTAATGTTGGTCTCTTGGAAAAAGTTGTTGTATTTGAGTAATAGAAACACTGTATAGAAGATCAAAAATATATTTAGACCTTAAACATAGATATATACTCATTAACGCACACGAACAAATTAATAAAGATACAAGATACAAATCATTCACTATCATCATCAGCATTTAAAAGTTAACTTTATAAGTATTTTTGTTTAATTGAAGATAAATAACACTTGAAAAAAATCATCAACCTCAGGTGCGTCGATTTTTTTCAAGTGTTATTTATCTTCAATTAAACCTTGCATGGAATTGCTAAAAACAAAAATATACAGTATTTTTGTTGATAAGCTTTTCCTGCTCTGTAGTAATGGTACAGGGCATTCCATTTAGTCATGTCTTGGCCATATTTAGCTAGTCTAATAATAGTCGTTTTGAGTTGAATGGATTTTATTTAAATGGTAGGTCTAAGTGTGCATATTTACGGTTTGTAAACATTACCCAGAGTTTGTTTTATCCTAATAAGAAAGTTTACTGATATCTTAATGATTCATAGTCTACCTTGGTGTTAAATACTCAAATATTTTCAGCCGTTTGTATTTTATAAAGAGAGAGAGTAAAGTTTAAACTATACAACATTAGTGAGGTACGCATAATACCATCGACAGATCGACTTGTTGGTTGCTAATCAGGGACAGCACCACCCTGCAATAGTCAGCACTGGCTCTCCGAGTGGTGTAGCTAGCTAAGCTCACATTATCCCAGAAGAAGATGAGTTGAGTACCTATGGTCTACTGTGGGAAATTCTCAACTATATCTTATACGATATGTCTAATTGGTCTAAGTATGGAGCAAGTGGTAACAAAGTATTTGATTCCACTTTCTATCGCTTTGTCCTGTTCCTAGACCGGGACGGTTTAACCATGATCCTAAGATACACCAAACCTGGTTATTACATTAGGAGCGACTGCCATCAGACCTTTACAACCCTTAGAAATGGAAACTAGATATTTTTTGGACTATGGTTACACATCCAGCCTTAACGATATGTGCAGCTTTTCCCAAATGCATTCATATTCCTGAAAATCTAGAGGTAACTACTTGCTGTGCGATGCGAATTCATGATCCACTGATGTGAAACGCGATTCTGAATTACTAACAACTGCTCTAACAAAGCATTGCATGCAGGTAATTGTGTAGTAAGTAAACACATTTGAACCTATATGGTATCTGTCCTATATCATAGTCGCCATAGTATAAGCTATGCTTAGTTGTAAGCTAAACATTTATTTTTTTAACAAATACTTATTTTGAACATTTTTAAATAACTTGTAGAGTACCTATCGGGAGGTACACAAAAAAGACTTATCAAAGAAAAATAAACTATCGTCATGATCAAAAGTTTCTCTTCTCCTTACCTACGCCCAGTTCTACAATTGAGGCAATTGACAGCCCTAGTCACTATGTCGCTCGCAGGATCCGGCGAAAATACATGTTAGTTCATATACTAGATGCAAGTTGAGCTAGATCCTTGTGATTTATGTGCTGATTATTCGTCTAGCAACAACTTGATCACTTCAACACTTCACTTTCAGAAACCTAAAATGTAAGAATTCATCTATGTAGGTACCCGTCTGTGTCAAGATATCGATTTCTGTCAACAAATATGACAATAACTTGTAATTTACCACAATACAATCTCTCAATTTAAGTTAAAAAGAGTTTGTTTTATCTGTAGTTAACAATGGACTTGTTTAATTTAGGATCATAGTTAAGCGTAGATACAACTAGAGATTACCTAGAGAGGATCGGGAAACATTTTGTATCACGAGATTATTCAATTTTACCAGGGGCGTCTTCCAGCACAACCAACTCTAGGCAATTTAGATACAAAAAAAAACTATACTGGACTTCAATCTGGGAATATTTAAGTTCAAGGCAATCATCGCATTGCGCCACTACCAACCTTGTCGTGATGATACCTAAGACCAATCTTAAGTATAACCAGCGATTGTACAAGAATTGACAAGTTTCAGGGAGGTGAAGATTCTAAACTCAGTGTTGTCAGTCAAACTATATACCAAATCATTATCAACTTATTATAAAATCGGTATAATTAGACATTACTAAACATATTCTTATGTAAAATTGGAAATACCTAAAATGCTTTTTGATTTATTTATTTTATTTTTATAAACACATTTCATTACGGACGCATTCGTTACAAACTAGGCATATTTTTAACTGAAGATTTTTAACTTCAAATAAGCCCGTAAAATTATGACAGAATTCCGACCGCCGCAGAGTGAGAAAACGTATAGGAGTTAAAGTATGCAAGCTGTTCGTTTAAATGTTGTAAAGATGATGAATATTATGATATCATAATCAAGACCGATATTGGTCCATAATTTTTATTTTTAAAATATCTTTTGAATTATATCTATAGGCAAATAGTTTTAAGAAGTAACTATAGAAGTTTGCAGCAAGTCACCTAAGGCTCGGCAGGGGTGAGGCTGGGTAGCGTGTGACTGACAAGACGTGCTATATGAAAATCGACGGTAGATTGACGTATGACCCGACCCTCTTATAGCACCCGTACACCCTGACAGCATTTGCGCGTAGAGATATCCCAAGTTTTTGTTTATATGATTTTACTCTACGCTTTTATCCTTTAATACAGCGTTGTACAAAAGAATAGGGCACTGCTTAAAACAACGTGATCAGCTGCTCATACAAAACAACTTTTGCTATGGGAGCAACATCAAAATCATGTTTTTTTTTAAATTTCAGATGCTCCATATAGGTATTATCAACGACGTAAGTTTGTATGGAGCATAAAAAATTACGATTTCGATTTTGCTCCCGTAGAGAAAGTTGATGTAAATTAAATTAAGGAGTTTCCTATTCTCTTCTAGACTCTGTATATGGATGGGTTATCGCTTCATCATCTTTAATTGCAGGTGATTATTTAGCTATTAGTCGCATTAGAACAACAACAACTGCGTAACAATAAAATATATATTGTGTCTCGTTTAGCTGGGCTGAGGAGTTAATAGATTAGAACTTTCAATTAATAAATTGACCGTATTATGTTACAAATTGCACTCTATGAAGAAACCTTAGATCATTATGTGTAATTTAGATAAATATTTATCGATTGGTCCAGTATTGGAACCGGCCAAGCCTTGTAGTTGTGTAAACTGAATGCATGTTGTGCTTTTGTCTAAGGGCAACTTTGCATGTACTGAGCGTAGTGCACACTGTAGTAAATTGGCAAAGTTATTTTTCTTGATAGTACTCTTTTACTTTTTTAACTTCTTGGTGATAATATTTTTTTCTTATGTTTATTATTGTTCTTTGAAGTTATTGACATATGCTATTAATGTTATTAGAAGCATAATCACTTTGATATTCGCTGCTCGTACTGTATTTAATATGATATTGTCATCATTGGAAACTTTATTGGTTTATGACCTAAATTTATATTTTTATTTATATGTAACTATGTACTGTTTGTTTTCCTACAATAAAAAAAAAAAATAAATTAATTAAACACATTTAAATATAAGTGGTTGTCGTCGAAACCTATCAAATGAGCCCGAGCACAAATATTTACTAGAAGCCTTAAACCATCCACCTTCTGACTTCAGCATCAGATGAGCTCGATAGTATCAAATTATTGTATCGTCTACCGGATTATACATACCTAAGTATATTTATAATAAGTACCAAACTAATAAGAGAATTAATTATAAGAAGGTTGAACTCAATTTTCGAGTTTCCTTATTCAGCATACTCATTGGCTATCTTAAGCAACTGTTTTAAATATTATGCTTATTTACGATCAGACAAGAAAAAATCTTGCCCTTATCTTACTTAAAAAATAACTAAAATGCTAATTAGAACTAGTCTACAGTCGATTTTCTTGCCTAAGACAGCGGACTTAAAAAAAACAATCAGTTAATTTGAAAAAATATATATATCGTTAACTTTTCTCTTGTACACCAACCATTACAATGTTTTCGCAACACACGTGGACAGGTCAATCGTGCAGCCGCCACCATAGCTAACCCGGGTGTATCGAACCACGCACACTGTCCACTGCTTTGCACCGATTCGAAACGTTATACAACCGTATTGTCAAGAGTGGTGCGTCTCAACAATTGAAATGAAAGGATTTGACAATCCATTCATTCTACAAATTAATTCTTTGCTCTAAAAATATATTAATTATAAAAGCCGCCTAAGGATTTGTAGTGCCACGACCAGTATAGAGTCCCGTTACAATTTTACGAAAGATTTCGTTTACTTCTGTAGGATTTTATCAGTTGGTCGTCGATTACTCATAAAATTAAGAGGCCGGTAGTTACTCTTTTTTTTCTTATTTTTTAAATCAAACTATTTACTTGATTCTACCGAAAACTTGCACTTTAAAGCTTAATATTACGCAAATAGATCTTTGTATTAAAAAATGGGTGTAAAACTATGGGATAGCTGTAATGAAACTATGGGATGAACAAAAAAAACAACAACACTGCGTGTAGGGAAGAAACGTTTTAAATTTTTTTCAAAGATTTTATTTTACTACTGTAAATATGACATATTATTATTATACCGTTTTTGTGTGAAAACTCCAAAATCTTTAGACAAAAATGAATGATAAAATCAATGTTGAATGTTTGACGACCTCCGTAGCCAAGAGGCGAGCACGCCAGACTATATGGCGTCGCCATCTCTGAGGTTCCGGGTTCGATCTCCGGTCGGTTCAATGTAGAAAACGAACTTTTCTATATTGTCTCAGGTCTGGGTGTTGTCGTACCGTCGTTGTTTCTGATTTCTTTAACACAAGTGCTTTAGCTACTTACTTTAGGATCAGAGCAAATGTATGTGATGTTGTTCAATATTAAATTTCTACCCAAAAATGACTATGATAATCGTAACAAAAAGTCTATAAATATTGTATAAAAAATAATTTTCATCAGGTAATTTCAACTAGAATGTGTTCCACAATAAAGTTTAGGAAGTGAATAAGTTATTGATAATTAATACTCGAATCTATTAAAATTCACCTCTCTTTTTTATACGAATAAAGAATGAACAAGCAATAATTTTTGTCTAGCCTTTTATGGACTTCCTTATAAAACATGACACTCGAATTGGAAGTGAATGATTTGTGTTTTTATCTTGAACAACAAATTCTAATACGAGTTTATTGGATTGCAAACTAGTTTCTCTTTAAATGATCACTAATCAGTTTTTAAAATATAAAATGCCTAATGTCACTGCAAATTTTATAAAAAAAAACATTTTACTATTATAATCGTACTAGTTATTTACCTTCTTATTTATTTTTATGTAACTAGAAAAAAAGTCATCTAGTGCTTAACACTTTAATACTAAAAGCAAATTAAGTTCTTACGCTAATCCATTTATGGAAGCAAGACGTCGCAATAAATAACATAATTATATTTAAATTGCACTTAATGTCAGTCGCACCATAAAAACTAAATTACCATGAACTAAACCCATAAAATATCTCATGATATTATTTTTACTCTGAGTCATCATATGTTACTTCAGCGTATTTGTTTTCTTCTTCTTCCTTAGAAGAGGCATAAGCGGATAGACCGGGAGTGATTAGTCTTCCTGGTTGAATAATTGGCATTGTGAGTGGCGGTGAAGACTGAGCCTTAGTTTGTTCTGGCATAGAAACCGAAGCTGTGGTTATTTTAACTTGATTAGGACCACCATTTGTAGCATCAGACGTTTTCTTTCGTTCATTTTGTATATCAGGAACAATTGTTGCGTAGTTCCATGTTTTTTCTGGTGTAATCTCACGAGCTCCTTCGTCTGGTTTAGGTTTGTCTTCTTCTTGTGCCCAAATTGATTCATAAACAGGATTTGAAAGGTAAACTATTTTTTCAGCTGACGATGAGCTTGTTTTGGTGTCTTCAGACTTTGTTTCATCCTTCTCTATGGCGGGAGAATCAAACGATCTGTAAACTGTTGAATATGCATAGGATGCAGCATTGTCATCTGACTCTATTTCCTTCGACGTGGAAAGTGCTATTGCGCAGAGAAACCAGATCAGATCCTGAAACAAAAAAGGACATATCTTTTATTTCATGCATAATACACGTGATGTGTTACGTCAGTACTTTCACGTTGCATAAAAACTAGTGTTTTTTTGATGTTCTGTTAATATAGAACACGGCTAGACATTAGGAGACATTTGAACTCACTTTTAAATTCATTTTGCAAAATTTTTGGTCAAAACAAGGTGACTGAATGACCATTTAATTGTCTCGTAAGAAGTTTTTATACCTTTACTAGCAGATCAATCCTTCGCCCCAATAATGCACCTTGTCTTACAACTTAATAAGACCAATGTCTCGGAAAAAAGGTGGATGTAGTTAAAAATAAAACCTGTATGAAACCTTAAACACAAGTTTACCTTTGACTTAATATACTTACTTAGTTTCGTACATTAAATAATTACCTATGTGTCTTTATTGTTAAAGGAGCGAAAGCTCAAAACTTGTGAACATTTTTTTAAAAAATAATTAAGTTCATTCAGTAATCACGCAAATAAAATAACCAAAGAAATGAAGATGTAGACCTAACAACCTGTACACGAATAATATTAAAGTTTATTTAGAGAACAGAAAAACCAGGGTAGGAGCCACCGCACCAGGGGCGTGCGGTGCATATAGGCAATTAGGCTGTGCCTACCTGATAAATTAAATGAGGTAGGTAGTTACAAATGTGTGTTATTGGTGACAACCACTGATTTTCATCAATAAAACACATTAGCAAGTTAAAATAAAACCAATGCCAATAAAGTTAGTATCGCACCACCGTTTTTTTCACAACTGCAACTTCTTTTAAAGCAGGATGTTTAAATAATAATTTTTAATCTGCACATGGACACAGAATATAATAATTATTATACCGATGACCGCGTACGTAACAATAAAATTTTTCGTTTTCTAGTCGCCAAAGTACAAGTTCTGTTTAATTTGGGATTTATAGAATAATTAATTTCATTATAGAAGAAAATTAAAATCTTAATTTTACGCATGACTCTACTAGCTGTTGCTCGCGATTTCGCTCGCGTGGTCTTTAGTTTATTCAATATATCCCACAGGAACATTTTACCATGATAAAAAGTATCATTTATGTTAATAAAGATCATATTCTATATGTGCTAATAATTTCATACAGATCCGTCAATAGTTTTTGTGTAAATGAGCAACAAACATCCAAACATCTATACTTACAATCTTTCGCAATATTATTTGTAGGATTACTTATATACGCGTATTAAAGGAAATTACCTAATACATACAAAATATTTAGAGTATTTGAACGATATCAATCAAGAAATTGATAAAAACTGTCAAGAAAAGAAGTATTCCGATACCCTGTGTACCTACATAACGATTACATAATAACTTGAGAATCAGTAGCTCTAGCAATGTTTGTCAATGAACTGTTTTAAGATATTAGCATCTGTTAACATAGCTGATTCTGGCGTGGGTGTGACCCAAATTTTGAAAGTACTGGAGTCTGATTCACTGTCCGCTTACACCTCCACATATGAATTACAATAGGTACCTAATAGGCTCGTGTTCAAACATTTTATGTATTTAAGTTAGTGAATGGTAATGTTTCGCTAGTGACTATATACAAGATGTTAGGTTTAACACTACAAAACCGAAAAATATGCAAATTATTACTATAGTATGCATATTATAAATACTATATGTGAACAATTTGAGATTTCAATATTGGTCCCATAGTACCTCTCATTTAACGACCTCCGTAGGCATGAGGCGCGCACGCCGGACTTGGCGTCGGTAGGTATTACTGTCCGGGTTCGATTGTCGGTCGGTTCAACGAAAACGAGCTTTTCTATTGTCCTGGGTCTCGGTGTTAAGGTACCGTCGTTGATTCTGATTTCTATAACACAAATGCTTTAGGTTTAGGTTTACCTTAGAAACAGAGTAATGTATGTGATGTTGTCCAATATAATTTATTTATAATTAATAGTTGTTGTTTAAGCTGTAGAATCCCCTTGTGTAATTAACAGGGGTTTTTGTTGGGTACTTCTTGTACTTTAGGGATTATTTAAAGCGTTGAGTTTAAAAAAAAAGTATGTTATTACGCTCTCGGTGCGACGACTAGAGATTGGGGTATCCTTATGCGGACAAAAATTGCACGCAATTTAATAGGCTGGTTTCCGAAACTGATTCTGAAGCCCTTTCCAAAACGCTAACAAAAAAAGGTGTAGATGATGTATACTAATTAACTGAATTTTTTTTAAATTGAAGATAAATAACACTTGAAAAAATCATCGACCTCAGGTGGGACCTTTTTTTTAAATGTTTTTATTGGATCAATTAGTGATAGTGACTATACGTTATTTATCAGAATGTTATAATGTACACGCGACCTGTACACACACAACGGCAAGAATTCATAAGTAACCCATAAAATGTCAAGTTCTCAAGAAACGGATTGAAAACTAGCATTTTCCACATAATCTTTAGTGAGCGAGCTTAATTAGATTTCATACCAATGATATAAATCACTGTTTGTCCGATCACCAATATCTCACTCAAATAAACCCAGAGGACCATTCTCTGAACCTCATTCGATTTAAATGGAATCTCGAGATGATTGTATATCAATTAGATGGTATGCGTACGGCCGTACGTAACACAGTATTATGTATTTTGTTCTAGGTCTTAGGGTCTAGTGGTTCGCTCTCCGAACTATAAAACCGGGTGCAGGTTCGAATCCTGCCAGGACATAATATATGCAAAAGTATTTCTACACAAATCATGTTTATAAATCCTATATATATTTAAGACAAATTTAATCGTTTGGGAGAAAACAAAAAAAAACTTTTTAATAAAACATCTAAGTACGCCGCGGTTTAATTACAACAGTATGACTAGATTATTATATTTAAGCCTTACCTACTCTAAATCTAAAATATAACTAGCATAGTTATTATTGACAAGATCGTTATCAGGAAACCAATGCCAATATTCTGTGGAAAATGCTCCGAATATTTCACAAAAAGCCATCATAACCCACACTCTTCACCCTTTCCCTTAATTATTGGGCTCATACATAGAGGTTGATAAGCAATGAAAGTTTAATGCACAGCCTTCGGTGGCATCAATAAAACATTGGATGGTAAGTGGGAACCTCTGTCGACTCACCATAGAGGTGCAGATATTTTTTTAGGGAGGAAGATTTCCCTTTCTAATATTGATTTCGAAATTTTTGTGGACGCAGAGATGCTTTCTTAAACATAGAACGTTGACGATATGCTTTTATGATATCACTACTTTTTTATTAGTTTCTGTATTTTAGAATTGGCGTATAGATTTGTTTTGGTATATGATATTGAAATGTCATATTTTTTTTGGCTTTAAAAATTTTGATCGAGAGAAAAAGATAACACAATGGCCCCATCACTGGTGAGTATGGAGCGAAAGAGGAATAAATACACTTAGATACAAATAACAAATACTGTAAATAGTTACTAGATTGGAATTTTTAATACGAGTATTACCACTCGCTTTATCAGGCTCTTACACGATAAATTACAAGTTTTATGGCAATCGATTTATCGCAATAGGAAGAAATACCATATAAACAATCATTTTTTTTATTTAAGTACAAGATGTAACCTTGAGGGCTGATTCTGGTGCTTAATTGCAACCAGATTTTAAATGGGACCCCATGAGATCCCATACAAAATGATGGTGACGTTTCTCTGATCTGAGCGTATAATAATATGAAAAGTTGTTGAATTGAAAATGCATCAAAATTAGCACTATTCCGATGTGCGAAAATGTACACCTTGTATAGACTACGCATATTCAGATATAAAATTGTTCAGAATTGCATTACAGCAACAAGTTAAAATATAATTCAAAATTGTTAGACAAATGATAAAAAAACTTTATGACTACTTAATTTCCTTCGTCTATTCGCAGTTTCGTTGAAGAAGTATAATAAACACTAAATGAAGAGTTAATTACACAAAGGACAACATAATTAGACTGTATTTGTACTTGCGTATATACGCGCCCTTATTCTGGGGGCCTTTTAATATGTAAATGTCTCGTTAACTCAAGAAGCAATATTTACACGCAGCTCTCTTACGACAGAATTGAGAGTCAAGTAAACAGGTCCAAAGATTTTGGGGAATACAGGCTTAATATCTGAACAAAAATGGAGAACAATGCCAGCAGTTAAACAAAAGATATTGGACAACATTAAATACATTGTTATAATGATAAGGCTAGTTCGTAACATGTTCATTAAATGAAAGAATTCAACTAACAATCACAATAATCCTAGCATACTAAGCAAGCACTATTATATATTCTGTGGCAAAGCTTGTGTAGCCAACTATGACGATTAGATATCGGTAAAATATAAAAGCAGTAGGTATAGTAAAAATACTCAAATACGTTTATAAACGGCATGGCTAAAGTACAAATGCTTGTAACCGTCACATAAACGTTTTACCCTTGCGGGATTTGAACCCACAACCAATTAGGTTTCTAGACCGGAGCGCGAACCACTTGACCAGCCGGTCGTCACTTTTCACAATACCTAAGGGTATCTCTCCATTTCCTTTTACTTTACATAAATATATATATATATATATATATATCAAACCAGGGACGTGCGGTGCATATAGGCAATCAGGCAGTGACTACCTAATAAATGAAATGAGGTAGGCAATAGGTACTTACAAATGTGTGTTATTGGTGAAAACCATTGATTTTCATTAACAAAACACATTTGTAAGTATCTACTGCCTACCTCGAAATAAAACCAATGCCCGCCACTGTAACAAACATAAGAATTTGACTTAGTGACGTACATAATACAACATCATGTTGTTACTAAATCAAGTATGCATCAACAGCTGCATTCAGCGGATTCAGATAAAACAAATGACCACCCCCGACTGCACATGGGTGATTGAGTTTGAACTATTTTTGTTAAACGTTTTATGATTTAAATAAAAGTTATTATGTCACACTTGTCATGGTGTCTGAAGAATAAATATTCTATTATTTGATCAGTGGTAGGTACCTTCAAACAACCGATTTGGCTAGAGGCATCTCACAGCACATCCAAAACCATTTAAATATCTGTTTGCCCTTTGGCAAAGGCCTCCCCCAACTATCTCCACATCTCCAGAATAGAGATTATTCTGAGCTGTTCTGGTCCACAAGCTGTCTGCTACTGCCCTGTCGTCAAGTAATGGTAGGAAACAACTGTGTTGTAACAATTTGCAAACCTATTCTCGTAATCAAAAGTTAGCTGATTGAATAGGATTGATAATACGTGTAGACTTGAATATTAAATTGTTCAAATAGGTTTTGTTTTAAAGCTCTCGGTGGCCTTGATGCCTTCTAATTGTATATTGATCCTATGTCGCAAAGACTTTCCGATTCGTTTCAGATGTCTCGATACGCTCAGAATCACATTGGCTAAGCCATTAATATTGTTTGATGTTCATGATTGGGATTTGAATGGCCATTAAAAATCTTCTATTTGTAGGTGGATAAATGTGTAGATTGAGAAAGCTAAATGCGTTTAGTGTTATATTTAGTCAACCATGACATAAAATCAATTAGGACATATGATTACAACGGAAGTGTTTATGTGTATCGGAAAGAGAGGCAGTCTTAAAATTAATTTTTATTTGTTTTTCTTGTATCTATGCATTACTAACCCATTCTATTGTGCATTGTTTTTCGCAATCTGGGTAGGGAATTGATCACCTCGTAAAAATTAAAAAAGCAGTAATAAAGAAAAAAAAAGGTGGATTTGATCTAAAAATATTCTGTAAAAAAATATTGACCTTTTTTATTCATTCGATAATTTATCTTCTAGTACGTACTAAGAAAGGCATGATATAAATTTTACAAGTATTAGGGCCTGTTTCATAATGTACGGATAAGTTCTGCATTAGTTCTAAATAGACTATATTTTACTTATCTGAAGAATAAACACGATTTTTGACACGATTTTCAAGCACTTTTATTCTCTACATATTTTTATCTTTTACATAGCTTTATCCGTTCATTGTGAAACAGGCCCTTAGGTTTGTATTTACATTTAATTAAATAAACACTAGAACTTTAAATACTATACTAAACCATGGGGTTTCATATCAACCTGAGTGCCTATAGTCTAAATTGTTTTACCTGACAACGGCCTTGACGGATATGCATATTAAATGAGCTTAACAAGAGTAGCGACAGCAACAACAACTATACCAATACTAAATTAAATTAATTAAATAACTTCTGGCTGTTCGGTTACTTGCTAATATGCGGATTGATATTAATTCGTTTTGATATACATCCGTTAGTAGTTATTAACAGTCAAGGACAATATTTGGGAACTAAGGCAAGCTCCTCGGCACTCCACTTTACAAAGTTTGAACTTTGATTTCCGGACATATTTTTTTTAAGTAATATTGCTATTTATATAGGTAAAGCAACGTCAATTCATGTCATTATAGTATAAAATAAGTTTATCTTTATCGTCCTTCTAATACCTCAGAATTACTTTACGTTACTGCCTTGCTCGTCTCATTTCTCATCAAATCGTATTGAGGAAAAAAGGCAAAATTAAAACAAATAAAAATTAACGACATGTTATATTTTTAAAAATTTTGCCGTGTTTATCATTCACTTGTTTCACACTGGACATTTATTTACTTTTCATTAAATTTTGTTATTATGGTTATAACTAAAATAAAGTTGCACCTAGTCAGTTTAAGCATTCCTTTGGATTATAAAAATAGTGCGCCATGTATCTGTTTTGTACATCTGTTCGACTCATTTTTGTCTTTGGTTTTGCCTTTAGATTCGGTTTTAAGATGTACATAGTTTAGCATATCAAATTTTTTCTTTAGTGTTAAATAAATTCCTTCTTCCTTTGATTCGCGATTCCGTTGCAAACGGAGTTTAAAAAACTAAATCATTGTTTGACAAAAAAAGAACAAAGAAGAACACAGAAAAAAGAATGCCTACATACGTCACACTACAGGGCACAGGCCTTATCTCAACTATAAGGTGGTTTGGGCCATACTCCACTACGTTTTATTATGTATTTTATATAATTTTCTATACGCTGTGCTGACCGTACACACATGACACGAATGTAAGTTCCGTTTCCCCAGCTGTGCAGTTTATTTACTGCAGTGTAATGACTTCAGGTGGGTTTGGTCGCAATTTTCTTAACATAAATTTAGTCACTGCTAAATTAATAATCATTACCTTTTACTTTGCAAGTTCTTGTTTAAAGTAATTTAAAGTAAAACTTCATCTGACGTAGGTACCTACGTATTTGCTAAATTGTTGCAAAAGATTGCAATGATTAGACCCAGTCTTAATTTGTTAACCCATAAAGAGTATTTTTTATTTAGAGCTAAGTGTCATATTACATATTTTGTTGCTCACTTGTTAATTGTTTTGACTTTCAGGAATAGTAACTTGTTTTTATTGATCAATTAAGTTTTAGATCATTATCATTAGCATAGGCTTGAACATTTCTTTCTAAGTCGACCACACAAGCTTCCGTCATGTCCCGCGTACGTTTACGAACACATGCACATGCCAGGATCTTTTGGAATGTTGTTCATTAAAATTTTGATTGCAGGATATGATGTTTATTTATGATAAGCCTTACTTTTGATAAAAAAAAAGCTTCTTGCCAAATTTTATGTTTCTAGGTCAACGAGAAGTTAGTTACGGGTTTTGATTTCCTTGTGGGTAACAAAAATGCGTCATAAACAGTCGTAGGTATCTTTTGATTAGGTTGACCTAGAAGTTTTATTTTTCACAGCTGCAAGGGACTGCAGATTTTAGGATTTATACGAGTAATTTCAGCTTTATGTATACGCGTTCCTGTTAAACAGGTTTTTGGCAGATAGACAGACGGACAACGAAGTTTTCCCATGAGGTCCTTCTTTTGAGGATAGAAACCCTAAAAAATAAGAGTGAGAAAAGCGTTATTATTGCTTTAGTAAATGATTTGGGCAATTCTATAGACGAACCTACACGTATCTGCATAAACCATATAATTCTTAAACGAATAAAAAACTAATGGGACATTTTAGTAGTGGGAAGTGAAGCAATTGCCTTCTTCAAGGTTTGGTTTCCAATAAATACATATTCATTTATGACTAATGGCTTTGTTTTGAAAGGTCAGATGGACCAGATAACGTTTGCGTATCAGAAACAGCCCAAAAATACTAAATATACTACAGCTGAATTGGTATGTGATTGACATTAAATTGATAAAAAAAATTGAGAAGAATGTTTATTTAAGGTAAACCGATTAATCGATCTCGACGCTCGATGCAAGATCGTAAAGTTTTATCATAAATTCTATGGGTCACGTATCTGCCTAATCAACGTAATATATTTTCACAACTTCAACAACACTTTAACTAAACCTCTATTAATTAGAGGTTTAGTTAAAGTGAGGTTATGTAACAAACAGGTGATTTCATCACATGCAGAGTAGTTTCATCGTTTAGGGATCATCTGCCAAGTGCATTGCAGCGACTAGTGGCTATTCCACAATTTACACAGCGATCCATAGCGTCAATATCCAGTTCTTAGGCCGGCAGTAAAATCCAACGTAAAAATTCCAAGTCAGACGTGTAAGCGAGATTCAGAGTCCAGATTGAAAGCAGGGGTCGTTCAAGCTATGCAGGCAGGGTCAAAATCCGTAAAACAAAGCAGCAGTCGGCGAAAAAACAAAAAGATAGGAGGAGGACTCAAAACGCACACGCACGAGACGAAAAATACGAAACGAGTGATCCATAGGTTATTTGACACGGCCAGGCAGCTGTCAGTGTCAGTGCACAGACTAAATATACTGTATCGATTTCATTTAAATTATCGATTATTAAATTAACTATTTTTTATTTTTATTTATTTAATAAAAGTTTTATGAGCTAAAATAATTCAATATATTTATTTTAACGCAATTAGTTATTTTTTTACGTTAATCGCCTAGAAAAGAGCAAGCATTCCTTTTTTATTTTATTGTGTGATCTCATTCACATAAATCGATACTTCATTAATCGATTTTCAAGTGAATGTTTAAAAATCTTGGTTTTTCATAATGCTCAGTTTCCAGGAAGAAAAGTGAACTGATTTTTTGTAGTTTAGGATGGAAAAATATGACCATTTTTTTAAACCATACATCAACTAGTTACATTAAGGGCCCAGAAGTTTCAGTCTCCTTTAATCAACGTTTATAAGTAATACCGTAACGGCCTTACTACAAAAAGATAGACTATTGTTGAACACCTGTTTACAAATAAGTCACCCAATTTGAAATGTTTGTTAGTAATATGTCTCGAATGTCAGATGTGTCAACATTTCAAATTGGTTGATTAATTTTAGACAGTGTTTAACGCTAGTCTATATTTTTTGTAGTAAGGCCATAAGTGTCTTTTGGTGTTGCCTGCTATGTGCCTCACACTCGTACGTATGAGTGAGAACTGAGTTTAAAAGGGACACAGTTTAAAATTCACGTTTAAGACTCGCGAAACTATGAAAGATAGCAATTAGTTTAGTAAGCGACACTACTAACTTGGTTCAGCTTTGCATACAGCGATTCCAGTCTCCGTCGTCTCTTAAGACAGACAAAACTATAGTCACACTATTGTTTGCGGCACAAACATTTAGTTTAGAATAGAAGCTTTGGAAGTGTGGCGCAAGTTAGACAGGATTTGAGTGATTACAACCTAGTGAGGCAGCAGTAATTATTGCTAATTATACTTATCGCAGCCGGTTCGAGTTTGGAAATGTCTCGGGATAATAACTAAGTTTAATTATTTGAGACTACAGATAGACAAGACTAGAGATATAGTTCAACGACTCGAAATACCAGCAAGTTAACTCCTTGTTAAGAGCGTAAGATAATTCTAATGTAATAAAATAAAACGATATTCTTTATTCTGTATTAGGCCTTATTCCGGGCACTACACGTTCCAAAATATAATTTAGCCCTACCACCGCTTCGGGACTACATATCAGCTGGTGATGAGTCAAGTGTAATATTTAGAAGTCAAGGTGTTGTGACACTTGTTACTTTATTTTTAATTAAACTACTATTTTTCTGGTGAATATAGTATTTGAATTTATAAAGGAGCATCAAATTGATTCACATTTGACGGAGATATTTCTAAACCTCTGGCCTTAAACCTGGTATCATAAAATTTCGTGATCTTACTACTGCGTGATTTGTATACACATCTACATTAATTAAATTAACAACCCTGTTTCTTTGATCTCTTTTATAGACTTTTAAAGCATAAACTTATATTACTACTCAAAGACCTGTCTGATGGATGCACATAAGTTGTGCTTATGCAAGAACTGTAGAACTCCGCAAACTTGGCAACTGCCGAGGCAGGAATATGAAAGACACCGAATGAAATGTTTCGAACTATCTTATTGCGCTTCTTTAGCTTATAGGAAATTAAATCCGGTAGATGGACAGAACATCTTGAAGTAATAAGTTCGTAACTAAGGAAAGGAGGTAAGTTAAAAGGACTTTATGGGCCTAGTTTATAGTTTTAGTGAAGTAATTTAATTAAACTAAATACAAATTAATATGAATTATGCAGCGGTGAGACAAAACGTCAATACTGTAGAGCTGATAACCAATGTGGTGCACTTGTTTTTGTGTGGCCACATCTTTGCAAACGGAGCTCTGAATGACAAGGTCGAGCGAGGGTACCTAGAAGTAAGGCTGAGCATCCACCAGAGATGTGCTAAGCTGCTTAGCGAGGAATGTGTTTTGTAAGCACCAATAGAATCACTTCATTTACTGCTCTGCGCAGTCTGGTGGATATGGGCTTAGCGAAGCAAGGTTTTTGTTCATACA
The DNA here is from genome assembly GCA_950371115.1 of Anania fuscalis. NCBI lineage: Eukaryota > Metazoa > Arthropoda > Insecta > Lepidoptera > Crambidae > Anania > Anania fuscalis. The sequence goes on along the minus strand of OX493336.1, from coordinate 12,767,497 downwards.
AAACAAGCGAAAAATGCGAACAAAGGATGTGTTACTAGGAATGTGTTGCTAGGAATTAAAAATATGCACCTACTAGTACAGTCAATAGATGGTGTTTGAAAAGAGGCCGCTACCTATCCTCATTTGTACACATTACACATTCCTCGCACAGCTCTGGTGGAAAGGGTCACATCGTTTCACATCGTCGCTACATATTTTCGCACCTCATATTTTCCTCGCACAGGCTGGACATCCCAGCCTAAGCTTCTGGCAGCGGATGGTAAAGAATAGCCGAGAATCGGGCTCAGTGGCATACATTGGAAGAAGCCATTTGTCCAGTGAACTGATGATGGCTTATTATGATGATTATGATAAAAAAAAAACATCGTCATAAAACCTGCTAACCTAAAACATTCTTTTTCTCCTAAGTAGTTTACGGCGGCCTAAATATAGCAATCGTTTCAAACGTCGCAACACGTCCCATATCTAGGATCATATTCAAACGTACTTAAACAAGGGAAAGAAGGTAGAAATAGGTTTAATTAAGTATATTAGATAAAGGTCTGAATTACGGGGCTTGCGTAAGGTTGGGTACTTAGCAAGACAAAGACGGCCGGGGACCATAGCAGTAGCAGAGTTGTTGACCAACAGAAGAATGACAATGGGTAGACCGACTAGTCTGACAATATTATACGAGTGGCTGTAAAAGGTAAGACTGTGAGAAGTAGCAAAGAAAAAAAGAGCTACACCCAGCTGTATAAATGTGGGGTGATTGGATCGATAGATAGAGATTATATTATTAGGACATTAGGAGAAGATGAAAAGTTGAAAATTTAAGCGAGAATATGTTATTTTGATATATTCGTAGTTATAACAGTTTAAGTCCTAAACAGTGTGAGCATAAGTAATGTGTACAAAGGTTTGGCGCCATGCCTGACCTGTGTCGCCTCTTTGCCAACATTTAGCCGTATAGGAGCAGATTAAGCGTGCTAATAGCGCCTCTGCCTCAAATCACTCTGGACAACCGCCAGCCATTCTGTGGCTGATTACATCTTTTATTGACCACTAAATGATGTTACATATTCTTCGGCTAAGTAGAGACCATTATAACACTTTAATATAGCAAAATGTTCACTACCAAATAAAGATTTTCTGAAATGCAATGAGATATTAAAGAGAAGAAGATAAATATATTCTATTAGTTTATAACTGTTATCGTGTGTCTTAAATAATAAATCAAATATCCGCCTCGTTATCTGAATGTATAAAATAAAATAAATACTATTTGGCTATAAACGGTGACGAATTATTAAGAGCAGTATCGCACGTCCTATTTCTATAAATAAAACCTGATCTAGTTAACAAAAGCAGCTGCAATTATGCTAAATGTCAAGGCTTAGAACCAGTTTACGTAAAAGTTTATAATTTTTATAATAGCCGCCAATAATAATTAGGAATAAAATTAGCGTAGTTTTAATGAAATTAGCGTAGACTACCACCTGCTTAAAAAATTAAAACCGGGTAAGTGCAAATCGAACCGGCGCACCAAGGGCGTACAAATTGTAGGGTATGTAATAATAGTTCGTCCATCACATGAATCGACTTTTTTGTGATGTAACTACTACAATTTTCCGTTTTTTATCTTGTGCTTTAAAATAATGCATCTTATCAATTTCAACATGAAGTGTCTATTTGTTTTAATTACCCTAAGAGTGCCAAAATATACCGCATAAACGACCGTATCTTTTGATTGCTCTGATTTAGAACATTAAAATTTTCTCACCTCCAAGAGATTGTCAGCTTGAGTAATTATGGTATTAACACATAGATCATCAGTAGGTACACCAAATATAACGACCTCCGTAGACGAGAGGCGAGCACCGGCCTGAATGGCGTAGCGCCTTTTCTGAGTTTCTGGGTTTGATTCCCGGTCGGGTCAATGTAGAAAACGAACTTTTCTAATAATCTTGCTCTAGAGCATAGATGGGATCTACGACGGAGCGAACTTGCCCAGAAGATGCCTATTCACTCTGGTCTTAAAGAAAGTCAGGTTATATGCACTCGGAAATACAGACGCAGGCAGGGAATTCCAATCTTTAGCTGTGCGCATTATAAAAGATGATGAGAAGCGCTTAGTGCGGATTATGGGTATATCAACTAAGAACGGATGGTAGCCGGCCGTGCGTCTGGATGTCCGATGGAAGAAAGGTGACGGTGGTATGAGCTCATGCAGCTCATAAGCACACTTTCTGAAGTACAATCTATAGAAGACCGATAGGCAAGCAACCTTGCGGCGGTGAGCCAGGCTGTGCAGCTTGAACGCCACTAGTTTTTTATCGCCTATTATTCTCTTGGCTCTGCGTTCCACCGAGTCAAGTGCAGCAAGTTGGTATTTTGCCGAGCCGTCCAAAAGGTGGCAGTAGTACTCCATGCAAGATCGTACTTGAGCTTTGTAAAGAGTTAAAATCTGTCCAGGCGTGAAATACCGCTTGACTTTGTTCAGGACGCCCAACTTTCTAGCTGCAATTTGAGCCTTAGACTCGATGGTGGTGCCAAAGTTGAGGTCAGAGGACAAGAAGCCATGCCAAGAAGTTGTAGAGTGTCAGTCACTGGAACAGATGTACCTCGGAAAGTAGGAGAAAGGGTGAAAGGACTCCTTTTTGTGGAGAAAAGACACGCCTGCGTCTTAGAGGCATTGAAGCTTACAAGATTGTCATCGCCCCACTGGGAGACGTTACTTAACGTCAGGCTCGTACGCTCAACCATGGCCTCTCTCAGTCTTTGGACCTCAACTCCATCGGCTCCTGCACTAGGCAGATACTTCTCCGTGACAGTACTGTCATCTGCGTACCCAACAATACCTGAAGATAGCAGGCTATTGATGTGCAGCAGGAAAAGAGTCGCAGAGAGCACACAGACACAGACCCCTGAGGAATTCCGGCGTCAATGGCCTTGAGGTCAGAGGAGCAGCCGTCAATGACTACTCGGATCGACCGTTCACTTAGGAAGTCAGCTACCCAGCTACAGAAGTCAGTGGGGATACCGCACGCTGGAAGCTTGCTCAGCAGACTCGCATGCCAAACCCTGTCGAAAGCCTTCGAAATATCCAGCGACACTGCGATTGCTTCGCCGTGGTTTTCGATGGCTTCGCCCCAGCAATGCGTTACATACACTAGAAGATCCCCAGTTGAACGTCCCCGGCGGAAGCCATATTGACGATCACTGAGAAGATCATTGTCTTCTAGGTATGAAAGCAGTTTGCAATTTAGAACTTATTTCATAACCTTACAGAGTACGGAAGTGATGGCGATCGGTCTGTAGTTACTAGGGTCGGCACGGCTACCCTTCTTGGGTACTGGTTGCACATTGGCAAGCTTCCAAGATTTTGGTACGATTTTTGTCGTGAGAGAGAGGCGGTACAGTCGCGTCAGTACGGGAGACAACTCAGGCGCACAATACCTTAGCACTCTTGCTGGTATGCCATCTGGACCACAGGCCTTGTTCACGTCTAGACCAAGAAGGGATCTACGGACCTCTTTGTTGTCCACCGTGATCTCTGGCATCAAAGAATCACAGTGAGGCAAGGTGGGTGGACGTTTCGAGCCAGCGTCTAGACGTGAATTGCTTGCAAACAGATCGGCAAATAAATTTGCTTTCTCTGTTGCGGTGTGGGCAAGTGACCCATCAGGTTTCTGCATTGGAGGTAGTGTAGGAAGGCAGAAGTTAGATTCGACTGATTTCGACAGGGACTAGAACTGCTTACTAGTAAGATGCAAGTTTCGCCCCAATACGACTGACATGGTCGAACCTAGCTTTTCGCAGCACCCTTTTGCAAGACCTGGCGGCTGTATTATATGCTCTCTTCTTTGCTCGCACCTTTCGCGCTCGCACTTTTTGATCTCGAGCTTTTACCCAAGCCTGGTAAGCTGACTGTTTACGAGCCTCAGCTCGAGCACAGTCCGCATTGTACCAAGGTCGGTTTCTGCTTTCTATAACACAAGTGCTTTAGCTACTTACCATGGGATCAGAGCAATGTATCTAATGTTATCCCTTATATATTTTTCTATTAAATATTAAGAAATTTAAAAATATTATTGATAATATTAAATAAATTAAAGATTACTTATTCATGTTGGTATAGGTATTTTAATTAATTACTCAATCACACTTTCAACGACAAAACGCATAATTAGGAATACATATTTTTTTTCGAGTTTCTGTGTTACTACGGTGTTAATATTCATTCCTTCTTTGGTTCTGGGCCCTAACCATGAACTGTTAAAACAATCACAAATCTGTCAAACATTATCATTTCTGTCAAATTTTGTATGAAATGACGTACCAAAATTGACAGATTTGACAACTTTGTGATTGTTTTAACAGTTTATGGTTAGGGCATGAAATCTACACAGACAAAGTCGCTGACAGAAGTTATTATTAAAAATAGGATTTAAAAGAACAATATGATATCTAAGCCGTAATTGCGATCTCGATATTGGTACATAATAATTTCGGGTACAAAGTAATTCGTTCAAGATCATTCAAGATGAAGAAAACGCAATTATGATGACTAGTCAATTCTTGGAATGTACTCGTAATAACTCAATGTAATCCAAGCGAATGAGTGTTATTAAGGTTATTTAGGTTTATTTTTTTAACTGTAAAAATACAAGTGGTTTTCTTTACGAAGTTTTTTAATTTTGGTAAAACTATTTTCGAGGTGTTTATATATATTCTTGGTCAGGGCTTAAAACACTTAATTTCCCTTTGTAGCCCTTGGTTCGTGACAAGACAGTTCCTCATCGTAGTAGCTTCGACCTTTTCCTTATGCCATAACTTTAGAAGCCGTTTTCTAAAGAGCTTAAAAGGATTTGTGGCATCAAAGGGCCTGCAGGACAGTTTTAGAACTTCTTATGAAAGATATAAAGAGTTACTGGGGCTGAAAATAAAATCTTCTGTCGCGCGATGCTACAAAGATCGTTTAAAAGATGCTTTATTGGTTTCCGCAAAAAACACGAAAAACAAGATCGTTTAAGTTGCACCCACCGACAAATTTTATCGTTAATTACTCCAATTCATGCATATTGAGTGCGGATTATGAATTCGGGTGATAATAATTATGGATTATGTGACAGCGCAAATCGAATAAATTAAAAAAACCTTCTAATTTAATGATGTTAGTGTTTAATAAATAATTTACTGTGTGATGTAGGCATGCTTAAGTTTTAAAATGGTTTTTACAAAATTTCTTAACTCGTTGGTATTATTAATTTTATAAGATTCAAGCAAGCTTGAATTGATAATAACAACGAGTTAAGAAATATAGTAAAAACAATGTTTAAACTTACACATGCCTACGTCATTCTTTTTTCGGCTACGCATGATTCTGTATGTATGGTTTTAAATTAATCTGATAGATATATTTAGTTAGAGTCAGGTTTAATCTAGATTTAATAAAGAAGACTGTGCAAGTAGATCATCAAAAACTTATATCTCTTATGTTGTTATGTCAGACAGCTTCGTACAATCAAGTTTCTTCCGAGTACCTGACTGGGGCCGACCGGGCTGAGATTCAGTAAGCTCATCCTCTACTGCAACGTGAAATTTTGGCAGTATTGTACGTTATCGTTGTTATTATTATACCTACTATACAACTTTCCTAAAAACTCATGGGCTCAACTTTAAAAAAAATATTTATCGATCATTTGACTCGGCAGTTTAATATGGGAGGGCTAAATTGTTTATCACGTTTGATTGTGAATATGACGGTAAATACAGGTGAGATATTAGTCCCATAAAACAAGTTGTAATTGGTCACTCCGTTATTTTTTTTTTACTTTTCTTCTAATTGTCAGGGAAAGTTTCACCAGTGTATTTTATTTGTCTGTTATATCCAGTATAGAGTGCAGCATTATGCTGCGAAACTCTTTTTAAGTTAAACTTTTTATTAATTATATAACAATTTGAATTTAAAAAAAAAAAAAATTGAATGTACACGTGTCATACAAGGAATGTCTGTCTCCAAGATAAAATGGAGATTTTATTGTGTGGTTTGCTCGAATCATAATAGTTCTAAAGTTCATTACTGTATCAACAAAGGACCCGGTCTACGGGTTCTCCCCGCTACCTGTCGAAGCGCTAGCTTTGCTTAGCACAAAATTGACCTGTGATGAGTAGGTGCTAGTTCTTGCACCTACTTGTTTCACCCTGCTGCGTTGGAAAGGAACGATCCTGCACTAGCAACGACTTCTGCGAGGAAAAGGAACGATCCTCCGCTAGCAACGACTTATTTATCCGTCTGCAAAGGATAAAGGCGACGAACCGGGCGCCGGCACCTTCTTTATTCTTCGTTGTTGTTTTTTACTTTTCAATAAGACCGTACATTGTAATTTTTTTATACAAATAATTCTGTTAACCAATTTGGAATACCATACCTCTAAATTCTCAGTGTTATTTAGTTAGTTGTTAAAAAAATAAGTTCATTTTAGCATTCTCAATTAACAATTCCCTACGCCAGCCACACAACAGCAAATTTCTTTATTTTTGTTCTCTTGTTTTTTGTTTATTTACTTAAATTATATATTTTTTGTTTTCCTTTTAATTCTGTTATTTTATTTTTTATTTTCCTTTTAATTCTGTTATTTTATTTTTTATTTTCGTATGCGCGTAGTGTGACCTTGAGCGGTCGCACCAAGCGTAGCAAGAGGTATTATGTAGAGTCTGACGTATTAACAACTGTGGTATTAACGTACTGTGGCCCAACCAAAACAGAATAATTTTAACCTTGTCTTGTTCTCTCTGTAATAGAGTTGGACGTAGAAACAACATTGCCTAGGTAGTATTGTTTAGCATTTAAGGTAAAAGTACTTTATCTATCTAGTTAGCTGATCTTTGGTAAGAAGTGAGTTTACCGTGTCTAACTGTATTAGAATACAGGCTGTCTATAAAAAATACTTATCACGTCAATCTGGTTTTGTTTTTCTATAAAGAGTTTACGTCAAAATAACATTGCTTAAGTACTATTTAGCGTTGGTGGGAGGTATTGATCATTGGTCAGGTTAAGTGAGCTTACCGTGTCTATCTGTATCAAGTCCGGCCGGACAGGTGGTCGGGCCATCGCAAAGGTCCAGTTAACCTTTGCAGCGTGGCCTTCAGAAATGTGGGTCAGTGTGGTGGCAAAATTGATCCAAAATATTTATTGAATGAAGAGTAATTAACTCGTAGCCGGACAAGTACTGTTTTTAGTTTTTTGCATGTATAAAAAGTAACCCTATCTTCAATAACAACCGAGTAGAACATTATTTTTGATAACAAATTATACTTGTTATACCACTAGTGATGTAATAAAAAAAATAATTTTAATTACTTACCAAAATTCATTTTTGATGGATACATCCAAATAGTTTTGCAAGTGGTTTAAAAATATTTCGCTGAGGTATTCAGATTTGATATTTATTTTAATACCAACCTCAAGGAGTTATTGAGGTTAATTACCTTTTGATATTTATCGCGGGCTAAAAAGATCTTCTGATTAATATTTAGAAGTTATCCTTACTTGGTGATACAACTATAGATATTGGTTTTAAACAGTGTTAGTCTCTGTATAAGGTACCGCTCGAAAAACTTAATCCGTGGTTTATGACTAGTGTTAGAAGCAGTTTCAATGAAGCAATTTGATATGTTACCTACTCGTTTACCATGGTAAGATTCTCATCTCAGACAGGTTTAATTGGTATTAAAAAACCGGCCAAGTGCGAGTCGGACTCGCGCACGAAGGGTTCCATTATCTATCAAATCTAGCAAAAAAATCACGTTTGTTGTATATGAGCCTCCTTAAATATTTATTTTATTCTAGATTTTAGTATTTTTTATTATAGCGGCAACAGAAATACACCATCCGTGAACATTTCAACCGTCTAACTATTACAGTTCATGAGATAGAGCCTGTGACAGACGGACAGATAGACAGACAGATGGACAGCGGAGTCTTAGTAATAGGGTTCCATTTTACCCTTTAGATACGGAACCCTAAAAATGGGTAATAGAATGGGGAAATTAATTCATCATTATGAGAAATTACTGCATTGTCATAAGGTTGATTTCAGTAAAGAATATTTATTTTTGGTTAATTGGACGAGTATCTCTGCTATAAAATCCAATTAAGAAAAGGACCACCTGATTGCAGAGTCATGATAAGGTTCAAAATCGTTTGCCCAAGCGCCTTGGCTCACAGTATGACCGACGCTGTAGTTACCACCTTTGTCTGGCTGCTACTGGGTAAAACTACTCCGGTACTAGTACACCCTGGGTTTACAGAGGGTGCAGCAGTCCAAATTAAGATAAAGTCGATTTAAGCGTACTTAAAACTTGTTCCGAATTAATACCCATGAATATAACCTTGACATTTGAGAACTATAAAATCGAATTCGACTCAATTTGGAACAGTCAAACTTAAAAAACAAATGTGATGGTTGGTGGAATTTAAAGTAAGCCCATACTCCTCTCAAATAAGTAATAATTTGAAAAATATATTAGGTAGATATACCTACAAAGTGACGTAGTAAAAGGTATATATTTTACAGATATTTTCTGTCCACCTTGCAATTAAAGACGCTTCTCAGAACTAGTTTATTTTTAAAATGCAAAATTGTATCCCTTCGATATTGTATTTAATTCTGTCGTCAGCAGCCATCAGCTGTATGACCACGAGAGATATGAACGTTTAAAGTTGTTGTATTACCATAGTTATCCATGTATGGGCCGGCCTTACACTTAAGTTCAAGTACATTTCATCCCATTGTTAGCGCTCAGAGCAATTTATCTTAATATAGGTTCGACGTTTATACGATACCATTATACTGGTATTTAAGGCGCATGTAAATTTATACAATCCAAAGCCGATTTTAGTTTTAAAAGGAAAAGTACAGATGTGAACAAAATATAAGTATTTATATTTATTTTGCACTATTCAGAGTTAGCATTTTCGTCAAAATTTACTATTGTTCTCGAAAATTTCCAATAAGCTATAAGTTCTATAATTCTATTAGAACGATGATATTGGTTTTTTTTTTCAATCTTTGTTTGTCTATACGTTTCAACGGCTAAGCCGCTGAAGCAAGTTTAATAAAAAAAAAACATGGAGAAAAGAAGTTGTTCTGCTGATACGATCACTAACTGCAGCACATCAGTCTGTGGTATTTATCAAGCTGAAACAATTATTAATATATAATTTTTGGAATCAAATCCTATCAGTGCCTAATTACTTTTAAACATTCGCGTTGCATTATTTAAAAATCAATAAAGCGGGAATTAACACCTAAATTATGATCGCGTTAATTCCCGTTTCATTGAGTTTTAAATCCTATCAGATTTGACGCTAAATACTTATACCCGAATCATTAACGAGACAACGCTGGCCTTAACAGCAAAAACTGAAGAAAGTGACGTCAATTAAAAAAAAAAACTATCGTAGCGCTGTTAAATATAAATAAGTAATGATTTCTGTTCATAACTGTACAGCTTGTTGATCGCAATGATGTATGCGTGCGATTATGATAAGCGGCCGAACTTCACACGCGTCTCCTTGAACTATATACGAGTAAAAATGAGCTTGTCAGTGGGCGAGTATTATGAGTCTGTCGCGTGATCCCATATGATGTATGCGCCGAGACGACTAATATTTTTCAACTAAGTGTAGTTTATTTGTCGAGACTTATTTGGCTTTGCGGCAAAGTCACGTTGTGACCTACAATTAGTCATATTAATTTATCTATGTGGTCCTATTTTTTCTAATAGTTTACTTCGCTCTTGTGAGCGATTATGGTGCTGAAATATGTACAAAAACTTTTACCATGGGTCCAAAATTAAAATCGGAAAAAAAAACTTTTCCTTCTTCATATACATAGCCGATCACCTGTTGTAGATTGTAGCTGTGGTAATAATAATCTTTTTTTTTTGAGAGTTTGATGTTGGTCCCGTTTAAATTATTTTATAATGACCTTAATATACCATCTCTGAGGTTCCGGGTTCAATGATATTGTCTCGGGTCTGGGTATTGTGATATTGTCGTTGTTTCTGATTTCTATAACACAAGTGCTTTAGCTACTTACCTTAAGATCAGAGCAATCTATGTGATTTCGTCAATAATTATTTATTTATTATTTATAATGAGTATTAAAGACATTTTAAAAGGAAGCCAGCCTATAAATAGAACCTTATTATAATACTTACCTACTAGAGTTCTGAAATTTTTTAAGTGACGGAATTTTTTTTAAAGAATTACTTAATACTTCATGAATCTATTATTGAAAGTAAGTTTGTGTCACACTTATGAGGTTAATTACTGAGCCCTAGGATTAAAAGGGCAATTTTAGTAGCATTGCAAAGTTTATTTGCTATTACCTCCTTACAAATAATACATTTATTTACCTCTACGTAAAGAGTTACAATTGAGGTAATCTGTCTCTGTATATATTATAAGAGGCAACAGTTATTGACTAACTGATCTATTAACGCTCAACTCAAATCACTGAAGGGATTGCGCTGAAATTTGGCACACACAAAAAAGGATTGTCCAAAACTTACCCCATAAAGGGCTAAAACGGGGGTTCAAAGTTTGTAATGAGCACCAAGTTTGCGAGGTCAATCCTATCTCCTAAATAAGCTAATATCTGTATCAGGGTTAAGTAAAGAGAAGTTTTGTATAGTTTTTATTTATTTACGAAGTTTGACTTTTATTTACTCTAATCAAATCCAATGCGAGCTAAGCCGCGGAAAAGCTATATAATACAATTTCTTTAACTGTAATAAAACATCAAATAGGCGCGTACTTTGATTAAATAATTACAATTGAAGTAATTTGAAATTTGTAAATTAATTGTGACAACGACAAACTAGAGGCCTCGGACTCGGACTCAGAGGTAGAAAGTTAAGAAGTTAGACCCCTTCGTTAAAACTTCGCCGAAAGGGAAAATGCGAATTGCGAGTTTTTCCTCAGAATTAATGTTTGGTTAGAGTTCTATCGGAAAATATTTACTTTGGATCCGAATGTTTATAGATTAAATGCTTCGCGGAAGTTAAGAGGTCACTTTATAAATAAAGTGAAAGTAAATGATTATATCGAAATCGACTCCGGCGATCCCTGGCTAATAGGTATACCCACAATAACAATAATTTGTTTAAAGATATCCATCTTGTTACTGCTTTCTTCTCGTTCATAAATTTTAGTTTTAATTATTTACTGGAAACCATGACATTAGAGAGTACGATTTAGATAGACAGAAATTTAAGACACTATACCCATTGCCTGTGGTTCCGATATTAGTTTTTCGAAAAAGGGCATAAGTTTTCCGGCATAAAATTATGGTCATTCTATGACCTTTTTATAGAAAAATCAATTTTAAGTTGTTAAGGTGGTTATTTTTATTTATATCAGATATGATAATAAACATGATAAGTACCTATCCTACTTTCATAATCGATATTGTTCCCAATTCAAATACGATTAGAAAGCATCATGAAATTACCTACTCATATTATTCTCCTCATCAGCTTAAAAATAGCTTTACGGAAAGGCTTAATGGAAATAAATATAACCCTTACATTTCGACATAATTAATGAGAGATCAGTTGCAAATTAATGTAACTGGCAAATTCGAAGAATAATGTCAGTCATAAAAATTAAATATCAAGTTGCCATCATAGCTTATATGCGACTCCAAATTTGCAGCCGTTAGTGAGGTTGTTTAACGAATTTTATACAGCAATTATTTAATTTAGGTCGTCCTTTGTGGAGGCCTTCTCGCTTCAGTACATCTTATTGCGAAATCTCTAATTAGTGAGAAAAATTACGGCAATTTTAATAAGTCACTCGGCAAGGATTCAGTTGTGAAACAGTTTCTGCTCTGAGTCATAGAAGTTAAAATTATAGCTGAGTTACTAAGGTTCTGTAGGTATCTTTAATCATATTAGCTAGCTATATTGTTTGAATAATTTGGAAACATAATTTTGATTGGTAATTAAAAGCAGTATCTTAGAAAATAAATCAATTTTGGTACTGGTAATTTAAGCGTGCCAATTTATATTATTTGATATTAAGTAAAAGCAATCACGTAGCTTTGACAAGAATGTTATTGATTTTTAAATTATTACATCTATTACACAGAAAAGTAATAGATTTTTGTGTAATTAATTTCGTTATAATGGTCTTCTGCCTTCTACAGCGGCGCACGCATTGTGTTTCCAATTGTTTAGTTAGTGTGGCAATGGGCAGACCTTATCGCTCGCAGAATCAGCAGAACTGACAACCGGCGGAGTAAAATTGTTCTCAAGTGACAATGACGACCTCCGTAGCCGAGAGGCAAGCATGCCAGACTAGATTACGAAACCATCTCTGAGGTTCCGGGTTCGATTCCCGGTCGGGTCAATGTGGAAAACGAACTTTTCTTGGGTGTTTTGGTACCGTCGTTGTTTCTGATTTCTATAACACAAGTGCTTTAGCTATTTACTTTAGGATCAGAACAAGTATGTGATGTGTCCAATATATTATATTAAAATGAAAAACTGGAAGACGCAGCAAGAGGTCTAACTCTTACATTTACGATTGTGGAAAGCTGTTGGATGATTAAAAGCCCAGGGCCGCTTAGAGGCAGTGCCAGTCTATGGAAATGCCTTCATCTAGACTAGCAGTAGACTTTAAGAGGCTTGGGGTGATTGGTTATGATCTTTGGATCCGTATAAGGTGTTTTTCATTTCATTCCATTAGCAAATTCAGGGTATATTTCTTGATAACATGATGTCTGATCACTTTTTTTTTCTGATATAAAATCACTTTTTACTCAATCGAAGGTTTTACAAATATTAATTAAGATTTCAATTTTTGTTTTTTAGCAATTACCAAGCTAGGTTTATCTAATATGCTGGCTTTACGAAATCTTTCAAGTGGTTCTCGCTGTTAAAACAGCGAGAACCACTTAAAGGTTTCGTCGAGTCGGCTAACGTCTCGGTAGCTTAGTGGTAAATCACTCGCCCGGTATGCGATGGACGTGGGTTCGGATCCCACCTGAGGCGGACGATTTTTTTCAAGTATTTAAAATTAATTAAGATGCTAAATACCTCAGTGCCTAAAGACAAAGTCTACAACTAGTATGTGTGTGTTACCAGTATTGACATACGGAACTACATACGGATTATTATTATTTATTTATTTTATTTATTTATAAAAGTTGCACAGGGCGCTATGGAAAGGGCTATGCTATGCTCGGTGTTTCTTAGCGTGATCAAATCAGAAATGAGGAGAACCGTGAACGAACAAAAGTTGCTGACATAGCCTAACTGATAAGCAAGCTAAAGTGGCAGTGGGCGGGGCACATAGCACGTCGAACTGACGGCCGATGGGGCAGAAAGGTTTTGGAATGGAGGCCACGTACCGGCAAGCGCATCGTGGGAGGTCCACCCACAAGGTGGACGGACGACCTGGTAAATAAATAAACAAATATTGGACAACATCACATACATTGCTCTGATCCTAAGGTAAGTAGCTAAAGCACTTGTGTTATAGAAATCAGAAACAACGACGGTACTACAACACCCAGACCCGAGCCAATATAGAAAAGTTTGTTTTCTACATTGACCCGACCGGGATTGAACCCGGAACCCCAGAGGCGGCGGCGCCATTTAAAGTCGGGCGTGCTCGCCTCTCGGCTATGGACGAAAGGTAAAGGTTACGGAAAGCGGCTGGATGCAGGCCGCTTCCAACCGGCCAATCTGGAAGTCACCGGGGGAGGTCATGTTCAGCAGTGGACGTCCCGTGGCTGAAATAATGATGATGAATTAAGATGCAAATCTCTTTTGTATTTACGTATTTTTTTAAATCTGTTCAACAATCTGTGTTTTTTCTTTTACACCTAAGATATAAAATATTTTTAGCTAAAGCCAAAATGGAAAACTTTTTAAAAGTTACAAAAGCCGTTAAACAAACTTTTATTTTAGCGCTGACAGTTAATCCGTGTTTGCTTGCTTTATTTCTTTGCTCATGTTATATTTGTACTGCTTGCTCGATGGACGAACGAACGGACGAATTCAAGTCATTTTTATATGTGACCAGTATAAGGTATAGAATCACCTCTGTAAGTACTGCTCAGATTGAAATTTACCCCCTGTATTTATAATACATACCTCTACAGGGTTATTTGAAAAAAATCAACAACCTCGCACGACTAGATATCTATCATCATACACAACAACATTTGACCTACGACTTTAGATAATTTGACATAATTTACTTTCATACAAAAATAAATATCAATATTATTTTACGTCTGAATGCGGGGCGGGGGAGAGAGGGGCGCGAGCGTCGCGCGCGCACGTCGCCTTACGCCTTACATAGACATACAAATCGTACGACAGTACAATAAAAGCTTGGAAAATATTTTTTAATTAATGGTTTGAGTTATGATAGAACTCGTAGAACAAATGTTGTTGTTTATGATGTTAGCTATCTAGTCGTGCGATGTTGTTGATTTATTTAAAATAACCTTGTATAGGCTATATCTCCTATATGTGGAGCTATGTATTAAATGTATATAGGTGTAAAGTAACTCTGTCTGTCTGTTACACTTTCACGCCGAAACTACTGAACCGATTATTGTAAAATTTGGCACAGTGATAGACTAGAGCTTGAGAAAGGACATAGGCTTTTATTGCGACAAAAAGGCTTCAAGAGGTGGAAATAGGGGTTGAATGTTTATATTGAAGTTGGTCATTTTCGAAGATAAAACCATGAAACTTTGTATTAAGGCACTTAATAAGAAATAAATAAATACTTTGTGCAGCTTTTTCGAAATGTTGACCTGTGTGGAGATTAAATCCTTAGATATCAATAATATTACAAATGCTGCGAAAGCAACTAGTCTATTTGTCTGTTACACTATCACTACTGAACCGATTATTAAACTAAGCGAATAAATTTGGTACATAGATAGACTAGAGCTATAATATAAATAATAGCTTACAAGAAACGTATTATTTATATTATTATGGCTTAAAAATATGCTTGAGTGGTTTGAAATGAAACTTTTATCCTGTAGTTCACGCGAATGAAGTCGCGGACCCAGCTAGTATACAATATAGATAAAAATGTATATTCATTAGCGCTAAAAGGATATATAACGAAACCGTAGTATATTCACGCGTTGCAATACCTAACAAGGCTAGCCTTATATATCAACCTATTGATCCTACCCGCTCCGCCTTGAATATGAATTCTATGATTCAACATTACTAAGTAAATTATTGACTAGGTAAATGCTTTAAAACAAAGCTGCTGAAACCCCTGCATTTTGAAGACGCACTTTTATAACTAGTTTATTGCTACTTCCGTAAAAGATATTGTATATCAGCAGCTTATTACTTATGTCATAGAAAATATTCCATTGCTTTATTCAATAAAGCAAATCCATTTGGCGGATTTGACAGACAGAAAGGCACCTCTATGAATCCGTAAGTAGTAAAGCATACGGACTTTTCTATTTATGGTGCGGATCGCTAAAACTGCTACTTACCTACTTTGCTATAATTGCGATTTCATAATGTCATAATTAGGTCTCATATTTGGCGCATTCTTAAGCCTATGTAGGTTTTCTTTACGATAAAACCGACATATTTGACATACCTACTCACCAAAAGTGTTGTTTAGGTTTGTTTGCAAAAAAAGGACGAAAACAAAATGACTTTTTCTATGAGATTAACGAAAAACGATTGCATTAATTTAAATACAAATCAATATCAAAATCTTATAAAAAAAGGCTACTCACAAACTATTACGCTCAACCTTGAAAATTGTGTAGGGCATCTCAACTTTTTTACGATTCCGATGTGTTCCAAATAGTAAAAAAAAACTTTAAAAAAATTAATATATGTTTTTTCCTTTAAAATCATCATCGTAATCGATTGAGATTTACTAGTAGACGTAGGTTTACTCATAGAACACACACGCACAACGAGCGGCTGTGGCAGCTGCGGCGGTTTTTTTGCATCCGCAGCCTCTGCCTTCTCTTAGTGTTGACAGATAGTCAGTTCTTTAAACAGGTAACTGACGATTACCATACCCTATTTTTGATAGACATAATGCACAGCCTAAAAAAGAGCAGCCAGACATTTGAATTTCAAGGCACGAATTTATGATAGAGCGATAATATATTATGCAAGGCTATTGACTTGCTGGATGGAAAAGAATAGCAGATCATCGGGCTTAGTAACGCGTATTAAGAGAGCCCTATGTGTATCAGTAGATTGACGTAGTCTGATTATGATGATTACCTACCCTAAGTATGCGCTGAAAGGTTTTCACCTTCTTATGGATGGAATTTCAATAAATCCTTATCTTATCCTTAAAGTTTCTAATTCGCACATCGTATGATCTAAGTCGATGAAAATAGCTTGTGTCAGGATAAATATGTACGCGATAGATCTGTTATACGTTCATGTCGGTTCAATTTTAGTTAAAGTTACGATGAGTTTGGAAAGTTGGGAGCCACTAGAAAATATAATCATTTCAACTTTTATTTACGTCTTCGAACTTAATTGTATAGTTTACCAGGAAGTTGCTTTGTGAACTGGACACATAAAAATGAGTTTGTAACATATCATGACCTGCATTTGACAACTTCTGATTTTCTGACGCAAGTGTATAAATAATTAAACTTTTATGAAGCTATAAATCTAGGTATATACTCGTACATATTTTTTATTTTACTACTGTCAACAGGTATTCCTGGTATGGCTCACTTATTTTATACCTCATTTTAAATTCTCTCTCACGATTAACTAAAACTTATGCCCATTACGTTTACATTACAATTTGTAATTCAATTTCGACCTTCGTAAGTTAGCAGAAACAGTTTTATATAAAATTGAGTTTTAAGTCATTAATGTTATGGCTCTTCTTACACAATGAGTGAGTAAAATATGGAACTGTGTAAGTTTATAAGAAGTCATTTCCTCGTCTTGAATTGCGAATTCATGTGTAAGTAATTTCGGAAAATGCTTTAAAAAGTGCCCTTAATGAAGCATTCTTAGAGTTCCGTACTGAAAGAGAAAAATTACAGTAAGTTACTCGGTTTCCGTTTTTCCCTTTCAGACTTACAGTCTGCGCTTCTGTCTGTATGTGTGTTACGGGTAAAAAAGTAAGTGAGATCCAATATTTCGCGCGCTGTGGCATGATGTTGTGCCTTGAACGAATGAGTCTACGGGTTCGATTTCCAGTTCGGGTCAATTTAGAAAACAGTAATTTTAAAATTAGTTAAGGTACATTTATGCTAGGGGACGTTTCTGACAAAATTCATGTTCTGGTACGCCTTAAATCTTAACTCAAGGATGTTAATTCCTTACTTCAAGGAAGATAATCGCGGCCTTCCAAATTACAAAAAAGATAGACATGGTTTAAAATTTTGTTTAAGAATAGCCAACAAATTTAAAATATAGACTTATCAAACATGACTTGTTAACGTTGACATAACAATTTAAATTGGTACGACAATGTTTTAAACGATGTCTTTATTTTTTGCACTTCTTAATGCAGATTTACAGTTGAAGATCAACCAAAATAGAATAGGTAGTAGCCCTTAACAACTAAACTTAACACAGTGATTAATCGCTCAAAGAAAAAGCTTTCATTATCGAATTCTTTTCTACCATAATGAATGTGTTATTTTAATACATAATTCATGGCATTATAAGGGATATAGATACTACATAGTACGCCCGTTATGAGTCTGAAGTATTTCTCGCAGTAACTCATGTTACGAGTATTTTGCAATTTCCACATGCGTGGCTCGACATTAATTTATACATCTGGTACTAAGCTTGTATATGTCGTGCGTGAGATATTACACGGAGATTTTATTAACAGATAACTGTGCTCTTGTAAGACTAAGAATTAGCCCTTCCCAAACGCATATGGTATGGTATACTTAATGGACCAATTGGTTTGGTAGGTATTTCTATAGGTATATTATAGGCGTAAGCACTTTGACCTAAAATGTAATACTTACGTATCGTCACAGGGGCTTGAGCTTTTATAGATATAATATTTATTTATAAAAAACAGCTTGACGACACATGATATAGCAAACGAAAAAATATAATTACTAAAGAACAGATTGTCCATTAATTGGACATTCTGTTCCTGATTCAGGATTGGTCTTGTTTTCATGTTTATATTTATTTATTTAACTGAGATAAATAACCAATCTTTCATCTCTGTACTAATCTGTAGTATATATCTACTTGTAGATATACCTACTACAAAAACGTACGACGGTGAGTGTTTTGTATTAAAATCTTATTGATTATACCAATAAACAGCTGATTATTTTGCATATCAGTCTAATTGCACAAACACGCGGCTCAAAATCAAATTAATTAATTTGTGCCGAAGTATAGAAGTGTTGACTGTACATTTTTTTTGTGTAATAAGATCAGAAACGAGGATATCCGCACAACGACCAAAGTCACAGACATTGCTCTTCGAAATGCTTATGAGAATGCGATATCGCTTGCAGAACTGACAACTGTTGGGTATGAGAGCATTTAGTGAACCGATTAGTTAAGGTTGGAATATGTTCGGTTATTTCGTCATGTAACGATAGTAGAAAGAATTTCCAATGACTTCGTTTGGAAACATAGTCAAATCTATTAGTGAGATATATAATATATAGCTGTTTTTTGTCGGTACCAAAGTAATTGTGCATGCATACAGACTGATATAATTGATACGAGATAGCAGTTACTTATAAGTAGGCCTTAATCCATGTTTCCTAAGAGAGGAAGCATAAAGTCATACATTATCGTCGCATTAGGCATGTTACAACGTTTAAAGTTATTTAGGTTAGTAAATGGGTGCTTACGTTAGCATTCTAGTAAGAAACAGCTTATTATTCGATCAAATAATAAGATAATTTAACAGATAAATACAAGGTTTATTAAATTCATATGTAGAGTAATAAATTGTGATGGGAGAACCAACTAAGTATATGGCTCCTAAATAAAAAGATGACATATAAAAATTTAAGTACCTACGTAGATATGCCTATGAGTTTGTGCTTTTTTTTAGTCCACAAGAATGTGGAGGTATAAAAATGGTATACAAATGCGAAAAAAGCCCAGTTATTACTCTAGTGATCGTGTTTGTAAAGCAACGTTACGGCAATTTCGTTTATAAAGCTGGCTACGCCAATATATTCGCATCACTTCTCCCGCACTTCCCTTACTACAGACTGAGAAATAATAATGATAAATTAATTCACCTACTTTTAATAATTTAAGATATGTTTTCCGAATATCATATTATCCGATTCTATTTTCTTCTTCTTCTTCTTCTTCCGTGCCTGCTCCCTTTACTTGGGAGACTCCCTATACTTATCCGATTCTATATCTATATTAATTTAATTCTAACTTACTTTGAGTTTTGTCTTTTTAACTTTGCATGGTTATTCATTTATTTATATCACTATTTATATATAGAAAATATCATATATTATCACTTTTTATGTTTTTGTAACCAAATTTTTTTTTAAATCTAAGTCAAGGTTTTAAAAACACTAAAACATAGAAATCGCGGAATTATTTCTCTGAACTTCCACTAAAAGCTACTTTTTTTTTAAGAACGCCGCATAATAAAACCGTAAGCATATGTTTGTTCTGCGTCTTGAGATAGCCTGTCAGTCCATTCTCTACGTCCACTTACTCGTGATTGAATATACATACAAGACTTTAAAAAACTGCACTGTTCATTTACCTAACGTATGGTAATTAGTCCAAATCAACCTAGATACGTCTTGCTGGCGTATGTATTTTCCAATATTTTAGATAAAGTCTAATAGGTAGCACAGTGAGAGCCGATCCAGTAGGCTGACTCTTCTCTATAACCTAAGCGATGTAAGCGTAGTAGTACATATTTCAAATGTTGGGTACCAAAATAGTGCTTGTAAGAGGTGAAGCCACATACGAACGTCCCGCGACTGTTTGATTTAGTTAGTTTATACTCTGGACTATAGCTGTGGGGTAACCATGAACTCTTAAAACAATCTTAAATCTTGTTGGTTCATGGTTACCCCCTGGACTGTGTTTGCGGGATCGAAGCATTATTTAAATTTAGGTCTCGCTGTAGCTTGCTTTTAGATTTCATTCTACCATATATTATATTTTAATCTGCAGCGGCTAACTGGAGAGCCCCGCAGCGACCAATCATAATTCAGCGACTCAAATATTGACAAGGCTGCTTGAGTCCTTGAGGCAGTTGTGTTAGAATATGATGTAATGACATGTGCACAGTGAGCTTACTTCATCTAGCTTTATTCTGTGGAAGTTACCAAATTGATTGATCACATAGGTAGGTTTTACTCATAAGGCTAATGACCAAAGCAGTGGGTAAATGCCAACGTTTTTATCACACCTTATCTAATCTAATGAGCTTGCAGTCATTTATGCAATTAAACAGAATTGTTAGGTATATAAAACAGCACACCAACTAGAAATGTCATCATCATCATATCAGCCTTTTGCAGTTCACTGCAGGACGTAAGCTTTCCCTAAAAAGCGCTGAAGAGCACGATCTCCCGCCTTTTTCATTTAACCAACAGCGAGCTACAGTCCAAACTTTTTTGCGCTATTTTTGGTGAAGATTTTAGCCTGAGAAGCAAATTATTTTTTGTTTGAAAGTCGATACCAATTACCAGTCAGCGAGACGGTTATTGACATTGACGTTCATCTAGGTGTAGTCCCAGTAACCAACAGGAATTCCAGTTGAAGCCATTGAAGTCATCGAGATGGTTTTAGATGTTGAGAGGTCTCAGTAATCTGCTGCGGTTTGAATTTTTACGGATAAAACACTCATAAAACGGTATTTGATAACAAATGACGTTTTTTTTATTAAAAATCTTATGAATGGTATACCGGTACTGTGTAGTAATAAAAGCCTATGATTAATAAATCAGTTAAATAATTTAAAGTACCTATTGTATGTTTTATCAAATCCATTAGTAATAGTTATTAACTAAAGTATACTTACCAAAATAACGAAGCATTACTTGCAAGATTGTTAATAGAAAAGCATTAACCATTTCTCATTAGACATCAATGGCCACATTGCAAACGTACAGACTCAGGGACAGTCCTTAAGTATACATTATCGTTTCAAAATTGCCTCTAAGCTGCAAGAGTACGTTTCCATTCGAAGAATTTCTAAATAAACTAACTTTAAAAATACTCTTAGGCGATTTTCAGCCAAGGATATCTGTTGTTTTCTTGATTTTGCTGCAGTTATACCAATTTTAGTTTTGTTGGCATAAAAAACTTGCTTTTTATCAGCGTTATTCAAGTTAATTGTATTTGTTTATTAACAATTCACGTTATTCAAGAATTAAAATCCCAAATAGAGACACTTAAAAGCCAATAAGCCCGGGTATGGACTACTAATAGAACATAATGAGTACAGACTGAAAAACAACATGCTAGCGACCACTTCGACGTAGATCGTGTCTTATTTTGAAGTTTAGTTAAAACGAATGGAGCCACTTTTTAGATTTGACCGATATTTTATCGGCCATGCTGCCAACAATGGAAACGTAGTTTTAGAGTTTGATGTCGTAAGCGATCTGGGCGTGTTCGTATGCGTTTTATCTGCTGCACGAATCTAGATCTAGACTTTTGTGAAAGGTCAGACGTTCCAGACGGTTGTGAAATTTAATGAAATGCAGGGATTATTTGCTTTTTATCATTCGATAAGTATATCAGTTCAATTAAAGCTCCGTGTAATAAAAATGGCGATATATATTAGACATAAGTTTTAATACTATAGGAGGTAATAATACTATATTAGACATAGGTTTTAGGACTTACGTTCTAACGTATTCAATACGTACGTAAACGTACGTATTAACGTACTTTATTGTCAGGCTGTAATATTACTTTATCTTTTATTATTCATATCTTTGATATTATTAACATTGTAATTTAAATGCAAGTCCATCGATCAAGTAGGTTGATGATTCACTCCGACCTATGATGCAACGAAGATGGGCTGCTGAGGTCGTTGAACTGAAGTTCAAGGTGTAATCCACTCATCTCAGCGTTTCCATTATAATACGTACGCAATCACGATTGCAGAGGTAGAAAAAGGTAAGTGGCGGTGAATGTGGTATATTAAATACAATGTTCATTTAGTAATTCAGTAATACAACGCTGGAAATCAGATGGATTAGATTAGACCGTAGTCAATGGCGCTCTTAGTTTGGAGGAAGATCCAGACTGGCAGAAATGATAATGACGATGATAAGTAATGATGAGATAGAGTTAAACTCGTTGACATTCTTTTTTTATTAGAATAGACAGTTATTTATTTTGAATGGTGTCCAATTAACTACTCAATAATGCACTTTGATTTGTTTTAAAACTGAAGCAATAACATTTTAAATACGAGTACCTACCTAACTATATAAATATTATCTAAATAATATAAGTATAATATAATAATAATAGGTATCATAAATTGCACGAAACTGAGCGGAACAAAAAATTCTAGGTATTCGAGTAAACCTTAAGTATTAAGTATTTACACGTTTTATTTGCAGATATCTGCACATATAAACTGATTGAGAAATGAATAAAACTAAAATTTCTAAGTATTTAGATTATTATTTACTAGTTTAATGATCATAATCGAAGTTTTAATGATATTTTTAACCTACTTTAAAAAAATAGAGTTTTCAATTCGTCATAATTCTTTTAACATCACTTTATTTAGTTATTGCCGCATCAGAATACCAATTACTAATTTCTATACTCTGCGACTAAAGCAGACGAGTCTAGCGCAGTCATTTGTTATTTATTATTATTATATAAGTGAAGTAGGCAATTCGTGTCAATAAGTCACTAGTGCAAGGTGAATTTTACTCATCTTCATTGTTGAATGAATTGACTTGCATAAGTTTAGAGGCTGTTGAACTCTTCTAAATATCTTTTTATTGAATGATTGAGCTTCGGCTACTACAGTTCATCAAATAAAATATGCAAATTTGATTGATGCTATTGATTTGAGGAGTTAGTTACTTACTTACATGATTTATGCAGAGCAGATATATCTCTGTTAAACACAACTCACTAACAAGATATTATTCTCTGTAAAGGCAAAACAAAATGTAAAAAAAAACATACACACTTAAGGAATAAATAATTATAAAACCAAAACAGTCTCATCACAGATTTGCTTACCTGTTTTCAACAATAACGCTTGTCATGAAATGGCTCGCTTGTTTTTTAAAGTAAAAAGTTTGTTAAAACAATATAAGATCTAGAATTGGGTACATCTCATAAAAATCATTTGCATATAGTAGTAGAATCAAGATTACCAAAACAATGTTCGGACATGATCTCGTTAATTAACCATTGTAAAAATTCCATGCCAAGGCAAACGCCCAGGGTTGCGAGACGTGAACTTTAATAATTTTTAAATTTAAAACTGTAACCTTTAGAACAAAGATCGGACCGAATTAATTCAAGAGCATTGAGAGGTTTGAGGGCTTTCGGATCTCTTTAATGGTTCGACGGACTGATTAAGTTTTTTTCCTGAACAATTTTTTTCGGAAAGTGATCGAGTTAGCAAAGTCAATAGCACATTAAATACATTCGATGACTTGATTGAGTGGCTAGTCGATTCACCTTTAACGCAAAGGGCTCTTCTTAGTATGGTTTAATTCAAGAAATAAACTTATCAAAATTGCTCGTGTCTACCTAAGTGTGATGATTCAAGTACTTCGTAGTACCCATACTTCGTACTAGCCATTGTCTGGTACTTCGTAGAACAAAGATGATTATTCCGAATCGAAGACAATTAAGAGGTAGTGTTTTCTGAGCATATTTATTTAATAAATTTTCTTATGTTTCGTAAATCATCATCACCATCTCAGCCTTTTGCAGTCCACTGCTGGACGTAGTCGTAGGCCTCCTCCATAGAGCGCCAAAGAGCACGATCTCTCGCTTTTTTCATCCATCCACTGCCAGCCATCTTCCTAAGGTCGTCAGTCCATCGAACTGGGGGGCGTCCTACACTACGTTTGCCTAGGCGTGGTCTCCACTCGATCGAAGTCTTAAATCAAAGTCCAAGTAATTTATTCAGTATACAGGCCCTCTTCCGGGCACTTGATACACGCCCTAAAAATATAACTTAGACTTACCACCGCCACCACATATCGGCTGGTGATTAGAAGAAACGGCGCAACGAACTCGTCACCTTTGTCAGTTAAATAATTCTACTCATATAATAATGTTAAGATTAAAATTAATTTACCGTCTGGTCTAGTGGGTCGCACTCCGGAAAAAACAGGTTGTAAAAGGCGTATTTTTAAGCAAAAGTTTTCTCAAGAATCGTATACGAACTCCTAGGAAATTGTATACGAATCTTGGGATTTTGTAACCGAATTGGAAATTGAACGCTTCTAAAATACGCCTCAAGGTTCGAAACCCGCAAGGGCCAAATGTTTGTGTGATCTGCACGAGCATTTGTTTAATAATTATTTTTACAATAATTTTTAAATTATACATTTGTAAGTAAAATAATATTATTTTTCAACGAAAAAAAAAATTATCTAGCCCCAAACTAAGCAAAGCTTGTACTAAGGCGATTAGATTCGTAATTTACTAAAAACATTCATAAACATTGATTCAGTACCTACAAATGCTCGTGCAGATCACACAAACATTTGAGCAGTCAATTATGAATTAAACATTTAAGTGATTTTAATTTAATATGCTTAATCGACTTAAATATCACTAGTTCTTACATACTTGCTAAATTACAATACATGTAATGTAAGGTCAAGTGATATTTACATTATGTTTACAATATTGTATGTACTAGTTAAAACTTGTAATCTGATTATGTAGAGTAGTGCAAACTAGAATCTGCTAAGTAGCATTAGCATTTTTAAATATTCATTGCTTTCGTAACGTAAGGACCACAATAAGTTACGCAGGTAGGCGGTAGATTTGATATTATCTTTAGATACTCTGCACGTCAATAAAGAAATATACGTTGAAGTACATCAAATTATATTACTCTGAGCCTAAGGTAAGATGAAAGAAACAATGATGGCACAACTTAATCCTAAGACAATGTAGAAAAGTTATTTTTATAATTCTTTGTAGAACTTGGGACCTCGGAGATGGCGACGCCAAGTCCAGCGTGCTCGCCTCTCGGCTACGAAGGTCAACTTTATCATATGTTTGACCTACGGAATTCACCTTTTATCACATGTTTCGGCTAATCACCGAACCTTTTACTGGCTGGTAGCTGACATTATAGGTTTTATTTCAGGATTCCAAGTAAAAAGAAACCAATAAGTTCGAATGAATCCGATTTCAACTGTTCTTGGGCTATAAGTGTAATTAGCCCTTTGTTTCAGGTTAATTTTTAGTTCTTAGTATAAATATTGTGATGTTATTTCAAGGAGCCTTACATTTCTGTCATTTCTGATTTCTAGTATATTGTACTATGCACATCACACAATTAATCCATATAGGTAATAATACCTGCAATATTAATTACCCACTCTTGGCCTCCATTGAAGGACACGTCAGCTTCACTTGAGTCTTGAATGAATAGGACACTGATGAGTGACAAGGACTGACTATACCTATGCATTTATATTTATTCAATAGCCTTAGCTGTCTATAAACATAAATATTATGACTTGACTAATCGTGCTGATACCAAACTGCGGAAACTTTAGTCAAGAAATGTATACCACCAATTTTATTTTCTTGGTCTCGTTATGAAATTACATTCTTGTATTCGGTAGACCCGAGTTCATTTTTTGAATTCATCCGAAGTAAGAATTGAAGCCTTCGCGTTAAAATTAGGTCACTACGCTAACTGGATATTTTAACGATTAGATAACAATATTAATTCAAATAAATATTTCCATTTTCATAGGTTGTAAGAGGATGAATGTGAAATAAAATGACAACAACGACATTTAAATTTTATTACTACTTTTATGCGTTGTGAAATAAATAATAAGAAAAGGATAAATATAAAATATATTTTTACAATTGTCAAAACTGACCTACTAAATCTCGACGACTATAAGTGCGCCTCTAATCAGTTATGAAAACTTTTTCAACAGAGAGTTTTAAGAAAATTTCTAAAACTTATTTGACTGTGTTATTATCTGCAAATTTTAATTTCTTTAAATGTGATAGGGTTGTCAAAACCCAGAGGGTTACGTTACAAAATACATTGATGTGAGTAGAGATACCATTAATCAAACAACAACATAATTCGCATGCAACACTAACAATACATTGTCGCTCTATTCCGAATGTGTTGCAACGTCGATGTTAAGGCCGCTTAAATGCTAACCGGTCAGCGGTGGCTCCGATGGATCATTACTGCGCTTGCGCAACATAGAATTGTGACCATTTGCATACTAGGGCTGTCAAATTTTAGATATAGGTATTTATCAAAATTCTATTTCACAATAATTAAGTTTGACCATTATAATCCTAAAAATTATTTATTTAGGGCAAGGTAAATTATGTTTTTTTCTTTCTTTTATTAAACAAGATGTATTTAACATAACGCGAAACCTTTTATAAGATAGAATACATTTTTTAAATTCTATTCAAACTGTCAGTAGTTGGTGGTGGTTTAGTGTGGCAGTGTTTTTTTTTGGATTTCGATGTTCGTGACATCAATAAAGTTGCTTAATTTGAGTAGAAGAAACACCTCTGAAAAGTTAGCAAGTAATAAAAAAGAAACACTATTTTATTACTAACTAAGCTTTTTAATAACATTATTAGAGTTAAGGATTACGATCTTGACCTTTTCTGTTCCAGTGTGTCAGCCTTTAGGAAGCGACTTGGTGATGATTTCTTTGAGAAATACTCTAATTAAAGTTTACTGAATTTGTAACATTTTTTCACTACCTTGGCAGAACTGTTATTCTGTATAGACAGCGGATGATAACCATAACCACATCACTAAGTATACTTGTAATGGATACCTACCTGTTTTGTTTTTGATCTGGCTTTAGAAAGTGTTTAGCTACAACCACTTTTCATTTAATTTTAATTTATCATAATTTCTATTTTTCATTGTCATTTGTTATACATATTATCTCTATAAGTGTAGACTTATAAATGACTTCCAATGTTTTAATTTGTATGTACTATTAAAATTGTAATAGTCGATAGTCTTCCTAAAACCAATAAATAAAATAAAATAAAATAAGGATATTTAAGGTTATTATAAACGAAGAACTTCATTTAGATGGACATTGAAAATGTGATTAACTTCTAAAATTCAAAAAGAATTAAAAATAATAAGTACCCACATACCTTCTAATTTCAAAAGTAAAAGATGCATTGTTTGGCAACCCTATAGCACTCCCCAAAGTTTATGTTACGAGTTTTCTTGATAGGACAGGGTGTGTGCTGAAACTGGAGCAATTTGGCGATTTGCAGATTATGTTTTAACAGGCATAATTGCTCTATCAAGCATCTATAAACCGGGTACAATAAATTGCAATGTCAAAAGATACCTTTCTAATCGCTTCTGTAGGAAGTAAATATGCGCTTACTGCTGCTGCAGTTATTGACAAAATTATTCAAATAAAAAAGAAGACACTTGGCTAGCTAAGGCGATGGCAGGTTGTGCAATGTGCATGTCTTTATGGTGGTGGTGGTGGCGCAAATGTGAAAAAGCGGTCGCATGGAGACGTTCTCCTGCGGATAGGCTGGTGATATCATAGGACGACGGGAATCGAGTGAACTCAATTTAGCTCAGGGCCTCTAAATATGAGGCTTATGCCCTTCAGATAAGATCAAAATATGTAAAATGATGAAGTTTAAAAATCACATCTTCACCCTAAGGTGGCAAAATTTGTGTCCTTTTTTGGGATTTTGATGTAGTTCCATACATAAAATCATTTTAGCTGACCAGTTGGAACATTAAAAACGGTAGTACCTAACTATTTTGTATTAGGAAGAGCGGATGTTCCTGACACATATTTTCTGTAAAACTTAAAAGAGCTTTTTCAACAATAGCTGTGATTAATTGATTCAGTAATTAAAATTAATGTTTTTTTATCTTGTATAAGAAGTGTGTAATCACGCAATAAAACTGAACAATGTAATAATTAACAAAGCTTTTCTAACTTTTTCGAGTTATTTTCTTTTGTTAGATTGTCTATTTTGCACCTAAATAATATTTCCTTCCAATCAATTTATAAAGGCCGACGAAAGAGTGTTAAATAAATAGTTATTTAGCATAGATCTCGTTTTACTAGAAATCTGAAAATGGGCTCAGATCTAGGTAAAATTTGCGCGTTTTATTTCTCTCTTATAAACGAACACAAAACCCGGCACTTTCGTCCTCATTGGCTCAATGCCAACGTTAAATGTCAGCCACCGGTGCCATTACGTATTTACACCTTCCGGTTCCTTGGCGTTGTTTGGTTAATTCCTTTGATGCCTTTTTAAAAATACTCCGAGGAAGTAAGTATTCCAGCTAAATGGAAAACAAGCTGAACTGCTTTGAGTTCCTTGGCCTTTGAGTTTACAGGTGATATACTTTTAAACTTTTTACAAGCGTACTATTATTACAAATGTGTAGTGTAAAGTCCCAGCCAAACAGACGCGTGCGCGGTGGCGTGCGTGGTGGCGTGGGCGTGGGCGTTCAGTGCCATACAATTTGTATCGACGAGTTCACACCGGCGCGGACAGCGGCGGCGAGCATCACGCGTGCAGCTTGAAATTCAGCTTTTGCACGCGCGGACATGACATTTTACGTGACAGGCTCAACAGACAGATGGTGCGCTACTACGATAATATAAATAATTACGTTTAAAGCCATACTTTTTTTTTCGATAAGCAATGAGTGAATCCAACTAGCTTTTTTCTTTCCTACATCTTCAAATAGCTTTGCTCGGGTAACCGCGTTGGAAATAATTAATGGGAAACTCATTAAACAAATAAATTAAAATACTACAAAAAAACTTTGTTTATTTAGTAAAAGGGTTGCGCTTTTATATTCGGAGTATATCGGCAAATAATCTGATAAACAATAGTTAAATCATAATTTCTACAACATCATTAGATACCTTTATTATAACTAACATTCATAATCGTCTTTGACTTCATTCATGAATAATCTTTTTTTATTTTTTATTTGAGATGGGCTTACTCTTGACTCCAATCTTGCTCTAGAGCATAGATGGGATCTACGATGGAGCGAGCTTGCCCAGAAGATGCCTATTCAGTCTCGACTTAAAGAGAGTCAGGTTATATGCACTCGGAAATACAGACGCAGGCAGGTAATTCCAATCTTTAGCTGTGCGCATTATAAAAGATGATGAGAAGCGCTTAGTGCGGATTATGGGTATATCAACTAAGAACGGATGGTAGCCGGCCGTGCGTCTGGATGTCCGATGGAAGAAAGGTGACGGTGGTATGAGCTCATGCAGCTCATGAGCACACTCTCCGAAGTACAATCTATAGAAGACCGATAGGCAAGCAACCTTGCGGCGGTGAGCCAGGCTGTGCAGCTTGGACGCCACTAGTTTTTTATCGCCTATTATTCTCTTGGCTCTGCGTTCCACCGAGTCGAGTGCAGCAAGTTGGTATTTCGCCGAGCCGTCCCAAAGGTCTCTTTCTTGGTAGGTTTATTCATCCGAGCGAAAGATACATTTTCGTGCTAGGCCTCCTGAACGCCTAGTATCCGCGTGTTTAGTGTGAACTGGCCTACACGTCCACGCCTACGCCACCGCGCACGCCCACGCCCATGCCTACGCCCCTACGGTTTGGCCGTAGCTTAAGTTTGTGTTTGTCTTAAAGCTTAAAAAAACAAAAAAAAACAAAACTTTAGCCTAATAAGTCGTCTGTCAGAGAATGCCTCATATTCCAGTGGTTTTAGAATTCAAGACGAGTTGGAATTTAAACTTACGACTCACGGGTGTTATTCGAAACTCCGTCCACTTAGCCGAAAACCACTGTTAATCATATAATATGTTAATACTTTGCAAATAGGTATGTAGCTAAATTTAAATTTAAATTTCAAAGGGTGTAGTACTATATAAACAACCAAACGACCTCCGTAGCTGAGAAGCGAGCACGCTGGACTTGGCATCGCCATCTCAGAGATACCGGGATTGATTCCCGGTGGGGTCAATGTAGAAAACTAACTTTTGTATATTATCTCGGGTCTGGGTGTTTTGGTACGTCGTTGTTCCTGATTTCTATGGCACAAGTGGTTGAGCTACTTACCATAGGATCAGAACAATGATGAATGTGATGTTATCCAATATTTATAAATTTATTATAATCAAACAAACAGCGACATGAATGCATACCAATTAATATTCATTATTTGAGACCATACCGTGTGTGGTGCCGGCACTTTAAAAGAATTGCACCACCTCTTCTCTTCCTATGGGTGTCGTAAGAGGCGACTACAGGAGAACCGCCATAAGAAGACGGGCAGCAGCGTCTCCTCTGCACCATTGGCCAAACTGCGATCGCCAACCCGCCTGCCAAGCGTGGCGATTATGGCAAAATCCTCCTTTTGGAGAGGCCTGTGTCCAGCAGTGGACTGTTATAGGCTGGTGATGTGAGACCATACATGAGTATGTTAATAAACGTTTTGTAGGTCACGTCAGTGATTAAGCAGGTAACAACTAGGTACTCGAGGGCTGTTACTTATTTAAACCTTCATTTTGAATGTTCTAGACACTGAGGTATAATGTTGGTTCTAGACCGATTGAATGTTTAAATTTATAAATTTTTTATTCATTTTTACTATGTCTGTGAAATTAATAATATTGTTTGTGTTTTAAATAATTTATAAAAAATATATATATATAAAAGAACGGCGTTAATAATGCGTGTTATTTTAGTATAAAATGAAGGATTAATACAAACGATGATAAGAAGTTATGTTAACGCTTTATTTAGGTTATATTAAATCTATATTTTAAATAAACTTATCAAATAGAACACAAAAATAATTTTTATATACTAAAAATTTTTTTCGTTTCTCTTACATATTTCCTTATAGTTTATCAAATATAAATAAACTGAAAATCCCACAAAAGTCCGGCACAACGTTCCAAATATCCCACACGAGGCCATAAAGGATATTTTGTGCTAGTAATATTAGTTAATTGTTTTATTTTCTTTCACCAACTGTCGCTTCTGGGGGCTGGAGGTGGTCTGAAAACACACATTGACCTTAATTAATAAATAAAATTGGATAATTAAGATCGACAGATGAACGTTAATTCTATGTAGCAATGTTTGTCCGTTTTCCACTGCATCCTTGATATTTTTCGACCGTGGGACTGTTATCTCATACGTAGGTACGTAAAACTAACAATGTGAATACATGGAAGATCTATAGGTTTAAATCTTCCACGTATTCAGATTAAAATTTTAAGAATAGGCACTAGTACTAGAGATTACGTAGTAAGTTATATACCGCGAAAAGTATGAAATGCCAATTTTACGCATTCCCAAACCAATTTGAATTCTCAGATAGGAACGTATTTAACCATATTAATGGTTGTTTTTTCCACCCATTAAAAATGCAAATATTTTTACGTATAGGTCGTAGTTGTTTCCAAAAAAATCATAGTGATAAAACGGCTTAAAGTTTTTTATTTTGATGTCTAAGTGCACTCTTACTATAATAAAGTCTACGTTTAATTCAAAATTGCAGGTACACCTTTGCTAAATGCTACCATGGTAGCAATTGTATCAATTAGTCAAGGCTGCAGGGAACAATCATCCCTCTTAGTCGATTACGTCCCATTGCTGGGCCCAAAGGACTTTCCCGAACACCTCAGGACGGTTAAGTAATTCGTTTAGTTAGTCTAACCTTAGGGTACAGATTTTATCTAAATACCCAGACAGAGGCTCTCAACGAAAGTAATTTTGACATTTTGGTATTGAGTGCCTGATAATTGTTCAAAGGCAATGTTTCATGAAGATCCATTGAACATAGACTTCTTATTGTAGATATTATTTTGTTTTTACCATATTGTCAGCCATATTATTAATAAAGTAACAAGGTTTTCGGTTTCGATTCAATTAGACTTTATCTGATTTTAAAATCTAGGCCGGATACAGAAATATTCGACAGATGGCCTATTTATTACCTTTCGAAACGTAATTCTTTTTTTAAGTTATTTAAAACTTGTCTTAAAATACAAGACAAAGCTATCATACTTAGGCCCCAAAGAAATACTAGAAACTGCACAAATTGGGCATGGCTAATACCTTACCAGAAAAACAATAGAAAACATTATCGAATTAATATCAGATCTTTAACGCAAATACATAACGTGTTATCTGGACTTCTACCCTGATAATGTCTGAGTGTTTACTAGATAGTTTCCTAAACTTTAGACATTTAGTAAAGAGATACATTATCTAATGTATCGGCACTATTGTTTGGGAACCTGTGACTAACGGTTTTGCTAATGCATTTAGAGGTGTACTAACCCTGGGGTGTTCCAATTACTGCCGTCGCACATCGCTGTGGTAGGGGTACTCTCTTGATGCCTGTTAGCAGAATAGTTTCTTACGATTAATTACAATTAAAAGTCACAAATGTTATTGATTTTTAGTTGTAGTTAGACATTACCATCAAATTAGTTACAAACAAATTGTATCCGTAAGAAGTAAAACTTTCACTTGGTAGTGTATTTTAAGTGAACATTCATTATTCGGAGGGAATCGGTTTAACGAAATGTTTTACGCACTACAATAAACAAGCTTAATATGGCACCAATATCGAAATCGACAGAAAAACTAAATGTTTCCATGCAAAATTGTTAGTTTCCTCCACGATGTTAAAAGGGTCAGTGGTTTTCGTATTGTGATTTTATCCTTATAGTTAACCTTTTCACTCTAACCCTTTGTTCAAGTTCAGGTCACTGTATTTTAAGAGGCTTGCAAAAATACAAATAATAGGAACACAAACCATTTATGTTCCAGATAAAAATTACATACCCTGCCCCGAGATGAGTGAGCGTCATGGCTTCATGAGCCCGAATCTTCCATCCAAAGGTTCTCCACAATCTAACGCACAGTGGAGTCAGCGCTGAACACCATAGGAAGCCGAGAACGACCCCACAAAACCACCAACCGTGCTATGAATAATAAAACTATTGATAAACTAGATCTAGAATACTGAACAGTTTATTCAGGTGCTTGGTATGTACCAAATACCATGTGCATCTCTTCAGAAATAATTGTACTAAGTATACAGAACATAACTAGAAACGACATGCTATCTAGAAAAATATGGACGGACTACACAGTCTACTGGGATGTATCAGCGCTACAGATGAGACGGAAAATGTCCCTAAAGGTAGGTACTCTTTGAAAATGACATTGTACTTATTTTTTAACTGAATTCAAAAAGAGGAAGTTCTTTTACTTATGATGTTCCACAACTAAAGAAAAGTCTCTCAAATACTATTACCCCGCAGGCATTGTTTTTTGTTGTTTCTTCTTTTCGTACTCAATTTCGTACGTAATTAACTTATTACGTACGAAATTCGACAGATTTGACAAGATTTGAGATTGTTTTAAGAGTTCATAGTTACTCCCCTGTTTTTAATATGTGCGTATTGTGTCCATCCTTACAAGGTAAATTTTATAACTTACAACGTTCAGATTTGATTGTTAATT
This sequence comes from Anania fuscalis, assembly GCA_950371115.1. NCBI lineage: Eukaryota > Metazoa > Arthropoda > Insecta > Lepidoptera > Crambidae > Anania > Anania fuscalis. The sequence goes on along the minus strand of OX493336.1, from coordinate 12,733,771 downwards.
TTGTTTTTTTTTCTATTAGATTTTGTCGCAAAAAACACTGTGCTTAGCATACAGTTTTGTGATCATGGTGGGGAAGGGGGTTAGGGGGTAGGGGTGTTGGTGGGCTATCCATTGATAAAACGTTTTTATTTTATTTATTTTCATGCAAAGGACGTGTCAAAAAACGGACGGATTTTAAATTAGGAAATAATAAAGTAATCTTTAAAATATTGAACGAAAATTTTACTTATCATAAACCTAATACAAAATTCGGAATCCCATAAAAAACCTGAATTAAAGAGAACCAAACATTCTGCTATAATTGAGTTTCCGCCGGTAAACAAATTCTGAAGAGTGCTCTCGAAAGTGATTCCCGGCACAAACACTGAATGGCTTTTTGATACAATAGATAATAGGAAATTCTATTTGTGTGAAATGAATTGAAATGCATAAAAATCGCGCAAAGCCAGAGAAGGTTATTGACACCTAATCATGCAGTGCTTTTGTGTGCGAGGAGTGCAAGCTTGCGATAAGAGCGATTGTTTGAATGAAAAATTGCATTCGGTTATTTTATGAGTAATCTCGGTAATGATTAATGCAGACAGACTGCATGATGATTTGTTTGATGTTAAATCAGAGAGCTTGATCCACAGATAACTTTTTATTAGGGCTGTACAGTTTGATCATTCCTTTTTTATTGGATAATGATACATATATTATGTTAAAATGTGGGAATTTATTTTGACATGGATTGATTAGTCGTGACACCTCGTCGACAAGGATAACATTATGAATCGTGAAAAAAAATATTAAAATGCCATTTTTAGTTTTTTTTTATAAAGAAGTGCTAGTTTTTGTGAGTTTAGCTAATGCAGAATTTTGAGAGATAGTTATCTTAAGCATATAGGAATTATGAATTCATTTAAGAGTGCTATAAATGTTTTTATGTTTTATACGGAGTGAAGACATCGCTGTTCCAGTCAGCCTGTGACCACGGTCGGTGTAACCCGATCGAAACGTCAGGCAAAAGAGGTAACATTGTTTACCTAAATTATGATCGCGTTAATTCCCGTTTCATTGAGATTAAATATTAATTAGTTTTTACCAACGAAGAGATGTATTTGGAGCACAGCAAAGTCCTCAATGCGGAGTACACCGCAAAAAGCGGCTTGCAGCGCGCAGCGTGCTTGCCCACCGACATCAACACGTGGGTTCTCCACGCCGCTGCGTGGGAAATGAGGCGTGCCACGTAGATTGACACCTTCTGCAGAAGAACAATGGTTTTTTGTATCTTTATAATACCTACTAACAAACGACTCTTTTTTTTGAAGTAGGTTTAAATTTTAGATTTGATTACATAGTTAGTCAGTTACAAATAATAATACTAGTTAAAACAAATTAAACGACTCTTTAATTATCTAATCAAGATCTAAGAGGATAAGCCTAGTAAGACATCTTAAGCTATCATAAAACCTCTAACTAGGATTATTAGTAAATCTTAAAATCTTGGAAACGCCAGATGCTATTAATAAAGATTAGGAGACCACTGGGGGCGCATAAAAAACAAATTTTAGGCGAGATTCTATACCTACAATGGAAAGTAAATAAAGTGGCTAACATTATTTATCCTTCTTCATTCTGTATATTTAAACTGCTGATCATATGCCTCCTACAGTTCTCCCTACAGCAAACTGATTTTATTATACTGCCCTGCATAACACTGTCACAAAATAGAAACCGCGCCGCTATACGTAATTTGTGACACTGTGCTTTCAATGTGTATTATCCACTTCATCATCATCACCAGCATTTGGAAGTCTACTGCTAGGCATAGATTTCCTTTATTTATATACATAATTATCTTGATTTAGATCATTGAGTAAGAAAATGATTAAGTTACGGCCAAATCTTTAGTTGGTTACAAGGCATCCGCTAGGCGTTTCATTGGACGTAGGTATGCTGCTAAAGAAAGGAGGTCAATTTATTGAGAAGAGCCGCATGCTTTGCATAAGGCAGTCAGCAGTGGTACAAAGTGGCCTGTTTTTCAACAAATAGCTTAAGCTACAGTAGGGACTATTCCCAAACTAAAACATAAGCAAAAATGGCATAGATTCTTTCTTCGTCGCTCAAGCAAGAGCGATAACTTAATATTCATGGCTATTGAAATGCAAAATGCTAACGTTATCGTACATACGACTCTATTGCTTCTATTCTGCAGAATTTCCTTGACTGATTTCACTTCATTTTCTTAGTATGTTGCCTTTATTAGAAATACCAAGTTTTAGCTTCGAAATATAATGCTGTAGAGTTTACATTATTGAGTCGATGGTTTTACCAAATCGTTTTAATAAATATTGGACAACATGACAAACATTGCTTTAAATCCAAGGTTAGTGGCTAAAGTACTTGTGTTATAGAATCTGAAAAAAAAAACAATGGCACAACAACACTAAAACACGAGACAAAAAAGATAAGTTCGTTTTTTACATTTGGGAATCGAACCCGGTACCTCAAATTGAGTAAAAATCTTTTTGGTCTGTTTACATTGTTCGGTGAACGCATGAATGGACGGTTTTTGGTAGTAGATTAAAAAACGGGCAAGTCGAATACGTCCAAACCAAATAGCAGTTTACAAGAGTTGGTCACCAAACACTGGCTGCAAGCGAATATTACCTTACCGAACAATGAAATGTGACAAAGTGTTTTCAAGCTTTTCTTACTAAACTACGGGTACAACAAGGGAAAAAACATCTTACCTTCTGTGCAATGACGTCCCCTTGATTATCAATATAATATTGAGCTGTGTGTATGTGGCTGAGAGAAATGTTCAGTTTTCTCCTAAACGGCATCAGCTGTAGTTCAAGTTCTGTAAGTTTGTACACAACGTCCGCTCGCACTTGTTCTAAAGGCTTTATGCTGCTCATGTAAAGTCTTCTGGTGCGGGTTGCTAGATTGAAAAATATATTTTTGATTAACATTACGATTAAAATGACGACTTAAAAATAGTTTTTCCTGGCTCCTCACGCATGAAATTCTTTTTTTCGTTCTTTTCCTTATCGAATGAAAATTTTTTAAATTATAAATTAGACCAAATAGCTCTTTTGTCATCAAATAAACGAGTATACATAAAAATTTACAATGGTTTAGCCAGGGACGATTTAAAACCAAAATACCAAAAGTGTTACCAGAATAGGTTTAAAGGTCCAGTCCAGGGACTAAGCATACTTATTACAATGAAATTCCCACCTTGTTTTATCCTATTATCCAATCATGGCCTAACAGCATTGTCTGTCTTACGACAAATCCAACACCTGCGGTTCCAAATCCTAGCATAGGGGATTAAGCATCAAAGAAACACACAAGATCCTCTTTGCAATTTAAGGTTAGGGATATGAGAGCATTACACAGACAACTAAGGTCAATTAGTATACGTTTTGTTATTTAATAATTAAGTATGCATGAGCTATAGATCAGATGATGGAGTGGCATGTGAGACCTTTAAGCACATACCCTATAGAGCAGAAATACAAACCATTTATTTTAAAAATTTTAGTAATTTTACACTTAGGTACACTAATTATGAGTTGACAAATCTTTGAAACTCTCGCACATAGTAAAACAAGAGGTCACTGATGAAATAATGGTGGGTTTTTTGTCAAACTGATTCAATTACACTTCTAAAAGTAAAATATTTGGTTCACGTATGAGTCCCACATGTCAAAGATTGGTAGATGGCGGCGAACGATGGTATGCAAGAAAACATAACCAAAACTACCACCATTGCACCAGCACCAAAGGAACAACCGTACAGTATGCAATAAAAATATAAACAAATTGGACAAAATAGTCTAATTTAGGCATTTTTAAAAATTGTTTCCACTATCACACCAATTAGCTAGCTCCAAACTAAATTGTAAGTAGGGGAGGGCGGGGTTGGTTATAACAGGGGTAAGAATTAACAAGCTAATAACCACCAAAGTTAAAGTGTTACGGTTGTGGCACTCAGTTTAGAGGGTCTGTATACGTCGTCAAAGAAGTCGCCACTCACCAGTTCCAAGCCGGCCGTCGCTTGGAAGAGCTGTGTGCGGCGACCCCAAATTGACAGGTAAACGAACTTTTTGTGTTGTGCAATAATTTGACTCAAGACTTAATTATTCACGTAATCAAATTAAGTTTTGTCCTAAATTGAACTTTGTTTATTGATGATGATACTGTGTTATCTTTTTGAAGTAATTCGTCGTAGATCATTTAAAAAAAAATAATGATCTAAGAAAAGTGTCTTAGGGGCTAAAAGTAACAAATGAAGTGGGGTAAATATTAACTTGTTAATACTTACCCCCGTCATTGGGCAGGTATTAACAAATATTTAACGAAGTGTTTATTAAGTTTTTTTTACAGAATGAGGAACTACAAAAAAAGTATAAGAGGATCCACCTCACAAGAGGTGAAATAGCAGCGAAAGAAGTTAACTAACTGGATGATCTCACTGGAGTTGTTAAAGAAGCGTTTCCGTTGGCATTTAGTCAGAATAACATAATAAATTCTTTCAAAAAGGCTGGTATTTGGCCATGTAATGAAGACGTTTTTTAAGACTGCGATTTTGCGCCGTCATTTGTTACCGATCGCCCCAATTCAAATAGCGATTTAGAAACAGCGAGACCTCAATCAGCTCAACTTCAAACACTTTCGATGGGAAATCAAGAATCAAATATTGGTGACTCTGTAGAACGTGAAGAAGAGGTTTCGTTAAATATAGATTCTTCATTAATCCCTGAAATTATAAACGACATGCCCAATATTGATATAAGTATATCGGAGGTTATAGAACAGATGTCACAAGAAACATCAAATAAAACAGGACCATCCAATGAACCAGGACCGTCAAACGAACCGAGGCCATCAAACCCAATGCTTAAAGGCAACTTTAACTTAGAATCGGTGAGACCGCTTCCTAAAGCTGCAACACGAGTCCAGTCAAAACGAAAGCGTTTAGGGAAGTCGTCTATACTTACTGATACTCCTGAAAAACTGGCTTTAGAGTAACAAACCAAATTAAACGAAACGATAAAGGAAAAGGAGAAGAAAACGGGGGAGAAAACTGGAAGAGCGCAAGAAGTAGAAAAAGTAAAGAAAAAGATAATACAAGAAGATAGTGAAGAAGAGGACGACTGCTTCTGTTTAGTTTGTGCTGAGCCTTATAAAGAAGATTTATCTGGTCTCGACTGGATCCAATGTGTTTCATGTTAGAAATGGGCTCATATTACCTGCGTTAGAGGTGACACTAATAGTTACAAATCAAATCAAATCAAATCAAATCATTTATTTGTAAAACATAGGTGACAGAATACAGGTGGTACATAATTGATTAGAGCTCCATGTTTGGCCTATGAGTGGTCGTGGTTGGCGTACAAAGTGTCAAAATTTATCATTTAAGAAGTCATTAACACAATAATAGCATTTTTCAGCTAGGAAGCGTCTGAATTTCATTTTAAACAGGTCAATTGTCAGCAACTTTAGCTCTTTAGGAATTTTATTAAAGATTTTAGGAGCCATGCAAATGATACTATTTTTTGTCAGTGCTTTTTTTGAAGGATGTAGACATAATCTATCTCCATTTCTTCGATTACGGGTAACCTTTTCAGATAAGCGAGGGAAAAGATGAGGGTTACGCTTAACAAACAGAGCTACCTCCATTATGTATAGTGACGGAAGTGTAAGGATTCTGTGCTTGACGAAAAACGGCTTGCAGCTGTCTGTATTTTGGAGCCGAAACATAGCTCGGATACATCTTTTTTGATTTTTGAAAGCTACGTCTTTATTAGTGGAGTTACCCCAAAAGATTATTCCATATCTGAGCAGAGACTCAACAAGGCCATAATATGCAGTGAGTAATGCGTCAGTATTAACTGTAGTTGAGAGTCTATATAATGCAAATGCTGAACTACTGGTTTTTTTGCTTAATTCTTGTATGTGATCTTTCCAGTCTAATTTTTTATCAATTTGTAACCCTAAAAATCGAGTAGTTTCCACTTCGTCAATAATTTTTCCCTGATATAAAACTTCAATATCAGATGCAGTCTGGCATCTTTGGTTAAAGTGCATTATGTGCGTTTTATTTAAATTAATTTTTAGGTTATTATTATTAAGCCATTCAATTATTGATCTTAACGATTCGTTTATGTCAGATTTATAAGTAAGCATTATGTCAGTTTTAAAGGAATTGATGTCAGTTTTACTACAGTTACCGTCAATATTTATAGGATTAATGTCAGATTTGTAATAAGATTTATAGGAATTAATATCATTGCATTTTATAGTTATGGTGCTGTCATCGGCGAATAATGTCATGGGTTGTTTAGTGGCATTTGGTAGATCATTGATGTAGATAATAAATAAGAGGGGTCCTAGAACACTACCCTGTGGGACACCGTATGTCACATTACGTTTTTTCGATGAGCTAATTTCTTCATAGTTAGCTTTCAAATTAAGTCTGCATATTTCTGTTTTTTGTCGACGGTGACTTAAATAAGACTCAATCAGATTTAATACATTGCCTCTTATACCATATACCTCCAGCTTGCGAATTAGAATTTTGTGATCAACATAGTCGAATGCCTGAGTCATATCACAGTACAAGGCACATACTGGTAACGTTTTGTCAACGTGAGTTAATACTTCTTTATAAAAATCAAAAATAGCCATATTTATGGTTTTATTTTGTCGAAAGCCCTTCTGTTCTCTACATAAAATGCAATTCTTTTCTAAATATTTGTTTAATTGATTGTAATAATATTTTTCAAAAATCTTAGAGAAAATGGGTATTAGTGCTATTGGTCTATAATTTTCCATTGATTCTTTGTTGTCTTTTTTAAAAATAGGTTTGACAATAGTTATTTTCAAATCATCTGGAAAAATACCTTTCTCTATACTAAGGTTAATGATGTGACTTAGATGATGGCATATTTGTTCGTTTACTGATTTAATTACTTTAGTTATAATACCATCATATCCTACACTGTTGGTGCGTTTCAGGCCTTTAATTATTTTAAAAATGTCTTGTGGTAGACTTGGAGCCATAAACATGGAATTTGGTTTGCGGTCAATGCGGCTGGTTACGTCATATCCTCGACCATCTAGAGGTTTGATTTTGTCAATAAAGTAATCATTAAATGAATCAGCAATTTTTTTGGGATCAGATATATATTTGTCATTTATTTTTATATTTGAGATGGATTGTCTGGGTACATTGAGTCTAGCTTTATTAATTATTTTCCATGTGGTTTTAGATTTGTTAACCGAGGTTTTGATTTTATAAATATTTTGAGCCTTTTTGGTCAAAGTTACAAGTTTTTTAAAGAGTTTGTTGTAATTTTTATATCTACATTTATTGGCATTCGTTGGTTTTCTTCTAGATTTCCATAGCAGTTCTCTTTTCTTTTTGCTACATATTTTGAGACCACGGGAAATCCATCTCGGTTTATTGTAAACTTTTATTACGATTTGTTTATGTGGAAAACACAGGTCATAGAAGAGTTTGAAGTCTTCCATAAAACATCGGTATGCTAATGTGGGATTTTTACATTCGTATAACTTTGAAAATGACAAGCTTTGAATATAAATTTTGAACTTTTTCATGTTTTCTGCGCTGTAGTCTCTTACTGTTTTGCGCCAGGATTTTAATTTGAGTGTTTTTTTGACCGGTATCTTTATTAATTGAGCAGTGTGATCAGACAAGCCATATTCCAACACCTCCGTCTTACATTTTTTATTAAAGTTGTGAGCAAAATTGTCAATGCATGTTTTGCTAGCTAGTCTTGTTGGTTGTTTAAGGGCCAATTTAAGGCCATAATTTAATAGTAAACATTCAAGATTTAGAGTAATATTATTAGTTTTTAGTCTGTCTATATTAAAGTCGCCAGCTATCAGTATATTATTATACTTTATTTTTGAAACAACCATCAAAACTTTTTCAAGCTTGTTGAAAAATATATTTATGTTATCAGGGCTAGGCACACGATAGAAGCAAATGATCACAATTTTATAGTCAGTGAGTTCAATAGCACAGCACTCGAACACATTCATTAGAGATATAGTTGTTACTTCAGTGATTTTTTTCCAATTATGTTCCTTTTTGACCAGAATGCACGCCCCTCCTCGTTTGCTGTTATTTCTGCTGAAGCAATCAGCCAATGTGTAGTTGCTAAGATCTAGGAAAGATTCGTGTCCCGCCATCATAAAATGTTCCGTGATACATAAGACATCAATAGATATTCCTCTATCAAGAAGTTCTTCCAAATTAATCATAAGGAAATCAGATTTATTTAGTAGTCCTGCTATGTTTTGGTGTAGAACATACAAAGATTTAGTTTCGAAAAAATATTGATTCGTTTTCAGTAGGCACCTCGTCATGTGAGTCATTAATTAATTGTTTTTTATTATTATTGTGATTATAAAATTCTAAGTCAATGATCAAATTGTTCAGGTTTTCAAAGATAGTATACATGCCCCGGTCATTTAAAATGCCTGCATGTCTGCAGAACATACTGTAATCATAGTTTAGATTACTATTTGAATCCAATATATATGCATGCTTATGAGTCATCACATCCAAATAGAGAAGATTATTAAAGCTCTCTACTCTCCAATTAAACATATTTTTTAGGAAGCCACATTTGTAGGTTGGAAGACAGATTATAATATTCGTATGTACAATGAGCTTTAAAGACTCTCGAATAGAGTATATCATGCTAAAATAGTCTCTTGTTGTTCTAAAGTCTTCATCTCCAATCATGATTATACAATAGTCGTTTAGTGTAAATCCTGTTAATTTTTTGTCGATTCCGTTCAGCAGTTCTTCTGTACTACCATTAGGAGTGAGGTAATGACATATTTCGGAGTAGTTTTTTATGCTATTTCTCGCAATATTTATTATGTGATTTTGTTTGTTACAGCTTAGAAGGCATATCTTCTTGGGCATTATTGGGGATTGTTCAGGCGATTTATTAGATTTTTTCTTGCAGTCACCTATCTTAGTCGTATTTGCAGATCTAGATTTATTTTTAATATTTGCCGTCTCTTTTTCCTTTTTCTTTTGTGCCTGAGTTTTTGTCGGCGTCGTCTTATCATTGTTTAAGTCATTATTACTTTTTAATTCCTCATTACAAAGTTTTAACCTTGTATTTTCTAGGGATAGAATATCGATTTCCATGAGAGCATTCTTTAGCTCAGCTTCCAGTGCTTCAATCCGCTGTTTTAATTTATTATTTTCAGTTACATCATCGTCCGATAGATCGAGGGTCACACTATTATTTGTTTCCTCGAATGATTTCGACGCCTCGCTTTCTGTTTTGTTCATCATGGTATCGGACTTTGTGCGGTTACGACGAAATGTTATATTATCCAAGAAGTTCATTTTTGAGCAGTGAAGAAATGTCCAGTATATACAAAAAGAGTTTTTTTTTTGTCGGATTACTAATCGGGTTTCGAACCCGCGTTTTACAGATGCGAGCCGCTTTCTATACCGTTGTTCCACGGAGTCAATGAACAGTGAGGCGAAAATCAACTATTGCTTGTTTTGCGTTTTTGAGTGTGTTTGTTCGTTAATGTTTTGAAATAGATTGATTTTACAGACACCAACACTTTGAAATTAATAATTATTTATTGTTTAATGTACTTTATTTTTTCATATTAGGTTTTGTATTGCACTTGTTTAGAAGTTTATGTTATTTTTACCACTGTTTATATGTTTTATTGGGTTAATAAGGTCACTGTCTAGCAATTGTTTTTCACTTAAATAACACAATAATGGCTTCACACTTTTCTTCGATAACAATGTCACTTAATATTTGTGATGTCTTTAATACATTTTGCACAATTTCGGGGATTAAATAAGGTTTTTGATATTTTTAAAACAAAATAGTTTTAAGAGCACTTGTTTACACTGGCGGTGGCGCCATCTCTTATCATGCCTTAATTGTTTTGTTGGATGATGATTACGATGAATATTCATCATAATTATCCCCAGAAAATATTTGCTGCATTTTCATTTAATGTTTTTCTTTTAAATTGTATACAAATGTTGATTTTGCCTGTTTAAAGTACGAATTAGACTAAGCTTGAACTAAGTTCCTATTAATTAATGTACCTTTATCGTAGTCTCTAAATTATATTACATTAAAAGTGTTTAATTAATATTTAGATACTCAAAGACTTAAACATGTAATACTTATTATAAGTGGTAACTAAAAACCTCATAGATGTAAAAAAAAGTACAACTTTACATCGATACTTACCTTAAAAAAGAATGATTTGTTTAAACCTCAATTTATTAAAAGATTTTCATTAAAAAGTGGAATTTTATTATTGTTATTTACTTTAGAAAGTAAATAGTTAATAATTACCCCTCATGTTAATACTTACCCCCGTCCTGTTAATTCCTGCCCCTGATACGGGGTATGTATAAACAAATGACTTTTTTGTTATTGATAACTGTAATTCTGAAAATGCATATCTAATCAAATCTTTTTGTTTCTAAAATAAGAAATGAATAACTAGTCTATACTATCATTGAATAACGAGAGTAAAAAGGTAATCGAATTTGGAAATATAAAGCAATATATAAAAATTGTTAGTACCAGCCCCGCTCTCCCCTAAATTGGTAGCTTGTCAGCTATTTTTAACAAAATGGGCAATAATACCCTTCTTTTTGGTTAAGGGTCGAGTGATTCACCTATCAGCTGTAACTATGTGTGAAACCTTAGTCCAGGTATAGCTTAGCAGGTTTATGTATGAAATCTATTATTCAATTACATAAAAAGATCAATTGATTATTTTAAATAAAGAATCAGTAACTGCATTTAAGAAAATATTGGTAGATATTATAGTCATCTAGTTGAAGCTTTTATTTCCCTGAGTTGTCTGCAGCATTAGTATAATCGGATATTACCCATCGTCTCCAAGCGGCCGGCGGTCGTCAGGTCGGAAACCTGAGCTGCGACGTTCTGAAGTTGGTCCACTAAGGATGGCAAATCCCTGCCGACTATGGGCCCGTTGTAATCCATTCTTAAAAGAGATTATCATTTAAGTTATTAATATTTCAGGACACTGCATTGCATTATGATTGATGACATAAAACCCCAAAGCATAGCACCCAAACACGCGTGTTAGTGCATACAAGAATCGAAAAAAGAAGTCATCAAAATTATTTGTTGCGTAGACTTATTATACGCTATCTGTGACTTGTTGTCTCTGCCAGCCAGTCGGACATGAACCATAAAACATTACCAAATAGTACCAAGCGCAGCAGCAACATGGACGAGGACATCAGCAAAATACTGTGGTGTCAGTTTCGACGAGTTCAGGGTTCTTAAAAATGGTTGCAAAAGGTTAATTTTAGAAAGGGATTTTTTCTCTTCCCACTATCGTCATAAAATTCATTCATGATAATGTACCTATTATAGTACATAAACTAAATTTTTACTTACTTACCTATACTTAGCCAAATTGACATCTGAAACCACCAGCATCCGACTTAACAGTCTGTTAAAATTCAGCGATATCGTCTTCAGCAGACCAACGTCAATGGATGAAGCCAGTCTTCCCAAGTCTGCTTGAAGCTCCTCCCATTCAAAATAAGACGTCTCCTTGTTAACGTCAAGCACTTTGTCAAGCTGGAATACTATGTATGCTGGACGGTCTTTTTCGCAATCTCTGAAAATACAAACTGCTGGTTATTCAAATATATAGGATTCAAAAACGAATAATAAGCTAAGCGAATAAATAGGACAAAGAATAAGCTATAAGAATATATAACTTTTATAATAGGAGCAACATCAAATCCGTATAAAAATTAAATATTTCATACATTAGGAATTATCAAGGTAGTTAGTTTGAACTTTAATTGGAGCATTGTTTTTTTTTTCAGGATTTCGATGTTGCTTCTTAATAAAAGTTGTTTTTAAAAAGCAGCTGATTACGTGGTTATGCCAAGTATCTTATTATTTTATTCACTCTGTATACCAACAATAAGAGTTTTGAATAAGCACAGGAGTCAATAAAATAGCTAAAATTTAGAGTTCTTTCAATTCTCGACTTTTCATGTGTGCATCAACATCCACTTTCTAGAGGATCGAAGGAGTCCTCGCACAGGATTACTCAGTAAATACAATAAAACTATTAGTTTCGATGATTCATTTCTTTAACATTTTATATACAAACAAACTAGGGGCAAAATAATTTTCCTTATAAATTGTTATTTTTTAACTTAAATACCAAGGGGACTTAGGTACTGAAATTCTTACCTTAAAAAGTCCTTAACAGAAACATCAATGGTCACATTATCAAGGTCCCTAAAGAGGGCGTCAAAGATGCCTTCACCTTTGTGCAGAAGCGGGGACGGTCTGTCCAGAAGGGCGGTCAGTGTACCATATTGTGGCTTATCCCATAAAGGATGGCAAACGTACACCTGGTAGAATAATTATTTCGTTGATTGTGATATCTTAAGAAGCAAAAGTTATGAGTTTCCATCGACGCTCAAGCATGAAATCTTGCCTTATATTGACGGTGGTAAGGGCTAAATTATCTTTTGGGACGTTTATTAGTGCAAGTAGGAGGGCCTAAATAAGTTAAGTCAAAGGTACCATTGAGTTATAGTAGATTAGAGTTTTCACAAAATGTAAATTTCCAATCGAATTCCAAGTCTTTCAAGCTTTCGCATTATTTTTGAATACAGGCCCTATACGTTTATTCTTCTATGGTTCGTTTCTTACGAATTAATATTAGTTGATAGCAATTTTTATATACCATCTTTAGTCGCATCGTATTTACATTGTTAAAATTTTTAAAGACACGGTTTATATTTTATGTAAGTTAAAGGTAAACAGTTGATTATGTATTTATTTGATCAAATAACCTTGACATTTAAACGCCTACATTAAAAGCAGAGGCAAAATGACACACGCGTAAAAATTGTCGATGTTCGTAAACATTTACTTACCTCGGCATGGCCTGTAATAAGAAAGATGGCTGATATTACCCCCCACAAAATTAGGGATGCAAAACATATCCATACCGCAGACCTGTAATAAAATGTTATTTTAAATAGTATTTTAATAAGCTTTGTCACTAAAGTTCATTTGCATATTGTCATGGGTTTTTTAGTTCTTTGTTATTAATTTAATACTCTGCCCCTATTTGCCCTAATCTTATTAGATGACTGAGTACTTACGCTAAGCATCTGCAGCTACAGTTAAAATCTTATCAATATACTCCAAAACGTCAAATTTTCTCAATTGGTATTGAAATTAAGTTGGATTTTAGTCGATAATTTGTTACGCAAATTATACTTCCCTAGGTTGAACTACTGTTAACTGCTTTCGTTAATAAACATATCTGAATTTTTACTCAAATATATATAGATAGACAGACTATTCACTGTACAGTCTAAACCTCAAAACTCTTAAAAGGTTAATTATTAAATAACGTTCTTCTTAGTACATAGGTGGAAATATTATCAAATACTCAAAATTATCCCTATTACCTAACCTAACGAGTTAAGCCGAGTAGCAAACAATCCCCAAGAGCTTAGGAAATCATCGATTAATTTTCAGTGAGATACGTAATATGGTGTACGTAAAGAGTACTTACACTTGTAGAGTGCGCTTGCCATGGTCTCTGGCGTAGCCGCAGCCACACATCATAGCGAAAATTACAAGGAGCATGATAAAGCCGAATAAGATGATACATGCTGAAATAATATAAAACTAAATGAACCAAACATTTTCTGAAACAAATCTAATGAGAGATAAAGTATGGTGTATACCATTGTTGTAAAGACGTTAATTGAACCTTCCTCCTTAATTTTTATGGTTCCCCAACCAAAAAGAAAGACGGAATCCTCATAAGCTTGTTCGTCCAGTTCGTTTGTCCGTACGTATTAATTAAAATAGGGTTGGATAACCTTATCATACCCTTTTTTGGTATTTACTTACCCAACATCAGGGTCCATCTCCAAAAGTCATATTTCTGTACTCGATCCAAGCTGGACTCAATTCTTCTGGACACTAAGTGCAGACCAGCTGTTAGGTGACGAACTATATCGTTCAAAACGTTTGAAGATTCGTGGACTGATTGGCGTCGAGTTTCTATGTCTTTGAGGATATCTGGAAGTTAAATTCAGATTAGTGGAATGGTCAAGACTAAAGTAAAAATCATGAAGAGATGAATTAAGAAGGTGCTTTAGAAGTAGAAAACGGTTATTAGTGGTATGTAATTTTAATGTCATAGCCGCATAAGGGTAAGTTCATGAATTTTTCTAAAAAGGTGCTAGCGAAATAAAGCAGACCAACACAAAAACTTTTTCTATGGGACCATCATCGAAATCGCAAAAAAGAAACACTTTTCCATAATAAATCAGCTGACATTTATTTTTATTGGAAAGTAAAAAAAAAAGATTCAACGTTGGTCTCATAAAAAAACTTATTGTATTGGAGCATCAGAATCATTACCGACATAAGTTTGCGTTATTTCAATACTTGTTTAATTACTGCATCGATACTATCTTTTAATGGCCAACCTTTCATACCTAGACAGTCTGAGCGACAAGAGCGACAGTCTCAGTCAGACAACTGTTTTCAGTAAAAGCTTTGTATATTTACCTAAAATATTAATGCTTTAGTAATCTTAAGTACTTACTAACCTTTCCTAGCCTTATTAGGTAAACTTAAGTACTAACCTTTTCTAGCCTGGACAGTCTGAGTAGCGATGGCGGCCGGCAAAGTTCGAAACTCTTGTCGCGCGGTCGAAATGGCTCGGGTCAGATTATGGACGCCCAAGGTCCGAAGGTCTAGTAATTGTTTCTCGTGGAGTATCTGTGAAAATATTAATTAACAGTTGTTGATGATTCCCTCCAGCTTAGTGGTTAGGAAACCTCTTTGGAGTTTTGAGTTTAAAGGGATTTAACTATCAACTTTTTAAAATTTGTAATGACTTTTAAGTTAAGTTATTTTTTTATGTCACAGCCAACAGTCGAATAAGCCATTAAGTTAAATGGCAAGCCCGTTGAATACTACATTTTACACACATTTTCCACTTTCATTGTGCATTCTATTTTATAATGTCACGATATAACGCCTAAACGAATTAGAAGCCATCATTATACATCAATTTAAGCGCAAATCGTAACATTTAACAAACCGTTTATAATGGTTTAATATTAATTGAACACTTAATTGATATGAATACAGATGAATGCCTTTACAACTATTGGGTTGACCAACCGGCCACTTGCTAATTCACCCCGAATAAGACAATCAATTACTACCCTACCCTCCTAATTGGAACCACTTACTAGTTCAAACTTAATTTGCATTTCCAAAGAGTTAGTGTTGATGGTGTCGCAAAGCGGTGTATCCTTGATATTGCAGAATTTCTTTAAGTTGTCCAGTTGACGAGCTAGGTCTTTAATTCTGTCCGATGCTGCCGCGGCTAAGGCACCAGCTTTCATGCTGACGTCACGCAGCGAGGATATCTTTGTGGAGAGATCTTCGCTTTCTAAAAAAAACAAATGAATGAACATGTTAATTAAAATAGATGTTATAAAGGGGTCGTAGATTTGTTTAATCGTATCTGTCTGTAATACAGTATCTTTTTTACTTGGCCACCATCTCAATGAAGAAATGAATCGATACTACTTACTTGAAGTTGAGATTTATTTAGAAAAATAAACAATTGGTAAGGATCAAAAAAGTCGGTTGGAAAATAGGTCAGACAGAAATAAAATTCAGTTTCATGTTTGGCTGTACAGCAAAGCTGTGAAAGCACCTAAGTAATATCAATATTTTATAAGTATTTTCTGAAGTTTAGAAGGTCAGTTTCTGTTACAGGATACATTAAACTAAAAGTAGAAAAATAAAGTTTACAATTTTACATTATGAAATTGACGACCTTATCATACGTAGCATAAATTGTTATGAAACTTCGAGGACTCCCTTACATTTCTTAATTTAAAGGAACTTCTAGTTGTTCCGTTGTTCGAATGAACGTATCCGTTACAGCTTCAAAGAAAATAAGGCAAAGTTGCTAACTTGTTGAATCAAACACGAGTTTTGTTTAAGTATAACACGCAACATTTAAAAGACCCTAATGAAATTGACGCTCTCATCTTTTGACGAAACATAATTAATTTTCCGAGGCTTTATGTTATTTACTGCATTATAAGATACATTAGGCTTATTAATGTTTAAGAAATTTTATGAAATTGATTTGATGTAAGTACTTAAATCGTAAGAAAATAATTGTACATTTGTATTTTGGCTCTAAGGTGCTTAAAACAGTCTCGTACAATAAAAATTATATATAGGTACCATATACAATAGGTAGCCTTAAACGAAAACTATTGGACACATTTCAGTTTTAGTTTTGTTTTGAATTTATTGCATTACTATGCTGTGCTCGCAACTTCGTTCGCGTAGACTACAGGGTGTTTGGTGTGATACATACATAAATACTTAATAAATAAATAAATAACAATATATAGAAATAGATCCCACAGGAACATTAAGCCGGGATTAAATATATCCAGATCATATTCTATATGTGTGCAAAATTTCATCCAAATCCATTCTGCGCGTAATTAAGTCACAAACATCACAACAATCTGTATATGCATTTTTAATTTTTCACATTCTAAGTAATGGATGAGATCAGTATAAATATGATTTACATACTTACTTTAAAAGATATATATTTACGGACGCAATCAGGGACGAAAAATGATAATAAAGTCTCAATTATCGTTTTTGCTCTTTCAATAATTGTCTTCATTCGTATTGATTTTAGTATTACAGATTTTTCTTGTAAATTTTAAGTTCCATTAAAGTTAAGTTTCGTCGTTAAGTGCAGTAAGTAAAATTATTTTTGGCAAGTGAATTGCTTTAGTAGGCTCTGCTCTGCTCCCCAATAATTTAAATTCATATGTGAAGTATATCTATAAAAGTTATGTTTAAATAAAATTAATTTTGGAAAATAAAGTATTGAATACTATTATTAGCACTGAAAATATGTGACCCTAAGTTAAAGAAAATTTCAAAATCGGTTTATCAGTATTGCAGATCCATTTTTCCCGCGTAAGTTCTGTTCCCTCGGGAATTTCGGGAAATAACATACTCTTTGTCACTCCGAAAATTGAGACGAAAATATTGATATATTATACTTTAATATCCGTTAAACGGTTTAGGCTGTAGGGCGTGCCAAAGAAATAGACATACATACATACGCTCGAAAAACATAGCCCTCGTTTGGCATTCGGGTAATAAGTTCCTGATCTAACCAAATGTATTTCTGTGAAGAAGCACTCATCCATACACTCAACATTTCAAATTGCAAGTGTTTTTAAAAGTTTAGTTTTGCTTTTGAAGAATTTGAACTTGAATTAAGTAAAATGAGGAAAACTGTTATCCTCCATTTTCAAAATGAGTAAATGGAATTAATACAAAACACGAAGATAAAACGATAAACTTGGCCAAACAAATTGAATTTACTTAGTAAGGTTTCAATTAAAGTTTAATTCCTCTGTCTAACAATGATTCTACTTTATAATTGTCCTGGCCTTTCAACGGTGCCCGAGATAACTACGAGTATATCCACTTTAATTGTAATGAAACAGCCTAAGGGATTTCAATGTCTTAATATTCAAATGTCTATTATATTATCTACTTTATTGAAAAGCTTGTTACCTGTTTGCGCGTTTGTTATTTTAGATGTTGATTTCTTTAGACTTAATTACTAAAATAAGATAAACCTAACGTGAATCGTTTAACTAAGTTTTTTTTATTTTGTTTAATAATATACTTAACTCCTATTATAACTTAAAATTTGCTCGTGATTTGCCAAGCCAATGTAACACAATCATCTTTGCTATAATGGTTTAATATTGCGATAACGTATTGTTTCCGTTATATTCTACTAATATTATAAATGCGATAGTTCGTAAGTATGGATGTTTGTTACTCTTACTCTTAAATTTTCTTGTGGTATATATTAAATAAACTAAAGACCACGCGAGCGAAGACGCGGGCAACAGCTAGTTTACTAAAATACAAGATCTGCATGGTTTAAGGCTGTTTATTGTTGGCTACTGCTGATAAAACCGCCTAAAATAACGTTTTCTTTTAAATTAATGTTTATTTACTTTGTATACGAGTATTTTGGTGTGCAATAAAGAGCATTAATCGATCTTTACATCCGATGCAAGCAAAGGTATATTAAATACGCGTTCCTATGTGTGAGACTCATCAAAACTGGAAGGTTTTACTAGCAGCCATAGAAGAGTTTCACTATCCATTGAGTTGTCATCTGATGATGATGATACTGATATTAAAAGTTCAAATAAGTAGATAACATTGCCTTCCATGATTTAAATACATATTAAGTAACCTAAAGTACTTTAATAAGTCTATAAATTACCTGTAATAATATCAGCCAAGGAGTCGAAAACTAATTCAATGCCGCTCTCTGAAGCGATAGCTTGCTGTATAGGCTCTCCCAACAAAATCTCGATATCTGCAAATAAATTAAACGAACCATAAATCAACACTAATGAATCATGAATCACAATATTCGAAAATTTGTTATTCTGTCTCAATATACTTTGAGATAATACTCTTCTCTAACTTATTTACTTTGTCAAAACAAAGTGTTAACGATGTTAATCATTTGATCTTACTGACATTTTGAATGTCAGATGGTATTTTTGGATTTTGATACTCAATCATGCTTTATAATGGCTAAACAGATAAACACATTTCGCGTCATGATAATATTGATCCAGCTTAACATACCTATTATAATTTTTATTCCGATTTTGTGGCCATAAGATGATTTCCCTTGTTGGCTTAATTCTGATGTGTTCGCAGACGAAGTCGCAGGCAGATGCTAGTATATACATATTTAGAATAAAATTTACCCAGATCTACATTTCTATTGTTAAAAAGAGTTTCACAATAGTTTGTGATTCAGTCAAAAATGATATATTATTCGGAATTTTCAAAATTAACAGCACCTATTTCATATATGAATAACGAATTGGTAACAAAAGTCTCATCTAGAAATAGAACAAGTGGGAAAATACTCCGTCTTCCCGAACGGTCCAGTCCAGTGCTTGACCATTATTTATGTGCGCGATAACACAATACCGTATTCCATCAATGTGTTTGCTCGCGGACACTGGGTCTCTCGGGATTATGACAATGCCTTACCTTTATAGGGTTGACACTGTTTATATTCAACTGTCTGACTGAACTGACACTGTCTATTTTGGAAATTCTATAGCAAGAATACATTTTACATGCACCTATGTGTGTGACATTTTCTACTGGGGTCGTGTCAAAGTAAGTTGTATGTAGAGACAATTATTATCCTTTGGCAACTCGTATGAATGCATTTTTTCGATGCTAGAAAAAATATGAAAAGTTTGCTATTAAATTTCTGCATTCATAATAAGTATATGAAGCTATGTATTATGTTTAGTAATATTATGATTTAAAGCAACAACGCGAAACTTAATTTTGATTAGTATGTAAATCGAGACGTGCAAGATTAATATATTGAGTTTACTATACTCACTTGTCAGATGATGAGATGATTGAAATCGCATCAGATTTTATGCATTTCACTAGATAAGACTAGTGATAAAATCTTTGATATCCATGACCTGATTCAGAATTGCTATGACAAAACTATGCTTTCCTATGTACTTATGTTATACGTACGCTTCCATGATCCTGAATACGGCAAGTCTAGATAATACGTTTGAAGTCATACCTTATTATCGGAATATGTATTCTACAATGTTTTCCCACATCGTTAATCAGGTCGTATCATGTCGTATCATGTCGTATCAGATCGTATAAGGTCTGTGAATAGTGTCAGATTCCACTATTTACAAAATCATGACCTGTATCCTGCAGATCAAGAAAGAGTGAGCACTAGGTAACCCTAATCAGAGGGCGTTCCTCTTACCAGGGTATAGGGGACAAGCTCGTTAGTCCAACATAGGTGGAAAATCAAACCACTTTGATATGCGGAGTGGGTATTTTCTTTGCACCGCTAGTTTCGTTGAATAGGGTCCAGGGATAGTAGCGTACTGTTTGTTGCGATTGTATTATTAATGTTTCTTTGTAGGTTTCATAAAAATAAAAATTACTAAAGCAACAGGATAAGTATGTTTTATCTGACTAAGATGTAATAAAAATCCAAAATGTATTATTTAAAACCAAGTAATCTAATAAAAAACTGGATTTTAATGAAGTTTCGCATTATCACAGCACCAATATAGAAAAAATAGTTTTTTACCTGAATGACCGCGAATCGAACCCAGAGATAGCAAGTCAAGGCACCAAGTCTAGCGTGCTCGCCTTTCGGCTGCAGAAGTGGCGTGGTACAGTCACGAGATAAATAGATGCATTTTCATTGGAATTTAAACCTAATTGCAACGAAATGAGTTACGAAGTGGGTATTTTGTCTCGTGACTGTACATGATAGTTATCCCGATTTAGTTATCCCCAATGGACTTACTTTTCATGTCCTCCTTAAACGCGTGCAGAAGTAGATCAACGGGCGGCGCGAGGCTATGGTGCAACTCCCGCGCAGCCGCCACGAGCCACGCTGACACGTCGGCGCAAGCGCATTGTATCACGTTGCTGCTTTCCATAGCAGCGGAGTGAGCTTGCTCGTTGCTGACAGCCATTCCTGATATTAGGACACTGAATAAAAGAAGAAGATAATGATTGTCGAAAATATCACCAGCTGATTGTGGTCTCGAAGCAGTGGTAGAGCTAAGTTATATTTTAGGACGTGTAGTGCATGGAAGTGAGCCTATATTGATATAATTTAATTTCTGAATAATAATTTAATTTAACTTAATTTCATTATGAGTATGCAATTAAGACATCATGCCTTTGTTCTCATTGTATCAGATTTCAGCATATACGCTGAACGTTTTCTTTGGATAACAAAGATTGGTGCTGTGACCCGGTGTTTTGCCTCGACCACAAGCTTGTCATTCCTGGTTGAGTCAATTTAGGGGAAAACTTTTTATAAATTGTTCTAGGTATACTAAGTAGGTACCTACGTCAGGGTGTAATGGCAGATCATCCGGGTAGAAAAAAATGTTGTCTGGTAGGCTCTTACTTTTTACTTCGAGACCATTTCTATTAAGTTTTTTATCAGCCATATTTAAATCTATTTATTGTCAGGGAAAACTTTCTCCATCATAAACGGCATGATTTGTAAATCATTTAAAGGCTAAGGTGCGAAATTTGTTCGCAAATTCATGTTTTGATTTCGTATGAACATTATTTTCGTACATCATCCAATCTTAGAGCTATTTATTATACTGAAAGCCAAGACGTTAGAAGAAAGTTTTCTGCGAAAACTTAATATTGATGGTTCATCACTCTAGAATAAGTAAGATCACGATTTCAGAAAAACAAATATAAGTGTGCAGCCACACAATGTGTAAATAAACAAAGCCGCATCTTAGTCTTAAAAATTCACCATCGATTGCTGGATTCAATTATTACTTTTTTATTTAAAAAATAAGATGCGTCACTTTTTTATACTCAGTATAGGCACAGAGTTAGTATTATACTTGTAGGCAACAATCAAAACGCGGCCATTTCATGCTATTAAGATGTTAAAATCACGCAAAAAAGAATGGGATCGAAAATAGCGACAGCTGTTTGTATGTATCTCTGGCTCTCTTTTGTGTGAGAGTATAGGATGTGCTGATTATTTTCTTTGTTGGAGCAGATTCTACGCAATCTATGACTAAACATATACCTTTTTGTTGCAATCAACGATGAGGTAATTTTAACCCGTTCTTTTTAATAGCAAAACAAAAGTTATAAATCAAAATCATAGAATTCTCTGATCTGAGATCAAAATGGACGATATGTTATTATCACACTAAATAAATAGCTTGTTAATTTCTTCTGACGGCGATCCAATAAGGCCCAATCAACTTTCGCAAGTTCCGAGGGAAAAGAAAATTACTAAATTCATCTAAAATTATTCACCCGTCGAGCGATAAACATCAGCAATGTACCTTTCGCCTTCTAGATATTTCCACAGAATTACTTTCATTGGAGCTTGTTTACGATCTAATCTCACTGGGTAAACAATTTATTTTTTACTTTTAACAGGATAAGATGAATCTTTGAAACCGTTATGCTTTTCTAATTCTTTAGCCTAAGCCTTCTTTCGCCTAAAACGAATTAATTATGTTTAAATAAATCACTGACTCAAAAAGCAACGAAATATTTGTAAATCTGCTATATTTCGACACTTTATTTGTATTACTTTGTATATTTCTCTTTTGTCTTAATCACCTGCTTTCTATAAGTATTTTTTAGCAGGTAGCAGGAAAAAAAACGTATGAAATTGCCGTTCAGTATCAAAAAAGTGAAATGAAATTATTATTTTATCAATCGAAGTATGGGCCATTGTTATCGATATCATTCGATACACTTCCGCTATTTTATAAGCAGATCATTGAACCTTTTGGAAAAAATCCTGGGAGCGAGTATATGACTGCCTCATCAGATTTGAATTTTTTTCCTTGTAAATAATGTTATCCAAATTTTGAAAAAAGTGGTAATCGGTTGGGGCAAGATCTGGAGAGTATGGTGGGTGACGCAGAGGTTTCAGTCACAGCTCCTCTAACTTGGCGATCGTTTGATGTGCAGTGTGTGGTCTAGCGGTATCCTGAAGGAGCAGTGGGCTAGTGCAATTCACCAGTCTCGGTTGTTTAATGGCGAGCTTTTCCATCATTGTTTGCAATTGTTGAAAATATTGTTTGCAATTGTATGCAGTAATCGTCTGGCCAGATCTCAAGAAGCTGTAGTGGATAACACTAGCACTGGTCCACGAAACACTAACCAGAATCTCGTTTTTGGTCAGTTTTCGCTTAGGGCTTGCCCTAGGTTTTGCCAGTTCTCCAGGGCTAGGCCATTGTAATGATCGCTTCCGGTTGTCGTACAGGATCCATTTCTCATCACAAGTTACGATACGGTTCAAAATCCCCTCATTATCCTTACGATTGAGCAAAGAAGCGCAGCAAGCGACGCGTGTTTGTTAGTTGCTTCAGTCAATTCGTGCGGTACCCACTTTTCGAGTTTTCGACCCAGTTTCGAAAGTTCGAATCGTTTCTGCAGCATTGGTGCCACGATGGAACTCGCATTCGTAAATACCACGATCATCTTCAATTTGTCCATAGTTGTTGTTATAGCAATGTTGAAGCTCAATTATGAGATATGAAAAAAAATGAATTGCGAATTTTAGAACAATGTTTTTCTGGCTTTTTTTCGAAATAAATTCCTAATCGAACGAATTCCGTATCAAACGCAAGATAAGTATTGAATATCGGCAATTTCTTAGGTAAGGTCCTAATACTTTGTTAACATTGCATATGGATCTTGGTTAGAATTATCGTCCCGATTGGTATAGTGGCACGGTAATTGGCTTCGAACGTAAAGGGTTCCGATTTCGATTCCTTGTTCGGGTTAGTTCAGGAATCGATCGATTCGACATAGCTAGCACTGGAGGATGCCTCTTGCAAAAAAAAAATACTGATACGTCATAAGACATTGAACATTAGAATTGTGTGTCGTCGGATGCATATTATACTTTTATTTCCATAAATGTATTAAAAACAATATAATTATGCTGTTAAATTAGCTCAAAATATTTGTCATGCGAAAACTTCGAGTGCTCACAATTAATTAGAGCTCAGTGTCATCCGAAAGTGCTCAAAAGAGAAACTAATGTGAAGTTGTGTCTCGGCACTTAAATGGAGTTTTCCTAACTCCGCAACATGAGGAAGTTGGTAATACCAAGTTGTGTTGTTTTAAAATTAATTACAACGATGTTTGTGAAATGACAACTTTTTATTACGAGGTTTGAAATTTTAAGATGGATTTCAGAGTTTAATTAATTTTTGGTTTAGATTCGATTTAACTTACCAACCAACTTAATTTTATTAGTGAAAGTTAAAGTTTAACTTTCAAAGTAATAACCTAATTTATTCACATGTTCTTTTTGATTCCTTATAACTTTATCCATAGAAAAATTCGGTATCGTAAAAGAATGTGTTTGTTAAAATAAAAAATAATTATGTAGTAGGTATACGAGTTTTACTAAATACAATATTTAATAAAGGTAAATATTTTCTAGCATTATAGACAGCGCCGTTTAGTAGCTATTGATTTATGAAATATCTGGTTGAGACTAGACCTTTTTAGATAGGGAGATGATTAATACTCGTTACTAAATAAATTAATAGAGTTGGCCTAGAAAATACGGGCTTTGAAGAAAGAGATTTTTACCATACAGTGAGACTTAACAGAGCAAGTAATAATAATAATAATATTTATCATCAAGACTTAATCGGTCATTTATCTCCTTTTAATACCTGCTTAAAAGCAGCTAAAGCCAACCAGCAAAACATTCACTTCACTTATAAAAGACAAAATCGTATTTTACACTTACCAACAAAGCAGCACAACGAACAACGTCATAACTACGAGAACGCGGTCGTTGCAATCTGACTCTTCTGCCTCAGGGAACAGAGCTCCAGTTTCAGTTTCATCGTCGCACCGGGATCGAGAGAAAAGCGACAATGTTCCCAGGATAAAAAGATAGGATGGTATCACTAAGGCTACGCAGCCAAATGCTATTATAAAAGCCAGGAATGTGGATTCCACTTTTATCGACTGAAACAAAAGAGTACATTTTTATTTTCAAGGGGAAACAATTATTTTAGGAACTCTTACAACTACAAATAGTTATAAGTGTCCATTACCAGTATTTTTGTCTTAATGAATCTTGAATGTAACAACTAAGTACAGTCTTTTGTGATCGGGTCAATGTGGAAAACGAACTTTTCTATATTATCTCGTGTCTGGGTGTTGTGGTACCGTCGTTTCTATTTTCTATATCACAAGTGCTTTAGCTACTTTCTTTAGGATCAGAACAATGTATGTGATTTTGTCCAAATATTTAATATGTATTGAATATTATTTTGTTTCACTGGACCAACGGAAATATGGCTTTTCGGAATGTCATTCACTTTCGTCGTTATGTCACATATCTATCACTAACTAACAAAGACTTAAATGTGCGATAAAAATACGGAACAAAAATATTTCGTGTGAAAAATTAATAAAGGTCACAAAATTTATTTATCTCAACTTTATGTTTAATAGAATTAGGAAACGTGGTTTTCCTTCTGAGAATACCTACCAAAGTGTTAAATGGCTAGTCCACTAACTTTGGGAGACATTTTGTTGTCTACATCTTCTGAGTTTTCCCGGATTTTCAATATTGAGTCCTATTTCATAAGCCGTAAGGTGAGTAAGCGACGTTGCTGGCGAGACTAATGCGTGAACATGATCGGGTTACAAGGAAGCGATTCTTTTAAAACGTCAATGCGTCCGTCGAACAATTGACAGGCAACTGCGATGTTGGGGGTGAAATGTGGTGTAATATCTCATTTGCCGTTCCCAAATTATAACGATGGTGATTGTTTTGATCGGAATAAATCAGGAGGGTGTTTTTGTTTCTGTTATTATGTCCATTTTTCTGTCTGTCTATCCAGTAATTTTATAATTAAGTTCAGTCTCATATAGAGGAGACTGGAAAAACAATTTAGAACTATCAATCCGATTGAAATTTTTGGCTAAAAAATCTTACAGCTCCAGGCCAGAATCAAAACTATAATATCGTTTTGCTATTCAGGCGACTACTCTTACAACTATGCCAGGATAGTAATCGACCTGTCAAGTTAATATCAGCAAGCATTTTCGAATAAACGTTTCGGCAATTTATATTATAATATGTTTTTGTGATTTTCCTAAGAAGCGTTTTCTTAGTAATTTATCAGTGACGCAAAGTCAATACTTGCTATAACGCTATGACATTTACCTATGAACTACATTTTTCATCGGTTTGCTAGGCAAACAGAAATAATTCATAAATATGATATGTGCTAAAGTAAAGCTATGTTAAATGATAAATATCTTCTTAATACATAATAATATTAAAAATTGTTATGGTTATTGGCTTGTCGAAGGTGGTTGGGATAATCAGCCCGGCACTCGTATACTTAGTAGGTAAATATGTAGGTATGTCAATCAAAAAACAACTTTTTAAATAGATTATTTTAAATTGACGACCGAAGTAGTAATGTTTTCAATAAAGACTTGTCTCAATGGTTTATCAGTTATTTTTTATGTTATACCCTTATTTATAAATTTTTACGTTGATATTGTTTTCAACTGCTGTTCTATTTGATACTGACCAGTCTTCATTTCCTTTCAAAATTATGTACGTGGAAAATACCAAAACAAAATTTCAGACAAAAAATAAAGCAGTCTACACTAGCAAATTCCAATCGCTACAAACTTAACTAAGAAATCACTGTTACCTGAATAAAAGAGTAAGGAAAAGTAAACTTTCCCCAAACAATGTCCTTGATAAGACCTATACATAACAAATGATAGTTCTGGTATAACAGTGCACTTTTAATATAAAAGCAATAAAATAATAGTAGCATTTTCGTCATTTTTAAAATAAACCGTTTTATCACAACGTGCGCGCAAAATATTTATTGAGCAGATGAGTTTGCAAACAAGAATCAAGTTGACTTACTGAAGCCAATCATATAGAAGACATCATCTAAAAAAATAACAAAAAAAAAAAAAACTACAACATCTGTCGAATTGAGAACCTCCTCCTTTTTTGAAGTCGGTTAATAAAGTGTTGTTTCTTTTAGGTCAATGCACCCAAAAATCAATAATTTAAGATCTAGTTGCATAACCTTAAATCTAATTTCCCCTAAATATAGAGTTAGCGTGAACATGGCATACAACGTTATTTCATAAAACATATAACTAATAACATAGACGACTCTCTTGACCTAGTGCAATGGTTTGCGCTACGGCCCTCAAAATTAAGAGGTCGTGGTTTGAAATCCAGCAATTAGCAACAGCTTGTTTGATGAGCAATTGTCACATAATTTTTAACCGACTTCAAAAAGGAGGATTTTTTAGTTTGTTACGCGATAACGCCGTCAATTATGGACCGATTTCAATTTATTTTTTGGTTGCCGTGTAGAAAAGGGTGCGCAGGACTTTTAAAAAAATGACGAAAAATTTACCTTTTATAACACCTTATTTTTATCATTCCATTGGACGGGGCTCCATAGAGGACCAACATTAGTTACGAATTAACACATTTTAACTCTCAATGGCTGGCACCGACTTCAAAAAGTACTGATTAGGTATGTTATAGCCAATATTATTTTTCGCTTTTTAGTTTCATTTTGAAGTCGGTTTTAGTTTTTTATAAAACTTATTTTATTACTTTTGTATAGATACATGTCTGTTTATCTAGCCACCATAGTTATAATGGTCAAGATGACTGGTCTGAATACTTATGACAGCTGTGCAAGCAAATCTAAAATAATATGTGAAAATAATTTAAATTCCAGATTAAATTATGGGAAAAAAATCAAACTTTCCGCATGACAACCGGGTCGCTATTGCATTGCAGATTTCAAAGCCGATTCTCTGAATTCATTACTGCTTTGACGCGGTGCAACTGAACGTGCAATATAGGCATAATTGCATGATTACTTTACTTTCGAGTGCTGTCATTTTGGTCGTATATGAAAAAAATAATTAAGGTAACTTGTAGGCTTTTAATGTTATTATATACACAAATCCGTTTCTATCTGTATGTGGCTAGACGCACAGTTTTAAATTTTTTGTTTTTAGCAATTCCATTCAAGGTTTAATAAAAGCATAAATAACACTTGAAAAAAACCATTGACTTCAGGTGGAACTCGATCCCACGTCCCATCCCACGCATGCCGGGCGAGTGCTTTACCAACTAAGCTACCGAGAAAGTCACGTGACACGATGAATCTCTGATCTGCGTTTCAGATCAGAGATTCAAACCGGGACACATCACGGTGCTTTCTTAAAACTAACTTTAATGTGAGATAATCATTAAATTGATGCTGAAATACATTAAAAATAATGTTAGTTTAGTGAATAAAATCTTAATTGGATTAAAATAAATCCAAAAGTTCGCTCACCTACGGGAAAGTCAAAAGGGTAGATCACCGTGAAAAACTCCGACATAAAAGCGAACGGATGAAAGCCTTCCTCCAGCTTAAGCGCCGGAATCAAATAGGTTTCCCTCTGAGGAAGGCCGCTAAATCTTATTTTACCCCTGTCCTTCGCTTCGAACCAATCTTCAGTATAACTCGCTTTTATACTAATTTCCGTTACAACTGGCTTTTGCGTTGCGTTCAGAATTCCTTCGGACTCTTTAAATACTTCTCTCGTTATTGGTATTATTTTTACAGTTGGTGTAAAATTTGCGAGGGTTAAAGTTAATTCAGTTGTAGTCGTCGGTGTTTCAGACATTTTTTTTAACAAAATAGATTCTTTTTGTTGCCGTCTCTCTTCACTTCTTACACTTTTTAAACTGTCTAATTTTGTTAGCCATGGTTTTATAGTCTCAGTTAAGTTGGTTCCATCTGCATCCCTTTTGTTGTAAGATCCGCCAAGCTCCTCACTTCCTTCTACTTGAAAATCACTACTAGCTACTTCCATGTCATCTGAGGCTTTCACAATGTTCTTCTGGTTATCCTTATAAGTCGTCTCAAAACAAGAATCCCAAACTAAAGGCAACGGCTCTTTAATAACATCGTCGGCTAATCTTTTTGTGTCATTTTCGTCTTTATTTTTCTCGTCGTTCCCATCAAATAAAAGTAATTCAACGTTTCCTCGTTCGGCGTCGTCAGGGTTTTTATCTTTTTTATAATAAATTGTCGGAATTGCTTGGAAATTTTCCTCTGGTTCATCTTTGCCAAGCGCAATGCCGCCGATGCTGTTTAGATTGTTTCCGGAGCCTGCGGCCGGATCCGGCGTCGTCCGGATTTGTCGGATTTGCAAGGCAAAAATCGTATCTGTGGAGACCTCTAATGTAGTAAGGGTGCTCGAGCTTACGGCGACACTTGCTTGTGTTAAGCTGGCTAGCAAAATTACTGATGCTAGAGTAGCCGCGGCCATAATGTACACATATTTTATAAAGCGTGTGGTGACCGATAATATCGACTGCGGACTGTCGGGCGGGACGTCGGTCAGAGGATTTGTGGCACTTTGTAGTCTGCCCTGCTACGTTGCACAATCGTATCACGGCTACGCTGTGCCTTTACTGGATTATAAGGAGTATGTAATATGACTACTTGTACGTGTGGCGGTTGTTTTGTATAACGTTTAATTGTAAACATTTATAACTGACCTCATTAATTAACTTTAACCGTAGAAGTGTAAATACTGAAATAAGTAGGCCTATAGTACGTCTTTTTGAAAATACAGCAAATATTCGTTAAACTTTAATTTAATAAATATGTAGGTAACTTCTTAAATTTAACTAGGCATAAAAACATTGAAATAATTGTAATAAGATGTATTCCTGAGAAATAAAAATCAATTGACTTTTCATCGCTTGCTTGTTAAATTTTTACATGCGATGGAAGGATGATCCCTATGGAGTTTATAAACGAACCTTTTAATGTTTGTTTCTTGGGATTACCGGGATTAGGGGTATACAACTTACAAGTAGATAATCCAGGGTCTACTTAGCGACCAGCATATGTCAGATGTTCAGAAAATGTCAGGAAGTATTATAATACTTAACCATATGCGTGTCGTTAGAAATGAATACCAACCAACTTTTATGGATTCATGAACATTCCAAGGTTTAACAGCTAACGTCAATAATTATTATTTAAAGGTTTTATCGTATAGTAATCACTTTAATGAAAATGTAAATGTAATGTATATAAGTCAGACTATAATTTTTTTAACATAGAAAACACCAACTAAAGACGTTAAACCAAAACCACCAACGCAGACTTTACGTTTACTTGGCGTATTCTCTAGTTTTGAGTAGGTACTCTGCATACACAAAGACAAATTTTGAAGCAGTTACCGATCGGATTTTCTCAATCTAGTACCTAGGACTTATCTGAATAATTCATTTCTCGCTACGCAGCGACGGATCGCATTTGCGATGCATTCTTGCATTATTTACGACTTTGCGCCCGTCGCTTTGCGTAAATCTGTTTTCTGTTGATTTTGCACATTTTAGAAGTCATGTATGAGGGTGAAGACCGTGTGTTACGGTGTATTCTGTTTGATCGACGAATAAAATAGCAAATTAACAACAAAATTTCGACAAATAAACCATTTTTTTTTTAAATATGCATTTTTTATGTGGCATCACGATTACTATTTATTACCTGTATTACGCAAATACAAAAAACGTTTGGCTTAATTTGGACCTTTCTAACTAAACCGTTAAAAAAAGTAGCCCCTTAGCTAGGATTAGGCAGTTCATCTGTGTTGAGGAATCTCAACACAGATGAAATTATAAATGTTTTTTTTTTATTAAACCTTACAATGCAGCTGCTTGCATTAAACCTTGTGTGCGACATGTGACAGCAATTTGAATACCGTAAACACGCGGCAGGTCTCAACCATTCCTAAGCATTCTCGCAAAAACACCAAGAAGGTCTGAACAGCCAGGCGACCATTCAAAGAAATATAGTCAGTAAAGGCAAAGACTTAAAAGGGTTCACGCGAGTTTGTCGCGTGGCAACGAAAACGAGGGCGCCGGGTTATATGTGTGTTGTGTCAACATAGGTCTTTTCTTTCGGCCGCGGTTTTCCGAGATTTTTTTTAAAGGTAAATTGACTAGTAGCAGGTGCCTGAAGGGAAGCGGGTCAGCGGGTCTCAGCCATGTCATGTTCATGTGTCACCAGGGACGGATTTCGGCTGAAATTTTAATGGAGCGCCAGTTTGTATTTGGGTTATTGCACGTAATTCTAGAAATTATTTTTTACATGTTAAAAGTTATTTTTTACATGTTTGATATAATTAAATAATACTCACATTTACGTTATTAGGTACTTCTTTGCCCTAATTGGCTTTATTTATTGCCGAATCTATAATTTGTAAAATATACCTATAGCCTACCTATATAAAATATACCTAGCTTTTTATAAATTGCTAGAAAATATTTACCCTGGGAATGTGTTTTAATCAAATCAGTGGAGAACAAATATTATTATTCAAGGAGTCAAGAATATTCATTCATTTGACTTCTCAAACAAATTCAATCTACTATTTGGTAATTTTAAAAGTCAAATATAGGCAAATTTTCAAAAATGACATAGAACGAAAAAGGAACGGAAAGTTGTGCAGAAGGTGACAAGGTGACATGGTCTTTACGGAACACTCTGTTTAAGTTTTTACATTAAAAGTTAGTTTTTTTGATAAAATTATATCACGTTAAATTGTAGTGTGGAAAACGATACTGTTTTAATACTTTTCATGACAATCGTGTTTTCATCCCCAAACACGGTCCGGCCCTGTCCTCGGATATTCTATTAATTATCGCGTCAACTGGAGCGCGGCTCATCTTCGAGGTGGCCAGCCTATTGCCTGCTACTTTCAGTTTCTGAACCTAGACTACTTACTACTTTGATCTAAACTACTTATGCCTGAACTAGTTTTTGATGCACCTTGTAAGTAGAATATCTTTAATCCATGCTTTAATTAGCTTAGGAGATACGATACCATCCGTAGGTTAATAATAACATACACTTTATAAATAAAACCTAGTAATCTACTAACCTTCTAAGAACAAAATGGTTATTTAAATACCGTTCATAATTAAATGCAGGCAAAATAAGGCACAATTAATTAAATATCCTAAATATAGGGATTTTGTCTGGGGATACTTTTTTTTTTCAGCTGATTGGTATGTTACATATTTTAATTTGTTTCCAAACATTTCTTTTTCTTTTTAAATTAATCATTGCATGCACGACAAAAATGAAACAGAATGTGACGACAGTGATAAGTGCTATCATTAAAAGTTACAACTTCTTCAATTGAAATTAACTCGGCGCGCGGACGGTCTTAAGGGTCCTTTGAAGATCTGTTAAAAATCTAAGAAATCCTTCAAACTCGCAACTCATAAAAAAATAAACTACCTATAACGGAGATAAAAACTGACAGGCATGTTTGAGAGTACTATTGATGCGCATGTAATATTAATTTCAACTTTGTAGCTAAACGCGTGAGGCAACGAGTGATCCTAGGGATCCTTTTTATCTTTTAAGGTACGGAACCCTAAATCTCTACACCTTGAATCGTACGAGTAACATTTCAATTTTGAAATCGTCAAACTAGTACTTTACCAATCACTAAACTTGCTATACAGATTCACGTAAAAATTTATAACCTACTTACTTCAAAACTTACCTAATGTTTGAAACTCGGGTCCAGGACGTCGCCCAACTTAAGCACCCTAAGTTCTGGCAAGTATTAGAGCGGGCAGTTTAGACCTAACGTCTATAAATGACCAGAGATTTATGGCCAATTTCCCGTAATATCCGCAACTGGAAAGGAATTAACTCCACGTTCAATTTCGATGACAGATATTAGATTTATGATTCTGGGTATTTGAGAAATAATTAAAATCCTTGATTTCTCGGCCTTGGGAAATCTATTACATAATTTATCAATCAATGTTATATCTATTAGACTTTCTGTTTTCACCTGTCTACAGTCTGCATTTTGTCTATGGTTTATTTTGTCTATCAGCCCCTGTTAAAATCCAAGAGCAAAATGTTTGTAAACCGCGACATTGCATCCCAACGGTTTTGTCGGCAGGTGAGGGTGTACATTTACCTATAATTGGATTACACGAAACAAACAATACTGTTAGATCTACGGACTTGTTCGTTCCACAGGGGATAAAGGTTCCGTACACAGGAATAAAGTTAAGGGGAAACATACAAACGGTATTTGCTCCAATTCCCTGGCAGTTTGGCACCTTTCGTGATACTTGCGCCGCGAACATAGATTTGTTTCGAGTGTTTTTCTCGTTTTATCTTCTGGTATTTACTTTTAGATTGTAGTTGATGTTGCTGTTCTCAATTAAGCTTGTACTTAGTAACTCTAATTTGCCATTAATGGGGGAAGTTTATCTACCACCCAATTTGAGCTCATGTCGTACATTAGTTTACAGAAACATGTTTGTGAAATGTAATTTCGTTAATGATGGATTATAATTTACTGGCTAATTTGAAATTGACTTGACTGTAATTTCGCCTGATAGTGTCATAATGAAGCCGAAGGTCAAAAAGCATACTTACTCTGCAAATGCGCTGCATGCTTGACTTACGAACTCGGATTATGTATAGGATGCTTGATAGAGGTTTTGAATACTGGCACGGGTAGAATACAATTAAATACATAGCTCATGATTGACAATTCTAAATCAGAAAACTAATTTCTCGAAATTGATTCAGTTTGGAATTCATAATTATTCAGCACCGCGTAACAATGATGATGTATATTTACTTTGAGACCATGACAATTGACAAGAAGAACCATCGGTTCGGGTCCCACCTGAGGCGGTCGGTTTTTTTAATGTGATATATTACCTTTTATAAACCTTGCATGTAATTGCAAAAAAAAAAAAATTAGACTTAATGTACTTATTTAGTCACCAGGCTGTCTATTATATAGAAAAAAAAAATTTAATTGTGATTTCTTTGTATGATGTGCATTATGTGGTGATATATCTAAATTGACACTAATCGCATTTGAAATATTTCAGACAGATTTCCGACAACCTGTCCAGTAAAAGTTGCCAAGTAGTGTTTTACCGGACAGCGCTCTTTAACTTTCGAAACTAAGTTTATTACCAAACCTCTAATTCACTCACTAACATTTTAATTTAAGGGGGAACTGATACATTCGACAGATAAACGTCAAATATTTTAAAGTTTTCAGCGTTTTTTTCTTTCTTAACTTATCAATGTATTCTCTAATATTTTCGACGTTGTTGTAATTTTACCTTTAATAATGGTCCTTCATATTAAAGTCGCAAAAACAGTTTCGCAGTGAATTCTTCATGCAGAGAACTTTTTACAAAGCAAAGTTCATCATCATCAGCCTTTGAAAACCATTGCTAGACATAGCTCTCCCCATAGAACGTTGCAGCTAGTTATTTAGACGTCCGCATCCAGCGGGTTCACAAGATCAGATTCAGTTCAGTTTTTTTTATACCAGTTTAGAAACAGGGGCCCACTGAAAACTAGCGTCGTAGCGTTTGAGTGGGCAACTGCTGAGTGAGGTTCTTTTGCGAGGGGCTTCACGACACGCATAGCGGCACTATATACGGCCATTTTTCGGTTTGTTTTTTAAGTATGTACTATGTTTCTTTTATTATATGTCGTTGTGATGTCCTATTTGCAATAAATGTTCTTTATCCGTAATACATTGTGGTAAGAAAAACTAACCTAGTGGGACCACTGGTCCCATGGGTCCACCTGAGGTCGATGATTTTTTTCAAGTGCTATTTATCTTCAATTAAACCTTGCATGGAATTGCTAAAAACAAAAAAAAATTACCTAGTATTAATTATATTTTTATAAACAAAATTATTTGACGTCTACTTCTCTAAAGCTACGGGTTAACATTAAATCCAGCATTTCCAAAATAATTTTCATTTATTCTTCACGGGGCACGGCAAATTTGCTCCGGAATGAACTTGTAACCCGATTGTGAAATTTTGTACGCGAGCGTCCAACCGCTTGCCAATTCCATTATTTCTCTCTCGTAGTAGGCGTGGAGCTATCACTCCACGCAATTTCCATTTGCAACTGTTGGTTGATTACTTGCATAAAAAACTGGTATTATTATACATAGGTAGTTTCACGAATCGTCAATTCGACAGTTTCGTTTAAACTTTTATAAGCCCTGGTTACAGTTTTGTTTTGTAAGTGAAAATGTTTTTGTTGAAGAGCAAAATTTAAGTTGTCAACCTTATGCTGAAAGTCATGAAATATCTAAGCAACTAATAGCCTTGATATCATGACTTTCTTCAGTAACATTATCTGTGCAGGACATAGCCCTAAGCCTACCACTTCTATTCACCTCTGAAACATTCGAGAACTTTCATTCAATTCTGCCACACAGACAATTTATTGAAACAAATCTAGTGCAGAAGGAACACTGGATTACATGTCTCGTACTAGAATATACGAGTAAGTAGATGTCTAATCTGTAATGGTTAAAAACTTTATGGTTTATAGAATTTTAAATATTCTAGGAAATATTTTTTGCATACCTTGCTCTGTAAACTCGATATATCGCTCATTGGGAGAAAGCTCGTCATAACAAAAAAAGGCATTTTGTGGGAAATAGAGGTTTTAAGTTAGTAAATTAATTTAAAAAAAAACTATCTAATATAAAACTGTATGAATGCAAATATTTTGTAGTTTATCTATTCTTCTATCTATATCAGTTCCTATTTGGAACAAAATATCTGTAGTTTTTTTATAATCTGTATTAACGTGAGGCCAGGAGTAAGAAATGTCGTTAATGAAAAAATATTGAAAAATAAATGTTTGGATTAATTATCTTGTGTCATTATTTGTAGTATAAAGTTTTCATATTTAGGAAATAAAATAGAATATGTCTTTTTAGAAAATCAGTTATTTAATACTTAATGCAATCAGTCTCTTGCTAAAATCAGTGGTGCTAAAAAAATAAAGTCAAACTTCATAATAAGGTTAACAAAAAATATTCTCATAAAAAATCAACAATATTAAATTACCTAAAACGGCAACAATTAGCCCCACAATTTTGTCGTTACACTAAATGTATCTCCAGTTAGAATTATTAAAACGGTAACATTATTTTGTTGTTTATAGTATCATTATCTCACAAAATAATACTTGCGAAACTTCTGATTAACTTAACAGAAAATTGACAATAAAAACCCTCCCTCAACCGCCATATTTTCGGAGGACTCATTGGTCTTTGGGACTCTTTTTCTAGTATTTCTTCAATTGGTATTTTCAGATTATTAGCACCGGTCTCGATTACTTGGTCTAAATGATGGTCCGTATCATTAACTGAAGATTATTTAAATGATACAAATGTTTGGATATAAATACTGCCTTGGTCGCACAGGTGCATTTATCTTGTAATTAAATATTTTGTTATGTATATTTAAAACTTTTTAAAAGTGCCCAAACTTGTCCCGAAGCAGTGGTAGTGAAAAAAATACCAATGGGACGTGTAAAAGTGCTTAGTTTAAGCCTATTTGCAAAAATAAATTGGTTTTATTGACGCTGAGCTAAGTGGCCGGCAGGTACTTCTGGTTGATAAATAGGATCTTTCACTGAGTCGTCGCTATCTGGAAAAAAAATGATTTAAATTGATGTGAAATTTATTAAGCATAGTAATTTTAAGAAGCGTAATAAAAACCTAAAAATGACGTTGATGATAAACATTTCGTTGATGTAGAACTTTTTTTTTTTTATATTTGAGATGGGCTTACTCTTGACCCCAATCTACTACTGAAAGAAGATGAGCTCGTACTGCTTGCTCGCGAACGTGGATGTTGGTCGTTGACATTCATGTTCATGGCAGCATATTCTGCGTTGCAGCTCTCTTCATTTACTAAAAAAAATTAACCTTTGTAGGTAAAGCATTATACGTATTAAAATTACAACGTGCTTATAAATATTACGCTTGAACACAGATCTATGGACTAGTTTCCAATAAATGTTATTTTAATTAATTTATTTTATTTTTCTCTTTAGGTCCAGAGTGAATAGGCATCTTCTGGGCAAGCTCGCTCCATCGTAGATCCCATCTATGCTCTAGAGCAAGATGGGGGTCAAGAGTAAGCCCATCTCAAAAAAAAAAAAAACTTTAATGCAAATAAAAGCGTGCAAAGGTGAAATTAATGATAGAAATATTCTCAACCAGTTATATCTTTAAGTCATCCAGAAATATAGTGATGGGTGCAGGAGAACAAATTGAGAACATAGTAAACACAAATTTGAAATTGCAGCAATATATTGAATAATATAATATACCTACTATACCATACTTATGCTTATAAACTAAATAGACGTAAATTAATATTAAACTTTCTGCTAAACGATTAAATTCAAAATACATAAACATGTATTAATTTAATGACAGTAACTGAAGTACCAACTTACGTTTTTCATCGGTAGATTCATTATTTCGTGATTCATCCTTACTGGGGGTGACTAGAGCCAATATTTTTCTTCCTCTATTGGATATCATTGCAA
This sequence comes from Anania fuscalis, assembly GCA_950371115.1. Lineage (NCBI taxonomy): Eukaryota > Metazoa > Arthropoda > Insecta > Lepidoptera > Crambidae > Anania > Anania fuscalis. The sequence goes on along the minus strand of OX493336.1, from coordinate 12,696,531 downwards.
AAAAACGTACTCCACAAAAGTCTAAAAATAAAACAATTTATTGTGAATAAAGTCATAGCACGAAATAATGTAACTATACATGGTTGGTGTGCTGTAATAATACTGACATTAGAAATAATGTGTCGTTAGTGAATCCACACTATGTTCTTTCACTTGTTGTCAATAAAGTATTAAGTAAATTGAATAAACACAAACTCAATTGATTATATTTCTATAATGACACATCACCAAATGTGACGTCAATAAAATCCTTTAAGTTTTCGTAAAACAACGTCATAAACTAAGATGTGTCGTTATTTACCCAAACCATATAATAACTCGGCATCTTACCTTTTCAAGAATAACGTCATAGGACAAGTTATGTCACCCTAATAAAAAACTAGCACGTGCACTCACTCCAATGATCTCGACTCAACTAAAAGGAGTCGATCTCGAAAGAAAAGGTGTGAGCGAGCGAGAGAGACCCAGAGCGTCACAAGTTGTCTTGCTCGCTCATTTAAAGGCTTAGAATTGTGGCGTTTTTACAGAAAATAAAGTTGAGAATTCTTATTGGTTCTGTATACTTAACTCCAAATCACCGTTTGTGTGAGTGTGTTTTTTTGAGATGTGTCGTCCTTTCTCCCAATGAGCGATATCTTGCTCTGTGAACCATTAAAAAAGCTTTTTAGCCAGAAAAGTTTTTGTTAACTGCTAAACTTTGTTTATAAGTAGCTTAAATACCTATTTCATTATCAAAAAATCGATTTGTCGTTAACTTCAACGTTTTGCTGTGTTCTGGAAAATGACAACTCAAGTAAGCCACGAATTGACAAGGCTTGAACGCATTATCGTTATGCATGATAATGGACGTAACAGACGGTAATAATTACAACTTTTCATCAGGTGATTCGTCTGCCAGTTTTCCGACTTTACTTAATACCCACTACACCTCCTAAAAATTGTCGGCAACGTGAGTGAGTGGGTTATTTTTGCTATGAGGATATTTTAGGAGAATATTCTGATTCAAAAATAGATCTGTATTGTGTCGGTCAGATTTAATTAGGTCGTTGAAATAATTAGGTACTCTATGGGAAAATGCTTTTTGCAAGGCTTACACAAAAAAGTTTATCTTTTTAGCCAGAAAACCTTTTATTAGCTTAGCAAAAAAAATCTTAATAGAAATTTTAACGTGACGCGGTCTCATTTGACCGTTTGGCATCAAATAAGTCAAATTACAGTTCTACGTCCTGAGGTACAATATATATTTAAAAATTACTGCATAGAATAGACATGAGTGAGTGATGACTCTTGCTATTTTAGTTTATCTTAGTATAATTATAGCTATGTAACTTATTAAGTCAAGCCAAGTAAATAATTCATAATAATTCTAAGGCTAAATAATAGGTCCTTGTTGTTATACACTGGACAGTGTAATTATGTATAATGAATGACCTGAAGATCTATTAAAACGTGACAAATTACAACAGAACAGCAAAGTATGCAACTGACAAAAATCTAAAGATTTTTCAATTCAAATTTTTCCGAATTGATTTTGAAATATGAAGTCTAGTCCTAACAATATGGCTTGAACATCGGAAGATGTCTTTTGCACATGCTCCGAGATATATTTCCGACAGCGTATTATGTCCGGAGGCAAGTCTGTTCTAAATCTATAACATAAGCAGCCTTGCACTGCGACCCTAAACTATCATATACAACGATATTCATTGCTGTATCATGAAAATGAATTGCCGTAGAGAATTAAGCTTTGCATTAAATAGATTTTAATTTGTGTTTACATTGTGTAGTTTACGTCAACATTTATGAAATCGAATTGGGTTTTAGTACGATGCCATAATGATAACGTTTTATAATTTTTTTACATGAATACAGCTATTTCTTAAGAATAAAACCAAAGTAACCTACATGGTTTTAAGCTATTCTCGTGCCCATATTATGTTCATTTGTCATTAATTTAATTGGTAGGTACTTCTTCTTTGCCTGGCCCTTTCCCATTATTCGGCCCTCCGTATCATGCGCCTCCAGGCAGCGTGGTCCTGGGACTCCTGGGTCGTTCACTTGGGCTTCCTTGAGGTTCTTATTAATAAGGACATCCATTTGATTCGGGGTCTTGCTCGTCCTCGGGGTTCAGTTATTATTGATAACTAAGTATCCTGTTTATTATTTTGTCTAAAATTGTATCGATAATGTTGCTAAACCAAATTGTGTAGTAATTGAAATTTTATAGTATTAGTATCTACGTAGTATTCAGAAATCAAGCATTGCGTGTTTACTCTACTTTAAAAAACTGTCTTTGTAAAATAAGGGTATTGTTTACTAGCTGAATACATTTTGACCATTGGACTTGAATAATATTTCACTGTTATTGTAAGGTTTTCGCAAGGACCGCCGACAAAGGGTGACCGCGTCTCGGTTTTCAGTGAAAAATTGGGTTTTTAGTTTCAGAAAGCCATAACAGACAAACAAGTTCAGTAACTTGCTTTGCAGATTTTGGTTTTTGTACTGTTTGTTTTTTTTTTGTTTTCTACGAACCAAATACAATGGATGGGCTTAATTTCATATGGTATTCAGGATCATTATTATATTATGTTTACTAGATTAGTAGCCGAAACGTATTATTTGTGAAGGGTTTCTTTGTATTCACTTTCAATATTAAAATGGATAGTAAATAGGCAGTTTATGTGATTGTCAGAATAATTTGTGAACTTTAGGATGAAAACACTGTAGTAATATTGCTTTTATATGATAGTTCTCCACTTTCATTCTGTAACCTCTTTTAGATTTGAAGACAATCCAACCAAATAATTTTCTTTTCATACAAAGTGAAGACAACGCTGTTTCAGTCAGACTGTGACACGGTCGGTGTAACCCGGTCGAAACGTCAAGCAAAAAAGGTAACATTTCGTACCTTAATTATGATCGTGTGACGTTGCATAATTTAAGCATATAAATTGGCGTGAAAATAAGATTATGAGGGTGGGTGAAGAATCTGCCTTTCATACAAAGTGAAGACAACGCTGTACTAGTCGAGACTGTGACCACGGTCAGTCGAAACGTCAGGCATTTTAATACCTTTTAAGGTAACATTTTGAACCCAAATTATGATCGTGTACATTTGTTCAGCAGTGGACTTCCAAAGAATGATAATAATAATGACATTTAAAGTCGGAATATGGGTTTTCTCACAAAAATACTGGCATGAAGTCCGACAACTACAGAGTTACCTTAGACCAAGTTACTGCTTTCGTCTGTATTGTAACGAAACCCTTGAGATTGCTTCACGTATGATTCTCATTAGTGGCGACGTTGACGGAGCGAGAATGTTATATAGTCACCGATACCGATACTAGTTCCTTCACAAATCGTCATCACTTTATTATCCTTTGAGAAACTGATCGGATCTATGTGATGATTTTAAAAAGTTTTGTTGTTACCAAAATATGTTTTATCGCTTATTTTTATTACGTGTAGATAAATTCGGTACTATTCAAAGAATTTGTTATTTTGAAACAGAATTTGATCCGAAAATAATTAAAAGCCGCAGTAATGACTGAATCTGCATCAATCATCATCGAGAATGATAAAAAAACGTATTTTGGCAAAATCACAAAATTATGTTATTAGGTAATGTATCGTTTGCATTTTGCTATTGAGTAAGTTGTAGCGGCCAGCACAAGGTTAGATAGAAACAAACTTTTATCGATAGCTATCGTAATATTTCTTCAGAGGCAAATTCTTGCCTCTGAGAAGTCGAGGCCTCTCGAATATTTATCAGAGAGTCCTAAAGGTATTTGATTTATAGCATTGGAGATTTGTAAGACTCTACATCAACTGTCTATACTATATTTTTGGTGCCTAATTTTAATTTAAGGCCAGGGTTTCAGACAGCAATTATCTTGTCGTCTTGCTGATTTACAAATGGCTTAAGATGCCTACCTACTTATAATTTCATTAAATCAGACGGTATTTTTTACCATATAGGTACAGAATATGACATTTTAGTGATGTAGGGTATAATTAAGTTAATTTACTATTTTAGATCTTGTACCTTTACTTTGATACAAATCTTGACATGGTAAATCCAATAAGTAAAATGCAAAGGGATATATTTTCTGATACATGTTCTTCACAATAACTCCCAGGACTATAATAATATACAACTTTATGGATCTAAAAGCGTGTATTTTTTTTGTTTGACATGATGTAAGAAATTCAATGTCAGCGCCACTAATGTAGAATAGCTTCAATTAAAATTAATGGTATTAAAATTTTGAAATCTTATCGAGACTAGTTGATTTACTTAAAATGACGAGTGAGTTAATTTTCTGAAAATCATTAACATTAATAATTATTGATGTGATGTCTATGCGGCTTTTTATTTAGCCATGGTTTTCCTCTCCAAAGCAAAAGACTTTTCCCAAATCCCTTCAAATATCTTTATCTTCAATTTTGTCTGGCGCAGTCTAGTAGGTAGCGTTACACTAACAAATTCACGTAATTTCTCAACCATGAACGTCTGTTACCACTTGGTATTTACCTATTAACTCACTAAACACAGAATCCACAATCCGCACAAACACCACAATCCTGATTGTCGCGGTCCATTATTCGCTGGGAACGAGTAAAATACTCTATTTATTTAGCATTAATGCAGCACACAAACCCAATCAAATGTCAGTGTTAATCAGTGCGTTTGGAACTTAGTACATTTGTGAAAGAGCCATTAGTGTTACTAGAATGGGCGTACTCAAGCTGTAATCAAAAGAGAAAAGCTAGCCAAATCCTTTTTTTTCTTAACAAATTAATAAGTATAAGTCTAATAAATGGTGCCCCAATATACAAACAAACTTCACAGTTACTTGTTTTAAACCATTAATTGTATTACATTATAATGTTCATTTTTTATATTGATCAAATCAACTTTCCACGCGGATTAATTTAAATTTTATTTGCTACCCTAAAGTATCTCCGTTGGGAATTCTAAATTTACGATGTACTGAAACATCCATTCTCTTGGTAGGTCCTTAGGAAAAGGTTCCTTTTTTAGTTGAAGATAAATAACACTTGAAAAAAAATCATCGACCTCTTGTCACGTGACGTCCTCGGTAGCTTAGTTGGTAAAGCACTCGCCCGGCTTGCGATGGGACGTGGGTTCGAGTCCCACCTGAGGTCGATGATTTTTTTCAAGCGTTATTTATCTTCAATTAAACCTTGCATGGAATTGCTAAAAACAAAAATTTACTAATTCCTTTTTTAGGTTAAATAATTAATTATAATTATCGATAATTAGACTAGTGCCATCAACAAAACGAAGGCAAAGCATATTTTCCACAGTACTATCGACAAAGAATAACCTTTTTTCTAGTACTTTGTTCCATTATGCATTTGTAGTCAAAACACGCTTGATCAATGACCGACCATGATTCGAGATGCGAAAAGTTTTTTATCCGGAATAATACCATCAGACAGACCTCCGTTTCCCTTATGACGAGAAAACTGACTACTTCAGACCATGGTTACAAACAGAATCTGAATGTGCAGATATAATTACGTTGTCCCTAATCGCTAAACAATTATCTGTTGTTTACCACATCTGTACATTAATTCCAAAAAATTCAGTACTTGGATGCAAACTTACGACGCACGGATGTAAAGCGAGAATTTGACAAAATAAATGATCACTAAAGGCACAGTATTATAATGTACTGTGCTAAAGGTGTGTCCAAACATAGCGCGGCAACGTGCGCGGTACACCGCGCGCAGCGTGCCGCGCGGTACTACCGATAGAATTATCAAACTACGGTACAGAAAGGAAAAATCCTCTAATGGTGGACATAAGTTAGCCTGTGGGTACTTACCGAAATTGAGTATTAAGAGAGTGGCAGAGAATCAGGCCCGCACTCGAAAAAGCTTTAGTTTTATGCATTCAATTTACTATTTCATCAATAAAGAGCAGACTTGCTTACCAATCCGATTCTACAAGATTCGCATTGAAAAGTTTGACAGATATTGGAACCTCTTATAGTAAAAAGGTTGCCGCCACCTACCACACGTCACTTATTCACTGTCGATTCCATAGAATTGGATTGAATGGCTGTTCTCGTCGCACATTTTCGCGGTACACTCACGTTTGCTCCTATAACGAATAATCGAATTGAAACTTTTGGGCTCGGTCAACGTTAATGTCTTAATTGAGTTTCTCACGTGGTCCACAATGACAAAGAAATTGGTGGGGGGGGGGGGGGTATCTAAGAGGCATTAAGTTTGTGAGTTTAGTGTGAAGCTTACGCATTATGGTTGATATGTCGTTCATATTTACATTACTACTTATTACAATGTTATTTTATATTTGGGAGATATGGCGGAAACTATAGCAGCAGCTAAAATATATAGAATCAATAATAACAAAATCTGTCTTATTTGATATTCTAAACGAGAAAGTTTATTTGTTTGAACTTTGTTTCTCAATCACGCTTTCACGCTTTAAGGGCCGATTAAATAAAATTTAGAACTCTGGTGGTTTTTGTGTTACCGTGGATAGTTATTGATTTATCTTTGACTTAATTATGAACTCAACGAAGTATACAAAGTTGGGGTCCGAAGCTTGTTATTATTATCTTAGAAAGCCATAATTTCTTCTAACATTGTCACCTAAATTATTTTGTTTATTACAGGAACATTTAACCTGGATAAAAGTATCCTATATGTTAGTCTAGATCATGTTACCTACCTATTTGTGCAAAATTTTATCCATCCAAATCCTGTTTGTAGTTTTTGCGTGGAAGAGTAACAAATATCCATAAATCTATATCTACAATCTTTCGCATTTATAAAAGGAGAAGGATAAATTTAACTTAATTCAAAGAAAAATATCTGCATTCCTGCAAACATTAAACTGTTAGACAGTTTCGAACAAGTCTGTTGTTCTTGTTACAACGAGTTGCTAACTCGGCCGGTTGACTTCTCTCGAGCCGTCCAACATGGTCGACCGAATAGTCTTGGCCACTTGGCTGCAATGGGAAGACCATTTCATTAAGAGTTTGCATTTACAAGTGCTTGTTCTTCTAATTGACAGTTAGGTACCGCTTTATATACTTTGGCACTTTAATAATGAGTTATTATTTTCTTACCTGGCTTTAAATTGATTAAGGTTGAGTTCAAAATTTTCGAGTTAGTCAATATCTGTATGACGTTAAAAGAGTTAAGACGATTTGGTAGCCGTCACAATATAACATTTTCGTATATCATTAAATTTATACAATAATTATTTTCACGTTATTTAATTTTACTAAAAAGCCAGTAAAATAAAATGCCTGCCAGATAGCAATGTGCTACTATATAAATGACGCACTTTTTCGCGCTTTAAAAATTCCAGAGCCATTTAACGTTTCAGTATTGTGGAGGAAATGCTTGAAACACCTACATATTACAGTGTGCGAATACGGGAAAATGAGGGATTTGGATAGCTCTGGCTGTTGCCGCGATAAAAATACGCTTTAAAATATGACTGGCGGCAAATTAGCAAACTTTACGGTATGAAATTTGTTTTTACGAACACAACTTCGGCGGTTTTTATGAAGTAACTTATAAAACGATGATATTTGATTAGAATGAATAGCATCTAAAGCATTTGATATAAATGGATTGTATAGTGGCGATACAAAATTGAGAGTCCATTATCACGTTCATCAAGAGGAAAGACAAGAAGCCAAATCACAATATTATTATATGGTCATTTGATATATAACGATTAGTAAAATAACAATAACGAAGCCTGAATATTAAGAGATTTTGTGCGGTCCTGCCTACTCGTAGTTAAGTAGTAGACCACGTACTTCAACGATAAGTACTATAAAATAATTTTTCTTCTTAAAATTGTATGATTGTTACTGAATTTCTGTACACTTTTGATCTCACAAATACCAAACACAAAAAGTCTTATAGATGTCAAAACATTGGCGTACGTATAAGAACAAACGGGGAGCAAGTAATTTAAAGTGACATGAAAAAAATCACTTGTCACGAGTAATAGTGTTCCGATCTTGTCGCAGTGACGAGACGCGAGAAAGGCGTAACGGGATTCTGGGCTAACCAAGACAAATGAAATAGCTGTACAAACATATCCCTTCGTCTTGGTAGCGTTTGTCTCAACGTTATAGAGATTGGCTTATTGTGTTGGAAACTTAAAATATTGCGGCTAGAGAATACAGCTATCTCAAACTGTAAAAAGTATACGATAATTAGAGATAAAAGAAACCTACCTATTTATTCTTAAGATGAGACAAACAAATAAAAAAGCATTACCTACTAAGTCTGTGTTCCAACTGGTTGAATATAGGAATCCTTAGGATGATTTTTAAATAAAAGAGAGACATTTTATTATGACGAGCCTTTGTTAAAACAAAACTTATTAAAAAATAATACCAATCAGTTTAATATGCTACTTATTCTAATAATACATAACCTAGCAGTTCATCCATAACCTAACAGCTAACAGTTACTTTACTCCGGTATCGGTAGGTTCACCAGCTCCTCATAAGGAACAGCCATGAAGAACTTTTCTATAGTTCTGATGGCTAGGTCTACTGCATAGTCTACTATGGGCTTCCCAAATTCTTCGGCCACAGTCTTCCAGTTATCATTCAGGAATGCTAATACTGTGTCACCTGAAACAACAAGAATGACAATTCTTATTGGGCGGACCAAATTAAGCGCCACATAAAAAAAAATACATTTTGACCTTTTAAAATTTGAAATCAACAGAGATCGCCTCTAGCGATCGAAAGCGACACAAAGTGTCGTTTGATATAATTTTTGCGAAAACGCAAAACGGTTTTTGTTTTTATTTGAATTGTGCCACCAATCTTCGGCGTTCTCCTTTTTTATTACTTTATAGTATAAAAACATAAATAAATGTAATGCAACTGTTTTTGGAGGTAAATCTATTTGATGCCGATTTTTGATTACATCACAAACCAACTAAAACCAACTACTATAAGTAAAAAAGATAATTTATCAAGGTTAATAAGTAAATACAAAAGTTCTTTAAAAATTATGAGCAATTAACAATCTATCTATAGTTCGTCATATCCCGTTTACTCAAATTAATTCGATAATTAAGAAACAGGAGGATCTTCTTCTGATCTCTTACATCAAAGCTATTGAAATCATGTAGGTTTCATAATTTACATTAGGACAAGGCTGTCAAAAAGTAGGCGCTGAAAGTTCGTCAAGGTAATGATTAATTTTATCGGATGTAATCAGGATTTCAAATGAGATTTTCTTACGAATGCCTTGAGTTTCGTTTTACAAGAGCGTGAATAATGTTTTTCGCAATCTGGTGTAATAATAAACACGTGAGAACGACGTAATATCCGCTGGATGAAGGAACGCGATGATTTAATAATAATCAAATATCCGTTCTCCAGTAATCAGTTGCTTAGCCACCAATTTGGGTGACAAATCAACCATGGTCTCTAATTTTGTTTTAAATTACCAGACTTACAAGCGTACCTCGTCGTGTGTCCCCAATAGTAATTAGTTAATTAGAGAGGATATCCTGCTATTTAATTTTTGAATCCAGTTGCCACTAGTAATCATATTTATGTTAGTTACGCGTGTTGCTTGAACCTACCTAGCAACACGCGTAATTAGGATCTTTAATTATTAACGGGTCAATAGTTTGTATAATGTTATGATGTATTCGAGGTAATTAGCCAGAGACAAATTTTGGCAATGTACCGAAAAATGAAATTGGTAATTTTGTCGTCTTTTTTCAAAACAATTTTACCGTTAAACAGTTTTTTTAATAATTATTTATTGTTAAACAATTAATTAAGGGTCTTAATATAAAAATTTAAGAGGTGGGAAAAATGCAACCGCCTAAGGGCATCGTTTGCTTGACTGTTGGATTATAGATATCTAAGTATGATGGTGCCAAATTTTATCTGCGACGAAATGGGTATAATAAACGGACAGAACGGAATAGCTTATAAGGGTTCCATCGTCCATGCCTAGGGAATTGTATAAATAACCTCGAAACTCATGAAATCGTATTTTCAACCAACACGAGTTCTTAGCCAGTTTAAATTGCGAAAATAAGAAAAAAATATCTCACTCAGTTCTTTGCTGCCCTTGAAGAGGTTCTTCAGGTCAAATGACACTCGGTCACCATAATCAAAGGAGTACTTGTAGTTTCTTAGGGCGAAGTGATTCAGTCCATTTTCGTCTTTTACGTATTTCGTGTTGATGTCCACTTTCATCCGCAGGTTCGCTGAAAATTTGTAAAAATATGGTTTATTTTAAATAAGTAAAAGTAAGATACTCTTGTTTGGAGAAATGTGTACCTAATGATACCCATTTATTGAAAATTAAAATAATTTGCATTTGATCAATGAAACTTCTATTGTGTCCTAGAATTGTGTCCCTCAAAGTGTTAACTACATATATAATCTGTGTCTTCTTTGATGGCTAGAAGAATAACCTATGTAAGATTATAAATAAATAAATATAAATATTGGATAACATCACATACATTGTTCTGATCCTAAAGTAAGAACCTTGCGCACCTGTGTTATAGAAATCAAAAACAACGACAGTACCAATGAAATACCTACATTTTAAGTGACGATAAAATACGAATCCCGGTATTAATGCACATAACTGCCAAAAAAAGCCTTCGTTAATTAAAAATACGTACTCAATTTGACTTTCGCGTCTCCCTCTCCATTGATTGGGAAGAGCAATATTTTTCCGACAGCGCCATATTGACCTTTGATCGTCAGATTACAGTGGAACTCCAAGCCGAAGTAACGTTTCTCTAATTCAGATCTGTAAATCATCACAAAATAAATAAATATTGGACAACATCACTTGTGAAGAAATTAGAAAAACGGTAGGTACCCCAATACCCAGACTCGAAACAATTTAGGAAAGTTCATTTTCTATATTGACAGGACCGGGAATCGAATCTGGGACCGCAGAAATAGCGACGCTTAGTACGTTGTGCTCGCCTCACGGGTATCGAATCCGGGACCGCAGAAATAGCGACGCTTAGTACGGTGTGCTCGCGTGTCGGGTACGGAGGCCGTCAAATATGTGGTTAAAACGGTGCTCTACATTGGAATACTAATAATTAGTATTCAAAATTCATTAAGTAAATTGTTTTAGATTTGCATAAAACTTATTGAAATAATGATTTGACGATATTTAGATCAAGCTTTTAGAATGGACATAATTATGCTTTAATCTATAGGGGTAAAACTAGTAACAAGCCAGACTCGTCGAGGGCACGGCTGTCGGCTAGTAAGGGTATGATATAGGTAGGTTATGATGTAGGTACGTATATCCGATTTTTATCGTATTGAAAATATCCAAATATCATCCTACAACATTAAATTCTAAATTTAAATGACAACACCAAGGTCAAAATCGCTATCTTTGGTGTGTTTGTGGTAGCACACGGTACATACATAGGTAGAATATAGTGTTATACATAATAGATTTGAATCTGTCTAATGCTGAGTTAAGTCAAGTATCTTTTATTAGTCAGGTATCCCCGAGCACCAAGAATTCAAGATCTATGGAGATAAAGAAGATAATAAAGACATATAGATAAGAGTACAAATATAAAGAAGGCATACGTCTAACTCAAATCACCATTGGCCAGTTTAAATATTATGGGGATTGAAATTGAGGTGACAGGTATTTCAAGTCAGGTTGTTCTAGTCCCTGACGATTGACTAAAAGTTGGATTGCAACACGTTACATATTGGTAGGTATTAGAGTATAGGTTATTGGGAAAAAGTATGTATCGGCTACAAGTAAAATATTTTTAAAAGAAATTTTACGACAGTTGAACAAAATCTAATGAAAACTGATAAAACTTGAAAGTGACCTAGTAAAAATTAATCACACAAAAAAAAAGTTGAAGAAACCTTTCGTAGTTAGTAAGTTTTAGGTTCAATTGATTAAACTTGGTCTGCAGAATTTTATAATTTAATGAGTAAACAACTCTGGAACCAAGAAAATTTTCTTGTTAACCTTCAAGGGTATATTATTCAGAAGTACCTACGAGGGCTTTAAGCATATTGAGTGACCACATTTTTTAACGTTGTGCTCTGTTTGCAACGTATTTAATTTCATAATGGCAAGTTTGAAGCAATCGTACCCGACTGGCATAAATGAAAAGGATGTTACTTTGTAGTTACAAGTTGTTTTAGATCACGATTAAGTTTTTGTCACCTATCATTGTTCTACAGAGATAATAAAGCATTAACACGCCTGAGAACATATTAAGCGTAACTGTCAAGGTTATGATATTGTTAGATAATTGGTAACCATTGCTTCATTGTCAATTAAGTTATTGATAACTGGAACAATTTGGTATGAATGAGTAACTTGTTTAGCTGTTATTACATTTGTTTCTAGTTTTTTACACTTTTTTATGAATACTTGTTTATAAGTCTTCAATGATAGTTAAGATTTCGAAAGGATAGCCCTAGATTCAGCCTAGCCACATTTTGGATACGTTTTTTTATGTATGTGAATGCTTTATCTACTCGTTCCTATTCAAATACCTACGCACAAAAGTTTCTGATCGCATAATAACTGAATTTAATGGGAGCCTGAACATTAGATGCACCTGCGGACTCTTTTATTTTACATCTATAAGAATACGTACACGTACGTGACTTGACGAACAGCTATCTATGCTATGCTATGCTATGCTATGCGTACCTAATTGTGTTTACTTAACGAACCTAACGGTCAAGTTGTCTATTTCGAAACTATCAAATTATCAACTCCTTTTGAGAACATGGTAATTCTTTTTTAAAATGCCTCTTTTCTGTTACCTCGTCGTTAAAAAGGGTACAGACATATCTACGGTTCGTTAAACGATTACCAAAAGTAATCAGTAAATGTGGAAATGTTGATTACCTTGACACAAAGTCTAGGTTTTAACCAATTGAGAGCCTTGGCTTTTTAAGTCAATAAACACAGAATATTGAAAATAAATGCAATAACCAATTTTGCATGCGTATAAACATAATGCATGTATTTTAGTAGAGGTTACAAACTGTCCACACCGCTCACTAGTTTTGCGTAACTTTATCCAATAACGTTTATTAAACCTACCCGATGACCTCAAGTTAATATTAGATTATTATAAAATTCAAAACTTTGATCCAACCTACTTACATGTATTAACAACATGGCTTGTTTGTAAAGTAAAAAAAAGTAAAGTATGCCTTATACGTCCCACTGCAGGGCACAGGCCTCACCTCAACTATGAGGTGGTTTGGGCCATACTCCACCACGCGGGTCCAGTGCGATTTGGTGCAGGGGTGTTGTAGGGCCAGAGACTAAACCTTACTATCAGATGTAATCAAGCCGCCTTTTAATTAAGTCTCTGACTAGGCTTAACGACCAGTATCAAGCGATATCAGCCGGGATAAACTTTTAACGTGCCTTCCGAAGTACAGAGATGTGTCACTAAATATGGTTGGAATGGTCACCCATCCACTCACAACCGCGGCGTTGGTTGCTTAACTTTAGCGATGGATACCTAAGCGTTGCCGCCGCTGAGCTACGAGCACCTCAGCTTGGTTTGGCCACAGAATAAATAAGTTTGGCTTGTTTGTAAGACCTAAAAATAAATGTATTTTTTTTGTATTTACGCCTTCATTTGCTGCAATGTACAACGATTTTATCTCCCATTTTTGCAGTCTTATGGGAAATTTCTTTATATCTCATGTTTTTAACATCATCAATATTCGTTAACATTCATTAAAAACATATGCATTATGACTTTGAATTAAAACTAGGTTAAAAAGCCGTCTAAATGTGTACGCTACCTGCAACGTATGATTTCTTAGCATTAATGCCATGTGGCATTCTACATCAGTCAATCTTTGGGCTAAGCAGAAAAGCCGTTCTAAAAACCTTCCGCACATTGTTCTCAACTGCAGCAAATTTTGAGCAACTGTCAAACTAAAAAGACTAAAGAGAACAAATATTAAGACTTACATTACGTTGTCAACGATGCACTTTCTAAATCCAGATACTTTTCCTTTGTAGAAGGTGACCTTTAGTCCACTAAGCGGTATTGACAGCTGGTCTATCGTGAAGGGGTCCAAAGTTGGCACTCCAAGCTCAGGGATACCCTTTACGAATTCAGGGATGGCAAACTGCGTGGCCTTCACCAGACATTCACTGCTTGTGTCATTGCAGGGGTGGATGTAATCAGCTGAAAAAATAAAACGGTAATCTTAAAGTATAGTAAACGAAAAGACGACCTACTTAACTATTTTTAACATGCGCAGTCACCCGAGCGAAACTTAAAACTGCAAGCAACGTTCTTATGTGTTACATGTACATCCGAAAAAAAAAAACTAAAAAATGTCTTAGATACACTATTACAAACATATTTTGGTCGTTAGTATACTTATAGTAACGTTATATCGAGTTACCCATAATTAAGTTAAAAGGTTATTGAGTCATGATTAGTTGCAGCTATGTAAATACATCTGAAGGATATTTAACGGATCAGCTGAGCGTGGTTCATTGACCTCAATCAAATCAGCTTACCTAGGTGTTTACTGGTAATATTTTGATGGTTAATCTCCTTTTGGAAATAGGCGTGTGCTAGCAGACCACTTTTGCTACTTTATTCAGTTTTGTTATTTTTTTCTTCTTTTATTACTTAGCGTTGACAGTAAAACACGTTATTTTAGAAGCATACAATGTTGAAAATAGTTTTGTTATTAATGTCGAAGTGAATAATAGTAATTTTGTGTTGGCAACCATCAATTATTTTCTTTGTGCCAGGAAATTAGCAACTTTGTTGTATTTTCCTTATTAGCTTGTAGTAACTGTTGATTCTTTAACTTGTTAGTTCCAGCTTTTTGTTCTTTGTGAGTAGGAATGTTAAGTAAAACATTTATTTACGACCACACATTGCTTCACAAGTTATTGTTTACTCAAAATCATTGGTTGAGCCAATATTTGAGAAACTTCGGCAATGTCGAGAACGTGACGATCTTGTAGATAATGAAAACAATTTTAGAAGTTATTGACCAAGTGACATTGACTTTAAGTAAGTATTATAACCAACACATTGACAATAATTATCATCTTTCGATCAAGAAGCACAGCTTAAGACCTCTACCCAAAATGTGGACAGACGACCTATTAAGGTAAGGTAGACTTGGGAAAGGTTTCAGGAAGCCGCTGCATGCAGGCCGCTTCCAACCGACTTATCTAGAAGTTATTGGAGGAGGCCTATGATCAGCAGTGGACGTCCTAGGGTTGAAATGATGATGATAATCAAATTAAAGAAACATAAGATTTTAATGTTTCAATTTTGAAACTGCTGCGTGATTTATCATCAAGCATATTCATTTATAACTGTTCTGTCATGTCACAGGTTAGCTAACCATTGAACGAGACTTAGGTATTTCTACGGTTACTACTACTATTACTATTACTTGTTTTTCACATGAATAAAAACGTATTTTATTAGGGGCAAAATGGCTGTTCAAAACGTAAGTGTTGACGTCAACCAAAATATATGGAATAGTTGATTTAAAACTCTGGCGAAACAAATGTACATTATGTGCATACTTCAATGTTCTTAATATTTGTTGGGAAAATTACTACAACGGCTGTTATTCCTTTATGTATCCGGAACTGGACAGTTACATAACAATATAAAAAAAGTAATTGTAACATTCAAAAACAACAACAACATTCAGTCGAATTGAGAACCTCCTCCTTTTTTTGAAGTCGGTTAAAAATGGAACTCTTTGGCTGGAAAATACAATTCATTCATGTAGCGGTCATTTGTTTACCCTCTGTGAAAACTACGTGTCTTTATTATCACCATGGATTTAACTCGTGAAAATTTTCGTGCTATGGTTTATTACGATTTTCGGCGAGGGCTAACAGTGCATCGATCTATTTAATAATGATAACTTTGAATTTTAGGACGCAAGCACTATCGAAAACGACTGTGTATATCTACTGGTTTAGTGAGTTTAATCATGTGCGGTCTGTGCCATTGGACGAATTTATAAGAGGTTACCATAGAGTACCTACATTTGGAGGTTACCCTAAATTGGTTGTTGTATCTCAAAATATTGATGCTGTGCGGGAACTAATAATTCAAGAACGTCATGTTACAAATTGCGAAATAAAGGCGTCATTAATCAATATGTATGACGAGTATTAATAGAATCTGTAAAAAAAAATATTACGTTGGATTGATTCCGCACAACTTGAGAATTGATCAAAACGGGCTTGTGTCGATTGGTGTAAATTGTCTACACAGGAGATGAACCTTGGGTATATTTATGCGTATTTTCCTGAAACTAAACCACAATCAACGGTTTGGGTGTGCCAAGATAAGCCGAACCCAACAAAAGTCATTCGTTCAAAAAGCACTTTGAAAGCAAATGGTTGCTTTTTCTTTGTATTAATGGAAATTTGGCTACAGTGTCACTAGATGTTCTTAAAACAGTGAATTCTGAATGGTACACGATTATTTGTTTGACAAAAGTCTTTGAAGACATAATTAAGAAAAACCGACAAAGCAGAATTCTTCTTCATAATGACAATGCTAGGCTACCACACATCGGCCGAAACAACTCGGTATTTGGAAGAATAAAAGAGCAAATTAACAGTGCTACGAAATTGGTTCCAACGTGTACGAAAGTGCAACGATCATCATACAGCGAATACTTTGAAAGGCAACAAAACTACAATAGAATGAATATTTCATATTATTCAGTATATGTTTATTTCACTTTGTTATTTCGGATACATAATAATTTATAGCAGCAGCAGCAGCTTAGAATAAACGCACATTTTTCAGCAGTTTAAAATAGGAAAACATTTTCGTTAATATTTAATATAAAAATGAATAAGATGTATTTTATGGCCTTATTTATTACAAGCCTATGACAACAAACACAGGGTTTTTTTTAATTATTTGAGATGGGCTTGCACTTGACCCCAATCTTGCTCTAGAGCATAGATGGGATCTACGATGGAGCGAGCTTGCCCAGAAGATGCCTATTCACTCTGGACTTAAAGAGAGTCAGGTTATATGCACTCGAAAATACAGACAGGTAGGTATATTAGGATATAGAGACGTATTAAAATATTATGGATGATGCGGCATAATGCAATTTATGCATATTTTATGTCTGTGTCAAGTTCAAAGTTACAATACAATAAAATTTTACGTCTTCTATTATTTTAATAAACATACACATTTGAATTATTAAATAACAGAGATGTATCCTTGCTAGGTCGGGTATTCAAATTCAAACTCTAATCGTTACTTTACTAACGCAACACATTTTAAAAAACTTCCAAAGTATTTTTACCCACTGAGGTATTTGTTATGTTAAATTATCCAAGATCTCAACACTCCCCTCATGTTTTTCCAAATTTAAATTATTTAAAACAATGAAATTTAAATACTTAGTTACAGAGTACCGATTACGACTAGTTTTTTCTTTCAGTCAGCATTTCTAAAGAGGTTTTAACAACACCTAATTGCAATAATTAATCTTGCAACTCATTCTGTCCTTGAGTCTATGGACTCGGAAATACATGGAAATGGTTTCTAAATAGTTGCATTCATATTTTAGAACGGGCCATACCGTCACGCCAAGTAATTATATGGAATACGCAAGTAGTAAAATTACTATGTATATCACTGTTAACATGCAGAGAATTACAATTTCTTTAAATAACCACTGAATCAGGAACAAGGTGAACACATTTTAAGTATTGAGTAAGGTATGTTTAATAATAACTTGCGAAATTATCGAGATAAACAAACCTTTAATTTGGCTTATTGCAAAGGAATAGTTGAAAGATGACGTTATTTTTAAAGTACGCATGGAAAAATCTAGAAAGACTTTCTTAAAAATATTGGTTCCTTAAATTAAAGATAAAAGCCAAGCAAACAATTTGAATCTAAGAACAGTCTGGCTGAATATAATTTTTGGCATATAATTAAACTGTAGTAAAACGGTTATAATTTTTTTAACAAATTAAGTACTTCAATTCAAATAGAAATTTAAATAATACTTATTTTGTCTTACTAGTTCATGTCCTTGTCATAAGTTATTGAACTTTCAGCATAGCTGGTTAGATATTTAGTTTAAGACGAAAATTGTAGCCTATAGGTATTGTTTACATACATCGACCTTATTCGATGTTTACATAACGAACAACAAATTTTAATTAAAATTATGTCTGCAAATATTTTAACTTATAAACCATTACCTACTGTTTAATATTATTGACAGGTAAAGTAATTGAAATTCAACGAGAAGCTGAATATTTTGTATGCAAATGTTAATAATGTAGGTAGTACCACTTGTAGATAAGCTAATGCTAGGTGCAAATGACCCTTAATCATCATCATCATTTCAGCCACAGGACGACCACTGCTGAGGATAGGCCTCCCCCAGTGACTTCCAGATCGGCCGGTTGGAAGCGGCCTGCATCCAGCGTCGTCCTGCAACCTTTACCAGGTTGTCTGCCCACCTTGTGGGTAGACGTCCCACGCTGCGCTTGCCGGTACGTCGCCTCCATTCCAGAACCTTTCCTTTTTGACCCTCGGACCTTTTTTGAGTCGGACTCGCGCACGGAGGGTTCCCTTGCATTATCCATAAAAACGGCAAAAAAATCATGTTTGTTGTATGGGAGCCTTTTAATATTTATTGTATTCTGTTTTTTAGTATTTGTTGTTATACCGGCACCAGATATACATCATTTGTGAAAATTTCAACTGAAAAATCTCTCTGACTATCACGGTTCATGAGATACAGCCTGGTGACAGACAAACAGACAGGCAGACAGACGGACAGCAGAGCCTCAATAGGCTTTAAGCATTCATTGAATGCTCTAAGGTAATAGGGTTCCGTTTTAACCTTTGGGTACGGAACCCTAAAAAGCATTGTAATATTCGGTCAATAACACTATATAAACTCAGATATATGAAAACTATATGATTGTGTACCTGCACTCCAGTCAATATTATGGTCATTGTTGAGCTTTTCTTCACAAATTAAACCAATCAACGTATCAAAATACAAGTAAGATCATTTGATGATAATTTTCATTTTCAATTGACAAAGATTTTTTTTCTATATAATCAGTTATAGGTAAATATTACTATTATTGCTTAAATTTATTGTTCTATGAAGTTTTGTTTTGTGTTGTGTCATATCATACTCGTAGTTTTATCCTTCCAATATTTTTCGGCTAAGTTGCTAACAGAAAAGTTTACCCATTAACCCTTCAACTCCGAGGAAAAAAATCAAATTTAAATTCTAATGCGTTTCAAAAAGAAAATAATTGAAAAGCTTAAGGCAACTGTGGCAGTAACGTAAAACACTTTTTAATTGAATATTTCTATTTATAGCACTTCAATTGCAGACTATACGAGACCTCATCCGAAATTAGGCAAATTTTGTTATCTAACATGGCGTGATTCCATTTGATTTGCGAAACCTTTAAGGGAACCAAATCATTTCGATCATGTCTATATACATCCAGTGTTATTTATTTTAATTAGCATAGTCTGATAATTATAGTTTTGCAATAAATACCTTGTTTACCGTTCAGGAAATAGCGCTATTAGGATACTACAGGATACACTTAGGTACCTAATTAGTTTTAATCTGTACTATGTGATACATTTTCCATGTTTTTTAGGGTTCTGTAGTCCTGACAAGGAACCCTTATTTATAGTTTCGTCATGTCCGTCTGTCTGTCTTTCCGTTCGAGGTTTTGCTCGGCGACTGTTGACCTTGACCCTAGAGAGCTGTAATTTTGTGAAGATATGTATATCAATCATGTTGAAAAAGTGCTTGAATAAAACTAAAAAAAAAAAGTTTTTTTATCGCCTACCCTATCGTGTGGGGCATCGTTTGGGGATCCGTTTGTGAATTATTAAACTTTAAATTGTCAATTTTTATTTGAGTAGGTCCCCCTCTAAAAGCTATCCTATTTACTAGCAATTTACAAGCCAATAGGCTTGAAAAATACATAGTGCGTTTCGTGAAATTTTAAGGAAAATCATAACGGTTAAGATACCTCAGTTATTTTGAGAGTAATAGTCGATAAACTTAGTCATTTAGAAATTCCCAAGACGAAAACATTTAAAGTGGCTTAAATAAAGTAATTGCTAAAATAAATTGTGGTTACGGCAGGCAACTACGGAACCCTACACTGCGCTTGGCACGACACGCAGTTGGCCGGTTTTTATCTTGTAAATTATTTTTGTTTATAAGTTACTGAAGTACTAAAGTTTTACAACCTACAAATAAAACTTATTTATTTTTATAACTCTCTCTATACTTTGTGTTTGACGAAATTGCAGATAAGTGGGTACATCACTTGACCCTTAAGAGGGTTATTATTAAGACAATAATGATAATTTAAGTGTAATTCTAAAATCGAATGCTAGTGTGTTTTCATAATTAGCATAGATTAACTTTCATAACGAGCTTAAACTGACCATTTTAACAGTTCTCAATTAAAACCCGTAAAACACTTACGTGCCATTCTAGCGTAGCCATCCTTCAAACAGAAGATGAGTAAACTCAGAACTGCACAACACCAAAATGACCGTGGCTCCATATTAAAAACAGCACAAGTGTGTTAAACAATTAATGCCAGTTACGCCACTGTAGCGACCGAGTAGCTCAGCTCCTTTATATCGACAAACGGAAAGACTCTGTTAGACCTTCGGAGTCGGACGCCCGGTGTAACTTAGCAATCGGCTAAGAAGCGAATGGCTTATGCCAAGTGTAGATCAGAGGATATAAGGCTATTATGCTGATTAAGATAGCGTGGAGAAAATCGGTAGTCGCGTGCGACTGTTGTCGACAGCATTTCGGAAATGCGCAGCTACCTACGCGAGGAGACTGTGTTTTGTTTTGTCACCAATAGTAATTTAACGCATTTTAATTAGTCATTTTCATATTATTGACGACCGCCTAGTGTATTGGTCCGCTTTTTCTCCGGACTAAAAAGCCTGGCGGTTGCGGATTCGAATCCCGCAAGGCGAAATGTTTGTGTGATGAGTGAGAGCATTTGTATTTACTTACTTAAGCTATGGATGATAAAAAACTTACATAAGTAAGTTTACCGTTATCTATTCACCATGGGTCAGTTCAGTTTAGGTCAAAAAGATTGCTGTGATTGTTAAAATAATTGTTAGTCATTATTCGTGTGTCAAAAAAAAAACGTGAATTGGACTAAATAAATGAGAATTGAACCAAATACGACAAAATGATTATTGTTTTACTTACCTAGTTTATCAAAGTTTATAATTTTCAATAATGAAGCATCAAGCTAAATTATTTACAATCAAGGCTTCTAATGAAATTAAACGTGAATGTAAGTGATAACACTTAAGAGCAATGAATTCGGGTCACTCACAAAAACATTCATGTTGTGGGATCTACGAATATTGTAACGGTTAATCCTGACTGCAAAAAGGATCATACGGATGAATGAATGAAAAAAGAAACTGACTTTTTTGGTTATTGTGATAAAACTAATTAGGTGTGTATTTTAACTAGTATATTTTAGGTTACGTTTATTATTTAACTACCTACGACAAACTTACTTCCTAGTCGCGAAAATGCAAAAATGCTTAGTTTTATTTGCGGCCGGTAATCGTGGTCTACCTACTTAATATACTCTGGTTCTTGGTGTGTTTGTTCATCGCCGCTGTCACTGAGAAAAAAAACTGGTTAAAAAAGGTGTCGAAACACACAGTTGAGGTTTTCTAGTCGTTTATGGTGCCGAAAAAGAAAGAACCCTAAAATAGAAGTCATAATAAAGCAAAAATATATAAAGATCAAAAGAGACAAACTTAAACGAGTTAATGCCGTTTTCTTCGTGTTTTTAATGGCTACATAGGCTGCACTAAAAGTATCGGGAATGGAATATTTCCACTGTTCCTGTCATATTAAAATCTTTTTAATTGCAAACTCCTTGGTTTTAAAAATCGAATACCATTTATTTATTTAAAAAAAGATTCTCGGTCTTACCACAAGGTCTTGTCAAACTTGTCTAGTCGTTGAGAAAATGGAATTGACTCGAGAAAATTCAAGAGCGATGATTTATTATGACTTTCGAAGTGGTTTAACACAAAAACAGTGTGTTGACCGGATGATTACTGCATTTGTTAATGAAGCCCCATCCAAAACCACAATTTATCGCTGGTTTGCTGAATTTCAACGTGGACGTGTCAAGCTCAGTGATGATCCCCGTCAAGGTCATCCAAAAACTGCAGTCACCCAAGAAAACGTTGATGCTGTGCGAAAGCTGATTGAGGAAGATCGATATGTGACATACCGCGAAATTCAGGCAACTTTAGACATTGGTATGAGTCAAATACAAATAATCTTGCATGAACAATTAGGTGTAAAAAAGTTGTTTTCCCGATGGATACCGCATTCGCTCTGTGAAGAGCAAAAAGCGGCTCGCGTTACTTGGTGCGTCAGAACTCTCGAAAAATTCCACGCACGATCCTTAAATGCTGTATACAACATCGTATCAGGTGACGAATCCTGGATATACGCGTACGAACCCGAAACAAAAAACCGGTCACGAGTTTGGGTGTTCGAAAATGAGTTAAAGCCAACAAAAATTGTTCGTTCACGGAGTGTTGCAAAAAAAATGGTGGCCACGTTTGTCTCCAAAACCGGCCATGTTGCGACTATTCCTCTTGAGGGACAAATAACGGTTAATGCAGAATGGTATGCTAGCATTTGTTTGCCACAGGTCGTTTCTGAACTCCGTAAGAAGAGAACTGCGACCGCCGCATCATCCTCCATCACGACAATGCGAGTTCTCACACCGCGCACAGAACAAAAGAGTTTTTAGAGCAAGAAAACAGCATTATTAGACCATCCGCCGTATAGTCCCGACCTAAGCCCTAATGATTTCTATACTTTCCCTAAAATAAAGAATAAATTGCGTGGTCAGAGATTTTCATCACCTGAAGAAGCTGTGGACGCCTACAAAACGACCATTTTGGAGACCCAAACTTCCGAATGAAATGGTTGCTTAATGATTGGTTCCATCGTATGGAAAAATGTGTCAAATTTCGCGGAGAATACTTTGAAAAGCAATAAATACATTTTTAAATAGTAATGTTGTGTCACTTCCTTGATTCCCGAAATTTTCAGTGCCGCCCTCGTATTACAGGTTTTGCTGGTCTCAATATTAAAGGAGGAAACTATGTTCAGCATAAAAATACCTAACTTGTATATGAGATCAACATCGATGGGAGACGGTCTATATGTCCTGGCCCGATCTTAAAATTAATCATTTCACGATGTGGCCGGCCATTTCATAAAATTGTCGTATTTCATAAAACAGTTAACTAAACCTGGTTATATCGTTTAAACGTCAACGTTTGATGATATGTCAACGTTTGGCCGTATCATTAAAATAGGTTAAATACGTTTAAAAGTTACTGGAATTTGTTATATATTAATAAATAATAAATAAATAAATAGTTCAATAACCTTAGTAACCTCCAAAATTACGTGTCGAAATCCATAATTTTTTGACGTTACAACCGTTTTTTGAGTGATTTTCATAAAAATCGCCTAGCTCAATGTTTTTTTTTTAAAAGATGTACAAAACAGGTTACAATTATTGAAAATTAAAGTTACAAGTAATTAAAGTTTTAACGATAATTCACTGTACTTTTATCTTTACTTTACACATTATTATTCACTTTAAGAATAGAATAATTGTCCGCCGCCTATCAAGGCGGACAATTATTATGTTCGGCGGTTGTTTTGTTATTGTGGTACATCAGTACCACTATAACAAAACAACATCAACGCCTCTACCGGTGGATAATATAACAGTTTTACGATATGACCACCAACAACCGATAGTTGTTTTTTTTTATTGCTTAATTCTGTCTCAAATCGGTGTGATTATCTAGTCCCAAACTAAGCAAAGCTTATACCATGGCAACTTTATAGTAGATCAAGATACTTAAATATAAACAATCAACTTGGTTACAAATTCAATGCTCGTACTTATTACACAAACATTTTCCCCTTGTGGGAATCGAACCCGCAACCGCCGGGCTTTGAAGTCCGGACCGCGACCAGACGGATTTTATTGAACACAATAGCTATTTTAATACTAAGAGGGACTGAGTTTACTTACATGGAGTTCTTAACCTTTTGGCACCATGAACTTGTAATCTTTAGGACCCCGAACATATTCGAACATGCCCTACATTGCTCTATTCTTCGATAGCGGGCGAATAATCTACCACTGCCACGGTATAAAGAAAAACAAATATTATAGTAAAAGTTTTTATTGAATTAACACCTGAAACCTTTCAGTAAATTTAGGTGAAGGTCAATCATTATGCGCATGCGGCTATCAAGATTCGCTCACAGGATATCATCGACATACCACTGCAGTAGGTCCGCCATTTAAATATTAATATGCTTAAATTTTTATCGGATTACAAATGAAGCTTGGATTTGGCAATTATAGTAAATAATAAGTTCAAGGTTGTGTGAGATTTTTATCTTACAATGTAGATTTACATCCTTGCCAGGATTTAATTGAAACAAAAAGACATAAATTACGAAACAGATAATTTAAATGCTTATTTTAACTTCAAACATAAGTCTAATGTTGGTCGACTTATTGTCGTGGTTTGTTTGGACACGACAAAAATAGCGCCATCTTCATCCAACCAATAAAACTGTAACGCTTCGAATCACACAGTACAAATTATTAAATCCTCCGTGGAGCTGGAGCTAACGTACTGATATAACAGTATTACGTGTTTTTCCTGTACAACGTTTGACGTAGCAACAAACACTGATCACTATTATTAAGCATTCGAGGTAGGGGTGAGCCATCGGCAATTGCAGGCAATAGAAATCTATTGACTGTAATCACCTATCTTTTATTTGACTACACGTTGTATGCTGATCGATTGCATTAAAAATAAATACTTAGGTAATTTAATGGTTTTCTGCAACGCATACTATCCACTATGTATCTTCCTTGTTGTGATCACCAGAACCTTTCATCTCCAACAGTTATCAGTTCTGAGGGCAATAAGATGGGTTTCCTCCAAATCCATATATAATATTATACCCATCTTCAAAGCGGGTGACAAAACATTGTGTGTAAACTATCGACCGATTAGTATTCTATCTTGTATGGCGAACATTTTCGAATCCGTGGTATATTCCCCTCTCTATAATCATCTGACCACATACTTAAGTGATAAACAACATGGCTTTGTGAAGAAAAGATCTACATTAAGTAACTTATTAGAATTTGAAAACTACCTCTGTCAAGTATTTGCCGCAAGAGGTCAAACGGATGCAATTTATCTAGACTTTAGCAAAGCGTTCGATAAGGTTGATCACTCGCTACTCTGCTTGAAACTTGCGCATTATGGGATCCATGGATGTCTCTTGAGATGGAT
Organism: Anania fuscalis; assembly: GCA_950371115.1. Taxonomy (NCBI): domain Eukaryota; kingdom Metazoa; phylum Arthropoda; class Insecta; order Lepidoptera; family Crambidae; genus Anania; species Anania fuscalis. Next base: position 12,671,009 of record OX493336.1, on the reverse strand, counting down.
AATGTCATACTTGGAGAATCTTACTCAACTTGTCGCTGTTAAGGGCTACGTCGGCGCCCATAGCTGCGACATCTGGGGTTCCGCAGGGTTCTCATCTGGGACCGCTCTTTTTCGTTGTCTTTATTAACGATTTGCCTGACCGGCTTTCGTCACAGGCTCTTTTATATGCTGACGACTTGAAAATTTTTTCGAGAGTGGATGATGTCAGTCAGTGTCTGGCGCTCCAGGGGGATTTGAACGCTGTGGTTGAATGGTGTTCAGACAATAGAATGTTCCTTAACGTTGATAAGTGCTGTGTTGTTTCCTTCACTGCTAAAAAAACCAAACTCATTTACACATACAACATTCAAGATAAGCCACTGTGCAGAAGGGATACAATTCGGGACTTGGGAGTGCTACTTGATGAGCAATTAACCTTCCGTCCTCACTATGATCAAATTGTGAAAAAGGGAAACAGGTTACTTGGATTCATCATGATACCCACTAAAGATTTTAAGAAACCTAAGAGCACCCTTTGCCTTTTCTACAGCTTTGTCAGAAGCACTTTGGAGTACTGCTGTCCAATTTGGTCGCCTTTCTACAAAAATCATGCAGACAACCTGGAAAGAATTCAGAAGAGATGCTTACGATATGTATCACGTAAGCACAACTACGGTCGTTCTCTTAATACCTATAGCGACCGACTAACTAAATTCGACGTCATGCCCCTTAAAATTCGACGTAAAAGGTACGACCTTCTGTACCTTCATAAAATTCTCCACTCTACTGTCGATGCTCCAGGTCTTCTCTCGGCTCTCAACGTAAATATCCGGCATAGATCTCGCAATCCTAGCACATTTGACATACAGGTTTACAGGAATAACACGTCGTATTATAACCCTTTGGTCAGAATGTGCCGCACGTACAACGAGCTGGCCCGTGGTGGCAAAGACATAGATATTTTCAACAGTAGCTTCTCTCATTATAAAAAAGCCATATACAATACTCTAAAGGCTGAAGTGATCTCGCCGTAACAAATAGTATTAATTTATTTTATTTGTAATTTGTTTATTTATTTGTAATTAATCAAAAAAGATAAGCCTGTAATTTGTAACTGAAAGTAGTTTCTGCATGTATAATGTTTCCTTTTTTATGTTAGACTTTATTTAAATATGTATAATTTTATGTCCTAGTAGCATACATTAGCATTTACCGAACATGTTGTGTATACTATTTATGGGCTACGGTCCAGATACGTCTGTTTATTGCAATAATTATAGCATGCGATGACTGTATCCTGTCTGTATACCGTATATAAATAAATAAATAAATAAATCCAACTTAGAAAAATGGCTAAAGACAAACCTTCAAAAGAAATAAAGTTACCAATGTAGCTCTTCAAATTATAACTGCTATCTCGGAAGCTTAAAATATTTTCAGGATATTCTCTATGTAAAGACCTAAGATTATCATGGACTATGTTGCAGGTGTCATAGTCATCATCAGCATTTGGAAATGGACTGCTGGACATAGGTTCAGATGTCCTATGTGTCTGGCACATATATGCACACATCACAACACGCCGTTTGCATTTAGCGGCTTCTCGCATCCTAGACTAGTTCGTCAGTCCAATAAATTAAGATCTCTGGTGTCTAGTAGGTATAGGCAGGCTTCCGACGTTACGTTTTTCAGTTCATCGACCCTAGAGAACTTAAGTTCCAGGTGTAAAATTATAATGAAAAACACAGGCTAATTATAATTTTACAAGTGAAATCATAAAAACACAACTTTACCGATATTATTTTGAAGATACAAATTGAACTCATATCGTGCGAAAGAAAAAAATATTTCGGTCATTGACCCTACTGTGCTTGCTTTTCAACACAAATTGCTCGCTTAGCATTATCGAAAAGACCCAAGGGATCGGGTCTGTTAGTTCAAAAAGGACTACTTGAACCGTAAAAAGGTGAGTCGTAATAATCCAGCTAAGTAATTGCACGGAATGCTGAAAATAAGGTATGAATCTTGGTGACTGCCCTTTTTGTAGAATGAAACTCCACTTCCCATAAAATAACTTAAGTGACTTTTAGGACTTACCCCTGATCGTTGTTTTGGAACTCTAGACTTGAGAATAAGGACGTTCAAATGGATATTATTTGTCCGACTTATATACCAGGAATTTTTAGTTTTCGTATTTTATTTACTGAGAATTTTTAATAATACCTATAATTAAACAATAGACAAAATTTGGTAATGTTAGTTCTTTTATTTTATTTTACATCTATTTCGGTTCTTTACAAATAATAAATCATAATTATGAATGATAGGGAATTCATAATGAGATCTATTAAATAAATAGGCGTTTTAATATTTATTACAAACAACTCAAGAATAACCATTTGTTAATAATAATTCAGGTTCAGTTTTCAGGTAATGTGTTAATAATTCAGGTTCATATTAAAACTTTAGGCATTTAAACATCTTGTATATACTTACAACTTACGTGGGTACTTATGTACTATCTATCTACACTAACCAATACTAAAACTGGATTCACACCTACTGCTTGACAAACTATACAATTAATGACATGTCTACTAAACATCTTATCAATATTATTTAAATTGCAATGGGCATTCTTGTAAGTATGGTAAATATTATGGTTCATCTCATCTTAATCTATGTTGACAAAAACAGGAAAGTGAGTACAATTTATTCGGAGCCTGTTGTATGGTGCCTATACAAGTATTTAGATACGTTCAACACAAAAATATTTTTGTTGTTTTGAAACAGCCCAAACCAATAGGATTCCTGAGAAACAACAACAAGTGTTCTGGGCCCTAACCATGAACTGTTAAAACAATCACAAATCTGTCAAACATTATAATTTCTGTCAAATTTTGTATGAAATGGCGTACCAAAATTGACAGATTTGACAACTTTGAGATTGTTTTAAGAGTTCATGGTTATGGCCCTGTTTTTACTTTTAACACTAAAAATAATAATAAAAATACATACTATATACGTATACTTTACGTGTAAGTCTACGTATAGTAGACTTACAGATCTATATATACATATAATAACATTATATGCCATAATTATGGCTTAATATAAATGTGAAATAAAAGTTGCAAGTCCTTTTGGTCTTTTTTGACCTTACTTGAATTCTTTTTTACAAAAGGTAGTATTGTAAGAGTCAACTCTATTGTTTAAAAAAATTTAATGTTGCTTGGGGACCAATGTCTGAATTTCAGTAAAGAGATTTTTTTCCATTCCGATGTTAGTCCCGTAGTAAAAATATTCGATTTGAGCACAAGGATGACCTCTAACTTAAGTAAAAAAGTAAAAAATAATAAAGTAGGACTTTACGTAATTAGTTTCTTGTTCTCTGAATTAAATAACGATCAATTAGTGTTTAAAGCTCCAAGTTGCTGACAAAAAGACTTTTGTTTTCGGCAATATCAGGGCTATAACAATTGAGGTGGCATAGTCATCACTACATCGCTCTGAAAATGCTGTTCGTTAAACTCGTCGTATCTTCTCGTTCAAATTGTACTTATATTTCTATAGTCAAATCACGTTTGGTCAGTATTTCGGAATGGGTACGTGGAGGAGCTCATCATATGGAACTGCGTCGAAGAATTTTTTCGCAGTGGTGATGGTGACGTTGATAGCGTAGTCCACTACGGGCTGACCAAACTCTTCGGTCACAATCCTCCAATTCTCATTAAGGAAGTTTAAGACTGTGTTACCTGGAATGGGAAAAAAATATCGTGATTAGTAGAGAAACTTCGTTGCCAAATAATAATACTATTTTGCGTATTTCTTCTTTAGCGTGATTTACATCATTTTGTATTATTCGGAAACGGCCGAATATCTGAGCAATTATTCGGCGTCGTTACCCTCAATAATTGCCAGTGTTCTTGACACTTCGATGGCAAGATCTTTAAAAGTTTCGGTAACATAAACAAAAAATACACGAATGAAATGATAATTTTTACTTGGAACTTTGGTAAATAGCTCTATAATTTCTTCTTTAATAACTTTAATGTATGCACATTTATGCAATGTTTACATACCGGCAAACAAATGTCATGGTCAGCTGGTTGCGCAAGCGAGTTACTACGCGCAGGTCAGGTTGGCAAACCAGTAGCAAGTAACCAGTTTGGGGTTAGGCAAAATGCTGTATACAGATGACTATATTTACAGTTACCGAAACCGGTTTACCGCGAAAATGTGACGAAACACATTTCGCCGCGGAGGCAAGATCATTTTAGGAAGTTTAACTTTGTTGTGACGAGATAAGAATATGCATGACTAATTTCCAGAACTTCTTTCACGTCATTTAACTTTTTTGAACTAGATGACTAGTTTTGTTACCATCGTGATCATAATGTGCCAATATGTATTGACAATAGGGAGGACATCTCAAGCCAAAAAGGTCGGTTGGCATCAATCCATGAATTATACGTTTAAAATCGAACGTAAACCTGGATTTTTTAAATTAAGTATCTATTTATTTACTTGTAAAAAAATGTACAAGGTCCTTCGTTTATCGGCTAATAAGACATCAGTATTTGTTTTTTGAGGGCGCCCGCCCGGCACATGGTGGACAAACATAGCCCGACCGATAAAACATACCAAACTGGACATAGGAACAATCCAGGACCGAGCTGCCTGGCGTAAATTAATTAGGAGACCCCACCTAAAGTGGGAAAAGGGAAAGAAGAAGAAGAGAAGATTTGTTTTTTGTCTGTCATACATAAGCTTACACACTTATTGTCGCAGCAATGTATGATTATGCTTACATTATTTCGGAATGACAATATTAAGCAAAAGGAAGTTAATATAGGGTAGTAAGTTGAAGTTATTCGATTTTGTATTGATAATTCTTATCATCATGATTTTAGATTTTTTCTCTACAGACTGAGTAGTAAAAGTCCTAATAAAAATTAGTAATGATTTTTTGGTATAACTTAAAAAATAAACAAATCTTGACAAAAGAGTGTAAGTATGTATACAAAAATATCAAATATAGGGAATTAACAACCGGTAAATCACGTGACACTAATATTAAATCATATAGTGTCCCGTGGTTTTCCGCACGACACTTCGCTATCGAACGGTTCTAAATCGGGATACCAGGAGGACGGTTAGCAGGATTCAATTGAGCTAGTCAAATTGCAAGACTTTATCATTTTATACAACTAGCGACGCGGAATTCGAGCGCTGGGCCAAAGATGCGCACAAGACCATTAAACACTAGCCAAGTGTAAGTCAGACTTGCGTTTGAGGGTGCTGCTAATACAAGTACGATTTTTTCCATTACGGCAAGCCCGCTTCACACTTGACCAGTTTTATGGTGATTTTATTGATAAACCACATGACATAAATGGTCAGCCATTTAGGATATTGTTGGAACTCATAAAACCAAACAACTTTGACAAAAAATAAGGGTCGAAATATGAAAAATACTTTTGGCCCTCTTACCTACATTTGATGCTTGTAGTGGCGGCAGCGCTTTGGTATCGATTACTAAAGTTAATCTACCCACGCCGCGGTCATGAGTGGATGGGTGACCATTCCAAGTTCCGACCATATTTAGTGACATTTATCACGAGCATCTCCTTGCTTCGGGAGGCACGTTAAAAGTTGGTCCCAGCTAATATCGCTTGATATTGGTCGTGAAACCTAGTCAGGAACCTTAAGGCGGCTTGGTTACATCTGACAGTATGAAGGTTAAGTCACTGGCCTTTAACACCCCTCTACTGTATGTATGGCCCAAACCACCCCATAGTTGGGGTGAGGCCTGTGCCCTGCAGTGGGACGTATAAGGGCATACTTTACTTTAACTACATTTAAGTATGACCTTTATGACCAATGGATTTAGTGTCAATAGGTTTGGTGTCCAATCATGGAATTGGTGTTACCATCAAGGTTTAAAGTTTTTTATACAATATGTAACAGTTGTACTCGTATATTGATAGACGGACAAAAAAGTAATTATAATAAAAAAACGGATCCCTAATACTTATGGGATCCGTTTCAGGGTTCCGTATTCAAAGCTTCGTCACGTTCATCCGTCTGTCTATCTCTCCACAGCTTGGCTCAGAGACTAGTGTGGTGGTGCGCTAGTTAGCATGGTGTTTAGTGTCGTTTGATAGGTCAAAGATATGTGGGCGCAACCAGATACTTTCGATTCAGGGATCCGTCCCCATCATCATCATCATCATCATCATCACCAGCCTATATCAGTCCACTGCTGGACGCAGGCCTCTCCAAAAGGAGGATTTTGCCATAATCGCCACGCTTGGCAGGCGGGTTGGCGATCGTAGTTTGGCCAGGGGTGGAGAGGAGACGCTGCTGCCCGTCTTCTTGGGGCGGTTTTCCTGTAGTCGCCTCTTACGACACCCACAGGAAGAGAAGGGATGGTGCAATTTTTTTAACGTGCCGGCACCACACGAGTTCAAGTTCAAGTTCAAGTTCAAACGTTTATTTGCTAAAAACACAGATAAAAAGGACGACACCCTCCCCATGGGATCCGTACCCAGATACCGCATATTCTGACTGGAAAACATGCAGTTCGTCTTTTTTAAACGACTTCAAAAAAAAGGAGGTTCTCAGTTTGACCCGTATGTTTGTATGTATGTATATTTGTCCCCGATTTTCTCGAGTTTAGCTCATCCGGTTTAAGTATGCATATCATACTGGTGAGCTGATGATGGAGGCGACATAACTCCTTAAAGGTTAGGAGTCAATGTATAATACTGCGATATGTCGACAGAACGTATTTCGTTTTCGTTTCTTAGTGTATTGGGCAGACGTGGCGCTTACGAGGTACCAGACATAGACGAGGTAATTTTGTTAACTGGAGGCGTAAACCAGTACACCCAGAAAAGAATCCATAGGTAAAAGAAATCAATTTTGTTATAAAGAAAGGACGTATATATTTGTTAAATTGGTTCTTGATTTTAATAAATAATGGAATAATTATTGTTAAATAAAATAGTAATGTATATGTAAGCAATTAACATCCTTTTGATACGAGGTCTTTATCAAACAATTTGTTTATGCAGCTGGCGCCATCTAGATAACCTAGACTCAAGCTAATTTTGGAAAGTTCGTTTATTATTCTGACCAGACTAGGGATCAAACCCTTAAAAATCATCAAACAATCAACATTGACTTCATATTGCATAAACTCGTCCTTTTACATAAATCTTTGGTACTTAACCATCTGATTATCCGTCTTATTCCTGCCCCTTGAGCGAGCGAGCGAGAAAAAGTTGAAGATAGGACGAGTTTACTAAATATGAAGTCGATATTGTTATTTTGTATTTTTATTTTTAACTTTTTTAGTTTTTATGATAGACATTTGAAAGTTGGTTTTTAACGATTGCTTTTCACCTATATAGTCACAGGTTAACAGGATGTACACTAATAAAATCGAACCGTATAATATAGACCCTCTTGAACATATTTCTGGGCACTAATATACATGTCCTAAAATTTAACTTAGCCCTATCACCGCTTTGGGACTACATATCCACATATCATACCACATATCTATGCTATAACTGGACATGTAAGACCGAGCTAGGCAGGTTGTTAACTCCATGCACTCTTGTCGTTCAAGTATACTTCTACTTTTAAATAATATTATTTTTATAAGGATTTCTTAACTGTGGTTTTTGAAAGCATAAACAGGCAGGTCAACAAGAGTTTTTGGCACTTTATGGATTTTTTTTATGTGTAGAGGAGCCATGGTCTGTTGCTCCTTACCACACTTGTTCTATGTTCTTTTCCATCCGTCATCCTCCAGTGAAGTCAGTTATGAAAATTTTACTTTAGTAGTGGCTGTTTGCAGCCGTAATGAATTTTAGCTGGTGAAATTTATACACGAGGTAGAGTATGATTTCTATGGATTGCGGGTATTATATCTATACTAATATTATAAAGAGGAAAGATTTGTACCTATTTTTGTATGTTTGTATGTTTGTAATGAATAGGCTCAAAAAGTACTGGGCCGATTTAAAAAATTCTTTCACCAATAGAATGCTACATTCTTCCAATTTGACATAGGCTACATTTCATTTAAAAAAAAATTAGGGATCCTTGGTAAAATTTGAACAATGTAACCGAAGGTGTAGAAAAATGAGTCTTAAAATGTCTTTCGTCAAATGCGCTGCCGAAACTATTAGCGATAATTGTCTACCCCGTGCAAAGCCGGGACGGGCTGCTAGTTTTTATATAAAGTCAAACAGTGAGCACCGCGAGTCAAGGATTACCTTGCGGGTGTGCTCAATTTCGAGGTTCAAAACACGTGACTACATATTATTAGTTCGTTGAATAATGACAAAGTAGATGGGGATCATCAATACAAGGATTAGTATAATTTTTTTTTGGTTGTATGTACGTCAAAGACTGACTAAGCGATGATAAGAGATTGACCACTGTGTGGCAGTGTTCTTAACAGGGCAACTTTGGGAGTCAGGCACATTGAGAATCAGTGTGTAATCAAAAATGTACTTTTCTTGGTAATTCTAAACTATTTAACAGATTGGTTTCCCATGTCCATGCTTTTATTTATTTCTGAATAATCCTAGTAGCTAAATAAAAGTTTATTAGACACCTGTCTCCCACTTTGCACTAGAGAAGTCGGTAGTAAATTTAGAACTTGGAGGTCCCAAGATAGTTCAGTTTTACCGAACTACTTAACGTTTACGAGTTGGGTGTTATACAGGTTGTAACAAAAAGGCGAAATAATATTTAAGGGTATGTATGTATGTACTGTGAACATTAAGTAATAAAAGTTTTAGTTAAAAATAAACTACTTTTTTTCCCATACTAAGTAAACAATTTGTTTTTTTACCGAAAGTGTAAACATACAAAAGTACATACATATGAAAGTTTCACATCTGTTTCCTACTTAATCTCGATTTATGAGTTTGTTTACACCTAACAGCTGATATAAGGTTGTCACCGATAAGTTTTTGTTAAAACTTTAGCATCAATTTACTCAGTAATTTATACTCGCACGAGTTTGTGGTTTTGCATAGGAACTACACATTTACTACTCTACACGTCCTTTAAATTTTATTTCGCCTTTTTGTTACACCCTGTATATGGTCGAGCTGTTATCCTGGCTTTATAAGTCAACAAACTTCAACTTCGACAACAAAAATAGGCCAAACAGCCGATAACTTCATCTATCTATTTAAATAAAAACTTTTTGTTAGTAGTAGTAGTAGTAGTTAGATTTGACTAATTTTAATCTTGAAATATTTATGGAAGTTAAAAAAAAGGTTTAAACGTTGAAAAAAAGGGGAAAAAAAGTTAAGAAAATACTAAAAAAGAGAATTTTATTTTCCTATACAAACTGTTCGTACCTGTCAAAAGTATTATTTAAGGAGGGACGAAGTTCGCCGGGTCAGCTAGTCATAGGTAAATATTATTCATGCATAGACAGACTTTATTACTACACAAATCACTATGGCCAATTGCTGACCATACAAATCCACGTCTACATCATGCGTCATCATAATCTGTTCACTGCTTGTCCTACTGCTGCAACTTCTAATGCCACTGAGACCGATCTTTAGCTATTATTTTTTATCCTCTCCCAGTTTCTGTGCTTAAATCATAACTTTATACTGTCGGAGGGCTCTTTAAGCTGTGTTTTCAAAGTCACACACTAAACAACACTACCTTAACGAATATCAATTCTGCTAACCCCCGAATCTAAAACAGTTCGATAGCAAATAGCCGAGAAAAAAACCACGTGACAATTTGGGATTTGGCATTGGTGTCTTATAAATCGGTTTTTAATTCGTTATCGAAGGATTCTAAATCGAGAGCCTAGTTACACAATTGACTTGGTCAAACGTAAAAAACCTTGCCAGTAACAGCAACCTGCTGGATTTTAAACTTTTTAGCTATTTATTTGTCCAAAACTTCTCTGTTTGTCGGTTTTTATAGGTTTTTCTTCGGTGACCATGTGCCTAAAGGCAATTTCGACTGATTCACTGACGAAGATAGCCCGCAGCCTATAACACTGGACCTAGGGACTCGGAGTTTTGCTCAAAGGATTCTTCAATAACATTTTTGAGCACTAACAATTTTTTTTGGAAATTATACTCTTAAAAAAGTGAAATGGAGGTGGAAAATTTTGTAAGGAATATTCGTCCGCGAATGAAGTCGCTAGGAACCGTTAGTAACTTATTTTACCTCAAAGACCTTTACTCACTTAATTCTGGGTTCCCCTTGAACAAGTTTGTGATGGTGTAGAATATTCTTTCTCCGTAGTCGAATGTATATTTGTAGCTCTTGATACCAAAGTGGTCGCGGCCTTCGTTATCCTTGAAATATTTCGTTTTGATGTTCATCTTGATGACAGAGTTTACTGAAAAATACATTATTAACCATTGAGCATCTTTTGACTGAATTCAATGCGTACCAACGAGGTAAATTTACAAAATCATCATCATTATTTCAACCACAAGACGTCGACTGCTGAATATAAACCTCCCCCAATGACTTTCAGATTGGCCGGTTGGAAGATTCTACAAAACAGATAAAATTAATACCTACCTAATATTTTTTACTTGAGACATTAAAATATATTTTACCTTAATCAAAATACATCAGGTAAGTCCAAAATCCAATAAGACTCTTTTAAACTATGTAGATTGATTTCATAAAATTACTAAAAAAACATTTATTTTAATTACAACATGTTTTGTTTATTAAAATTGTGTAGTCGAGCAAAAAAAAAATACTAGAAGACATAATAAAACCAGTTAAATTGTTAATACCTATCTAAAGTACTAAAATGTATATGAGCATTTCGAAAATGCCCAAATTATTAAAAGCATGAAGAATGTAATGAAGTGTAAACCATTGTTTTAAACTTTCATGGTCACTAACATTAGAATAGTTTGTTACGGGATTGCTACCATGTACCTTATTTTTGTGTTCCCGATATTTCGGCACTGTTGCAAGCGCCATGATCACGGAGTAACTCAAAAATAAGGTACATGGTAGCAATCCCGTAACAAACTATTCTAGTGTAAACCATGTTAAGTGAATATAAAATTTGTTAACTAATCTGTACAATAATAGCTGTAAAAATTTTGTACTATTCTATATCGAAATCTTTCAGCAGAAGGCAAATCCGTTTTCGATTTCGATTCTTTATACTATACAGTTCAGTTATTAAATTGTCTTTTATCTTCATTAATTAACTTCAGATCATTTTAGATTTATTCAAATTGTGTATTAATTTGAAGATGATTTGTTCTTATAATGCATTGTCAATATGTTGCTTATAGATACATATCTATCTATCATTGATAACATAAAACTCTATTATGTATATAGAATACAAACCTATTTTTATCTTAGCATCTCCTTCTCCATTGATGGGGAACAGAAGTAGTCTGCCAACAGCAGTGTATTTACCCTTGATAGTGATGTTACACTTCACATCCAGATTGAAGACATTCTTCTCCAAGTACGCACTGGAAAGTAAAAATACACTTTGTTACTAATACTTTTAATGACAATATGGGGTCAACATATATTTTTTAATTAAAACTCAACAAAAAAAGATGTATCTTTAACTGCATAAAAATCCCTAACGAAAAATCTAAAACCAATACAAAATACTTTTTGACATTTAATTCTTGAAAACATTTTACAAATTAAAATCGTTCTTTTTAAGTGTCAAAAATATGAAACGTAAATGAAATTTCAAATTTCTGGGCTTGATGATGTATCCACAGAAAATGTCTGGAAGGGTAACCATACCGCGTGCCCTTGCAGAAATGTTGTCTATTTGTTTAATATCCAAGTAAGAACGTTCTATTGACAAAAGATTTCGACAACCATTGTGCGTTTCGTGAGAATGCAGTATTATTATGTGGCAAGGCTCACCGTAATTGGTGCTTGCACGGTGTCCTTAAGTTTTGTAGAGATTGTGTTTATGGTGTAATGTTCAAAGTAAATCGTCATTTGGCATGTTTTAGGTCCTAAATTGTCTTGCCTATTAAGATTTCCTTAGCGACGACCTTCAAAGTTTAAGCTAATGCATGAATTATTTGCGCAATTTTATTATGCAGGAAATAATTTTTATTTGGCGGGTCAACTTCACAATAAAAAAAAATATATTTTTATATTGGACAACATCACATACCTTGCTCTAATCCTATGGTAAGTAGCTAAAGTATAGAAAAATGATCTCAATAAAAATACATTGCTACTGCATTTGAACTTAACAGTATTTTTTTAAATATCAATGTTCTTTCCTTAATGAATATTTTGAATTAAACAGAACATGCTTCTTTAGTAATACTTTGGCTATTTGTTACACCTTTTTTATCATGCATATTAAAAGTTCGGTAGATAACTAAAATCACCAAAATTATGAACTCATCATCAACCTTTTTATTGTTCAAATTATAAAACCAACATACTCACTCAACATTCAACACCTCGCACTTCCTCAACCCCGTAGCTTTCCCATCGTAAAACGTGACTTTTATCCCAGGCAGTTGTATGGGAAGGTCATCAACGACGAAAGGGTCCAGTGACGGGACTCCCAAACTAGGGATACCTTTGGAGAACTCTGGGATTGCATCCCTAGTTGCTTTGATCAGGCACGCTGGGTCTGTGGTGTTGCAGGGATGGATGAAGTCCGCTGTAAAAGAGGTAATGTAGCAATTAATAAATTGTTAATAGCTTTAATAATACAATGATACTATAATAATGGCCTAACTACAACTTGAAAGCAGTATTATTACCTCAGTAATATGACCTATACGTTAAAATCTTTATTGATAAAACAAAACATGGTTAGTGCTGTTTTTAACGCGAAAAACTAGTAACCGGCATTTTTACAGAATTTATCTATTTATTTACCTGAGTTCTTGTTCTTTATTTGAGATTTTTTTAGCATAAAACTTTGATAGATGTCGTAGAATATAAATTAATTGATTGTAGAACTCTATATAGGTCTTCCAAAGTCGTCTTCATTGTCCTCTTAAATAGAATTCATTCCAATTGTTTTAAGTCTTTTCTTAGCCATCTTCCTAAGGTCGTTTGTCCATAGTGCTGTGGGACGTCCTACACTAAGTACCTATTACATGACGCAAGTAAATCATAGTTTTTATAACCTAACCTTTGTTTTCCTTCATGTAAAACGTCTAATACGTAAATAATCCTATCAGAATATTCCATAAAGATATTACAAACTAGCTAGGCTTATAATTAATCCATCAGAAGGTGTGTAATGACACACAAGATTAATGAATTTATTAACGTATTTTGTTAAAGTTTGTTGTAAGTGTACATAACGTCCAATAAAATTATACAACGTCGATTATTTACATATGTAGGTATAATTTATACTTTTGGGTAGGTACTATTAGGGTGGGCGTACATTAAAATGCATCAGACGCAGTTATGCAAGCGTTATACTATTAAACAAAAAATAATTGAATTCTAAAACAGGTACATAGGTATAAAATGCTTTAATTCGGTGTTTCCCAACCCGTGGTCCATAACAGAATATGGAATAGTAATAGAGCTAATTAGTGCGGCCGAACGGTTTGATGGGTCCGCGGATTGTAGGTATTTGGCGTAAGGGGTACGCCCTTGAAAAAGGTTAGGAAACACTGTTTTAACTTTAATGAAGCGATTAAACCTTAAAAACAGGACTAATAAGTCACTTTTTCTTCATCATCTTTTCAGCCACAGGACGTCTACTGCTGAACATAGGCCTACCCCAGTGACTTCCAGATCGGCCGGTTGGAAGCGGCCTGCATCCAGCGTCGTCCTGCAACCTTTACCAGCCCCTCTGCCCGCCCTGTGGGGACGTCCTACGCTGCCTAAATATTGTGAAGAATCTTAATTATTCTTGAAAAGCAAATTTCTATAAAAAAACCTATAGAATCAAAGTCAGTAAGTAAAAAGTTAATCACTAAATTAAACACAAAAAATATTTATTAAACAATTCGTAAAATAATAATAATAATAATGTACGTATATTTAATTGTTCGTGCAAAATGTTGGAAGAACAAATTGATCAAATTTACCTATAATGTGCTCGTACTAAGACTATACAGGGTTACATTGCAAGGTAGTGCCAAATTTTAAAAAGAAGATTGAGTATTCTTTAAATATAAAAGTAATAAACATAAAAGTGCGTCTTCATCTTTTTTTTTGACGTGATAATGTCTTATAAATCGATGACCGGCTGCACGCACGAAAAAGTGTCACAATACGCGTGCAAGCGAGAGCGCGGAACAAGCAATAGCGAGGAGGATCGGCCTAAGCGTTCGGCTTGTGTTGTGACACATCTCTCTTCTACTCCATCGGCAGTTAGTAATAATAGTATAATAATTAAATATGAAAATAGATCTATTTAGTAACTGATTCTGAGTGGTCCCTGAAAAATTGGCACTACCTTGCACTGTAACCCTGTATAATCCTAAACGACACGAACTTTCCTACATTTATTGCTTTGGCAATTAAATAAAATTGCTAGTGCTGGCAAAAAGCTAAAAATGTGGTTGACATTCTCCTAGTTATAGCACAAGAACTTGCAAGTGCTTAGACTGCGAATACATTTAAGTACATATGACTAAAATCCAATGAAAGAATACTCTAATGAATTTAGTTTTTATTATAAATGTTTCATAAATGGATCATTTTGTAAAATAATAATAACTTCGTTAGCCAATTAGCGCCAAAACAAAAACAAAGCCCAATCAAATCAGGCTTTAGATCATTCAGGTTTTTATTGCGCTACTTAAATTATCCTTAAACTAAATATAAAAAACATTTAACTGAGATATAATATTTAGTGTCATTTACTTAAAATACTGTTTATTTACTTTTGTTTTGTCTGCACAAGTTAAAATTCTATTTTCATTGTGACAACGACCCAAAATCATGGTCAAATAAGTTAACATCATAGCTCGAGCGAATTCTAAGTCTATGGTTAACATAAATAAACGACTTGTTTTGACAGTTATTTTGAGTTGACATTTGAACTTGACGTCAAAGCGACATTCATTGTTTCATTAATTTCAGTGCTTCGTATAGTTTTGCTCAAAATTATTTACTTACGAGTGAATGTTGATGAATTTATAAGCTTCAACATTGTAAAAGCAATAATAATACACTATGACAATACTTTTATATTACTCGCGGCCATACCACAAACAATAGGATGCTAAACCTTTTTACTTAGTAGCTTAGGAATTACGAGTACTACCTTTTGCAATCAGTAAAACTATATATAAGATACTATTATATTGTTACCTAATGCTACGTTAACAATATTCATACGATTACATTAAATATAACTGTCAGGAGTAATCATGACTTACGCATATTCATATACTTATCAAAATGTATTAAACATGCGTATTTAATAACAATACTAAACATATGTCTTCCTTAACGTGTTTTTTTTCTCTTGTATTCATAACTATGGTTGGTAAAATTCCATTTTGTCTCTAGTATTTCACTCAATGAATTTCCCAAATCCCCTGTATTTTGCGGGACGAATGCTTGCGTGTAGTCGCAGATCCGAATGCGTAATTAATAGCGATACTGCAATTAACGAAATGTAAAGGACGCTCCCTGAACCGCTAGGGATTTAATTACGCAGCTACGATAGGCATTGATAACTTCCTCTTTAATAAAACCTTCAAAGAAGTCACAAGTAACAAAAATATCATTATTTCCTTTTTAATTGTTAGAAATCTGACATGTCATATCATTTAGTAAATGGTTTTATATTAGGATTCTACCAAGTATGCATCATGAATGTATCGCTGTTAATATTCTGAATAAAAAAAATGAAAAGTTTGGAAAATGTTGATGTGAAAAATTGCCATAAAATAGAGTAGGTAAGTCCTACGTAAATTCTGATAGTGAAAATACTTACGCTGTGTATATGAAAGTTGTAATAATAAAAGGATTACACGAAATAATTTTAAAACCTCCCGAATGAAATAAAAATTCTTCAGAAAAGAAAATGGCAGCCATTAGATGTCATGAATTAAGAAGACGATGATATAAATTTCAATCAGTATTTTTTGATTTTAACTTTATTCCCATGACTTAATGCCTTGAGGCAATCTCTACTAGTAGGCCATTTTATAGAGTTCATATTCAAAAACTGCAATAATTTTCATAAAGTAGGCAAACTTGCTGTCGCGTCTCGTACTTATTACCTTTCTTTAAACCAAAACAGTGTGATCATATCCGTACACAATATAAATAAACTTTTCCATATAGAATAGAGTCTTATTTTCCAAAGCATGTTTTCAAAATAATCGTGGAGGAAAATCATTGTTACTTGTGAGTAATAAATTGTGAATTATTGAATGGTCCTCTGCGGTTTGTAGGTCAGATAGTCTTTTGTAATGTCTGCTACAGACAAGGGCAGTACCTTTCGTGTGAATATAGCAAAATTATAAGGCTCTCGTACAAAGTAAATATCGCCTTTTGCGTTGAGTTTAATTTAATGGTAATGCATTTGCTATTGGTATATCGTATTCAATGATGATGATGTATTTAGATACTGCCTCTTCCTGTTTGAGACCTACTAGAACAAAATCATGAAGTTGTTTAAACTCCGAGTACCTAGTTTTAATGACGGGGAAAAATATTAAGTTGGGGTTATTCTAAAAATAATCTGGTCGAAAAATAACTTGATGAGATTACATAGTGATTGAAAATTGTAATAATCATGATATCTTAGGAATGAAGACGTTATGATAGATTGATATTTTTATATCACCTGTCAGTTTAAAATATATTATGTGTGATTTGTAAATCTAAGTATCTTGTGTGTCTGTGTAAATTTTGCTAGTTTTCTCAAATTCGGAATATTTGTTTGCACAGCCAGTACTAGGATCTCCTTCTCGTCAATGCTCAACTGTTAGAAAATGCACTTGGCATTAAGTTCGCCATTTTTAGTTTGTAAACAATTTAAAACATTTTCATACAAGATCAAAGATGACTGTCTTATATAAAATAGTATGATTCTTCTATAGAATCACCTATTAATAGATATTCCCCTAATACGTTAGGCTAGCTATACACAGGTAAAGCTGTCACAAAATAGTGTTACTGTCATTAAATAGCAATAAAACACTTTTGATAAAATACAAAGATATATCTTGGTGGTATATTACCTCTAAGCCTTAATGGGAAACGTTTTGACGCAGTTCACACTACCTTGGTCTAAAATGGCCCTAATTTAGGACAAGGCTCCCATCATAACCTTCAGAAATAATTACTCATATTCTAAAAATAAATTTGATGGTTAGTAAAAATAAATTTTAATTCTCTTGCTAGAAAACGTGGCCTCTTACTATGGGCCTTATAAGAAAGCTCAAAGTTGCACAGCGCGCTATGGAAAGGGCTATGCTCGGTGTTTCTTTGCGAGATCAAATCAGAAATGAGGAGATCCGTGAACGAATAAAAGTCGCTGACATAGCCCGACGGATTAGCCAGCTAAAGTGGCAATGGCCGGGGCAGAAAGGTTCTGGAATGGAGGCCACGTACCGGCAAGCGCAGCGTGGGATGTCCACACAAGGTGGGCAGACGACCTGGTAAAGGTTGCAGGACGATGCCGGATGCAGGCCGATTCCAACCAGCCGATCTAAAAGTCACTGGGGGAGGCCTATGTTCAGCAGTGGACGTACTGATATGATGATGATGATGTTAGAAAAATTTAACTTATTTGAACTTAACTATAATAATTTATACGATATCAAACAGAATATTAGCCTTTATCTTATCGCTGATGATTACGTCCACCGCAGGTTTTTTTTTCTATAAATTTTTAAGGGATTCTCTTTAGCAAATCGAATAACTTCATGTAATTGGCCAACTAGGTAGCCGTGCTGGCAATGGGTCGGCCACATCTCTGAAAGCGACAACTATTGGGGAGGTAACGGAATCAAGCGGGGACCATAAACTGGACAAAGTAGCATGGACACGCCTTCCACCAAGTTGACCGACTACATAAAAGTAGTTATGGTTGCGAGAAGCTGCCGGATGCAAGCAGCCCAGAGCCGCTTACTTTGGCATTACATGAGGAATACCTATGTTCGGCAGAAGAGTTCCTAAGACTGGTGCTAAAGGAGAGGAAGAGACCTTAAAATTTCAAAAAAACGCATACCCTTACTGATATATCTAGGTAAGTAAGGGTATCTAGGTAGGTAAGTACTATACACCGTGAATTTTTAATTACCCGAGAAAATTAACTAACATACTCAGATATCGATATACATCGATATCTAAGTTTTGATCTGAGAGAAAAAATTTTTTTATGAGAAATTTATTTAAATGGTCCCTAACATTCCTTAAAAAATATGCACCATAAAAGTCCTGCTAATTCAAATAGTAATCATTATCATTCCAACATTAACGGAACCAAAATCCACCTAATTTGGTCGCGTAATATTGGCGTACGGAAGGAATAACTATGAATGATTTTTTTTTTCATTCATAGTTAATCCTTCCGTACGCCAACGCCGTACGCCGTTCCGTTTTTTTTATTCGCCAAATTCGATGTATATCGATATCTGAGTATGTTAGTTAATTTTCTCGGGTAATTAAAAATTCACGGTGTATAGGCAAGTAAGGGTTTATCTGGGATTTTAATTTGGTCCTGTACAAAAGTTATTCTATTTGAGCAGCAGATTGTTTCTCTTTCTAATATTCCCAATGAATAAAACCACTCTGTTTATTTAAAGAGCATTATATTTAGGATTATTGACACAAACATTATTTTGGTGGAAATTAATTAATACTAACATTGTTCAGTTTCATGTTAGCGGAAATGTCAGTGTCTGTGAAATGTTGTAAGAGGTGTTGAAGGTTATATGAATGCTTTTGTTTACTCGTGTAAACATATCGAGATGCTTTTATGTTCATACAATGTACTTATATTGTACGAAAGACATTTTCAAGGTAATACATGAAATGTTGAACTTTGTAATCATTGAACATCTTAAAATCATAAGTTCTTGTGAAGGTATTGTCGTTTTCTAGATTTCTAAGATTCTCAAGAATGTCGATTCCTTTAATCCTTAGCCCAGAAAAATAAAACACAATAGAAATTTTATTTTTACGTGGTCTTATGAGAACTTATTTCTTGATGACTGCCTTGGCCTTGTCCTTGGGCTTGGTCTACAAAACCAAGCACTTGCGGGTTCAAATCCTTCAAGAGGCAATATGATGTGTGAAAAAACAACATTTTGGTTTGATAAGTGTATGTTTATTAATTATTTTTTTTGTATTGAATCAGTTTATATTTAACTACTACTGGGTATATGCCTCCTTTTTGTCGCGATATTTCTCACAGTTTTGTACCAATATTTCCCAATGTGACTCATGTATATTTATAGTTGTTTTGTTCCACATGTAGTATTTCTATTGAATGTGCCAGATTCCTTTTGTAGAATATAGTAAAAAAAATTTAGTAAGATTTGGCTTATATGCTTAACGAAAAGAAAAAAGGTAGGCAGGTGCTTGATGATGCATGTTTGTATCAACTTGTACGTACATACAGGGTGTAAAAAAAGGCTTAACGAAGCCTTAAACCACGAATTCTATACATAAAACCAACTAGAATGCAAAAAAAATAATTGCTGGGAAATGACTTTTATTTTTGGGTATCAAAAAAAAAACTTGTTTCTAACCCGCAATGTATTAGCGCGCACGCCACAGACTATGCCTGTGTGTGTAAGCGGATCATTTTTCTTTGTAAAAAAGTTTAGTTTTATCAAACAGAAGTCATTTTTGTAAAAATCTTTGAAAAAAAATTGTAACTTTGACTGTCAATAACTCGGTAACCCGTCATTTCCCAGGTATAGTGTATAAGAAAAAAATGATCGTAATAATACGTAGAATATGTAGTATTCGGCTTCGTTAAGCCTTTTTTTACACCCGATATGTCTAGAACCATTCAAAGTTAGTGGCACTAGCATTTGGTACCAGAAAATCTTTAAATTTTTGCTCTTCTAATTCTAAGTCAGCCCCAAAAGGGTCTCTATATCATAGTAAACTAACAAAATTGCGAAATTGGATTAGTCAACTTTACTCTTGCTGGAGATATTGCATTCCATTTAGGACTTTAATACTATGAACTCTAGGTTCTTAATGATCTCTTGTGGTATTTTGTCTAGTGAAGATGTAAATTACTCGAAGGCTCACCGCAGGAAGGATTGTAGTTGTTTTAGTAGGGTAAACCAACTTCAGCTTATAGTAATATACATATTCTAATTGTGACTATTTGTCAGGCCTTTCCCATTCGAGGCTAGAAATGGGGTAACAGATCCGACTCTTTGTACAAAGAATAGTTTTTAAGTGAAGGGCAAAATCTTTTTAAAAAAAACTAAGTATATTCGCATCTATTACCTTCACTCTACTTAAACTAGCAAACAGTGTCCTTGTACGAGTATTGGGTAAATACAATTATTCTTTTGAATTATATATATCTTCATTGAATTTTACATTTATTCGTCAGACACTTCCCCGGTCATGGTCTCTAAGTAGGGAATCAACTTCCACGTGTCTGCTACGAATTTTTAACTTAAATTATGATAAAAAACAAAAATGTTCTTAATTTGAATCAAAATCATTGAAATGATCTCTATCTCTAGTCTATTATTTGCATACATCGTGTAACACTAAATACCCAAAACCTCTCATAGTGGCTGATTTTGGAACTTAATTCATAATTTATTTGAAGAAGGTAGAGAAAAATATTTGTTTTAATTAAGCCATTAATAATATTTCCGGGTACTTACCATTCTGGTAAGTTATGGTTAAACCTTATGAATTAAAAAACTGAATTGTAAACCTTAATAAGCCTATAGATAAAATCCATAATGGTATATGTATTATCTTATTCGACAAAATACTATCTGTTTTACAGAAAAATGAATACATATTATGTCTTTAGAGATTGTCAGTTTGACACTTTTTACGCAGACCAAACTATCACGATTTTATTTACGCTAAAGATAAACGTCTTGAATACTTTAAGAGGACCTATAAGTGCCTTATTTCAACTTAACCTATATGGGCTTGCTTCACATGTGTGCTTAGACGCCGATCTCTGTAGTAATGCTGCAGCAATGTAGATAGCATGTCGATTAGATCAACACTAACCGGTACTATTTCAAAATCATTGTAAACGCCTATATTTGCTTTACGTTTTTACCACTTCGCGTTTTGTTCCACTTTCGTATGTCTTCATTTAATTGCGTTTTGTTTAGTCGATATTGGTTGAAACTAAATTCAATTGTTTTAATGGAGAACAAAAAAAAATACAATGTAGGCTTACAGTAGATTTCAGCATACATTATGTAAACTTATATAGCAAAGAACTGAATTTAAATCCTTAACCAAAATAAACATTCAGATTCTTGACCTACATTTTCCGCAATCCTAAATTTCTATCACCTTTACAATTAAAACTAAAGAAAAAACTCACGCGCAAGCTTAGCTGAGCAATCGCCGACGAAAGATGTCGCCACCGCCAACAGGGAGAAAACCAAAACATATCTTTCACGCATCGTGTCGCACTTTGCTGGCAATACACAACTGCGCACCGAATGAGGACCAATAACAAACTGACTCGACCCTAGTGCGCTGGCGCAGCGCCTTATGTAAATTGAAACAAGTTCTTTCTCATTTTCGGTTGCATAAATTCGGCTAGCTCTTTGCCAATGTGAAGCCCGATTTTCACGCAACGCTGCTTGCTAATCCGTTCTATAAAGTAGAAACAAATTAATACGGATACGTAGTCCTTATTGCCGGTAAAGCAAATGCTAAAATTGAATGCGTCGTGGTGGGTGGCAATGACTGGCGTGAGTGTTGTGCGTGCGCGCAGCGGGCGTATTCTGAACTGTCGAAAATTGAAGGACGCGATGAAAAATGTATCTATAAAAACAATTCATTTTATCAGTATCTATGTTAAATATTTATTTATTTTATCAATTTTAACACTAATATATCTCTTAATAGATACTTTTTAAAAGATGTTATCTCTAGTCATACAGATCATTTAAAATTAAAATTATATTAACAAATTTTGATTATAATTCTAAGGCTGAGTTGCATCACCTTTACTTTAACCATAACTATAACTACTCATATAACCGGTATTTCTGTATGAAGTTTGGCAGACTTTTGACGTTTGTTAAAGTTAAAGTAAGATGGTGCAACCCAAATAGTGCAAATAGACAGAACATCAGCAGATTGCTGATCAATACTAATAGATTTTATTACATTATTTAACGCAAACATAAATTCTCTTTTCAATAACTAAGTTTCTGTTCGCATCTTGCGTTACTAAATTGTAGAGTTTTGTAGTAATGCAAGATGCGATGCGTTCGCATCTTGCATTACTAGATCTAAGTAAGTTTTCATAATAGAAATTACTTGCTAAGTTTACTATCAATGATATGGTTTAAGGGAAGCATAAGCAACATAAATTACTATTTAATATGTTTAAAGAAATAAATTATAAATCATAATTCAAACTATGAGCCATCTAACTTCACGAAGCCGGCAGTCCGAATGAAAAACCAACTTGAAAAACGAAAACCTTATTTTTTCATACAGACTCCATATTTAATTGTCAAATGAAATTTTATTCCTATCACTTTTTCAGTAGTTTTTTTGTCAACAATATCAGAATAGAGCCGCGCCAATACCAGGTGCAGTCCTACACGACTGTTTTAGCGGTACTCTATCAATGTTGCATAAATCATTCAAAATCATTACAAGGTGATGATCGGGAGTATCCTGGTCAATGTGGCGCGATGTGTTGTAAATGTTTGAAGGTTTTTGAATTGATGCTACGTTTGGCTTAGATGACTATTTTCTTTTGCAGATTAAATCAAATCTTTATTGACCGAAATTCTTTATTATCACGAATTATGTGGATTGATGAAACATTTTGAAAAGAAGTGATGATTTGTAAAAGAAGTAATAAGGAAGTAAAACAAAATATACTGATTTGACTCCAGAAGACACGAAAGCAAGGCGAGCCAATGATGCGTAAGAAATTAATCTCAAAGAAGTAATTTAACACACTTTTATTTGATTTAATTGCGACTGTGTAAATCAAATCAAAACAATTGAATCTTGAAAGTTATGAACTTTGTTAGTACCGTAGGTCCGGATGGCAATACAAAGATTTACAGACAGAAAGTAAAAATCTTTCATAAAACCTTTTTTGCTAGTGCTCATATGATTTGTTTTGACAAGTCCCATACTTACGGGTGCTTCAATTTTAAACATTTTTACATTGAAAATATTTTTAAATGTTAACTTTTTCCTTTTATATTTATTATGTTGTTTGGCTTTGATAATATGATGTTCTTACTGAATATAATGTATGTTTATGATGATGATTAATATCTTGATTACCTATGAACAAAGAATGCCTGAATGTATAACATGTTCTGATTTTGTTAGATATGGCAATACTATTAGTATGGTATCTCACGCCATTTTTTTTACATTTACCACGTGTTGGCAGGCCCCCCACAAGGTGGACCGACGATCTGGTGAAGGTCGCGGGAAGCCGCTGGATGCGGGTGGCACAGGACCGATCTTCGTGGAAATCCTTGGGGGAGGCTTATGTCCAGCAGTGGACGTCTTTCGGCTGATGGATTACCACGTTTGAAAACTACATTATTTTTTAATAATCTTCCTGATAGAAGAAGAATAAAAAGTTATTTCCTATTCTCAAATGCAATGATTGCAGCAGGGACCAGATTACCTGTATTTTTTAAGGTAACGATACTATTATAACGTTAAAATAACGATATATCCTTATTTTTTTAAAGTTTTTAGTAACGTTAAAATTATCGGTAATTATAACGTTACCAATAGTTCTTTCTCTTTTCTATTTGTTCTTGCTCGCCTAACGCTGCAGTGGTTGCAGGTCTTGCAGTGTTCATAGACGCGCGGTAACCTTTGTAATTACTTGCTTGATCGAATTCGTTGTATCTACGTCCGAGTTAAGTGAACTTCAATCAAAAAGACTTCCTACATCACCTTCTCCATCAACAACATCCCTGAAAATACCTTGGGCGACCTTTGCCTGGTCGCTCACTCCCATACTGAATTATGTCCCCATCTTTGTGACTGTCCCCTTCTCTCTTCCACAAATTCCATTAAATACCTAGGCATAATGATCGATAACAGACTCACATTCCAATCCCATATTGATATCACTGCTAGCCGACTCCGAAAACTAATGTTTGTTTTCAGAAATCTCCGAAAAGTAGCTGATCCAATCCTTGTCAAGAGGGTTTATATTGCCATGTGTCAGTCTCTCCTAAACTACTGCCTATTTTCGTGGGGAGGTGCCTGCAAAACCGTCTTAATCAAGCTCGAAAGAGCTCAGAGGGCGGTCCTTAAGGTTTGTACCTTCAAGCCCTTACTCTTCCCCACCTTTGAGCTCTTTCAATATTGTCAGGTCCTAACTGTTCGACAACTATTTATCTTCCAGACGGTTTTAAAACAGCACCATCTTACAGAGTATGACCCCAAAGTAGCACAAAGTCGCCGGAACCACCTTGTCGCTATCTCATCATTATATAAAACCAGGTTCTCACATCGTTTCAATTGTTACCTGGGCCCCTTCTTGTACAACTCACTCCATAGAATACTACGCATCTACTCCCTTCCTAAATTTGATTGCAAGTCCAAAGTCTTCGCTTTTCTCCAAGGTTTGACTTACTCTGAAACCGAAAACCTCATTGATCCAGATAGGTAATTATAGTGAAGCAAATCACAAACACACACACACACACACACACACACACACACACACACACACACACAGACACACACACACACACGCTGCTTGCTTGAACAACTGATTTCTTATTCTTTTCTCTAGATATAGTATTAACATGGCGCGTTCATGCACACAATTTTAATTATGAAATAATTGTTATGACATCTTTTCTTTGTGCATGCCGTTACATGGAATGTGCCCCCTGACCACTTCGAGAGAGGAGAGTACTGGCGCTCTGTAATACAGGCCTCCGTCCTAGTATAGACGCCAGTCTCTCGCAATCTATGTTAAATGTATAGATAGCACATTAGTATTGTAAGCACCTATGTTTTGTTAAGACTTAGATTGTAGAGGAGAAAATAAAGATTTTTATTATTATTTAATCACAAAGCCAGAACACAAAACAAATAGTTATTTATGACGAGCTCGATTGTTCAACTATCGTTGATAATAAATAGTACCTACATTATTCGACTATGACAACAAGTAAAAAGTAAGTAGGTAAGTAATGATTGGTAATTAGTTATCCCTTCCTATACACTTTCAATTTTTTTTGGTTTGTAAATATGATACATTTTCTTTGTTTTCTCATTAAATGAAATAATGCAATTGCTTTTTAAATAAAGAGTTTTTTAACTTGTTTATCTGAATTATGTTATCATAATCCAGATAAATATTTATAATTATTTATATCATCACTACTTTATAATATACGTAAAATTTTATTTCTTGACAACTATTTGGACACGATAAAAAGCGTTTCTGATAAGAAATATTTATGAATCCGTAAATTCATCGTCAATAATAATTTATAGCGCATCGCAATACTGTCCGTTGATTAATAAATCAATGCGCTGAATACTCGAAAAATCCACTATGACGGGGTTTGCTTGTAAAATTCATACGAGCGTGTTGTCCCGAAAGACTCAAATATTTTTTACGAAGAAATAAAATTGACTTTTACAAAAAAAAAAGGTATTACTCATTTTCAAATGAGTTGTTTAGAGATAGTTTAGAGTGAAAATTAATTATTTATATGTTAATGAACCACGAATTTTTTTTTTAAAACGTGTTTCACAGAAGACCCCGGCTGACTACTAAATGAATTTATTCATAGAGATTTTACTTTCTAATGTCCATGACGTCAGATTACCACAAAAAAAATATTTAATGATGGTTAAATTAAACTACAAGAAATTTAATTTTTAACCGACTTTAAAAAAAAGAGGAGGTTCTCAATTCGTCTGAATGTTTTTTTTTTGTATGTTTGTTACGCGATTACGCCGTCAATTATGGACCGATTTCAAAATTTATTTTTTAATTTGAAAGGGTATACTCCCGAGGTGGTCCCATTTACACCAAGTCCGATTCTGATGATGGTATCCTTGGGAAATCGAGGGCAACCCTCAATTTTTATAGGCACCCATAATGTTTTGCATATATTTTCTGACTCAATGCTGATTTTTGGGTCTGGTAATCATCATGTCATGTTGCTGACCTGATGATGGAAGCCACAGAACTCCTTAACGGATAGAAGTTAGAAGATAATACTGATTTTTGTCGACAAAACGTATTTCGCAGTGTGTTGAGCAGACGTGGAGCTTATGAGGTACCAGACCGCCAATTTTTATTTACTGGGGGCGTACCCATAACGAAAATAAAAATTAAAAGTTTCTTTCTTAAATTGACTTGGTATTTAATGCAAGACCTTATCCTATGATTACGACACCAAAATAGCCGCCGTTCTGGTTGGAGTGTAGGAAAACCCTTTCCTTAAGATGTGCAAATTTTCGTCGAAATATTGACCCAATATAACACCTTATTTTTATCATACCATTCGATGGGGGTCCATGGAGGACCAACATTAGCTAAGGTTACTTTGCTGTTAAGTCATTTTTGGCGGAGTTGGAAGGTGAAAACTGAAGCTTATTTAAAAGGCGTCTGGGACTTGTAATAAATTTAGTAGAAAAATTGATCATTAATAGCACCCTATTTTTATTATACCATTGGGTGGGTGGTCCACAGAAGAACAACATTTGTCTAGGTCACTTTGCTGTAAAGTCATTTTTGGCGCAGTTAGAAGGGGAAAAATGGAGGACTTAATACTTCAAAATTAAACTAAAAAGCGAAAAATAATATTGACTAAAACATACCTAATCAGTTCTTTTTGGAGTCGGTGCGAATGAACACATTTTAACTTTCGATGGCTGGCACCGACTCCAAAAAGAACTGATTAGGTATGTTTTAGTCAATATTATTTTTCGCTTTTTAGATTAATTTTGAAGTCGGTTTTTAGTTTTTTATTAAACTTATTTTATTTTCATGATCATCATTTCAGCCGTAGGACGTCCACTAATGAACATAAGGCAATGACTTCTAGATTGTCCGGTTGGAAGCGCCCTGCATCCAGCTGCTTTCTGCAAACTTAACCAGGTCGTCTGTCTACCTTGTGGACGTCTTACGCTTCGCTTGAAGGAACGTGGCCTTCATGAACCTGTTTGCCCCATCGGAAGTCAGTTAAAAGTTAAAATTTTCACCTACTTTACTAAAAAGCCGACCTATTTTTGAATATCGTTCCTGTGTTTGATCAAAAATCAAAGCATTCGGTTAGTTTACTTGCCAATTTGAGCCAAGAGGATACGTCTCAGTAAAGCCCATCATCAGATTCTGACTTGGTAAAAATGAAACCATCTCGGGAGTATACTCTTTCAAACGAAAAACAACAATAACATTCAGTCGAATTATTGAGAACCTCCTCTTTTTTTTAAGTCGGTTAAAAATACAACTTATTACCTACGAGTAATTAGTTATATTTAGGAACAAAGCACGCCAAGAAATTACTACTAACTTATTTAACTAAGACTATTTTTGATAACTTTTAAAGTAATTTTAAAATTGATGCGAAAAGAAACAAAAATACATAAATCTAAATTACTGAAGATAATATTTTGATCTAAGACAACTTTGTTTATTTTAAGGGCATTTTATGAAATCGGGCACAGTCCATAGAATCTGTTAGACTTTGCCGTTCTAATGTCAACGACCAGCTTTGAAGGCCGTACGGCTAGTAAATATAGAAGAAACATAAATGCGTTTATTCTAAACTAAAAAGCTCTAAAAACAAATGAAATTTATTGGACAGAAAAAACGGAAACTAAAATTTGGCAATAATTCAACATCTAGAATAGAATCTAGAAAGTAAGGCCAAAAAAAGTATTTATCTACGTAAATAAAAAAAATGGAGTTGAGTTATCCGGTTTTATGTTTCTTATTAAAGAGAAAAAATAAACAAAATCTTTGTTTTTAATGCTTGGTCGTCTAAGACTGTAACTTTACTGATGTAATGTAATATGTTAGCAGATACGCTAAAGTAAGTAGAAACATTTTCGTTGCACATTTCTGATGTCAAGGCATGAACAAAAACAGATTATCATAAAACGAGCCAATGACCGTAAGTAAATAATATTTTCTTATATATTTTTTTACGTTTTGATGCTTTCACAATGGAGTTCCTTTTTGTGGAGCAAATTTTCCAAATGATGTAACATTTAGCACTTTGTTTCGTTACTAGCACTAGACCATAGCTACAGATCATCCATAGATATACAAGGTGTAAATTGATTAGTTAACTTTCCTAGGGGGTGATTCTAGACCTCAAATACAACAACTTTTCTATGGGACCAAATTCGAAATCGCAAAAAAAAAACTCTCCATACAAACTAATGTCATCTGGTCTGCATGGGGTTTTGTATGAGGAAGTATAATTCTTTTGCGAATTGGAAGTTGAACATAAAGAAAAAGTTGTTGTATTTGAGTTGTAGAATAATCCCCTGAAATTAGTTAAACTTATAAACCTTGATGATGTGATAGTCTAATATCTAGTAACGAATCAAAATGCTAGGCGAAAGAAGAATTTCCAAATGGGCAACATCATTTTTAAAGAAAGACAAACATTTGCTCAATGTTACTCAAGGTTCTACCTATAGGTATTTGCTGTCAAATGTTGCTTTACAAAAGTAACTGCAGTTCATATGCATCACTTGATTATTTTACTTGGTTCTGGATATCCGTCAGTAGAAGATACAATCATCCTCAGTGTTGTTATTAATTTAAAATTCTTTTATCTACCATTCTTTTAAATAGACGCTCTAATAAACTTAGTTTAATTGGGCACCTTACCAGGACCTTGAGAGGTTATCCGGTAGTCTTATCACGATGGTATAAAGGTCATTTTGCAATGGAAAGGGCTTGCGAATAAACATACCTTCGGCACCTTGGATACTTTTGAAGACATTTCGCAATAAGCAAAACGAAGTTTTTATTCGATTTTCTGCGCAATTGGTAGGAAATGAAACATTGATTGTCGTCTTTCCAACCAGTTGGAATGCAATAGTCATTTATTTATTAACGGCTTTTATTTTCGCTTAATAATATATCGGTGTTGTTCCTTTTGCAAAATATGTACTTCTGAACATGTTTCCATAACAACTGGTATTTGAAACGTTGCAAAAATATTTACTGACATTTGGTGTAGGATCAAAAAATTTAATGATTTAAAACGATAACTTGCGTTATTAAGCACTCTAGCCTAGTCCATGAAAGATAAAAATTACTACGACTATAAAATGTTTAATAATTGATGATTAAAAACAATTTTCTGCGCAATAGGATCAAATTGATTTTTTAACGTAGCAGAGTTAAAGTAGCAGACTTGGGCCCAGATGTATAATGAAACTGTAAAAAGGTGTTCAGTACGCCTAATGAATTTCTATAAGCAACCATCCTTGCTAAGAGCGAATTGCTTAAATATTAAACCATAAAATTAAACCTTAAATATAAACCATTTTTTACTGCTTTTGGTGAGGGTAAATAATATGGGTAACCTCCTGTATAATAGATAATTTATTAGTTTTTACCACGAAGGCAAGTTTTTCATTTTCTTTGATACTACAGATAGGTAAATTAACATATATTTAGTAGGTACGTTCATACTCTTATCTAAAATTATTATGAGAGCCAAGCAATCTTATTTAGCTAATAATTGCTGTCGGCGAACTATTTGTGAGTAAAAAAGCTATTATTTTAATACAGAAAGATTTTTACGTCTAATGCTGTATTAAAAAATTCTTAAGATTCTTACCGACTTAGGTTATTCATTATTTAGGGAAAATATTTTCTGCTAAAAATATGAGTTATAGTAGGCATGATCTAACTGGATTTGTTGGACTGGCGGAATTTCTGAATACGCGATAGTAAAATTTTGTATTTAGGCCCCACCTACTTGCACATGTCAAAAACATGTGTGTAAGTGGGCCTACTATCCACGAACACGGTATTAAAATTCATTCTATAGCTGTCAGTATGACAATAAAATAGAAAGATGTCATAATCTCGTACTAAACTAATCTGGCGGTGCGCAAGTCCACCTTATGTAATTAAAATTTTGCCAAATATACATTTTTAGATGACTGAAGTAGCAGTGGGTAACTTATTGGCATAGCAGTTTTTAAAAATTACGTACTGATGATACACTAATTGCAGCAGCTTTCCTGCCAGCCACCCAGCCACTGCCAACCATCATCCTAAGATCGATTGGTTTATCAAGCTGCGTTCGAATTTTAAGTATGTTTTAAATCTGTTATTTAGTCGACATAGTACGAGCTTTGCAGAGTTTGGCTAGAAGTTTGGTGTGACGGTGTTAAAATAAATATTATTTATTTATGAATGAAACTATGGCAAGTTCAATTTAACTTAGAAAATGGTGTGGTGGGAGTATCCATTATATGAAAACGGTATTTCGTGTAAAATAGGAAAGCTATTACTCCATTTAATTAAAGAGAAACGTTTATTAGTTTTAAATTGCAGCTGCAAGTCTCACGGAAACAATTATTTCCAGGCTTTCGCTGCCAGCGGACCGATCCTTGCAATTTATGGGCGAGTTATTAATTAACCGGGACAAGAGAAAAATATAGTAAAAACTCTTCAAGATTTCACTGAGAAACGTAATCCCCTTGCAATTTTAATTTTCCTTAGCCTTTAGCTCCATTCAATAAGATAGAACAGTTACGGCGAAAACGACCGTTGTAATGAAAACCCCAACAAACTAGCACCTTCGAATATTTCCGAGAATGCGCAGGATAGTTGCGGGGTCCAGGTATGGTGGTTATTTCAGCAGGTGATTTTCCGCGAACAATATAAGCCGCTAACGTTCAATATTTCGCCCCTGAATACTAAACACGGATTATGTGGAATAATTTATATATTACGGCAGTGTGTTCACAGAAATATTTATTTATAACTGAAAATTACTGTAAAAATAAATAGCATAAAAATAATCTATTAAAGTAATTTTACATTTAATACTGATCGTTACCGAGGGTGGCACTGCCTTGTGGCAAATAATCATAATCTCAGTTTCTTTAATAAATCCACGTTTAAATTTTAATCATTAAATATAATATTTTAAAAATAAAATATTATCTTTGGACAAACAATACCAATTAGTATTAAAGAAGGTACAAGAATTAGTGTCTATAGCATTTTGAGTGATTTTTTACACCACTGTGCCACAGGAAGACATTCCTGTTTCAAATTACCTCTGTTAGCCACCGCTTGAACACATAAAAAGGAAAAAAAACTTAACATCGAAGAAAACCTCAAACATCAGTCAGATATAAATAGTTGATATCAAATAATGTAGGTACTTATGTGGTTTTAATGGTGCTCTACAATATATTTTTGTTGGGTTTTTTGCCGAATGAAGGTAAGTATGTAGGTTACCTACTATGTAAAAAAATCAATGAATTTTTGAAGCAATAACACCTACATTTTGTTTTGTCGGTTTGCTAAATAATACATGAGCTGTTTCTATATTTAACCCAAATATGAAACGGTTTGAACTAGATACCAGAAATAAGCGATAAATAAATGACTATTGAAATCCTTGGTGCATAAAACACTTTAAATAAATCATACATTGGCCAAATTGGTGCCTGTCAGAATGGGTTTGCAGTAATGACTAGCCAAATGCCCAATAATAATTCTCACAGCGAATGTAAATGGCAGTTAGTCAAACTAATACTGCCCACTGTTTGATGACAGCAGATGGGACAAGCCGAATGGGACTGTAATTTTGATAAATTTGCGTAACAGTTTACAGTTGAAAATTATCAATCACATTCATAGGGGTAAAAACTTTTGTTCATAAATAAAACCTTTATTTTTTTATTTATAAGAATCATACATATAGCTACCATTATTAACCGACTTCAAAAAAAAGGAAGAGGTTCTCAATTCGTCTGAATGTTTTTTTTTTTGTATGTTTGTTACTCGATTACTCCGTCAATTATGGACCGATTTCAAAATTTATTTTTTAGTTTGAAAGGGTATACTCCCGAGGTGGTCCCATTCTGATGATGGGATCCCTGGGAAATCGAGGGCAACCCTCAATTTTTATAGGCACCCATAATGTTTTGCATATATTTTCTGACTCGATGCTGATTTTTGGGTCTGGTAATCATCATGTCATGTTGCTGACCTGATGATGGAAGCCACAGAACTCCTTAACGGATAGGAGTTAGAAGATAATACTGCAATTTGTCGACAGAACGTATTTCGCAGTGTGTTGAGCAGACGTGGAGCTTATGAGGTACCAGACCGCCAATTTTTATTTACTGGGGGCGTACCCGCACACCCAGTAACGAAAAAAAATTTGAAAGTTCCTTTCTTAATTTAACTTGTTATTTAACGCGAGACCTTATCCTATGGTTACGACACCAAAATAGCCGCCGTTCTGGTTGGAGTGTAGGTAAACCCTTTTCTTAAGACTTAAAAATTTTCGTCGAAAAATTGACCCTATATAACACCTTATTTTTATCATACCATTGGATGGGGGGTCCATAGAGGACTAATATTAGTTAAGGTTACTTTGCTGTAAAGTAATTTTTGGCGAAGTTAGGAGGGAAAAAATAGAGGACTTAACACTTAAAATTGTAAAATAAAAAAAGTTTAATAAAAAACTAAAAACCGACTTCAAAATGAAACTAAAAAACGAAAAATAATATTGACTAAAACATACCTAATCAGTTCTTTTTGGAGTCGGTGCGAATGAACACATTTTAACTCTCGATGGCTGGCACCGACTCCAAAAAGAACTGATTAGGTATGTTTTAGTCAATATTATGTTTCGCTTTTTAGTTTTTAATAGGAAAACCCTAATTTGATAGTTGCAGCTTCAAAAATATTCATATTAAAATAAAATCAAATGTATTTCCTACAAAATAAACTATAGAACATTCAAAATTTAGGTAAGTAGATAATTTAGGTTATCGATAGATCGTGTACAATATGATGAACGTGTATCTGTTCGTACTTAAACTTGACATTTTATTAGGCTCAAAAGCTGCAAACAATCATCCTATCTGATTTATCTACAGAAGAAAGAATTAAGCATGATATTATATGTATATTATGAGTATAAATAGTTTCAAACTCTAGTTACTGAGTTTGTGTGTGTGATTTATTTTAACCGGAAAAAGTCATAATGAATTTTAAAATAAACACACTTATATCAATTATTTTAGGAGACGGTGCTACCATTGGAGAGTTTAAATTTAAATGTTTTCATTCGACTACATAAATAATTGATTTGGTACACCTATCATCATCATGTTTTTGAGTTAGTTCTTCTTTATTTTTAGCGTTTTATTTTTTTGAAGTCAAACATTGTTTTGTTAAACCTTACAAGTCCAACAAGTCAGTATAGTTATAATTTTGCGTTCAAAAAGACCACATTTGCAGAAGTTCGGTACTTTAAACCTAACTATTTAATGACTCTTAGATATTCTGAACTTTTGTTATAACGCCCACATGTGACCCAAGTCAGCCAATCTATCGGGTGCTTGTTACCATATTTGATTAACCCCCGAGCACTCGCGGTGAAAAGCGTATCGTGTAAAACACGCTTTACATTTTCGCGTTAACTCGTTAATGCTTTGGGCTTTGTCGATTCACTGCCGTACGTGGTTGTACTACTTAATTTATCACAACAGCAGTGTTATAAAGGTGCATCAAAAGAAATAAAAAGGAATGGTCACATCATGTTAAAGTATCTCTGTTTGTGTCGAATTTATTGAAACTTTGTACAAAACTTTAAATATTAGGGAACGACATTAGCACCTCTTTTATATTTTGTTCTTTATGGAAATAAATAAAAAAGGGTGGTATATTGAATTTTTGTACAAACAGAATCTCGTGCGAACAAAGCAACGGGCAGGGCACAGTTTAGAAACAGGTAGCGGACACTATTATTATTAAACAGTAGGTACTATGCCACTTCAAATAGCCTTCCTGAACCAAGGATTTTAAATAAATGTAGAGAATAGCTTAAGTTACCCACCCTAACGGTTTAAAAAAGGTTTTTAGGCTCAAAAAGGCTTAAAATTAAAAGAATTAATTGCTTGTCATATTTAACAAATTAAATTGTAAAAATGTGGAATATAAACAATGTTTTCAAGAGTCGAAGTTCTCTCGTACGCTAGGTACTGTACGTCCTTTCGTAGTATAATACTATCACTATGGTTCAGTCTAAAATATTAAATTCTTATTTGCTCACAACAGATGGCAGTAGTTACGCGGGTGGAAACCGCAGCGTCCAGCTCAAATATCGATAAATTCTGCGGCCGTTCAACCACCTGACAATTAGACGGTTAATTAACAGATTGTATCGTCGACAAACACGCAGGTGTCCAAATTAGGATGATTTTAGTGAGAGTTGTGGATTAATATCGCGACCGATGCAAAGTTCATGTCATTTAACTACGTGTTAATTTAGTAACTAAATTTAGTAAATATTTAGTTGATTCCTATTTAGAAATATGAATAAATATATGTATTTGGGTTTACGAATCCCATTAAATAAATAGCAAAATATATTTTGTCTTAATTAGTTAATACGAGGCACAATTTTACTAACTTGAACTTACGACTGTTGGTTTTATAATGTAGAATGCGACACAGTCGCAAAAAGATATCTTTGGTCAGGTTGTGTATTTATTTTATCGACATTTTTTTAATAAGTGACGAAATGCCAAGCATTGTCTTCAAAATTACAACCACTAATACGCATTAAGGCTCCTTAAATACTACTCTGGAACACGGCTCCATGACTAAAGGGAGGGAGGGACACTAATTAATTCAAGGTTCGTCACCGTAGTTAGCGATAGGAAATGAAAGCCGATCCCTTAGTCGGGTCAGGCGACATACTAAATTAGTTTTGAACACATGCAGGACTTGATGAATTCCAGATCAGCCCATGTCGGTTATTGGATAAGTCTAGGTGCGACCTTATAATTTACTGTTACTTATCATCAGAATAATGATTAGAGGTTCCAATTATTATACACATACAAAATTTAGTTTTTCTAAACCCTCAAATTAATAAGAACAGTAGGAATAGGACGACACAATATAGAGCATTATTAGTTTGGAATCCAGCAAACTAAAAAAAATGGTAATAAAAGTAATCGTAAGCCCCTAGACTTTTACTTTACTGACACGCTACTGTCATCATAGTCGGTTTTCATACGATGGTAGTGGCATAGACTCCTACCCTGTTTGGATCCCGTCTTTTTGAATCCAGAAATTAGCGCCGAAACTCCAAACCAATCCGTCTAATTACTGCCATACGACTTACCATCGTTTCAGTAAGTGTGCTTTAAAATTCTGCAATATAGATTGCAGTTTTGCGCCCAAGGGCTGACACAGTGGTTCATAGTTTTTGGGTCTGCATATTCACATCTAGGCAGAGTGCCACCGATCCGCATCCCTCGCTTTTCCTTGTGTAGAGTTAGATGACGGAGCTTTTTTGGATAAGAGCTGAATTCAAGCAAATACTTACCTACAGGCTATACATATTTATGTGCTGTACTGGTTCGTCACAGGAATCTTTTTCTGCTTCTTAGTTTCGTTAAGATACTTGGCGGTTATTTAGTAGATGAGACGCAAACAAGCAATTTGAGGTGGTGTGCGTCACTGGCAGATCGGACATGGTAACCAACGTACAATTATGAATCCAACAATACGATCTAAGTAATCCGTTTTCTATTGTATGATGCGGTTAACACATAGCAAAAGACAGTAGGATTTGAAAATGACAACGGTCCCCACACTGCGTAAGGGTATTGCGGTCACGTCCGCCACTCGCAGCTTCAGCCTCCAAAGCGAACAAACCTACAATGAGCGTGTTTAGATTGCTTCTATTTGAATTAGCGGGTGGTGCCTAGAATTAGAGCTAGGTACAAATAAAGGTCAGGGACCTTAATGAGATCAACCCAGAATGTTTGTGTTGGATTAGGATTTCTTGTTTCTCGAGTTTATAAAGATACATTGCTTTTTTTCATCACGGCTTAAACGGGTTAATACAAATAGTACATACCTACTAACTGTTTGAAATTGCTTAGTTTGGAGCTAGATAATTGGTGTGATTGTGGAAAGAATTTATTATTTTTGGATCTTTCCTGCGGGAAAGGCGGAGAGATCCGAAAATAATGTCAATCGGCACGGAGGCCGATCCTTTTGAAAGCGTTCGTGGGGATACTGATCCAACACGAAGAGGCTCCTCTGAGATACGTTACTGAGTTGGGATGTGTACACCTAGCAGATACTATCTCTGCCTGTACTATTGAGAGGACACGCCCAAAGACAGCACCCGCTAGGTGCAAGGATTATTTTATTATTAACTTATTTTTATAAGTAAACTACAAATCAAACCGTGTACTTCATTTTTCTTTCCCTTATGCAATGCCATCATATCGGCGGTCTTCAAAACATTGTCTGGGGAAACAAATCATCTTAGGCCAAATGGAGGGCAAACATGCTCGGGGTAGGGCACCCACGACATGGTCGGACGCGGTGAGAAAGGCGGTGGGGTGGGGGGGGGGAAACATGCATCATGCTGTCCACACGACCTATAATCGCAGCATGTGGAAGAACATTAAATGTGGTCGCGGTCCTCATCAGTGAGGGACCAACCAAAGACATAAATATGAGGCATCAATCATCGTGATCTCGAAGTAAAGATTTAATATTGTTGTGTAAAAATCACATCAAAATTAGACACACTTGGAAGTCTCAACATGTTGATTTTACATTATTTATAATAGGTACAAATAGATGTATTGGTTCACAAACACTGCCATGAAAAAACGAAAGAGATAAAGAAGTACCTGGCGTATAAATCCAATCAAAACTTTTATAAAGTTTGCCTCACAAGGATTGGCTATAACCACTGAATACAAAACAACTGGTTTTCCCAAAGCCCTTTAAAAAGACATTTCCCGGGTCAGATAAATACAATGAAATTTCAAAGGTCCTTAAAACAAAAGATAAAAAAAAACAAAGGTATACTTACTTTTCAGACACCCAGTTGCAGAAAGCTGTCTTTAAAAACGACATTAGATAATGTGACATTACCGCTAATTAGGTCATTAGATTTAAAGTCGTTGCACAAAACTACATAAACATCCTTTAGTGGTCCTTTAACTAAAGACTATATAATGCCGAGATTATTAAATGTTGCAAGTCAAAAAAATAATTTTGAATGAAGTGAGTGAATGGTTGCGTTTTGTTACTGTGTTTTGTCATAGAACATGCATTGTCAAAGAATGGGTTTGCAAAAATAAAACGTATGAAAACGTCAAATGAAAAAATCTAAAATTGGCGGAATTTGGTGCGAGTTGTAGTATTGTGTTGAAACTTACCTGCTCTATCTCATCTACATTTAAAATGGCACAACAGCAAATGCTAAAACAAGGGGCAAGCTACACTCAAGAACAAAAATCATTAGTACTGGATCTTGTGATGTAGGTAGTGAGTATTCAAATAAATAGTTTCCACAATCACACCAATTTATAATTATAAACTGTGTTCACTTTCCTTTTTTACTTTGATATTGATCTTTATCATTATAATCTTACAGATACAAGCACATAGTAGAGTGCAAAAGAACGGGGGGCAAGTACATACATTGAGATGAAAAGAGAGGCATGGAATGCTATCACAATAGCATACAATATAGAAAAGGTCGTTTTCTACATGGACTCGACCGGGAATCGAAAACTGTTATCCTGACACATACAGAGACTGCAAATTTTGCCTAAGAAAAGGGAATATAATGATATGATGACATAAAGGATGTAAATATTAAAAAATAAAGTAAAATAGCCGAATAAAATGTTGAATAATAATGTTTTAATTTTGTCAGCAATAAAATATTTGTATAAGGGTAATGTTTTGTTTTTTATTTACAATAGGCTTCTAAATAAAGGCCTTTACTTAATTTATAAGTTTAGGTATTTCATGTTTCTATAAAGTATATATTTTTACAATCATAAATAAAACAATAATACGTTGTGAGTACTATTTACGAGTAGTTGGTGAGTTTATTTCATTTTAATTTAAAAAAATAGTTATGGAACAATTTTATTTATGAGAAACATTGAGGTATAATGTATTAGCGTACACCACATTGATGAGAAAACACTATTTACAATTGCAGCCCGGACAGACTTCTGAACAGTCTGTGAACTCGAGTGGACGTAATGGTTATCATCTCCATCATTATCAATTTCTATGTCAATAGGAGGTTGCACCTCGTCTTGTTCTATACACTTAATATGCATACCACACATGCAACAATTACTTGCAGGACTGTTGATGTTTTGTTTAGCGTAATACCATTTTCAATTCATGGGCAACAGCGTACCCCAAAGCATCTTTTTACTGTATTTCGGGTTGCAATGTGACTTTTGTTATATGCTTCTTCTGAATTATTTTGAGGACGCAGAAAGCCCGACGTCGTCTCGGAACATATTGCTAAAGGCTTGAGAGAGACATTATTTACCTATATTAAACTGAAATCCACTAGAAAAAAACGAAATATTATGCTAATGACAAGTTTAATGGATGTTTGAGCAGGCATTAAAAATTATAACCTCGAACTGTCAAACTAATGCCCCTTTAGCGCTAATGAGGTTTTGTGCAACGTAAACATATTGATTTGACGTTCGGTTCTTTAAAGTTAAAGGAGCATTAAAATTTGCGTCAAATGCTTTTCGTGCAACACTTTAAAGATTCATTATTGTTTAAGGTCGCTTTAAAAATTTAATGTCCGTTTCTGCAACTGGGTGAGAGTCAGACATGTAGTCAAATGTGACATTTAGAGTCCATTTACGAGTGAATAAGAAAAATTACTGAAACTGACGAAACGCTAGTCATCAAAAAAACTTTCGTGAAGTGCAAATCTCGAAAGTTCTGTTACATACGACTGAAGTGAAAATAAATTACAAATAAGTACTAACATACGAGCTCGATAGCCAAATGGACGCAAAAAGTGCTGACGTGTCGACTTTGTCATGGAGGATAAAAGCAAAAAGTCAACCAAGGTCACGGGTTCTTAGCCTTCGCCCATGCAAATCATGGGAGAGAAAATATTGTAATACGCACTCAAAGAAAACCATCTCTCACTTCCTTTTTGAGTGCGTTTGACTTTTATCAAACCTAAGAAAACATTGATTAGATTGCAAATCATAGGATTAATGTTCTAAGGGTCAGCCACCGCAGTAGATTAAGCGCGGAACATTACAGACGTACAAGAGAACAGGGAAAAGTATCTATCGGCATTCAATAAATATAAATTATCGGCGAGAATCGGACGCGGAGCTTGCTTCTCAGTTTCTCAAACCGTCTTTATCACTTTAACGCTTTAGTGAACTTCAGAAATAACAGGGGTCCGGTAGAGAATTTTTGAACTCAACGAATTGGATCAGCACTTATGCTTTTAAAATTTCATTTTATGCAGTGTTGCTTGTCCCATAAACTACGAGGATGGGTCTTCTTAGTAGGTATTATCTTCACTCTATTTCATTGCATTCGTGACTTGATACCTAAAATAAAACCAATGACGAACATTATTTTATCGATAGACAAAACAAATTTTGTCTTCGACGATAATTTTGTCGTTTTCCCTAAACTAACGAATCACAGACGTCTCGAATCCTTTTTCTTAATATTTTCAGGGTCTTCCGTTCTTCGTAGTCACTTATTTTTACGTTATAACACGGCATTGCCAATATATTTTGGTTTTTTTCTTTGTTATCCTCGAAGACATAACGACATATTTACGTCAAAAGTCGATAAAAAGCGCGCCTGCTAGCCCTGCTGGTCATTTTCTAAAAGTTGGTAGTATCCGAGTTTGAAGCAAATATCCGTAAAATACTGAATACTTTTCATTTTTTTTTGCGATTTAGGTAATGTTGCGACACGACATTTTTGTTAGCAAACCTCAGATTCGGATTTAGCACCCCAAAATTTATAAACATTGAAAAAAATCAGAACTACCCTATTACTTTCCTAGTAAAAACACAACTTGACCGAACTACAAGTCGTGAAATAAACTAAGAGTGTGTCTACACTGGCCTTTGTCCGCGCCAAACCAGTGAGTAGGCATAAGAGCGTGTTTACACTGGCGGAGTGAATCGGCGGACATTGACGGATCGTGTTTGTGCGGATGTGCTGACAGGAGGCGACGGGTGTCGGGCAAACAACAGGTTATGTACGAGCATTAGGTACCTACTCAAAATTAAAGGAATACATATTTGACTATGGTCAATCAGGGGTTATTTGACGATTTAATTATAAAAAGACCAATTACAGAATGTCAGTTACGGTAGTTATTTTTATTGATTTTAGGAAGCCTGTCAGCAATTTAATTAAAAGAAGATTTGAACTAAGCCTTCATTCTATTATAAACTTATAGAAATTGAAGCCTTTAATGTTATCCAATGGATGGGTCTTCCTCGCAGAACACAGTTGCAGATGATGGCTAAATACATTTTGACGATGTGAAGATTTGTAAATTCACACAAAAGGAATGTAGAAAGGAGGTAGTGGGATTCGGAAATTAAATAACTTTTTTTATTTTTATGAATCATCAACAAAGAATTATAACAGTCGCTTATCCTAGTTCTTAGCTGTGGTGGTCGAATCATTATAGTAAAACAACTAAAAGTAGGTAATACAAGGGAACTTGTACTCTGACTTGGTACTGTCAAATAAACTTGTTTGTAAACCCAAACAATGAATAAAACAATTAATTGTTCAATATTTCAGAACCAAAATAAAAAATTATTTATTTAATATTTCAGAACCACTCAAAAATTTATTTATTTAATATTTCATAACCAAAATACGTAAAAACACTTAAGTAAGGTCACGATAATATTATTAAAGCTATTCTTGAATTTGTGGTAAGGTCATAAGGTTTAGAACGTACACTATTTCTTAATTTCTTATAGATGGTATTCACAATATGCGTGTTAGTTAAGCTAGTACATAAATCAGTCTAGGGCTGTCTTCCTACTGATCAGGTTCTATCTCATGAACCGTGATAGTTAGACAGTTGAATTTTTTACAGATGATGTATTTCTGTTTCCGCTATAAGAACCATAAATACTTACTAAAAACAGAATAAAATAAATATTTATGGGGTCTCAACAAATGTGTCCCATACAACAAATGTGATTGGCGTTTTTTATAGATAATGGTAGTAATGGAACCCTTCGTGCGCGAGTCCGATTCTCACTTGGACAGTTTTTTCAATGTTTTGTACATATTAATCTATTTTATACGTTAAGTTAAATCAAATAATATTTATTCACATATTTTTTACAATAATTAAATTTAAAGTACAATAGAGATAAAACTTATTTGTAATTAGATATTCCAATTGATACCTCAATAAAAACTTTGTAATATCTATTCTAAATGCTGAATATTTCAAGGTTATATATATAAATTCACAGCAATTAAATTCCTAATTACAGTTATATTCTAACTTTAAGTCAGTTATCTCTCTCTCTCAGTAAGTCTCATAAACTTCAGCAATAGACTATTATTGAATGGACGATGAAAGAGACATTCGTTGTAAAAAACAACAGTTTCTAAGATATGATTTATAAACTTCTTTAATAACAAAAACATTTCGCTTACATTAATCCAAAAAACGCTTTTTACATGCTCTCACTTTATAACTAAAAGCGGAATTGATTTTCAAACAATTTTTTTTATGAGTAAAAAAGAAAATCTTCTGCATTATTTTTATCGCAAATCAATGTTTACTAAATATTTATAGACTACTTTGTATTTGCGAGAACACAATATATCTGCAGGTATGGGTAGACAGTAATTTATGCTTCAAGACTAAGTCTTACGACAGTAATTTATATCCTAAGCGCATCTGAAACTTTTGGACCATAACGCCAATCCTGGCTCATCTCTTGGGAGACCAGAGAGTTCAATTTGGAAAAAGTTCTGCGAAGTTAAGGACCATAATAGCCCGCGAAAGATTTACAATTGTAGGGGAAGAACAGTTTAGGTTAATCAAGATAACGGCGAGAGACTAGGGCCAATAAACGGTTTAGGTGTGATACTGTTAATTAAACAGAACAGCTAATAGAAGTTATTCATTTAGTAGTTAATCAATTTAAAAATACACGAAAACATCTGTTTATTTTATTTCAGCTTACAAATTTACTACAGTTTTAAGAAATTAACAAATAGAAGCTAATAACAAGCTACCACAAATAGATAACAAAAAGTGCAACAACAGTATTGCTTAATAAATATTAAATTTATACTTAAAAAGAAAAGCAAAACACGTAAACAAACAGACTAAAGTGGCACGGATTCAGCCGATTTTAAAACTGCCATTTTGATGCCATTAATACTACCATGAAATAAGTCAACATTAACACTAATATTATTAAATGCTTGACAAGCTCTAACTAGACAGCTATTACGCCTATAGTTAGTATGACAAAAAGGGATACTAAACGGTTTATAAACATTATTTACGAAGTGCCCGTGAGGGTATTCTAAATAAGATCCTATTGAGCAAATCGGGACAATCAATTCCACTTCTCACCAGCTTTATAAGAAATACAATATCAGAGATATTATGCCTCAAGCTAAGTGGCAAAAGATGAAACCTCATACAACGTTCCTCATACAACAATTTAGGGATACAAAATTTTAAATTTAGAAATTTAGTAAATTTCCTTTGGATCTTTTCGATTTAGGTATTATAAACATCGTAACATGGGCTCCAAAACACACTAGCGTATTTAAGGAGTATTATAAAATATGTATAACCTACTCTTAAATAATTATTTTACTCTTTATGACAATAACAAATAGTA
Source organism: Anania fuscalis (assembly GCA_950371115.1). Classification (NCBI taxonomy): domain Eukaryota; kingdom Metazoa; phylum Arthropoda; class Insecta; order Lepidoptera; family Crambidae; genus Anania; species Anania fuscalis. The sequence goes on along the minus strand of OX493336.1, from coordinate 12,627,923 downwards.
TTTTTAGTGTAAAAAGGAACGAACCCTTATCACTAAATTATTTATCGGTCATATCTATATAAGTGGCAGAGTTATCAAGACTAGTTAAGAATTATGGCTAAAATTTACGGTTCCATTAAATGTGAAAAAATCAATAGCTTGACGATTTAAAAAAATCATAGGTCTGTTTACATTCTTTGCAAACTAGGAAGAAATAGAACTAATGTAACTAACTTTCCTACAGTTAATTAAAACTTATGAAAATAAATTAACTCTCTTAATAGCTTAGCTTTTACACAAACGGACGAGGAGAATTAATTCATAACAGGCGTTTCTATTTATTACACTTGGCTTCTATCATGTTTTTAATCATCATAATGGGTATTTTCTTTAAAGCTGTTTCTCGCAAGCCAGATAATATTTTACAGTAGAAAAACCTAAGACGTACCATCAGTACGTTTTGAAAAAATGAGATTAATGTAACTCCACTGGCCTTCTGTGATCTAAGTGAATCCAGGATATGATAATTTTAAAACTTTGAGGCCGGTAGAACGCTAAAACGCATTTACAGTGTTTTTTATTAACAGAAAAAACAAAGATGGTTAACCCTCCTGACGTTACATTTGTCTACTACAAACAAATCTGTGGATAATTTTAGTTACGTCAGTTTCGCTGTGTTACAACTTTGCTAAGTATTTAATTTAAGTTTCCTATGTAAACGATTTTACTCTTTTAAGAAATAAAATGTATTCTTAAATTCGAAATGTACTTCATAAGACGTGAATACGTGTCTCAAGTGAATGTAATGTAAGTAGAATGTACCTATTGAACTAGGCAGTTATGGTTAGTATTACTTTCATATTTACTGTAACGAGGAGATTCTCTTTGTCGTACTTTAAGGACATTTTTTTCTTGTAATGGTAAGGCAAGCGACAATTTCTGTCACTGAAACCAAAACTACTACGCCAAAACGCAGGAAGTGTACAGAAGTGCAAAGCGCAATTAATGAAGGCGTCCGATTCCTGAAACCATTAATTTTCATTTCACACAGTGCAGAAGACATTGACAGTTGTTTTAATTTAAAATAGTGTTCACGTAAAAAATAATATCGTTTATAAAGACGTTTATATTCTTCACATGAACATTTTAACAACTCGCTTTAGGATTAACATCGAAAACCCAAAAATAAATTTCGTTTTCTCAAACATATCGGCGATCAGCTGTCATCAATTAGCATTTTTTTTCATGTTCATTATGCAGAATATCCTGTAATGTGCAAAACTATTTATAACAAAATACCAACATGCATTAAGGACCTCCCAGTCAATAGTTCAAATCATCGTTGCGAAAGTGGTTGTTGGACAAGACATTCTATTCAATTGATGAGTTTATAAAACATACAGAAATATAATAAATGTGGTCGATGCATGATGGTTTGAAAAAAGAAAAATGATTAGTTAACTTATTGACATTATATTGATCACTTAATTGAATGCTGTGATTACATTGACTGAGGAATTATGATCATTTAGGTATTCGAAACTTTTTTCTATATATAATATTTGCATGCTAATTGTATAGTTAAGTAGGCTAATGCACCATCTCTAATAATATCACATGTACTGTATGTACCCTACTTAATAGCAAATAAATATTTGAATTTGAAACGTCTTTAGACGGTTAACATTTACTTAACGTTTGTATATGTAAAGTGTATTCTGGCAAATAAATAATTGATTTGATTTGATTTGATTTTGTTGACAGAGACGGCATACAAGAGAGCACAACCACTGCAGGTTTTCCTGACTTACTGCGTCCATTTTTATACTGTGATATTAATGCTACAAAGCAAAGCAATACAGCGCTAATGGCGGCTGTCTACTGTCCACATCATCGCTCAACGTCACTTTGCCGGCTTTTTGTACCACTTATGGTATACCCGTATTCACTTTATTACTACATCCATGATTATGATCTAGTAAGTCTAGTAGATTGAAATATTTTCACTAAGACTCGATTAGTTATTCATACATTTTGGACGCAATGTGATTTGTACAGCACTTGTCGTGACGTTTAAGGTCTTAATTTTTTAAGATTGCCGTCCCTTGATACTACATGAGACTATTGTTCATTAATAATATTTTTTGGCTAAGAGAACAATATTAAAATAAATGTATTGTTGATGATCAGCTATTTAGTATGATGACGAGGAAGTCTTCATTCTGTGATTTATGGTTAGTTCACTTATGAGTTATGGAGTTGGGAAGATATGTTTTATTGTAGTAGTGTATTTGAGCAGAAAAATCATCCTTAAAAGAAAGTTCGGTAATAAAACAGGACATAATATGATCTAATAATGAATTGTACTTGTAATTTGTTTCCTAAAATAAAATAAGAATTTAACTTGTTTTAGAACCTCTCGTTTTTACAGTTTAATGATTCAGTTGTTTTGATTTTGTATCTTTATTACTACATCTGTCTGTGTCATTACTGTATTGTCATCATGGAATTTAAATCGTAAAGGACAGCTACAAAGTTGTCTAATATTTTTACACATAGCTATATTATTAGAGTAATAAATATCGCAGTAAAATCATTGTGAAATATAAATTCACTAACAATGTTTGAAACACTTATTTTATTCTTCAGCTTCTTATCAAACTGATAATTCTACTACATGGCTCTGACTCTCAAGTGACTCGTCAGTTAATACAGTCAGATATAATAGTTCAGTAAACCGCTTTAACTGACACAAAACGTCCTCGTAATCCAGTGTAATACCGACATCAACTCCGCTCCAAAATTGCTCGTGGAACTTTTAATGGAGGTTTTCAATTCATCAGACACGGGTTTAAGCCAATTTTAATTAGCGCCTAAAGCCGAAGTTGATAGCGACAAGTAAACAAGTCGTCTGAGATGAGTTTGTTCTCTTCCTGTGCTAAAAATAAAATGAAGTTAACTATTTGAAAACAGTTACTAATTAATCCTTTAGATTTAAATAGAACCTAGAAATAATAATAAGCTAATCTAAATCTCAAAAACAGCTTCAACAATTTTCATGAAATTTTGTATGCAGGGGGTTTCGGGGGCGATAAATTTATTTATTTATTTTTATTTGAAACTTTATTGCACAACCTTATAATAGTGTACCTACAATAGGTGGAATTAATGCTAGAAGCATTCTCTGCCAGTCAACCTATAGATCATGCAGAAAGCTTTCGAATAAATCGATCTAGCTAGGTTTCATTTTTAGAAGACGTCAAAATACCGAGTAATGCTCGGTCATCCAGGTACTTGTCTTTAAATGAGCTAGACAGGGAGCAAAACAATAGTCATACTTAGTCTTGAAGTAAGAAATTAAGAAACATGCTTATGTTACGAGGAATTAGACAGACAGTTTACCGTTACCAAGCACGCCCAGACCCAAGTTACTTTAGAAATCCGTTTTCTAAATCGAACCTGCAGGGCTAGCATGCGCGCATCGATTATTTTATCGATAGACAAGTTTTTCTTCGACGATAATTTTGTCGTTTTCCCTAACCTAACGGATCACAGACGTCTCAAATCCCTTTTCTTAATATTTTCAGGGTCTCCCGCTGATCATAGCCACTTATTTTTACCCGACTGCCAAACGAGGGTTATGTTTTTCGAGCGTATGTATGTATGTATGTAAGTATGTCCATTTCTTTGGCACGCCCTACAGTTTAAACCGTTTAACGGATATGAAAGTATAATATATCAATAGATTCGTCTCAATTGTGGGAGTGACAAGGGGTATGTCATTTCCCGAAATTACCGCGGGAAAAACGGATCTGCAATACTGATAAACCGATTTTGAAACTATCTTTTATTAACTAAGGGTCACATATTTTCAGTGCTAATAGTATTCAAAACTTTATTTTCCAAAATTCCTCCGGGAACAGATAAAAAATACACCGAAAAGATAGGAAGTAAAAACCGTTTAATGGATTTCAACATATGATATGTTATTAGATTCTTCTCAGTTGTGGGAGTGACATAGGTAATGTTATTACCCGGAATTCGTATTGGTACATGAATTAAACGGAAAAACCGATTTCAGATACTACCTACTTACTCGAGTTAAAACCTTTTTTTTCAATGAAGAGTAACAAATAAGGCTTTATAGTTCATTGAAAAGTAGTAGTAGAACACTAAAAACTAAAAAGACAAAAATAAAATTAATTAATTAAAAAAAACAAAAAACCCGACTGCGTAAAAAGTGAACTTAAAAGATGAAAACAAGATTTAAAGAATATCAATTTGCAGTTGGAGGCATCGAATCCATTAACAGCATAATGATGATTGACTTGGTATGCACTGCGTAGTACCTAATTAAGTAATTTAAATCCGTGTAGAAAAAGTCGAATCAAGTAACATGGATTTGATGCCTCAGACTGCAAATTGATTCTTTGAATCTTGTTTTCATCGTTTAAGTTCACATTTTACGCAGTCGGGTTTTTTGATATTTAATTAATTATTTTTTTACGTTATAACTTTGTTTATTGTTAGTATATAACATTTATTCTTTGTTATCGTCAAAGACAAAACGACATATTTACGTCAAAAGTCGATAAAATGCCACGATAAATTTTTTTCGTGTTGCGCATGCTAGCCCTGCTGGGGACCATATTATCGTTCAAAATTACTGCCTTACCAATAAGACATCCAAATATATCTATCATTTTCCATGTTTAGGACTCCTAAACATCTGAACGGATTTAGATAAAATAGATTGGCCATGTCTCGAATTGACTAAATCTAGGTAGGAACACTGTTTATTATATATCTAAGCAGATAAACGGTCAAAATGACGTACTCACTCGTTTACAATATTTAGCGTAAAATTGTTTTTTTTTTAAATAATACTACTGTATTGACTATTTCCTTTGTTTTCAATTGTCAATCATTCCAATTTTGTGACCCCAAGTGAAATATACAGAAACAAATAAATATTTTAAGTACAAAATATTCCGTGCAATATTCTAATTAATTAATATAACACCAGTACGTTAATTAAATTACAACTTTGGTTTCGGAAATGATCTTAAAATTTCATCAACAAGATTGATTATCCTTTCATCTTAATTAATTTGGACAAACAATTTTACGGCAATTTTAGGAAAAAGGGTGTTAAAATTGTGGCTTGGGTATAATTATTGCTTCTTAAAATACGAGACTACCTTTTTTCTTTGTCTTTCATCTGTGTAGAACTTTAGGGTAACCCCTGAGCCTAGCAAAACGAGACAATATAAATTTTGTTGTTGCTAGGTACCAATTTAAGATTTTATTTTCCTTAAGCCAAAATTCTGGTAGTAAGTTCTGCCGTTTTGGATAGCAAACATATAAACTTTTACATTTATAACATAACTAAGATTTTTCCTGGTCCAACCCAACCATAGGTATTGGTCCACCTTATTTTTTTCGGAATATAATAATATCCTTCTATTTACCCGTAATTGTATAAACCTACCTACCTATAGGCTAACATGTACATATTTAATGCTAAAGTAAAGTCAGAAATTCGATGCATCATGTTTTTTTTTTTCTTTTTTTATTCTTATACGAAAAGTGATGTATACTAGGTATAGAAATGAAATGAAAAATCTCAGTAATAGTCAGTAATTATTTTTGTTTCGAATTCCAATTCAAGTAAGCACCTTATTTAAAGGTAAACCTCGTAATTATTATAATCTTTTTCAGTACTAAATATTATGAGTATTTTTGCTACTAACTTTTAAACAACTGAGCAAGCGAGTTAGGCTACAACACGAGCGCAGAGTTAGCGTAGCCACTTTTTCTCAAACGGCCTTTGCTCACAAACCATGAAATTGTAACACCTTAACACTCCAAGTAACTGCTATACGGGGAACTTCTTACGCAACTCCCAGCAATAATTCTTTGTTACCCCTTTGAGTTTCACCAGAAAATCTGTTTGTAGACGTCTAAAAATACTGCTGCTAATTATTTCTTGTTTGGTTGGCTTTCTGAAGTAAAGACGCGGTAATGACTTCTTAAAAAATATAATTGTGAGCAGTGAATGCCGATGAACAATTTACTTAACCATTTACTTGTTAATTTACTTATTTGACAACAAGATGACAATTAAAGTGACCGAATCTTGTGCCTGCTTCTTATCGGCACTAGTAGAAAAGTAGTTTTCTAAAAGACTGGGTAAAAAAATATTTGACTTGAAAAATTACACTTATTATTCGTTTACACGAAAATCTATTTTTCTATTATTAGGTTTACCAAAGTCTTACTCTCCGTCCAATATTTTTCAACTTCTATTCCATAATAGCTTCGTCATTTTGTGTACTTAAAATTCCCAGTGAATGCTTAAGAAAGAAAAAAAGCGTGCAATTCAAGTAATAGAAACTCATTGAGGTGTGCACAAGGTTATTAGATAAAGATATTCTTTCAGAATTGCTCACAATGTGGCCGTTTATAATAGACTTCATTCTTGAGCTGACTCACCATTTTCTCCATCTTGGAGATTAATCTTGATATGTAAATAGAGATTAAACTTTTCAAGATATCAAAAATCTAGCCTAGGTAGGTATGAGAGCTAATCAAAAAGTAAGAGCTGTTTCTTGATTAATTATATTGGTAGATTAACTATTATGAATGTAACTATAATTTATTGGCTTTTGGCGTTGTAGGCAACGACTTAGATTATGGTTTATGTTCCGCCTAGTGATTAGTCATAGGAGTGCCTATTTTCGATTATGATTGTGAAAAGTTGTACACAGTGTCATAGGCCAATGTTTGTATCAATTCAATTCTAACAACAATAATGTTATACTCATCTAATGCCAGGATCAATCGTTTACTTTACCATTTATCTTTGTTTAGATCATTTATATTCAGTTCATTCTAGCAATTCTATAACAAATTAATCTAAATTAACCAAACTTAATTCTATGAAAATACAATGTGGACTGTAAAATTAAAAAAGCAGCAGATTTTATACTGAGGTGACTGTCGTTCCAACTCAATTATGAAAGGGCAAAAAGGACGGTCAATTTTGTACAATGTTTATTAATAAGGGGCATTATGCTAACAACGAAGAAAATTATGGTAATGACCATGTCACAGAAACAATTTACCCGATTGTCGCAATTTGCAGCGGAGATATGAAAAGAGGGCCATAATTAAGATAGCAGATTTTTGTGGATTTACAGCTAAAATAGAATCTTTATTTCATTCGGTCAATCTGTCATGTTTTTGTTGTCATATATTTTTTTGCAAAACGTTTCGAAATATGCTCATCAAACCCATAGTGAACCTTATCTCTCTCTCTCTAAACATTGTTCAACGCACGGAAAAATAAATTAACAAAGATCCTCAGATGGAAATCAATTCAAATCGATTTAAAAAAAAAGAAATAATGTTTTTGTTTGAGAACTGATAGATTGCAAGTTATATTGTGGCAATAAGATAATAATATAATAATACTAAATAAAATAATTTTGGCTCTTCCTCCTCAAAAAAACACCTATAGGCGACACATAGGCGAAATCCAACGCAAACTTGGCCAGATTTTTGTAGATAAAATTTAAATTTCGCATATTAGAGGTAACTGGGACTGAAACAGGGCTTAAATCGGGTTAAATGAAACCGAGTAAAATTTTCACAGTATCAGCATTTGGCCCCTTCCTTCTCAATTATAATTGCAGGCTGATCTTCTATTGTTAACCGTTCGACTTTTTTCAAATGAATACCTTGTTTTTTTTATTATTTTTCTTCTTTTGCCAGTACAATTAATAGTATTTTATAAAAAAAATTACTAAAAGTTTGAAGAGTTTGTCAATTTCTAGATTTTTATAGTTACCAGACAAAAACATTATGTAAATTAAGAGACTATTTTGCAAAGGGTGTACAAATGCATAGGACACTCCTTAAAACTACGCGATGAGCTGCTCCTATACATCAACTTTTTCTACTATAGCAGTATCGAAATCGACAACTCTTTTAGATGCTCTTTTCAAAACTCACGCGCTACCTCGACGACAATGTATGAAGCATCTGAAAAAAAAAGCGATTTCGATGTTGCTTGCGTAGTAAATGATGATGTATGAGCAGTGATTTTAAAAGTTTCCTATCCGTTGTACCCCCTGTATGTTTAGCAATTTCTCCAGAAATTGTGTTACTGCCGAAACATAAGAGTGGACCCATTTATATTCAACTTCATTAGCTGAATTGATATTGACGGAAATGGAATCGCCTTCCCCATTTCTCCTTATTGGATTAACATCGAAGTAGGCATCTTCATTGGTTCTCTTGCAACTTGCGAGGTACAGTAAATTAGTTAGGAAGGTGAGATGTTTAAGTTTGCCAGCCTAAAATAGCCCTAGTGGTGACGGAACAGAACTTAATATTAAATGGAAATAGGACTGTGGATGGGAAGCTTTAGGTAGACCCAATTAGTTCACTTACTTTTAGTAAGATGACATATTAAAATTTAATTAAATAAATTTAGATGACGAGTAAAATATTTTCTAAGTAAAACCTAAATGAAAAAGTTGCTAGTTTTCAAAGTAAAAGCTGGATTAAAAAAAAACTAATATTCTAATAATAAATAGATTGGTGCCTAGTTATTTTATTTATGTTCTCATTTTGTCTTTTATTTTAATAGCAGTCAGCAGAGTTCTCAGTGCAGTCGTAATTTCAATCTAATTAAAACTTTTGTTCAAGTGCCAATGCCACTAGCCTAGTTTAAAAAAGTTATTTGCTTGTTATGCCTCTGTAAAACAGTTTGTTTCTGCGAGAGGTCTCAACGCCTAAAATTTCCTTTTATAGCATTTTGTAGCCAAAGTTTTTATATTTTAGCACCGTAGAGCCTCCAAAGTCACACCAGCAATCAAATAAAGTTCTTTGGAGTCTAATTGCTGGCTATGGATATTGGTTAAAGACTTTCGGAGAATTACGGAACCAGTAGCTGTTTTGACCCCGCAAGAAGTAAGATAATATTTTGTATTTATAAGTTGGCATATATCTTTTATTAACGTAATTATACGGTGATGTACTTTTTTCTACGTGGAAACAATTTTATCGTCTCAACAGTCTTAGCCAGCAGTTAGCTACATAAAATAAATTTCGAAATAATTACAAACAGAAATAACATTTGCCCGGTTTATTCTAGCTCATAGAATTGCTAAACAAAATAGGTCATACTGTGAACAATAAGCTTAATAGTGGACATGTTTTCAGTGCGGCAGCGCCATCTGCATAACATGGTCATTTGTCAAACGTGTCGGTCGAAACATTCCTCTGAAAAATTCAATGAATAGCCGAAGCGCAGAAAAACAAAACTCTCTTTGTTTTGGTCATACATCTGTAGAAATTATATATGCCACCGCCTAACGCTTAATATGTTATGACTCACAATTCCGTACTTTATGTAGAAGTTCAAGTCAATCTGCAAATACAAATACATACGTCAACAGAATCTAGGGATACCGTAATCGTAAATTATTTAGGACTTTAAAGTTTAAAATCTATTTAGTTTTCGTAAAAAGTTTATATTCTATTTTTAAAATTTGAAATGTAAATAAAAAAAAACAGAAGAAAAAACAAAATACGGCGGTAAAATTGTTGGTAATTCCTTCCGTCCAGAAAAATTAAAATTGTTTTATTGATATTTATTAATGAAAAGGGATTAGATTGTCTTTCTTTTTTAATTTAACGTACCGTGTGAGCTTTAAAAGACATGTCACGTCGTCATTTGAGTCGAGATGTAATGTTACGAGCCGTGGGCATGTTGGAAAATGGTGCTATTCAACGCGTCGTTGCTAAGGCCCTACACACCAGCCAGAACGTGATTTCAAGATTGTGGGCACGTTATCGCACTACTGCAACGGCACACAGGCAGATATCGTGTTACTACGCAGAGACAGGATCGATTTCTCCAAATGACCGCCAGAAGACAACCTAATATCACAGCGATGCAACTAGTACAAAGGCTCCAGGAGGATCACCAGCTGCTGGTGAGCGACCAACCGTGCGTTGGAGGTTGTATGAAGTTAAATTAATGAATGAAATGAAATAATATATTTGCGCATAGTGTGACATAGGTGTTAACATTATGATAACAGTACTCACGTATTACCTTTTTACATAACATCCAAATATTTATAAGTAATTGCGAATAATTAAACAAATCGAATTAAATAATATCAAATGTCAAGTTAATTGGATGTCAAATAATTTTATAACTTATTGCGAAAAACAAATCAAATTGAATAGTATCAAATGTCAAATAATATGTCAAGCTAATATTTTAGGATATCAAATTTATTTATTTATTTTAAAATGTCTCTGACTTTATAAAAATTCTTATTACTAAGCTATTTTACAAGTTTTCTTTTAAAGCATACATTTGGTAACTGTTTAATGTCATTTGGAAGTGAATTGTAAATCTTAACACACATAGCATCACATTGTCTATGATAATGTTGTAGTTTTGGTTAAAGATTATACTCTAATTTATTTGGATCTCTGAGCCTTAAGCTATGATCGTCCCTTCGCTTTTTGAACAACATTATATTATTTTTGTTAATCTTCATGCTCGAAGACCACTACGTGTTCCAGCATTGCGACGTGGCAATCGGGGCGGCGGCTTTCGTGGGCTCGGGAGCATTTACCATGGAGTGATCAACAATGGTCTTGGGGCTTGCTCACAGATGAGTCCCGGTTTGGGTTTCATCCGGATTCACGAAGAACACGCGTTTCTTGGAGAACTCCAGGGAGAGTTAGTCGTCTACGGCACCCTCAGGAGGTCCACTCTTACCAAGGCGGGACAATCATGGTGTGGGCAGGAATTCGTCTTGGCGGACGAACTCAGCTCGTTTGGATTCAAGGCAGCATGACTGCTCAAAAATACCACAAGGTGGTAGTAGAGCCTGTTATTGTAACACACAGAATGCAAATGGGCCAGCAATTTCTACTTATGCACGATAATGCTCCTTCCCGTACGGCGCGGCTGGTGTCGGCCGCTCTCCGAGACAACAATATTCGAGTTTTGGATTGGCCTGCACAGTCGCCCGACTTAAATCCTATCGAGCATACCTGGGACATGTTACAACGAAAAGCATTGAGAGATTTCCCGCCAAATTTGACGACGAAACAACAACTTTACGAAAACTTGCAAAGAACATGGGACCTCATACTGCAACAAGACATTGACAATTTAATTTTGAGTATCAACAATCGATGTCGATGTGTAATTAATGTAAGAGGTGGCAACACTGATTATTAATAATCAGATTTCTTAAGATTTTTATTTATTTTCTTAAAATGAATAGTTTTTAACAAGAAATAAAGATACCTGAGGTCGATGATTTTTTTCAAATGTTATTTATCTTCCAGATATAAAGATTTTTTTTTACAAATTTTCTACTGCGTTTTTAAAACTTCATATTTTTACCTTAAAACGAAAAATGTACGAAATTATTTTAATTTTTTATTAAAGACCCTAAAATAAGCTATGAATCTCCCACTTAGGTACTATATCAGAAAATCCTTCATAGATTTTTAGATATTTGATAAAATACAAAATATAAGTAAGTGACATATCAGCCCCATTATTTACTTGGTTTATCCTTAGTAAGTAGTTACTTATTTTCTTTCAATAATCAATATTTTTACTATTGAAATAATGACAAGGTTTTAAAAGGAAAATGTGTGTATGAGTTTCTGTTTCATAAGATTTAAGTATCACTGTTAAAAATTGAAAAAGGGAAGATGAAAAGAAAATCGTTACACTAAGGTAATTTTTATTTACTATATACCTAAGTAAGTATGGGTGGTATAATTAACAACTTTTACTCTATTCATTAACTTTTTACAAAGGGTCTCCCTTTGAATATCATTACATTAATGTCAACTAAGCTTTATAATTTGATGAGGGTAAGACACAGATGCATAATAATTAACAGGCTTTTAATAGGTTTTGTGATTATAGTGATGTCGTACATGCGTATTAGGAAAACGAAACAGCAGAATCCAATATTATGACTATACGATTTTCTCTGAATTGTAATTTAATTTATAAAATGGCAGCAAAAGCATTTTGCGGCGGGTCATTCATTCATGTTTTTTTTTTCAATAAATGGAAATAAGTACATCTAGCACGAAATGACATGGTGTCGATGCTTATGTCAAAGTAAGGAATTAATTATATGCTTGTGGTTTGTGTCTTATTCTCTCTAATCTGTGCCTTTTGTTACTTAAACAATATTTTTTGCTAGTGACGATTCACGAAAATATAAAATCTTTTTACATTACAAATCTAACCAAGGAAGCTACACTACTAGTTAATTAACAATAGAAAAAAAAGAATATATTATTTTTAGTATTTACTCGTAACTATCACAGCATACATTTTAAATTACTTTGAATTAATATTAAATTAAAATAATTTTCCATCTACAATGTTATTCCTACTTATTAAAAACGTGTATTAAGGTAAGATCAAAATGTGAAGGACTGAAAACGGAATGGTAATTGTATAAGAATAATCAATTCAAATGTTTATAAGATAAATTGGAATGTTTTGTTTCTGTGAAACGTGATCATACTTTATCTCCATCGGGAAGGAACTCATACATATTCATCATAGAATCATAAGACATTTTTGCAGAAATCGCCTGGCAAGATGGCGTCTTCATGGAAGCCATTAGCGAACGAATGTGGCGTTTGGTCATTTATCGTTCGCAGTACCAACCGTAGTGTAAGAGCTAGGGTGTTTTTTATTTAATTTATCCTAAGATAATAGGTGCTTGTTTTTCAGAGCTTTGGTAGAAGTAACTAAGTTTGCTCATGCCATGATTTTAAATGGAGGGGTGATTATTCAGACCATTTTTAATGACATTTATAAAAAGCATCTTTGTGCTTCCCAGATCCCAGAACGTAATTCGTTTGTCATTTTGCCTAATCCTTGCCTTATAGCGGCTACATAATGTTTCACTATCATCATCATTTCAGCCATAGGACATACATTGCTGGACATAAGCCTCCAATGACTTTTAAACTGATGGCCGATGGGGCACAAAGGTTCAAGAATGGAGGCTTCGTGCCGGCATGCGCAGCGTAGGGCGTCCACGTGGACAAACCAAAAACAGGTTGGTAAAATAATGTAGCCGCTTTATGCTATTTAGCCTAAAGTTACCTGCTGGTAAGGGCAATGATATTTATTTTGAAGTATTTTTGAGTTTATGATATTTACAGATAGTATAATCTGTAATGTAATGCTGCGATCCACATTACCTAGTAGTTCACCATATTTATTTGTACGTCATCCCTCATACTATAATGAATGTAGACGAAGAATGTGGCTGCTCGTCTGACATTAACTGCTCTAGGCGTTGTATTAACTGCTATCTGAAGCTTGAACTGACAATAATATATTGTATTGGAATTTTTGATCTTCTGATCTAGTGACCAATGCAAATTCAGAATTTTACTTTTTAGAAGTGAAAAGTGTTTTAACACACATTGAGAAAAGTTCCAATGAATTTGGCAGTCAGGGTTAGGTATGTATTTAAACATGTTAATCGGTTATCTACTTGTCATAATACAAGCTTTGCTTAGTTTGGTAGAGATAATGGATGTGGTTATTGTTTCAAGTGGTTTTTATAGCAATAAAACCATTATTTTAAGTAATTTTATATTTTGTAGTTTTCCACCATACTTCAGAATTAACAAAAATCAAAGACAAAGTTAAAACATAACAAAAAAACTATAAACAGTGACATAAAAGTTTAGTCAGCAACAGTTATGGAATCAATGTAATTCTTATTTTCTCAGGGCAAGAAAAGACAAACAAATCACGGGTGTAGGTATATTCAACTTCTGTTTACTTTGGTTTTACTGACATTGCTGAGAAGTGTCTGTTCACTAGGACCAGGTTATGTTAAAGTCGAACTTAAGTGGAGATTAAACTTTTTTTACGACACAAAAGTAAAGTATTATCATAGAGAAAGAATAAGTATTATCATAGAGAAAGAATAATACTACGTAAAAGTATTATTAATAAGGTACGTATGCCTGCAAGATTCAGATTTTTAAAAGAACAATCTTCTTTAATGTTAAGTTTCTTTAATCAACAAAAGTTTCGGGAATTGATGATTTGATTATGGTTCCAAATTCAAAATTATATTTTTTTTGTTGTTGTTAGATTGGCACAACTGTTTTTCATTTTGGCGCGGAGTTTGAGTAACATCTGATAATTAAATTAAATACAGTATTGTTTTTAGTTATACCATATCTAGTGTGTATTGCGAATTTCATAATGAACAAAAACATCGAACAAAGAGTTTGTCTTAAATTTTGCATCGCCAATGGGATTTCGTGTTCGGACTCTCTGAAAATGTTACAGAAGGCTTACGGTGAATCTACTTTATCAAAAACACGTGTTTATGAGTGGTACAAAGCGTTCAAAAGCGGTCGAGATGTGATGGATGATTTGCCTCGCTCTGGTAGGCCATCAACGTCTGCTACTGAAGATAACATTGCAAAAGTGAAGGAAATAGTGACTGTAAATCCTCATTCAAGTTTGAGAGAGCTAGCTGTCGAACTTTCAGTGTCACACGAGTGGATTCGTATCATTTTAAATAATCAATTGGGTATGAAACATGTTGCCGCTCGGCTAGTCCCAAAAGACCTGAATCGAAAAAGAGTCGCTGAGGACATGCTAGAACGAGTCAATTCCGACCCAACATTCATGAAACGCATTGTTACTGGTAACGAGACGTGGGTTTACTAGTTTGACATGCAAACTAGTCAACAAGCTTCGGAGTGGCGCCTTTCAACTGAACCGAAACCGAGGAAACCGCACCAAACTCGATCGAAAGTCAAAGTCATGTTGACTGTTTTCTTTGACTGTCGCGGTGTTGTGCACTCAGAATTCTTGCCAGAAGGTCAAACGATAAAAAAGAGTATTATTTAAGCGTTATGCGGCGTTTAAGAGGGCAAATTAGACGAAAAAGGCCAGATTTGTGGAATGAAAATTCTTGGATTTTGCACCACGATAATGCGCACTACCACAAGGCCATCATTGTGAACGAATTTTTGACCAAAAACTCAACAAATACCATCGAGCAGCCACCTTATTCACCAGATATAGCTGCAGCCGATTTCTTTCTTTTTCCTAAACTCAAATTACCAGTTCGTGGCACCCGGTTTAATGAAACCGGGTGCGGTAGAATACATAAAGGAGAATT
Source organism: Anania fuscalis (assembly GCA_950371115.1). Classification (NCBI taxonomy): domain Eukaryota; kingdom Metazoa; phylum Arthropoda; class Insecta; order Lepidoptera; family Crambidae; genus Anania; species Anania fuscalis. The sequence continues at coordinate 12,612,702 of OX493336.1, read as the reverse complement.
CGCGGCGAGAACTGAACTCGATTACGGAAAAAGCGTTTAAAAAATGTTTTGATGATTGGATTATTCGTTGGCGTAAGTGTATCGCTTCTGAAGGAGCATACTTTGAAGGTGATAAAATAAATTTGGTTGAATAACTAACATTTTGTGTATTATTAATCTTTTCCCGGTACTTTCTTGACAGAGTAGTATAAATGTAATGTATGTTCAAATTTTTCCACAAAACCTAAACTGAAATTGAACGAGGCTTAAAATTAAATGTTGGTAAAAATCTGATATTGCGTAGAGCACATATTGCGCGCGTTTCGCTACCAAATTCACACATTTCCCAGATGTTCTAATACGCTTTTTGATATTAACACATTCGAAATACATTTGCATTGAATTGAAAATAGTAACAGTTTTATTCATACCGGAAATTTATAAACGTAAACTGTTCTTATTAACTATTTTCTTCCAACTTTTTGTACCTTATCGAATTTGCAAAAAAAATATTCGCTTTCCTATACTAAACTGTACCAGCTGACATCATTTATATGGAAGGAAAAATATGTTGATCACATTCAAAAAGTTGTTGTATTTGAGCAGTAGTATCACCTTCTAAAATGAAGTTAACTTAGAAATTCTGATATAGGTTAGCCTAGGGAATATCAAGCCGAAACTAGTCTATGCATAAATGGTGATCAGAAATTTTCATACAAAATAAAAAAATTAGAATCCTAAGATCCAAGAATTTGTACAACTAATGTATATATTTTTTTAAATGATGATAATATTATCAAATTTCTGCCTTCGCCATAGTATTTATATGCATAATATTAACATAGGCTAGTCTCGGCTTGATAGGTATATCATTTACCTGTATCTTATAAAATACTTTGGTCAATGCTATTTAATTTCACAGCATTTATTGTCTATTCTTCTATTACTTACATTTCTCAATAACAGATAAATCCCCTATCAAAATAAACCCGTAACTATATCTAACATCAACTGGAGTTTTCATCTGAACTTCAAAATTCAATTCAAAAATCCACACCACCCAGCTCTTGCGGAAAACACGTCTTGCCACGTCACTCGCATGTGATGTGACAAAATAAAATAAAGACAAAAACAGGCAATTATAACCCTAAACTCCTACAGAATAAGAGCTATATCAGACGAAACGATATCCTTGCTAGTTTGTATTCGTCATAGTTCCGCAGGTTGGAGCTTTGTTCTTGAAAAGTCGCTTTGTTTGTCTTCCTATACGGCGACAGACGAATGTATTGTTATGATATTATATAAACTTGTTTGTTCGAGGACGGCAATGAAAACGAATTATGTTTTTGTTTCGACCTTATCAGTTTGGTTGAGAAAGTTGTAAATTGAATATTTCGGGTTTATTAAGATCTTTTTCTGGTCAGTTTTTTGAACTGATATTTTGACATACTAAGCAGTGTTACTAAATTACTTTAATTCGGATTTCGCTCAAAGGTTATTTTTTGTCTCAAAATGATGTTGGTACATTACCGCTCTATAAAGTTAAGTCAGTCCAGCCATAATTGGATAATGAAACTTTTAAATTCTATCTAATGCAAATATTCATACCTTCTTCTTACTATGCAGCGCGGCGTGGTCTGAAAATTGCTGTTAAAGCATTTTTAAATTGACAAGGCCTAGATATAATCCTTTGTACCTTTGTAAAATAAAAAATAAAAGATAAGCTACTCGCATCAGGCTAGAAGAAATTTCATCTATTGTTGCGATCAAAAAATATAATTAAGTAATGTAAGCATGTAACTTTTTAGTGATTAAATAGTGATATTTGATACCTAATGCGTATAGTCAATTCGTTTACAATGAAAGATATATTTTTTTTAACTGAGAAATTTGTTAAATTTTATTCAATTTTATAAAAACTTTTGTTGTCGTTTATTCCAGTTAACTTTTTTCATTAAAAAGTTTTTTTCCTATTTTAGTGACAAGCCTCAAAAAGAAAAATCGTATAATGTGTTAAACAGAAGGTATCTTTTGTACACGATTTTCACCTCATAATTTATTTATCTTTATAGGTATTTTTTTTTTCAGTTTGAGACCAGGAAAAACATCAGACAACATAACTGACGAAGTACAACAGACAGAATACTAAATAAAAGTAGTAATGTTGTTTGTGTGACTTCAAATGTAACAATTTTATCGTCGTAGCGAGGCAGGCCGATGAGGCAGAACTCTAAATTATAATATCAGATTTATTATGGATGGTTTTGATGTTCGTTTTAATTATTAATTTTAATCACACAATTTATGGGGATAGTTAAAATTACACTCTGTATTCGTCCCGTAATGAGTACAGGTCCCACTGCAACTGGCTGGTGGTTTGAGGAAAAGTTTATTACTTACTCAGGCCGCCTTAAGATACTAATGTCATAAACCTGGGCTGTTTTTTTATTGTATTTTATTTAAACTTCATTGCACAGATTTAAAAAAAAATCATAGAATAGGTGGACTTAATGCCATGAGGCATTCTCTACCAGTCGACCATTAGGCTAATCAGAGGTGTTTAAACTGTGGGCGGTGGTTTTTTTCCTTAAAAAATAAAAGCTTTTGGTATTAAGGTGCTTGGATTGGAGATAAGTGCCCCTAAACATAAATAACTCGAGGCGCGGTTGTTAGTGGATTGGTAACCAAACTGACCATCATCATTTTCTCAGCCACAGGACGTACACTGCTGAACATAGGCCTCCCCCAGTGACTTCCAGATCGGCCGGTTGGAAGCGGCCTGCATCCAGCGTCGTCCTGCGACTTTTACCATGTCTTTTGCCCACCTTGTGGGTGAACGTCCCACGCTGCGCTTGCCGGTACGCGACCTCCATTCCAGAACCTTTCTGTCCCATCGGCCGTCAGTTCTACGTGCTATGTACCCCGCCCATTGCCACTTTAGCTGGCTAATCCGTCGGGCTATGTCACCGACTTTTGTTCGTTCACGGATATCCTTATTTCTTTCGGGAAATTACGCAACATCTTCTCGTCCAAATTACCTCAGTGCCTAAAGACGAAAGTCTACAAACAGTGTGTGTTACCAATGATGACATACGGAACAGAAACGTGGCCTCTTACTATGGGCCTTATAATAAAGCTCAAAGTTGCACAGCGCGCTATGGAAAGGGCTAATGCTCAGTGTTTCTTTGCGAGACCAATCTGACCATATTCAGTGAATTGTCATTGAATTGTCCGTGCTTTTGAAAGGCACGTTAAAAGTTTGTCTTGGCTAAAATTGTCCGTTAAAATTTGTAAACCCTAGACAGAGGCATTAAGTCGGCTTAATGATATCTGACAGTAAAGTTTAGCCACAGACCTATATCAATCCGCTGATCCCTCGTGGTGGGGCATGGCCAAAACCATCTCATGGCCAAAAATGTGGTCTGGTCATATGTAAGCTTTACTTAACTTTTCTTTAAAGATTAGACTGAAGTGTCTACTCTATCGAACCTTAGGAAGGCTAATGTTTTTGTTGCGTACATACACCGACAGTCAACATTTTGATAAAATAACAGGATACCTAATACCCTATTCTTACGACATACCCTGGAGGCTGACCGAAGCAGGAGGAATCTTTAAGAGGCACCACTTCCGCGTTTTTACGACGCTCGTAATCGTAAAAAGCCTTTTTTTCTATACCTCGCTACTTGTAAACATTAACGACTCTATGGTGTTGCGTTGTGTTTTTTCATATATCCTTTATTTTTAACTATAACTGTCGCATTACCTACTCAGATAGTTTTAATAACAATTTTTCAATATATATTATTATCTTAGAATTTAAAATTTTGAATATTAATGCGAATATTTATTGAAGACTAGATGTTCAGTAATTAATATTGTGACATGCAGTAGGAAATTTTAGCTACATCATTTTTTGTAATACAATGTATGTTTTGCAATATGTTATTGGAATTATTCCCTACATGGCAATATTAAATCCACAATCCAATATGGCAAAAGCATGATAAGTATTAAAATCCATGCCCTGTCTCTCTTTCGCTAATTACTACTATAACCTAAATAGTCTAAAGGGTAATTCAGCAAAAGAATAAAACTACATCCTCATACAAATTTTAAGATTATGACCCAAATATACGAGTTCAACAACTCTACGTAGCTATCTATAAGTCACAGATATTATCACCCTATCTACGGGATCCCAAACCCAAAGTTCTTTCCTTTCCGCCTGCAGTAATGGAGCAGCACGATATAGATGACCAGATTTATTGCCCTCTTTTATATATTTATATATAAATTCCCCTTACTGCTTGCGTGCTTTCTTCCTTTTAATCTGAAAAATGTATGCATTACATTTGCCAGTAAATGTAATGCTAGTTAGTACAAGATACTTACAACTGTACAATTTCCGTTAGAAGTAATTTTCATGTTATTATAATTAGTGAGTCTTTTAATTTACAAAAAACTGGACATAAGCTTCTCCTATTGCACGCCATGAGTTAAATCTTCGACTGTTCTGACCAATCCGCTGCCAGTATGTTATTTGCTTAACGTATTTTAAAATATTTATTTAAATTCTATTATACAAGCAAAATGGAACACTGTGTTGTGTGCGTGTTAATATTGAATTTCCAGTGCTAAAAACATAACAATAGAAAAAACTCTTTTGTATTTTCCACCAGTATATTTTGAAGTTAAAAACACTGACATAACAATGAGTTTATGCAAATCGGTTATCGTAGTTTTTATCGTTTATTCGACGACAGTAAAAATGAAAATAGGCAGAATCTGCAAAGGACGTTTATAGCCCACCATATCGCGAAACTTTGACAAACTCGTATGATGTAATTTTCATAGTAGGCTTACAAATATAAATATACTTTTCTTTTTAAAATGTTTTTTGTGTTTTGTATTTACATTATTGTGTATTATTGTACGTGTTTGTAATAAATAGTGTTCTATTCTATAATTCTTCTATTCTTTGGTAAAAAACAGCAATTGTCATGTCAAGGAATTGACTTCTCGTTATCTTTGTTTGTTATCAAAACTGGGCCCTAACCATGAACTGTTAAAACAATCACAAATCTGTCAAACATTATCATTTCTGTCAAATTTTGTATGAAATGACGTACCAAAATTGACAGATTTGACAACTTTGAGATTGTTTTAAGAGTTCATGGTTAGGGGGCAGGGCCCTAACCATGAACTGTTAAAACAATCACAAATTTGTCAAACATTCTCATTTCTGTCAAATTTTGTATGAAATGACGTACCAAAATTGACAGATTTGACAACTTTGTGATTGTTTTAACAGTTCATGGTTAGGGCCCAGGAGTCAAACCCGAAGCAATAGCGTTCTCGGCGATTCACTGCGTCATAACGCAAATGTAGTTGCTATGTCGATAATTCTTGGTAGCATTATTAAGTCAAATAAACTATAAGTTAAGTTTGTTTTATGGAATGATTCCGCTGGATTAATATCGCAACTTTTACTATAGGATCAACCATAACATCGTGAAAAAAAACACGCTTCCATACTTCAAAGCTGATCAGCTGTTAGGGGCTGCATAAGACTGCATATTTACTTTTTGAGAGATTTTGATGTTTGTCCCATAATAAAAGTAATTGTATAAGTGTTATAGTTGACTTTGAAGATAAAAAACATATAGATTCATGAGTTTTTCTATTGCCATAATGTCAAAGCTTTCTTAAACGTGGTGATCATTAGTTGTCAAACTTATAAATAGGGGGTTACCTTACACAATAAGTCTTATGACTTTTTTTACTGTTCCCATTTTCTTACTTTTTTAAACAATTTTGCTGGTGAGATGTAGTGGACTTCTAGCAAAAGATTCTCAATAACCTTCCCACTATACCCAATTTGTCTTCAACAAAAAGTCATTTCCACTGAACCATAAAATACGGCAACAAACTATTCATGTCATTCAGCATAAAATATTAGGCTCGAAAGGTTTTAGCGATTTATGTAAAGGACAAGGAAATCCTTATCAGCTCTTCACCTATCGCTAGGATAGCAATAAAAGGGGTGGGATACACCCCCATGGGAGGGTTGGCCATTCCGCCTCTTACTTCTCAGACTAATTGCAAGTTTCTTCTGAGCAGCTGCTGTCTTTTAATTAATGATCTTGTACCGAAGAGTCCCGATATTCGTGTGGCACGCGAAGGGTTGACAATGGTGTCGTTAGAACAGTTTGCGATGCCGCCAATGATATTAGAAGAGCCAAATGACGTCTGTATTGTTCAAACTGCCATCTTGTTATAACGACAATGGTCGGGTATTTTTGGGTGAATAGCCGAGATTTTGTCAAGGCTTTATTTAAATGTTCATACTTAGAGATAGGTATTTACTGCAAAATTCATACGTGAATAACATGATACAATTTTTAATTTATACAATAATATACTTTCAAGCTTATCACTTTAAGGTAAAAAAAGTTTGCTTAACCCAACAATAAATTATCTTTAATGTTAACAGTTCAGCCCCTAGGGAATTCTTAAGGGCACGTGGCTCACTGAGGCAACGGAACATTCTATTTTTATTAGAAAAGTTTTATCAGAAAAGTTGTAGTTTTTTTACTTTTTTATTTTATAGATTTTAAATAATGGTAAAAATGGTTTAATGAAACTAAAAAAAAAACGTGTCTAATACGGTACTCGCGTCAACAAATCAAACGAGCCCAAACTTTCTGTAGAAACCATTGAATTATGAATCATGAACTCAATGGAACTATAATAATTGAATTTAGATGAAGATTTTTTGAATATATTACATGGATTTAGAAGTAATTGTGTTCAATGTTGTGAAGAAATAATGTCCCTGTGTAAATAATTAACGCAATAATATTTTTTTGCAGTTTTGCTACACCTTTACTCAAATACTATTTACGATATCCCTCAGAAGATTCTGAAGGGATTTAGCTGAATGCGATCACAGAACATTCGATCTTCATTAACAAAGAAACTGCTCATTAATATCGATAAATCTGCTCAAAGTCGGGATCCCTGGATAAATAATCTTAAGTCAATGAATATTAAGAACCAGAAATCTGTAAGTATGCAATCAACGATTAGAAATAACTGTTATTTATGACGGTACTGGACGGTACTGAATACAGTTTTAACACTGGCTTTGGATCATAATCATCTAACCATTTTCTTCTTACAGCTAACACTTTTTTAAATTTATTCTTACTCGTTACTTTAGTTTTTTTAAAGTGCGATACTTTCGTTTTTAGGGTTCCGTAGCCAAATGGCAAAAAACGGAACCCTTATGGATTCGTCATGTCTGTCTGTCCGTCCGTATGTCACAGCCACTTTTATCCGAAACTATAAGAACTACCTATACTGTTTAAACTTGGTAAGTAGATGTATTCTGTGAACCGCATTAGATTTTCACACAAAAATAGAAAAAAAAAACAAAAAAATTGGGGGGTTCCCCATACTTAGAACTGAAACTCAAAAAATAATTTTTCAGCAAACTCATACGTGTTGAGTATCTACCATGTGTGTCCCCCCCCCCCCGCCCAGTAACTTCTAAAATAAGCCTGCATTACCATGCAAACTTCCACCGAAAATTGGTTTGAACGAGATTTAATAAGATTTTTTTTTATACGTCAGCAATCGTTACAACAAACGTGATTTTTTTCCCATTTTTATAGATAATGGTACGGAACTCTTCGTGCGCGAGTCCGACTCGCACTTGGCCCGTTTTTTATCAGCGGCACTAAACGTGACGAAAAGTTGTCTACTCCCCTACCTACAGCACCTAAACAGTACGTAAGCGCAGTATTCTATTTACGTCGAACTCTATACAGAAAAAACTCAACGCCCAGACTTGAGACGATAGAAAACGTTCGTTTTGTACACTAACCCGACTGGGTATCGAATCCAGGAACCAGAGAGTGCGACGCCACGTTTGGCCCGTTCGTGGTTTGGCTGCGGTGTTCAAATGATCGCAATGGCTTACCACCAAAGTTTGTCAGAAAATGCGATATGTTATCCTTCAGTTGTGGTCATAAGCTTGCAGACTTTGACCCTAGGGATACCCAGCTTTGACTAATATTTGAACACATGACTTTAACCTGTGAATCTTCAATTTCTTCTGGAAGCTAACTATTTATCCAATATTAACGGTCCAATTCCCAGGGCATCCTAAGGGCTCCTAACTCACCGCGGTGACGGAGCGTTCGATCTTCATTAGCCAAGACGCTGTACTTAATTGGCAATACGCTGGCTAAGTGCCGCTATTTAGCTGCGGTGCCTTTCGATTAATACACAACTGAACTTCATTTTTAAACAATTAGTCAACACAATACAGGGTGTACAAAAGAATGGGACACTCCTTCAAACCACGTGTTCATATACAACAACTTTTCCTATGGGAGCAACATCGAAATCGTGATTTTATTTTCAGACGCTCCATACATTATTATCGAGGTAAGCTAGTAAGTTTGTATGAAGCAGCTAAAAAAAATCTCGATTTCAATTTTGCTCCCACAGAAAAAGTTGCTGTTTATGAACAGATGATCACGTGAATTTAAGGAGTGTCCCATTCTTTTGTACATCCTGTATAAATAAAAATCTCAGTTGATTAAAAAAGTAACACATTTTATGAAGAAATGTCGATTGGCTAAAATTGGAATCAAAACAACCTTTCGCTATTCGGGCAACTACTTTTACCCAACAACAGACATTATTAACCGAAGCATTGGTGGTACGACGTTTCCCTTATAATAAAAAACCCTTAAAAGATTCGAGTTGAGAACATAATTATTTCTGTAGCTCGGTTAGAAAAGTAGTCTTCCAAGTACCAAAAGTATGTGGGTTCGTTTCCTATCTTAGGTGGCAGTATTTTTTTTAAAGGATAATTTAAAATTTGCATATATATATAGGACTATTTATTTGTTTTGTAAAAACAACATTTATAATTATGGTTCAATATGGACCACAATGTAGAGGACATAGCTTGCTATTAAATGAAATAAAAATGTTTTATTACAGATTTAAATATATATTTTTGTTAGGACACAGTTTAAAACAATAAAATCCAATCAATGAAGCTTAGTAACATGCGGTTACCAGGAAAAAAACTGTTAATACGGGACGATCCATTAAAAAATGTGCAGTAAATAAAACAAGAAACGGTTTATGTAAAGTTCATTTATTTTTGTCAAACTGTATTTTTCCATCCAACAACAGCCCACAGGCCATAATAATCCCTCCGATTGTATTCAAAACCCTCGTGATGTAAATCCCGCGTATTTTGCCAACTCCATTTCAATCGTTAAAGTTTAACCGGTTGCGACTTGGCGTATTTTAGCGCACATTTTTATTTCGTGGCACCTGCAGCCATAATCTGGGATTGCAGTCGAAATTCACGTGTCTGATATTCTTGGGTGCAAGGGACATTTTAGGGGCCCCTGATTTTATCTATGGCAATAATACCGTTGTTTTTGAGATCAAGGATTGAACTGAATTTTACTAGAACACTAAAGGAATTAGGAAAGGTTATAAGACCTTCTTAGCAAATAAAAAAAAACTTTAGGTTACGATTTAGTTTATTGTCCGAATACAAATGACGACACATTAAAACTTTAACATTTAACAAATAAAACGTAACGTCTAGAACCTTACCATGAATACTTCTTATGCCTAAGAAGTGTTGTTTTTACGTCACACTTTATACATAAAAGGAAAACAAATTTGAAATCATACCTACTGATAAAAAAATATCATACCAAGTAGGCTCCTTATAAACCAAGTCTTGGCTGATAATGAGCAAAAATTTACAAGCGGTAAACACGAACTCTTAAACAATCTCAAATCTGTCAAACATTATCGAATCTGTCAATTTTTTTATGTAATGACGTACCAAAATTGACAGATTTGACAGCTTTGAGATTGTTTTAAGAGTTCATGGCTACCCCGCAGTTGTTGTATTCTTTTTACAGCAGCTAATACTGGCTTGCCATTGTTCAAGACAAAATAAAAACTTTTAGAGTTTATTTTTTCATTTGATCTTATATTCCTGCGGGTGGCTGTAGTAAAGAATCTTAGATAAAATAGAAAACTTGTCTCTACGGAATCCAAATCCCCTTTCTCGATCGCTTTCGACAAATTTTACTTTCAGCAGACTCGGACACACCTAAAATAGGTTTCAATAGTCGGCTGACTAGCTCTCAGCTTAGGGATTTTAAAATTCTCCCTGTGGATTTATTCCAGAACGCTATTATTCCCGGTATTATCGAAATTATGGGAGCGTGCGATGCATAGGATTTTAATAGCAGGATACTGCAGTCTCCGGTATACCTTTTCATTGTAATCGATATGGAAAATCCTGCACAGTTTACGTATTGTGCTTATTTAACTCTGATATTCAATCAAAGATATGTTTAAGGGCTGGTAATTCGTTAATGATGTTTATAGTCTAGTTTAAATGCTGTACTGCACTTTTGTGAGAACAATCATACATTTTGCAAGTCACACAATTCACAATTCATTTATTTTTAAAAATTTACATTTGTAATTTGTTTTTTTTATGCTGGTAATACAAGTGGTGTCTTAAACCTCATGCATATTGTCGCATTAAGTTAATAACTAAAGTTTTCATGTAAATATCGATCGAGGTGTCAGGTCGGCACGTTCCGAAACGGGCCAAGTCCGTTCCGACTAGCGCGTTCTGAGCTGACACGGCGAATTATTTGTATTGTTTTTATAATCAAAAATATAGTTTTTGAATATTTTGCTAGTTTTGTTTTATCGGTTTTTTTTTCTCTCTTTAATATCGCGTGCTTGTTCTGTATTGTACCTAACTGTGATTATTTGTTTTGTTGCTATGTTTCTGTTTCGTCTCCTGTCCTGTAAAGGTATGTGAACGGTTATTTCGACTGACTCCGAGCCGGAGTCGGCCGGAGGAATTGGGGGTTCTTTGGTGATCCGATGTACCGTTGACACTACCCGTCCCGCGTCCTGCGGGGTCTCCGCTGAAAACCAGCATCGTTATGGCTCTGGCTGTAACGACAAATGCTGAGCGGGGACCTTTTTGACACTCTTTTTATGTTATTATATATATTTGAATCTGTTTGTAATTGTGCTTATGTCTCAAATAAATGTTTTCTATTCTATTCTATTCTAAATATAATATTCGTATAATAAACGAGGTTTGAAATTCAACAAGATTTAATACTACAATCCAGACAGAAATGAGAAACAAACTTGATATTAAGTAACTTAATAAAAAGTACATAATACAACGCTATTAAATCATGAAAGCAATATTTACCTTCAAAACTTTGCAGACTTTCGATAGGTTGTAAAAACTTAGCAAATTGCTTATATTCTTATGTCGTAGATACGCAACGGAGTACAATAAACTCAGATAATCAACCCGATATACCTACTTACACACATATAGTAAAGAAGCCGATGAATAATTTAATTATTATTATAGCATTGACTACATTTCAAAACAGGTACCTGTCTAGACCTACAACTTAACCATTAGAGCAGCAATACGTATCATATTTTTCTGAAACTAGTTGATGATTTATCACTTTTTTATTTGAGTCAGAAATGACAAACCCTGTCGAGTTTTGCCCATTAGTAAAACAGCACAGTCCTAGAATAAATAAATATCCCGGAATTTTGGTCCATGTTTTAAAATCGCGATCTAAATTTTGTCCACATTAAGATATTAATCTTGCTTAAAACATGTGATATTTTTAACCCCTTTTTGTTTTCCTGTCTGATGATTATTCAATCATTCTCTTGTTAGATTCTAAAGACTACGCAGATAAGTTGCAGGCAGTAGCTAGTATTTATTTATAGATAGTAAAGCCATACTAAGTTCATGTTTGCCACTCAAAAAGAGAGGTGCTGCAAAAATCTCCTCTCAAAAATAATGCTTTGATGAGTATCGAAGCTTTATACCTGTTTCCATTTCACTATATGTCTAAATGTCTATAGGTGAGTAAACTAGAAGTAAAGCCGTCATATTCAATTATGAAGGACACAAATCACATAATGAATACACGAAGGCCAATCAGTGATAGCACAACAAGCAAAACAAATGCTAACAACTTTAAAACCATCAACCTCATCTCCGTATAAATAAAAAACAATCAGTCACACAAAGCCAGTCTTTGCTCGCCCCAGGTACGACTTTGTCATGGAAATGGGCTTCTAAAAGTACTATCTAGTCCTTTGGTATCCTGGGTGTAGGACAGGTCTTAGAACGGTAAATTGTTTTTGTGCCTCCAGGCAGTCTGGGAAGGGCTGAACATTTAAGCGGTTGGTAGTAGAGTTCCGTTGAGTGAATGAAACTGAAACGAAATGAAAATTCGCAAAAACGGTATGTGACTGTGATTGGGATTGGGCTTGAAAACTTATTATTGTAAAAAGTCCAACGTTAGTTGAATGGATGCCACTACTTCGTGGAATTTATTGTCAATTGATGCGTTTAAGGTGTAAAAAACAATAGAGGCTGAAATTGAATTTTGTTTTGCACAGTCACCACAGTAGAATTAGATCACATAAGAGTTTAGGAAATTCGATCTTATAAAGGAATTATGAAAAAAAAATGGTTTCTGAGGTTCAAAGGATTAAGCTGGACTTTCGGAGTCAGGACTTTTCTCTGATTTAACATTATTTTTTGATTATCCAAAACCTCACTGATTGGTCATTTAGTATGGAGAAGTATTTTTTCCAAAGATTGTGATTTTGCCATGGAACGAAAAAATTTGGCCGTAGACAATCAAGAAACAATAACGTCTATTAACTTTTTTTGGATGGGCTATTTGTTGTAAGGAAATCACGGTGTTTACTAAATTAAAAAGCTACTGGTAGCAATGATTTTTTTTAGAATAAACATAAGTATCTAACTGTCCAATATAAACTTGTTCTGAAATAACAATTTATTTAGCCTCTAAGCTGTAAAAGGCTCAAAGTTGGGTAGATACTTAAAACACGCAGTGAGAACGTAAGGAATCAAATTATGTATGAAGGCGCGGAACACTCATTTTAGAATGTTGTTTCAGCAAGGTTTCAAGTGTGCGTTTAGTAAACATTTGTATGTAAGCCTTTGTGAGGAAGCTGAGCTGTTTGGCGAGTATGTTCATGGATGAACCTTTCAGCTACATGTTAAGTTGCTGGTTTAAGTCTAGCTACTAACGAACAAGTCTTTAATCAGGTTGACTATACGACTATACGATCTATATAGTTAAAGTTCAGAAAATAAAAGTGATAAATGCCACTAGATATGGCGGTGTTACCGTGAAAAAGGATGCTTAACTACTGTGAGCATAGCGGTTGTGGTGGTACTACTAAAATTGGATGAAGATAACATCATATTTTTGGAAATATGTCTACATTTACAATTTTCAACTAACTATATAATTAATAATAATAGTAATTGTTGTCGACAAACGGACAAATCCCAGCGACTTTGGCTATATACATGAAAAGGCTGGAATCCGTCGGCGGCTCGCTTCCAGCAAAGATGCAGAAGGCGGTGGTGCTTGATACCGCATGCGTCTTTCGTCAATTTCTCTCTCTTTTGCCCAGCGGGGTATTCATGAACTCTTAAAACAATCTCAAAGCTGTCAAATCTTTCAATTTTGGTACGTCATTATATACAAAATTTCACAGATTTGATAATGTTTGACAGAGTTGAGATTGTTTTAAGAGTTCATGGTTACCGCCCTGACCCCGCCAGCTGTGCTGCCGGCCCAAGAGGCGAAAGGTTTTTAACCTAATAAATTTAATAATAATATTAACACTATTATTATTATAATAATTTTGTCTTGAATTCTAGTCTCGTTTTAGTCTATTAAGTAATTGTATTTGTTATTAATAACTTCAGAGCCGATATAAATTTAATTAAGTCTATTTTATCTAGGTCCTCTGAATCGATCTCGTCAAGATCGTAGTATCAAAATAATTACACTCCAGTGCTCAGTAGGTAGTCAGATAGATTTCATCCGTTCGGAAAAATTGGATGACCCTTAAAATGATTCCACTGTGTATTTTGTTAAATTTATTATAAGCTCATTATTTATTTTTAGATTAATAAGTAGCTTATCATTTTCTTTTGGACCTTTACCGCACCCAATACCCGCTTTCTGCATGACCCAAAGGTTGGCTGGCAGAGAATGCTTTTAGCATTAAGTCCTCCTGTTGTACTTTTTTTTTTAAGTTTGTGCAATAAACCAAATGTTTATAATAATATTATAAACATTTGGACGTTTGCGATTCAAACACGCGCGCAGCTGAACGGATTCGGAATAAAGTTTACACGCATATATAATATGATTTGGATAAACGTATAGCATACTCGTATAGGTTATGCATAGCGTATAGGTCCCGTGGGATATTTCTCTATTTACTGTTATTTATTTCATCGTTTTGCTTTATGTATCATACCAAATATCCTGTAGTCCACGCAAACGAAGCTGCAGGCCGAGACCGAACGGCGGCGACATCTGAGATATGGTGGTTTAACTTTGTCTGTGCTTTCTCATTATGTGCACATCATCATCATCACCAGCCTATATCAGTCCACTGCTGGACACAGGTCTCTCCAAAAGGAGGATTTTGCCATAATCGCCACGCTTGGCAGGCGGGTTGGCGATCGCAGTTTAGCCAATGGTGGAGAGGAGACGCTGCTGCCCGTCTTCTTGTGGCGGTTCTCCTGTAGTCGCCTCTTACGACACCCTTAGGAAGAGAAGGGGTGGTGCAATTCTTTTAACGTGCCGGCACCACACATGTTATGTGCACACTTATTTTATTTTATAGTTTACACTAATAGCATCTCTAGTCTTATATATTATGTAATCTTGTAAAATGAAATTTCTGTCAAAAATTTACAAAGGTGACTTGAGTTTGTTACGCCGTTTCTCATCTAATCACCAGCCTATATGTAGTAGTCCTGAAGCGGTGGTAGGGCTAAGTTATATTTTTGGGACTTGTATAAGTGCCCAAAACGCCTATTTATACTGAATACATACATGACTTTGACTTTATCCGAACGTGGGATGGATATCATTTAGGGTTTCTTTTCTCGAAATGTTTCAGATACTTACCTTAGGAACTATAGAATGCAAAATGCAACAAAAATAATATCCAAATTGAAAAGTGGCATAAAAAAAAAGCAATTAAAAAAAAATTAAGTCCAATTACCTTTTCTGAAGATTAGTTTCTAAACGTTGAACTTTTAATTTCTGTAAAGGTTATTTACAGAATTGAAAATTATAGGGACACGCCTTTCACCTATTATGTGCTCAAGTATACGGAATTTACTATTCAATTAATAATAAGTATATTAATAATTAGATAAATGAACTGTCAAATTAATGGATTAACATCCAATTAGCACTGAAAGCTCAGGAGCGTAATCGTCCCATTATTCTCCGAGTGCGTATGCATTATAATATCTCAAGTCACTGTTTGTAAGGCTGAGGGTACATATATAGGTAAAAAAGCTGGGTTACGCAACTGTGGGACAGCGGACTGTAGTTGTAGGTAATAGTGCAATGCCGTGTCTTTATATCTACGTTTATTGCTACTTCTGCATAGAGTAGGTACATCACGATCACTAGTGAAAAATACCTACAGTAGCAGAGCACATTGTCACGACCTGTCACGATAGGAGTCAAAAAATAAACTGGGCATATAAGGCAATATACCCATAACACCGAAAGAAGTGATTGAGATTAGGTTTTAGTGTTAAGAACCCACGAGCAACCCTCTAAGAGACCCTACAAATTGTGTCGTTTTATCGCGAACTCAAAATAAGAAACTTACTTGCTGTTTCCTTCTGTAACAGGGTGACTTTATCTTTATAGATTTCTCGCGTCTACTCAAACCGCTTGCATCTTGGGGCCTAACCAGGAACCATTAATATAGTTTATAAACGGTGATATCTAACGTAGTTTGTATCTATGCAATTAAGTTTCAATGAATAAACCAAAGCAAAATAAATGTTGCTAAAAGAGTTTGCTACTTAATTCAGGGGGCTTAAACAACTGACAATCGCTCCGTAACGAAACATTATGGAAATTAGTCATCGCATGTCAGATATATGATAACGATGACAATAATTTACAACGTCATTTTCATGATGGAATTTGTCAATCCCAACTTAGAATTCGCTGTCAATCCCACACATTTTATTATTTTCGAACTTCGTTATCGTTTTCAAATTGTTACTTTGGCTCTCTCAAATTAATCATCAATACTGCAAAAGGAGTTTACGGTAGCTCTTTTCATGACATCAATCATCTGATTTTGTTATCATAATTGCACAACGTAGCTTGCTTTGTTAATGAAACTGTTGGTTTTCCATAAGAAACAGTTTCCGTTTGCCAATGCAAAATTTCTATTTCTTTAAAGATTTAAGTGATCAGTGCAGATCATATCTTATGAGATGGTGGGACCAACAATGTGCTCTTAGCCTAAGACTAGCTGGTTTTAATGTTTCTTGCCTATTGTGTGGCTCGATCCACACTGTGTACTGCCTTTTAACAAACTCAAGGAACTAGAAGCTTTTAACTGAGGAAGTGCTACGGATTGTTGGGATGCGGTATTACTATGCGGTGAAGAATGAAGCCATTTCTGACCATTTAAACGCAAGAGAAGGTAATGTTTCTAAGTGAGTCTTTGTTTAAAAGGAATGTAGGTAGCTTTTGGTTTTGTTACTAGTCAAGTATGATGAAAGTACACATTAATTAATCATCTAGCTAGCCTATGGCAGTCCACTGCTGGACGTAAGCGTAAGCCTCTCCCAAAGAGCGCCAAAGAGCACGATCTCCCGCTTTTTTCATCCAGCTACTGCCAGCCATCTTGCTAAGGTATTCGGTCCATCAGGCTATGTTCATATGTATTTATTTAAAACAAAAACAGGTTAGTTGCACCATTTATCTCAAGAACAGCTAGACCAATTTTAATTATCTTTGATTCGTTTAAATTGTCTACGCCCCGAATAGCAAAATGGGTAGTAATTTAGCCCATAGACCATGAACAAACTTTCAGTTTTGTCTGAATATGCAAGTTTTCTTGAAACCGCCGACCAAGCGGTATATGGCCGTACATATAATAAATACCGACAATTTAGAGGAGCATGTGGTTTTGAACTCATGAATCACGGATGTGACTACCTACTACTATAACTTATAAACAAGGTAAACAGTAAACTGGTAAGTACTTAAAATATTTTAGAGTAACAAGCACTTTAAACACTATCACTTTTTGTATTTCGCGAAGCTCTCAGAAATCTTCCATAATTCTTGAGTATTCTCGTTGTAAATATAAAACGTATTTCAACCGCACCTGGCATAATTGCGGATCCCGTACCAAAATATGGGACCAACGTTTTCGAGGGCTCTCCAATTTTTTCCTCGGAATCCCTTTCGTTAGTATCGAGCAACGAGATGTAAAAATTAATCTGATTTCATGCTTTATGATTGGTAAGCTGAACAAAATTGTATTAGTTTGGTAATAAATGTATTAGATAACTCTAACTTGAATACTAATCAAGAATTTCTGTTATACAGACAGGTATTATTCTGTTCATATTTGTATATCTTGAACGTCAATTTATTTTGCAAAGATTTTTTTAACAGGTCGTCTTGAATCTATAAAATATTAAGTACTTATTCAATTCATCAATTTATTATGATTCCATGATGTTTCGATGTTTTAATTGTAATCTTTCTGTACAAATCTTTGAAACATTTTACTGTGTTGATATTTGTAGTAAAATGTGTCATTCCTCTGCCGCTTTACCTAATAGTAGTAAAAGTAAATCACTGAACATTTCGTCAGATAGAATAAAACAAGATTAAAAGAACTTCTCACCACTCCGACTCACTGTTTATGCGCAATTACTCGACAAGACGGACAAAACAAAAGGCCGAAAGCGCAGCTCAAACGCAATTTACCTACGAGACAAACGCGCGACAGCCGCGCAGGACCGCCGCGATTACCGGGAATAGGACCGTAATGCAGTTTGTGTCTCAAGAGGGGTTTTAAAGTTCGCCATCGGATGATTTCGTTTCATCCTCTTCTGAGGCTTTTCTTAGTGATTGAGGTAGGTAGATGTTTCAGTAAAAAAAATGCGGCCGGATATTTAATCTAATGGTTACCAAGGTGTTAGCATAATAAACAAAAAAATAAAATGTCTCAATATTCTTAAACAGATCGTGCCAATGTGCCTCGCCTACCTACCATGCCACGGAGATAGTATTTTTTTAGATATTTAATTGTATCTTTAATAATGTGAATTAGATAATGGGTGGAATTTTAATATTATTTAATTTTATTTATGAATACTTGACCTACAATAGTTCACTGTAGATAGAAGTTTTTATTTACAAGCACCGCCAATAATACCGCGGTTTTAAAACGTCAATATTTGAGTATCGACCGGGAACATTAGTTTGTGTTACTCAGGGATGTATCATTGTTTAAAATTGATAGAATCAGGAGTTATCATTGTTTAATTCAACCTTTTTATTTTAGAGCACCTGGGCAAAAACGGTTCCATTCAGTCTTGTGTAAAAGTGGGACAATCCTATAAAATGGAGTCTAGCTCATCTCGCCATGCCATTGTTGAAGACCTACGCAGTAATAATCTTGTCCCAAATTCACTTTTGCACATACTTTTCTTCACAATGAAACCTATTATTATAATTATAAGCCTTCTACCAGATATTCAAAATTAGTTAGGTAGGTACTTTAGGTTTTTTTTTTCAATTAAAGGATATTATCTGTGTGCTTTGTTGTAACAAAGGCCTCCCCCAACTGACTCCACTTTTCTCTTTCTCTGGCGAGTGACGTCCAGGTGCCGCCCGCCACTGCCTTAATTTCGTCGACCCATCGCCTGAGTGGTCTGCCTCGTTTTCTTTTTCTGTTTCCTGTGTACCAGTTCATCACTAGCTTTGACCACTTGTCTATTCCTCTAATAATTAGAGGAATATAATAATATGGCCTGCCCATTTCCACTTGAGCTTTTTGATGGTTATCATGACATTTTTTGTTCCTGTGTGTCTCCTGATCGTTGTAGTTCTTATTTTGTCCTTCAGTCTTTTCCCCATCATACTTCTCGGCATAGCGTTTTGACAGAACTCGAGTTTCATATAGTGCGATTTGTTGAGCTCCCACGTTTGGCATACATATGTGAGTACGGGTAGTACGCATGTGTTGAACAGTTTACGCTTTATCCTCATGCTCATTTGTTTATTCTTGAACACCTCTTTCAGGCTCCAGAACTGTTTCCAGGCGTTTGCTATGCGCTTATCAATTTCTTTTGAGGTTACATCTGTAGTGGAGATTATTTGGCCCAAGTAGACATATTCGTTAACCATGAGACCTACAAATGGAAAAACAAGGGATTTCATCTACTTATATCAAAAATATATATCATCATCATCATGTCAACCAATTTCAGTCTGTTGGACTGCTAGGCGTAGAAACATAATTCAGTTTAATTATTAAAGCTGCCACAGGCCGCGGTTTCCTTTCTGTTGATCTCAGATTTTAATTAAATTGAGATATTGCCTTTGTAGTGCAGCTATATTTACACTCCTTGGCTTTCCAGAATTGTCTTTGATCGAATACCTAACATTTATAAATCTTGACAATAACACAAATCTCGAACAAAAAAAGTCGTCATCATTAAAATGTCAAGATAAATTGCAATAAAGAGATACTTAAATTAGTGAAATCAAACGTACATAAATGATTATTCCAATCAATCGTGACTAAAGATCAAATTAATGATACACACTTAAAAGACCCGAAGATAATAATAATGGCAACCATTTCTCAGAGTCATTTTCTGTATCTATCTGTATCTTTTTAATTTATCTTTGCCTTAAAAAGAATAATATCGTGTCTAATTTATTATCCAAGAAAAGCCAACAAAATACCTAAAGATTTCGTCTTTCATTTTCAGCTTTCATAATTATAAGGCTTAGGTACTGTACAAGAAAATCTGAACAACATTTTGCTTCTAATAGATAAACCTGATGGGAAGTTTGCAAATCTTCTCGGAACTCAACGATTGATAACTTGCTTAAATTTAATTCTACTTTTGAATAAGCAAAACTGTTTTATTTCAATTCAATATTTGTACAAGATTGAAACTCTGATACTTTAAATGATAAGAATAAGAAATAAAAAGAAATGAAAATCAACAAATTTTAAGCATTTAGTTCTATAAAAAGGATTAGAATTTAAAAACAAGACACAATTGAAATTTAATTGATTCGCGGTCTCAAAGGTATGCCTGGCGTTCTACGAGTTAACAGCTGAAGTTACTTTACTGCTTACTTAATATTTACTAAAAAGCATAAATATTAATGCTTAATGCTTGGCAGTGGTAGCATATTGGTTGTAGAATTTGAGTCTCGCCTCATATCCGTTGGTTTCACAGCATGTTCTTTAGATTTTTCAGAATCTAGTATGCAAGTAAATAAACCAGTTACTTGGTGGTTAAGATAAACATCATGATGCACTTTCAAATAATACTGAATATGTAGCTATTAGTTCAAAAAGTCTGGTCTTTCTTTCTAAGGTAGGTTTAGTGAAACGAAATAAATATTTGTTTGCCATGGCATTTATATACCCGTCGCTTCAAATTTAATAACCAGAGATGTTCATGTAGAATCAGAATGAAAGCTTATCTAGACTTAAAACGGGAAAAAGCTCCAGTTAAAAGTAGTTATAATGCTGAAGATATCTTAGGTACTTTTGTAGCTACAAATATCCAAGAACTCAAATTGAAAATCTCTTGACCGTTGAATTAAAATGTAATTTTACACCAACAGAAAGATTTAGGTAAACGCAAAGGAATCGGATACTAGTAAGTCAGCAATTAGTGAATGAGCTGAGCCTCTAGGGGCATTTCATTTCTGACCCACAAACGTTTTAATTAAAGGCATTCGTTGGAAAATTGTAAATGAAAATAAGCGGCTATTTTCAAAGACATTTAAAACATCTTTTAAATGGAAAAACATTTTCCTATCAGAAAGATTGTTTCTAAAACGAATCTGTGGATTAATGCTTAAATAAATCTTAAAAGTGCCTTATTTAAGGCTTATTGGATTATGATTTTCATGATATTTTCAAACAAAATACATTTATACAAAGATAATCTAATTAGTGTAGGACTTTCACTTGAATGCAAAGGATCAGGATGCATTATGGATCTCAGACTCGATTTACAGTTTGGGTCACTTCAAAAATTGTACTTTTCGAAATTGGCTCAAATTTAGGTATGCCGTAGGTAGTAAAATTACGCTCTGGTACTTTATAATAAGGATGTAATTAATTAAATAATAATTCATCATCTCAGCCTATTGCAGTCCACTGCTGGACGTAGGCCTCCCCTAAAGAGCGCCAAAGAGCTCGATCTCTTAATAATAAAAAAAAATATCTTTTATAAAAGTTTTTAGTTTGAGACCAAATATTTTTATACACCGAAACAACAAAAGTGTTAAATGTTCGATCAATTTGTTAATCTGTGGTGTTGTAGTTTTTAAACGGGTTATTGCTTTCGTTTCTCTATTTGACTGCTTTATAAAAAAATGCTTATAATTTTTTATGTATGTTATTTTTTGGAACATTGGAGCTAACACGAAAAAATTACAGAAATTAGTCATTCATGTATACTAATTTTACTTTGGCTTTATTACTTCGATGTCAATCGCGTATTTAGGGCATGAGATTTCTAATTATTTAGAATTTAATAAAAATACAAACACTATGAATAAAAATGAGTAACATTTTATTACTTAAATAATAACGACGTTAATAAAATGCGTTCTCTTAGTAATACACACTTAATAATACCTTCCATAATACATGGGAGTTATTATTAAGTGTAGTAATACAGGATGTTTGGTAATGGGTTTATCATTACCAAACATCCTGCCGAAACTCGCCTATGTTAACATATGCATATAAATAGTAAAGTCAGAAATTTGATATCATCCTTTTTTAAATTTTAATACAAAATAAGATTTTTAGAATCCGATTTGTATGAAACCATTTTTTTCAAAAATGATAATATCAAATCCGACTTCACCATGGTATTTATATTATCAAGTGGTTTGCTCTCTACGAAGCCATCAATCATTCACTATTTCTTATCCAGCAGTAGGTACTTAAGTATTTGGGAATTCCAATGTCTTTTACAAAATAGCAATACTAATGTAATTATTCCGGAAACAGCTCATCAAAAGACACTTGTTCGAGAAATACTCCTAAGTTCTTCACAACCGCGATAGTCAGCGACCGGCAAATGTATGGGCCCACGTCAGCTACGATTTCCTTCCAAAGTTCGTTAAGGAGGTTGTTGATCTGGTCACCTGGAAAAAAAGGTAACGGGTTCATCCACAAGGGATCTGTTTTGACAATTTGTCGAAAAACACAATATCTACATCATTCATAAAACACGAAACTTCCTCGTGTGCATGAGCACTTCAGGTTTACTTTTTACCAGTCAGTATTTGAGTCTGCTTTTGACGGGCTGGTTAATGTTTCTGTTTCTGTAACTATCCGATGATCTTACTTAGTTGTACAAAAGGTATCTTACTGAGTTCTGTTTTCAATAACTCAAGTTCCTCGTAAGCAGTTTTTAAAACAGCCATTCCAAATTTAGACAATTTTTCCATTTCAATATTGGTATTGGTACCTTTTTCTAAATCAACAAGGTAAAGAACCTTTATTTTTACGTCATCTTATCAAAGAAAACTTACCGAGAGTTATATATTTACGTGGTAAAATGTATCCTAATTTTTATTTCATTTAATTACACACTACCAGTTTTGTTTTGAATATACAAGTTGTTAAAACACAATGATTTTGGTCAGAGGCTTTCTTGCGACTTTATAATCTAGTAGTAAAATGTTACACTTGCTTTTTATCACCCCTCTTTCATAAGCGTTATGAAGTATGATTGAAGCCATCTCATAGTTGAGACCTGGGACCTGGTGGTCTAGTCATGTGGCCTATAAGTTAACCCTTTTGGCTTTTCTAGGTAAATTTTGACTAAAACACAATACTGCCTAGATATTGTTATGGTATGATACTGGTTTTGTTTACCCCCTGTACCCACAAGCTTGAAGTATAATAGGCTTACGTAACGAAATAGACTTAAGTAACATCCATCAGGATATCCGTCCCAAGACACCCTAGTTGATTATAACTCTGCATAGATTTATGGTCAATTACACAAATTAACGCGTTACAAACATGTTATTTGTCTATTGACCTGTCCACTTTTGCTCGTAAATTGTCCAATTTTATTGTTATCGGTTCTCAAATGCCCCAAGCGGACTCTCCGACGATCTATCATAAATTTAATTTTTTGACATTTTTTTTCGGCCATTGTATTAAGAATGTCTATATAACAACTGGTTAGGGTAAGGGTCAAAGTATACAAAACCTTTTTCCTGTTTGCGGAAAAAATCATTGCAAACAAAAATAACTCAGAAAATTGCAATAATTATGAGTTTTGCACTTCATATCTAATTCACAAGATACTGGCCATTATCCTTTCTTAGAAAATTGTAATTCATAATGAACGTTTTATTAATATCTATCCTAATCTGTCGGCCTACTTTACAAAACCTCATTATCACTTTGGCATCCAAGGCGAGGTTGTCTCGAACACGAATCTCATCTAGTAGAATCGACCCCTAAGCCCTAGGTGACCCAATTGGTTCGAATAAATCTAATTAATAGTTTTGCAAATTCGTATCCAACATACGTACGTACGTATCGTAAGGCTCCTTTATATTTAAATGTTTAATTACAGAAGGACGCATGAAAACTATTTCATTTTTAAATTGTATTTAGAAAATAAGCTAATTATGTTTTTACTGTTTCACCCATGACAATGTCATGCAAATATTTCATAAGTACTAGTTAACAAAATAGTTGTAATTTTTACTATGAGACATAACTGATTAACAAACTTTTTCACTTAATTAAATATTATACAGCCACATCATTACGAACCAATTTGTTTATCTCCAAGTAAGTTCTCCAATCTAAAGGTAGCTCTTTCCACTTCGTACTTGATATCGTGTTTCGTGATGTTCCAGTGAGTTTTCCCGTCCGCCCCTGTTACGTGTTCATACCACATTTTAACACGAAGGTCAGTATTTTCTGTAAAATATTATGTTTAATAGATTTACTAGCAAAATAAGCGATAATTTAAATACGCTTAGCTTCACGAACTAATGTATTTAAATTATTTTGCAACATTTGGATGACATTATGATTTTCACATAATCGAGCTGATTTAATAATTGAGCTTAGAGGTGGATAGAGGAACTTTTCAACAGTGGTTATTTTAGTATGATCAATATGTTATGCCGGCAGTACGTGGGTAGCGCAGTAAATAGTAATCTTCGAAGACATTACTTACTAAGTTTTATGGACGAATCTCCATTTGATTTGATCGGTACTATCATAAGCTTTCCGGATAACTCGTACTTATTTGTCACATCCAAATTAATCAATGCTTCTGTAGTTATTATTTTCTTGTTAAAATCAAATCTGAAAACAAAACATTTTCTTCTTTTTCTGACAATCTTAAAGTTGTCTCATTAGTTTCAACTAGGAAAATGTTATTTTACAAAAAAACTGACCGTAAATAAAAATATATCTCATGGGGAATACTCTTATAGCTGGAAAAGTAAAAACTAATTTTACGATGATTTAAAAACCGTAGCTCACGTTCCCAAATCCTTCAAGGCAACATTTCTAAAGTTTCACCTAATTCTCAAAAATCCTTCATCCCAGTGAACTAGCGGGAAATGTTGAAAATTTCGCTGGATCACTGTGAGGTTTTTCACTCCATTACCTCTTTTGAACTCATTGAATCACGGCCTGTGCCTAATTATATGAACGCCCTTTAACTTGAGGTCTTTCATAATATTGGTCGTAATTAAAAGGCCTGGCTAATTGTCCGTGAGTCATGACTCCATCGTTACTGGCACATAGTTCATTAAAGAATAGCCGAAAGACATCAGCAATGTCATTGGGTAATAAATCAAATAAGGGCAGTAATTTTACTCTTAAAATAGTACCTACACAAAAAAAAGGGGAAAAGCCTTTTCGCATTATAGTATGTATGAACTTGTAATAAAATGTGTTTGGCTGTACTATTTTTATCTGGCTGGTTTTGGTATCATTAAAATTTAAGAGACCAGAATAAATTCAACTACCTAACAGCTAACTTACCAGCGAGTTAATTTTTGTACCTTTTGGCTCATTTTTTACTAATTGGTATTGTATTTTTGTGCCAAAATAAATCACTCTGATTCTTAGTATACTTGCGCACTACCGGATTAGTTTAGTATGAGATTAAGACATCTTGCTGTCTCTGTCATTGTCATACAAACTGACAGCTATAAAATTATTTTTAATACCGTGCCATTGGATTATTTAGGATTAAATTTGTTAATCCTGAGATGCGCAAGTAGGCCTTAATCTTATATTCCTACTTAGAGCCTGCCAGTGAAAATGTCAAACGTAGGTATACATACATTCATCTTTTTGTTCTGTTCCACTCCTTGGATAAGTTTTTCTACAAATATTTCATAGTGCGCCCCGTAGTGTGAATATTTCTTAAAAATATCAATCTATATAATAAACTAGTTTAGGCGTGTGTTGTTTGTCTGTCCATCAATGTGGCATAGTGTTATTTTGCATAATATATTTACTTCAGATACACAATATAATAACTACTTCGTATCATTTATTAAGCTAATATAATATTAATGATATTTTTATAATTTTGTATTTCACAGATTGCAGGGCAACAAAACAACGCATTATTGTTTGTTTAACTTGCGAATGTGTTAAAATAATATTACCACATTTGTTTAAAGAAAAGTTCAACAAAAAATATCTGGCGCCATTGTTTATCATCTAGGTACTTCTAACTATAAATTATTCCGTTGGGTACCTTTTACGTCAGTCGCAGTAAATAACTGAGCTAATATATGACTTTTGTACAGTCAGTGTTTTGCTATTGCACTGTTGAGCTAACTAGAGACTACTGAAAATTCCCAATTATAGTATTAGTATTATCAAGTGCTTAAAAATATTGTATTTTTTACCTAAAAACCCCAAACGAATTTATTTTCGTATATATATACTAAGTGTAAATACAATATCTATAAAAGCAGAGCTGATTCGATCAAATTGGACCCTTTTAGACCCTCCGGTAGTCGGAGGGTTATGGGATTCCCTGTCCTTAAAGGGCTTAATTTTGTTCTTACCTAGAAGAAACTGAATACAGTTGCAGGCACTATGGAACCACCATGTATCCATAATATTGAAATCGGGAGGCTCAAGTTCAACATTATTTTAATCTCATATTAAAAAAAAAATAGAGTAAAAAAATTCTATCCCGACTACGTAGATAAAATTTTGATAAAACTTATATACTTAGCCTATGTTACCCAGGCCATTATTATGAATCTATTGACACTTTATTTATTAAAATCAGTTTTGTAGTTTAGGCGCTACGGAGGAACATACAAACATACATGCCAAAATCATTACCCTCCTTTCGCTTTGCCGTATTAAGGTAAAACATCTAGTTTTACCTGATTAATGCCCGGTTTCTGAGGTTTCTAGTTAAACTCTCACTAGCTATTGATTCAACAAAGTTATGCTTAAGTTAAACTTCGGTTATCTGTCACTGCGTTTCTGAATACATAAGGAGCCGTTCATTAACTATGAAACCGATAACGAGTTTCTAACATCGCCACTAGATGGAGCTTTTCACGATGTTAAAACTAAAATTAATTTTATCATTAAATTAATCAATTTTACTAGTTACATTGGTACTAGTAATTCAATTAGGGTAAAAAAAATGGCAAGAGCTGTTTTTTTTAAAATAAAAAACAAAACCTTGTTGAATAAATTTGGCTGTTTGGAATGATTTCAATGTCAACCGAGCTCGTAGAAATGAGTTGTGATACACTATACTATCGTGTGTTGATCCATGCCAGCGACAATCTATGTTGCGGATGCATAAATTTGCATCACACACAACTTCCACATTTATAGAGAAGAAACCCTTTCTATTTCTAAATAATTCAGCTTGATCACCTCCAGGCGATTGAATAGGTATGTGTGATCCATCAACACAACCAATAACATTTGGGAATCCAGCAATATTAAAAAATTTAGACTACATCTCTCACGTCTTCATTCGGCATACGTATGTTATTCCTAGCTAGCTTTGCTAACTTTAAAGACCACTCTTGATACAGTAGTTTTATGAACATTTATATCATCACCAATGACTACTTGGAAAGTACCTGTAGCGAAAAAACGCAACGCGACAAATATTTGTTTCAAACTTCCAACACCGATAGAGTATATTTACGGTGCGTAACAGGAGCTAGGGCAGGGCTGATGATATCATTTAGATGTATCACAGTATTCTTATCAAAGCGATATCTCAATTTAAATTCTTCATCTGTAAACATCTCAAAAAGATTTCTTCTTTGTCTTTAAATTCCTTTGCACTGATAGATGAGATATAATGCATAAAACTTCGATATCAGACTCCGATGAGCTGCTCGTGTTAAGCACTTTATCCATTATTTATTTTCAATTTTTCCTTTAATAGGTATAGTAACTAAATCACTTCATTACAAACACTCTCCAAAGAATTAAATACCATGTAAGTAATAACCTAAAAGTTGATGTTTGACACGAATCGTACATCAAATAAAGTTATGGAACCAATAAACGCTACAAAATGGTCAGTTAAGTTAACCTTAGTTTAAACGGAGTTTAACTTAGACTGCGTGGTTCGGAAACGCACATTTGCAAGTTATCGAATCAATAGCGCTAACGAATAGATAAACCGCCGTTAAAAGCACCTCAGAAACCGGGCATAAGTCTTCATATGTATCTAAATATATACATACGTACATAGGTACCTATCTCTTTTATTCCTTTGCTGAAAACTGAACTTTAGATCATTTTAAAGAATGAAATGTTTTCGATGGCCATTCGTGATTGATGCTTACCTTAAATTCTCAAGTTGCATTCCCGAAAGGCCGGTAAAGAAGTTTTCCTTGAAAACCAATTTCAACCCATTTTCATTGGGGATATAAACTGTCATCTCATCAACATAAATGGGGTCCAGAGATGGCAAGTTTCTGTTTGGATCCCCCAAAGAAAACTTATGGATTGATTCCCTTGCTGATTTGAGCGCGCAATCGTTCATATTCGGATCGTTTCTTGAACATGATGTAATATAATCAGCTGAAATTAATCGTAGAAGTTGAAAGAGGACACTTTTTTAGGTTGAAACGAGAATTTGAACATCAGTTAATTTTGATTTTATCTGTCTAACCACATCACTAACAACAGTCACGTTTTTTAACCAATGTTACACTGTTATATTAGCAGTGCGATAAAGACAGAAAAAAAAGTATTGATAATTAGTTGATACTTGGACGAAAATATATAATTCTTTATTCATAATATGTATAACCTTTTCAAAACAGCTACTTACTTCAATTTTAAATCTGTTACGTTACAATTTTTTTAAATTACTATTTTCGATTGTTTGACCCACGCTATTTTAATTGCAATTAAATGAGAAGAGCTTCATTTTTTATCTGCTACGGCTATAATAGTTTCTTAATGATACATACAAGCCTATGATATCCTAATATAAAAACTTTTTAACAAAAAAAAATAACCGTGGAAGAACTGAAAAGCAAAAAATAATAAACTTTTTTTCATTTCACCTTAATACCTAAGTTCCTTAACTAATGTAAGTATACCTAATCAGCTCTTTTTGGAATCGGTGCCAGCCATTGTGAGTTGAAAGGTGTCCATTCGAACCGACTAGCTCCAAAAAGAACTGATTAGGTATACTTACATTAGTTAAGGAACTTAGTTATTAAGGTTATATGAAAAAAAGTTTATTATTTTTTGCTTTTCAGTTTTTCAGCGGTTAATTTTTTTTGTTAAAAACCTTTTATTTAATGATTTTCTGTGGATATAAGATCTACATTAAAATCTGAGAGTGATCTATTAATCACCCCTATTTTCCCACCCTTAGGGTAAGTTATATTATTGCAAATTAATATACGACAAATTTCGAGGTATACCCTATGTAATAAAAAAAGAATTATCAAAATCGGACTACTCTGTAAAAAGTTATGCGTGCTCATACATTTAAAAAAATATACGCGATGACTTGATAACCTCCTCCGTTCTTTTTCGTCGGTTGAAAAGATACAGATATAATTAGACAAAAATATTTTACCCTTAGATAATCTAATCTGCTAGAATACAAGCCTAACCCTCCAAATGCGAACAAGTTTACTTACGCAGCCCCATAGACGTGACATAACTAATTAAGGCCAACAGTGAAAAAGGAAAACTCAACATTTTACGTTGCCCTACAGCGGGCGTATGAATACAGAGTAACCACTCTAGCGGTTTGTCTAGCAGTTTTATAAACATTCCAAATTGCAGGTTGCAGGTTCTCATTAGGCTGTGAACAACGTCCCAGCTAGATTATGTTTGTGAACGTGACGTGGCAGTATGAGAGCTATTAGCTGGTCTTATTCTGTTTTTGTATGAGTTTATCTCGTTTGCATCGCTGTATTTGGCATTCATTTCTAGTTTAGTAGATTCATGGAATCGTTGCTGGTATGAAAAATGTTATGTAGACGGATTCATTTATTCCGTGTATAACTTAGGGCTGACTTTTCTATCGAAGATAACTTTTATGCGACGAATGAAATTTTAATTTTAACACATTTCCTCAACGAAAACTGTTAACATGTCAAATGTTGTCCATACAATAGTTATCTCGCTTTTGTAAAATCGGCCCAAATAGAATCATTGTAAATGATCTTCTTTGCTCGTCAATACCTACATTAAAAAAAATGTTGATTTATTCTAAGCCTTAACAATGCTGGTAATTATACACCAAGACGCAATTTTACTCGCCTAGCTATTTAATTGACACTAAATTATAATTATTTAGGTAGGAGGGACTCTTATCATTATATGAGGGACTAAATTTTAAGGCGATAAGAAAAATCACGAAGTTTGCTTGGTCTTCGTTGATACATGGTTATTTGAAAAAAAAACAACAACCTGGCACGACTAGATAGCTAACATCTTAAACAAAACATTTGTTTTACAAGTTTTATCACTACTCAGTACATAATTAAAAATGATTTTCTAAGCTTTTATTGTACTGTTGTGACATTTGTAAGTCTATGTTCCGTTCACTACGAAAACGTGCGCGCGATGCGATGTGCGATGCGCGATGCGAACATTCAGACGTAAAATTAAATTGATATTTATTTTTGTATGAAAGTAAAATGTGTCTTATTAACAAAAGTCGTTGTTTATGATATTAGCTTTCTAGTCGTGCGAGGTTGTTGATTTTATTTAAATAACCCTGTATAGAAGTATCATTTAATTAGTTAAAATGTCATCATGAATAGCGCACGTTGGTTTACCGTTATACATACTTCTATCCGAACGCCTGCCTATAAGCCATTTCCTCGGCTGTTCTTTTTTATCCGCCGTCACCTTTTTTGGAGGGCCATTTGTAAAGTTGTTACCTCTGAAGACCGCCCCTAAAAACAAAAGAACCGGGCAGCAAATAGTACATCTGCTGCCCATTGCCTGCTTTGCATTTACTTCAGCCTGCTTATCCTTTAGGCGTTTTACGTCAAATACAATATTTCTGAAATTATCCCTTAGAGATTTCCGAAGTATATCGTGACATTAAGAGTAAGATCTGACGTCAAATTTTCTTAAATTGCATGTTGTTTTCATGCTTGGGTGCGTCAATGATATAATATAGATATTATAGTGCAGTAGACGAGGTATAATACTTACATAATACGGAAGCAAGAATAAAAAAAATATATACATACGTCAGTTCTATTCAGACTAGAAGTACAGAATCTTAGTTTACTGTACTAATATTCATAACAGTTTTATGAACGGACACACTTATTTTCTTTTCTTTAATTTTAATAAAAATCAGTTCCTAACTTCGTACTTATACCTACTAAGCTCTTCATGCGCAAAAAGTGCGCTCCTCTTTATTCACGGAAAAAAAAGAGGTTTTAATTAAAAAGGCTTGTAAGGGTCATCATTTTTCATGTTCTACTTAAAAAGGCTGCGACAAACAATTTTATTTATGACCGCGGAAACACGTCATTTTAAAGGCGACACAGGATGTTAAATTACACAACACAGATTAAATATAATGCTTACAATATTTTTGTCCAGGGCCCTAACCATGAGCTGTTAAAACAATCACAAATCTGTCAAACATTATCATTTCTGTCAAATTTTGTATGAAATGACGTACCAAAATTGACAGATTTGACAACTTTGAGATTGTTTTTAGAGTTCATGGTTAGGGGGCAGGTGTTTTAATTTTGGTTAAAAACCCTGTCACATTCAAAACATCAAATAATAAAAACCTTGTTTGATGTTTTAAATGTTACAGTCCTTTAGATCATTTATTTTTTGTAAAAATATGATATCTGACCGTGTTTATATATACTGTTTAAATAAGAAAAGAAAACTGACCTTTTCAACTTTTTTGCGATGACCACATATAAGGATACATAAATGGTCTGGTTTTCCTGTTTAAAGGTGACTTGATCTCATTATAATAGCTCTTATTGTAACAAATAAATTTTACGTATCTAGGATTATGTCTTACAAATGTGATCTAATACTTCTAACATTTATTTCATAAGTCTGCTTGCTTGGTAATTATTATATGGACTAAGATTTGTATACAGATGGTAGATTATGGCCAATTTACAAAGTCACATTTCTAGCTAATTGAAATAACCAAGGATAAAATGTAATTGTATATAATCAGTGTGTCACTAGTTGCACGCAAATTGATAAATCTAATTGGCATGTGACATTGAATTTTGTTACTTCTTTATACACTGATTCACCAGTTAGAGTATTAAAATATTTCGTTTGGTTGAAAAAAACTAGATATCATGATCACCATGGTACCATGGTACCATAAGTTTTGTCTTTCTAATTTTGCATTTAGAACTTTGTATTCATCGTACCCAGGATACGAAGTTTGTCGATTAATAATGAATATTAGTTTTATTTCTATCTTTATACCAGCATTTTTATGTACTAGCCCAGTTTTTCAAAGTGTAGGGGACGCGAGAGGTCAAGAGAACTACGACAATTATCAATTGGCAACGTATTCTATGTAAAAGAATGTGTTTTACTTACTTTATTATGTATTTATATCCAAATCTTAACTATGAAAACGCCTAAAAATGTTCTATGGATTCAATATTTGTAACATTATAACATCGGTCGGATCGGGGGGTAGCGAAATATTTTTTCTTACTAAGTATGGGGGTTGTATCATGAAAAAGTTTGAAAAACACTGAACCTATAAATCAGCAATAAACACATTTTCATTTGTTAAATTTTGCTCTATTGCAGAATATAAAACAGCGTTATATTAATCAAACTTTATTTATAAATAAAATAGGAATTCCTGTATATCACATCAAAATAATTCAATAGATTTCTCTAAACCTAGTGTATTTTTCAATTTGTAGCGTAAGCCGTCAAATCGTCCGTGATAAAGTATTTTGTAGGAACGTTTTCAAAGAAATTGCCAACAAACTCTTGTACTGCTCCCATGGCGTCTTTCATGATGTCATCTCCAACAGACGTCATGATAAGCTTCCAATTTTGGTTCAGTATATTTGTAAGAAGTTCACCTGCAAGTCAAATATTTAAACTTTAGTTTGACCGCTGCAAGCTTATTCAATCTAGTTATTAAATAAGCTACAATTTTATAAAAAAATTAAACAATGATTAAATAGTCATTAAAATTATCGGAGAAAATACATTTTTAGAACTGAGTACTCGTTTTGGTTTTATCCAAACTAGGTCAAAATAAAAAAATATGGCAATTGGAAATATTTATATATACTTTAATTTAAAAAAAAAAATTTAGCAATTCCATGCAAGGTTTAATTGAAGACAACACAAAAAGAATAACACTTGAAAAAAATCATCGACGTCAGGTGGGACTCGAACCCACGTCTAATATGTACTTTAATTTATTCTGTACAAAAAATACTAGAACACACTGAATACATCATTAAGTCCTCATGCATAAAGACTAGACCAGACAAGGTTAAATACTCAAGTGTTTTATGTCTTCTTGAAACTCATTTCCTTAAAGTTTTTACTAATGTGACATAATGACTAAGCATGATTTTGTGTTTTATTCACGTCATCTTGTTCTATGTCAGATTTGAATGGACAAGATAAAAGTTTTAACTAGTAAAGCAACCAGCTTATAATCATCTACAGGTACAAATTAGGTAAGTATTATATTATTAAAATTAGAGTAACATTTAAAGGTCATTTTCATGTAGTGAAACAATATTAAGTAGAACTAGTGTCCAAATGAAGTTTTGGTTTCGGCCAGTTTCGGCCTAAAATCATGTTTCTGCCCAAGGTTCGGTTTGGGTCGAAAACAGCTAAGCCTTTCGGACGCGCCGAAACCTACACCATCGTACTTTTGGGTCGCGTTTGGCTAACGTCGGGTGCGCTCAGCACGACTGGCAATATGGCGGCCTAACACCGACAGCAGCTAAATAACCTTGTTTCACAATTTTTTAACAGATTTATGCGTTGGTTAAGTGTGGGGGGTTTATTTATTTTATTAAACGAATTCGAATTAGTCTTAATTGCGTGTATGTTATCAATAACAATGATTGTAGGCACCTATGCAAGAAAAAGAATAGCCTTATGTACTTCTTTTAACATTGACGTGTAACGAAATTTTTATTTTATTGATCTTAGTCATCTTACCAGCCTATTGCAGTCCACTATTGGACATAAGCCTTCCCGAAAGAGCACCATTTCTCGCTTTTTTATCTAGCCACAGTACCCTATAAGGTCCTACACTAAGTTTGCCAAAGACTGGTCTTCACTTGGGAACCCGTTTATTCCTCCTTTCACCGGTTTTGCGACAGACTTGGCCAGCCCACTACCACTTAGGCTCGCTACATTTTTGGACTACGTCCGTTATGTTGGTATTTTGTCCGCTGACCTCGTTTCGGATTTTATCCCATAAGCAATTCCTTTTCATAGGTCGCTGAGTGACGTGAAGTCAGTGGGTTAGCTTGACACGGTCATCCATCCACTCATTGGTTCCGTAGTGCGTAGGTCATCACCGGTAAGTTGCACTGATAGAATACCTTGCCCTTCAAGCATTGTGGCAGTGGAGTTGTTGCCCAGCTAATCTTCACTCTCCTAGCGATTTTCCGCTCGAAGTTGTTTTTACCTAACTGCGGCACTTGTCTGAGGTAGACATACCGACTCCTTGACTACTTCGAGCGTCACGCTTTCGACAGAAACCGCCTGAGGATGGCACGATCATTGATCATGATTTTAGTCTTGTCTACGTTAATCCCTAGTCATGACGACACCACACATCGCAAATCGGCGTTGAGACTATCCGTTGATTCCGCGATGATAACTATATGTCATTATAGATTATTAATACCTAATAGGTGAAGCGGAGGTACATGTGGTGTTCGCCCTCGACATTGATGGCTATCCCATTCCTATCAAGTATCTTAAAGACGTCTTCCAGTGCGTCCGTAAACAACTTCGCATTTTATTATTTTCATCAAATTTCGAAGTCAAATAATGTCTAATGTCTTTTAGTAGCAATTTTGACGATTTAATCTTTTTACTTACTACTAATCTTCATCAGTCAGTCTTAATATTATTCTGATGAAGTCGCCAATCGGTTTTCCCTTGATCAATTAATATTTACCCTTTCAGTCAAACTAACAAGCACTTTTTTCTTTTTTCCTAGTCATGGAAATTAATTAATTCTTGCATACAGGCCGGTTTTACCCTGCAATCAATTAGTGAGCGACCTATCTGATCGTACGTACGTACGTCAATCTCAGTAAGCCTCGGATTTATAACTTTAATAACGGCTTTTGGGATATTACTGGACAGTGTTGAATGATTTTTAAGGTTTTATTTAAATATTTTTGTATTACGCAAGATATCAGTATTTTTTTAGCAGGATCTAATTAATAATTAATTTTTTTATTATAATAATTTGTGATTGATAATTTTAATTATGCTTATGGTATTCAATAAGTTATATTGTTGAAGTAAAAAGACACAAAAAACAAGAAATCAGATTTCGCAATTATTTGAGAAGAATATTAATTTATACCCAGTGTAACTATGACAGTGTTGAAATTGAAATTAGATAAAAGTGAAACGTTGCACCCTATAATATAAGAGCCAGATGTTTTATTGTTTGTATGTATGTAAAGATAGGCGCATTGACATTTTTTTCAATGTTTTTATCACGGTTCGGTTTTGGTTTCGGTTTTGGCCGAAACTATGATCAGGACCGAACCTTCGGTTTCGGTTTCGTCAAAAAAACGTGTTTCGGTCGGACACTAAGTAGAACTTATGCTTTTTTTCGGCGAGTCGCACTCAACTTGGATTAAGTCCACTAATGTTCATACCGATAATGAGAACAAGAGATCTCATCAGCATAGTACAAAATATGCCTACATTACGCGCACTAATGATGGCTATGCGGTAGACATGCAGTAATAATTAGCTATGTACGTAAGATACATGTATCTTATCAGTAATCGAAGGTATTATCCCATTCTTAGTGTATAAATTAGTGTTTTGTTATGACGACAGACAATCCAGTGTCATTTCGATATTTAGTATCAACTAAATACATTTAAAAGAATACTCAGCACACTCTTATTCGAGGAAATCGACACTCAATTTTTCATGAGACAAATACACAATCAAATATTACGATAAAGCCAAAAAGGTACTTACTAGCATCTTGATCACCGAGGTAAAGGCCGTCAATGGCAAACAACACTTGTCCAAGTACATCGTATTTAAATTTAATGTTTTCACCTTTCCGTTTGATGTATGTTTCACCATTCCGTTTGTTGATAAAGAAGTTGAAATCAAATTTGAGGTTTAGTTGAACTGCAAATAAAAAAAGTTACTTAGATCTCAATGCACTCGCTTTACTTTAACAAATAGCAGAGTGTGCCAATTCCAAAAACATCTTTAATTGGTTGACTAATCATTAGACAAATGTTCAAACCTGTCTATCTTTTTGTAGTAAGGCCGTAATACCATAGGTAATACTCTAGCAGAAACATAACAAGGTTGAAGTAATACAAATCAAATATAACATTACACAGTATTAATATTATTTCACTTTTAATATACTTCAGTATATTACAGCTTAATGCCTAACACAGCCTTTTTGCAAAAAAAAAAAACAATTGTTATTAAGTATCATGTGCATCGTTAAATTTAATTATCTGACTTATTAGTACCTATCAAAAACCACGGAATTATAGTTACATTTTTTATTGGCGGTTTTTCCTTGATCAATATTTACCCTTTCAGTCAAACTAACAAGCCCTTTTTTTTTCCTAGTCATGGAATTTAATTAATTCTTGCATACAGGCCGGTTTTACCCTGCAATCAATTAGTGAGCGACCTATCTGATCGGTGTACGTCAATCTCAGTAAGCCTCGGATTTATAACTTTAATAACGACTTTTGGGATATTACTGGACAGTGTTGAATGATTTTTATAGTTTTATTTTAATATTTTTGTATTACGCAAGATATCAATATCTAGAGATATCAATATTTTAATATATCACATGCTTTAATTTACATATTTAATTTTTCCAACATAAGCGTGACTTTTCCATCATAACTAAGATAATAATATTCTATACGTGTATCCAATGGTATTCATAAAGTACTATTGATCGCTATTTTAATTATTATTGGAGCTTTGAGTAAACTAAAATGTATATAATTTATACCGGAAGTGCAAGGTTTTTTATTTTGATCTAACTACGAAAAAGAGTAGGTTCTCAATTCGACTGAATCTTGTTTTTTTTTATGTTTATTACGCGATCACTCTGTCAATTATAGACCAATTAAAAAAAAACTGTTTTAGTTTGAGTATACATCCCAGCGTGGTTCCATTTTAATCAAGCCAGAATCTGATGATGCGATACCTGGGAAATCAAGGGCAACCTTAACTTTTATAGGCACACATAAAGTTTTGCATATTTTCTTACTCAATACAGATATTTGGGTTCTGGTAATCATCATCTCATATTGATGAGCTGATGATGACAGCCACAGAACTCCTTAACAGATAAGAGTTAGAAGATAATACTGCATTTGTCGACAGAAAGTATTTCGCAGTTTATTGAGCAGACGTGAAGCTTACGGGATACCAGACAACCAATTTTGATTTACCGGAGACCTAAACCGGGAAACCTAGTAACAAAAAAATTAAAAGTTCCTTTCTCAAATTGACTTCGTATTGAATGCAAGACATTATCCTATGGTAAACCCTAAAATAGGAGGCTTATTTAAACTGGACCCCACTTCTGCTAAATATTAAGCTCTTTAAACGTATTTTCTAATGATTCTTAATTTAGATATTCTTGATGGTAACGTTTCGTTAAGGACTTAAGTCAGTTTTTAGTTCTATATAAAACTATTATGCTTATTATATAATAAATTATATAATTAATTTATATAATAAATAAATAAACTGTACTATGATAGATAAATATTTTTAATTCTTACCTATTTTTATCTTTGCTTTTCCATCGCCGTGCACTGAGTCGCCTCCTAGAAATGATTTGACGAGAGGGCTAGATGAGTTTGCCTTATAATGGCCCTTTACGGTGAAATTGCATGTCATATCCATCCTGGCTCGTCCCTGTTCGATAGCTGTTCTGTAAAGATTTTTTTACCTTTACAGTCATGTTTATAAAATAAAAACCTGCTAAGTGGGAGTCGGTCTTGCGAACCGACGGATATGGAAATAGGGAATCGTTTTTTTTTTGTATAACTACATGGTTTTTAATTTATTTTTTAAATTTCATGATTGAAGTCATTTGTAAATTTATATATGACAGTATCTTTTTATTGGGTTTTTTTTTGCGGTGCCAAAATGCTAGTAAACCAACGAAACGTACTAAAGCCTATATTTAACCCACAGCCAGAAAAACGAGACCCAGTAGGTTAGATATTTTTTTATTGTAATCTTACCAATTATTATTAAAATTTTCTAGTGCTCAACGACTAAAGCACTTCAATTATTTCTATGTGTAGTATCAATGAGATGTTGATATGCTCAAAGTGAACATTCATAACGAAATTAACGAGCTCATTAGTTAGGTTTGTAAAAATAAATAACCTGTTATTTATGGTACTTACTCAAAGTCATTGATGACGCATTTACTTAACCCTTTTACGACACCGTCACCAAAATGCAATTGGACTACATCTCTGATGGGTATATTCAAAACCTGCTTTAACTCTAGGGGGTCGAATGGGGCAATATTCGCCTCGGGGATTCCGGTCTTACTCCCCTCTGTGATGACATACTGGAAGGATTTTCTGTGGCAGTCACTGTCTTTGGCGCCGCATTTTGGAATATTGTCCACTGAAATAAATAAGTAATATCACAGTACATATATCATACAGTACGGAAACTAGGCCTGATTATCGAGATACGTCAAATACGTCAATGAAGCGTTAGGGTTGTCTTTTATAGTTGATTAAAAATCGCGCGAACTGAAAACACTAGAAATGAAGACAAAGCGTTAACCAAAGAGGGATTTAAATTACGGTCTTCAACGACAATGAAAACAGACAGCATCTCGTCTCGTATCGGCAGTATTCGAC
This sequence comes from Anania fuscalis, assembly GCA_950371115.1. Lineage (NCBI taxonomy): Eukaryota > Metazoa > Arthropoda > Insecta > Lepidoptera > Crambidae > Anania > Anania fuscalis. The sequence goes on along the minus strand of OX493336.1, from coordinate 12,573,862 downwards.
ATCCACCGCGACTCTCAGTACTCCTTGTTTACTGAAATTTCTTGTTGAGGCGTGCACATGTGTGAGTGCGTCATTTTGACCGTTTAGAGGTAGTTTCTTTACTATATAGATATTATTTTATCCGAAATGTGAACTATCTCGTTGGTTACAGTTTCACTAAAATTCATCATTCATCTTCGTCATTTTAGCCACAGAACGTCCACTGCTAAACATAGGCCTAACTAAGTAACTTCCAGATTGGCCGGTTGGTAGCGGCCTGCATCCAGCGGCTTCTTGCAACCTTTACCAGGTGGTCTGTCCACCTTGTGGGTGAACGTAAGTACAAAAATCTCAGTCTAATTAGCTCATTAACTAAAATGGCCTTACTACAAAAAGATAGACTAGGTTTTATTAAACACTTGTCTAAAGATTAGTCAACCAATTAAAAATATTTGATAATAATATGTCTCAAATGTCTGATGTGTTAACATTTCAATTTAGTTGACTAATTTTAGCCAAGTGTTTAACCCTAGTTTATCTTTTTTAGAATACCAAGACCATAATTGCTTATGTACGGAGTATGAATTAAATATATGATATAATTATGAACGTATAATATATGTAATGCACAAAAATTTTCATGATCGACAGTATTGTATTAGGTTTTGATAAAGAAGTTGTTGTAAATTTGATAAACACAATAAAATTTTAACATGATTTTGAACAAAATATCTCGTTGTAAATTTGGGAAGTTTATACATGTAAACGTTAACAGAGTAGCTATAACATTGTGTTGCAAGTTTATTTAATTCTGTTTAAAAACACTGAGCCATGCGAATATTTTATTTCCTTAGTAAAATCTTTTTTATTTATCACTTAGTTAAAACGTAAGTAAAAGATACAGTTATATCAAAATAAAATGCTTACCAAATGCTGCACTGCCCAGCACTAAAACTGTGCACAAAATGACAAATGACTTTTTTAGAAACATCCTGCTGTTAGCACTAGCAATTTCAATATGACGTATTACAAGTTGAGAATCGCATTATATATCACACCCATACATAAAAATAGCACTCTAAAAAACTAATGAAACCGGTTTCGTAATCAGAAAAGATGATTATTTTGAGGTGTTCAAAACAATCATCATTTTTTTCAATAAAAGCATTTGGAGTACGCATTGACGAAGGAGATTGAGATATGATTAGAAAAATTTTCCTCGAGTAAAAAACTAATTTCGATAGGTACCTACTGTGAACAATAAGCTTCAAAGGTTTGATTTAAGGAATTTACCGCTCCTTGAAGAATGACTAAGATTTAATGTAAAAGACAATAAAGAAGCATTTAGTATCAGCTGCCTGCCAGCACCCGAGTACTATCTCCTAGCGCTTTCTTCTGTTCTCTAGTCGAGGTGCAATTAATCCTTATACAGGGTTACATTGCAAGATAGTGCCAAATTTTGAAAATAAGGTCTAGAGGTGCACTGCATTAGCTATTTGTTGAACCACTGGTTTGCGCGGGCGCTCCTGCTGTTAGAAATGTACCTTACTTCGAAAAGGCTAACGTTCGTTTTCGCACGCCATTGTGACTATAATTGTATTGAATTGAATTAAATATTTTTATTTGTATGATTAAATAAATCGATCGTAGAAATTAGTACTATTTTTAAAATACAGTATAATACTAACTCCATGGTAGGTACTATCTAACCGCCAAATAATGGTTTTTATTAAATGCGTATAAATTATTATATATCGTACGTTTAATTTATGTTATACGTACGGCATATACCCATTTAATAAATACGATAAAATTGAAATCGAACAAATTAGTTTCAGATAGCTTTCATTGGTCTCCAAGATGAAATAGAGCAAAAGTATAGGTATTTTAAAATTATTGTATAAATCAACGTAAGTGTGAGTTCAATTGTATAAAAACAATTGTAGGATTAATTATTCACAGCTTGGTATCAGAAAAAAGTAATTGGTATCGTAATTTTAAGTACTATAAATCAAATATATTGAACATAGCATACATTGCTCTGATTTTAAGGTAAGTAGCTAAAGCACTTGTGTTATAGAAATCATAAGCAACGACGGTACCACCAACACCCAGACCCGAGACAATATAGAAAACTTCGTTTTCTACATTGACCCGACAGGGAGTCGAACCCGGGACCTCAGAGATGGCGACACTATGTCCGGCGTTCTAGCCCCTCGGCTATTATTTATGGAGGTTGTCACTTCTTGGCATCAATGAACTTTTTACTAAAAACAAAACTAATTCGGTCATAAACTTGAATATTTGATTATTAGGTGCTATATTTAAAACCACCTGACCCAGTAGTGGACGATTTGAATATGTTAATAAGCTATTACGTCAGTGGGAAGTTCTGTGAATCATAATTGGTGCGCACAAAGTGTAGTTTATTTATAAGCCGACTTAAAAACTAAATATTATGAATTCAGGTAAAAAATAATTTTAGTAGGTATCACCTACATAAATAGAGATAGATAATCAAGGGGAAAACCCCTTGTAAAAACAAACAAGACACAATTATGTACAATCAGGCTGCCTTTGTTGTCACCACATGCGATTTCTTCTAGACCACCTTTTTAACTACCAACATCTAATAAATATTTTACCATGGTAATAAAATTATTTTATTTTATTTCTGTGATTTGCAAGTAACTAGTATTAGAAAAATAATTACCTAATTTTAACAATAAACACCAATATTAACACAATAAACGTCGCTCATTAAATCAGTAGATGTTGACAGACACAGTTGAAATCGTGAAAAAATCATAGCGCGAAAATGTTCCCGGCGCAGATCCATTTTTTAATGAAACACGATAATTTGAATTAGCTAGCAAATATATTATGTGGAGAGAACAAGGTTTATGAAATCAATAAATATTAATACCTTTTATTAGTTTTTTTTTGTTTTATCCCATTTATTTTATTAACGTTTTTAGGGTTTTGTACCCAAAGGGTAAAACGGGACAATGCCACTAAAACTCCGCCGTCTGTCCGTCTGTCACCAGGCTGTATCTTATGAACCGTGATAGTTGGACAGTTGAAATTTTCACAGATGATGTATTTCTGTTGACGTTATAACAACAAATACTAAAAAACAGAATAAAATTTATTTAAGGGGGATCCCATACAACATACATGATTTATTGCCGTTTTTAATTACGTAATTGTACGTTCCGTACACATCGTGCGCGATCCGACTCGCACTTAGCCGGTTTTTTTCTTTGTGCGCTAGTATCAAAACGGAAGAGTTTTTGTACTTTTTCAAATAAACTTTGGTCATGTATTTAAGTGTCTAAAAAACAAGCAAGATATCATTATTTAATTCTTGACTACATAGTTGACTTTTTCAATCACATAATATGAAATGATGCACCGACTAAGTATTAACTCAAGTTTCAAAAGAAACCTTTAAAAATATAATACTCTGACTTTTTACTTAATCAAGTGTCCGTGACCTTCGTTTCATAGTGCAAAAGAGTATAATTACCTTACCTATTGCTTTTTGTGATTTTCAAAGAAAAACACGCCTTTTAAGTTTAATGATATGACCTTCCAGATTAAATTCAACTAATACTTTATTTTTAAATTTGTCTACATTCTACAATAATACCAAGCCAGTTGTAATCCAATTAAGATTACTGAAATGTTTTACGATTACATTACGAAATTTAAATTATATTTTCATATAGTTCGTGGTTACATTAAGTAAATACTACCATAGAGTGTAGAGCTAAACTATTTACGACATTATTATTTATAATAATCAACTAGTAGCGAGCTGGTAAGTATATATCTCGAACATCAATCGATCGTAGGGCCCGTTTAAAATTCCGTTCACTGGTCAATTGATGTGTTTTGTGTTTGCCTTCACTGGTCAGCCAAGATTGGAGTTAAAAGAATAGAACCAGTGCTCTGTAAAATGATAAAGCCAAGTGACCCGCTGACTGGTGCGTCTAAATGTGGTGCCAACACTAATAAATTAGCATACCGTAGACGTCTTTCTACAACTTTGTTGGTACACATCGATGCTGTTGCTACCTCGCTTTACTTTTGATAGATTTTAAACCCTGCAGTGTTGGTGGGCATCAAATAAAAAATAAATAAAAATAGAAATGTTTATTTATCGGACTAAAGAGATCCATATGCGTTAGTAACATTATGACTTAATAAATAGTGTTAGTACTTAATAACTTGGATCGTGTAAGCGTGCATAGGTGCTCGACCAGTGGACAGTCCCCACTGTCGGCGATGGCCATCAGAACACTGTTGCGTCTGTCGCGTACTCGGCGCAAGAGTGAGCCTGCTTTTTTGCGCAGTGTGGCCAGAAACGGGAATCTGTCGACCACTCAACCCCTTTTGATGAAATCAAAAGAGGTTGAACGCAATCCCACAGCAGGGCTATAACCATGAACTCTTAAAACAATCTCAAGGTTGTCAAATCTGTCAATTTTGGTACGTCATTTCATACGAAATTTGATAGAAACATAGATATAGCGTAGCGAATCCTAAGTCTATGGATAGAAATGATAATGTTTGACAGATTTGTGATTGTTTTAACAGTTCATGATTAGGGCCCTGGGCCCTCGTTTCTTCGTCGTTTCGTTTAAGGAGGAATTTCTTCTTTTGCCAATATGCACACTGAGATATATTGTGACTCAGGAACACTAAAACTAGCAGAAAAATTGAGTTTGAGGAAAAGGGCTATTATTGATTGCAATCACCATCTGTCCCGAATATAGACCGAAGATAAGTGTAAGATATGGCAGGCGTCCCGTTATCTCATCAATGCCGCGGCCCAAATTTTTTTGATCTGGCATAATTTCCATCGCAGTTTACACCTAGCGGGTGCTGTCTTTGGTTGTATTGTATCTCCTCAATAGTCCAGACACAGAAAGTATCCTTTTTTTTGTTTAAAAAACCTTCCTGACGAGCAAATGAGTAAATTAGATTCAAATAAAGAAAAACAATATAAATATCACCTACATATCACACGTTGTCATGATCTTGATGTAAGAAATTTACATTCAAATAATATTACTAAGTGCCTTAACGAGTATGATAATTAATATTGCCAGGTGGTGTACCTATTTCAGAAAACTCTCGTGTCTTGATGTCTTAAAAGCATTTTCAACACAGTTGCTCGTAAATTCACTCTTATAACACCGTTTTTAGTATCATAACTCATCATATTACGCACTTGTCCTGTAAAAAGATTATCGCACTAGTGCGGTAATGTAAACTTTTTTTTTAAAAATCCAGCAAAAGTTTGTGTCTAAGAACATTGAATATTTTACGAATATTAAGATTCATTTAAGGGTTAAGATGACAAATAAATCTTTTATTTTATTAAATTGTATATTAATAAACACAAACTAACTTAACTATCATTTTTAGAAACAATAATTTATAGTTTATTTTATTTTTTAAATTGCTGTTACTTGGCTGAACAGCCAGTTTTTCCTGTGCCATTATTGAACTTGCGCGCGCATCGAAATTGCGGGACGCGAAAAAAACAAAACTTACGTGATATTTTCCATTATTATTTGGTAAAGTTGTTGCTGTGTGGTTAATTATTATCAAAAATGTCTACTTTAAATAGTAAAGACGAGTAAAATGTTATTAAACCCCGTCGGAAATACTTATCGAGGCACGAAACGCGAGTGATACCTAGCCTGTTGCCGCCAAAATGCATAGAAAAACAGCAAAAACGCCAAGTCATATTCGGAGAAGGTATTTTAGATTTTAGTTTTTTTTTTCCTCGCAATTGTGTTGAAAAACGTCGTATGCAACTCGTGTGCATTGATCATTATCACACTCGGCTTCCATACCGCGCTCGCCTGCGGCTCGCGCTTATAATAATGCCTCGTGTATAATGACCAACGTAGCACACTTGTATCATAATGTACTATTATGTTCAAGGCATAAGGATCACCACACCAGTAGGTACGGTAATCGTTTCGTTATAGTACATTATGATACAAGTGTGCTAGGTTGATTATTATACACAAGGCATTATTGTAAGCGCGAGCCGCAGGCGAGCGCGGTAAGGAAGCCGAGTGTGTAATAATCAATGCACACGAGTTCCATACGACGTTTTTCAACACAATTGCGAGGAAAAAAACAAACTAAAATATAAAATACCTTCTACGTTTTTGCTGTTTGTATCTAGGTTTTGGCGGCAACAGGCTATCACTTGCGTTTCGTGCCTCCATAAGTATTTCCGACGAGGTTGAATAACATTTTACTCGTCTTCACTATTTAAAGTAGACATTTTTATAGTAATTAACCACACAGCAACAACATTACCAAATATTTAGGGAAATAGGTACGTAAGTTTTGTTTTTTTAGCGCGCCGCAATTTCGATGCGCGCGCAGGTTCAATAATGGCACAGGAAAAACTGGCTGTTCAGCCGGAGTAGCAGCAATTTAAAAAAAGAAATAAACTATAAATTAATGTTTTAAAATGATAGTTACATTAATTTGTGTTAACTATTAAACAATTTGTTAAAATAAAATATTTATTTGTCATATTAACCCTTAAATAATTTAATATTGGTAAAAACTTCAATGTTCTCAGACATAAACTTTTGCTGGATTTTAAAAAAAAAGTTTACATTACCGCACTAGTGCGATAATGTTATTATAGCACAAGTGCGTAATATGATGAATTATGAAACTAAAAACGGTGTTAAAAGAGTTAATTTACGAGCAACTGTGTTGAAAAAAATGTAACCTAAAATTCTATAAAAACACTGAACTTGCTTAGTGACCCCTATACTTACTTCGACCAGTTAATTAAGGTTTCGTTAGCCAAAAAATTCGCTTTTTTGCTATTATTAAACCTATCTTCGTAAGACTATACAGAACGAAAAAGTTATTTAACGAAAATTGAGAATAAAATTAGCTAAGTTTTTTTTTTAATAAACGTAGGTAAGATTTAATTCAGAGACATGCAATTTGTGTAATACAATGTATTTTCCATAGAAAAAAACCCGGCCAAGTGCGTGTCGTGCCACGCGCAGCGTAGGTTTCCGTAGTTGCCCGTTGTTACCACAATCTTTACAGAAGGAGCCTTTATTGTAATTATTTATTTATTTTCATCTAAGTTACATTTAATGTTTTCTTGTAAGGATTGTTTTATTAGTTAGGAAATTTTTAATACATAAGTTAAACTACTATTACTCTACCTACATACTAACTGATCTATCTTAACCATTATAATTTTTTTAAAAATTTATAAATTATTCCTCAATTTTATCGTGAATTTACCCAGATTTTTCAAAAACATAGGTAAGCTTTTAAAGAGGGCAGAGTTTTTTTCTAATTTTTATTCTACCACTTTGTAAGAGTGATACACATACCTCCACAAAATAGAATATAGAATAGAATAGAATATTATTTATTTGGCACTCAAAATTGACACAAACATGAAAATGAAAATAACATAGATTGACACAGAACTAATAATAATATTATAAATAAAAATAAATAAACGTGCCAAAAAGGACCCTCGCTCAGTATTCGCCGTGGCAACTTAAGGCTGCCACGACACTGATATTCTGCGAGACATTCTTCAAAATGACAGCTCTTTGAAAACACCTCAACAAAAAATGTGTGGAGCGTCTCCAGTTATATTTCACGATTACGATATTGATCCCATAATAAGATTACTCCATACTTAAACCTCAAATAAATATATATATTAAAATCTTTATGCTAGCTTGTAAGCGACACATTTCCTTGATCAACTCTATCAACTCTATCTTCCAATTTACTTCAGAATCTACAAAGATCTGACTGGGCGAAATAAAAATCATTCTTTTTCAGCATCTTTTCAGACGAATCTCATGCAAAATCCTACCGGTTCAAGGGATTTTTAGTTTATGGGTCAGGCCTCTCTGACCAGAGGGTATTTTTCTGCTTTAATAAAAAAAAAAAGTTAAGAGAAATGTATTTTCGCATAAAAAGTTGCATTAAAATAACTGCACTAATTATGCTACTGTAGCATATAGACATATAATATAAATAAATGGGTATACCACTGGATAATCTCCTGGAGCTTTTAGAAATTAAAAAAATCATGTGTTATACCTATTTATTGTACCATTTCCACGGAGTTTCTTATTTCTGGTGTAAATTATGGGCTCTCTATATCAGAGTGAGCATTCAGCTGGCCTTCGGAGGGAATAATCATCTTTCGATTGAATTGTCATGTCCCTACAAAGGTCTTTGTCGTTGTTGACACTTGGGTATGCGTCCCTTTGAGGATAATATTGGAAATTAGGCGTTTTTGATTGGACGATTCGTCCAATAAAATAGTTCTGAATCAACTAAAATCATCTAGTTTATATTAACCCATAGTTTCAAATTGATGTTTACAGATAGTTAAAATATATTAACAAATACGACTGGAAAATAAACAAAACAATAAATTGGCATACTGGTTACACCCAGTTAAACTGTCAACCAAAAAACGGTACGGATTTATGAATATTTTGTGATAGGCAAGTAACCTTCCGATTCACACTCATAAACAAAATTAACGACCCGTAAACAAAAATATAAATATTTGGCAAAAACAAATGGCTGGCAATGAATTATTGTGCGTCACCTGTTACGCGGTGTGACCCATTAAATTGATGATGTGAGGGAACAGTACAAGAAAGTTTGTCAGTAACTTTGACAGAAAAATAAAAGAAAAAAATTATGGACTTTGTGGTACTTTGTATCAGCTAAGATACTGAGAATTATTGTCTCTGTTATAAAGTTTTATATCACTTATTTAGATAAGCATTAGTGCTATGGTAACTTAATTTATTTTGACAAAATACCTCTAAAATTAAATCCTATTTTGAAGAATAAAAATCCTTTTTCAAATATAACTTTAATTAAAGTTTCGTTTAGTTAGTCAGCAAGGAAACACAGCTAATATTATTCTAGTTTCGTACCTCATTATTTATTTCTATTTATGCAATAAAAATATTTTCTAATCGTTTGTCAGTGTTTTTTTTATTAAAAAATTAGAGGGTTTTCGTTTTATTCTTATTATAACATTACCCAATAAGATTTGTAATTTATTTTCAACACCATCTTGACTTTTCAGCCTTCTAACACACCATGTACTTTGAAATCTCGTGTACTTTATAGTATCGTAGCAATCGTTTACTCCAATGAATGATTCAAGACACAGAGCCTGGTATAGTCCACTTACTTCAACCTTACGAAAACAAGTTACTGTTTATGATTGCACTAGGTTCAGATGTGGCTTAGTCAGTGATGTTTTTATTATTTTATTTGTTACTTTATTTACTGTTGTAAACACCTTTCGAGTTTAATGCAAATATAGGAATTTAAAAAAATATAAAGAAACTTACTATTATTTTCTAAAATCTAAAGGGTTTTTATTTTAATATAAACACACACAAAATGTCTATTTACCTTACCTACCGAGATAGTAATGTTACTATCTCGGTATACTATATAATCCAGAGACTTAATTTAAAAAATACCTCATTGAAGTTTTTCACAATCACACCAATTAGATAAACCTAAACTGAGCAAAGCTTGTACTATGGCGACTAGATAATAAATGGTGAAATTACATTCTAGTAGGTACTAAGTCTCTGAGCCAAGCCAACAAGCTGACGAATATGGGGACACTATATAGCATCTGTGGTTGGCTACGAATGATACCCTAAAATGGGCTCCGTGCTAGCTTAAAAATAAACATCTAAAATTGGTCTAAAATATTTCTTTGTTGACATTTCAAAGACTGCTCCTTACAAACACCTAAAAGTTACCAGTAGTTTAGGTAAAGACGTCACGCAATCTATCATTCATTCTCAGTTCGTGTCAAAGTTGTTATCAATGAGGTAACCGATAGCCTCCATTCCGGTTGCGTGATGGACGTTGATTAATACGAGCCTACAGCTGCTAACGTCGATGTCGAGATAACGGAGATGCCAGCTTATGGGAAAGGGAAATTTAAGAGAAGCGGGGTAGATGCTCCGATTTTCGAAGGTATCTCGTATGATCGTATCGTATCTTTATATCTATTAATTAAATGATCGGCCATAAAGCCGATAGGCTTTAACAATCATTGGAGCATTATTACTATATCAAATTCATACTTAGTTTTTTTAAGAGATCAAATCAGAAATGAGGAAATCCGAACAAAAGTCGCTGACTTAACCCGACGGGTTAGCAAGCTAAAGTGACAGTGGGACGGGCACATAGCCTGTAGAACTGACGGCCGATGGGGCAGAAAGTTTCTAGAATGGAGGGCACGTACCGGGAAGCGCGGCGTGGGACGTCCACCCACAAGGTAGATTGACGACCTGGTAAAGTTGCAGGAACTTTGAGCAGCTGGATGCAGGCCGCTTCCAACCGGACAATCTGAAATTCACTGGGGGAGGCCTATGTTCAGCAGGGGACGTTCTGCAGCTGAAATTATGATGATGATGGTGAGAGCATTATTTTCACTCACTTCAAACCGTGCTCTTCTTATGCAAATGTAGAAAAAAAAAGAGATCTTTTTGAGTATCGATGACTTGAAAAAAGTTATCATATAAGGGTTCTTTTGAGGTACGAAACCCTAAAAATAATTAACTTTGTTATTTGTAATACAAAACTAATTAAAATTAAAGTGCTTTCAGTTTTCACACTTTGAACAGTAATTTTAAAAAACTCTTCGAGTTTTCTTTAGGGCTTTCATGTTTGTCAAACAACGCCATCGCCTTCTACGCCATATTACTTTTAATTGACAAGCCCTTTGTCGCTTTTTCTATATTTTCTTGTGAAGTTTTGTTTTCATTTCTGTTCATTTAACCTCAGTCATTCTATTTTATTTTCTTCATGCTTGTTCTTTGACTTGACATATCTATTGATCACAATTTCTTTGCATATAAAACGTTTTTTAGAGTTTCGTACCCAAAGGGTAAAACGGGACCCTATTATTAAGACTCCGCTGTCCGTCTGTCTGTCTGACCGTCTGTCACCAGGTTGTTTCTCATGAACCGTGATAATAACAAATACCAAGAAAACTTAAAGGGGGCTTCCATACAACAAAGGTTTTTTTTTTCATTTGCCGTTTTTATAGATTGGTACGGAACCCTTCGTACGCGAGTCTGACTTGCACTTTGTCGGTTTTTTTAGTCTGGTTTTTTGTTTAGCGTTTTTAAATATTTTAAATAATTTCGTATCGCATTTATAAATGTTGTTGTTTTAAAATGAGGAATCTAGCCTACTTTAGTTTACTTCATTTAAGTATTCCACTTTTACAGTCTGTCTGTTGAAGAATTATAGCCATTGCAGCAACAGATAATCATCATCATCAATAGACAAGTATCCGACCGAGTTTCTTGCGCTACTTCTTCTCGGCGCTAGCCCAAAATTGTCCCGAAGTAGGGCGCTTAGTTTAAGCGTAGTATATTTTTTTCTTTATGGTTTAAGCCTATTTACAGAAATTTATTGGTTTTATTGGTTCTATCCGTCGCTTCTTATAGAAAAAAAATGTACAGGTACAAAATCAGTATATTACCGTTTTTCAAAGCAGCCAGTACACTTATTATTCTGATAATATAAAAAAATTGACGTTATTGATGCTACTTATTGATTGTGTGATAATTTGTAATTAAAATTTTATCAGAAATCGTTTCTGTCCTTCATTATTTCCATAACAATTAATTAAATTACCATTTCCCAAGGGAAACTTTAATGAAGAGTGAACAAAATTCATTAGCCAATGAATTTGCAATGTTAATGTTTCGTGTTGGGTTTTCTTAGATTTTATGAGCGGTTTCAATTTTTGAATTAACCGTCGTTGGCCGACGGGAGTTAAGCCAATTCATCCAAAAGATCAATAGGGAGCGTCGGGAACAACACCAATAACACTGATTGGAAAGAGTTCATATTGTTCTGTTTATATTTTGTTGTAACACAATTATTTGATTGACGGCTATAATTTATTTGGAGTCATAATATTTTTACATAAACCAGAAACTGGTAATTCTATTTTGATTTTAGGAACTTACCTTAGGAACAGAGCAATGTATGTGATGTTGTCTAATATTTATTTAGGAAAAGATAGAAATAACATTTTCTTTATCATGGAATTTGCCTAAATTAGGTTGATGTTTATAGAATATTTTACGTGGGAAGTCGAGTTCCTAGTCACAAATAATTTGTAATTAATCACTTAATTTGGAATTTCAGAAATGAAATTATTTTACTGCGCGAGTCTCTACACCCTAGAAATCTGTTTTTAAAGGAGCTATTTTGAAATTAATATTATCATATCCATAAATACATTGAATAATTCGCACTGAAATCTCATTGTTTTAAATGAATTATTTAAGATTAAGCCACTTAGTCAATGTGATTTCTTATTTAACAGATTTGATAAACTTTCGCACTTCTGTGCCCTTAAGACGTAGGATCGTTCGAATACCCTAATCTAATCAAATCCATTTCCTCAGTTATCTGCGTTATTAGACACTTTAGGAGTGATGAAATTTTATAATTTCCTATAACTTTTGTTATTAAATTGTAAAATTTAAAGTATTGTATAATCATATTGTTGTCGGGTACGCCTTTTTCACATATTTTTTTATGTCCTATTATCGGAAGTCCGAAAATATTTTACATACTATTTAACATCATTATGATCACTCTTCATAATGTTTGTCATATCGACATGAAATAAGACATTACTTCTTTAAGATGCATAAAGTTAAGTGTTTAAAAAGTTTAAGCGTTTTTCAGTGCACCTGATCAGTGAGATCCAACTAAGGATGCTTGCTCTCTGGTGCCGTCAAACAAGAACGAGGTGATAAAACCATGCGGCTATTATCAATGTATTTCGCAGATGTCATGTCTTTTAGGTTGACGACTGGGGAGAATAATAGTGAAAACATTTTAATGTTGCCTTTGATATGATTCTGAGGCAGTCTGAATTTGCGTGAAGATTTTTCTAAGGCTTCGTCCACGTGAAGAACACAGTGGAGTTCACGAGTATGTCAATGTGACCGCAAACCGGACGCAAGCTTCATAAAATACTAAACAATCCCTCCGTTACCAAAAGATGGCGTTGCGTGTGTTAGATCCCATTAGCGAGGTAGGACATGGAAATAAAGACTCTTAAGGCCTTAAGGCTATCCTGGCTATTTATAAATACTCACCAAACGTTGGTCGCTAAATGTCAGCGCGCTAACGCGCTTAATTTTCCGCTATTCTATTCACAATATTTTTTTTGTTTTCACTGTTCACCTACAGACTGATGATGAGTTGTTTGTTAGTTGTTGACTGACAGCGGCAGGTTATTGTACCAAGCTAGTACCTTGGAAACTAATTGCGCATTGTATGCTACAGTGTACCTAACAGTCAGCATAACGCGGTCGAATAATGCTGTCTCAGTCACGTTTAATCTGAGGACCTAGAGGGGTGAGCCTACTCACAGTCGGTGAGTGACAATACCCCTGATGTAATCACAGCCTAGACATCTCTTATTAAAGTAAGTTTGCATACGCATCGCCAATTTAAACACACTCACTTTACCAATCTGGGTATGACAAGCGTGGGGTTATTACACCAATACACGGCATATCATCTTTTTCCACATCAAGAAAATGTGGAAATTTTCCGTATCTTCTTGACACGTAATGCGTGTACTTCATACCTCTTTACTTCGTCATAGCAGACTTAAATTGCGGCCGAGCTGCTTTTGGCGTAACATATTCATATTTAAATAAAGACAAGGCGCTAAGAAAGGCATTTTTTGTTCAATTTTTGATTGGTTATTATAATAAATCTCAAACTACCAACCAAATACAGAGCAGTCAAACATTTTAAAATTCATTTAACCCTATTATGAATAGCAACTAGAATGCATGAAATTAATATTCACCCCAAACACGGACAGTTCAATTTTAAACTCTTTCAACTTTGGCCATTATTCATGGAGGCAATGTTTCAAACTTTACTTGTCAGTGGCCATACAAAAAGTTATACGGAAATGTGAATCATACGATGGAGTTTAATATCCATTGCGCGTTATTTGTAGAGACTTTAACTCGGACCACTGAGGTTTCATCGTTATAGTCAAACTTAATTAATAGTACTATCATATTTAAATGATTGAATGTATCTGCTCGGATTCATGTTTATTTAAATAAAGTTAGGCTCCTGGCCTGGCTGCCTGATAATCATTTACTTTTTCTTCTTCCATCGCGTCAATGGTGACAAAGGTTAGAAAAGTAGGTCAGCTTTAGTTTTTGGGTCACAGTCACTTTTATCTGTCGCAAGGACCTCATACCTTACCAAATTTTGTCAACTACGACCAACCTCGGTACAAAAACGGTTTAGCACCTTCCAGGCTTACCAAGGTCTGTTCAGAAGGTATGTGTTCAGACGGCGATAGGAATGTCAAGGGTGAAGAAATTTAAGAGCTCAGTTCGTGCGTCTGTAGGCATTTTAAGCTCGACTAGTTTTAGGTACTTGGTCGCCATGAAGCGGATGTCGAAGGTCAGTCTCCTGCTTTAAAATTTACTAATAAACACGATTTTATTAGTTTTACTTGCTAAAAAATAACCTTGAAGTTAACTACCTGTTTACCTGTCAAAATTATGCGAAACGACAGACCCTGGCTGGAAAAGCATACATAATTTATTATCAAGATATTAAGTATTTGAGAGTAAGAAAGAAAGTGCTAAGCTTTCCTTTCACTGCCTGCATCTGTTGCTGCTAATACCTGGCGCACCTCATTCCCGTGTGCGTCGCCCCTCATGTATGTTTGTCCGTGCGTCAATATTCTGTTTCAATCCAAAATACACGCATACCACGGTCAAAGGCTAATTGGGTGATAAACGTTTTTTAGTACTTTTGGTAAAGTGTTATACTTCTGAACCGATTCCTAGAAACACCGTAATTTTTTTCTTAATCTTACTTGCTAGGAAGAAGTTAAAAAAGGTCACGTGTTTTTTAGGAAAACATTATCTAGGAACCTACTTATAATATATAAAGTTGCCTTGGACCCAAAACAAGTATTATTATTTTTCGCAAGTACCTGTAGATCATATTATACTCTATAAAAATATTGTATTTAAAAAGGCTGGCTACAGGCTGTATTCGCCTGTGTGTGGGCTGGATAATTTACTGACTAAATGTTGTGTCACTTATTACCGACCTGAAAAAAAAGTATGTATAAAACCTTAATAACACTTATCGGTTCTTCATTAAAAATAATGTTAAAGTTCTAATAAATAAAATAGTTTGATATATAACTTGACTTGTTTATACTGTTCAACTTAAATACTGCCTTAATAAAAACATTTATTAGAAACTCCCCCGAGTTCAATACTTCTCGAATCATAAAGTGTTTGTTTGATTTAAATAATTTCACTTAATAACACAATCAACTAATTGTTTTTAACAAGTTACTTAATATAATCTGTGATCAAGCTGGCTTTTTTTACAGCAAACAAGCAGATTTATGTTTCTTTGAATAAATATTATTTGATCGCCAGTATCAAAATCTGTATGAAATTGATATTATTTTCTTCAGTTCAACTACCAACCTACCACCGATCATATTACGATGATGAACCATGAGGTTTTTTTTTAAATAGTTATTTTCGTTATCCCTGAGTTGTAACTAAGAGATGAAGAAAATAACTTCACAACGTTGACGTGACGTTTGTAGTAACAACGCAGATACTAAGAAAAGAAAAACTCTTTTAAAAATTCAAATCCATTCTCTATGTAGTATGCAGCCTTAGTGCGATGTAGTTTAGAAACTCATTGAAAAATCAGCACATGCTGTTTAATACTGAACAGCTACCGAACGGCAATTTATTCCAGGAGTTGGGCTATCTGAAACTTGGCTACAATGTATTTGGCTACAAATGTCCTGTTTCTATACATTTCCGAGCGACCTCCCGATGCACTGCGGGATAGCTAACGTAGTGTCGAGCGAACAAAAAAGTAATAGAAGAAGTTAAAATTTAGTTTCTCGGCAGCTACAAATAGTGCCATCCACGGAGACACGCCCCACTTTCACTTTCCAGCTGACATTAACGCTCTATCATGATTAGTCTATTCGTCGGAGAACATATTATGCATGTGCTTTTATATGTTATTATTGTGTAACCACATAACTAAAACACTAGCGGAAGGTTGCACGTTTGTACTGTAAGCGATTAGGAAAAACAGTTGAGCGCTTCTTCGTGGATGGCTTTCATCCAGCAGTATACTGAAATATTTTGAGAAGATGATGATGACATTATGAGACTATTATGGGCTCCAGCTGAAAATCAGCGCTGCAATTTTCTACAGCACGCATGCAGCTGATCTGACTAACCATTCGTTTTGTTTTTTTTTCTTGTCCATTGTTTTTTTTGTAGGGTTCCGTAATCCTGACAAGGAACCCTTATAGTTTCGTCATGTCCGTCTGTCTTTCTTTCTGTCCGTCCGAGGTTTTTCTTGAAGACTGTTGACTCTAGAGAGCTGTAATTTATGGATATTTATGTAAAATCAATCACGCCGACAAAGTGTTAGAATTAAATTTTGAAAAAGATTTTTTTAGGCTAGCTCCATAACTGTAACGTGGGGATGATTTTAGGGTTCCGTACCCAAAGGGTAAAACGGAACCCCAAACCTAAACCTACCTAAGGGTAAACCTAAGGCTCCTCTGTCCGTCTGTCTGTCTGTCTGTCTGTCTGTCCGTCTGTCACCAGGCTGTATCTTATGAACGGTCATAGTTAGTCAGTTGTAATTTTCACAGATAATGTATTTTTGTTGCCGCTATAACAACAAATACTAAAAACCAGAATCAAATAATTATTTAAGGGAGCTCCCATACAACAAACGTATTTTTTGCCGTTTTAATAGATAATGGTACAGAACCCTTCGTGCGCGAGCCCGACTCGCACTGGTCTTTTTTTTTATCGTCTACCCCATCATTTGGGGTGGGGTATCAATAAATAGGCCCCTTAAAATTACTTAGGGGTTGCTAAGACTATTTTTCGATGTAGGGATCCGTTTGCGAAATATTATACTATAGTATAATAGTGCCTTTTAAGGAAAATCATAACGGTTAAAATATATATTGGTTAGTTTAAGAGTAATAGTCATTCTCGTTCAAAAATTCCTTAGGGGAAAACATTATAAAAGTGACCTAAATGAAGTAATTGCTGAAATTATAGTGTGGTAACGACGAGCAACTACGAAACCGTATACTGCGCGTAAACGACACGCACTTGGCCGATTTTTTTTTTGTTTGCTTTTCTTTTTATTTATTTATATGTATCCTATTTTTGTAGTGTGATTATTTTTTCTCTCTTTCTCTCTCCCTCTCACTATGCGTAAATGCACTTTGATTAGTATTTAGATATTAGGTTCCTTAATATTAGTTATTTCTATACAATTTTCGTTTACTCTCCCGCCTGACAGAAATATATTTACGTATATTTACATCTGTAGAAATGTTCTGAGGAAGTGTTTCGTATGCAGGAAACCCAAATGTATTCTATTAAATCAACCTTGACAAAATAGGTTTTCCCAAATGCGCTTGAAAACAACCATACAAGGTCACATTTTCGTTTTAAGTTGCTGTTATTCTACATTATTGTAGGTGATTAAGATGCTGTCGACTGCACTTCTCGTGAATACGGTTTACAACAAAATACCGATCGTTAAAAGTTTAGTTTTGTTTTTATTAAAGTTTCTATGTCGAGTCTGCATTAAAAACTTATGTACCATTCGCAATTTTTAATATTACTGTTTATTAATCATTAGTTTTTATATTTTGCTGTGTTTACTGCAGCAATATCATTTTTAGGGTTTTGCACCCAAAGGGTAAAACGGGACCCTGTTAATAAGGCTCCGCTGTCCGTTGTCTGTCAGTCCGTTTATCACCAGGCTGTATCTCATGAACTGCAATAGTAGACAGTTGATTTTTTTACAGATGATGTATTTCAGTTGCCGCTATAACAACAAATACTAAAAAACAGAATAAAATAAACATTTAAGGGGGCTCCCATACAACAAACGTGATATTGTTTGCCGTTTTTAAAGATAATGGTACGGAAACCAGCTTTTTAGACATTATTCTAGGAATTATTTTCTATTGGTCTGAGAGCGATGCAACTTGTTATTGAAATAAAACTAGCAAAACTTAGCAAAAATAACGATGTTGGAAGTCTTCAGAATATAAGCGCACCCTTACGCCATAGCTAGAACTGTAGAAGTAGGTAGGTACTTACGTGTATAATGCTTGTTTTGTTTCTAAGCTTAAAAAAAGATAAGAAAAGGTATTTTGTCAAGTTTTGGAGCTGTCTTTCTGTTCTGTACTGTTTGGGATCCTTACTTAGCGTAAAGTCAGTTAACACTCAATAAGTTCTTATTATTTGTTATTTTACTTTAGAATCTTTACTTTAATTTATGTCAAATATAACACATGCAGGTATTACTGTTTTTATGATAGAGCCGAGACAAAAACAAATTTCTTTAAAAATATGTTGTTTTAGTGATTGTTAGGGGTCGAGTTATCGTTTTTGCTAACTCGTATTCTGTGAAAATTATGTTTTTTTGACATATTGACTAATCGAAACAGCGAACACAGAAAATTTTAAATAAAAATATAGTATAAAATATTATAATTATTATTAAAAGTAAATCCTTTATTGGCTGTAAGGTAAACTTATATTTTTTAAACTTTGTTAATTAAGAGCTACTATTCCGTACGGCCCGCTCCTTTATTACAAATCTTTGTCTTTCTTTACGCGCCACATGCGGTGAGAAGCGACGCGCGCCGCCTCTCCACACTTGAAGCCGTGCAACCCGCTCCGCGCCCCGTGCCGCCCGACGCCCCGCGTCTCCTTGATACGCAGCCTTAGCGTTCAATGTGATTTACCGCGCCACAACATCGTATCGTGGTTTTATTTTAATTCTTTCTTCTTTTTTATGTGAAAACTAAGCACCTATTTAAAATGCCAGTGTCACAGACACAACAAAACTAATTTACCTACTTAATGGTCACCTAACCGAAGATACGCCACATTAAACGTTCGGGAAGCCTTTGAGTGGTAATCCCTCGGAATTATACCATGAAGTCTGTAAATGGGGCAAGCCAATTAGCCCGTAATTTTGTTATCTATTTATTCTCAACCTAATTAGTTCTTATATGATATTAAGCTTTGCTCGCAACTTCGTTTGCGTAGACTACAGGAATCGAGTGGTGTTGCCATATCAAGCAACGCTGTGGACTGCGTGAAGCACTTTTTATAAAAAAAGAGCTAATTACTCCCGAATTTCGACTGAATCTTTTTAATGTGACTCTCCTCGTTTGGCGGTGAAACAAATACAAACAAAACTCCTTTGGCTGTCTCCGGAATGTATTCAAAAAATAACAGATGATTTGGACTAATACAGACTGGTCACTACGACAGGAGTAGAAAAAGCGGGTCGGGCGACGGATTTTCCTAAAATATTGCTATTTACATTGAATATAATGAAAATAAAATAAAAAAGCTATGGAGACATAAAATGTGTCAATCGCACCGACTCCAAATAGTACTGGTTAGGTATTTTTTAGTCAATACAATTTGCTTGCTTTTTAGTTTAATTTTGAAGTCGGTTTTTAGTTTTTCATGAAACTATTTTATTTGTCAACGTTTAGTGGTAAGCCCTATAAAAAAAAAACATTAAGAGTTTATTACATACCATTATTAGTTCGGTTAGAGGTAGCTAAAAGATGTTTTACAGAAGTAAGATCCAGTTAGGATCTTTTATTCAAAATTATGTCACTTTGAGAAATAAACTTTTATTTTTTTCTCGTTTGTGGGTGTGTTGGTTTACACCCCCAATAAATTAAATTGCTGTTGGTACCACGTGAGTGCCACGTCTGCCCAAAATACACTGCAAAATATTTCTGTCGACGAATCAAACTACCACCTATTAACTGCTATAGCCGTTAATAATTTTTGTGACTTTCATCATCAGCTCAGCACTATGACATGATAACTGACAGACGCAAACATCTGATTAAGGTATTTAAAGTTAAAAAACCCACTCTTTGTGCCTACATTTTTTTAAGGATTTTCTTTGATTTCCGTGTAATTCATCCATCACATCCTTACTTAGTGAAAATGGAACCACCACGGGAATATACTCTTTCAAACAAAAAAAAGAAACTTTGATGTGTCAGTTCATTATTGACAGAGTAATCGCGTAACGAACATAAAAAAAAACATTCAGGCGAATTGAGAACCTCCTCCTTTTTTAAGTCGGTTAAAAAATCTTAAATGTACAAAATTTGACTGGTTCCGGCTTTACATAGTAATAGATAGAATCATCCTTTCTAGTGTCATATTGCCATGAGTTTTTAAGCAGGCGCGGCAAATTGAAAATGATTTTGTTTTTACCGGCATCTGAATTTTATGAAACAAATCCTAAAATAAGCGCACGGGTGAGCCTTATCTATTTGTAAAATCTGCAAACAAATCAGAGATTAGCATCTACATATGACAGATAGACAGACAGACAAGAATTAAAATAATTGCATTTTTGGCTTCGGTATCGATTATAGAGTGCTCCCCAAAAATAATTTTTAAAATATTATTAATGCACTGAGTTCAAAATGTTACAGATTTACATAGATTTATTCAAAAAGTAACATCAGACAAATTCATTATAATCTTAAAGACAAGCATCTTTGTCCAGTCTATGCTCCAGATTGCAAACAGTCAGTCGAAAGTGTAAATTCCCAAGAAGAATTTATTTGATTTATTCATTATAATAGTTTGATTTATTAAGTGCCTGTTTCACAATGTACGGATAAAGTGCCAAATAGCTATATAACCTTATATATCAATCTAATCTTATCTAATCTAATGTAATGTAATCTATAAGATTTATTATCTTGAAATAAATATTAAAAAAAAAAAAAAAACATATGAAGAGGATAAAATTGCTTGAATAAATGTGTCCTTCAGGGCTTGTTTACCGGTTAATTTTCAAACCTAATCAACGTCAAGTACACTGGGAGCATTTAATTTAGGTTTGGCTCTACCTTAACCGTAAAAAAACGGTTTTCTTAAAGAGCGAAACCAAATAGGCTAGGATCGATTAAATGTGCTATGAACACACACAAAACTCCAAAATTAAATAAATTTTGACTCATTCGACGCTTGTAAACGTATAAATAAATGCACTGCACTATGTGAAATAATAAACAACAAGTTGTGACTTACTGAACTAAACCGGTTTATTAAGGCTTTAGGTAGTGCTCTTATATTGGATGCGCTCCGAACGAAATCTTTATTAAAAACCGGTTTAAACCTTTATTTACCGGTATTTTCGAGACCGGTTTCAAGTCCTGCGCTTTCCTACGCCAAGGTGTCTTTAGCGCTTTTTAACGGTGGTAAAAGGCAAAAAAAGTGTGTATCCTTCATACAAGTAGAAAATAGCTTATTAGAAAATGTAGAACTTATCCGTACATTTTGAAACAGGCCCTAAATTCGATAATTAGTTTAATTTGAACAATCAATTGTTTTTACAAAATCTTTTTAACTTTTACAATAACTTTATTATAAAAGTATTTGGCGCTGGTAATAAAAACAAACCCAATTATCTTATCAACTCTTTGTAATTAGTATTCTGATTTAACATCAATATATTATTTCGTATATGTCTGATACTATATTTCTGGAATTTCTCACAGACAATCATATTTCCTTTTTTATTTCCGAAAAACTTACTTGGAAACTAGACGTCAAATGTGATATTCCAAAATCATTTTCAACGTAATTAGTCTCAACAGATTAGACTTTAGTATATCCCTCAGCCCATCAAATCTAGAAACAGTATAAATAATATTAATACGACTTCATACTTTCATACGACCCTTCAGCATCCAATAAGTTAATAATCAAAAAACCATAAAGTGCTTTTGCGTTAATAACACATAAACAGGGACATTATTTTCACAAAGCGCTTAACATAAAATAAAGTTATATTGGCAAACCAACCAACAGTTAAAATTATTTTGGGATACCAAGCTCTCGCAAAAATTTAATTATATGCCGTTTATCTGTACAAGGGTGCCGGAAAATGTTACCATAAACATTTTATTAATATATTTGGAACTAATAAAGAATGCTCGTACGCTTTCACTGGCATTTGCCCTTCATCTTACAAAGAGGTGATTTCAACAGAGCCTATTGTTTTTCACAAGAGCCATACAAGCTTGATAACCTTGGGTAAGCTACTCGACATCGTTTACGGTATAACGAAAAAGTACCACATCATGGGAGAAAATTCGGTAGCATGAATATTGAATTCCGAATAAGAATTCCGTTCTCGAAACAAGCGGTGAAAATGCATATATTTACTTAAGGCTCGAAAATTAAGGGGTGGCTTGAAAGGTCTTAGCGTCAGTAAGTGTAAAAAAGGCATCAGAAACAAGTTATCAGCTTTGCGCTATCCAGAACTAGCGGAGTATATTTTTATGGTGGTGAATCCCTGTCCTTCGGGACCACCGAATATTTCAGATTCAGTCGTCTCTCCGACATCGGTGGGGTAGGACGATTGCGCGCCCGCTCCCTGCGCCTACCGCACGTCGAACGAAACTTGAAATCCTAACCGCTCGATTCCTAAGACACTTAAGTGGTTCTGTTTTTAGAAAGTGAGCTTTGACTGCATATTTTGTGGACTTTTGGCTCTGGATTTTTTGGTATCTGCTTTAGTAGTGGTGTTGTTAATGAATGTCGACGCAGTTGACAGATAAGTGGGGTAAGTGTCATTTTACAGGATCAACTATGTAGTTTTATACGGAAAGAGATACGTTCAATGGAAGCCACATTTTTTGGCAAATGCTTTTTTTAATCTGCATAGATATAACAACTTAATAACGAAGAAATTTAAAACAAAAAACGGACAATCCCAATTTCGTTTGAGAGAAGAAACGGCATAAAAGTTATATCACGAAATTCTTTCTTAAAAATTTACTCAAGGGATTTGCCATAGCAATTTGTCAAGTCACTGTTAACAAACTCTGGGGCAATCTGGGATGAATAGAAGCATGCATAATTTGTCATTTTAATTGTGACGGGGGCCTTCTGGCTGTCATTTAATTAACTCTTTTGTTGGGTTTAGCATGAACGTCTGATTTCGTTTCGTGTTGCCCATGTTTGTTGCAATAATTGTATTAAGAATTCAGCTAAACAAGTTATAAAGGTCGTTTACCATAAAATGATTTAACGGGCTCTGCACTTATGACTTAAATCATTGATATATTAACTTAAATTCTTACAATAATTCGTTTGTAGTCGAAAAAATTTCTTGTCCTACTTTGATGAAAACTATAACCGAGTCGCCAAATTCTAGTGCCAAGTTAATTATTATTTTCAAGCATAGTTTTCGAAATTTATACATAGTTTAGACTCAATTCGTCCTTTTATTGTATCGAAATAACGTAACACTAAACTTTCAATACGCAAAAGTAATTTCACGTGATTCAGTTTTATTACTGTTTGAATTCAATAAATCAGCCCCTGTTACAAACTTTTGGATTTCTGTATCATTTAGGATGGTGTATTTTTCCTGTTTGTGTTCCTGCAAGTTCAAATTCCCAGATGGGAATACGAGAACCCAATAACTACGTAATTAATTTGTTGGGAAAAAATAAACATTTTTTTACGCATTTTTTTCGGTTTTATAACTTGACTTTGACTCCTTATTAACTAACTAATTTGACTTGAGTTTGACTTCTACTAAAATCAAAAAGCGTAAAACATTGCTTGCTTAAGTAATTGTTTTGAGTATACCAAAAAATCACATACTAATCAAATATGCAATATTTAACTAACAGCTTTAGTATGGCAAAAAATTTTATATTAATATAATTGTAAAATATATATAATTATAAATACTACAACTTGGGTGTTTTACTTTAGGAATCTAATAGATACTCGTACTTATCTACCGTATTATAAATGTAATAGGTTTTGTAATCTTACTTCCATTTTATCTTTTTTCCCTATTAAAGTACTCATCTACTTTAACTGAAGTAATGGACGGTAATAAATCCTGAACTTCATTACTTCCACACTAAGCTTAAGTGTTATATTCCCGTATAATTGGTTTAACTTTTCTCCTGCCTCCAGCACTCACTCTGAAAGGCCCCTAAACTGATTTCTGTACCGAAATATAACAGCCGAGATAAAGATATTGTGCCGGTCGGTTGATTTTATTTTAACTTGATTTCGCGCCTGCCACAGAAAGTTCGTGAAAGGAAGCTTTGACAATCATTCTCTTAGATTCAACCAAAGCTATGCGTCAGAAGTACCTAAATTTTAATAATTTGAGCCTTTTTTATTAAAACTATAACTAACATAGAATACAATGGCAACAGTAAGTAGGGGTTTTCCATGATTTATTGTATTTTAAAGACTAGACACATGCGGTTTTTTTTTCTAAACAGGATTTAAAAGAAGACACTAATATACGGATTAGACTCTCATACCTAAATTTCATAATTTTCGAGATACTTATTTGTATGAATAGTTGCCGTCCATATTGCGAATTGATATATCAGAATGTTTTATTACCACTATTTTGTTTTAATACTAGGAAGCGCTTAAGGCTACATCTAGCACTAATTCTACAGATTTTTTACTAGAAATACTACATAGGTAAATAAATACTGTGATTTTCATCTTCACCAACCTGAGCGTTTCATGACGAAAATTGAAGTCTTATGGAAACTCGTGGGTGGTGGGAAAAAACTGTTTTTCTACGCAGTAGTGATTTTACTTCACACAAAAAGTCTTCTGTGGAACACTAATAGCCAGTCACTTCGCCTTTTATTAGACGGACTTATTGATAAAAAAGAAATAGTTTTAGTTTAGTTATCATTAGTCAATGTCCCTTTAGCCTTCAAGTAATGCCGTGAAAAAGATTTTTCGTCACTAAACAGCTCTGTAATTAGTTAGGACGTACTCCTAAGTTTTTATAGAAACCATTTTCCTTTAAATTAGACAGAATTATGTGACATAGGCTTTATAAAAATTAGGTGTTATTTGTTCTTTTTATCCGTCTGGCGAAAATACAAAAGTTGTTTCAGTGTTATAGTATTTTAGTTTGTAGGTATATTCAATTATTTCGCTAAAAGCCGTTTCATATACTTATACTACTAATGTTATGAACGCGAAGATTGAAAGTATGGATATATGGATGTTTGTTACTCTTTTACGCAAAAACTACTGAACGGATTTGGCTGACATTTTGTACACATATATAATATTATCTTGATTGACATAAAGATTAACTTTTTATACCGGTTAGACGTTCCTGTGGGATATATTAAATAAACTAAAGACCACACGAGCTAAGTCGCGGGCAACGCTAGTCAATTATAAAAGATGATAGGTACAACAACAACCACAGTAACATAATGTTTTCTCATGCAGTCTCACTGGTATTTGCCATGTTCGGATTAAGGCTTTTGATAGATTGTTATAGATGATAACTATTATGTGATAGGTAACTATAATGACAACACACATTTGTAAATTCAAGTTTTGGTATTTTTATCCATTCAACTTGTTACGCTTTTGACTGTTTGAGTTTGCCCGTTTGGTCCAACGATGGTGCATTGACAGTATCATAACTATCGTCAGAAAAATAGAGTTAACCTTTCGTTAATTTCGTAATAAAATATATGATAGTATAAAATAAATGCGCGATGAATTGTTTCTAAATAAATGAAATCACCTGGAAAAAGAAAATACACTTATGTGGCTTTTCAGGGTTTAGTTACAAGAGAATATTCCTTAATGAAGAAGTATATTTTAATAGGTAGCTAGAAGATTTTCTTGGAAATAATTCCAATATAACAACTTAAATTATGAAGCTAACATCAAAATAGCAAAATAAACCTCTCTCCTTTATAGTGAATAGCCAATTGGCTGTTAGGTATTTTACGTTGTGTAGAAATATCTACCTACCTTTTTGAGATTTCGATGTTGGTTTTTTAAAAGTTGTTTTATTTAAACAGTAGTACTACCTCCTGAAGAAACGTTGAGTAAATAAAACAGCATCTTAGGATGCGTACAAATCTAGCGATTGCAAGCACAGAAAAAGTAAGACTCGCTACGCGTGTTCTGTGATTGCAAGCGGCGGGCGTTTTTTTCGCGAGCGGTGGGTCCCATTCGTAGCGCGTTTATTATTATTTATTTATTTTATTTAAAACTTTATTGCACAAACTTAAAAAAGAAATGTACAATAGGTGGACTTAATGCTAGAAGCATTCTCTGCCCGTCAACCTATAGGTCATGCAGAAAGCTTTTGAAGTGGTGCCAAGTTTAGCCATATTTGCACGCATCCTTATTAAGTAAGGCAGGCTTAGTTCGGTCAACTAGCCCCTGCAAACTGTCTTTTTACGCAATATAATATAAACTAACAGCATATGATGACAGAAAGTGTAAGTTGAGATAAATTCGCTAATTCTGAGTGCAAGTGGAACTTTGACGTCTGTTTACGAGCGTGCATTTTTTAACGAGTTTATGTTGAGTGGTCTTGCTAAATCCACCTGCATTGTGATGCTATTCTAATGGATACTGGAGTTATATCAATACCCGAAATCTGCTTCATTAATATGCTAATTCGTGGCTTAATCAGTCATTCGGCTATCTCCGGATATTATTGGAAGCTGTCGGGTTTATGGGGTCAATTGAGATAATAAAGCTAAATAATTGTCGAATCCAATCACCCATTTTATTACTTTGCCCGTACTTTGGGGGGTTTAAAAAACGAAAATATTTTTTGAAGTACACTTCTAATGTTTATTAGTACACTTTAGATCATTACAACGTTAAAAAATATATACAAGTACGTTCCAAATCCTTTGTTTTCGAAAATCTAACATTGATTCTCTAAATATCTACTTCTATTACAATATTTTTGTTGTGGTTGTGATAATAAAACCCTAAACATATGTAAACAAGACTGTTTTGTGGGTACTTTCTACACAAACTCGGTAGATTAGTAGATCCTTTCTTAGAATTTAAGCTAGTTCAATACTTCATTTAGTGGTAAAACAGTGTTAATATTCAGTAACAATTGTAGATACAGAATTTTCATTTATGATGTGTGGGTGTAGAATTAGAACTAAAAGCTAATTTGCAACTACTAGCAATGATTATTGTATAAAATTTCGCTATAAATTTCTGATTAGGGACTTATTTTATACAAGAGATCAGATAAAACAAATCCAAAAACCCTTGAATGCAAACAAGTTTAGTATTTAAGGGCTCTAATCACATTTCCGCGTCAATATTCTTTTGAAAAACAATGGTATATTGTAGGGAGGGACATTGTCTAAGGTAAAAAGTTTTGCAAGTCAGTCAAAACACATAATCCATTTGATTCAGACACTTCAAGCGGCATTGAACATAATATTGGAATGTAAGTATGCTTTATTGCCCTCGAATTTAGCACAGAACATTTATTTACTTCACTTACTTAGTGGTCGAATTCAGATAACACGAAAATGTAATTAGTGCAATTCCCCGACAATATGTGCTTAGCGAATTTCCAGCACTATACGTTTAGAGACAGGTGTGGCAATTATCATTAAGGGATAGAGCGTCTGGGGATGAATTGCATTTAATGTCTTGAAATCTGACTGCTATCGCCACATAGTGTGGCAATTCCTTTAAGTATAAATTTATGACCTGATTGGTGGTGTAGTGGATGAATGCAAAAGGTTTTAGGTTTAATTCATCGTTTGGGTCAATGGCCTAGTTTAAAAAAATCTTATTAGTCCGTCAGTTAGATTTACAGAAAATATTGGATACGTATTTTTAATTTTCTCAATCAAACAAAAAATGATCAAGATACAGCCCGTTAAAGTTCCGCGTAACGTCACACCTTGCGAAACTTTTTAGCAAGGCGTGACGTCACGTGGTCACTTTAATGCGCTTTATCTTCCTCATTTTTTGTTTGATTACCAAAAGAAAAACTATGGTATATATATTTTGATATTCTAACTGACGGAATAAATAGAATAATCTTTTTTTGACCCAGGAAACTAGCCTATTCAGGAAAAGAAAATTTTCTTTATTGATTTGGGTCTTGTCTGGATGTGCTAGTAGATATGATCCTGGCAAAATACATTATCTGATACCTAAACACAAGAATGTTAATACCTTACTTCAGATCACGAAAATAAGTTGGGTTGTCAGTTGGTTATTTATTATTTCTTACTAGCTGTTGCCCGGGACTTCACTCGCGTGGTCTTTAGTTTATTCGATATACTGGATGACTTTTTTACTGTCAAGAAAATAAACGCGTGAGATAGGTAAATGATGTAGGTGATGATAATTAAAAAAAAAAGTTTAATTTTTATCAACTAATTATCCTCGTAACCATCTCATTCTAAGTTAATTTTGACAAACTGAACATTAAAAAAGAATATTGGTAAATAATAAAAATATGAAACCGACCAAAATTTAAACGCATATTCACTGATGTATTCTATGTTTATGCAATTTTTTGGACATTCCAAAATGCATAAAATTAGTTGTATTTTATAAACACACTCACATTATTATGTCACATATCACGTAGTTTTAGGTACAGAATACATAGTTCTTTTTTCCTGACGGTAAAAAATGTCATCCAGTATACCACAGGAACATTTAACAGGGATAAAAGTATCCTATAAGTTTACATACATCAAGATCCGAATCGAATTCAGATATTTCAGCGAAATCCGTTCAGTAGTTTTTACATCCATATATCCATACTTACAAACTTTCGCAGTTATAATATTAGTAAGATTACTAATTACTAAAGACTTTTGGACCGTGGGGTCCGAATGCTAAATTACTTTTCGGCAAAATAGCACCAAAATTAATATCCATTTCGGAAAATAAAAATGCTGGTACGTTCCTCGCTCAACGGCTTAGTTTAGCCATTCAGCGAGGAAACACTGGCAGTATCCTTGCTTCCTTGCCTCACGAACACGGTTTTATTTTTGAGTAGGTATTTATTTACTATTTAGATTTAGTATAAGTTAGTTTAATTTAAAGTATTATTTATTTTCGTTTGTGTTATTGTATTCATTTAATTAATAAAAGATTACTAAGATTATTAATTAAAATTTAGTTCCAATAGTTCAATTGGACCTAATCTCTGTCCATGCAAACGTAGTAGGAACGTATTCTTTACCCAACATTTTATTAAAATTTGATTTTTAACCAAAAAACTGATTCACATTACGTATTCAGCCCTATTATTATCCACCCCATTTGGGTACAATCCAACAAAAGGGTGATCAAACACTATCCGACATGTAACTTTGAGGTTTGTTTGACCTTCAATAAACGTTCTAGAGATAAAAATATTGTCGAGGCGGTCTAGCGTAGGCTTATCCTATCTTTGAGAGTTGAAAGGTCTGCGCCGCACTCATGATCAGACCGGATTTTTTGATGTAAGTATGTAACAAACCATTTTGTGAAGGGTCCCGATCGATATATTAGATATAATATTATAAAAAGTTTTTGGAACTTGATTTTAGAAAAAAATCATGTACTTGGTGAATTGCCTGTTTTAAAAAGGAATGAAGTTTAGTAAACAGTACGAGGAACTATTCAAAATTGTTTTCTATAGACAAATGAAGATTAAAACTGTTTATATCTGCAATCAACTTGAGTCTAACCTCTGGATTCAAGTTTGTTTATACTATATATCATAAAATGACATTTTATGTGATTAGATTTTGATCTAATTTCTAATCAACTCTATAACTCTTTAAATGTAACTTACCTCACCATAATCTCCTAACAGTATCTATGCAGTTGTTTATACGACAAATTGTAAATAAAATAAACAAAACAAGTTATCAGTAATACTGTTATAAGAAGTCATGTTTTGGTTCTAAATGTATGCCTTTACCTGCTTATCTCTAAGGCTAAGGGAATTCACATATAGATGGATTTACGAGGAAGGTTTTTGTATATTTATACCCTTAGATATTACTTGTGCTACCGTTACAAAGCCAGGGTTAGGTCGCTAGCAACAAGATGAGATTAGAATGAATAGTGTACTGAATATCCATTAGTATCTTGTTGTATAGTCATCCATCTACCACAACACCTCAAATGTTAGCATTCTTTCACCAGTAGCCTAGTCTACTGCTGGACATAATTTTCCCACAAAGTTCAAGATCTCCGGCGATTGTCATCCAGCCACTGCCAGCAGTTCCAGGTTATTGGTCTACCGAGGGGGCGACCTACACTAGTATAGTGTATGTGTAACTGTAGTAGAACTATAGTATATGTGTTAAACTAAAAACTCTAACTTAATTGAAGTGATTTGACAATTCGTGGTAGTTCAATAAGTTGTTGGCTAAATATTGCAAGGTGAAGGCAAAATAGTCAATGGTCCCCTCAATCATTCTACAGGTACGATTAAGTCAACAAGCGATACGTAGTTATTTACTGTAACAAAGCGATAGCTACTTGACACTTCCTTACTGAAAGGACCCTTGATGAACGAGCGCGCTTACTCGAACTTATTGTTTGAAAACTAGGTAATATTAAACTTTAATTCATAGTTTTAGTTATGATTATCCACTTTTGTTTAGCATTTAATAGCATGAGAAGAAATTGAAATGAGAAACAATAAATTCGTTTCCAAATGGTTACCAATAGTATTTTAGGAACCCATTAATTTTCCAGGGCAAATAATCATGTTCATGCGGAACTCAGTTACGAGCGATGACACTTCTACAGACTCCACGTAGAAACTGATCGAGGTGTCCACCGCTATAACTTGCCGTGATGAGTTGACATCTCTTTTCACATCAAAACTTTCCCGTGTATTGTAAACCGGACGCGCATCTCCTCTAGGATGATCAACATTGTTGTGAACAACCTTTCGATGTTATGGTCATAAAGTAAAAGTGTATTTAGGTATTTGAGCAGTATAATCTAAATGTAACCTTTGTCATCATTAATCAGCCTTCGCAGTCCAAGGCCACCACTATACAACTTCATAGATAGCGACTAGGCTGTTTGCATCCAGCGCTTTCCCGCAAAATTTAGTTAGATCGTAAGTCCACTGGTTGGGAGGTTTGCCCACGCTGCGTTTAGTTCTTAGTCGCCACTTAAAAACCTTTCTTTGCCAAAGGTCGTCGGATCTAGGCTTAACATTACAGACGGTGTGTGTGTTTACTGCATGTAGTCCGACATATTGGAGGCAGTAAGAGTGCTCGGGGTGGAGTGGGTGCGACCTCCGCGGCAATTTCTTGACACTTTGCTATTTTTAAAGCTACGTGCTCGTTCGATAGTGCAACTATAAGTTAAAAAATAGTAAGATATTTTTATAACATGGTATTCCACACTTGCCGTGTGGAATATTATTCAGCCATTGGAAATATAACTATTTTGTACAAAGATTTTTCATGAAATACATAATCCGTTGATTGTTGCTAAGGTAATTTAACTAAAATGATAATGGTGATTTTTGTATGTCTGGATGTTTGTTACTCAAAGTTTCAATGGCTAAACGTAATTAACAAAAAATTGGCCTACCTATTAATGTTAATCTTTCTTAACACGGCATTATTTTTATCCTTATTTTGTAATCCCGTGGGACAGTAACCCATTGCACAGGCAGAAGTTATTGTTGTAATTTGACACGTTATGAACATTAATTTATGGATTAAATTAACTTATTGTTTCATCATAAAACAACTGAAAACCAATAGGATATTATGTTTTTTAAGGGTAACCTACTTCATGGTGGGTATAATTAATAAGTTAATATAAGCACTTTATCATACATCGATTGTGTTTGTCTAGTAGTAAGGTCCGCGAATTAAAATTATTGGCCAGCACACCCAGACTCAAGTCAGAAATACATGGCTTCATAGAATTGTCTTTTTAGAGTAAGTTATTATCAATATTTCTTTTAGAAACCTTTTTATAAACCTCTTAATTATAAGTCCTAAAACCGTAAAACTACCTAAAAGTTATCATATCCAAAGTAAAAAAGTTCCTTTGTTGATAAGAGTGCACACCGTATGAGACATACCATCTTGTCTATCTAGTTCACGCGAACGAAGTCGCGGGCACAGCTAGTCTCTCTCCAAATATTTGATTCCGAATAATCATTTCGTTCTCAACAGTAGACAAACTAAATTAAAACTAAAACATCTGTAATCACTTTAAAGGTTTTATTTAATTTTACTATCGTATATTGTTGATTTATAAAATTTTGAGTTTAGTGTCGCTAGGTAGCAACAAACTGACTGCCTTCCATAAAATATTTATTTGGATATGTATGGAAAGGATATTCTTAGAACTAATACTTCATATTGTTACATAATAAGTAGGTATTTTATTGTTTACTTGCCCACGTTTGTAAACTTTTCAAACTATGTATTGAATTGAGGTAAATGGTAAAAACGGTATCCTTAAAAATTCAGTCTGTCTGTCAATCTGTGTTGCGATTGCACTTGGCCACATTGAAAAGTCACATGCACACATTGACAAGGCGAGCCATTTAAAACACAAGTGTTTAAACGTAACGTAAAAGTTTCGATATCAATGATGATATTTTCACTAGAAAAACAATGCTGGATAAAATTGAGTAGCTTGAAAAAAAAATTGTGAAACTATCGATCAATATTTTACATCTGTCGCAACCACTCGCACAATATCGTCTCACACATTTGTTTTATCTAAAATCTTAATTGCACAAAATAAAAGGATTCCAAAAAGTTGACTTAATGCCACGTGGCATTGTACATCGATCAAATATTAAGTTAGGCAGAGTCATAAAAAAGAGTGAAACAAACAACTAGTTTCTTATGTTATGGTTGACTGCAACTGTCTGTTTAAGGTTAACTGCAACTTTAAATATGGAACGCGGAAAACAATTAAATAATTACGTTCTATTTGCAAAAAAAAATAGTTTTATCACTTTTATTGTCTTTTAAATCATAGATAGTCTTTCAGGCACCTCCCAAAATAAGAATGTTCTAACAAAATGCTCATAGCTTTGCAAGTTATTAGCGAGCGGGTCGTCTGCCGCCTCTTACTTTGAGGTTTCACAGTCACCCTGTATACCTACACCTCGTACGGATTTACCTGGCTTTTAATTAAAGAGCCCAAGTTTACTCGCTCTTGATATATTGCGCTAATAAAGGAAATACATCCTTCGCTTTCGTTATGTCAATTTTGAACTAACTATAACAAACGTTGGACTTGTAGGTACTTGTATTAGATATACTTTAAAGTTTGGTTTTTCAGACAAGAAATAATTTAAGATGTTTTTCCGTTTACTACATCACTTTATCGGGTTCTGTAATGTAATCAGGCGAAAAGTAATTTAAAAAAAGAATCTCTTTTCTGCGCCATTTTGCTATTAGAAAATCCGTAAGTACTAAATTGAATCTTTTTTCAAAGTGGCGGCGACAAAAATACTTTTTAAGTCTACAATATTCAAAAGCTTGAAACATTTTTTGTTGGTTTTTACAAATACCCAAATTCTCCTGATAAGTTAATCTTAGTGTAAATTTGGTAACAAAGATCAGTCTTTTCCAAGTGCGTAAATATGTTTTTTGTGTTCAAACGTGAGAGGTCGAAAGTTCTGCCATTATTAATTGTCGTTGATTCATTAGGCTTGTTTGCTTTAACTAGCATTAAAGTGAGAGTAGTAAATGGTATTTATTCATGGAATTTTCAATGGAATTGCTTGCCTTTTTAACTTAGAAGTATAAATAGAAAAGCCTATGTTTTCAGTTAATAATTACCTACTAAACGTATGCTTGATCAATCGCGCAATGCAAAAACAAACATATTCGCGCCAAATAGACGCTCAATAAAGGTAACTTCTTAGGTAAGGTAAGGTCTTAAATGGTTACACAGCGACTTATCGGCAAATGGATCTTAAATATTTAGACCAAAATTGAATATAAAGGGCAATGTGCGTGATTTTAGCCGTTTAAGGTGGATTGGAGACCATTAGTAGGCACCGGCCCTTCTAATGGATGTGGGTATATTCCCAACTAATACGAGGCAGAATGTTCGAAGGGACCGCTAAAGACCTATAACTGTGGATAGTCCAGACCACATACATGTATGAATAAATTGTACAAAATATAAAATAAGGGAACATCCATTTTCAACGAGACTGTACATAAGTGTTGCTTACTTTTAATAAGGTCGATACATTTTTTAAGCTGTGTGTTCTTATTTAGTATTTATACAACAGAAGGAATTAAAACAACAAAAAAACAGTTAAGTAAAACACATACAACTAAAAATAAGCAGACTAGGTATCTGTCGCACTCAAAGTCGTTATTTAACTTAACTTACATGGTTACCAAAAAAAACGAAACGAATAAAGACCACTATTGAAGGAACAAAAGTGTTTACTCCACACTTTTTTACCCGACTGCCAAACGAGGATTATGTTTTTCGAGCGTATGTATGTATGCCTATTTCTTTGGCACGCCCTACAGCCTAAACCATTCAACGGATTTAAACGTATGATATACCAATAGATTCGTCTCAACTGTAGGAGTTACAACGGGATTGTTCTTTCCCGAAATTCCGGCGGGAACAGAACTTACGCAGGAAAAACGGATCTGCAATACCTACTGATAAACCAATTTTGAAACTTTCTTATATTAACTAAGTATTTAATACTTTATTTCCCAAAATTCCTACGAGAACAGGCAAAAAATTACACTGAAAAAATAGGAAGAAAGAAACCATTTAATAGATTTCAACATATGATATGTCATTAGATTCGTCTCAGTTGTAGGAGTGACATAGGCTATGTTATATATAATATATAACTCGGAATTCCCATTAGTACAGGAATTAACCGGGAAAAACCGATTTCAGATACTAATTCTCGAGTTGAAAACTTTTTTTCTCAATGACGAGTTACAAGTAAGGCTTTATAGGTAGTTCTTTAAAAAATAGGAGGAGGAGACTACAAAGTAAACAGTCAAAAATATAATAAATAAATAAATTATTTAATTAAAAAAATAAAAAAACCCGACTGCGTAAGAAGTAAACTTAAAAGATGAAAACAAGATTTTAATGATGATTGACTTGGTATGAACAGCGAATTTAAATCCGTGTAGAAAAAGTCAAATCAAGTAACATTGATTTGATGCCTCAGACTGCAAATTGATTTTTTAAATCTTGTTTTCATCTTTTAAGTTCACTTTTTACGCAGTCAGGTTTTTTTATTTTTTTACTAATTTATTTTATTGTTAGTTGACGTCGTTGAGAACGGCTGTAAAAGATTTTTTGTAACGATTAATGAAAATGTTTTTTTACGATAACACTCTCATGACAAATTTAATTTGGCAAAGACGGCTGCCTCTACTTTAATGAAAACATTAATTTACACAAAAGAATCTGACCGAAACTTAATGAATATCCTAATAAACCTCTATTCATCTCCTAAATTCTTTGAGGCTTCAATAACGATGCCCTTTAAAATAGGTGTCTACGGACGACGTCCTTTTGAATATCTCAAATTGCAGTGGACTTGGTAGGGGTGTCACTTTAGCGCTGGGACAGGTAAGTGTGGGGTAACTCCCAGGAATGTTGGCTAAATATTTGGTGTAGAATGTTCGAGACATTTTTGTAGAGAAGTTACAGACGGTTAGTAACGATACGGTCAATTTCTAAGGTTGGGTTGCTCCATAGTTTCTGTTAAAGTTAAGGTCAAATTAAAATTTAACTTTAACTGTAACGCTAACTTTAACTTTTTGAGCGACATAGGTTGCACCATCATTTTCGGTAGCATAGTAAAAGTTATGTATTGTGACTTCAGTCATTTAATTCTTAACGTTTCGGAGATTTCGGAGATGGAGAGATTGCAATCAATTGCTGCCAAACATAAAAACATATTATTCTGCAAAAAGACAGACGTTGTTAGCTCGAAACAAAAAGACAGTGCATGGAGTGTGATCCATTGTGAATTCAATGCTCTCGGAGGCACTCCACGCACAATGAGACAGCTTAAACTACAGGAGCTGGAGCTCCAGAAAATAAGGGATTCAATCAGACACGCTCAGGAGGTCCATGACGTTTCAATGAAGAGAAATACAAATTACAATTCGAAAATTTACATTTAGAATGATTAAATAAGTAAATATTAATGAGTACCTATGTTCTATTTTCTATCCCATACTAATAGTAGAAATTAGCCGTGCCCTGCGGCTTTGCTTCCGTGGGTTTTCGGGATACTACTTATACATATATAGCCTTTTCTCATGAATATCGCTATCGACCTCGGTAGCAGAGAGGTGAGCATGCCAGACTAGGAGTTGCAATCTCTGACCTCGGTAGCAGGGAGGTGAGCATGCCAGACTAGGCGTCGAATTTTAAGATCCTGGGTTCGATTCCCGGTCGGGTCAGTGTAGAAAACGAAATTCTATATATTGTCTGGCTCTATGTGATATTGTCTTAAATTTATTATTAGGTATTCAAATCCGTCACCAGCAAACTCTTCAGCTTTATAATATTAGTTTAAGTAGATGTAAAGTATTATGTTTGTTTGTGACTGGTTAGTACTAAAACGGCTCAAAGGATTTAGATGAAATGAAATCCACAGGGTAAAAGTAATAAAACTACAAGTACCTAAATTATATTTATTTGTATCAAACAAAAAAAACACATCACATCGGCTCGCATACACAAAAGTTATGCTCAGCCTACTATAGTAAACTGTTGCAATCATCATTCTGGTCCACTCTAAACACAACTCATAAACACAACATCTTCCTCATCGGATGATAATTTCTTGAGACTCGAAATCTCGCTAGGAATGAATCTTCGCCTGATTCGGCAAAACGATCGGTTCTTGGGATATATACTTTTCTTTTTCTGAGCCTTATATTGACCACCAAATCACTATTGTCTTCAGAAGTAGTTTCCGCGAATATTTCTCGTATCGACATTTTTGGAGGTTAGAATATTCGACATGCATGACAGATACTTGACAATAACTTTAACTCTAACTGGTCGATCTTGGGCGGTTACGGTTAAAGTTAAGTTATGACGTCATTTGACCATTGTCAAAATGGTACAACCCATTTTTTACCTAACCGGTGTTTTAACTGACCAGTTAAAGTTAAAGTAAGTTCGTGCAACCCAACCTTAATCTATTTAAATGGTTTAAAATAATATATTTTTTGACAGATAACACGTCATCTAGATACGAATTTAAATTACTGCCTTAAACACAAATCTATAGGCGTGATATTTTTTCCACGAAATTGCTTAGATTGTGGAATAGATAATAGAAATCGATGCGCATCATGCTATGGTATCAGAATCGAAATCTTAAAAAATAAAATTTTATAAACTATTTAGTATGGTGAGGTGACAAAAATCTTTTGATTTCAATGTTGGGGCCAGAGTAAAAGTTGTTAATTTCATTAAGTAAAGTAGTTGAAGCGATGCCCTCGTCTTACAAATCACCCCGTATGATAAATTTGTTATTGTAATATGTATAGTTTATTTATTCGCTTTGATGTCACCCCTGTAGCTGAACATTCTGACGGACGCGTCAGGAATGACTACGTGCCACATTCGGGGTTAACCGTCACTTCCTCAAAGTAATTCTTCCTCGGTTTAAATTATCGCCAAATACCCGTTCGTCCAACTTGGTAAACGTGATGAATTGTGGGGGTTATTCAAAGAAGTATCCCAAGTGTTCGATCCATTTTAACCTGAAAAACACATTCATGTGGAAAAATAAAAGTTCAAAATCAAGATTAAAGTTTAGATGTCATTTGATTACTTATTATTTGATTATTTTTATTTGCTGAAAGGTGTCCCTCTGGCCCACTTTTCGTATTAATGGATTTAATCTGTAGAATCACGAAAAAAAAGCCTCACAAACATCGTTCTCAAGCGGACTTGCGCGAAACCAGTCTTATAAACTTATCATCGTATAGAAAGATAAAGCAAAAGAAAACGTGACTGAACACCAATGCGATGGTGTGGCATACTAGTTATAATCCTGGAAATGAACTTTTACGAAATGCTCAGACGTCGCACATCGTACATCGCAAGTTTACGGAGTCGCAACGCTAAACATTTGAGAGACAGCATGATTATGAAAAATAAAATAGGATACTAACGGATAAAAGACATCACGAAAAACAGAACATACACAAAATAAACCTTACAATAACAACAACTGTAAACAGAAAGAACACAGTTAATCAACAAGATACCAAAATAACAAGTAAAATTTAATGAAAGAGGATCAACCTATTGTTTCAAAGGTCATTAATTTAATGAGGATAGGAATCAACTACGTCCGTTTATTTATTTTTAATTGGTTATAAATTATTTACTATTTTCATTAAAAGTATGTCAAGATAGTGTTGTGCTTTTCCTTTTCTAATACACGATAAAAACAGTTTTTAATCTTTTACTTACAGTATCATGGCTAAAAATACTCATTTTGTCTAGTAACATGAACGAGCAGTCAACGAAAACCTACATTATGTAAAATTTAAATTCGGTGTTAATATCATTAAGTGAGCAGAGATCCTAATTGCAAAATCCCTCCATGGGACGTTTTGGGTAATTTTTTACAAAAAAATATCTTGACACTCAAGAGAATTGCCTTAAAGTTAACAGGATGAGAGTTTTGCGAAAGAAGTCATGATTAAGCATCTACATAAATTTTGGACGAAACTCAATTTGTTTTACTTAAGGGCTGACGTTGTGGTGTCAAAATGCTTAAAACTTAAAAAAAAGCTTAGCTTCAATTTATTGTAACAACTGGTTTGTGTTTTTTCTAAAACTATGATTATGTTTGTTTTGAGAATTCATCCCATAAACAACAAGTAAACTGATAATTCTCGTACTAATTTACTTAAAAGTAAAAATATTTTTATATTATTTAAAATGTTTTATTTTTCTAATTAATAAAAGGCCTCATGAACATCATCTTTTTAGCCATGGAATGTCCACAAAATAACCGTTTAAAACTAGATTATAGGCTATTTTATAAAAATCGTGATATACATAATACTTACTCATTTAGTATACCGAAAGCGTTTCTAACTTTGTTTTTAAAAAGTATTTTTTTTTATCATTAGGCTTTTCAGTCGACTCACTCGCTTGAACACAAATAAGCAACTTTTTAACGCCTATAATTTCTCGCCTATAGTCGAGTTTCTACTGTAAAATTGCCTAAACATTATTTAAATACACAAAATACTAAATGTAATCGGACCGTGAGATAACATTTGATATATTTACATAATACATAGTCAATCGTGAGTTTACATCACGATTCATGAATACAAATATGCCAAATGATATCTGTGCCGCATATGTGCTCCATACAATATTAATACTCATTTATTCGAATGGATCCTTTGGAATTCACGTCCCTATTGACGAAGGTGATTCAATTATTTAAAGAAGTCTCCGGCATGAGAATCATCGAGAAAAAATGGAAAAAATTAAAAAACTTTGGAAGAATCTTTTATGTTATATATTAGGCCATTAATAATTTTGACAAAGGTGTACAAAAATGTTTTCAATAACAATTTTGTTATTGACTAGGTTCAAAAAAATATGTTTAAGAGTTTTGACTGTAACATAGCAATTTTAAAAACGTTAACACTCATACAGTTATTGTTCGCATGATCTCGGATCCGGAATAAATAAAATATAAATAATTAACGTAAAATAACGCATTTCATGATCAAACCAGCGCAGTGGCGTGGTAATTTGCATTGAGAGAGTTCGATTCCCGGACCCATAATAAAAATAACTCCTCTATACATTGGCTCCCGTCTTAATATACTTACTGAAAGAAATTTTCATCAAAAAATACGAATATAGTTGGTATCTACGACATACCTCGTAAAACCAGCGTATTCATTAATTACTTCGAGACCATGCCGACCAGTCTTGTATCTGACGCGGTTTTAATAATTTAAACTTATTTCTAGATCTTATTGAACGTGATCGTTCACTCAACGAATTTAAATACCCACGCCTACGCCCATACTAGCAAAATTAATGGAGTAGTTTGCCCTGTGTGTCGGATCGCGTTGTTTTTCTTTGCCGCTGTACAAGCAGTAGGTAAGTATTGATTGGTACCTAATGTACAAAACGAAACTGTATGGTAGATAAATCCATCTTTTTTCTCTAGTTTGACAGCGCTCATTGTGTAGCGCTATTATAAAAACAATGAATACAATAAAAATAGTTTTTTTAAACTGTACCTTTTTAAATTTAAATTTCTTGTTGATTTGAATAAAAGGGTATTTAATTACTTACACAGGTACATTTCTCTAGTCATTAAAACATATAGAGGATAGTGACCGAGTTTCTTGCGCTCTTTTTACCTAGCTCCCCGGAGCAGTGGTAGTATAAAAAATAATTGATTAATTCAGAGTTTTTGGCAGCAATGAATAGGTAACATGGCTTTTATATAAATTATCCAATACTATCAAACTAAGATAAACGACGAAAATGAAAATATTTATATTATATTTAACGTGTACGTAGTTTACGTTATATTTTGGCATCTGTAGTTTAAAGTTGCTGTAAATTGAAAATTAAGTTAACCCAGCTATCCCATTGTAATTATCTAGTAAAGTTACTTATATCTCACTAATTCCCACATAACTATCATTATTTAGCGGGTGGGCATGTCCCGATGTGAATATGCAATTAGGACCCTTGTTCCAATTACTTGAATACGTCTGATTTATTGATATGTGGCCCCTAACAAATTAACTATTAAATTCACTTACGAACAGTGAGACAAGAATTTCAATAATCGGCCATGATACGGACAGACAAAAATGAAAATAATTGCCGTTTTGGCTTCAGTATCCATTATTGTGTGCTTAGTTGATTTACCTTCAACTACTTACCGGCTGTTATGGAGAATAATTTTTAATAATCGTAGAGCATGTTTATTTCATGCCGTCTGTCAAAATCCGTAGCAATCTGGCTCGATGCTTGCTTGTTTTCTTGTACTGACTACACGAATGCTCGCTTTGTAATATTTGTGGGTTTAGACTAAACAAACTGTTACGGACAGACGCAATCTTATTATGTAAATTTATGTTGAAGTTTTTATGTTTTTAAATAAAAGGTATTTTCATGTACAAACAAAGAACTAGAGCTAGAATAAGAGTATTCTTTCCGATCTTTTTGTGTAAATGAAAGCTCGATTTCAGCGTTTACACCAAAAGACCAACGAGCAAAATGAGAACCAGTAACTAGAATTCTTGCAATACCAGCCCCACGAATTCTGATTGCCCATTCATGTAGATTCTGTGGTTGGTAGTGGTTCGTAGTGGTTAAATACTCTTTGATTATCAATCTACAATTCGATAAGTAGGTAATGCAAATATTCAAATCGTTAAGAACACAAGAACGCTTTGAAGAGACCGCTCCGGGGAGCGAGCACGTCCGAACACGAAAGAGCACTAAGCAACTTTTACATCAAGTAAGCGAGCATTCTTAGAATTTTCTAAAGAATCTTTAAATACGCAGAGAGAACAACATAGAAAGATCTGCATCTGTTTACCTTAAAATAATTTGATAGGGTGGCAATAGTATGAGCATTCGGTCGTTGATGTAAATCGGAACGAATCATAACAATAAATGACAAGAAAGAAACCAATAGTTTATCTCTTGGTGGAACGTAAACTTCATTGATGTCATGGATAGGTAAAGCCATAAAATTGGTTTATGACGTCATTGTTTCGACAATGTTGCAATTTAATGGCCAAGAAGCTATTCCGGAGTACAACATTGTGCTAAAATATTTTCTGTTTGCTATTTTATGTCATCAAATGATTGAAAGAGATTTGAGATCAAAGAGGATTGTTTAGTTAGTCTATGCCAATATTGAATTTTGCCGAAATATAAAGCTCAGTGAGCTTTTTTAATATTGATGTTAGTAGGGATTGTGAACAGTTTGACTGAGTCAATTTCTGGTTAACCATACTTAGTGGCGCTGTGATTTGCCTTGAATGCTAAGGATCCCGAGTGAGTTCGATTCTCAGTTCTTATCAATTTAGTCTTTCTTACTTATCTGGCAAAATTCATAGTAAGGTTCCTCGGAACATTGGGACGTAAATTTGCTGTCTGACCTAACCTTCCTTTAACTGATATTATTGATAACATTCCGATTGATATTCTACATTTTATTGTAAGATAATGTTTAGTAATATACATTAATTATACAGAATGTGTATGTCAGTACATCAAACCGCCCATTCCCGGCATTGTTGATAATACCCGTGGCACTATCGGAACATTGTTGTGACACGTTATCTGTCATCACAAGGCTCCTGAAACGAAGGTAGATACGTAATTATACAATTATAAAACACCTATAATATAGGGTTCATACAAAACATCAGCTTTAAGAAACTACAAACTCGAAAATAAGTTTACGTTTTTTGCTGACGCTTCAGTAATGACAATAATGGCAATCTGACAATAATGGCAAATGAATAGCTAAGGCAACGTAAAAGAGGCATTATATACTTACCCCATTATAAAAATACTTAAAAAAAGTTAATCAGTGTTTAATGGTTACACATCAGGCGCGATTCGATAAATGTGACATATTTTTTAAATAGGCATCTTTTAGGGTCTGTTTCACAATGTACGAATAAAGTTATGTAAAAGATAAAAATATTGTCAAGTGCTTGAAAATCATGTCAAAAATCGTGTTTATCCTTGAGATAATAGCTTATCCGTACATTGTAAAACAGGCCCTTAGTCTGGTTTAAATAATTTGTCTAAGTGCTTGTCAACATTTCAGTTCCTCAAAGGATTGTCAACCCTAGCAGCATATCAATCGCTTCAGCTAATGAATGGTGGTGTCACAGTTCAATGGTGCTGACTGCTGCCAGATCTATTCATCGAAATGTGGTTGAGATAGCTTTGTACTTGGGGCGTTTGGTATGTTTAATTTAGTGATGCGACACGAGTCCTACTTGAACACTCGAGTCAATCAAGTCATCACGAAAATTCAGTCGGGTCATGATATGATAATGATGATGACCAGGCTGGTGACCAACCACCGAGTCACTCGCATGGTTCTAAATCCGCTCTACCACTACATACCACTCGGCTCACTCGGGCCACCTTTTAATTATATACAGGGTAAACAAGAGAATAGGACACTCCTTAAAACCACGTGAACAGCTGGTCATATACAACAACTTTTCCTATGGGAGCAACATCGAAATCGATAATTTTTTTTCAGCTTCTTCATACAAACTTACTCGCATACCTCGATGATAATGTATGGAGCATCTGAAAATAAAAATTACGATTTCGATGTTGCTCCTGTAGGAAAAGTTGTTATATATGACCAGCTGATCACTCGATTTTAAAGAGTGTCCCATTCTTTTGTACACGCTGTATATAAGATATAAGAAAGTAGATTAACAATTAAGTTTTTTTTAGATTTTATTATTTTCGAATCATGAAAAAATATTTTTACTTAAATTAACAATAATATTAAAATAAAAAATAGTCATTAATTTGTAATTCCTAATAAATTAAGTTTCCTTCAATTTTCATCATTTCAGCCACAGGACGTCCACTAGATTAACTGGTTGGAATTGCGACCTGCGTCCAGCGGCTTCTTGGAACCTTTACAATTTCCTTTAATTTGTTTGGTATATAAATTAGTTTTTTCGACAAAACAAGTGATAAGCGAAGGATTCGAATCTAAGTAAAATTAAGTCGATTAATTTTTTCACTCGAATCGAAGTCACTCGAGTAAAAGTAGACGTTAGGTCACATCACAGTCTAATACCCGATAAGCGACTGAGAGAACATAACCCCAGTATAGGTAAGACTTGCTACGCGTACATAACCCTAATGTGGGTTTGGTACTTAAATAATATATGGTTGGGGAAAAATTCTTTTCGCATTATAGTATGTCATCATCATCATCATCACCAGCCTATATCAGTCCACTGCTGGACACAGGCCTCTCTAAAAGGAGGATTTTGCCATAATCGCCACGCTTGGCAGGCGGGTTGGCGATCGCAGTTTAGCCAATGGTGGAGAGGAGACGCTGCTGCCCGTCTTCTTGTGGCGGTTCTCCTGTAGTCGCCTCTTACGACACCCATAGGAAGAGAAGGGGTGGTGCAATTCTTTTAACGTGCCGGCACCACACGGCACAATTATAGTATGTATGAACTTATAATAAAATATCTTTGGATGTACTATTTGTATCTGGCTGGTTTTGGTATCATTAAAAGTTTAAATTTTAAAGAAGATAATTCCAAAATTCAAACTAGGAAAATGAAGTGATGAGGTGAGTGAATCTAATGAAGAAATTCGATACATTTTAAATTTTGCAATGTTTATGGACCTAGTGCAGTGTCTGTGAGAGTCGCACAAATTTGGTTTAAGCGTTTTCAATCAGGGAAATTT
Source organism: Anania fuscalis (assembly GCA_950371115.1). Taxonomy (NCBI): domain Eukaryota; kingdom Metazoa; phylum Arthropoda; class Insecta; order Lepidoptera; family Crambidae; genus Anania; species Anania fuscalis. Next base: position 12,529,352 of record OX493336.1, on the reverse strand, counting down.
TGATGTTAAAGATGCACGGCGCTCTGGTCGCCCTATTACGGATAAAATTGATGCCATTTTTGAAAAAGTGGAGCAAGATCGGCATATCAGTAGTTACGACATAGCTGAAGAATTGGAAATTGACCACAAAACAGTTTTGGCGCATTTAAAAAAAACTGGGTACACAAAAAGTTCGATATTTGGGTACTCCACGAGCTCACTGAAAGAAACCTAATGAACCGTGTACTCATTTGTGATTCTTTATTACGACGTAATGAAACCAAACTATTTTAGAAGAAGCTGATAACTGGTGATGAAAAGTGGATCACGTACGACAAGAACGTGTGAAAGAGGTCGTGGTCAAAGGCCAGTCAGGCTTCACAGACTGGCGAAACCCGGGTTAACTCGCAACAAGGTGATACTGTGTGTGTGGTGGGATTGGAAGGGCATTATTTATTATGAGCTGTTACCACCAGGCAGGACCATCGATTCTGAACTCTACTGCGAACAACTGATGAGATTTAAGCAAGAAGTTAAGAGAAAGCGGCCGGAATTAATCAACAGAAGGGGTGTGGTTTTTCATCATGATAACGCTAGACCTCACACATCTTTAGCCACTCAGCAAAAATTAAGAGAGTTTGGCTGGGAGGTGTTAATGCTTCCGCCGTATATTCCTGACCTTGCACCTTCAGATTTCCACCGGTTTCGCTCTCTTCAGAATTCTCTAGGCAGTGTCAGGTTAATCACGAGAGGACAGCCAAAACTACTTGTCCCCGTATTTTGATCAGAAGCGCGAAAATTTCTATAGCAATGGGATCATGTCCCTACGTACAAGATGGCAAAAAGTTATCGACCAAAATGGTACCTACATACTTTAGTTAAATGTAAATAAACTATTTTAAAAAATGTTTTGAATTTTCTTAAAAAATGCGAAGAATTTTTTTCCCCAAACTATTATATCAATAATAGTTCAATTAAATCGTTAAATATGTTCAACAGTCAAATAACCACTTAGATCTAGTGATGTTACAAAAAACAATTCGTTAAATTGAGGAACAAAAATCATAGGGGAAAGGTAAATGAATCAAATGAAATATAAATTGGACATGTCGGACGAAAAGCTCAATAACAAAATATACTCATGATACTCGCAATAGTGACAACGCTTTTGTAGGGACACTTGTGATTTTTCGTACTATGCGATAAAAGGCTGTTTAAAACTCCATTATGAACATTCACATTCGTGGGACCAAGGGTTTTGAGGAGGTATGACCGTACTTTCTTTTATTTAGTTTCTTTAGCGCGAATCCGACTTAGGAGTTTGAATGTTTGTTGACACCTCTGATGGTTTTAGTGAGTTTATTTCAATTTCACTCAGCATCCCCTGGGATCCCAGGTGCTTTTTGCACATCTTAGAATCTCGAAATCAACATTTGGATAACTCAGTATTACGAGTATATAAATGACAAACCCTTTTTTTATCCACATAAAAAAGTAAATTCTGCATCCCGAGGATTTATTTTCTGCCTTCGCCCATTGTACCTTCTCCTAAAATAAGCCTTATTTGACAGACAGTTAGTAAACTGGAATAATACGGGTGCTGCTATTTTCTTAACGAATCATCAAGCCATCAGAACAATCAAATTTAACACCGCCACGTTCAGGTATCGACTTTGTACAGTCACGAGTATAATTAAGATCAATTTTCATTGGACTTTAAACTTTATTACAACAGTTTAAGTTACAAAGTTTTTACATTTCATTGCGTGTGCTGCAGTTTAATTACCTATTAATCCAAAATAGCTCTTAATCTCGCGACTATTTTATTATGAAATAATTAAGCTCATGTCTTTGGAATTAAGTGATAAGTTTGTTCCAGATTGGTGCAAACTTCAGCACGGTTGGCAAAATATAAATAAAGTCCTTGAAATATAATACCGTGTATATTAATAAAAACTTCTCAACACTCGTGTGTGGTCTGCCCAAGTTTTGCTAAGTAACCGGTAAGTAAAGTAATAGCTAAGGACTAAGTTTGTACGGGCTTCGCTAGATTGTAAGTAAGAAGTGTTTGAGATAGAGTGATTGGAAAACTAGTATTAGTAATCCAGCCCGTCTATATTATGATTGTTTACTGCTTATCAAAATTTAGCTGGATATATTTGTACCATCATTGGAAAATATCAATTTTCATTATTCAAGGGATTCGTACCTTTCCTAGTCAGGGTATAGACCTAACCACTTGAATGTATGCATCATATTATATATTTTTTTCTCTATGATATTATGTAGCAAGTCTTGTTATTGCCAGTGAAGTTCTAACAGTGCGTAAGTCATTTTTGGCGAAAAAAAATATCATGCCATTACATTAAGAAAATCGCGAGATTTGTTCCAACTAATTAGTAAGCAAAGGCGAACAAATATATTCACATATTCAATTTTGTTTTAAACTTGAAATATGGATGTTCTTATGTTGGTTGTTATAATTTCTTATAATTATTTTGCTCTCCTATAAAGTACAAATTTTTGATTTACGCACTATTAGAACTTCATTGACGTTATGGCATTTCGGGCGATTACCATACTAGGTAAATAATTGACAGGGGAGCCAAACCATTTCAGGACCATGGCTACACAACCAGTGTTGTCTGACTAAGTATATGTTTCCATACGATGTTCCCCACACCGCCGAGCACATTTAATATCATTTCGTGTAGGTAAATATTATTATTAGTATTTCGATAATCCAGAAGTACGAGCTGGAATTCTAACCCAAGACATGATGAGTTTTCAACCACTTAACTATCTAAACAAGTTAGTTAAATTGAAATTTTTTTATTATAAAAAGTAGCGTTTACCAAAAACATGTGCCAAACGATGTAATTGTTCTGCTTTCGCGCGCCTCGTAATTCGAAACTTTTTTCCCAAGACAAAGTTTTCGACTCGGAAAATTGGAACGCAAAACGATGAAATAGCTTTATTACTTAAATAATTATCTGCCTACGCCCCGTCTCCCGTGGAAATGCAAAATTTCTCAACACAGCTATACGTGACTTGGCTGCCTAATGTGAGATTCACATTTTTAAGCTTTTCCTTTCAGAGGAAAAATATCAATGGCCGCTGCCTTTTTAATTTTATTAACCAGTTAAAGGTTAAATTAAATTGAAACTATACTGTAACATGTAATTATATGGCTAGAATGTAGTTAAAAAGTTGGCTTATACATTTCATCGTTCCAAGTATTGTATATTAAAGTTATAATACTCGTATAGTCCATACTAGGCTTTAGGAATGTATCTCTTTTAAACTAAACTAGACTAGACGAGTATTTTCATCAATAAAAAGGTACCAAGTTTTCATAATTACTAGAATTTAGTAGCTTCGTATGTCTTAGTAACCAATTTCTCGAGTAGTTTTTACGCTTCTTACTAAAACATTGTGAACTTGGCTTAACGTTAAGATCTGCGCCGAATACATTTTCGTAGTACAATAAACATTATCGTTGTTTTTTAGTTGTGCACAATTTATTTAGGACGATTTTTATTTATTTTTATCACTTGTTTTGAGAAACAAAAATTTGCTTGTGGTAACGTTATCAGATACATTTATTCAATGTTATAAAACCGAAATCTATATATTTAAGGAATTTTGTACAGAATTCATTTAGGAAATGTGCTAATTTTCCTTGAGACGTCCTAAGCTTCATTCTTTAGCTTTCAATTTATGAGGTCTGCTATTAAATTTGACTGCCTACATGAAATAAAATGTAACCCTTGACTGCATTTCATTGTGTACTCACGGCTGGATCAGCATATCAAGCAATACATTTCTAATATATGCTGAGCTTTCATTAGTCTACCAAGAAATTGGCTTACCACACTAAGGTTGAATATCACTTGCTCATAGAAAACTAGAAGGTATATCTTTGCTTGAGTTTATTAATTTCACAATTAACTGGTTCCATTACGTCAGTAAGTGATACAAAATATCACTTCCATAAATCTCAGTAGTTTCTTATTAAAACTCATTCGACATCAATAAAGTCGAAGTTTTGTGATTTTTTCTTTTTAGGCCCTGAGAGGCCCCTCCCAAAATCGTCTCATTTCCGTACATTTTGTTCTCTGATTGTAAAGACACGAAATATAATTGAAATAAATCTGCCGTCTATAAGCTAAAAGGCCGCTAAATGACAAAAACGAATTGTGAGCTAGAGCTAAAAAAAGCGGCAAAATTTTCAAACCGATGCTACTCAGTTTCTATTAACATTTAGTCATGTTGCCATATACCAAAAGAAAGGTTTTCTTTTCAACCTTCACATGAAGTTGGTTAATTTTGATAAATATTAATATTTATGTAAATAAATACATATTTTCCTTTCTAATCTTGTAAAACTTTAAAGATGGTTTCAAGTGTGCATAACTATATAGCGGCTAAAGGTTCATAACTGCTTTATAGTTATGGATTTATTGATAACTGTCAAAAGAGTTTTTTGGGACAGGAAGTTATCGATCTTATCCATAACTATAAAGCGGCTAATTACACATAGCCGCCTTTTAGCCAAGTAGATATCGTTTAACTTCTCTTCCATAATGTATTAACAACATTTATTACAGCCTGTGCATATCTTAAAAGCAGTTAATGACTAAACCTTTTCATATAACTGCTTTTTAGGCTAGCATTATCCTTGCATTTGTGTTATGAATCCTGCAAAATTATACGTTAACTTATAAAATCCAGCAAAGTTTTTTCAAAGCCATGTGCTTTTCACAAAACTACCAGGCATAAAACATTATAAAATAAAAAAATGTGACCTCTTCTAAACTGAAATTTCACGTATTAGATGAGAAGTCTCACTTAGTAATAATAATTATAATCATTCATTATTATCGATGTTTACATTAATTGCAATCTATGTAACAGAATCATACTTTTACAACCCGCAGTAGTAACAGTTTTAGCATGCACTAAAATTTCTATTTTAATTTTAGTTTCACTCTGTTATTGTAAAACAGTCCGTATTTATTCGCGTCAAAACTCATTAAAAAAATATTATCAAATAAAGTTTGTATTAAAATTGTGGATATCCTGTCGCAAGGACTTCCATATAAAACACCTAAAACACAGAACACACCTTTAAGTACAGGATCTAGTTGTGGTATAAGTAATTGACCAAAGTGAGAATAAATAATAAAAATACTTACGAAACAGACTCCAATGCTGGCACAATAGCCAGGCAGTGAGGTTATTTGGCTTTTGATTGATTTGAGCTATTGGGTTATACCCTTAGGTCCTACGATAACGGAAACATTCTTTTTTCTCTGCACTATCACGTAACACTTGATAAATTTTATTTTACACCACCTAATACTAATGCACTAATGTTCACGTCCACAGTCTTAGTAGTAGTCTTTCTCTCTCTCTCTCTCTCTCTCATATCCGTCTATTGAGCCACCGATATGCCTTAGCGTCAACGGAGGTCTGCAATGCCATTGAACGTCGCTCTGCCATGAGTTTGAGTGTATGGTCGGTATATTTTGCGACCTGTTTCTACCACGGGGCTTGAAAAATTTTGACCCGACCGCCTGGACAGTTTATACAAACCTATTCTCTAGGTGTTCAAAGCGATTTGACAACCCAAGCTGAAGGCATTAACAGGTCGGAACGTAGACTTCACATGAGACCTTTCTAGCTTGACATTAATGTTTAATGTGCCTTTAACCATTTGGTGATTGCTTCCGGTTTTCACCCTGTTGATCACGAAGACATCATTGAACACTCGTCGCTTTGTAGTCATGATAAAATCAATCTCATTTTCGTGGACCCATCGGGACTTATCCAGGTCAACTTCTTCTGAGAAAAGGAATTCATCAAAAAGAGGTCCTCCTTTTCCAAAAATTTGGCCAGCCTTTTTCCCCTGGGGTTCCGTTGCCCATACCCAAATTGCCCCGCTCTCAGCTCATTATCGCTTCGCTTGCCCAGTTTCACGTTGAAACCCCCATCACAACATTGAAGTAAGTTTTAGTGGTTTTCATATCACATAGCCTCCACTTCCTCATCAGGGTATTTAGTGTAGAGGTCGGTGTATAGAGCTGTATCACCTTCAGCGGGATTTATTCTATACTCTAACTAAAGTATCAGGTAGGCAACCCAGCTCGACACACTTCCGATGAGGGACTTGTGGACGAGAAACTCGACACCACTTTGAGACAGTTGTTCGCCCTACCGGTGATAGTGTAGGTTGCCAGATTTCAAGGTTATCGTGTCCTCCTCGCCCTTTTGTCCGACTTCTGATATTCCAATGATACTCCAGTGCATCCTACTTAAGTCTTATTCAAGCGCAACAATCTTCTCATCAGTTCTTAGCGTGCGTACGTTGTGTATGTGTAATGATTATATATTATTCAAGTGATCTTTCTATGGTCCTCGAGGCACCACATTTTAATATTGCATAAAATTATTGACAAATCACGTTTTATCATTCTGGTAACGTTTAAAAATGTCATACTAAATATCTATTAACAAAACATTCCTGCCAACTCAGTAATTGTCTTGCAGTGGAAAGAACAGTGTGAAGACTGAGGGACTACACTTCAGTATTTAAGCATAGATTTTTTATTATTTTTGTGTATTTTTGTATAAGTGTACTATTCGCTTAACAAAATGCTTGTTACTTTTACTACAACTTCCACAGAAAAAACTACAACACTACCCAACTACTTAATATCATGTGGTCCCTCAGTCCACACATACAATCTTAGCTGACGGACGAACTAAAGACACTGCTCAACCAACATCACTCAGTTTCTATTAGCGGATTTAGCGGGAAGGTTAACTCAAAATCTGAACATAAGCCAGCTCTCGATGGTCGACTGATAATGCTAATTTTATTGGTTTTAAATAATTACGTGAATAAAATACTTACCCCAGAAACCTTCACGCCACCATGATGACTAATGATTTTGGCGCGAAACCCAAGAGAATTAATATCATAATTCGCGATGTAAGGTGAATAAAAAGGTCGGATGTAACAAATAATAATTTTGAGTTTTTTTAGCTTCCGTTAGATTTTCTGTAAGTCTGGAAAACATACCAGTCGCCTATTAATGGCTTCTAATAATTAAGTCATAGCCAAAACTGCTAAAGTCTATAATTAATACTTCGCAAAGTTCGTTCCATGAAAACAAACAGTCACGTTTAAAACGGTACCTACCAATGCAAGGCGTTATCAGTCAGTAATTCAAATGATCTAATAATTTCTAGAAATACGCAAACGCCCCTTTCATCGGTGATATTAAAATTTTGGTTCGTCGCACTATCCCAGTGCGCTGACAACTTGACTTGTGTCCTCCGCAACCCCAAAAAAATCCCAATGAGAGGCGCGGGAGCTTGCGTAGTTTGCCGCTTTTTAGCGATGTATCGCTATATAACGTCTTTTTTGCTATGCAAGACATAGAAAAAAATATTTATTTTACTTTAGGTACGGACAAGCATGGCTTTCTATAATAGTTTATTAATTATAAAAGTAGTAACAATACAACGCTTAAAGGCCGCTAAATGATTCTAACTGCTTTTTAGTTAGGTAAGAGCGTAATTACCGCCATTTAGTTAAGTCTATGCAAGGTATTATACTCCAACGTAACCAAGCTAAAAGGCCGCTAAAATACTTTTGCTGCCTTTTAGCTTATTGTTAAATAATAACGGTTTTTTAGTTTAGCATTGATGGTAAAAATGTTTGATCAATCCAAACGTTAAAGTAGTATAGCTGCCTTTTAATCTAGTTGGGCTGTTTAGCGGCCTTTATGCGATGTGAAGTATATATTTTTTGTATTTAGCTGCCTTTTAAAAAAAAATATCTCGAAAACGGTAAGATATAGAATAACCGTTCTTAGACAGATCGATAGAGATTTTTTTCTATATACTATGTCATTTAAAAAGTGAAAAATGACCAAATGTCATTTAGCGGCCTTTTAGCTTATAGACGGCAGAAATCTGCACCTGATTTTAAAAGAACAGTTCTTATTCTTGCATGTAGACAGAAGGGATTTTTCATTTTATTTCAATATCATAGGTAAATCACCAATATTAACTACCCTTATTTAAGAAAAATATGTTCGAGTTACAATTGATCATGATCAACAAAAAATTATAAGTTACCCTGAACATTCGATTTTACAATTTAATTGGAATATGGTCTGTTTGCAGATGGTCGGAACACTTTTTTAACTTTTTTCATAGTAAAGCAGAAAAAAGAACTTCAAATAACGTAATTTTTGAGAAATTTCCATTTAAACATTAATTATTGTCTGCTATTACGAGCAAAAATTATAAATTTCAAAAACCACACAATAATCTACAGGTTTCCTTTTAGAATAATACTTATATCTTAAACAATAAATTTTAATAAAAAAAAACATTAGAAAAAAGTCAAAATTAACTATGAGATCAAGCGAAACCGATCGTGCACCATGATTTGATTTTTACAAAAATGAGACGATTCCTAGAACCACGGGGTGGAATCGCGTTAGTTATTGTGCTTCTCTTTTAGTCGCATAATGCTATCTCGCGCGGGCGTGGTCGCTTTAGTGGCATTTTACTTCATTATCAGTGTTGATTGCTGTTTGTAAAAGCGGCACTCTGAATCTCCTCTCGTTCTGGAACAGATTTAGACATTTCATTTTTGTCAGACCAATAAATGGCCGCTTCCAATCTATCACTAGACGTACTTTATCTAATCTGTGTCTAGGACGGCCTCTTATGCTCGGAAAAAAAATATTACAATTGAAAAACAATGCACCCATGACACATGTGTCCGCGAACCACGAACTCTTAAAACAATCTCAAATCTGTCAAACATTGTCAAATCTGTCAAATTTTGTATGCAATGACGTACCAAAATTGACAGATTTGACAGCTTTGAGATTGTTTTAGGAGTTCATGGTTACCCCGCAGAGCGAGAGGATTGATTTAAGTCGAAAATAAAGATCATTAGTCAAAAGATTTATTATGTTTAAGGTTGAATACGGTTTCTAGCATGAACCTCTTTGATTTATGTGAAATGTTAGTTTATGTTGCTTTGATGACACAGTTCAAATTGCATGCATCTTTAACCTATGCTTTGAAACTCTCAGTTAACCAATAACGTTATGTATTACATTAGCCTTAGCGAAATATTCTTTTTACTAGGATACGTCGTAGAAAGTAATGAACGCCTTCATTGATCGACTATAATACAGTTTTTTTTTTCTCAGTTGAACTTTATTAACTTATATATTATGTAAGTTAATGTAGTTCAGCTCTGTGTACATTATGCAATACTGTAGTATTGGCTTGCGTCATGTTATCATTATTTTTGGTAGTTGCCTAAAACTCTTTTAAGTGTTTAACAACTGCGTGCTTGCAGCAAAATAAACAAAACACATTTGAGGAACACGGGACACTATGGCGTCCAACAAATTGATTTGAATTTCAGTCAGCGATCTTTGACTGTTTTATATTTGTTTCTAGAAATTAATGGATTTATACCACCCTCTTTTACGTATATTGTTCGAGAAGTAATGTCCTTAAATTTTTCTTATAATATTTTAATAAAGCTTCAACTGTTATTCGTAGCATAAATGTTATTGTCTCTTACTTAAGGCTTGTCTTTTTCTCTCATTTCAATCTAAGCGTTTATAACGCGATAGTACAGCAAAAACGGAAAAAATGCTAAGAAGACGCTTTTAAATGTATGGTTTCAAACTTTGTTGTTGTATTAAAAAGTAAAAATGTACAAAAAGAAAACTAATTATTGTAACTTGTATCGATTTTATTAAAGTAGTATTAGCAGATAAGTCAATATAATCAAATAAATAGGTGAGTTCCCTTCAAAAGGTCGTTAAAGTCTGATGAATAAAATAATGTCTTGGTTTACTGAATGCATTTTAATAATATTATAACCCTTATCTAAATTTATCTCTGATTTTAATTTACAGTGTCTTATTTAGTAACAAATATGATGAAACAGCCTTGTTCGCTTTGAATTATCACTTCGTAAACTCAAACGCAATATCAAGGGAAATATCAGACACCGGTATTTGAAGTTTGAAGACAGATCGGAAACAAAAGTCTGCGAACACATCTGGGATAATATTGAAGTACGTATTGGCAAAAGTTTCTTGCAATCCCAGGTAGGTTATAAATGATCGGTTAAAACTATTTTACAGTGTGGCCAACGAAAACATGTCAAATGAAAGATACTGTACTGTATTTAAACTTTATTACACATATAATTAAAAGCATACAATACAGCTTTTCTACTTTGACACACTTCTTACCCTTTTTACCGAAATCGAGTAAAATACGATTGGCAACACAGCTGATCTTATGGTCTCAACTGCCATTTTAGTTGAAGTGGTCCTTCTAAGTTTGTTTTTTAAATTTTGTCTTTTAAATTTTATTCTACAATCACAAACGCAATAGAAGGTTCTATCTGCAAATGGTCCTACAAGTGATGAAAAGACAAAAATAACCCCTTATTGTGCAACTAAGAGTATAAGAGTTTTCTGAACTTTATTTATTTTGTTTGGTGTACAAGAAAGCGTAGGTATAGAATAAAAATCACTACAAAACTTGGTAAAGACCATGATGGGTTAAGTACCTACATAACTTTGAGCAATTTATATCTTTGCAATAAAAAAATGAGGCTCTGCACACTTTACTTTAAAAAAAATCACACTTATCAAAACGAATGGTTAAGTAATTGATTAGTTTTCTTAGTTTGACGTGCATTAGGTAGCAATGCAATTGGGTACGATACGGTTGGCTGCACAGCTGATCTCGTGTCTGCAAATGCCATTTAGCTGAAGTGGTCCCATTAGGGCGTTACATTCAGCTCGTATCCTACAATTGGAGCCTCCATTTCTAATGGCACTAGCCACCTGTTCATGTAAAAACAGAAACATTTACAGTAGTTAAACTTGGCTTTATAATGTGAGAAACAATACATGGTGGAAACGATCGTACGACAATAGATTAAAACACCGTATATGCTAGTCTATACAGCAACTTGCACTGTGGGAGTAACATCGAATTCATTTTATTCATTAAAAAAAGAGATTTACTACACAAAATCGTAAATTGTTTTATTGTGAATTTGTGTTTTCATTTTTAACGGTCGTATGATTGTATCTATGTCGATTGGTGTACGTATATCGTACACACCCTGTAAATAAAAGGAAATCCGGTAATAAGGAATGAAGGATCGAATGCTTATTTTTTTTAGATGTAGTGATTGTCCCCCTTTTAAAACTTTTCTATATACTTACCGTAACAAGTTCTTAAAAAGCAGTAAAAAACACACTTTAGGTGTTTTCCAGTGAAAAATAATTCTGTCAGGAATCCGGGAGCCTTAAATTGCGTCGAGCGCTCAACGAGAAGCTAATTTTCGGTATATTCTTCAAGCGAAATATTTTATATTTCTTTTAAAAACTTGGTCAGATTTTAGGCAATCAGGATTTGCAAGCATTGCAATACTTATTCCGATGTTAAATTGTACAGTCGTAGAGAGATAACGATGATCCAATTGAAGAAACGATTTGTCTCATTTCTAATCCTACATATATTTATATTACGTGTCCTACATTTTGTAGGACACGTCATGTAAATTTATTTTATGACAGTTATGGTAGATATTATATTTTTGGCATATATTATTCACACAGTAAGTTACAAGTGAAGCTAATAAATGCGTTTTGTAACCAAATTATATATTTGCCCATCAAATTCTGCAGCAACCCTTTTAATTTGCTATGGACACAATTTGACAGCACTCGAAGACCCAATAAGTGCGATAATCCAATATAATTGAACGTCACACGTGAGCAAAATTTCAAGCAAACACAAATCTACCGTATTGGAAAAAAATATAACAATTTAATAACAATGGACCCGCGCACACATGTTCGCGTACTGAGCAAGACGATTAAACTATCAACTGCAAGGTAACCATGAACTCCTAAAACAATCTCAATGCTGTCAAATCTGTAAATTTTAGTACGTCGCGTCATTACGTACAAAATTTGACAGATTAGATATTAAAACCATTTAAACCAATTTATTTCTGTAAATAGGCTTAAACTAAGCGCTTTTACACGTCCCAAATATATAATGTTTGACAGATTTGAAATTGTTTTAAGAGTTCGTAGATATCGCCCATATCTATCTCGTACAATCGCCTACACCCCTTATTGCGGATAAGTGTATACCATTAGACGTTGTAGGTAACATTCACTATACTAGTCCCTTTGTAAGAGAGAGATAAATGATGCGATAACGACAGGGAAATGGACGACAGCTTCGAATGCTACAGCGGCAGACATGTTAAACAGTGGTAGCCAAACTTTTTGAACGTAAAACCACAATAGACAAATATATATACTGTGGTAAAACTAAGACATTTTGGACTTCGTCTTCTTTCACAAGATAACGGCCGAAAGTTTTGACAATGACCCTAGAAGTACAGGAACATAAAAGACCGTACATTTCGTGTATTAACATAGATAATGTACATTATAAAGTTAAATAGTAGAGGCGAATTTTCATTGGTCGATAACATCGGTCAGTAAACTGCTTTTCGTTTGTTTTCTTTTTCTATATAATCACAAACAGTTCCGGTTGCTCTACATAACAATAATTGTCGATCTGTATCTTCACCTTTAACTTGAGTTCCAGGTTCTGGGCATACCGCATCCATAATATGAGCTGCATGTCCGCACCCTATCGATTTATGAAATCGGTCCCCGCATGCGGGTCCTACGGCATGCTGCATTATAGAAATCTCCTACACCCGGCATTTGAACGCCAACGCCCAATGAAAATAGTTTCCGGCATGCAAGACAAGTTACGTGGTAATTGGCCATAATGCATGGCCAATTACCATGTAACTTGTCTTAGCCTTAACCGTTAGTGTGCTTATAATTTTAACCTAATTTAGAATCTAGAGTGTTACATAAATTACATACACAGAGTTGTTAGGGCATCTACAGTAGGTGTAATTACATTTCATTAAATGTTTCACATATATGACTCAGCATTCTACACATGTAAAGGTTGGCAAACTCTGGCATAAAGATATCACATTCGGAGATACTTTAATTCTGCTTGCAGACCAACATAAACTTTATTACCACCTCTGACGACTTATTCTCTCTTGAATATCATCACGGCTCCGAATTATTAGCATCTGATTCCTTTCATGTAACAGCGCTGATGGTTCGCACTCGGTGAACATCGCGTTTAAAGGGTAATATTCTGCTCCCCTGTAGACGCTATCGTAAGATAAATTACACGAGTGTTCGAGTAATAGAGCTACTCTTTGATTTGTCGTTGCGGTATCGTATCAATCGAACACGTTATTATTTTATATAAAGGTATAAAGCGGGAAATCATGCTCTTCGGCGCTTCTTGAGGGAGACTTACATCTAGCAGTGGACTGCAAATAGGCTAACATAATGACGATGATAGGTATATTAAGACTTGACAATTTTAATCATAATTCAGCATACATATCTACTTTAAGTCTTATTAATTTAGATGATTGTTTTATGTATCTAATGTGTTGGTGTACCTTTTAACAAATAAAAAGATCGTCTATAAATCTTTAAAGATAAGGAAATAAATTGCTCTAATAATTATACCAATAATAACCTAGCCCTTAGCAAAGTTTGTACTATGGCGACTAGTTAACAGATAAACATACTAATTACATTTATAAATACCCATGCATGACTATGTACAAATGCTGATGATCATGCATCACACAAACCTATGCTAATGTGGAAATTAGTACCCACAACTATAGTCGACCGACGTTGTAATCCTAAGTATGAACGACTAGAATGGACGTCAAATCGCATAAATAAAAAACAATTAGCCTATAAAATTAGCTTTAAAATTATTATCTTCGAATACCTTTCGAAGTCGTTACGCAGACGTAACTCAAAGCAAAAAAAAATGCTGTTACTTGAAGGAATCTTAATAAACGGAGTTGTCAAAGAAATATGCTATAATTGAAGGTTGATTTTGCTACAAATATTCAATTCAATTCAATTCAATTCAAATTCAATTCAAATATTTATTTGCTATTAAGTAGGGTACAGAACATGTGATATTATTTGAGATGGTGCATTAGCCTACTTAACTATACAATTAGCATGCAAATATTATATATGTATAGAAAACAGTATCGAATACCTAAATGATCTTAATTCCTCAGTCAATTCAATCACAGCATTCAATTAAGTGATCAATATAATGTCAATAAGTTAACTAATCATATTTCTTATTTCAAACCATGCATCGACCACATTTATTATGGTTCTGTATGTATTATAAACTCATCAATTGAATAGAATGTCTTGTCCAACAACCACTTTCGCAGCGATGATTTAAAACTATTGACTGGGAGGTCCTTAATGCGAGTTGGTATTTTGTTATAAATAGTTTTGCACATAGCATAGCTATTATTTTGAAATCTTTGCGTTTTTGGAACTGTCTCTAACACTAGCCTATGGCGATTTCGCGTTGACCCTTGGTATAAGTCCTTCGCTTGTACAAACTTATGATTGTTTTGTTTGACAAAAATACCCACTTCTAATATATAAAGGCATAGTAGGGGCAGTATTTGTAGTAATTTAAAGTACGGCAAACAGGATATATCAGGCGCTACATTACATATGGCTCTAATACAACGCTTTTGGGCAGTAAATAGCTTCTTAATATCAGTTCCATTTCCCCAAATTAATAAACCATATCTGAGAACCGACTCCACATAAGCGTAATAGGCAGTAATAGCCGTAACTTCATTTGCAACTCTAGTCAATTTATAGAGTAAGAGGTAAGTGCGAGTGTCCTATTAGCCACCATTGGACGACTGTGCTAGTTGGGTGAGCCAAGTTGCTATAAACGTATCTATGACATAGTATAATGATTGCAATGAAGTGATTTTTATTTATTTATTTTTTCTGACAAATTTGTGATATTGTAAATTTAATTAATGTGACATTTTATACCTTTAATTTAATTCAATATTATCTTATTTTTATTTCAATTTTATTTCATAGTATTGTAATTTATTGTGTTTTAAAAATCATTATTTAAATCTTTTAAAAATTAATAATTGTAATGAAATTATATTTAGTGTAATGAATCGTTGTAATTTTTGTATACGGAACCCGTTTTCTGAAATAAATTATTATTATTATTACTCCATAGACCGAAAACCTCTCGCCTCTTGGGCGGTAATGACCGGCAGATGCACATTTGGCCGGGTTCAGGGCAAAAGAGAGAGAAATCGGCGGACGATGCGTGCGGTATCAAGCACCACCGCTTTCTGCATCTTTGCTGGAAGCGAGCCGCCGATGAATCCCAGCCTTTTCAGGTGTGAACCTAACGTGGCTGGGATTAACCCGTTTGCCGATATAACAATTGGTATGATTTCAGTGGACGCCACTTCCCACATTTCGGTAACCTCGTGTACTAGGTCCAAGTACTTGCGTTGCTTTTCGGTCTCGGCCTTCACAAGGTTCTTGTCATGAGGGATAGTGACGTCCACTAAAAACACCTTCGATTGCGCCCGGTCCATCAGCACTATATCAGGCTTATTCGCAAGAATATTCCTGTCAGTGATGATGGGCCGGTCCCAGTAGAGCCGGATACTGTCACTTTCGAGTACTGGCTCCGGCGAGTACTTATAATAGGGTAGTCTCTGGCTCACGAGACCGTACTTAAGGGCGAGCTCTTGGTGGAGAATTTTGGCTGCTTGGTTATGCCTGTGCAGATACTCAGTGTTAGCAAGAGCCGAACAACCCGAAACCACATGACGGAGTGATTCTCCAGGATGGCGACAGGCCCGACAAATGTCCACTGTGCCATCCTTTATGATGTACTTTCGGTAATTGTTCGTCCTGATAACCTGGTCTTGTATCGCACAAGCAAACCCCTCGGTTTCCCCAAAGAGGTCTCCAAAGCGCAGCCAATGCACGGAAGCTTTTCGGTCCACGTGGGGCTCGTGTAAAGCCTTAAAAAACGGTCTCGCGATCAGAGACACTTAGTATCGCCGGCGGCTGCCATGACTCGTTGGCCAGATCAAGAGGGGTGAGTCATTTATCACATTCTATGACATCACAATGCATCGTTGTGTCGGTCTTTGCTAAGAAATACGCTCTGAGGCTAGATACCTCGCGGTCGTGCATGGTTTTAGCACTTAACAGGCCTCGACCACCACATTTCCTCGGTATATACAGCCTCATGACCGACGATCTGGGGTGATGCATTCTATGTAGTGTCATAGTTGTGCGGACTTTCCGATCCAGAGCGTTTAGTTCGGTCTGAGTCCATCTGAGAATGCCAAAGGTGTATAAGAGAATAGGCATAAGCCATCCGTTATAGGCTTTGACCTTGTTGACCCTCGACAAAGAACTATTAAGCACCTTTGTAAGGCGGTCGAAGAAGGCTTCACCAACAGACTGTTTTAAGTCCAATTCCCTCAAACCTATACTCTGTGACATACCCAGATACCGGTTCGTATCAGTTTCGGAAAGTGTTTGCAGTTGGACGACACCAAGGTTAACCTCCTGCGACCGAGTAATCTTTCCCCTCGTCACATGGATAACCGCACACTTATCAACCCCGAACTCCATTCTGATGGAGCCACTAAAATCAACAACAATGTTTAGTAGCTCCCTCAGCTTCGGAGCTGTTGGGGCTAACAGCTTCAGGTCATCCATGTAAAAAAGGTGCGACACCCGATCTCTCCCTCTCCGAAACTGAAATCCCGTCCCCGAATTCTCCAGCAATCTGCTTAGAGGGTTCAGGGCAAGGCAGAACCAAAGTGGACTCAGACAATCGCCCTGGTATATACCCCTCCTAATGCTTATTCGGTCTTCAGCATCCGCCATTCTCTCGCCCTGGAGACTAAGCATTGTACTCCATTGCTCCATACATTTCTCGAGGAAGTGTCGAACCGTATAATCAATTTTATACAGTTCGAGGACCCTCTTTAGCCATGTATGGGGGACTGAGTCAAATGCTTTTTTGTAGTCAATCCAGGCAGCAGAGAAGTTCCGGCGATTGCGTTTGACCAGTTGGCCAGCGACAGCATCTATGCGGAGAAGCTCCTTTGAACCGCGACTACCAGCCCGACATCCGTTCTGAGCGTCAGACATAAGACGATTCGCGTCTATATGATCACGAATTTTGGCGCTCAGAACGGATGTTAGTGTCTTATAGATGGTAGGCAGACACGTTATCGGGCGGTATTTACTATTTATTATTATTATTATTATTATAGAGAGCAAAAGCAAATCCATTTACTTTATTGCAAACCCTCTCTATTTGACTTTTCCAGTTTAAATTAGGATCTAAAATTATGCCTAAAAATGTCGCATTATCGGCGTTCCGTAGAATTTGTCCATTTAAATGTATGTCGACTGATTGATTTTTAAAATTATTAAAATTAATTAGATTAGTTTTAGATAAATTTATTCTAAGATTATTACTGTCAAGCCACTTAATTATTGATGTTAATGTATTTATTATGTCATATTTATGTTTATCTATTGAAGATTTTTTATCAGTAGTAACTATAACCGATACATCATCGGCAAATAAAATAGTATTTTGTTCCGTTATACTTGGTAAGTCATTTATATACAGTATGAATAGTAACGGACCGAGCACGCTCCCCTGTGGGACACCAAAATTGTTAATTTTTAGTTCGGATTTATATGTCTGAGCCACAGAACTCGAATCAAGTTGGGTTATTTCTACGTATTGTGTTCTATTTGAGATGTAGGATTTTAGCCAATTTAGAGCAGGTTAGAGCAGGCAGATTCAATAATCTTATGATTTTACCATAGTCTTCGATTTACTTTGAGAGCCTGAATTAGATTACTAAATCAGACATTCCGAATTAATCGAAGATTGTTTACTAGTATTAATTCGATTCGATTATACTTGTCATGAACTTTAAGTCATAATCATCATCGTCTCAGCCATAGGAAGTCTAAGGGCCTGTTTCACAATCGAAAAGTAATCACTACTAAACAAATAAATTTAAATAAAGAACACATTTTGTATGAATTAACTGGCAGATTAAATTAACCGAGACTTACTTAGCGATTGTGAAACCTAGGCCCTTAGAGAAAGGCATCATTATTCCTGCATTGCGAAGTACCAGATATTGAATTTACGACGTAGACCAGAGTCAATTTAGATAACCCATAATATTTCTAAACTACTATCCAACGACATTCTAAACAACCTAGACGAAAAAAAAACCATCCGCGTTGTACATGTAGAGGAGGCACCATAAGATTATTATATATTTTTTAAATATTGGACATTACATACATTACTCTGATCCTAAGGTAAAGCACTTGTGTTATAGAAATCAGAAACAACGACAATACCATTTCTGTGTGCTACCCGAAACAATACAGAAAAGTTTTTTCTACACTGACCCGACCGAGGATCTAACCCGGAATCTCAGGAGATAGCGACGCCATATCCTGACGAAATGTTAACGAATACTATAAGGGTATAAACAATAATTTTCTGAATTGACCCAAAACAGAAATCAGAACATAAGACTTCTTGCATTTGAAGCATCCCAACAGTCGTCAAATATGAAATTTTGATGTGGTAGGTGCGATCGGTATCGCAAAATTCGAGTCTACGTCACCACCTGATCGAAAATCAATAATGAAATTTGCATATCTCTATACAACTTAAATGATAATTATATTTAGTGAATGTTAATTGTTTATTTATACAGCTTACTAAGCAAATAAAGATATACTACGTAGGAAACCATTATCTTTATTTTGCAGTAATTTTAGATTGTTTCAATGGGAAATTTAACAATTGGGAGTAAATTAGATCAAATTTCAAGTAAATGTTAGACAGTTTCGATTTTCTGTTCAAGTCAATTAAATAAACATGATTTAGCCCCAGAAGTCTTTACTTCTGGCAATACCAAAGAGTAAAAAAAAGCTTAACGTTCCTGAATTCAAATCTGGCAGCTATTTCCTACTCTTCCCGTTAACGTACCTCAAAACCTTAAAATGAATTTAAGACTATCCCGCATTTTAGATGTCGATCAAGGATACCAATCTCGAGTGAATTGTAAGAATCAAAAACCGATCAAAAACCGACTAAGGCTGCAAATTTTGCTACGGAGGAACAGTAGGGCCGTTCTGGTTACAATAATATTTTGGGTTGGAATACACTAATTTTCAAAATATATCGTAGCACAGCAATGGTAATAAATATGCGTACGTCTGAGAAGAACTGTTCTTGTCGTGGATAAAGTAAAGGATAATTTTGACTACTACAGTACAGTCAGCACTGGATTCAGGCTTATATTGTTTGATTGCGTTGACTTGGAAGTTTGATTTTTACACAGCAATAAGACATTAAATTTGTTTTAATTTGAACTTGGAGGTATCAAGTTAAAATGAATACCAATTTGAAAAATGAAAACCAAAAAAAGGGGTTTTGTCAGACAGACAGATAAAATAGTAGTTAACGGTATAACGGTTTCTTTCTTCCTTTCGAGGAACCTGAACTGAAGGAATGGAACAGTAAACCTATATACTTGCGTATATTTAACACTTTAGTTCCCGAAGCATCTGCTTCCAAAGTTTATTTCAAGTCGTCTGTTGGAAAGATTCTCAATCTTGTTATTTGACCCAGCGATCAGAGGCTTCGTTTACCAAAAGTTGTATAAAATGTGCTGTTGTAAGACTTCGGAAGTCCTAGTCCAGTTTATTTATACGACTCTTACAATCTAAGCGTTTTCATTTCCGTCCATGAAAAAGCCTTTTAGAATTTTTTAATAGCG
The DNA here is from genome assembly GCA_950371115.1 of Anania fuscalis. NCBI lineage: Eukaryota > Metazoa > Arthropoda > Insecta > Lepidoptera > Crambidae > Anania > Anania fuscalis. The sequence goes on along the minus strand of OX493336.1, from coordinate 12,509,497 downwards.
AATTCGTGATGTACTCGTATTATTTAAGATACGATAAAATATAGGCGTTATTTATTTTATATTACGTTTGTCCAAGCACTCAAAATCTAAGCTAATCGTAATTTTTGTTAGTCATCGCCACATCAAAAAGGGATATTATGGTTTGCCTCGTTGTCCATAATCACAGTATTTGACTACCTTCTAATAATTACCGTTATTTACTGATAGACGATAACGAAGCCCTAAAATATCTGGGTATATCAATTCAGTATTTGATCTTTTAGTGCCAAATACCAACTAATAATCCAAAAAGTTTGAGCTCTTTAATGTATTGTATTCAAAGTTCATCATCTTTGATGTGTTTGGAGTCTGGAAGGAAATCTCCTGGAAAATATTTCTGGTTCCAAAAATCGTTTTCCTAAATCTTCTATGTAAGTATGTATAAGCGTAGCAAATATATTGCAAAAGGCCCATAGTTTCAGTTACGGCACCTGAATACAAAATATAGAAAGTTCATAAATATATACACCTATTCTGTAAGTTTTCTTTTTTCCGTAACCAATAACCGTAGAGGTTTCGTCCTAGTCTTAGAGATCCGTTGCTCCGAAAAAATATTTGCCGATTATTGTTTTGTGATCTATTTATGGGAACTACAAGAATTTTAATATTTGTTGTGAGAACGAAATTTTAAACACGCTTGTAGGACATGTTAAGACTAGGCTCATGACACTTTTTTTCAACGATTTGTAACTATAAATAAAAAGTAAATAAATATTGGTCAATATTGTTTCTGATTTCTTTAGAGCAATGTATGTGACATTGCTCTGAACCTGTGGAAAGTAACATAAGCAATTGTGTTAAAGAAATCAGAAACAACGACGGTACCACAACACCCAGACCCGAAACAATATACAAAAGTTCGTTTTCAACATTGACTCGACCGGGAATCTAACCCGGAACTTCTGAAATGGCTAAGCCAAGTTAATTAAGTAAACGAACATTTGATATGTTTTTTGTCCTCATAAAAAATGAATAGAGACACTCCTTACGTTCTACAAACTTCTGCTCTTGACTTTCGTCTGCGTATCTTAGAAATAAACTAAAGAGACATACTTACGTTAATTTTATTTCACGCAACACACAAAAGGGATAAAAATAATATCCATATTTGTTTCTCAGTTATTTCCGTGCAGCCGTTAAAATATGATAAAGTAACAAACATGCAACATAACTATTATTTTTACAAAATTATGTAAGACTTGGCCTAGAAATAATTCTAAAACGAACATAAACAGCTAGAAATTAAACCGCAATAATTACCAGAAGGTATAATTTTCAGTATTTCGGCGGAACACTTTTTGGATGAAGTTTTTTCGTTCTTATCGTTTCTTTTCTACCGTAACATTATCAGAAATACGAACAGGACGCGAAGGGAGAAATCTCAGCGGTGTCAGATCACTATTTTATTCGGATTTATTTGAGTCATTCATTTCAACCCCATCTAGGATAGGTTATAACTTATAATCATATAAGTGATTGGAAGTGAAACTTACTTTACAATACTCGCTGGAAGATATATCGTCGGATTACTGATTATGCTTGGTATGAATATCTTTATAAATACCTATGTAAATAACGTTCCTTTAACAGGAGTATACATAAGACAAAACCGCAGTACTTTTTCTGAAAGCAAACAAGGGCTTGATATCTGATTGTAATTGCATTAATTTTTACCCGACTGCCAAACGAGGGTTATGTTTTTCAAGCGTATGTATGTATGTAAGTATGTCTATTTCTTTGGCACGCCCTACTGTCTAAACCGTTTAACGGATATTAAAGTATAATATATCAATAGATTCGTCTCAATTGAGGGAGTGACAAGGGGTATGTTATTTCCCGAAATTCCTTCGGGAAATAACATACCCCTTGTCACCGCGAAGTTCTGTTCCGCGGGAACAGAACTTCGCGGGAAAAATGGATCTGCAATACTGATGAACCGATTTTGAAACACTCCTTTATTAACTAAGGGTCACATATTTTCAGTGTTAATAGTATTCAATACTGTATTGAATAATACTTTATTTTCCAAAATTCGTACGGAAACAGGCAAAAAAATACACTGAAAAACTAGGAAGGAAAAACTGTTTAATGTATTTCAACATATGATATGTCATGAGATTCGTCTCAGTTGTGGGAGTGACACAGGCTATGTTATTACCCGGAATTCCTATTGGTACATGAATTAAACGGGAAAAACCGATTTTAGATACTACTTACTCGAGTTAAAACTTTTTTTTTTCAATGAAGAGTTACAAATAAGGCTCTATAGTTCATTGAAAAGTATTAGTAGAACACGACAAACTAAAAAATCAAATAAATAAATTAAAAAAAAACAAAAGGTTTTTGCCATACTCGCCACGCTAGGCAGACGGGTTGGCGAGCGCAGTTTTTTATTATTTCGCACGCAGATGCTGCTCCTCGTCTAGAGATACAGGATTTAGTCGCCTCTTACGACACGCCTCCTGTTGGCGGTGGGGAAGTGTATTCTTTACGGCCGCCCTCACACGGCACCCTGCGCAAGGATGACACGCAAAATCGTGAAGCGTTCCACTTTTTTTAACGATACAGAGAAGATTAGCATGGCCCCTGAGCTTTTGGTAACGTAAGCTTTATTCCAATCAAAGTCCCCAATAGATGAAAAAGACAGGTGTAACTAAAAAGAACACACAAAGTTAATGTACCAAATAGTCTACAATTCCCAAAACTCGACGAATCGTATTTTGATAACTAGCTTAAACTAAAAGCGTCTTACATTCGCAGAAACGTGGATTTTATCCTCAATGCAAAACAAATCACGCCCTAACTACGAGAATAATAAAACATTGCGTAGGTATCTATTGCTAATGTACGAGTATTCTTTTCCCTACAAAATGTGAATCATAAAAATACAGAGGGTGTCTTGATTTAAAGCCACAAAAGTTACGGTTTTTCCTGCGGATGTTTGTTTCTGCCTACATTACTACTTTAAATAATATTTGTTTTATAAAACTTGTACGTAGTAGGTATATACTATCTCTATGATAAAACGAAAGTGCTGTTATTGTGGACAAGTATATAAAATAATAATGCCATGTAATTAATAAGAAATATAGAAAGTGAAAATCATTAGGAATACCCACTTTTGTTTACACACTATGCCTTTGTAATTGTTTTTAAAATATAAACCTAAGCAAATATTTACGACCATTTTCTCATTTAGTGTAAAACGAAAGATAATATGTGTGATCTTAGATTTAGAAATAAATCTGAGTTAACAAAATTATTTACAACAGATGTTTTTGATTTTTTACTTGACTTTTAATTACACAGTTGAATATTGAATTTTAATTTGACTTATAATATATACCTAGTCTCTGAAACCTGCAATATTTTTATACTTAATACATTGTAATTCAATAAAAAATTGCGTCAGTGACTACAATTAAGATTCATTGTAATATTTAATAAGTACTTATTTAAGGTCTGATTGAATTTTCAAATTGCACTTTCAAATGAATTGTGCTATCATATGAGCGTTGCTCAAAAAGATGGATTGCCTCGATTTTAGATGGCACTCTTGATTTTCCTGTGGGTCCATCAATCATGCATTCCCACTTTATGGTGAGTAGCTGTTATGCAGAATTTCCAACGCTTAATATTCATGGATTTATCAGGGCAGTCTCTTTGAATGGTGTCAAAAGTGGCTCCTTTGCACGAAATTGCAATTTGTTAACATAAATGATCTAATAGAGTACCATAATAAAATTACTAGACTCTCTAAGACATCTTTTTGTTATTTTTATCATCATCAGCATTTATTGGAAGTCTGCTGCTAAGTATCGTCCTTACTATAAAATATAGTCACCCTACATTATACGTGTTTAGCTGTATCATCAACGGATACAAAAAATACTTATTTTGATTTACGTCTATTGGTTTGTCTACATTAAAGGTGGGATTATAAGTGCGGCCGTATTACTCATCATCGATTTCACCCACAGGACTTTCAATGCTACATATAGGTAGGCCTCAATCACAGACTTACATATTAGCCAACTGGAAGCAGCTTGCATCCTCGCTCACAGCATATTACTCGAATTGATCTAATTAAGCAGAAGTCTTGCAAAGATATTTAAAAGTGTATCATTTTACGAAATAAGAACTATCAGTTGTAGAAAATACAGTGGTCACAAGTTTAGCGCCAACAATTGTGCTCATAGAATGATTCATTTTATCAATAAAATAAGTCCGCCTTCAAATATACCAAAATAATGTAACAGAATAAAAACTACCCAGAACTACAGATCGTAAAAGGTAGGCCGTCTTACATGCTAACCAGACCGTGTCAAATGTTGTTTTCGACTTCGGCATACAACTCGAATGGGCCCCTACTCGGCAGTGTAATACGGAAAAATAAGATGACCACCTAACTTTCCTATTAGTTTGAAGTTTCCTTTATTGCGTTGTAATGCAGATAAACATAGTTAAGAAGAGAAATACCGTCGGTTATTACTCGGAATTTTCCCCATTATGTTTGTACTTTGTAGTTTTTACACAGCTTTAATGTAATTGGGTCTCTAAAATAGTTAACGGCCAATTTATGTATACATCTAGTATTAGCATATTATACCGTGTAAACTAAGGATTGTGAGCGCAGCCATTTTTCCCAATTCCCTGGTTGGCATGGTATCAAACCACTCAACACAGTTTTAGCTAAAAGCCAGATTTTTGTATTGAATGCTTTTTTTATGACATTTTCCTTAAAGTCATTGCCGCTTGCTCGATGAAATGAACCAAATCTGGTCTATTGCTACATATCAGTAGTAGTAGTAGTTAACAGCCATGTTTGAATACGATGATATCTTATTTCATTTGTCGACGATCTATTTTAATTAAGTAATATACAACCTATAATTATAATAATTGTTCCAACTTTTTTGTAAAACAAACACAATCTAAGCAGTCATTAAATTTTAAAAGCACAGAAATGAAGCCTCAATCCAGTTTCTCCTTTTTCCCACGCAGATGTTAAATATGTCAGCTCAGTTTCATATCGCGGCTTATCCTGAATCCGCGAAGGCCCTTGTCTGGAAAGTAGGTACAGCGTGTCTACAAAAAGGTGAAACAGGATTAAATCCGTATAATATGGTTTAGGCCTTCGAGATGTACGGGGTATACAGAAGAATACTTTAAGATTTTATGGACATTGGGTGAAGAATGAGACAATTTTACGGAGATTGAACAAATGGGTAGAGGTTCTGAGCACTATAAAACAGCGTAAAGTTGCATATTTTGGCCGCATAATGCACAACAACAAGTAAGAACTTTTCATCACCACGTACTAGGGGCAGATTCAACGACGCTGGAAACCAGGCAAATGTAAACCTCTTTGCTCAAGAATCTAAGTCAGTGGTTTGGACTTATCACCAGGTCCTTCTTCACGGCAATGGATAATTAAGAAGGAAAAGGCGACCTCAGAAGAAAAAGTTCAGTATAACATTATAAATCTTACTTTCCCATGGATCTAAAAGTTCTTGATGACACTTTTTTATACGAAAACACAGCACTTATCTTCTTAATTTAGACAGAGGAGATCGAAAAGACTCCAGGGCCATAACCATGAACTCTTAAAACAATCTCAAAGTTGTCAAATCTGTCAATTTTCATACGTCATTTCATACAAAATTTGACAGAATGATAATGTTTGACAGATTTGTGATTGTTTTAACAGTTCATGGTTAGGGCCCAGATATTAGCACAATCACAATTATTTTATTTTGGCATCGTATTTTTTTTGTTTCATATCGTTTTATAAGTAACTAATTTTGTGATTTTTCACCGAAGGAATATCGTTTCGTAAGTAGTATTTCTCTGTTACTGTAGAATTTCTATGACAAGAATTTAAATGAATTTTCAACATTAAAAAACTAATTCTACGCGGGTGCAACTGCAGGAAAAGCCTAATATTATAATATGCATAATAATATGCATTATAATAGTTGGAATAAACAAGGTTTTATTTTCGTGAAGTCATATGAATATGGTAAGTGCTAATAATATATATATATATATATATATATATATATATTAATTAACAATATTAATGTAATAATAGTGCGAGTAATAATAAGGCAGCGTCAACATATTACATTTTGTTGGTTATAGAACGTAAAACGGGAGTTAAGGCGATCATAAAAATTCCTTTTGTTTGTCTTTGACCTAACTATGCTTACTGATACTAAATAGCAGGTACATAAAAGTGTCGCATACAAGTATAACTTTATCTGTTCTACACATTACCTAAGTTCTATTTAACATCTAACTAAATTATAACTAAATATAAACAAAGTTGAAGAAATACGGATATCAGGGCGGTAACCACGAACTCTTAAAACAATCTCAGATCTGTCAAACATTATCAAATCTGTCAAATTTTGTATGTAATGACGTACCAAAATTGACAGATTTGACAGCTTTGAGATTGTTTAAAGAGTTCATGGTTACCCCGCAAAGCTCAGATTTTTTCTATAAGAATTTAAATTGTCTATTTAAATCTGGACTACAAAAACAACGGTCGCTTATTTGAATTACACAAGGGGCAAGGGTTTGCATGACAATTTAGTTATGATACTGTGTATATATTCGCCATCTTAAATTAATTGTGGTTAGATACTTAAGACTGTATTTATGTAAGTATTGTAAGTTTAAAAAGAATTTATGTATTAATTATATTTTTGCCTTGAAAATAATGCTTAGATATTTATTTACTGGTGCGTGTGAGTAAGTCGTTGAAAGTTATTGCATTTTTAATAGTCCAATCTTGGCTTTTTTGCATCTTTTCATAGCCAAATAGAGCGCCTCATACCCCTGACCTATAAAGTCGTACCACACAAAGCTTCCGCTGCTTTTAGGGTTTTCTTTTTTGAAATATTATTATAATTTCAAGAATAGCATCCCATTTTTTATTCATCTGGGGCATTCTTTGGATATAAGAGCATTTAAATCTGAGAGTGAACAATAAATGACCCCCGTTGTCCCACCTTTAGGGTATGTTTTGTTTATGTCTGGGACCAATTTTGAGGTATGGCCTTTCTAATAAAAAAAAAAAAAAAAAAACGGACTACTCTGTAAAAAGTTATGCGTGATCAGATCATACATAAAAAATACTTGAGAACCTCCTCCGTTTTTTCGTTGGTTAAAATAGTTATACAAATTGCACGAAGATACTTTATACTATGTATTTATTTATTCTATATTCCTCAAAACAAACTACAATTAACGGTCTTAATGCATGAAGGCATTCTTAACTAGTTATCTCGTAGATGAGTCAGAGTTATTAAAAAGCGGTATGGTACTTTAAAAAATACTTTTAGTAACAAAGGTACATAACTCAAAAATCTTTTATTATGGTGCTACTTTATTTAAGGGTTTGTAGTCTCACAATGGTGCTGGTTACATTGTTAGTAACTCTGTTATGCCGTGTAGAACATAAACCGTATTGCGTATTATTATTCCGTTTTGTAAGTATTTTTTAACCGACTTCAAAAAAAAGGAGGAGGTTCTCAATTCGTCTGAATGTTGTTTTTTTTTTTGTATGTATGTTACGCGATTACGCCGTGAATTACGGACCGATTTCAAAATTTATTTTTTAGTTTGAATGGGTATACTCCCGAGGTGGTCCCATTTACACCAAGTCAGATTCTGATGATGGGATCCCTGGGAAATCGAGGGCAACCCTCAATTTTTATAGGCACCCATAATGTTTTGCATATATTTTCTGACTCAATGCTGATTTTTGGGTCTGGTAATCATCATGTCATGTTGCTGACCTGATGATGGAAGCCACAGAACTCCTTAACGGATAGGAGTTAGAAGACAATACTGCAATTTGTCGACAGAACGTATTTCGCAGTGTGTTGAGCAGACGTGGAGCTTATGAGTTACCAGACCGCCAATTTTTATTTACTGGGGGCGTACCCGCACACCCAGTAACGAAAAAAAATTTGAAAGTTCCTTTCTTAATTTGACTTGTTATTTAACGCAAAACCTTATCCTATGGTTTCGACACCAAAATAGCCGCCGTTCTGGTTGGAGTGTAGGTAAAGCCTTTTCTTAAGACTTAAAAATTTTCGTCTAAAAATTGACCCTATATAACACCTTATTTTTATCATACCATTGGATAGGGGACTATAGAGGACCAATATTTGTTAAGGTTACTTTGCTGTAAAGTCATTTTTGGCGAAGTTAGGAGGGAAAAAATCGAGGACTTAACACTTAAAATTGTAAAATAAAAAAGGTTTAATAAAAAACTAAAAACCGACTTCAAAATGAAACTAAAAAGCGAAAAATAATATTGACTAAAACATACCTAATCAGTTCTCTTTGGAGTCGGTGCGAATGAACACATTTTAACTCTCGATGGCTGGCACCGACTCCAAAAAGAACTGATTAGGTATGTTTTAGTCAATATTATTTTTCGCTTTTTAGTTTCATTTTTTCTGATAGCTGTCTTCGAAGGTATTTACACCCTATATATTGTGATTACTGATTGAGAAATCTTAACTCAAATACAAGATTTATTATTTAAAGTAGACTAATAATGTGCTTATTAGGGTGGGCCAAAAAAAACTTTTAATTTTTTTTTTCTTAGATACCGTGAAAATATTGTCAGAAATGACGAAAAAAAAATTCTGGTAGAGTTTAAGCTCTTAATATTAATATTAAGCGGTGGCGAATCGTAATTTTTAATTTCCCATTTAAATAACACAGGAATTTTTTTTTATTTTCTTTTGATTTTTAATGCGTTTGAACGAATAATTATCTAGGTAAAGCGAAAACTTATTCTTGTAGGGAATTTAACGATCTACAAAAAAGGTCTGATATGATTTTTTGCTAAGTCGACTCTTTCAAAAGTTATTCGAGGTGAAAGTTCAACTCTAAATCCTAAAAGATAATTTTTGCAATTTTTTATACTTTATCGCAAAATAATGGCTCAAAAACATAATATATCTCATTTTTTGTAATACTAATGGAATGTTTTGGTAAAACAATAATATTTTCACAAAATATCGTAAGAAAAACGAATTTTATGATACTTAATTTAAAAAAAAAATCCGAATCCTACTTTACCTGAATAATAACATTGTAGAAATGATTATTTCCTAAAAACATAATAAGTAAATCGAGTAGTCAACAATTTTAGCGGTAAAATATGAAATAAGTGATTACATTTATAAATTGTATAACAGAATTGGATTTCTGATCTTTTCAATACTTCCAACTATGCTATGGCTAAATGTCTTTTTAACGATTTTTATTTGAATCCTGCTGGATGACAATTTTTTTTTTTTATAAATTCATCGATTAAAAACAAAAAAGTTATAAAAAATAAGATATATTATGTTTTTGAGCCATTATTTTGCGATAAAGTATAAAAAATTGCAAAAATTATCTTTTAGGATTTAGAGTTGAACTTTCACCTCGAATAACTTTTGAAAGAGTCGACTTAGCAAAAAATCATATCAGACCTTTTTTGTAGATCGTTAAATTCCCTACAAGAATAAGTTTTCGCTTTACCTAGATAATTATTCGTTCAAACGCATTAAAAATCAAAAGAAAATAAAAAAAAAATCCTGTGTTATTTAAATGGGAAATTAAAAATTACGATTCGCCACCGCTTAATATTAATATTAAGAGCTTAGACTCTACCAGAATTTTTTTTTCGTCATTTCTGACAATATTTTCACGGTATCTAAGAAAAAAAAAATTAAAAGTTTTTTTTGGCCCACCCTAGTGCTTATAAATTCCACGTTTTGGAAAAATTTCCTTTACTTAATGGTCATAAAAAAGATTTCCCGGTTAATAGCTATATCCATTTCTTAAGGAAAATGTGTCCAAAAACACGAACATAATGAATCGCGTACTCGAGTCCAAAAAACAATCCAGCAAAAGGAATTGAGATTACAAAAAAGTCTAGGAAATGGGTAAATGAATCGTGACTCAGAGCTATAACTTTCGCTGTGGGAGGTCTGAGTGAAGCCAAAAATACTAACGCCTTAATATCGTGTTCACTGGCCTCCCAATAATGTGGTGATAGTCAAGAAGTATCCGAAGTGTATTCAACTGTTAGAGATAGTTTTTGGAAGTCTTAACAAAACGGCCATCCCAGAGAGACAACAGAAATTGCTTGTTACGCGGTCTCATGCAGAGCTCAGTTTTAAAATAGTTAATACAGACTTATTCTTAACTCAATCAAATATGGTAATAATAACGTTACAAAAACTTTGGAGGCTTGTTAATTATTTTCGCTCCACAGATTTTTAGTCTTTTTTCAGAACAAATGCCTCTCACCACGGAAATATATTTCCATTAACACAACATGGCTTTTGGAACCACAGTTTTTTGCCTTAATAGTGTGGACTACTGACTATTCCTTTGTACTGTGTTTCCGGACTGGCGCCCCATCGACGCATTGAAAGAACTTCATAATTATCCTGACCTACATTTCTTTAGATATAGTATTATGTTGTATGCGCCGCAATAAATACAGGATTTTTCCCGCCTACCATTCAAGTTACAGAATTTCTGGTGTATGTACACTTGTAGAATCTTAATTAACAAGGCCGTCCTAACTCGATGAAATGCTCTAAGCCTAAGGATCTTTATTTGTAAAAAGTAGCAACACCATGGAATAATGTTTTACTAGCTAAATAGGTTAATCGAATGTTAAAGCATAGCAAAGTAAAGTTTTTTATTATTATTATGACTTAAGAAAAGAGGGTTCAGTAAAGTTAATTTCCGAGATGCAAACGATAAATGCTTATGTTCGTAGCATACTAAGGTGGAATATGTTCTGCCATTTCGAAATAAATGTTTAGATAGTTCAATAAATATAACGGTTAAGAAGTTAATACTCCTTACGACTGGGCGGACCGCTAAGTTTGGGACATCCTCCCCTAATTAACAAAGTCGTTGTAGCCCCCATGCAAACCCCTGAAATAGCTTAACGATCGCCATCATTGTCGGCTCTTAATGGGACCTGCAAAATGGCATCAATTGGCTAGCATAACGAAAAATGGAAAAGCATTGGTATTTTTTTTAAATTTTTATCTCATTTATTTACAAAACAATCGCTTGGGCATATAACGATTTCACTCTGCACATTCAATTTATGATTTGCGTGTCGTAAGAAGTTGGCCTCTAGACTAGCGATTTTCATTTCCCAATCTCACAATTTCTTTCTAAGTTGCGAAACCACAAAACTGCAGTACCTATACCTCTAAATGATATCTTAAATTCAAAGGATACAAAATAAAATAAAATCAATAAAGTTTACCGAAATAATCAAACCGATTTACGGGGATTTTATGTATTGAGTGAAAAGTCGTGAACCTCTGAAGTATGGAAGGATTTTACGATTGCTGTCGCAAATAGCGCGTAACTTCGCATTATGACGCTCAACTTGACGAAAATAATATAGGAAATATATTCGCTGCGACAGCGGAAATCGGAATAACAGTCAAGTTATTACTGACTTTTGAAACTGCCTACTAAACTTATCTGGGAATCTATTTTATTGATCTTCAAACTAATAAATCTATCTAATATCTAAAATAACATAAGTAGGTTATGCCTTTATTGGTGGCGTTATTTTTTACAAAACCACAAGTATTGAAAGATAACAATATTTTTCTATGAATATTACCATTATCTAAATGCTTGGAATATTTTTTACAAAATCTTTGTACCTGAATGAAAAAAACATCTGCACTTTAAATAAGACCACATTTAATGTCGCTTACGAGCCCATTAAAAACCAGTGGTGCAATCCGAAAAAGCACAGCATTAAAATAAATGTGAAAATAGGGGTTAAAAGGCAAAGGATTCCACAATAAAAGGGAAACCCCAATGTTTCTCGTGACCCATAATTTTATTGTTAAAGATTAGGGAACCGAAACGAGGCAGGCACATAAAAAAACTTAAGTTATAGAGGCTGTCTCTAGAGAGGTTATATAAATCTTTGCAATTTTAGTGCTGTTCACAGCTTAATAGTGGTTATGCTTTGTGAAGCGATAATACCTACTGTGACTAACAGTGTATGTTTGTTGAAATTTATTTTATGTGTATTATTGGCATTGGTATCTTATAGTGGTCTTGCCGCGAACTGTGGCTCATGAATGTGCATCGTAACTTTGTATTTTTCATACATCACTTGCTGCAGATGGGGCAGATGGTGCCGTGTGGTGCCGGCACGTTAAAAGAATTGCACCACCCCTTCTCTTCCTATGGGTGTCGTAAGAGGCGACTACAGGAGAACCGCCATAAGAAGACGGGCAGCAGCGTCTCCTCTCCACCATTGGCCAAACTGCGATCGCCAACCCGCCTGCCAAGCGTGGCGATTATGGCAAAATCCTCCTTTTGGTGAGGCCTGTGTCCAGCAGTGGACTGATATAGGCTGGTGATGAGATGGGGCAGAAAGGTTCTGGAATGGAGGCCGCGTATCGGCAAGCGCAGCGTAGGACGCCCACCCACAAGGTGGGCAGACGACCTGGTAAAGGTTGCAGGACGACGCTGGATGCAGGCCGCTTCCAATCGGCCGATCTGGAAGTCACTGGGGGAGGCCTATGTTCAGCAGTGGACGTCCTGTGGCTGAGATGATGATGATGATGACTTGCTGCACATAAAGAAAATACTTTTAAAAATGCTTTTTAATAACAAAAAATGGGTTAGTTACCCTGTATAAGGCTTCCTTTCGGAGTGATTGCTTGTCTTAGAGTTTACAAGGTTTTGGGCACCGATACCTGGTTTGGCCTTAGGTATATGACAAGTATTGACATATTATTATGAACTACATAATATATCAAAAGATTTGCTTAAAATTAGCTTCTAATAATTCATGAATTTAATTTGAGCACATAACCAAATTTGAATAAAACCACAGAATAGATCATAATTTCGGTACAAAATGTTACCTCTTTTGCCTCAGGTACCGGAGGCAAAAGAGGTAACATTTTGTACCTAAATTATGATCGCGTTAATTCCCGTTTCATTGAGTTTTAAATTATGCAACGCGAAAGTTTAAAAGTAATTACCACAGAATAGAGTTAATTTGGTCCTAATAAATTTGTTTCCTAAACGATGAGATCTGACGATATAATACATCGGTCGAATCGTGTATGCGCGCCATTTTCCAAAAGTAAACTATAATTTTGAAGAAAAAGTAATAGTTTTTTAAAATAATGAATTCAATTTTCATTAAATGCTAAAACTAAAAGTCTATGCTAAATTCGTTATGCATAATTGCTCGTTGATTAAAGAACTAACAGGAATGCAATATTAAATTGGATTTTTTTCATTGAAGGAATCTTTTTGCATTTACTTTATGTATTATGTACAGAGATCGGATATTGGGATGCATATTTATGCTGTGGTGATGATTTTTTATTCACCTTTTCTTGCGTTGCATCGCATTAAAACATTACTTATCAGGTATGTTTATGTAAAGATTACTTTTAGAAAATTTTACATTGAATAAAGACAAGGTTTAGATAAGTGGGAATCACTCTGTAACAAAACGATTTTGAAATTCGTCATTTTCTGACAGATATGATAACGATGAAAATTTATCCCGTGATTTTACGACAGCATTTGTCAATCTCATACATTTTATTATTTGCAAACCACGTTATCGTTTTTAAATGCTACAGCCTCAGAAGAGGGATGAGCGTAGGGAGTTTTACTTGTTCTGTGGTTACAGCCTCTGGTTTGTTTAGAAAACAACAGAAGGTAACGTGACAGTATTTCAAAGTATTTTTGGGTTGACATCGTTGACATCGTGATATGACTTCCCTTCAGGCGCGGCGTCCAAATGTCTGACCGCTTTTTACAATCAATCAAAATTCATCGAAGCGTGACTGTGGAGTTAGGTGAGTACTAAAGTACTGAAACTTTTCTGAAGGAAAAATTATGGAAATTTATTAAAGCCATCTGAGCTCACGAGTATAGCTCTTATTTTCCCATCTGAATAATGCTAATTATTACAGACATTGCGGTAAAGACATTTTTCCAACTTACTAATGTTATATCAGAAAATGGTGTTAGTGTATGTAAACATTTTCCTTTGAACCTATATTAATAAGTATACGGATATCTTATACTATGATGAAAATATAGAATGTAACAATTATTTGCTACGTACTGCTACCACACAACAATTGACATAGGCCGTCAAAATTTCACAAGAATAAACATATTGTACACCACCATTAAACAGCGTAAATTATTAAATTGTATACATTTAAAAAATAGACAAAAATCGGGATTTAAAAAATGCTTCCATTTAATAAGTTGCTGTAATAACAGAACTTGGTTACGTGCCTTCTTAAAGTACGCAATAAACATTCACCTTTATACATGTCATGTATTCTAAACAATACACATTAGGTATATTACCCAAGATACACACAAATGTAATAGCATATTGCAAATACGTTCAATAGGTCGAACATACCTTATATTAGCATAATACAGCTCCAAATAGATTGTTCGATTTAGGCCTTCCAGTTAATGTATGTTAGTTGGAAATTTAGTGCCCACTTAATGAACTAAAGTGGGACTGAACTAGCCATGTTTTACGAGCAGAGCGAAAAGGGAACGAAATCAGAGTTAACTTGCACCCACAAAACGGGAAATGCCCTGTGCAGCTTTGAAAGCGATAGCCGATGGCACGAATTCAAAGTGAATTTGTGCTGACTTGTCAAAGATTACACTAGTACCGACCGGCATGATAAATAGAAGTGGGCAGTGAAGGTAGCAAAGGTCGTTTATTAAAACAGTGAGTGAAGGCTCAAAATATTAAACTAGCAATCATCTATATAAACAAACTGTTCGTACCTCTCAAATAGGGTGCACAGGAAGCCCGAAGTTCGTCAGGTCAGCTAGTTTAATGTAAATTGGTAATTTGGTACCAACAAGAATAATGTAATAATTAAATTAAAAAAATATGGCCGCACCCTTGGATTGCTTTACCAAGAAGTTTGTTTTATAACGCTTCCAACATTCCGCAGAATTGAGTATTCAATATTAATTTCTACTTAATACGACAACTCGTTCTAAGAAAAAGGGTCTTGTTGACGGCGAAAAGACGTTCGGACAGAAAACAGTGATCTGATAAGGATTCTGTCATTTTCCTTTGAAGTACGGAGCTCTAAAGAATAAACCGCAATCCTAAAGCAGCTAAAAAAACAAATATAATGTTTTGAAGCAATTACAGGCCTACAAGTGCGGCCGCTACAATCCAAGATCCTTTGAAGTCGTTGTTTTACTTCACCAATATCCTAACATAAATCGTAAGTAAAAATGAAAAGCCAAGAACATTTATATTAAGATGTTTGATGTTGATTGGTTTAACGCCAAAAGGGGGTTATTTCCGTGTCGCCGGAGACGTGAGGCCCGGCCCACATTATTATATGGGTCACTAAAGTGTGAGCACTGATATTAAGGTACTTTTGTTCACATAAGCCGCGCAGTCTTCGTGAAGATAGGCACATATAAATGCTGTTCACTTTCCCGCGATATTAGGTTTTCCCTGTGAGGGTTCCTTTAGTTCTTGTATGGAATAAAAAAATATAAAATTAGAAGTACATTGATTTGTGTACGCTTGGCTGGCTTAATTGTTTTTATTTTATTTTTATATTATCTTGTTACTCATTATTAAATCAGGGTTATTTTCCTGTTTCGGGAACTTGTGTTCGCATATTGTTTTTAACAAGATGAATATCTTGTGCCATTTAATTTATTAAAAATAATATAAATATAAATGATGAACTTATTTATATTTATATTATTTTTTTCATTACCAAACTATATTTATATTTTATTATGTTTGTTAAAGAGATTCCTTTTTTATAATGAAACCTATACTATACCGATCGGTGCCATAATTTTCTGTCCCGCAATTTACATGCTATGCGGAACTCCGTTCTTAGTGATCGCGGTAATTTTGTTATCTTCTTGGCAAAAGTATTTGATAGCAACGAATTCCTAATAATACCATTTTACATTAAACAAGTTATCAGTCTACTACAAAATAAAAAGATTTCTTAACGAATTTTGTGTTTTAAAGTAAACACCGAGTTATTAGGTGATATTTGATATTTGGCTGACTGGCTTGGCTGTATATTGTAAATTCGTTCAAGAAGAAAACGCTCGTACAATGATTACTTACGTATATAGAAGTTTAATTATAAGTTTTCTAGTATATGCTACAACATTATGGAGGATAATATCTGGCATTAGCAGTTTTCCTCCATAATAAAAAATGGCAGTGCTTGTACATTATAAGTGCGAGGATTATTTCTTTCATCATCATCGAAATATTTCTTTCTTTGTCTTGACGATTGATGATTTTCTTGACTTTTAATTCATAATTGATTCTTAATAAAGACTTTATGAATACTGTAAAGTTTTACAATCGTCTGGTTTAGTGGTGCACGATCTTCTACGAAATCAGGTGGTTGAGGATTCGAGTCCTGCTTGGGGGAAATATTTGTGTAATAAGCACGAGCGTTTGTACTCTAGCTTTTGATGTTTTTTAATGAAATTGACTTTGTTACCTTATTTAGTCGCCATAATATCAGTTTTGGGCTAAATAAAAATTGGTATGTTTGTTGTAATAATATATTTAAAAGATTAACAATAACTTACCTATAAGTTCATAAAAACAGAAATAACAAAAATACTAGACACGTTCCAAATCGTGAAAAGATTGCAAAAGTAGATCGCAATATTATAGCCAAGTAGACATTTGATAATATGTTCTACTCTTATTGTAGTATGTTAAGAAAAAACTCATAAAGAGCATACCTTTCATATCACAGAATTTCAAGAAAAATATCCAGATCCAGAAACTTGATATCGAAACTCCAAAGTTAGCTCACATCAATATGAGACGGTACTTAAAGAGAAGGATTTAGTCCGTGAATAGAATTCCTCGCATGCACGTTTTAAAACAAAAAGAAAGCGTCGAGGTACGTGTCATGAGATGCCTTGGGAATCTTTTCTGATATTCCCGGTCACAGTCTTAGATTGAAGGCCTTGTCAATTTCCTCAAGGAAATAGCGTTTGGTGTAAAAGCTTAGTATTGCCCTCAGATTTTTGTTTGATGAGCATCTTGGCGTGAATATTTACCGGCTTTTGTAGAGGCTTGCTACCACCCCTTTTTTAACCCTCAACGAAAAAGGGGGGGGGGTGTTTAATTTTAACGCGCATATATTTTTCTGTATTTCTGCCAAAAAACAAAACTACACTCCTCGTATTTGCCAGATTAGGCTTTTTGGCTTGGCTATTCTCTTCCCAAATATGAAGAATTAGCTTAGTAGGCATTGATTTTCATCAAACAAGAAGATAGTAGCTAAATATGAGGTCTATATTTCAGGGTATAACCTTTTTTGGTGGAAAAAGATGATGAAATACCGCTTACAGTTAAATAAATATTGTTGTTCAGCAAAACTTTATTATTATTATTAGAATTACAACCGGGAATCACAATAACATTTATTGATAGGCAATGTAAGCCAAAGAAGCTCTTTATTAAAACACAAGTTTAGTGCGAGTCGGCCTCGGCGGCTGCCGACTTCGGCGTGATTGATATACCTCCACAAAATCACAGCTCTTCAGTGCCATTAGAGCATGTGCCAACAGTCTTTAAGCAAAACCTCGGACGGACAGACAGGCAGACAAGACGAAACTACAAGGGTTCCTTGTTAGGAATACGGACTCTAAAAAGAATGTTTTCTTTACAAACTGGTGTAATCAATCCACTGTCGTACGCTCTGTGCGTACATTATTGAGAGTGTTAAGAACCTTGGGTTGATGATGGACACTACTCTTTGCTGGAGTAAGCAGATTGTGGAGGTCAGCAGAAAAGTTACTGCCAGGTTGTGCGCGCTATATAAATTGTAAAACTTTCTCCAATACACGAAGATCCTGTTAGTCTAAGCTCTCGTCCTTCCCTTTAACGATTATGCCGATGTATGCTGCTCAAATCTCTCTCTAGCTTATCTTGACAAACTTTCACGCTCGCTTCGCTCGCGACTTTTTTTGGGTTGCATAATGTTTTCTCTACCAATAACGGCGCGATGATATTAAAAATATAGATATATAAAATACATTCTGCGTGCATTCTCAATAAAAAATTGAGCTCGCTTCGCTCGCAGCTTATTGCGGTTTCATTGAAATAATACTCCACTACAATAAAATACCTATCATCAAAAGATTTAAAACCTATGGCGTATAGGCGGAATATTTAGGCAATTATTGGCTTAAAAACGTTAAGTATGTAAAAAGAAATTCGACAACCTACAAAATGCGAATTGTACAATGCGGCTAAACATGAGAATATCGGAGAACACATTGTAATGACAATCCGCCGTATCGTCGATCCGTCGTATTGCAAAACGCCTCCATTTTGTAAAACAGCTAGTTGGTTTGTGATATGGTGTATTATACAATCCGACTGCGACATATATATTTTATTTTTATTTTATTTAATAAGGTTTACCAACGCTTGTGTATAATAATACTTATTCTAAGTTTACATTTCTAGGTACTTTTCTGGCTAATTACCACAAACAATTATATTTATATGTATTCTGTGCGTACTTTTTACGTAAGCATATTAGTATGTAGTGTTAAGTTTAACAAGCTGTCTTGAATGTTAGATATTTCAGTTACTTCATGATCCGCTACAAATTTCATTATCTGCATTACCTCAAGGTTGACTGGTAGAGAATGCTGTACAGCATTGTCCGCCAATTGTACTCGCCTGTGCAATATAGTTAAGTGGCAGTGGGCTGGCCATATTTGTCGCGGAACCGATGAAGGGTGGAGTAAACGGGTTCTCGAGTGGAGACCAGGCCTAGGCAAAAGTAGTGTAGGACGCCCCAAGCTCGATGGACCGACGACCTTAGGAAGATGGCTGCTAGTGAATGGATGAAAAAAGCGGGAGCGAAGCGATCGCACGATCTCAGAGCACTCTATGGCGCTCTTTGGAGGCTTACGTCCAGAAGTGGCATGCAATATATGGCTAAGATGATGTGCAATAAAGTTTAAATAAATTATAGGGATGTGAGTCTTCTGTATCTACACTAAATGTTTTGCAACGTTATTTCTAACCACGTTTCTGATGATAATAACGCGTTACAATATACAACAAAATTATATATTCAGCACATGCACCACAACGAGAAAATTTGGAAATTACAAAGACAATTAATCCACACACATTTTACGAGGTCAAAGTGTTTATAGGCAATAAAATTATTAATTATAAGGGACGTGTTGCAAAAGCACTGGAGATAATTGAATTACTTCAAATACCAACGTTACTCAAATTCATTATTTATATAACGCACAAATGGAATTCATGGCATGTTTCGATTAAGAAATAGAAAATTTAACTCTTATTAATTAAGTGGTTAGTCAACACCATTTTTCTATTAAGTGGTTTTAGGTGAGTTGATACTTCTATTAAGTGGTTTTAGGTGAGGTGAGCAGAATACCAGTGGTCGCGACGTGCTCTCTGCTGTCACGACCTTATACTGAGCGGATACCATTTTGGTACTTGACTCTACACACAGTTACGCAACTTATTTTATAAGTTTTTTGATAAGATTTTTATATATGTGTATGCCTTGTACCAAATAAATGATTTTCTATTTTTATTTCTTAAGTTTTATACCAATAACCTCATAATAAGCAAAAACGTTAACAGTTTCTAACGCAAACACATTTTATGAAGCCGTAAGGCTCAAAAGTAATCGTTTAGAAACCATCCTCACTTCGAAGTGAAATTAATAATTTTAAAGTCAAAACCCGAACTAAAATAGCTACATTCATATCTTTTTACAAAAGTCGGAAGGGTACTCTTACTACTAAAGACGGCAATTTTTCACGAGTTACTAAAAACAGAACCAGATATAAACGAGGTCTCGGACACGATCATTTGTCAAGCTAATCCTCACAGCGGAAAGTGAAATTGATTCAGTATCCACGGCTTAGGATCATTTCTGTCCCCCTGCTTTCTTTGCAGACGCAACAGGAATATTTTATATCAACTTGGGACAGTACGATTTCGCGAAGTTTTTTTTTACTGGAGTGACTGGATCTTCGTAAAATAAATGTTTTGGTACGAGTATATTGAGATGAAAATGAACAAGGTTTTTAAAATCTATATGATGATGAATAATACTCTTTCTATTAGTTTTGTGATTTAATGGATTAAAAAACACAAAATGCGTTTTTAAAAGTCGCTTAAAGTGACTATTAGAAGAAAATCGATAGATTAAATATTTTAATAATTTAATGAAATCGGTCCGTACTCGTACTTACTTAGATGCATTTTTTTTTGTTACAGATACCGCAAGATGCTCTACGAAGATCAAATTTATTGACTATACTCAAACTCCACTAACGCAATGCATCCTTCGAGTTGACAATCGCCGACCCAGAAGCATCACAAAGTCAGAAAGAACTATACAAGCTGTTCAGCATCTATGATCTAAATGCCTTATTCACGAGAATCGTGCGCTGCCGTAGGCGCCGACTATGTTCGACTCGACCAAAGGCGCACTGCTTATAGCGCCGTCTCTCTCTAACAGTTCCTGTTGGATCAACGGTAAAGGCTGGCCATCCACTTTCCCGGCACCAGCTGATATATTAAAAGCCTTCTTCATATTTGCACTGTCTATGGCCATTGTCTTTGGGAATTTAGTCCTGATTTGTGTCCTGAATAACAGGAGATACATCAAATATATTGACAATCAGGTAATGGATATGCAACACACAAAGATATAGTTTGTATATGTTAGTGCGACTTCTGTATTATTAAAGGTTAGAGGATCTCGGAATATCCTTAATTTAATCTCAAAAACGTTTTGTCGTTTTAAGTGTCTCTCTATTCAAAAATGAAATATTATTGAAAGATATAACCATAAAGTGAAAGAAATTCACAAGGATTTATTCGTGTTTGCCCAGCAAAACTGCTGGCGGAAACGCATAAGTACATCATTAAAAGTATTTGGAATAGGAACAAGAGTAACATTTTACTTTCTTTACGGTGTTTACTAAAGCTTTCGTACAGATTTGAACCTTATTTTTCGTAGCCCAGATACCTCCTTACCTCGTTGGCCCTCAACGACTTATTCACTGGAATCTTGATAGCTCCAGTGGCGCTCCTGCCCGCTCTCTACAAGTGTTGGCCCTACGGCGAGATATTCTGTCAGATACAGGTAAACTATTGAAAAGAAATTTATTACGGTCTTAGTTGCGGCTTATAACACCGTTACCTTCGCCTTTTGCCTCCCCAAAGGATTCATTGCTTTTATGGAACCACCATGAAAAGCGATCCGACAACGTTCAATGGTATCTCAAAGAGACCATCGTAAAATATGATTCAGAAACGGTTACAAAATTATAACATAATAGTTTACGATATTATCGTATTATTTCCAAGAGGAACAGATAATTTAATTCAGCAAGCGCCGTTTAATATACTTCTAACGTTATTCATGAAGGGTCGCGCTTTATTTACGGTACCTTTAACAGCAACCTTTAACATTTATCAGAAAGAGTAGAGGCAACTTATGAATGTTTGTTGAGAATTACGTACTACGAAGACAAACCGAAATAATTAGCATTTGAAAAAGTTTCATAACCAAAAAAATACAAAAATAACAAAATAAAATTTGAAAAGACAAATCACTGAACACAACCCTAGAGGTAATAAAATAAAAACTTGAGTGTTGAAAATGGGTAAATTAGTTTTTCATCAAAATTTCAAGGGAGTTGTTTAATCTAGTTAGATCTAGGCGGTGCTACGAAGTCGCTTTAAAACTTTATTTAAACAAGAGACGCCGAGAAAATGAGTAAAGTTGCTTCACGGAAAAAAAGTTCTCAATTGGAGAGGCAAAGTTAATCGGATATCAAGGATAAAGACTCATCAAGCCGGCAGTGTCACTCATTCCCATTAAAGTTACTCCCTCGGATTTCGATTTTGAAATTCGTTTTGTATATTAATTATAATATTATATTTATTAAAGCAAACAGGAGCTATAAAGTTATGAATTATGACAAGCTTCTGACAAAATGTGAAATAATGAAAGTTATCCGCATTGTGAGCGATCTTTTGTAGCGAAGAGAACAATATAGGATTTAAAAGAGTAATTGTTGACGATCCGCTGACGCTGCGATCTATGAACAGTAAAATTGCTGAAAACTTTCACAGCTTAAGGTTTAATGCGAATCAGCTAATGGAATATAGTGACCGCGCACAAAGTCGGTGGCTTGTTAAAGTTTCAGCTTTGTGAGTTGCCATCTGCCTGTTGTCGGTCGGCTGCCTCGCTATCCGCTTTTCGGTGGTCCCTCTTTGTTGTATTTTGTGGACCAAGGTCATTCAGATTCTCTTGAACGTTGTCGCAATTTCCTTGTCTTTGTTACGATGTTGTCGTAACTCCAGTTTCTTTTTCTTGTTTGCGACAGCTAGAAGGTAAAGTTTACACTAAAAATATTTTCCGTGGAGAGCGAAGAAACAAAACACGTTAGCTTTCTATAGCATGCAAAGTATTTCAATACTCTTACATTAAGTTGATGGATGCTTTGACAAATTTTTATGTTTCAGGCACTTCTGCGTGGGGCAGTAAGTCAACAAAGCGCAGTGATACTTGTTTGTATGGCAATAGATAGATATCTATATCTATTGCATCCTAGTACTTATCACAAACATTCCAGTAAAAAGGTTTGTCTCAATTTCCTTCCATTCTGCTCGTCAAATTAAATCCAAATGGCCTTAATTTAAATGTCTAAACAAATACATCCCAAACCTTATTTAACATTCACACTAAGGACAACTTTTAGAAGGTTGAGTAAGTGTATACACATTAATTATATTGAATAATAAAGTTTTATCCACACGCCAAAGACTTTAGAATTCAGTAAATCCGAGGTTGCGTTCAAAGAAGGATTTGCGTACTTGATAACACCTTTCTCTAAGAAAATCTCTTTGAGCCGCTTAAGAACTCTGGTACGGGGTTCAAATCTGACTTAGACATTAAAGCTGCTAGGTTCCTTTGTGCTACTGAATTAAGCATGCATTAGCTTTGTTCTCTAAACAGTGATTAAATAAAAAATAGTAGTTTATTTTCAAATGATATCTTTGTTAAGCTTGTATTTTTACATCATAAATGTAAATTCATTAAAACTCTCTTCTAAGGGCCTGTTTCACAATATACGGATAAGATCTTACTTAGACTTATGTTCTGAATAAGCTTTTTTTTTACTTATGTAAAGGATAAACACTATTTTCGCGTTGCATAGCTATAAAGCACTTTATCCGTACATTGTGAAACAGGCCCTATATTCTTTTGGAATCTAAACAAAATGTGTAATTCAAAAATAAATTAGTGAGTAAGTAGGTTAAAAAAATATGATTCAGAAATAAATGGTAAAATGAGTTCGTGTTTCTATGTGTTGTTATTATCAAAAGAAGAAAAGAAGTTGTAAAAGCATCTTGTTTAGGTACTTTAAGGATAAATATACAATTATTTCAACCACTTTTTTTCTGTGACTAAAGGTTTTGACCTATATTAAATATTCCTTTTGTTTTTTATTCATGTACTGGCCTAACCATGAACGCTTAATATTACCTAAGCAGTGTTTTACTTACCTAATTAATCTTTTTTCTAGGGTTGTGTACTTGTAATAAGCATAACTTGGATCCTGTCAGTGTCATTGTTTGCCATAATGGTCCTACCTCGGTCCGGGTACTACTTCAACTCGACCGGTTTGATGGCGTGTGATGTCTTCCACAGCAGAGTTGCTTTCAGGTGATCACTAAGCATTTCATCATCATTATCATCAACAGCCTTTTTAAATAAAGTATGCTGAACATACGCCTCCCCATCAAAGCTCCTACAGCGAGCGGCTTTACGCCCTTTGAATCCAGCGGCTACCCGCCACTCTGATAATAGTTTACATTACTTAATACTATTAAGTTAATAAATTCAAACGTTATCCTGTTTTAGACAGTACCTACTTGCCTAACCATCCATAATACCTTTATAATCGATACTTTGTAACTGCTTAGAGTTGTAGTTTGTAGTTATCAGCCAGTTGGACAAGTAATTACTAACAGTCTTTTATGGGTAAAGTTAAACAAACCACAGCATAACAACTTAAAGTCAGTACAACGAACGTAAAATATAAGTAAGTACTACCTAATGCTTTTCGCGGCTCTAAAGTCCCTGCGTTACATCTCAACTTCGGACCAAGTGAAAAAGTTAAAAAGAATTTTTATACAAACGCTTTTGAAATAAAATTTACTTCATTCACACGTTTTTTTTTTCTTAAAATAAAATGGAAAAACATTTGGCTCATATGACAACCTAAATTAGATCTGACGAACTTTGAATAAGTCAAATAAAGTTTTAAATAAACAAAACAAATAAGTAAGTCAGTAGGTAGGTAGGTAATGGGTATGTACTATTCTAAAGTGAATGATACAATTTTAAATTTATAAATAATAAAACAGGTTTCTCATTTATTCTTTTCAAAGAGATCAAAAAGTATTAAAAAAAATAACCAAATCTTACCGTAGACTACCATGTGTCAAATTGGCTTATGAGTAAATTATTTTATAGCACATAAGAATTGATTATTATTTTTTAAATGAATTGCCATTAAAATAAATAACGCAATTTAAATTAATTTATTTGTATAACTATTTTGTGAATATTATTATGTGATAATTAATTTTAAAATTTTGCAGGCTTTATACGACAAAGCTAAAGTTACTGAACTATACATAACATTATACCTATTATAAGACCCTCTGTAACCACTTAAAGCAAATACAAATTCTGATTCTGATTTTCAAAAACGCATTTAGTAACTTTAAATGCAATTATTAAGAAGTTGTGCATTATTTAAAATGTTATTTGATTTAAATATACCTGTAAAAATCTTCATTTCTTAAACATAACTAACTCGAATGCAACCTTTTTTTAGGATTCTCTCGTGCTGCGCCTACTACTTCCCAACTACCATGGCTCTTATGTATTGCTACGGATCAGGGTTCCATGTCAGCAAGAATAGAAGCAAATGTGACCCAGAACCCAGGAGGCCCAATGGAGTACCAGTAGCGTGCGCAAAAACATCGCATGGCGAACATGATATTGTGGTAAGAGAACCTTCTTGTAATTTAACAGCATACTGAATCTGATTTATCTTGATTAACAAGTTAGAACAAACGAACTTACATCAACAGGAACTATCCTAAATTGGCCATTTTTTTTAAAGATTTAAGTCGCCGTCCTTCCGTAATATATTCAAGAACTTAGACGGGTATGGATCAGCATTGATATAACCACAAAATAGACGCCGGTGCTATACGTAATTTGTGATATAACCTTTGTTAAAGAGAACAGGCCTATTATTATACGATCGTGTGATGCCTTTTTTCCGGCTGAGAATAAATGTTTTCGTTTGTTCAGGAGTTTCCAGAGTCGATACTTGGCGAAACTATATAAGGTCAATAATGATAATGGTTCATTATCCGACTTTTAACTTGCAATATGAAACATTCTCTGCCTCCAAAACAACTTATATTTAAGATTTAACCAGAAGACTTAACGTCTATTAGTTGGCTTCCTAGATAACCTAAAACGCTTAGGTTTTCAAGTGTAAAATTCGTAGTATCTATGACCTTAATATAGTACTTTAGTATAGGGGCTTTTCTGCATGAATACATTCTATCAGAAAAAGCCCCATAGAAAGTGGACCTGGCGGAGTCCCGATGGGAAGACGAAGAATGATATAGATTTCAGTATACGAAGAAGTGGCAAATATTTAAAAATGTCTCTGTGATCAACAGGTTTAGTACCGGTAGCGATCACCGCTTGGTAAGAGGCACTCTAAATATCAGTTTCAAGCTAGAAAGAAGCCGCATGGTGAGATCTATTCTCCGTTCGGCACTGCTTCAAGCAGAACATGGTTCTGAAGCGTTCAAACTAGAATTAAAAAATCGATTCGAAGCGCTGGAAACCGCAGATAATGTTGGCAAGGACCTTGAATACGTGGTAGGTGTTATACGAGAGGTGGGAACTAGGCATTTTAAAAACAAGCGAACAAACAAGAGGTCCAAACTCTCGGGTGAGACTCTAAAGCTAATGCGACTGCGACGAGAAGCGCCAGAGGGAGTTAGATGCTATCCATAAAAAGATCCGAAAGTTGGTGAGACGCGATCTCCGAAGCTCGAATACTCGCCTCATACAGGAGGCGATTGAGCAAAACCGGGGTTCAAAAGTCTTTACCCAAAAAATAGGAATATCGCATCTGACAAAGCTGAAGACTTTGGATAGCAGGACCGTTACATCAGTCCCGGAAATTCTCGCCGAGATCGAGGACTTCTATGGGCGCTTATATGCCTCGCATGCCCTGAAACA
Organism: Anania fuscalis; assembly: GCA_950371115.1. Classification (NCBI taxonomy): domain Eukaryota; kingdom Metazoa; phylum Arthropoda; class Insecta; order Lepidoptera; family Crambidae; genus Anania; species Anania fuscalis. The sequence goes on along the minus strand of OX493336.1, from coordinate 12,482,984 downwards.
TCCACCTGAAACTAATGACCTTAGAGCTACGCTTTCACGCCACTACACCGATGATCTCCCAGAAATAGACCTAGATGAAATTGAGGCGGCTCTCAAACAGCTTCATAATGGGAAGGCGCTCGGTGAAGATGGAGTCACTTCAGAGCTTCTCAAGGCAGGGGGACTACCCGTTCTTGGGGAACTGAAAACACTATTCAACTCCGTCATAGCCAGTGGGACTACCCCGAAGGTGTGGAGCGAGGGCGTGGTGGCTCTGTTTTTCAAAAAAGGAGATAACACTCTTCTAAAGAACTACAGACCGATCACGCTCTTGAGCCACGTCTATAAGTTGTTTTCAAGAGTCGTCACAAATCGTCTAGCCGCAAGATTTGACTCCTTCCTGCCTCCGGAGCAGGCTGTTCCGTAAAGTCTATAGTACCATAGACCATATCCACACAGTAAGGCAGATTTTACAGAAGTCAGAGGAGTATAATCAGCTTCTGTGCCTAGCCTTTGTGGACTACGAGAAAGCCTTCGACTACGTCGAGACCTGGGCTGTTCTGGATTCTTTACAGCGATGCCAGGTTGATTGGCGATATGTAGAGATGCTGAGTAGCCTGTACAAAATTGCATCGATGACTGTTAAAGTCCAAAACCACAAAACAAGACCTATCCAGCTGCTCAGGGGCGTGAGACAAGGAGATGTCATATCCCCGAAGTTGTTCACGAACGCACTGGAAGACGTCTTTAAGACACTGGATTGGAAAGTAACGGGCATCAATATCAACGGCGAACACCTCACGCACCTCCGTTTTGCCGATGATATTGTCATTATGGCGGAATCGCTGGAGGATTCGCAGATAATGCTGCATAATCTCAACGCATTTTCACGACGCGTGGGCCTAGGGATGAACTTGGACAAGACCAAAGTTATGTTCAATGACCATGCCATCCCCGGACCGGTCTCCGTCGAAAGCGTGGCGCTCGATGTTGTCAATGAGTATGTCTACCTCGGGCAAGTGATGCAGATGGGTAGAGACAACTTAGAGCGGGAAATCGCTAGGAGAATGCAGCTTGGTTGGGCAGCATTTGGGAAGCTGTGTCACATCTTCTCGTCGCCACTGCCACAATGCCTGAAGAGCAAGGTATTCGATCAGTGCGTCCTACCGGTGATGACCTACGGAGCCGAAACGTGGAATATGACAGTAAAGCTGGCACACTGACTTCACGTTACTCAGCGAACTATGGAAAGGTCGATGCTTGGGATTTCGTTAAGGGATAAAATCCGATACGAAATCATCAGGCAAAAGACCAAAGTAACGGACATAGTCCAAAAATGTAGCAAGCTTAAGTGGCAGTGGGCTGGCCACATCTGTCGCAGAACCGATGAAAGGTGGAGCAAACGGGTTCTCGAGTGGAGACCACGCCTTGGCAAACGTAGTTTAGGACGCCCCCCAGCCCGATGGACCGACGACCTTAGGAAGATGGCTGGCAATTGCTGAATGAAAAAAGCGGGAGATCGTGCACTCTGACGTTCTTTGGGGGAGGCTTACGTCCAGCAGTGGACTGCAATAGGCTGAATAGATAGATGGATAGAATATAGTACTACAAAAATTGATTGCAAAAATAGGTATTTTGTCTGACTATAAATAAACAAGATCCCACTCAAACGTATCCCTTGTTTACAATTTCACGTAAACAATTCCCATTTTTACTGTTACAAGTAAATCCCTCGCAATTCATTATACGGCAGCAAAACTTTTGTAATAAGAATCGTAAAACAAATTCTTCTTTTATAAGCCGAATTGCATTAATAAACAAAATAAATTCTTACCCTGTGCCTTGAGCCATGTTTCTTCATCCCCTTATCTTTGTACAGAAAACTTCATTACTATATTATCGAGAATAATGTCAAGTTGTTGATGAAAAAGCATTAAGAAAATAACATGAATGATTTAATTCAGATTTAAAGTATACAAAAATAACATCATTAAGATGTAATTTAAACCTACCTGATAACAATTTGATGTCCTAACAAAACAATTGCAGCAATTGAAAATTTATTAACTGTTACAAAACACAATGTTTGATAGTCATTCTCTTTTATGTTAGCAGCAAATACAAGCCCCAGTTCGACCTCACAGCGTCAGCACATCTAGGACCATGGCGGCCATGTCACTTGGTTTCATTGTTATGGTCACTCCAGCTACTATACAAGAGGTTGTAGCTGCTTGCACTGGGTGTAAGGTAATTTATTTGTAAGCAGTTTTAAAGGTATACTAGAAAGCACAATATGAACGCTATACATATTTGAATTTGATTATATGTTCTTTCATTATTCATTTCATTATCAAATCTATATTATTTACGTCAAAGAACTTTTGCGGTCTGACGACATTAAAGATTAAAAAGGTCTCTCTGCTGGCGTGAAATCTAAAACCCAACCGGCGGCCGCCTACGATTTCACATACCATTCTCTTACTTTAGTTAAAAGATGATTTAACCTTTTATAATGTTAGGTTATGTTTTGTTAAGTACCTACCTAATTTCTATTGTTTTTTTTGTATTTCCTTATTAAGCAATATAAAAGTTGAAATCATATAATTTTGAATTTCACACTATCGATTAAAACTGTACCCTCATATTTGAACTATAATATAATGTGTTTACTTACAGGTGCCACCTTCTTTGGATTTTATCGTGACGTGGCTAGCGCTAAGCAACAGTTTCTGGAATCCTTTCCTCTATTGGCTTCTCAACAGTCACTTCAGAAGAATCAGCAATGAATTGATACAATATTACGTACGTACAATACATTTACCTTAAAAGTTGTAGACATTGCAAAATGTCCAAAATTGATACCAATTTTGAGAAACTTTTGAGAGATCAGTACGATCTCTCCCCAGCAGTGGAATGAAAGGTAAACCAAACAGCTACATATTAAACTATATTCAGCAACTAAAACATTTAAACACACACAACGTAATCAATATTGAACTATAATACATTACATATTACGAATTTATCGCTGATTGTAACACAAATATTTTGCAGTGTAGCATGTTTAACTTTCGAGTGTAAAACATAAGTTGTTGTTGATAATTTGTACTAAAAGCGGGTAAGTCAGTCCGTATTAAATCTTACACCAAATCCTGAGTAAGCGGTATAAAACGGATAGTGGAGTAAACCGCACAGCAACGGTAGTCCCAAACCACAACACTAAGTCACTGACCGAGCCACCGCGGAAATCACACTGAAACCCCGCTTCCTAATCGCGTAAAATCCGTAGTGCTATCTTAGCATTTCTCGGGAATAACAACGTTTTCTCTAAAAGTATTACTTACTGAACTGTTTGTAAATAAGTATGTTTACTTTGTCACAGGTATGTTGCCGCCGAACAAAATCCTTTCCCAGCTACGAAAAACCGACGGGTTGCTGTGGATCTCCCGTCACATCAGATGGTTTGCATTCAAAAGGAGAGTTTGAAGGACTGGGAGAGAAATACTGGGGTGAAATACTTGAGCGCACAGTCTCCTCTACATCTCTACATGCCATTCAAAAAGCATGCCATAGAGATCCTCTTCGTTGTACTGGTTCCTTTAAAGGATGCCCAAGCAGTTCGTGTAAACATGACCCAAGATTTTTTGAAGGGTATGGCCCCACAGACTATAGACAACTTGACAGGTCCGCTTTCCAGATAGAATCGTGCTCAAGACAGTGCCGGTTCAAAAACTCTGACTTTTGCCTCTTCAGGCCTACTCCAGGCCTCGAATGTGGCCGCTCTCGTTCAAACTTAAGCCTAGATGAGGGCAATTTCAACAAGGCTTGTAACGGTAGACACCCAGAGTTGTGAGAATTCCGAAACTGCCCGGTCTTCGGGCACAGAAGTAATAGCATAGGCATTTATCCAGGAGTAGAACATTTTAATACAAACATCAAGTGGAAATTTGATGACTCTCCTGGCGTAGATGATGAGATGCAGACGTTGGAGAACAACCTGGATAGGATACGAAGTCTCAGTCATGAGAGAAACTTTAATGCATACGGCTTAAAAGATAATGACAATTTGTTAGAAGTTGAAGTGAATGAAGTAGTCGAAGACGATGCTTATGACAGTAAAGATTTTAATGGGAGTGCTCGTGAAAGTTGTGAAGAAAAAAGTGAATATAGTGCTACACATAAGTTTTCTCGTAACTCGTCTCTGTCAAATCGAGAACTCGATGTGATCAAAGAAAGTTCGAGAAGTTCGAGTGATACAGAAGTAACATTGACGCGATGACTTCCGAGGGTGACTTTTGATAAAGCAGTGAATGTCGTTCATTTGGAATTATCCCCGGAACACAGACACCATTGTAGGCAAAAGTGTACTTTGACAGTAAAGAGAAATCCTTAGTTTATTGATGGATAGAGCCATAGATTTAAGTATATGTGGACCAGTAGATTCAGGTCAAATTTTTGTATTACTAACTATTTCATATTTTAGTTTCAATTAAGCAATATAGAAACTTTGGTAAGACATAAAAGTGTGCCAAATTAATATTTAAATAAGCTCCTATGGTGAATAAGTAAAGATTGTATGAAATTTTAAGTCTCTAACATTTCATCTATGAACCAAATATCATTAATTTTTGTTACAAAATTTAATTTAATTAACTTAATTCAATAGTCATTTTGTATTTTTTGTAATAGTTGGATCGGCATAATAAATAATGATTTTATTAGTCTAGTTTTCCCGAGTGTCAAGTTATTTGCAATAAAACTTGATTTCGTTACTAATATTAAGTTAAAATAACTAAGTTTAGTAACAACGTTACTAGTTACTACTTAAAGTCGACTCTATGACATTGTTTGCCTTTATTATTTAATTAAAAATCTTTATTTTGTTTTGCTCTGTAAGTGTATAAATAAAATAAGACTGTTTCAAGATTTCTTAAGGATATTCAGAATCGCACAATACAATACTTTTTCTTCTATATAAAATAACAATTGTTGATGTCTACATAAATGTTAATGCAGCAAAGAGGAGAGAAATAAATTGTTTTTATATTCTGTAGTTTTATTTTTAAAATCTGGATAATATATTATCCTTAGTACTAATATATTAAAAATTTGAAACAATTCTGATGCTTTGGTTCTTATTTAAAAATTTAAAAGCTCTAAGTAAATGAATAAGAGTCAGTTTAAAATGTTTGTTATTGTTATTATGGCTTATAAAATCAAAACCACACAAGCACACTAATATGCACGACATTACTACAAAACGCTGAAAAAACAAGTTAATTTAAAAATCGAAATTGGTAGCGCAGTAATCTTCTTTTGAAAAGTGAATCCGCAGAGCTGATACCGTATAAAACTTTATATCAACACCGAAACTGCATCATAAAAGTGCAGTGTTACATGAGCGCAATATATCTACGAGATATTCAGTTTATAGTATTTTTATAGACAGGCCAGAGGTTTTACTGCTTAGAAACCCTATCTTAGGCTGTAATAATTATAAAAATAAACTTAGCTATATTGGTTGGATGCCATCAGAGCCTTTACAGCTGTAGCTCCACTGATATCCCAGTTTAAGCTACCAGTCACGAATGAGACTGACGGCAGAGAATCAGGTCCGTTGCATTAGCAACGGACCTGATTCTCTGCCGTCAGTCTCTTAGATGTATTTACCTAAATCTCGTATGCTCTTCTCTCCTCAATGAATGAAAAGAGTACAATTTTAGAACTGAAATTTTCAAATTACTGACTTTTCTTTATTAACTTTAATTATTATTGTCATTTTATGCCGTGTGTATCCTTTTTCGAATTGTAGATGGATTATATGCTTTAATTTTTAGTTTGTCCCTTTTATATATAAAAAAGTGATAAAGACTTTAACTCATAATAAAGCTTATCATATTACATAGGAGGACAGGAGGATGAATCGTACATAAAATGATTGTAAATAAAGCTAACATAAAATTTAAAACTACACAGAAAATTAAAAAAAAACATATATAAAGTTGATATCCGAAATAAGTATGTGTTGTGTAAAATTCATTTATAATTATATCGACAGGTACAAGTAGGTACTATGTTTACTATGTCAGTTGTTTTTTTTTAATTATAAGTTGAAACGAAAATTAATTTTAGGGAGTTTATCATCATGATCAAACGTAAAAGACCAGATAAACATATTAATCGCATCGAAATCGAGTTAAATTATGTTCACAATCTCTAATAGATCTCTCTAAAAAATCTGATTTCTATTTCGGCCTGTGGTTAATGCGATTTTTATTTTTAAGGGATCAGTAATGCGCTAAAATATAATTGGTCTAATTATTTCGTAATTGGTCAAAAAAGTCAAACTTTTTTAACTCCATGTACCTATCTAAAATTAGGGCAAGGACAGCTTATGGGTACATGGGTGTAGTGGGTCGACTTTTAATACAATTTGTATTGACAAAAAAGCCGGGAAGTGTTAAAATGGCATTGTAAGCTTATGTAAACCTTTGCACTTAAAGAGTTCGTATAGTTCCCTTTTGGTAGCGAATTTGAAAGGTACAAATAAAAAGGCTTCGACACAAAAGGAAGGGAATACGAATGTATAGTTCTACATTATTGAGAGTGAAAATATAATGTAAGGGAGAAAATAAAGTCATTGTACCTACAAATCACATTTACAGGTTATATCCTCAAAGGAAGTAAAAAAAAACGTATTTCGAGAAAATCTGTACTAAAGGTAATGTAGACCACTTTTCGCTGTCTTTAAGAAGTAGCACATTATTTTTGTTACTTATCTAATTCAAAGAAAACTTAATTAAATTATCTAAGACATAAACCTCTAAAAACACTTCAGGGCCCTAACCATGAGCTCTTAAAACAATCTCAAAGTTGTCAAATCTGTCAATTTTGGTACGTCATTTCATACAAAATTAGACAGAAATGATAATGTTTGACAGATTTGGGATTGTTTTAACAGTTTATGGTTAGGGCCCAGTTCACAGGATACAAAGTTTTTGCGCGTTTTTCTCATCTCATCATTAAAATAAGCTCCGTTCACAATACTACAGTCGCTATGAATCCGATTTTTACAAAACAGAAAGCTCATTTAGGCCATTCATGATAAAATCAGGTAAACATAATTATCTCTAACACAATAACCCCGATTGCAACCCAAAATCCGCGTCTTATAAAAATTGATGAACAACACCCTCCTTCAGCGATATAAATGAATGCTATTATTTGAAAAAATCACCGAAGTAATTGCGCGTTTTTGTGTGTCCAAAGACATAATAATTTGTCACAATTTGCCGCGATTTTACACGAGGCCGTGTATACGGGATATTGTTATAAATTGTGTTGAAACACGTAGACGTTTTTCTTGGAGAATTGTTGGCGGGCTTATTGTCAGTTATAATGTTAGTACGTTGCGCCTATATAGTGATCCGGGGTAGGATAACATAGACCAAGTTAATGCGGTGTACGTGCCTCGTTTATTTATTAGTCATTCGTGCTGCCTGTAGAGGTCATTTACATAAAATAATTGTTGCTTGCTTAGAATAGGAGATAATTGCAAAACTCACAACATAATCAAAGGTAAGAACGGAATAATGGAGCGATGTACCCAGATTTATGTACCAATAGATACGAGTACCTTCTATTTGATCGTATAACAAGGAATGAGATAGTTCACATGGCATGATGGCCGTAGTGGCCCGATGATTTAGACTGCAAGGGGTTCTAGGCTCTTTACCCGTTCAAACATACCTACTCTTTTCTAGTTTTGTCGGTCTCTCAAGGATTTATTTTCATATATTAGGTTAACTACACTTGTGAGTAATGAATTCGGTTCACCTCATTAATATTAATTTTATCCGACCAAAAAAGCAAGCTTGATTATAAAAATTTTAGACTAGAACATATAGAACAGTCCATTATTTTCGTCCTGATCGTGCCTGATTCTTTATTTTAAGTAAATTTCCACTTTCCTACACTATTAACCACAGACCAGACTCGTATAAAAGTAGACGGGGCAGCTGCTTCAAACTTCAAAACCAAGCAACTAATCAAAATTTTACCTAAATGACGTCACGTGAAAGTAAATATTATCTATTTTCATTCTGTCGATCAATAGGTATACTGTTGTCTTTTATTTACGCGAACACGATACATTTAAATGAAACTACTTTTACGGATTATTATTTTAGAAGACACCCGAATTTCAACAGAGAAGATGGTTGGAAAATACCACCAGCATGGGATCCTGTTTTAACGAAATCCCATGCTAGGCCCCGCACTGCAAGAACTCTAGATACAGTTAGCTCTTTTTGCGTAGATAGGAACACAAATTAATATTAACTGAGTGACGGTAGTTTATATTTTTTCAAAATTTTGTAAAGACGAATAACACCTTAGTCTACCTGTGACCACGAACGCTGTAAAGTGTTCGAAACGTCAGGTTAAATAAAATGTTAATAAATCGCGAAATAATCCGTAAAAGTAGTTTCATTCGATCAATAGGTAGTTATGGTAGTCGGCGCGCGACTTATAATGTTTAATAATAAATTATTATCACCTTGTTCTATTATTCGAACCACATTTGATTTCATTACCTACTATTTCGTGTTATTGAGATGACGAATTGTAAACAAATATTAGATCATTCTTTTTGACTGCACTCAACTCGGGCCTATAATGTTTAATGACAATTTTTTATTTAATTTGCAATGTCTGTATTAAAGGTTTTCTGTTCAGTAATCAATTTTCAAACAACAACTTGCTGGTTTAGTTATATCTAAGTATTGCACTTTATTGTTTTTTTTACCGCTGGTGACCGGCAAAGCGACCATCTTTAATTGGACTCAAATCCGATAAACTATCGGAGATGAAACATGCAAGGTAGATCAACTTGTGAAATCTTCAATAGAAGATAACCTAAAGGTCAGGACTTGGCCTTGGCTCTTAATCTTAAAACTAATCAATATCGTATTGATTACAAAAATAATTAAATCCCACGTGAAACATAATTTAAGGAACTTCAGGTTTTAAAAGCAGAGCCTCTATTACAACGTTCTAGTAGATAAATCTGTTTATTTATTAAGTTCCGGTAAGTCTCCGGGGAAACTTTTCCTCCAGTAGCTACGTCTTTTATACGCTTTTTTTACTTTTTCCACCGAAACCTAGTCTTGAGAGCCTTGCTAAAAGACGGGCAATATTTCTCTAGAGTTCGCCATAATTTATTGGAACCATAAATCGATAATGAGAAAACGTGCTTATTAGTTTACGGAAAGCTCCTGCCTTTTAACTTTGTGCAATTTTTGCTGAAAGTATTTTGCTGGCTTCGTCCCAAAAGGTTTATTTACCACAACAGTACCTATTATTTGGATGATAAAATAATATTAGTAAACTGAGGTCTGTATTTCATGTCATTCCATTTAAAATACACGGGACGTCGTTATTAGTTAGGTACTAATAAAAACAGGTTGAGGGTTTTAAATCGGGTTAATAGCTAATTATAGGTTTTAAATTGGTCAGTTAAAACTTACTATAATTCACATACAAGTATATATATATTTGCTGTAGGTATTGGGGTATGTTTCCGATTCTATCGTCAATCGTCAGTCATCAACTTTCTTAACAGCAAATCCTATGTGAAATGTCCAACATTATCCGTCCCACAGTCTATAAATTTTTGGATTATCCGCTACTTCTCAACCCACCAACAACGCTTCTCCTTCTACGTGTCTCATACTTCCTTATGTACACACATGACATGATTTTTTCACAATAGCATGATAATAATGTTTTTAATATTATTATTTGTGATATGAACCAAATAAATACTTTGTCATGCTTTCTTAATGTGACAACGAATAAATTAAGATAAGAACATTCATTTCACCAGAAGTATTACTTCACAAACACGCTTTGTAATTTAGGTAGGTATTCTAAAATGACGTCTGTCCTCGATTTGCCTACACCGTGTTGTGAGATATTTTGGCCATATCGCACGAAGAGAGGCCAACAATCTAGAAAAGCTGGTAGTAACAGGAAAAATTGAAGGAAAAAGACCCAGAGGCCGCAGCCCGAAGATATGGTCGGTCCAGATCTCCGAACAGCTGGAGCTACCAGTCAGCGCCGCCCTTCACCGGGCGACGGACCGTATCAGTTGGCGGCAGACCATGAAGCGTCTCAGGAGTCACGCTCTCAGTAATCGGGGAACGATTGAGAAGAGAGAGATTCTAAAATGAAACTGAAATGAAATCCGTCCAAAATTAATTAGAGATTAATAAAATATCAACGTAGAATATTAATTTTAATTCACTCAACGGCTATTATGACAAATGTGAACCTACCAATTATAATAAATACATTTATTCATATTTTCACAGAGAGACAAGGGAAATTCTAACAAATATGCTATTAATTTTACTTAACATTAATACTCAAGAGTGCAATAAATCGCTACTTAGTCTCCGAGATCATTAACGAATTCACAAATTAACTTCATTAATTAAATGGTATAAGCTTTAAGTCTAATAGAGATAGAGAGTTTACAATAAATATTTATCTTGATTTATTAACCCTAGAGTAGTCGCGCCTTTCCGTGAAACGCGAGTGATCGCGTGGCGAGCATTTTGCCGCCTATACTTAATGCGATTTTTTGTAGAAAATAGGAGTTACATATTTTTTTATTTATGTTTTAAGGATAGAATAAAACACAAATTATCGGAATAATAAACATTTATTAAAGTATAATGCTTAAATTTTGGAAAATAGGACTTTGTAAATCTTAGGTAAAATTTCTTGGTATTTTGCAACCTCTTCACAATTATTAACATAGAAAAATAAAAAAAATAACTTAATAGCTAAATTACACGTTTTCATCATCTATGACATGCATTTCAGCAAAACAATCCTGACACATGTCCTGGCAATGTTCGTTGCACAGTAACTTTGCACATCTATTGCACCCTTTCTTCGTCCTTCTATTTTTCTTGGACGGACATACTGCGCACATACCTTCCCTACCTAAGGGTATATATTGATGATCTGATGGCAAAAATAGAGCGATTTGGTGCCTCAGTTGTTTGTGCAATGTGTTTACTTTTGATTTTGATCTTAGGATGATATGTGGTCTAGTCATCGCCAGGGAAATTTCTTTCAAAAATTTTCGTCATAATAATAACTGGTCTGTATTTTCTTTGTATATTATTTGACTATTTATGCCAGCAATGTTCACACCGCGTCACGACCGCGTAACGTACAGGCGTTACGCGAAAGGTTGATGACACATCCTTGTCAGATTTTTTCGTTGATTGCTCAGTGTCAGTATTATTATCGCTATGTTCAGTTTCCCGGTCACTTTCAGAATCTATATGTGCATCATCTTCCTCGTCATCTCTCCCCTGTTCCAACCATGCAAGTATTTGTTTGTCTTGTTTATTCATTTCAGGCGATGATTATCTAAAACGATATAAAATGAACTGGGCAAAACGAAACAGAAACACAAGCCCTTAATGAATCAAAACAAACCAAAAATCAATTTTAATACGATTTATACTTCAAAATAATACTTTATGCAATGAAAACTATAATAAGATTTCAACAATAGTAAAAAACCAGATCGACAAATTTTACTTACGTGGATAGTCGCGCAGTGAGCAATTTGCCGTCAAACGCGACGCACCTGCAACAATCTTTGTTTTCTGCGGATACCCGCGCACTGAATTAACTCTAATTTCTAAAACAAGGAGGTGAGGGACGGGGTTGCAGCTACTAGGCCGCTTGACCTTCACAAATGCAACATGTACAAAATAATACGAATATTGTGCCGCGAGCGGCAAAATGCTCATAGCGCGAGCGCTCTAGGGTTAATAGAACATAAATACTTTTCACCAAAAAAGCTGTGCTATTGTGATGTAGTAACAAAAAATATTACCATAAAACTAAAAAAAACAATTTAATATTAAAAAGATAATTACGAATCGTTTTGCTAACTGATACACCTAATATACCGAGTTTATACATATTTAAGTAATGATTAATTCGCAAAAATAATGTTACACTTCGATCAACGATGCCTCTTTTATCTCGATTCCCTGTCAAAGAACCCTCTAGCTAGCCGATGATATATTAATATTTTTCTTTATTACTCACACTTGGGACACAAAGTAAATAGGGGCGTAGAAGGTTTGTTAGTTAATTATTATGTTTACATCGGGTTTACAAGGGTCACGTTAAACGTTGTTTTAATTTTTCCCGCCTCTTCCTCTTCCTTATAATTTATAAGATAAATTCAACGATATTAAAACCCTAGAAAAATTGTTATAATAAAGACTCTACCTCCCTTTCTTTCTACCGAACGAAGAGAAGGGAGTCGAAAGATGTATTGAGGAGTGTGGCCCATAATTTCCTAAAATATTTTTTTCTTGGTCGCAATTATATCTGTTTCCATATTTTGCCTGTGGCATTTTTCCCAGTCCCCTATTCTTAATTGTTTTTTTTTCTCTTCCTTTTCTTTCCATTCAAACTTATTTAAGTTCGATTATATAATCGGCCCACTTCATTCCAAAGTAAAGTTGCTAAGCTCGAAAGTTCTACAATTAATAATAGTCTGTTTTGCAGCGAGCGACAAAACTGTCTCTACCTTACATTGTGCATTGATAAGCATTAAAGGTGTGATCATATCCAAATTGTCTAAGTCCTACGATGTAAATTTAGTACTTCGTGTAAATTTTCATTTTATGTATGTCGTAATCAGCATACGTTCGTCCAAAGTATTTAAGTTTATATAATTTGTCCGTAATTTTTTTAATAGTCAAATTTTGTAGGGAACGGGCAAACTGTCCCTACCTGTACATTCATACATTGTGCTTGAGTGGTGGGTAAGCGTGATAAGCATTTATAGTGTGATCATTTCCAGAGTGTCCACTAACGGGGCGTAAATCCTCGCGATGACCGCGCAGTTTTAATGTGATAACACTTTTTCAGAGACCGTAAAAGTCGCAATTACTTCGTTATCACTACTTATTCTCGGATTTCTTTTATTAAAGCAGTAAGCGGGGGAGTTTTTTTTAAATTTAGTATACGATGTTAGGAGTTTTATTAAGCGCTTTGCAATAAAATAAGTTTTATAAAAAACTAAAAACCGACTTCAAAATGAAACTAAAAAGCGAAGATAAAATTGACTAAAACATACCTAATCAGTTGATTAGGTATGTTTTTGTCAATATTATTCTTTTGGATGGCACCGAAACCAAAAAGAACTCTTTTGGTGTCGGTGCCAGCCATCGAGAGTTAAAAAGTGTTCATTCGCACCGACTCCAAAAAGAACTAATTAGGTATGTTTTAGTCAATATTATTCTTCGCTTTTTAGTTTCATTTTGAAGTCGGTTTTTAGGTTTTTATTAAACTTATTTTATTTCACAATTTTAAGTATTAAGTCCTCTATTTTTTCCCTCCTAACTTCGCCAAAAATGACTTTACAGCAAAGTAACCTTAACTAATATTGGTCCTCTATGGACCCCCCATCTAATGGTATGATAAAAATAAGGTGTTATAAGGGGTCAATTTTCAACGGAAAATTTTTAAGTCTTAAGGAAAGGGTTTACCTACACTCCAACCAGAACGGCGGCTATTTTTGTGTCGTAACGTAAGGTCTTGCGTGAAATACCAAGTCAATTTAAGAAAGGAATTTTTAAATTTTCTTTCGTTACTGGGTGTGCGGGTACGCCCCCGGTAAATAAAAATTGGCGGTCTGGTACCTCATAAGCTCCACGTCTGCTCAACACACTGCGAAATACGTTCTGTCGACAAATTGCAGTATTATCTTCTAACTCCTATCCGTTAAGGAGTTCTGTGGCTTCCATCATCAGGTCAGCAACATGACATGATGATTACCAGACCCAAGATAAAAATGAGGGTTTCCCTCGATTTTCCAGGGATCCCATCATCAGAATCTGACTTGGTGTAAATGGTACCACCTCGGGAGTATACCCTTTAAAACTAAAAAATAAATTTTGAAATCGGTCCATAATTGACAGCGTAATCGCGTAACAAACATACGTAAAAAAAAAACATTCAGACGAATTGAGAACGTCCTCCTTTTTTTGAAGTCGGTTAACAATACGGGAAAATCTGTACCTAATGGAATCACTGTTCATAAAATACTTTTCGATACCAATGACAGGGAGTAGCTTGTAAATGGAGTTCTTCTACTTATTTAAAACTTCCATAGATCTATTATCTCGAGTCCGGGGATATAGAGTGAATTAAAAAAAACCCTAAAAACGTGACGATATCGAAATGATAAAATTCATTAACTTCGTTTTTCAATCGCACAGTATCACATCATCGATACAATATTATTCTAATATTTACTGCAATTTCTCTCCAGAATCACCATTTTAAACTGTTGTTTATATAAAGGCCACATTGTTCTTAACATTCAGATTCAAAAGTAAGACATTATCATGCGATAGTGTTTCACAGGGTAGACGGATATTGGCAGGCGAGGAAGCGAGCTGCCGACGCGCGGGAAGCTCTACATCCGCAGTAAGTTGTCGGTAGTTGCTGTATGTACATACTTACCTATCAAGGCGTTATTTGACTTGTATATCGACAGGCTATAGGGCTTCCCACTACTTCCCAGCCGTGTAAAAGCATTACTGATCAACAGAGCAGCGCCTGTCACGACCATATTCAAGACTAGCTGATACAAATATCCTGTTTGGAGATGTATGGTGCGGAGGGTGATCTAATGAGATCTAAGAATAATCTTCTACTTAAATCACCCTCTGTGACAATCTCATGATTTGAATACCTCATTTAAATTCACATAGGTATCCACTTACTAGTTAAATAAGATTCAGAAATTATACGAAATTAAACATACTGTAAAATTGAGCGCGATAAACATTTGTCTCGTTTATTTATTTAATTTGTTGTACGTTAAAATTGGACTTGCACTGTGAGTTAAGTAAATGGTCGCTATAAAAAACAAGGACCGAAAACCGGGTTTAAGGGTTAACCGCGTAGAGGACTAACACGATGATCTGCTAAGCCGTATTTAGGGTAACCCGTATATACAACGGGTTCGCCCGTATAACATCGCTGATTATTCTGAAAGAACGAGATTGATAATAATGTAAAAGATTAATTGAAAATATGATTACCTTTTTGGTCACTTAAAAATGCGGCGCAGCTTAATGGCATTATGCATTTTGTCATTTTTCCAAATTGTTTTTTAAATTAACAATATAGGGTGTACAAAAGAATGGGACACTCCTTAAAACCACGTTATCAGCTGGTATAAAACAACTTTTTCTATGGGAGCAACATCGAAATTGTGATTTTATTTTCAGATGCTCCATACATTATCATCGAGGTATGCGAGTAGGTTTGTATGGAGAAGCTGGAAAAAAATCTCGATTTCAATGTTGCTCCCGTAAAAAAAGTTGTTGTATATGACCATCTGATCACGTGGTTTTAAGGAGTGTCCTATTCTCTTGGACACCCTGTATAACACATATTTGGGTGTGTTTAATTAAATTTATTTTCTGTTTTACATGCAGATGGCAAATGGTACTCGTAGTAGTCTTTACAGCCTCTCAATATACGTTGCCAAACAAAGTACGGATGTGTAAAGCACGCAAACAACAACAAAGCATTGAAACAATTGAAGTGAAATAACTAGCCAAGATCGTCTTGGAATACGTTGGGTTCCGTATACCTAAGCATTTATAGGTTAAGCTGTATGAATCTAGCTTAGCCTTTAAAGACTTAAGTCGTAATATGATTTTGTCTCTTAGTTATTCCTCAGAAGATAGTTTAGTGGTTTCATATTTATCTAACCCATCACTGGTACGTTATACAAATACGATGTCAAATTTAATTTCCCGTTTTTTTTTATCCGAAGTATGTCAAAAGAAATAATCGTCTACATAGATGACGGAATGATAAAAATGATCCTGAGATCATACTGGACTAGGGAGGCAGAGAGAAATAGAGAAGACCAAACAAAGGTATAATATGAAACAAGAAAGCAAAAGGCACAATTATATAACAGGAACACCGTGGCTGTTTAAATTTGAAACCTGCTAGATGCTTAAAAAAATGCTCTTATTTACCTATTTTCTTTTTTTATTGTATTTGACGTTACCTTTTTTGGAGTAACTTCAATATCGTTGATAAGATATCATCGACACAAAAATGAGAAAAAACCAACTAGAATTGTTTTTAATTTTCGTGTATCTAGGTATATACCTAACTAATTAGGTATATTTGTACGAACAGTTTTGTTTTATTTATTATTAATAATAATGACAGCCTGTTGTCCTCGTCTGACTCCTGTCCGTGTCCATTCCCTTTTGGCAGGACGCGACATGGGTTATCTTTATTAATTGTAGTATTACGAAACAATATATTTTCCTGCAATGCTGACTAGACACCAATAAAAAGGGTATCCCTGAAACATTTCAACGACAAAACCAAACAATATCTATTAATGAAAACAGTGTAAAAAGACACTCCTATGAAAGTTTTTATTTCGTTAAATACATTCTGTCAAAAAAGTTTCGGGAATTTATGATTTGTTTATGGTTCCAACTTCAAAATTATATTTTTTTTGTTGTTGTTAGATTGGCACAACTGTTTTCCATTTTGGCGCGTTTGAGTTTGAGTTATATCTGATAATTAGATTAAATACAGTATTGTTTTTACCCGACTGCCAAACGAGGGTTATGTTTTTCGAGCGTATGTATGTATGTATGTAAGTATGTCTATTTCTTTGGCACGCCCTACAGCCTAAACCGTTTAACGGATATTAAAGTATAATATATCAATAGATTCGTCTCAATTGTCGGAGTGACAAGGGGTAAGTTATTTCCCGAAATTCCCGCGGGAACAGAACTTACGCGGGAAAAACGAATCTGCAATAGTGATTTTGATTTGATTCCGATTTTGAAACTTTTTTTTTTAACTAAGGGTCACATAATTCAGTGCTAATAGTATTCAATACTTTATTTTCCCAGATTCCTACGGGAACAGGCAAAAAAATATACTGAAAAAATAGGAAGGAAAAACCGTTTAATGGATTTCAACATATGATATGTCATTAGATTCGTCTCAGTTGTGGGAGTGACATAGGCTATGTTATTACGCGGAGTTCCTATTGGTACATGAATTAAACGGGAAAACCCGATTTCAGATACTACTTACTAGAGTTAAAACCTTTTTTTTTCAATGAAGAGTTACAAATAAGGCTTTATAGTTCATTTAAAAGTTGTAGTAGAAAACAACAAACTTAAAATAAAAAATAAAATTAATTAATTAAAAAAATCAACAAACCCGGCTGCGTTAAAAGTGAACTTAAAAGATGAAAACAAGATTTAAAGAATCAATTTGCATTCGGAGGCATCAACTCAGACTGCAAATTGATTCATTAAATCTTGTTTTCATCTTTTAAGTTCACTTTTAACGCGGTCGGGTTTTTTGATTTTTTAAATTAATTTATTTTTAGTTATACCATATCTAGTGTGTATTGCGAATTTCATAATGGACAAAAACATCAAACAAAGAGTTTGTCTTAAATTTTGCATCGCCAATGGGATTTCGTGTTCGAAGTCTCTGAAAATGTTACAGAAGGCTTACGGTGAATCGACTTTATCAAAAACACGTGTTTATGAGTGGTACAAAGCGTCAAAACCGGTCGAGATGTGATGGAGGATTTGCCTCGCTCTGGTAGGCCATCAACATCTGCTACTAAAGATAACATCACAAAAGTGAAGAAAATAGTGACTGAAAATCCTCATTCAAGTTTGAGAGAGCTAGCCGTCGAACTTTCTGTGTCACACAAGTCGATTTTTACCTTTTTAAATAATCAATTGGGTATGAAACATGTTGCCGCTCGGCTATTCCCAAAAGACCTGAATTTTCTCCAAAAACTCAATCGCAAAAGAGCCGCTGAGGACATGCTAGAACGAGTCAATTCCGACCCAAGATTCATGAAACGCATTGTTACTGGTGACGAGACGTGGGTTTACGAGTTTGACATGCAAACTAGTCAACAAGCTTCGGAGTGGCGCCTGCCAACTGAACCGAAACCGAAGAAACCGCGCCAAACTCGATCGAAAGTCAAAGTCATGTTGACTGTTTTCTTTGACTGTCGCGGTGTTGTGCGCTCAGAATTCTTGCCAGAAGGTCAAACGATAAAAAAAGAGTATTATTGAAGCGTTATGCGGCGTTTAAGAGAGCAAACAAGACGAAAAAGGCCAGATTTGTGGAATGAAAATTCTTGGATTTTGCACCACGATAATGCGCCTACCCACAAGGCCATCATTGTGAACGATTTTTTGACCAAAAACTTAACAAATACCATCGAGCAGCCACCTTATTCACCAGATATGGCTCCAGCCAACTTATTTATTTTTCCTAAACTCAAATTACCACTTTGTGGCACCCGGTTTCATTCGGTAGAAGACATAAAGGAGAATTCGCGGCGAGAACTGAACTCGATTCCGGAAAAGCGTTTAAAAAATGTTTTAATGATTGGATTATTCGTTGGCGTAAGTGTATCGCTTCTGAAGGAACATACTTTGAAGGTGATAAAATAATTTTGGATGAAAACTAACATTTTGTGTAATATTAACCTTTTCCGGTACTTTCTTGACAGAGTAGTATATTATATTATTTGATCTTTTTACTGTCACTCTTAAATCTTACTTTTCATGATTTGTTCGTAAATAAACAAAATTACTAGAATATATCACGACCTCCGTAGCCGAGAGGCGAGCACGCCGGACTTTGAATGGCGCCGCCATCTCTGAGATTCCGGGTTCTATCCCCGGTCGGGTCAATGTAGAAAAAGAGTTTTTCTATATTGGCTCGGGTCTGGGTGTTGTGGTACCGTCGTTGTTTCTGATTTCTATAACATAAGTGCTTTGCTACTTACCTTAGGATCAGAGCAAAATACTACTCTTATTTATAACTTTTTTAGGTTCAATATTTTTTTTTAATGGGTTACATTACTGTTATGGATGTAAATAGTTCTGAATTAGCTAGGCCTAGTGTTTATCTAATAATGAAAAAAAAAATCAGGCATGTATCTTAACTATTCGCGCCACAGTGACCAAAAAAGTGCCTTAACACAGAAATAAAAAAAACTGCGCAACAAACTCAGTTACCTTTGTCAGCCTGATTTTATTACAGATAAAACAAGACATGTGAGTGCGTTCTAGGCAGGTTATTAGGTCCATGCACTCTTGTCGTACAAGTTATCTTCAACTTTGTAATATCCTTTTTCCATAAGCATTTTTAAACGTTGTTTTTAAACTTAAAATTGGCTAAGTTTCTCATTCAAAATGTATGTGAAAGTGATGTCATGATCCCACCATCAATCGGAGAATCCGATATCTGGTAATAGTCACATCCCTAACATTCTACAATTTGGAATAACGAGATCGCAATGGTAAAGCCTGCACACACTAGTTTACATTACTGAATAAAGCCGCCTTCTCTCGAATTTGAATTTGAATGAAGCGGAAAGTCTATGCCATGCCCCAGTCGGTGCTTTTAGGGTGCTTTTAGATAAAGGGCACTTCTAGAGATAAGGGATGGGCTGCTAACACCACATTTACTAAGATGGAGTTAAGAAATAGATTTCAGAAGAAAATATCAAAATTAAAGAAAAAATAAGTACAAACTATATTTACCCTATTAATATTATATTCAAATTAAAATGTTGCTGAGTCAAAATGCAAATAAGTGTAAATACAAGTGATATTTTTCACAAAAAGAAAATAAAAGACCATTAAGTTTTTAACGTCTAATAAACTGCTTTACTAAGCGAAAGGAGAACACCATAAATGAGGTGGAAAAATTAATGGCACAGCACTGCATACTGACTGCGTTCGTAATGCTACATTTGTATAAATTATCTCACATGTACAATATCATGTTGGGTTGAATTTTCAGACCGAGAATAATATCTGAATTGTGAGATAGCTGAGACGATGGCTGGGAAAGGACACCAAAAAATTACGGAAAGGGGTGGAGGAAAATTGACAAAAACTTTTTTTACAGAGTAAGATTACCTAAAAATATGTCACTTGCCTCAAGTAGGCATCAAATCAATGTCATTTCGCTAACCGAGCGACTCCCAACTGAGAAACGGAGGACATATTTTCTCCTTGAATATTTTTCAAGTTATGCTGGCGTCTGACAGCATACTGATTTGAACTTGTATGACCACAAAAAATTTAAATTACTAAATCGGGACTAGCAATTTTCCCTTTTTAAGTTTCTGCGTAAAGTTGTTAATGAAATTAGTTGCTAATTTCATTAAGTCAATTAGCACTTTACATAATTAATGTTTGTATTTCTTTTACTATGTTTCTTACATTTACATAGATGGGTACATAATTAAGTTTAAGAGAACTATGAAATAATTGTGTATTTTATTACACTATCCAAACACATTAGTTTTTGGCAGCTTACCCACATCTTCATCACGCTCATGAATATGCATCTAATAACACAAATTAACTCCAGCACATTCACACTAGTTAACGTTAAACACAAGCGCTCTGAGTGGAACTAACCTACTCTGATCGTGTTACAATATAAATAAATTAGTGCTTTTCGTACGTAAATCTACTAAAGTGTAAATTTGCAAGAAGGAACCGAAAGTAACAGAATATGACACTTTTTTTAAAATCTTTATTGCACAGAAAAAACATGTGGTAAAAATGGTGGACTTATTGCCAAAAACATTCTCTACCAGTCAACCATAGGGCCAGAAAGAGGTATGGGCGGTGCAACAAAATAACACTTAAGAATTTAGGCTAAACCTACCTATGTAAAAACAATGGATGACTGACAGACAAACAATGGACAGCCTACAAGGGTAAAATTTTGCAGAGAATTTCGACCCGTAGAAACGACGATAACTTAAGCTAATGGTTAGGTATTTTGTATTTGGTTGGACCCATATTTATTTGTATTCTATTACTGTAGATGGCTCTTAAATGTTTAAAAAGCTAAAACAAAATTTAGCTTAGAAGAATTTTGGTGTTGAACTGGGAGAACACCTTTATATTGTGAAGTAGTGACGTGAAAATGAAAAGCATCATCATCAGCCCACACTAGTCCACTGCTGGACATAGGCCTCTCCAATTGCACGCCACTCTGCACGATCCACGGCTACTCTCATCCAGCTCCTCCCAGCAACCTTGCGAAGAAGAAAATGAAAATCATCATCATCATTTTAACAATTATAGGACGTCCGCTGTTGAACATAGGGCTCCTCCAATAATTATCAGATTCGTAGGCTAGAAGCGGCCTGCATCCAGCGGCCACTTACAAACGTATATACTTTTTAGGGTTCCGTTCCTCAAAAATAAAAAGGAACTCTATAATATCTGTGCAGTAATAAAAGACTGATAGTGTGTCTCAACACTAGATTACTACCATAGCTCTTTACAGCATTTCTGTGTATAAATCAAGTGACATGTTCTAGGCTGCAAGCAGTAAGTTAAGTCGTGCTTGAGTAGAAAAAGCAATGTTGCTTCCCGATAAGCTAAAATGTAATAAATTTAAATGGAACATTTATTTGTACACGTACCGTCTAATCTGAAATTACAGCCCAAGGGAGAATAGCATTTCTCTAGCTTTGAAAACAAAACCTTTAAATTAAAGATATTGTTTAATAATAGCAGTACCTATATAGGTATTTCTTTCAGGTTATTGTAATCCACGATAAAACTCATTTTCGCTCACCATCTGCTGTCGTGAGATCAAAGTCGAACAAAATAACGAAAAAAAAAGAATATTTCGTTTGTCTTTCTATTGAAAATAAAAGGCTTTTGGACTCGCAATATTTCAATTTTACATTTTATATTTGTTTCAGGGTTTTGTCAACATAATATGCGACGGAGTTTAAATACAAGTACCTATAGTATCTAAATTACTTACCTACAAGCAAGTACGTATTTTTAGGTCAAAATTACATTTCCTACGTTTTAAATATAATATAAACCACTTATAGTTTTGGTTTAAAATGTCATTTCGCTATAGGCAGTATGAGAAAACGAAAGAATTCAAATCACAAAATTATGTAGCTTGTATAAAAGATTCAGCCTTCTCGGGTCGAAATCGAACCAGCGTCCTTTTGCTATCCGTGCGACTGCTCTTCCAAAAGTTCTAAATGAGCTACATGAGCTCAACAATAAATCGGGATAAATTATTTTTAAGTTCTTACCGTCAACTTCTTTGTCCCACCAACGTATGGTAGGTAGGTGGGGTATATTTCTATACTCAATACCACTTCCAGATGTAATTAAGAATCGTTTACGTCATATTTTCATGTGAATTTCCTTTACAAGTGCACATAAGTATATAAATAAAACACACACACACACACGCACTCACCAATTCTCATAGTCTCTCTCTATGTATGATATGAACACCACTATATGAGGTTGCGTCTCCTAGCAAACTCAGAACAGACCCAATTCAAAGAAGTTTGTATTTTAAATTGACACAAACCTTGAATCGAAACTGGTAACCGCCGTGATACTATTCCAATCGTTTCGTCCATATAGGAATCATATTTTTTACATCTAGTGTTACCGAATTCCGAGGTCAGTTTTACATTTCTAGGACCATTATCGATTTGCAGTATATCAGTTAGCACAATACAACGGTTTGCCAAGTGTTGTTATGTGTGTGAATGTTATTGCTTGGCCGGCCGCCATATTGTGACGCGGTGACTGCCTAATGGCGTCTTGGGAAGTTGAGACCAGGGCCCTAACCATGAACTTTTTCACGACCGAGATTGTTTGGTAGCACTTTGATATGAGCACAAAATTTTGGTCACGTGATTTGGTACCATGAACTACCTAAAACGATCTTGTTTAGTGTTGTGAAAGAACGAGTGAACTGTAAAAAATTGTCTATGCGTTGAAATAATGTCAAAAAATGATGCACGCGGTCCGAATTAGATAAATTAAATGAACGAAATATTATTGAACACAATAAATACCTGTGTTTGCTTGCTAATTACTTGAAAATATAAAAAAAATGTATTTTGCTTGTACTAGGAGTTGTTTTTGTAGAAATGTTACCTTTTTTTAACGTAAATATCAGCCTTTCTTAATGAGCTATGACTGAGCTCTTGATTTTTAAAAATCATTTCGGACCAAGAGTCATACGTCATGAATGATCAAATTCAAACGTAGTGGTTCCATTCTCTTTGGATAAAATAAGAAAAAAGTTAAAGTCAGTATTTGATGTAAACACTCGTATTTACAATTTATTTAACAATTATTTTTTTCTAGACTCGAAAGCACATTTCAAGAATGTGTTCTGTTAATTTATGATTTTACTTTATTTATAGGTAACACTTATAATAGTTCAATTGTATAACGATGTTTGCATGGACAACATAACACAATAAATTATCATTTTAATGGGTTTCTTGATTCATTTCGAGAAACTTTAAATTACCTTATGTACCTTATATATACCAGAGGGGAAAAAAGCTAACAGCGTCTGGATAAGGTACCCCTGGTACCGGAGCAGAAGAAAGCTAGCAGTGTCATGATTAGGTATCCAAGATACTAAGTCGTTGAAATCAGAATTCGATGAAGACAGAGCCTCACAAGTGTTTATTATCAGTGTTTCTAAAAATATTGTGAAAGCCAATCGTTAAGAATAAATACTGTTAATAAATGTATACCCATTGAATTATTTTAATAATACAAACTGGTACACAAGGTACTCTGAAATTATACTAATCCACAGCTACTCACTTTGTCTTTTAGTACTTCACTTGCTATTGAAAAAAAGGTGGCATTTACTAAACTAGGTATTCAATTAATTATCCGCAACGGCCACTTTTTAGAGGCATAGGAAGCAGGGTGCTTCATCTTACACAGCAAAGCTGCTCGAGCGATTGCTGCTTCGAATGTGGGTACTTATCTTGACTTCACCACTCTCCAGCCAGCAAGCATGCTCCACCATCTCAGCAACCAGGAGCAGAGCGATACGTCCGTCACAATTTTGTTTCCCGAACCATGCGGATCTCGCCGGTAAAGGAAAAGTAAACTAAACTAAGAATGGTAAACTAGTTTGGCGCGTTGCATGTTTGATTGTAGGGGGCCCTCTACCATCTCCTCAACATCACACTATTACATGACTGGCCACCGGACGATAGTCGGTGTGATGAGCCCAGCAGGTTCACGCCGACGAGAGCCCATTTGTATGGCGAAGATTTTTATGGGAAGTCCGGCCAGCCAGTCTATACATACTGTCTATCTATTCAGCCTATTGCAGTCCACTGCTGGAAATAAGCCTCCCCCAAAGAGCATGATCACCCGCATTTTTCATTCATCCACTGCCAACCATCGTCCTAAGGTCGTTGGTCCATATGGGGCTGGGGGGCGTCCTACACTACGGCTATCTCTCATTCATATATAAATAGTTCAAAGTATGTATACTACCTCATAACGATACTATTTTTAGGGTTCTAAAAAATCTAAAAAACAGCCTAGTGCGCGTCGTGCCACGCGCAGTATAGGGTTTCATAGTTGCCCGTGGTAGTTCCCAAAATATATTGCAGCAATCATTTCATTAAGTCTTCATTTAAGTCACTTTAAAAGTTTCCCTTTAAGGAATTTTCGAACGACGACAAAATTATACGATTATTACTCTTAAAACTAACAGGTCTATCTTAACCGTTATAATATTCCTTAAAAATTCATGGGAAGCACTATAACCATGATTTTTTCCAGAATTTTAAAACCAATAGTTAGTTTTATTTACGCTCTACCCGAAAAAAAATTGGCATTTTAAAGTTTAATATTTGGCAAACGGAACTCTAAATCGAAAAGTAGTCTTAGCAACCCCTAAATCATTTTAAGGGACCTATTCAACGATGGGTTAGACGATGAAAAAATAATCACCCCACGTTACACGTATGATAAATAAGTATTGGACAATATCACATACAATGCTCTGACCCTCTAGCACGAGCAACAAAACACGATACGATATGATATGATATGATATAGCGATTTATTGCCTCTTTACTTTCAAAATATAAATATATATATATGGATAACATAGCCTCCAACTTGATCGTTTATTGAAACAGTGAGCATGTCCTTGCCGGCGACGTCACGGTTATGTTATACGCTTTTTGATAAAAGTTCATATTTTGACAAAAGATATGCGATAAATTGCTATATCAGATTTGTTGCTCATGCTATAGGGACAGATCCTAAGGTAAGTAGATTAAGCACTTGTGTTATAAAAATTGTGTATAGAAATCAGAAACAACGACGGTACCACAACACCCAGACCCGAGACAGTATAGAAAGTTCTTTTTCTACATTGACCCGACCGGGAATCGAACTTGGAACCTCAGAGATGGCGGCGACATATCTTGTCGGGCGTGCTCGCCTCTCGGCTACGGAGTTCATCTATTATCGGAGCTACCCTAAAACTATATTTTGCAAAATTTTATGCTATCATTTTGTCAGCGTGATAGATTTACAAATCTTCACAATATTACAGCTCTCTAAAGTCAACAGCAAAATCTCGGACGTACAGACAGACACACAGACGGACATGACGAAACTATAAGGGTTTCTTGTCAGGACTACGGAACCCTAAAAGCCGGAATAAAATAAGTATTTAAGGGGGCTTCCATATAACAAACTCGATTTAATTGCCCATTTTTATAGATAATGGTGCTCGAAGGGTTCCCTTCGTGCGCGAGTCCGACTCGCACTTGACCGTTTTATAAAGTGAACTATTTACTAAAACCTACTCACTTTATCAGGACCAAGGTGCTAACTAACGTACGGTGAGTGGGTATAGAACAGTGGGTTAATCTTAGTCCCGGACCAGCAAATGCACTCTGAATAAGACGTGTTTAATATACAGGGTGTTAGGTAAATAGTATATCAAGCTGAAACTAGCCCATGTTAACATAATAATATGCATTAAATTCTATCGTGAAGACAGAAAAGACCATGCAAAAAATCGACCCCACCCACCAGCAGACTTCAAATGTATCTCAGTTAATAGATCTCGACTGCTGGTGATTTTATACTATGACGGCATCTCTCGTAGGAATGAGGTTTTCATAAAAAAAAACTTTGTAAATATGTTTTTTTTAAAGATAAATAACACTTGATTTTTTTCAAGTGTTATTTATCTTTAATTAAACCTTGCATGGAATTGCTAAAAAACAAAAATTTACAATGTTTTTTTTTCATTGATTTTCCGTATTTTTCTATAATATAGTGCAGTCAATTCTTGTAAAGAACGTACTTAAGCACACTGCAACACACTTGCAAACCATACTCCGTTGTAACGTTAAAGGCTGCGACCAGACTACATATGGTCCAGATCTGGCGAATGCGCCGCGATCACGAAGCTCGCGCGCGGCGCGCGGACTTTTGTCCCTATAGCTAGTGTATGCTAGTCTAGGCCTATAATACTCAAACTTAAATATTGTCATTTATTGAAGGATAAAACAGGGTTTCATTGTTTTGGTTTTCGTATACCTACAAGAAAACGTTTACGTTTAATACAGGTGTCCCAGAACTCAACGTCAAGCCGAAATGGGGTGACAGGATTGATTGTTACCATCATGAGAAAAATCTGAAAAAAATCTTTCCCATGCAGTTTGAAAATTATGGGCATTTAAGAAAAACCTAGAAATTTGGTCAAACTGTAACCATTTTTTCGGTTACTGTGGTTAATTTGTATTATTTTTGTTCATTTAAACTTTGGAAACGTAACCCTAAATAACATTTCTAGAATCACAGTCAAAAATAATGACACAATTGCCCCAAGTTTCCGAAAATTAAGACTACTTGTTAAACTATGATTTTTTTTTCAAATTTGTCGACTTTGGAAGGCCCTCTTTTAACCTGTATGCTCAAACATTTGTGCGCGACCCGAGCTTATTGCTTAAAAAAATGTACTAGAGTGCCTTGACTCCTCCTCTCAAAAATATAAACCTGAAGTAACCCGATTTTTGCTAACCCATTTTACCCAGTTAAAATGTTTTTAGGGTTCCGTACCCAAAAGGTAAAACAGGACCCTATTACTAAGGCTCCGCTGTCCGTCTGTCTGTCTCTCCGTCTGTCACCAGGCTGCATCTCATGAACCGTGATAGCTACTGACTTGAAATTTTCACAGATGATGTATTTCTGTTGCCGCTATAACAAAAAATACTAAAAAAACAGGATACCATAAATATTTAAGGGGACTCCCATACAACAAACGTGTTTTTTTTTGCCATTTTTATAGAAAATGGTACGGAACCCTTCGTGCGCGAGTCCGACTCGCACTTGGCCGGTTTTTTATTCGCCCAAGCTCTTGGTAGGTTCTTAATTTTAAGGCAAAATGATGAGAGAGAAGGATAGTGAACATGTTTGCCATGAGTGAGCAAGACATATAGTGACGCCACTTTTACCAAAGTCAACAAAAGTAAGTAAAATTAATAAAATAATGAAATATCTTGACCTAGTTTAGTTTAGGTTTATTGGAATAAAAGTCAGATAGGGATTATTGTAATAGAATATGTTATTTCCCATATGAGTATGAGAGTATGAGATTGGACTCCCTTTTCCGCACTTAAACTCAAAGTCGGTCCTTTATACGTGGGGGATGTGATGGTTACGGTTGCAACCAGCCTAGCTCCGCCCAGAAGCGCAGAAGTTTCCTGGGTTTTTCAGACTTCGCGGAGCGACCTTCGGTTCTAAAGGATTTCATTGCGTTGTGATGCTACCGCCTCGCATTCCAAGACTACGTGGGCGGCGGTTTCATCTGTAGTTAAACAAGCCCTGCAGAGAGGGCTGTCTGTGTTGCTTATGGTGTAAATATGTATGTTTAGGAGACAGTGACCGGTCGCTGTCCCCACGATTATGCGCAGATTTTATCTATCAAGGTTGAGTATACGCCGAGTCAATTTGGATGTGACCCCTGAGAGGGTCAGTTTCGATTGTCTGCATGCTGTACTCAGAGTCCATCGTTCGTTATGTTGGGATAAAGCACTGTGTCTAATCCAGGCGCGCAGTTGGGAATATGGTAAGGGCAGGATCGAGGGTGGCCCCTCTATGACCATGTCCGAGCCCCTTCTCGCTAGTACATCTGCGGCATCGTTGCCTAAGGAATTACTATGCCCTTTTATCCACGGCAGTGTTACCTTGTTGACCCTTCCAATCTTTTATATTTGAATGAATTTGTTCTTAGAAAATTATTTACAAAATGTCAAGCGATTGCCTGTGGATCCGTACTCTTCGGTTTGTAACAAACACGTACCCTGATACCTTAAACCCAAAATGAAAAATCGTTATTATATTAAGTAAAATAAAGTTAATAATCAATAAGGTCCTAAGATAATAAAGATATTAATTTACTTCCTCTTAGGGGATAGGGGATAAAGCCTGTCCTAGACAGACGCGGCCTGAGGTGGCGGCCGCGGCCGCGGCCTGTTGTGTAGTATAAAGGTCAAATCCACGTAGCCGCGGCCGCAAGCTCCGTCCAACAAAAGGAGAATTTTGTCTTCTAAATGACTTAGTTTAGACGTCCATTCGCGATGACGAGTAGGCAAGAAATGGCGGTCCCGGCCGCGGCCTGGAGAGTCATTTCTTTATATCTTACTATGCGAGTGTGTTTCATAATGAAATACCGAACGACCAACGTACCTATATTTTAAATTGGCCGCTGCGGCTAGTTGTAAAAAATTGCAACTGGCCGCACCCCGCGCGAGCGCACATACCGGCGGCTGAGCAAAAGCGGGCGAAGCTTGCGGCCGCGGCTAGCCGCGCTCCGGCCGCGCAAGTCGCGTGGATTTGAATAGTACTGAGACTTTCATACTACACAACAGGCCGCGTCTGTCTGGGACAGGCTTAATTCTCCTGCTCACATACAGCAACTTTTTCGACAGAAGATAATTTAAACCTTAAAAAAAACTTACATTGTAATACGAAACTGCCGACCAGATTACATCAGTTTGTACAATATAAATTTTAAAAATATAATATAGGTAGAAATGCTAAGGGATGTTATGTCTCAATGATGAGTAAATGCAGAATACATGGAAGAGAAAACAAACTAGAAACTAGTGAAAAAAGACTTGGAACATGGCACGCGAACGGTGATGATGATGATGGTGATTGGTGATGCCAGGAAGGTCATGATTTATCTATGCACCCAATTCAATCGAGAGCGGATAGGTATATCATTTCAATACTTGACTATGTTTAAACAACTTCTGTATGTCTTGTACCAAATAAATGATTTTCTATTTCTATCTAGACAGTTTTAAGACAAACATCCAAACGTTATGGATTTAAGAATTTTTTACCTACCTTGCAATGATAACTTTACATGTAACTTGCTAGTTGGACTATTGAAGCGTTTCTTTTTTGCTCACGCTGTTCTTCCCCTGAATCGTATAAAATATACATTAAATAATCACTTTCTCTAGAGAAATTAAACACACGATTGGTAATACTCGTAAAATGCGTACCTATCTGATTTTGCATAGTGAAACGTACCTTGTATTTATGGTTTTACCAAGGAGTAATCACTACGTATTACTACTAAGTTCTATGGTTTCCAAAAAGCCGGTAATTTAATAAATTTATGTAACGGTTATTGATTTCAATTCAAAATTTTCGTAATGTCTTATTTTAAAGCTGTCACAAATATAGATTAGAAGTTGACTTTTTAGTCTATTCCGAAACAAGGTCTCAACGTTGGTCAAAATTTATAGCTCAATTAGCTCATTGTTCGGATTCAATTTTGTGTCATGCAAAAATTCCTAGCACTTGGCATACAATCTTAATTTTTAAAACCATAAAACCTTAACATAATTGCATTACCTCTCGCCTAAAATTTTTCATTTCAGAGTATATTGCTCTATTCGTTTTTTATTTAATTTTGGTTTCGGACAGCTGCTCCGTGTTTTTCATGGATATGACATTAGGCATAGACAAGGCAAATACAACAATAGAAAGAGACAAAGTTATCTGCGTTCCTATTGCGTTCTTTTTCTTCTGACGACCAAGATATAGACAAGTCGTTCATTCTTTCACATCACTAAACAAACACATTTAAAGCAGTTCATGGTACGAATAAAAAAAAAGATAAATCAAAATTGCTAAATAGCATAATTGCTTTTACGATTTCCGGAGAGTCAAGCGAAGTATCATAATATTTTATGCAAATATATACATATAATTAATCCTATTTTTGTATCTTGCTACTATTTTTACAGCATTCATTTAGAAATTAAGAAAACAATAAAAAATAAATTTTCCATACAAATTTTTTTGACATATGAAATCAATTTTTAGCTGTCATTAGTGTCATAATAAACGTCATTTGTACTGAAATGAGTGAATGATAGGCAAAATTGTTTGTTGTCAAAATCCAATAAATGTGATTGTTTTTACGACTTCATGGTAGGAAATTGACAGATTTTGACAGATTTGTGATTGTTTTAACAGTTCATGGTTAGGGGGCAGCTAAGGGTTGTTAGATAAACTATGATCGCGTTCTGAATACTGATTGTTGATGACGTTGATACTTGACCGATCTGACTGTAGTTATAATAAGTGTCGTTAAAACTTTAATTGAATTTCTAATTAGATTCATATATCTGTCAAAACCTTCTTTACCAGGAACGCGAAATATCAAATTCTCAGCGGGGTAACCATGAACTCTTAAAACAATCTCAAAGCTGTCAAATCTGTCAATTTTGGTACGTCATTACATACAAAATTTGTCAGATTTGATAATGTTTGACAGGTTTGAGATTGTTTTAAGAGTTCGTGGTTACCGCCCTAGTCTGCAATTCCTTTAAGATGTAAAAAAATTCCACCACTTACACTTCTAAGTTTAATACTACACAAAAACAACACGTTTTTAAACAATCCCGAAAAAGCGGAAAAAATTTTCAAGACTCGATTACCGGTATGAACGAACTATTTACATACCTACAAACTTTGTACGGAAGCTTCGGTGCTCGATACCGACTCGTCCCTGGCCAGTTTTTTTTTTCAAGTTTATAAATTAGGTAGTACGACTACGAGCCAAAAGCAAAAGTACTGATATGGCGTTGCACTAGAACAACTTCTAACTAAAAGCAAGCGAGCTGAGTTTCTCTAGTTTCTTTTCTGTTTTCAACAACTTTAAAAATAACTTGTTTAAAAATCAAACTTAGTTTGATTATCCTCAGAGGCGATTTATAAAGAAGCCTGGCGATCTTGGCACGGGTAAAATAGCCAACGGGATTTTTTTCTGACTAGATTGACAAACGTATCGACTAGTTGTTTTTGCTCCATTAAAACTGCAAGAATAACACTAGATGGACCTGGTGTTGTATACCCTGTACCGCTAGGTTTTCCAAAGTTGCAGGAAAATATGAGTTTTTACATTTCCTACACTTACAAACTGGGAGTAGGGGTGCCAAGTTTCGGTAAACTAGCTATCGGTTATTTTGAAAGGAAATTAACTACATCAAGAAGCCGATAGTGCTATTATTTTTCTTCTACTACAGTTAGAGCATTTCTTAAATACAAATCGGCTTATTCCATTCCTTTTTAATTGATCATCGTTCGTGTCTATTGAAAAGTGATGACAATCTAGAAAACAATTTGTCTGTAGATAACAAATGAATCATCTAAACCAGATCAACATCTGAACTGAACATCCAAAATCCTAGCTTGGCGGTAGCCCTAGGGGTATTGAAATGTGTAGGATATTCAAATTTCACTCGACCTGTTACCATGATTTCAATACAGGGCTTCTACTGCCAACTACCAAGATCTAGTAGTTGGTGGTAGTAGTAGACAAGAATGGAATGATAGAGTCGGAAGATGGATGGTAAAGCTCTTTTGTGGCTACCTTCGAGTTTAAGCTCATTTGATTTGATGAGTTTCATACATAAAAACCACCTAGTGATCTATGATTGTTATGTATTCTTGCTTCTAGCCAATGTTCTAAAACGAACTTTCGATAAAAAAATGTTTTATTATGTAGCACCACCGTGTACAAGTCATTTTATGATCGTGTAAAACTGTAGAGGTTTTCACTTTGTTTTTGTTTAAGTTTGTAAGTCCTTCTTTAGTAAAAAAATTCGGGATCTGTAAAATAACGGATACTTTTACTTTTTTTATTTTAGCATGTATTTTTCCTAATACCTATATGTTACTTACCACACATAATAAGACGACACACATATTATTTATTACCAAATATTACTTTTAACGACATAGTCCATTGGGGATGCGCAATATTATCTTCAGTTTATCCCAACGATATTAAAAACTATCGTTGGTTTATCCATTGAGTCATGTCATAACATGAAGACACATGATGTAAGTTTTATACTATCCCAGAAATATGAACCAAGATAAATCTAATCAAAAACGAAATGGTTATAGCTATTTTCTAAAACATTAAACAACTAGTTTTATTGTCCCTGAAATCGCGCATATGTATTTTATTTGTGTCACCAATAAATAACGACCTATCAATTTTACATTATTTGCCACATAAACTTTCTGTTTGTGGGTATGACCTCTAAGCTGAAGGATGTCCACGGCTCCGAGGTTTACACTTCTATTTGTGAATATGGAATTTCTACGTTTTGAGCAACCATTTTTTTTCATTTTATTTTTATTAGGACTGATAACGATCAAGAAAATGGCCCTATGGGTTTTGTCAGGAAAGCAATAATAAGTATCACCGCACCAAACCGTAAGCATATAAATATTAAAATTATTAAAAGCATATGAATATTAAAATCATCATCATCATAATCTACATTTGAAAGTCCATAGCAGGACACAAGCCTCTCCTGTAGAATGACAGCGGGCCGGCATCAGCTGTGTTCTGTAAACCTTAACTAGGTCGTCGTTTCACCAAGTCTGCCCGCGCTGCTTCTTCGAGTATAGTGGTTGCCACTCCAAAACCCTTCTTCCCCAACTATTGTTCTGCAAATGATGTGGCCTGCATAATGCCAATTTAGCTTTGCAATTCAAATAGCTATGACAGTAATGTTAAAATTTAAATATGATGTCATATTAAAATATGATAGGATGTCGATAATTGAGTAGTTTTAACCAAGTATAAAATTTTAGAATAATGTTATTCTAGAGTTAATAACGAATAGTGCTGTACCTTATTATTTACCAGCATTTCTATCAATACCGATTATTTTTTTGGTTTTTAGGTTGATTTAGTTTTTGCTTTGCTTCGATTTATAGTGTTTTGTTGTCACCCTACTGCCAAAGCATAAACAAAATGGGAGGAGTAAGAGCGGACTGGCTTGTGATATTTATATACCCGCAACTACCACTCACAACCTCTGATATACAAACAATACTAACTAACACTGCTACAACATTTTATCAAAGTGTTAAACTGGGGATTTCCAAATTATTAACGGAAAGCACTTGTTCGACAAAATACACCATAAAAAACCCTACCCATTCAAATATGTCGAAGCATGTAACAGTGATCCAAAATTATGTTGTTTCCTATCGTTAAGGAGGCATGATGGAAATTATCAGGCAGGCAGTTGATACAACTAATGGTTTTGTTGTTTTCCGCTGGTTTAACAGATGCATGTGGAGTCTATTTTTAAACTGTTTATTTTTTTTCTTGATTAAGCCAAAAATCAGTGACATATGTGTTGTATTTGAATGCCATTAAGCCAGCTTAGACCTCCCACCTACCTAGAGGATTGACGACCTGATCAAGGTTGCATGAAGCTTCTGGATGAAAGAGGCCTGGAACTGCTTGCTGCGATATTATATGTGGGAGGTCAATGTCAAGAAGTGGATTTCCAAGGGCTGATCATGATAAAGCCAGCTTTTCAAGTGTTACTGCGTGAACTATAACACCGACACTCCAACGCTGCAACGCCATTTTTGTTTAAAACAGCGTATATAAAACAACTAACATTAAAAACAATATTCCAACTAACGCTTAAAATATTTTCGCCAACTGCTTGCGGATGCAAAGTTCCCAACGCCATTTGTGACTCTCAACCTCTAATAACCTCTTAGGGTTGAAACTATGACGAATTAAATTTAGTTACATAATAATATTGTTAGTAGTAAGATAAACATTTTTCATTTTAACTATTTCACATATTTTACTAAATAGAGCAGTGTTAAAAAATCTTTAGAAGATCCATCCGGATTACTATGATGATTTCTATGTCTTTGTAGTTTTTTTTAATGATTTTTAGTGTGATTTACGTAGTCAAATTAATCCATAGCGAGTTAAATAAATTGTATAAATAGTCAAACCTCAATGTTTATGGGCTATCTAACAAAAAAGAAGCATCACAATTTTACGTTCCAATAAAACACTACATATATTGTGGTCATACATAAAAATATACGAGTCAAATAAAAAACTTGTATTTTTTATTACAGGTAAAAAAAAAGATCTTATTATACATAGTTTGTTAATGTTTCTACCATAGAAATATTAATGGAGGAGAAGTCGTATCGTAAGTAATTTCGAAGAGCATCGGTGTCGCCGGATTTCTCCTACCATAGCTCCCACACACACATTAAACTGTGTAAAAACAAAACAACAGGAGGATCCTGAGAGTCTACGACAACACGTACACAGGTGTTGTGATTGGCCTAAAGGCACTTCACGCACACTTTAAAACTGCAATAAACACTTGCTAGCACGGCACTACCACCACTACTTCGCGAACGGCGCATGCGGCCGTACCATGGTATTTTCACGACGCAGTGGATATTGGTAGCATCAGAATACATTGCGGTGTCATTAGAGGTAATATTATGTGGTTGCTGTATTAGTACAGCAACCACATAATATTACCTCTAATCTAAGCTAAGCCATCAATGTCTAACATGTCTAAATAAACATCACAATCAAGTTTGGCATTATAGTAGCTCATTCGGAAATGAGTTTATTCGTGATATTGTTACGTTTTTTTTTTACTTCTAAGCGAAATAAAATCCTAACATTTAATTTAGGTAAGTGACTCAATAATTCTTGTAGTTTTTCGTTTCACTTCTGTTTCTGCACGTAACTTCACAATAATTCGGCATTTTGCAAAAATATCGGAGAACATTACTGTTGTAGGTCTGAGCTGTGATTAAAGAGTGGTGTGGTTTGTTTCGGAAGCGATGTTCATTTCTGGTCATGTCGCTGTGTCACGCGCCACGCCTATATTACATATCTAGTCCTTTCTCTGATCTGAGGTTTCTACAAACTACCAATTTCACAGCCCTATTGTGAGAAGCTTACCGAACGACATGCTAATATGGAAGGGAGTAAGCGAAGGAATAACTTTAAATTGACTTGTACTAACGTCTTGTTGCTGTTACAGATGTATTTGGAGGCGAGGATTGTTCAATTCACGGCCCATATTGGCTTAAATTTAAATGAGCTTTTTGCAATCAGCTAGGGTTTTACGGGATACTGAATTTTATGGGCTTAATCTTTTCATCGTTATCTTATTTTGACAAGAATATATATTTTATACAATATAAATAAAATAAAATAAAAATAAAATCGTTTATTAAATACTTGAAAGGCCGGGCTACATTTAGTTATGGTAAAAACATAAAACTAAACAGTGCAGAAAATGATATTTTGCCTGAACTAGGTGAAAATGCATTACATCAAATTATATTGTTATTACCACCAAGTCAATTTTGTTTAGTCTGTTACAAAGAAAATCGTAGTTACATGCTCTATGCCTCTATTCTACAAAATTCCTAAGAAAGAGTAGAAATGATGTAAAAGTACAATAATAAGAAAAAGATAATAATAAACAGAGGAGAAATATTGGGACGCGTAAAAGTGAATAAATTATATTATTAGAAATCAGACACTGGTTAAGTTTTTTTAAAAAAGGAATTTATTTAACCTAATGTATACAGAAGAACCAAAACTGAAAAGAGGCTTTCCCCATAAACTACTCGATTTTACAAACACACAAAAACTACGAAACTAACTAACTACGGAATAACAATAAAAAAAATAACGAACGCCAGAGAGAACACAACAAGCCTACGTCTACCTCGCGCGACGAATGCAAACGGAGTGAGAGCCGGTTTCCCCCTCTCGGTTGCTTTTATAGGAAATACCTCCCTACTACTCAGTCAGAAATCCTAAATTGCTAATAATATTGATTTTAGAGCCCCTTAGCCACATCTAAATCCAACCCATCAATATATTCCGCTATTTTTTATAGTTTATGAGTATAAAGGTTTTTTTTTTGGAAACCTTGATAACATTATTTTGTTAAAGACTTTAATTATTAAGATACATGCTTATATTTTTCAAAATAGGTGAATACAACGAATTTGCCTTACATTTACAAAAACAACTGAAGGTCGATCTGATATCATAAAAAATATTATTCTAAAATTAGTTAAAAGTAAAAAAAAACTAAACAAATGCTCTGCAATTTAGCATTTGTCTAGTTTTGTAACTTTTAACTCGGATCAGTCAATCATCACCAGCCTATATCAGTCCACTGCTGGACACAGGCCTCTCCAAAAGGAGGATTTTGCCATAATCGCCACGCTTGGCAGGCGGGTTGGCGATCGCAGTTTGGCCAATGGTGGAGGGGAGATGCTGCTGCCCGTCTTCTTGTGGCGGTTTTCCTGTAGTCGCCTCTTACGACACCCATAGGAAGAGAAGGGGTGGTGCAATTCTTTTAACGTGCCGGCACCACACGACACCCTTTAGTCAATATGGACCCTTAATTTACATAGTCCCGATTCTGTTTAAGGTGTAATACATCAAAACCTCGTAGGGTTGAATTAGTTACTTAAATACTTTTCGACTTCTAAGCGAACGGGCTTCGCTCTTGAAATTTGTTTTTTTAATGAGAAAAACAGCCTAAGTGTATCCCTCATCGTTCAATAAAGCATAAATACTACAATTGAAGCTGTTAATGTAAAAATAAATCTAGTAAATCTTATCATACAGAAGACAATACGAATCATATCGACTTTAATCAAAGAAAGTCCTTGAAGAAATGACTCCGGCAATATTCGACACAAATCGCTGTAACTTATGAGCGATCGAGGGCCTAAGCCTTTGAGCTTATGAATCAAGAGCGTATTATACCTTAAGCTACTCATTCATTCTGTCAGGGGTGTAATGTGATGAAATCAATAAGATTTACACGTTTGTAACTTAAAAGGTCTTTATTTTGGGAAATATTATGTTCGAAGGGTCTAAGTAAGTAATAAATAAATATAATATTCAATCAATTAAACAACACACATTATCAATCCCCAAACTAAGCATAGCTCGTACTACAGCCATTGTTTTACCACAAGCATTATACCCGTGGAGAGTGGCTCGCTTTTTTTTTAACTTTTCCGTCGACTGTGTACGTCACAAGCACATGAGACCAAAAATCCAGAGAATAACATCCCTAATAAAACTTTCGGTCAAATTGTGGAAAGAAAAGAAAAAAAATATAAATCAGATACGTATACCTACTTAAATTTTACATATACTTAGGTACGAGTGCTATTGTTAGGGCCTGTTTCACAATGTACAGGAATAAAATGCCAAATAGCTAAGTAACAGATTAAAATATGTAGAAGATAAAAGTGCTTGAATTAATGTGTCATATAGCGCCATTTGACAGTGGTGAAACGCACAAATAGTGTTTATTCAACTTCGATTTATTCGTTTAATTTTTTCTAGTACAAAATTATTTTGTATGGCAAAGTGAATGAATGAACTAGCGGTTTTACTCAATTCTGCGAACTAGCGATTAATTATTTTTGTATTCGATTTTTAATATTAGTAGTATCAAACCATTCAATTGTTGGAATCAGTAACAACCGCCCATCTTTGCTATGAGGCTCAGTGGGCAGGGCGTATTAATGGATTGTGGTCAATTAGTTGTGTGAAATGACGTATTTTGATAAAGATGAAGCAAGTGATCAAGTGACAAGGTACACAACACAGGATTTACTTGAATTAATCTCTATTACATAAAGTTGCTAATTCGTCTGAAGCTTAATCTTACCATACAACCTTAAATAATATCATAATCTTCTAACATATAGACAAATTATTGGGTGCGAACGGTCGCTAGAGACCGTGTAACGATTGAAAATATATGTCTCGTTTTGCTGGGTAGAGAGGGTTAAAAAATGGTTTACCCATGGTATGTAGGTACACAACAAAATTATAAATGCATATAGGTTTTAAAAATATTGAAACCATATACAAAGCACAACCAAAAGATTAGTTAAATTCGGTCACTAAACTATCACGCGTCATATTTATGTAGCAAAACAATGAAAAATTGCGTATGAATCGAAAAGATAACAAACTCGTAGGCAGAACAATATATTTATTTAATTTTGTTGTTTGGCGCGGCCCACAGCTTAATTTTAACCTGGGTTGATTGGGAGTTTGGGAGCCCTAGCCACGGACAACCTAGGCTGTAGACACCACATCATGAATGGATTACATAAATAAGATAAGCTATCTTTTGAAATCAGTTTTTAGCCAATACTGACCACTGACCGATAAAGGTTTCTGAGCCGTCATCATCATCAGCCCTTGGAAGTTCACTGGTGTACATAGACCTCCCAAACAAAACGCCACAGCGCCCGGTTCGGGGCTGTTTTTATGCAGCTTCCTATAGCCGTGCCCTGGTCGTTAGTCCTCCACTTGGGGCGCCTAAGCTGCGCTTTCCAGTTCATACTCTTACTTAATTTAAAAAATTAAACTAATTAAAACAGGGATAGAGCGAAGTGGAGGAACAATAAGAGGAAAGTGGACTCTGTCTCAAAACTGGATACAGTGGATTTCTAGGAAAGAAGAAGAATAAACTGCTTAAACAGAGAAGGTACAAAATAAAACTGTTTTATTTTAATTTATCTATTAGCTGTGCCTGTTGATTTAATCTGATAAACGACTAAGCATTCAATCTTTTGTGAAAAAGCCTTATGACCTTTCTTGAGGTGCAAGTTTTTACCAATTTTATCTTTCTATCTATCTATTCAGTCTATTGCAGTCCACTGCTGGATGGAAGCCTCCCCCAAAGAGCACTGAAGAGCA
This sequence comes from Anania fuscalis, assembly GCA_950371115.1. NCBI lineage: Eukaryota > Metazoa > Arthropoda > Insecta > Lepidoptera > Crambidae > Anania > Anania fuscalis. The sequence continues at coordinate 12,443,897 of OX493336.1, read as the reverse complement.
CGATCTCTCGCTTTTTTCATCCAGCCACTGCCAGCCATTAGCTTAGATCGTCGGTATATTGGGCTGGGGGGCATCCTACACTACGTTTGCCAAAGTGTGGTCTCCGCTCTGGAACCCGTTTCCCCCACCTTTCATCGGTTCTGCGACAGATGTTGCCAGCCCACTGCCACTTAAGCTTGCTACATTGTTGGACTATGTCCGTTACTTTAATCTTCTGCCTAATTATTGCGTTTCAGATTTTATTCCTTAACGAAATCCCTATCGACCTTTCGAAAGCTCGCTGAGTGACGTAAAGTCGGTGGGCCAGCTTTGCTGTTATTTACCATTGATTGTATTAAAATCGATTTACTTGTTTTACCGGGAAAGTATAACAGACAGTAAAACATAGTTTTAAAAAACAACCGCCTCAATTAAGATCCAGGATTCATCGCATACCCGGTCGCGTGCTTTCCAACTAAGCTACCGAGACGTTAGCTGACCTGCCGAAATAAGTGTAGATTCATGTTATAAGTTCCTATCCACAAGTAAAATAACTAGATGATCCAAGTAGCACTTAACTAACGGAACAAAGGTAAATAAAGCTATAGTATTGAGGAGTCTACTGTTGCTGAGTTGTCTTTATGGAGGCCGATAGTTCCCGTCGATTTACAAATATTAGCCAGAACATTTAATTACTACAGTAAATCCTGGCTTTTCATAGTTCTTTCAATGATTCTGTTTCAGATAGAGTGCAAAAATACAGAATCTGATTTTTGCTTTTTGATTCTACGAATTACATTTAGTAATAGATACAACAAGTGAAAGGTACCTATGGCGGCTATAGTCCATATAACCCCTATAGTAGGTAGTCCAAGATATTTCCAGTACTTACTTATTTAGTACATCAGCCTTTGGAAGTCCACGGCTGGGCATACCCTACAGAACAAACGGCTCTGGCCCATTTATTGATCATATTAGTTTAAAAACAAAATCATTAGTTTTTGTATCCTTACCTACCTTATACCAATTGCATAAATCACTGTTATTATAATAACAACCTAAAAGGTCATTTAAGTACTACTTATCGTAACTTTCTTGAAGAATTTAATTTGAATTTGTATTCAAAAACAACATTTAACCAAATATCATCAACTTTAGGCAAAAATGTTTTATCCAGCATAAACAATCAGAAGAGTTTTTACTCATTCAATTATTTTGTTTTTATTGACACAGCGGTACAACATCCAAGTCAGGTAAAAACAAAATTATCCGATAATTAGGTGTCCACACTCATTGCTCCGGGCAGTCGAAAGGGCACTGATCCGGCAAATTAACGGTATCGGTACAGGTACAGGTACATTGGTAATAAGATAATTTGTATCACAAAGTAATAAATACTACAGAGGGGCTAATATCAAAGGAGAGAAACGTCAGTTTTTTTTTAGGATTTGAAATGAGTGGTTTGGCGCTGGACATCAGCTCTACTACATCATACATGTAAATTATTCGGACAAGGAGCAGAGTATAATTTATTCTGTGGTGTAAGCACAGTGTAAGGCCGTACGCTGCAATACAAGCAGCACCAGGACATGGAGAAGGGACAAGCTTGGAACGGGAAACAGATGCGTGAAAACGGATGGCGCTATCACAGAAACACATACTTAAACACGATGTAGCCTTGGAGCACGCATAAAAACCAATGCGAAAGGCAGAAAATTGGTTAGGCTACCCATTTTGTGTCTGCCTCCCCTACCTATTCCCGCGTGCGAGATAGATTTTTTTTAAACCCACTACCTATTACGCGTGACGTTTACTTGTGGTGTAACTAAAGCCGGGTATTCATTAGGCAACATTTTTTGATAAACTGTATAAGACGAGTTTCTTAAAAAGTTAACCGTAAACGCTGTTTCTGAAACTTTACTTTTTTTGTTTGAGCTTTTGTTTATAAACTAGATGTTTCGCCTTGCTCTCCACTCAAAGTGGGAAGCACGGCAACATGGTCATAAACATTGTTTCATATATGTGGGAATAACGTAAAATTTAGTTTTATTTTTGTTTAAATAACGTTATTTCGTGACTTGGTATTAGAAGATCTAAGATTGTTTTGTCAGATTGTCAGATTGAAGTAGATGTTTAAGATGTAAAGACGTACGATTGTATCCGCGACAAAATTATAAGAAATACAAAGATAACCAATTTGTTTTCAGTGCAAAATCCCACATATATTATATATGTTGCTTTTGTATATAAACTGTTTACAGAGATGATGTAACATTGTGAAACACTATTTATAAACAGTGTTTATTAACAAATGTTGCCTAATGAATACCCGGCTATAACGTATATATATTTTATGGCACGGCTAGAAATATCTTGGCGCCCAACTTGGGACCGTATAAACTTCTGACACCTGTATGCTCGAGTCGCGCACTCATGTGTGCGCGGGTCCATTGCTATTCAATTGTTATATGTTTTTTTCCGAGCATACAGGATAACCAACTTTAAAAAGATAACGGAATTCGGATGCGACGGATCGCACAACTAAGCAGTATTGAACAATTTATTACAATGTACAACAACTTGTTTGAAACCTTATTTGAAACCAATTTGCGTCTTTTATAAAGTAACTCTAAACTTTATTGTCCTACCTTACATAGGACACCATCGCTAAATGAAACTAGTTAAGAGTAGATTATTAGTTAATTGGTCTCTATTATTAATTCACATAGCAGGAAAAATCGTGACACATAATGTAACATGGACGGACAATTCAAGGTCATGGTCATAATTAAGTAATCCTAGGTAAACTACAAATAAATATGCGTCAGAGAACACACGTTTTTCCTAAGGCAACGCCATTGCATCGATCGGTTCATCTGTGTAGCGAAAGCTTAATCCTATGCATACGTTTGTTTGCATGTATCCTTTAAATAAATAAATAGTTTCTATAATCACACCAATTAGCTAGCCCCAAACTAAGCATAGCTTGTACTACGGCGACGAGATAACGGATAAACATACTTAAATACGTTAATAAACATCCATGACTTCGGTACAAACGCTCGTGCTCTTCACACAAACATTTGTCCCTCATGGGATTCGAACCCGCATTCGCCAGGCTTTGTAGTCCGGAGCGCGAACCACAACACACCAGACGGTTGTCAAAGTTAAAAGTTCTTGGTATTCCTCCTAAGGCATTAGCACAAAAACTTTTCACGATAACTGTAAGAAATTAATAAAATTTAAACTTTTCAAGTAATGGAGTAAAATAATAACATCAAAGTTAACAAGCCAACTGAAGATGCATTTAACTAATTAAATTATATAATTAAAACTAATTTAGAAAATTACATATTACTTAAAGATACATTCTATTGTCATCTTAAATTTGGTTCGGATGAGAACTCTCAAATGATAATAGCCTTAGAAAATTATTATGATCATAGTTTTCCCCACAGACACTCTTAATTTTTGAGCTTACCCTAAAGTAAACTTGATTAAACACAAGAAATATATCTCTATCGTAACTCAATACATAGCGACATTCCACTCCATTCCATGAATTCGAAACAGTACTCAAGCAGTGTTGCTTTAATGCCAAATTTTTCACAAAACAAAACAAGGTTGAATTATACTCTTTTAATAGCTAGAGAGTAATTAAAAGTCCACAGGCAAAAGTTTTATTACAATTAACAAAACAATACGCGTAGTTACAGTTAACCAATTTCCAATACAAAACTCTGTGTATTCATCAGTGCTAAATTGTGGTCATAAAATAAAACGCTCACTTTATTGTCCGTCCACTGCATTTAATGCATAATAAATATAAATAAACGATATAAATAAGTAACCATTTTATGAGAATATAATAAGGATAAAAACAACTTAGTAATCAATTGGGATGTTTGACAATACGTGACGTTGACGCATGACGTTAGGTAGGTATATTAATTAGGTATTTTATGCAAATCTTGTTACTAAAATCTTTTCCATCGAATAAATTCGATAATCTTTGGTAAACATCATTATAACTATTTATAAGTTACAGTTGTTTTTTTATTTATATCATTAATTCAAAACTTTGCAAGGCATACTAAGTTAATTAGAAAAAACCAATAGTTTCCGAACGTTTTCGATAAAAAATATTTTCTGGCACAGCCCTGTATTGTTCTAGCCTGAGCCCCAGGTATTATTTCTCATCAATATTTTAAACTATATAATATTCCAGCCAATTTCAAGCAGTTATATCCTTCATTGGTGACTTCTTTAAGAACTTAGAAATATTTTCAAAAATAGTTTTGGCGGCCGAACTCATTATTGGTCTGCCGAATTCAGCTGCTATCTGTTTCCAATTTTCGTTAAGGAATGTGTGCATAGTATCACCTGTAAAAAAAAATAACAAGTTATTTTATATCTGTTTAATATATCCTAATTTTCGACATAGTTAGATAACTTTCACATATATTATTTTGCTATGATAATTTGATGTTTTAATTTCCTTAATTTCATCAACATATTTTGTCTTTAATTCAATAAATATTTACTGATTTTTGTGTAATTTTACAGTCTACATCTACTAAAATTCGTCTAGGTACGTGTAGGTGCAAACGCGCCGCGAACGTGCCTCGCTCGGATGCGCCTACTTTACTAACTAACTACCTTATGAAAACATATTTATTATAAAAGTAAATATAATAAATAAATATAAATATTTTACAACATCACATACATTGCTCTGATCGTAAGGTAAGTAGCTAAAGCACTTGTGTTATAGAAATCAGAAACAACGACGGTACCACAACACCCAGACCCGAGACAATATAGAAAAGTTCGTTTTCTATATTGTTTTCTATATAACCGGGGATCGAACCCGGAACCTCAGAGATGGCGACGCCTTAAATAGTCCGGCGTGCTCGCCTCTCGGCTACGGAGGTCGTCAAACAAAAACAAAAAGTCGTTAAAAAAGTTAAAAAACTACAATTGACTTAATTTACAAAACTTTGCCTAGTCTGATAAACACGACTTTCAAATTAATTAAAGAGCTTTTCTACCTTGAAACTATTCCTTATTTTAATTAAGTCGTATTACGTTTAAGTTAGTAATTACATAAATTTATTTGTCATATTAAATTCCAAAAAGTCCTAAACCTTTGTAATTAGCAAAACGCTACTACTTTTTTGCTGTCAAATCGCATATTGACTAGAAAAATCTGTTTCTTTTGACAACCCTGACCTTAAACGAAAATGTATTACTGGTACCAGCAAGAAAATGTGGTAGGAATAAAAAATCATGCAAATGCCATTCATAACGCAGAATAATAAAAAAAAAATCTTTTGTTCGACCTTATTGTGAGCAAGTTATGCCCATTGATGCCATTGTTCCATAAAAGTAGATGGTTTTCACAACTTCTGTTTTTATTTATAGAAAAACTAGTTTTATAGTATACCTACTATACCTAGTACAATGTATATATATGTATATAGCCCAGTTTAAATCCTTATCAAAGTATTATGTACTAAAATAAGTAAAATCTTACTTGAGTGTAACAGTAATACTATTATTTTAATGATATCAAATCTGAAATCTACTACACCAATTTTCACGAAAGTTTGCAATAAAACCTTTAGTCTGTAAGAGGTCTGAAGTGAAAGATAGAGTATTGAGTATTAAACTACCAACAATGCCTTTATTTGAGGGCAGATAACAATAAAATAAACAAAAACGCATACTACATATTTGCAGATCCTTTTTTGATTAACACAGAAATTAACGTCCTATTAAGGCGCTATCCAAAATCCTAACAAAGAATTACGATACCATAACGACATAATAGAGTAATATTTCCCTTGTCATTTACAGGGCACACAAGGAATGCAATTAGGAAGAACTTTATCCCTTAACGACGATCAAAGCAATACTACGTATTACCGAATAAAGTAACACAAACAACTAATGAAACATCCCGCGGCTTTGTCTTAGCCGGATTAGCTAAAGGCCATGAAAGACTTTTAGATTAGATAGTGAGAGTCTGTGTGGTTCTAGACATTACGGATATTTTTTTTAACCTATCCCACTGCTGGGCAAAGGTCACCCCCAAGGTGGAGGATAAAAATTATATACTGTTAAAAAAGTTTTTTAACTTGTTGCTTTTAAAATTAAAAATAGACCAATCTGAATCTATACTAAAGAGCAATGAATTCGGGTCACATAATATTTTTTTTCCTTTAATCCGAGACTCTAAAATTGTCAACTTGATTACCAAAAATATTTGTAGAATAGACCATTATTTCCCTCCTGGTCAGGTCCTTTCTGTAGTCTGATAAAAATAACTCAATTTATTTACCGCTATAAAATTCGTAGATTCCAGAACATATATGTTTTTGTAAATGACTCGAATACAATGCTTTTGAGTTTATTTAACTACAGAAACGTTTAAAGAGATATTGTGAATTAGAACTTCCATAAGTCAAAGTCAAAGTCAAAGTCAAAGTCATTTATTTTTGCAAATTGGCCATCAATGGCACTTTTACATGTCCCAATTTTTTTTTCCTACCACCGCTTCGGGACTACATATCGGCTGGTGATGAGAAGAAACGGCGCAAGAAACTCAGTCACCTTTGTCAGCCTGATTTTATTACAGGAAATACAATTACAAGATAGTGTAAGTGCGAGCTAGGCAGGTTATTAAGTCCATGCACTCTTGTCGTTCAAGTAATCTGCAACTTTGTAATATCCTTTTTCCATAAGGATTTTTTTAATGTGGTTTTTGAACTTATAAACAGGCAAGTCAACAAGATTTTGTGGTACTTTATTAAATATTTTTATACATTTCCCCAAAAATGAATTACCTACTTTATAACACGCAATAGGGGCAAATAAGCGTCAGTTTAAGAAAAACCTATCATCAGCCGTACCTTTAAATTAGTGTACCTATTAACTTATATGATCCGTATGTTAAGCCGTTGGTTTTCTTATTAAATAAATAAAATACGAACCTTCACATTTATAATATTAGAAGATAAGATTATACTTACTGAGTTCCTTGTTTCCGTTGAACAAATTTGTCATAGTAAAATGGGCACCATCCTTTACTTCAAATTGGAAGTCGTATTTCTTAGGCACTATAATATCATTACCATCTGCGTCCTTTTCAATATCGTAGTCTACGATGAACTTAACGTGTACGTTTTCTGTTGAGAAAAAAGTAGGTAAGTATGATTTAACAATATGTGGTTATCTGTAGGTTCCACTTGGTCACCAGTTGAAAGATGTAAAACACAGGCCACACTAGGAGAGAAGCGAAATAAAGATAGGTTGTGTTCGCTTTGCCCATGTCGGCTTATGGGAATTCGCAAGTTTGCATCGCTTGTGTAGCTTAGCTTAGGCATAGTTCTCGGTGTGAACTCAGTAAGACTTATGTTTCTTTCGCTTTGACACGAGTGTAGCCTGAGTTTAAAATATAAAGGCGCAACTTCTTAATTGATCAAAAGGATCAATGACCCATGCGCGCTTCAGCGCTACAGCTCTACAGTTGTGAAGCTGAGCAGTGCGTAGCTGAACGCTCCATGACCGCGCGGTCAAGCCCCCAATCGAACAGTATTTTTAGCGTGAGCGAAATGTTAAAATTAAATTGAATTACTGCAATGCCACGAATATTTTTCAGGGTGTCGCCTTCAGAGTCAAGCCTCTTTATGCTGTTCAATTTCAAACTACTATAATTCAGGTAGTACAAAAGAATAGGGCACTTTAAAACCGCGTAATCAGCTGCTGTTGAATGAAGTGGCTTTATGTCATTTTAACACTCTATATCGGGTGTAAAAAAAGGCTTAACGAAGCCGAATACTACATATTCTACGTATTATTACGATCATTTTTTTCTTTTACACTATACCTGGGAAATGACGGGTTACCGAGTTATTGACAGTCAAAGTTTCAATTTTTTTTTCAAAGATTTTTACAAAATTTACTTCTGTTTGATAATACTAAACTTTTTTACAAAGAAACATGATCCTCTTACACACACAAGCATAGTCTGTGGCGTGCGCGTTATACATTGCGGGTTAGAAATAAGTTTTTTCTTTTTTATACCCCAAAATAAAAGTCATTTCCCAGCAATTATTTTTTTTTTTGCATTCTACTTGGTTTTATGTATAGAATTCGTGGTTTAAGGCTTCGTTAAGCCTTTTTTACACCCTGTATAATCAAGCACACAATCATCAATCAATATCAAACCATTATTAGAGCCACAAAGACATTTTTGAGTTTTTAATATATTTTGAGCGTTTAAATATCAGTCCTCAGTAATTTACGTACACGACCATCTATCTAACTAAAGAGATACCTACACTTTTTAATAAGATTTCGATATTATTTATGGAACAATATAATAAATTGAGAAGACGTAGGTAGGTAATCTTATTCATAAAATTGTGCTCCTTGTTTATTTATTAAGCACAAAGGCAACACATATTTTCTTGGTTTTATTATTTCCTGTATAAGATATAAAATATCCCGTTTATAAAAAGAGAAAATAATTTTCATAAGCCCATAATAAAATATCTTCTCTGTTTCACTGTCAGCTATTTTAGGTAAGATAGCCGTTCTATCTGGATAATTAAAATTGTAATGTAGATGCCTAAGCTTGATGGATTATGTCTGTTCATATGAGCTAATACGAAAGGATCTGCGAAATCGAATAATTGGCAAAGTCAGTAGTTTAACCATTGATGTAAAAAGTAAAGATACGGCTGACAGAACAAATCGCCTTGCATTTTTTGATGTCAACTGTCAAATAGCATCATAGAGTATCCACAAAATTACCCATAGCGGCGTCGCGATTTAACCTTGTAAGAGCGGCTTATAACGAAAGAGGAACTAAGAAAAAAGTTTTTATTTCACAGATGTTATATTTAAAGTAGTATTAATTTCTTTTAAAAGTAGCTTTTTCAAATATTTAATTTCAATATAAATTACAGTAAAATAAAATAATCTTTATTTACTTAAACACGGTATGCATAGGTGTTTTAAAATGAACGTACCAAGCATGTTTAGCCAACACGAGTCATGCAAATTAAATATAAAATTAAACTAAAATTAAATATAAAATTGAGTCTAAATTGCATTAAATTAAATTAGGTTATTAAATAGATATCAGTCATGTCATAATTATGTTGAAATTAATATTTATTATTTAAAAAACTATGTGAGATTAGCCACTTATTCTGTTTTGTTTTAAATTGATTATTATTCGATGTTTTAATTTCATTAGGTATATTATTGAAGATTTTTTTATACTCATTGTCATACAGCTTTTTTTATACTGCATTTTTATTGGACTTTTTAGTAGTACCATGATATTTTGATTTCTAGTGTTCCGTGGATAAATGTCAGATTAATGCAAATTAATATTAAAAATATACATAATTTGCATTACAAATACACGTTTCAAATATATACAGGGACGTCAATGTTAGTAATTGCAACTGTACAAATAGAGCACAAGATGTTCATGGAGGGACACCGCATATTGCTCTTATGCATCTTTTTTGGGTAATAAAAGCTCTATTTATATTAGTGTTGCCACAGTTGTAAGCTGCAGCGTAATTTAGAACCTACAATGCATGATAGGTAGCAATCGCAGTTTTTGTTACAGATCTAACCTGCTTTAAATTATAAATAAACTTTTTGACTCTGTAAGGATAGGTCCAGATCTGGCGAACGCGCCGCGAATGCGCAGGTCGCACGCGGCACGCGATCAGTTACTTCAACCGATTGGTGTGCCTCTTTAGCGCAACTCATGCAATGCTTGTACAGTGCGCGCGATCTGCGCGCGTACAGTTCTAGTTCACGTTCGAGCCAGTTTTCTGTACAAACATTATCTATATGCGTTTTCCAATTCACGTCTTTTTCTATAGTTAAACCTAGGAACTTCGTTTGTTTTACTTCGTTAATTTTCGTGTCTTTATAATGAATATCAATATTAATATTTTTGATTCTGTTTAATTATATGTAATTAGCAAATACTTTAACATCAACATCACTTTTAAATAAAACTACTCTTCTTATAAGTTGTAATGATGACTAATCTATACATATAATTGAAGCTATAAAAAAACAATTTCTCTCTCTATCTCTCGAAATGAAACAAAAGGTATGATTCCGAATTCAGCAGCACGCAGTAGTGCAGGAGACGTATTTTTGAATCATGCGAATTCCAATTCGAGTACGAAATGGCAAGATTCGCATGCGAATGACTAAAATTGCTATTTTTGAAAATTCATTCTGTGAATTCTGCAACGAGTGGTCCGACCCACTCGTATTTCGATTCTACTAGTAGAAAGTTTAGAAGTATGACTTTGACAAGTAAACATATGGTTCACAGATTAAAAAACTTTTTTTCGTTCCGTTCCATGCGATTCATTGCCGGTTTTTATCAATATATATATATATATATATATATAATCAATAAGTTTTTGCATTCCGGTTTTAAATATTTTCTGCGTGAAACGAAAATAGTTAAAGAATTTTACCATAATAGCAACACAGAATTCGAGTGATTCAAAAATGCGTAAAATCGGGAGTGATAGAAATAGAAATCGCACACGAATCGTATTCGTGTTCGAATTCAAGATTCATTTCGAATGCTTCAAAAATACGTCTCCTGGTCCCCATATTTTCTCTATGAGTTTATATGAGATTACATCGACCAACCGTCTGGTGTAGTAGTTCGCGCTCCGGACTACAATGCCTGGCGGTTGCGTGTTCGAATCCTGCGAGGGGCAAATGTTAGTGTGATGAGCACGAGCATTTGCACCTAAGTCATGGATGATTATAAATGTATTTAAGTAGTTTATAAATGTATTTAAGTATGTTTATTATCTGTATCTAGTCGCAATAGCACAAGATTTGCTTAGTTTGGGGCTAGATAATTAGGTGTTTGTGGATACAATTTATTTTTATATACGAAATCATACCTTAAAACTTTTCTTTTTACTTTTGTCTTTTGTTATTTTTGTCATGTTTTCAATTTTTGACTTATAGTGCTTTATCACGTAAACTTAAAATAAGTATTCAATAAATCATCATAAAATAAAATATTTATATTACATCGCATGTACTGGACTGCACTCAGTGCACTGTGAGCACTATTATGGTATAGCCATAATATAACCATACAACTAATGCACGCCGCTACAAAGTTGTATCGGTTTAGCACGGTAAATATGGCGTTGCTTCGTAAAATTGACAAAGAAGTTAGAAAATTGTTGAAGTAATGTAAATAAGTTAAGTGTTTATCAAATATGCGGCTTATTGGTGAGAAGTAATATTAGAATTTGTTTTAATGACCTTTCTGTCGTAATTTAAGCAACCTTTCAGTGAACATCTAGGCATTTTTATTTTTTCATACAAATGTCTGATCCCGATGACCGCCGACCACTGACTACGTCACATCGGCCTCGGTCGGGTCATTTTCGGGTCTTTTTAGGTCCAACACCCAGACGTGTGGTCCGACCTGTCCTTACGAAGTAATATATAAGTCAATGAGTTTAACCCTTAGCCAGGCCCAGCATGTTAGATTTATTGGTTTCTGACCTTACGATATTTAATTAAGGTTCAAAGTAATACCTATGGCAACTTGGCTGGTTGGCGAATTTAATATGTCATTTTTACTTTTAAAGTATAAAAATGCAGACAAAGCCAGTATGAGGTCTACCATATTAGGCGGAGGACTCGGCTGTATTTTTATGCACCAGTAATCTTATCTTACTAATCGGCGCAGCATGTAACGTTGAGTTTTATACCTAAATTTTAAATTGAAACAACTTAACGCTATCAGTTAAAAACAAATAATGTTAGTGCAGTTGTAGATAGGCCTTCCTTGTACCTAGGGAACTAATGACCTAGTCAAGGCTTAATGCAGAAAAACCAAGAACCGTGCGTTGTGGTGTTCTATGATTGAGGCCAAGCAGGGGACTTTTGAAGGATATGATAATATTTGCTATTGCAGTTAATGTTCACTGTGTAGTAATAAGTCACTTAGAACTACTTACTAAGTTTGAGAGTGATCTGCCCATCTCCAGTAATAGGTAGAATGAGGATTCTACCACCAGCCGTGTAGTGGCCCTTGATATTGGTATTAACGTGGAAGTCTACCTCGAACTTTTTTTTTTTTTCACTCCATCTAAAAAGCGTATCAAGATTGTAAAACATGAAGTCCATTTATGTACCAAAAAAGCATTTAAGTTATTAAAATTTTCAAAAGTAAATTTCGAAAATCTGCCATATGGCACTGTTAATTTTATGTCTATTTGTTTATTAAACTAATTGCACAATCGACGGAGTTAAAGCTTTACGGTGTTCTCTACTAATAAAATTAGAGATAATGCAAACGTATCAAACATTTTTCTTTAATCTTCTACCAAAAAATATAAAAAATACCTGTCATATCAAAATTTAACTTTTAAAACTTTTAAGGTCAATAACGTCCTGTATGATATAAAGATAGGTACTAAGTAAAGAAAATGATTTAATAAAAATCTTTAATGGTTCATATGATATCATGTCAAGCAATGAGCAATTTATACCTAGAATTACAACAACTCAGCTTGTTAAGGAAAAAACTAAAGTTACTTAGTTATTCTGTGACTGTCTAGATTTTATCAATATCGTTTTAACTATTTTCAAGTTGCCTCCTGAAACGTTTATCAAACCGTACGTACAACGGAAAATTCCTTGTCGTCGTATTTAAAAAAAATACTAGCAGTTGGTACAAAGGTCATAACGTCTTACTTGACATTATCAATAACCGATGTCTTCAGGCCTTTTAAACGGCCTTCTGATAGACTGAATTGCAACCCTGATAAATCGAACTTGACATGTTCCATTTCCATCACATCTAGGACTGCCACATCCATATCTGGTATGCCTGCCGTGAACACAGGAATTGCTTTCTGGAACGCCGGTACCATGCATGCTGAATCGGTGAGCTTGCACTTTTCAACAGGTAAAACTGAAAAATGGTAAAATTTTATAATCAAATAGTAAATAAGAAAATTCATATATGCACAGTATTTTTGTGTCTAAACAAAATGAATAGAAAATTAATAAATGAGCCAAATTGCTTTACGGTTCAGCTGATGATGATAGGGAAAAAATGTTCAACTTCAATTACATTTGAGTCTCTACCATGAAGAGGTTAGTTTCACGAGTTAAATGCGCTTTTACGGTTAAAACTCAATTTCTTCAAAGGTACGGTACAAATTGATTCTAATAAAAATAATTCTTTTAAGTTCTGCTAGTTTTATAGGATGATGGTATGGGACAACTAATTCGCTCTATACTAGTCTCAATTTGTGGAATAATGGTCCAACATTTCTGAGGATAGAGGGATACCTATAGATTTAGCAAAGAATTAGCTCTCCCTCTCATTTTCATTTTTAGGGTTCCGTACCCAAAGGGTAAAAGCCTATTACTTAGGCTCCGCTGTCCGTCTGCCTGTCTGTCTGTCTGTCTATCTGTCTGTCTGTCCGTCTGTGCGTCTGTAACCAGGCTGTATCTCATGAACCGTGACAGCTAGAAAGTTGAAATTTTTACAGATGATGTATTTCTGTTGCCGCTATAACAACAAATACTGAAAAACAGAATACAATAAATATTTAAGGGGGCTCCCATACAACAAACGTGATTTTTTGCCGTTTTTATACAAAATGGTACGGAACCCTTCGTGTGCGAGTTCGACTCGCACTTGGTTTTTTTTTATATTTTGGTCTGCATATATACCAAATAATATATACTTTTATGAGAATCCATGATTTCAATAAGCCATTGTTTTAAAACTGTTATTTCATAAAAATTTCTGAAGTGTCGGTGTCGTGAACGAAATAACTAAGCATATTGATCGGTCCCAGGAATCCTAGCAAAATGATTTCATATTACTATTACAGTAATTGAAGAGTTCCTCCGTTTACATCTTGGCTCCATCATCAATCAGCTCCTTGGTATCAAATTATTATAATGCCATTCAAATTTCAGATGTGCACTTTCAATTTTTCAAATGGACAACATTGCCGCGCTGTTGGTAGGACTCACCTAGGTTAAAAATTGCTTCCATGACTTAATTATATTGTTCGTTAGTTAGCAGTTCATTAGTTACACGTAAAGCCAATAGAAGCATGTTAAAAAAAGATAGACCGAATAAATGATAGGAACTTGAAAACAATATCAATACACGGGCGTGTACACATGCACACACACAGCACTGTTTGTTAAATTTTCGAGGGAAAATAGCGAATTAATAAACTCAATGCTGTTAGTCCATTTTTATTGCCTTATAAATCCATTAATTATTTAAATTATGGTATATAAGCGATATGAAACTTTATTATTTCCTAGCATTGAACCGCTTAAGGCAAATCTCGCTTGTCTACATACATTGTATAGCAGAATCCAAGAAAAACTAGAAAATAAAACAGATTTCAAGGATAACTGGTATTGCTGCTAATTTTCTTAATGCAAGAAAAGAAAAGAAAATGAAATTAATGTTACTTATTTTGCATCCAACATGGATGCTTGAAAATGGAATACAATATTATAAAATTCGTCTACTAGGCAAGGAACGTAACCATTGGGAGAGAAATATAAGGAAAAACACCCAAAAACAATTTTTGCACATTTGTGGATATAACAGAAGTCCAAAACAAGGACGTGGTTATAGATAACGTGCGTTGTAATAAAGAAGGGATATTTTGCTGACATGAACATGAGCACGGATGGGTATGGACATTTGTGTTTCAATAAATTCCAAAAAGTGTGCGGGGAAGAAGTCTGCTATAATAACTATATCTTAAGCATGTGTAATGTTGTAGATTTGTGACACATGTGCGGTCTTGGGAATAATATTGCGATACTGCATCCAGCAAGACTTACCAAAAATAAGTTTATTTAAATTTTACCTAAAATTTTAATCTCTTCAATAATACCTACGTATATTGAATACAGAGTGAATAAATTGAAACTTTCTCTAGAATTTTAACTATATTAGATGACTAGACTATTTATCACGGGCATCTCCGTGCTTCGGAAGGCACGTTAAAAGTTGGTCCCGGCTGATATCATTTGATACTGGTCGTGAAGTCTAGTCAGAGGCCTTAAGGCGGCTTGATTACATCTGACGGTAAGTTTTAGTCACTGGCCTTACAACACCCCTCTACCAATCCGCACTGGGCCCGCGTGGTGGAGTATATTCCAAACCACCTCATAGTGTAGGTGAGGCCTGTGCCCTGCAGTGGGACGTATTAGGCATACTTTACAGATGACTAGAATGTGCTATTGAAATCAATAACTTTAATTTAATTTTAATAATACCTACATTAATTACATTATTTTAAGTCAGCGTTTAAATTTAAAAATACAATAATCAGCCGTTTCAGAAATGTAATGTCAAGGCACATTTTTAATATTCTGTGATTTTTGTGTTGCTCTACTTATCAAACTCATACTCCCAAAAGGGAAGATAGGTACAATTCGGCTCAAAATACAATTTTAAGAATTTATTAATCTATTTTTTTTAAATTAGCTTCCGAATGTTGTTATAAGTTTTGAATCTATTTGGTATTTTGCAAACACTAATAGGCAATAAATGTGATATCCCATAAATTTTATTTCTAAAGAAAACAGATTTCATAATCTGTTTCAAAATACAGTTATTAGAGAAGTTATCTCACCTGCCGCTCGAACTACACAAAACAGACACAAAATTAAATAGGCTACAAACGACTGCATGTCTATCGCAAATTTTCTACACGTGTAAACTTCAACTGAGGGAGGAAACTCACCTCATCCGTTAATATACTCATTTACTAGCTCTACTGGCCATGATGACAAATGACCATATCATTGAAATGATATTACATCAATTATAGAAATAACGGGACTCGATTCTGAGATAGCATCCACTAAACGATCTATAAAAATAAAAGTATATTCAGTAAAAACTATTTATCCTGCCAAACTAAAATTTATAAAACGTAGACTTCATACTATATAATATTTTCTGAGTGACAGACAGTAGACCTAATGTCATTTAAATATAATTGAAGCGTAAACTTCGTGAATAAATCTGCACCTACATTCAAATAACACTGGAAAAACATTGTCTGAATCCCTTGTCTAATGGCGAGACACTGGGAGAAATACATCCATACCTAAATTGGGATTGACTGTTAAAAGTTCTGGTGTTTTAAAAAATAGAAAATGAAATACCGAGCTTAAAATTTCTGTTTAAAAACCTGCACAGAATTGTCCCCTTATTTTATTTATAATATCTTATAATGGTAGTGATTATTACAATTGAGAAGTCGCTCGTCAAGTCTGTCCAAAAATAATTGCAGCACCTGAAGAGTCATCGCGTTTAATTGCTAATCCTTTTCTAGCGAGACAATACAAGGTACAACATATAATTATAATTATCTTCTTCTAACAAACCAGTTGTTTCCATCTCATCCAATTTTTAGGTTTATTTTCAGTCACAAGTCGAATTCGTACTCAAAAGAATTAAAAGCCATTTATGTCCTTTAACTCTAACTATGGGTACCACATACGTTAACAAGTTCCGTTTCTATGCAGACACGTAAGTACGACATTCCTTAAATAGTCACAACTTTCAGGGTCATGGACGTCAAGAATGTCTGGGCTTGCAATTATTATTTATATTTCCTATAACTCTGTATCTTTTTGGATTTGATTGCTACCATTTAAACGAGTCTGAGACTCTAAGTAAATCACACTGACTTATGCTCGTTCATTTAAGGTTAAAGAAAGGAATATCCTTTGCATTTTTAAGGAAAAGTTATATAAAGGAAGCGTCTGAGAATCAGTGACAGAAAGACCTCTTGTTAAAATTGCAATGGGCTGGTAATGGCTGCCATAGATCCGATGAAGCGGCCGAGTTCTGAAGTGGAGACACAGTACGGGCAAGCATAGTGAGAGACAACCAGCAGTTTATTGGATAACATGAATGGCAGCTGGTGGTATGAGAACTTACCCCAAAGCTGACTTGGAGAAAAATTTTACTCAGCAGTAAACGACAAAAGACTGATAATTATTTTTACGTAATAAATCTAAGGGATCGTCTATTTACGATTTACGCAAAGTAAAACCTAATCTTTTAGAATGTCTATGGAATCGTCATTGATCGTATTACAGGATTACGTTTTACGAGTGTACAAAATGTGGCTGAATGTGGTGCAATATAGCTCTAAATTACGTTTTCCACAAATTGAATAGTCCTATACCTCATGTCTTTTATTTTAATATATGTTTTATATAGGTAATTCATGTTTTATGAGAAGTTTTAGTACAGAAAATCTCGGGCATCACAATAAACCTGGCGCTATAGTTTTATGTTTCGGTTTTAAGACATACAATTTTCTTTTCCTTATATGAGCTATTTAAATGATTTTCATTATTTTCTTCTGGCTGTATCACATCATCAGAAATCCCTTAAACATTAAAGAGAAAAAAAGAGAAGTAAAAATATCTGGGATTCAGACTAATTATCAACTAAATGCTCATTAAACTAGACTCGATTCTAAATTATATTTGGCTGGTAATTTTAAAACAACCATTATCAAGTGTTAGAAGGTTAATGGTTAATGTGTTAATGGTTGGAATTAAATTGAAAAATGGACTATAGAACTGCAGGACAAAGATAACTGAAATCAAAACCTCGTTACAATCATGTACATCTTGCATAATTACTACTCTGCGCTACCTTTTCATTAATCAAGCATATGACCCGTAGTCACGAACCGAGCTTAGACTTAAAACCAACATCCGGATGAACTTGTTTCGTCTTCGACCTAACCAGTTGACCGTCTAGTTTAGTGGATCGCGCATCGCGCTCCGAACTTTTTTTTACCGAGCCTGAACCGAGCCAGTTTTGGGTTTGATCCTGCAAGAGGAAAATGTGTTATGAGCACGCGGTCTTTGTACCTAAGTCTTTGAAATGTATACGTGTATTAAGACATGTTTATCCGTTATCTCGTCATCATAGCTTCGATTAATGGTGTTATTGTTGTAACAATTATTTTCTTTATTTTTATTAATTTAAAACGTTTAATAATGATATATTTTTTCCTAATAAAGGCTGTACGCGGTTAAAGAAATCACAAGCAACCTTAACTATAGCATGATCTACTAGAATTGATACTCTATTTAAAAAATAAGAACTTTATTACCTATAGTATACCGTTGTATGATTAGTTTATTAAAACTGTCAAAAGCATGTTATATCCGTGTGGATTGAGGGGCCACTTCTGATTTTAAAAGGATATTCACCTTTAAATCACCTGGTGACAATTGAGTTTAAGGCAGATTCTTTAAATTATTACCAAATTACTTTTTTTTGACGGCAAAAAGAGTAAAATTCTTGCTTTAAAGTTGAGTCACTTTATGAGTACGGACAAACAATTTCAAAGACAATGGTTGGACAATTTATTAAAGGTTTAATGTAGATTGGAGCATACACTTATTTATACTTGCCTTTGAGGAAACTGAAAACCGGTTTGATTGGTTAAAGCATATTAGCTACTTACTAAGGCAAATTGTTGCAAATGTTGCATTATTGACTAATAAAAAAAATATTTTCAAGGACCAAAGTAGTGTTATGCAGTTTTATAAACTTTTTATTATAATCAAGAATTTTCATCACTGTCTTAAATAATTGTTAATATTAAAAACCTTTAGGTACTCTAGAACTGCATGGATTTCCACTGTAAAAGAATCTCGTTAACTAGGCATATTGATTTTAGCTACGCTATAATTATGAAATACGACTTACTGCTAACAATTCAGTACATCATATCATCACATTCTCATAAGATAATTGATATAATGACGACTACAATATCACGCTACAGTAATTACTTATAATCTGCAACTAAATAACTAAACCACTCATAAGTTGCTAATTACAAGTAGGTATGTACTTGTCATGTTAGTATAATAAGGTTGTTAAACTCGTAATAATAGGGTATTTCCATTCATTAACGATGTAATGATATTTATACTTAAATTTATTGTACCTTTCTGCAGATAGATACATAACCATTATGATAAAGTTCCAAAAATAACCAAGAACCTTAACATCCAGGGTGTTAGTTCAATAGTAGGAACATCAAGCCGAAAGTATAGTCTATGTTAATAGTATATGGTTAAGTCCGAAATTTGATACAAAACAAAAATGTTTGAATCCGATTTGTATGAAAACATATTTTCAAAAATGAGATATCCAATTTCTGACTTCACCATAGTATTTATATGCATACACACATCAACAGAATCTTGTGATTACTTTTAAACTTTCGCGTTGCATAATTTAAAACTCAATGAAACGGGAATTAACGCGATCATAATTTAGGTACAAAATGTTACCTCTTTTGCCTGACGTTTCGATCGGGTTACACCGACCGTGGTCAGTCAGCCTGTGACCACGGTCGGTGTAACCTGTGAACCGGTGAACATTTTGTACCTAAATTATGATCGCGTTAATTCCCGTTTCATTGAGTTTTAGAATCTAGTGATATTTTGTATTTTATCAAATATCTAAAAATCTATGAAGAACTTTCTGATATAGTACCTACATGGGAGATTGATAGCTTATTTTAAGGTATTTCATAAAAAATAAAAATAATTTCGTATATTTTTTTTTAAAGTAAAAAATGTGCAGTTTTAAAAACGCCGTAGAAAATTTGTGTAAAAAAATCTATAATTCTTCTTAAAACTATTATTAAAAAAAAAAAACTTATGAAATGAGATTAATAATAATCAGTGTTGCCACCTCTTACATAAATTACACATCGGCATCGATTGTTCATACTTAAAATTAAATTGTCAAAGTCTTGTTGCAGTATGAGGTCCCATGTTCTTTGCAAGTGTTCCGTCGTGTAAAGTTGTTGTTCCGTCCACGGACGTAAAAAAAATACGGACGTAACATCACATTTAAAAAATGTGAAGCATGCAAGGTACTACAATTTCGTTTGTTGTACATGATCTAGACTCACACATACACACTAGGTACGACAACCCGCCGCCATTTCGCCCCGAGTGACAGCGCCAGTGACACGTACTAAATGCGTTCGTTGCGTCAACAATTTATTTTTCAAAAATTCCGTCTAGTCTTGTTAAATCATGTAAAAACTACATGAGTAAACCTAAAAAGTCACATGGAATCACCTATCATACGTAAGTTATTACGATTCGTGATAAAAAAAATATATTTATGTTTTAAACACTTTGCCGAGAATTCTAGAGGTAAAATGCAACAGTGTTGTCACTTTATTTACGGGAAAATTACCCTAAAGGTGGGGAAATCTATATTTGTATGCAACAAACAATGTATGTGACTCTCTGAAATCAGATTTCGTCAGTTTTTTCAATTACGTATTAAGCGTCGTGGGGTTTTCAAATTATTTTAATTTTACTTTTTGTTATTAAGGGGTATACTTTATAGATAGTCATAGCCTTATCATTAATAATGTCATGTGTAAAAATATATTAATCAAATCTTTAAACATAACATGTGTTTTATTTTCTATCACAGTGATCATAAAAAATATGTTTGGTAGGTCGACATAGATCAACCGTTTATATTTCTGTTAAAAAATATATGTAAATTACATAAGTTAACTGAGATCGATTGGTACCACCAAACAGCAGGGAAATTGAGGGTTTATATAGCAACCCTTTAATCACGCACATAGCCTTAACGGGCGGCCATTATTATGCTTCACTTATGGTTAGACGAGGTTACGTCCGTATTTTTTTTACGTCCGTGGTCCCAGGTATGCTCGATAGGATGTAAGTCGGGCGACTGTGCAGGCCAATCCAAAACTCGAATATCGTGGTCTCGGAGAGCGGCCGACACAAGCCGCGCCGTATGGGAAGACGCATTATCGTGCATGAGTAGAAATTGCTGGCCCATTTGCATTCCGTGTGTTACAATAACAGGCTCTACTATCTCCTCGTGGTATTTTTAAGCAGTCATGCTGCCTTGGATCCAAACGAGCTGAGTTCGTCCGCCAAGACGAATTCCTGCCCACATCATGATCGTCCCGCCCTGGTAAGAGTGGACCTCCTGAGGGTACCGTAGACGGCTAACTCTCCCTGGAGTTCTCCAAACGCGTGTTCTTCGTGAAACCGGATGAAACCCAAACCGGAACTCATCGGTGAACAGCACCCAAGACCATTGTTGATCACTCCATGGTAAATGCTCCCGAGACCATGAAAGCCGCCGACCGCGACTGCCACGTCGCAATGCTGGAACACGTCGTGGTCTTCGAGCATGAAAATTAACTTCATGCAACCTCCTCCGCGCGGTTGGTCGCTCACCAGCAGCTGGTGGTCTTCCTGGAGCCTTTGTACTAGTTGCATCACTGTGGTATTGGGTTGTCTTCTGGCAGTCATTTGGAGAAATAGATCCTGTCTCTGCGTAGTAGAACGATATCTGCCTGTGTGCCGTTCAGCCACATCCCCAGTAGTGCGATAACGTGCCCACAATCTTGATATCACGTTCTGGCTGGAGTGTAGGGCCTCAGCAACGACCGCGTTGAATAGCACGATTTTTCAACATGTTCACGGCTCGTAACATTTCATCTCGACTTTCTTGACGGAAGGAATTACTAACAATTTTGCCGCCGTATTTTGTTTTTTCTTCTGTTTTTTTTTATATTACATTAAAAATTTTGAAAATAGAATCAAAGAGGTGATCTGTAATATAAACTTTTCATGGAAACCAAAAAGATTCTATACGTCGTAAATAATTTAGGATTACGGTATCCCTAGATTCTGTTGATGTGTGTATGTTAACATTATGCTAGTTTCGGCTTGATATACCATTTACTTAACACCCTGTAGACGCTAAACAGTACGTTAGCATTGTTGTTTATAGGTACCTTATACTTATTACAAGGATGTAAAGGAAATAATTGTGTGTTTGTCTAGTGTATATTGTGTATTTGAGTAAAAAGCATTGTAAGACTCCAAAAGTAAAATAAACAGAATTTACTGAACCGTTACTGAAAACTAATTAAAAGGATTCATTATTTTACAAAGCGCATATTATGGCTGACAAATATCTCTAATTACTTTTGATGACCATTTTGTCTAGTGGTTCGTGCTCTGGTCTATAATGCCAGCGGTGGGGGTTCGAATCCCGCAAGGGATGTTTGTGTGATGAGCTCATACATTTGTATTTCATCATCATTATCATAATTTTAGCCACAGGACGTCCACTGCTGAACATAGGCCACCCCTAGTAACTTCCAGATTGGCTGGTTGGATGCGGCCTGCATCCAGCGGCTTCCTGCAACCTTTACCAGGTCGTCTGTCCACCTCGTATGTGCAAGTCCCACGCTGCGCTTATCGGCACGTCTCTTAATTCCAGAACCTTTCTGCCCCATCGGCCGTCAGTTCTACGTGCTATGTGCCCCGCCCATTACCACTTTAGCTTGCTAGTCCGTCGGGCTATGTCGGTGACTTTTGTTCGTTCCCGGATTAAGTCATAAATATTTACAAAGGTATTTAAGTATGCTTATTCGTTATCTAGTCGCTATGGTTACAAGCTTTGCTCAGTTTGAGGCAAGATAAACAATTTATTTTATTTACTTTTTTGGTTATGAGATTTCATTAATACAAGTGTATTGTTTTATATCTCAATGATATAGTGGGCAAGATCTGACCCAGATAACGAAAAATTTCCTACAAAAACAAAATTAGTCTTACCCACAGTCAATTTTGAATACTTAGTTATTATTTTTTAAGCCATGGGAGTTAAATGTAATAGTTGAATTAAAATTAGTTGTTCAGTGAACATTTTCATATTGTATAGATTTAAATGAGTGTTGATTTAACAATTTCAGTGCAAAATTTATAGATGGCGCTGATAAGTTATTGAAATCAGTTGGCCAAAATGTTAAAACGTAATAATGATTTACTAATTTTACGAGGGCGAAGCTATGAGCACTATGTATATAGGTATATATGGACGTAAAATTAAAATAAATAAATATTCAACCACATTACATTCATACATTATCCTAAGATAAGTAGTTAAAACACTTGTGTTTTAGAAATAAGATGCAAAGACGGTACTACTACCTACGCCCAGATCTGGGACAAAATAGGAAAGTTTGTCTCTACATTGATCCGACAAGGAATCAAACTTATAGCTACAGAGGTCGTTAAATGAGTGTAATGCTCATATACTAATCCCTTTTTTATTAGCTATCATCTTATCGGTAGTTCCTATTTCATATTCCATGACATCTCTTCGACCTCTTCCAGCGACATGATACCTAACATTTTTTTACTTGACAGGTACAGGGCAATCCGCCCGTAGCCATATAGACAGTGTTGTTGTCATGCCATCAATAAAAAAATACCCAACATTTTCCTTATTTTGATCCCTGTTTGACCTTATTAGATCTTTTTTAGGGTTCATGCAAAGGGTTCCGTACCCAAAGGGTAAAACGGCACCCTATTACTGAGGCTCCGCTGTCCG
This sequence comes from Anania fuscalis, assembly GCA_950371115.1. NCBI lineage: Eukaryota > Metazoa > Arthropoda > Insecta > Lepidoptera > Crambidae > Anania > Anania fuscalis. Next base: position 12,420,361 of record OX493336.1, on the reverse strand, counting down.
TCTGTCTGTCTGTCTGTCTGTCTGTCTGTCTGTCTGTCTGTCTGTCTGTCTGTCTGTCCGTCTGTCTGTCCGTCTGTCTGTCCGTCTGTCTGTCCGTCTGTCACCAGGCTGTATCTCATGAACCGTGGTAGCTAGACAGTAGATTTTTCACAGATGATCTATTTCTGTTGCCGCTATAATAACAAATACTGTAAACCAGAATAAAATATTAGTTATTTAAGTGGGCTCCCGTGACATACAACACACGTGATTTTTTTGCTCGTTTTTATAGATGATGGTGCGGAACCCTTCGTGCGCGAGTCCGACTCGCACTTGGCCGGTTTTATTTCTTTATTTTCCTTTCTATCCTCCCCTCATTTTATTCAAGGATACAACTCTTTCTAAAAGGCTAATTTGAAATGAGTACTTAATCAAATTAACTAAAGAGCGTTAGATAAATAAGGATAGGTAAATAAAAAAACTTCATGTCATAACATTAACAATGCCCTTGTATTTATTATAACATCTTTAAAAATATTAGTTTGTTACCACTTTTCGAATAGGTTTAAGATATTCTAACGTTCAAATTAAAACTATAACAATAAATAATAAATATTAGACAACATAACATACATTGCTCTGATCCTAAGGTCAGTAGCTAAAGCACGTGTGTTATAGAAATCAGAAACAACGACGGTACCACAACACCCAGACCCGAGACAATATAGAAAAGTTCGTTTTCCACATTGACCCGACCGGGGATCCCGGAACCTCAGAGATGGCGACGCCATAAATAGTCCGGCGTGCTCGCCTCTCGGCTACAGAGGTCGTCAAATCTATTTATAGAAATATTTGCGACTCAAAAAGCTGCATCTATGCATGACAATCTATAATTCATTTTTGAAGAAAATGGTAGTACACAGTGGCAAGTAAAAAACAGAACAGACATTTTAACAAAACGGGAGTCCCACAAAGAAATAGAAAAAGAAGAGCTAGAAATTAAATCTTAGAGTAGTAGTCATTTGTAGTTATCAAATAAGGTAATTCTGGTTTTTAATTAATTAATTGAAATAATTTTAACCACAAATACTTGCTTGATTATTATCGTATCATATCGTAAAACAAAAATAGTCTGTTACATGTTTAAATACCCTGTTTTGTCATCCTTATTAGTGCTGTCAACATTTGGCAGAGGGTTATGGAAAAATTAAATAAAACCGGTTTTATTAATACAGTTTTTTTTTTAGAAATAATGAGGTCAGTAATTTACTCATCGATTGGTTGTGTAGCGACGTATTTCTTGATAGAATCAAATATCACTTTATGTCCTGCGATCAAGATTGGCGATCCAAATTCTTCAGTCAAAATTTTCCAATTGCTGTTCATGAAGGTTAACATTGCATCACCTGTAAATAAAATGTAATGTTAGATATCAGAAAATCAATAACAATAAAAAAACACATGTTTTAACATTGATTTATATTATTTAACTCAGTGTGTTCTAAAAGGTATTCTGCTATTGGTTGGAATAATTCAACAAAATGTGAAAGATCTTAAAAATCAGTCCAGCCATTCTTATATGTTATTATAAATGACGTTACTACCAGACTTTATATTTTAATAAAGATTGCATAATAGTTATTGTATAAACATAATCGTTGGTAATTATTCCAAAACCACCAATAGCAACATTTTCAGCTTGTCCTTCGTATTATCGTCTTCTCACAGATAGAGAAATTTCGATGTGTAAATATGTGGGTATTCAAATTATTTAATTGTTGGTTTTTTATAATAAGTAATGTATTTTTTTACGTTACTTGCACTACGACAGGCTATTTTCTTGTTAAAATGAGCTAATGTAGAGCCTTTCTTTGACATTGATGCTTCTGCCTTCTGAATAGAGGTAGAAACCAAAATGATTGTTGACCTTATTTTTTAAATCTGCATCCTGCATTTTGAGGCACTCCATATTTTGTACAGATAACATAAATTTAAAACTCTTTTTTTTCATTCCATTCTTTAAATCGAATCAATTATCGTCTGAAGGCCAAACTCTGAGGCGTTTCAAGTAATCCATTAAATCCAAAAGCCTTTCAAATATAATGGAAACACATATTAGCAGATTCACTCTACATTGACTGAATAAAGCGTACACATCTTTATTTCGTTTTATTTGAGCCAAAACTGATCTTAGCTTAGCGTAATCATCTAAATTAGAATTGCCAATGACAGATCATGCGACGTCATAGATTTTAGTTATTTGACTACAAATGCAGTAAATTATATATTATTTTATAATATATTTTATCAAAACAATCATTTATTTTATAATACAACTACATAATGGAGATTTATTCTTTCACGTGACGTCTAATGACGATATAAGAATGATGATACTAAAAAAAAAAGATACGCATGGTTTTTACACAGAGTTAAGCAGTTGCGTCGTCAACTTCAATTCGCGTATTTCGCTCTCTCCAACAAGTACTTGTCTATTTGTAGTTTATGGTAAATCTAATCTAAGCAGAAGTGATGCCCTTCATGAATCCACTGTTGAAGTGCGTTGTTATCGGAAAAGGTGCTTGTCCCTCAAGACTAACAATGCGGAACTACCAACATTCATTCCATAGGAGTCTAGTCCTATCGAATGCATACTTACTATGCGTTTTACCTAGATCAGATCCATTCATATTATTCCTGATGGAACCGTAGCCACTTTAATGGTAAGATTAGGTTACAATTCTGGCACATAATTAACAAGGTTAGGATAATTCAGTCATCATATTAAGGAAGCGGAGACATCAACAATCAAACACTTTTACTTTAAAAAAATTCTCTTCCTAGCGTATCTAGCTTCAAGTCGGTGTATGCTAGACGATAATCTTAGATGCAGTTAGTCTAGTTATTTCATTTAGGCCGTTTTGTGCATGGCTACACATCCACTATTACTTGTATGTGCAAGTTTCCTTGCAATAATTTTGCTCGATGTAGTATTAATCACTACATATTCTGAAAATCCAGAGATTATGTGCTGAGATGTGAATTACCCTGCCGACGAATGTACACCACTATGTACGAATGTAAGCCACTGCTCTTTAATGTGGGGTCAACATTGAAATCTTAAGCAAAACAATGTGACTCCAATAGTATCCCTGCAGTAAAAGTACTTAGAATTGAAATACGCTTCGCCTCCTTTAATATTGAGACTGACGAAACCTGTGGAGGTTACATCGATTACACCTTGTTGGTGGCAACAAGGTGTAATCGATGACCTGGTAAAGGTTAAAAAAAGTCGCTGGGCGCTTGATGCCGGCCGCTTCCAACCGACCAATTTGAAAGTCATTAGGGGAGGCCTATGTCCAGCAGTGGACGTCATAATATAATAGAAAACATTATGACGATGATGCAATCTGAACCGCGTATAAAAGTTACTACCTCCTGTATAGGAATGGACTTACTGTGATATGTACTCATTGTGGCAGTACTTACTCAATTCTTTGTTTCCATTGAATAGATTGGTGAGATGAAAATGAGCGTTTTCTTTTACGTCATATTTAAGTTTGAAACTCTTCAAATCCAAAATGTTTTCCCCGTTTCCATTCTTTCTATATTCAAACGGCATCGACATGTCAACTTGTAGTTTTTCTGTAAGCATAATAAGTAAATGCAATTTTAAAATTCGAAACGAGATGTGTATGCGAGTTTTTTTAAAGTTCTTCCTGGAATGACCAGTTTTGATTGGGACTATTGGTAGGTATCTTATTACTAACTTTTGATAGGAATCAAAACAAACTGTGACGAGTTTGTAATTTTGTTGTTTGTGACTAAGGTAACAGTTAAGGACGCTGTTGCCGAGTCGGTTTCCATTCGATTTCGGACTCAAAAACAAAACAAAAACTGTTTTGTATGATATTATTAGTAATGTAATGTTAAAAATAAATCTTTTCTTTCTTTCTTTCATTCAATGTTTTATTGGGACTATTTTTTTACTATGAGAAATCTAGTATGAGACCTCTCATTACAGAAACTTGCAAAATAAAGTTTCTCTAGCCTAGAATATCGGCCGTGACTGTCTAAAAGTATTTTTATGTTTTAAAATAAATACATGAATGAAAAAGAGGCTTGTAAAGCAGGATGATTTACAAAACAGGCAGTGGAGAAGAAAGAGCAGCGTAGCAGACCCTGTCATCAGATGGGATTACACGAGAAATAATTAGTATGAAATGTATTGTCGATTTTAATGATGATTTCCTTACTGATACATACTTAGTTTCAGTGTCATGACTCCATCACCACTGATGGGCAGGACAAGGAGTTGCCCCGAAGCCTTGTATTTACTCTTCATCACAATATCAGCGAGATATCTAACTTCTAGGGTCTTCTTGCTTCGGTCGACACTGAAAACAAGGGACAAAAATATTTATGAGTCAAAGTAAGTATCAACTTTTTGTGCGATTTTCTTTATAACACCCTTTATACGGCTTATAAGTACATGCTCTTGCATTTACACTTGCACAAGCACTTGGAGTTAACAATAGAATTAGAAGCTTATTTATCGATGTCCTCATTTATTTTATCATAAACATTGAGTTTAAATTATGCAACGCGAAAGTTTAAAAGTAATTATTGTCCTCATTTAAGTCCTACAGTATAAGTTATCTATTATTTAAAGAAGAATTACCTAAGAAGTATGTCCCTCGTGAAACCTAACCAAACTTACTCCGTGCAAGATTTTTCAACACTATAAAACAGAAATAGAAAGAAACAAAAAACAGCGATTTTGTGACGGTTAAACTATAGTCAAGTCGATAACACGCTTACCTTTTTGGCTAACAATATACGCTTTAAAGAATAAAACATTGTAACCTATATTGTTACATTCAGTGCATTTATCTCGTTTGGCACCAAACAAATTTGTGTTGCAGTAAATGACTCGGAGAATCGATGTTCTCTTTGTTACAATTAATTCTAACTGTTGTTTTAGTACTATAACCAATTGAAACATTGTGTCTGAACATTTTCTAGATCTTTTGATATGCCCCTGTATGCCCTTTACTCTTAGTTGCTAAAATCGATGAGCTATAGATAATAATACCCTAAATTCTGAGGTGACATAAAATACTATGTTTTTTGCATCTCTCCGTGTAATAAAAATTATTAATCACGAATTGGTTAAATATATTTAATACTTGAGTGATAAAAAATTTTCGTACATAACTATGGTAAGTACCTAAGTATTTTATGTCAGCACAAACTTGAATTAAGAACAGTTTAAATGTTTTCCTTGTTGTTAAAATGATGAAAATGTAAATTACTAGTAATTTACATTTGATGACTAACAATTTATGTGTCTTATTTAAATAGCAGAAAGAAAAACATATTAAAACTTACATGATTTTTTCAATAGCGGTCTTTTTCAAACCCGTAATATCTGCATCTCTGATGACCAGTTTTAACCCAGCAAGGTCAATTTTGACCTTGTCCAGATGTAGGGGGTCCAATGATGCTGCTCCAATGTCTGGCATTCCATCTGCCAGAACTGGCACTGTCTCTTGAGCGGTTGATTTGAAGCATTGGGAGTCTGACTTCTCGCATTTTGATTTTCCTACTGCTGTAAAATAAAAATAAGGAACTTTCAAAATCTATAGTCAAAAAAGGCATTAGTAAAAAAAATGGCTAAAAGGCTGGACGTCCTATGGCCAAAATAAAGTTAACTTATTACCTATGATTTATAGGACCTTATTTTATTTTATAAGAAGGTTGTAGGAAGGTCCTGCAAGATTTATAAAAGATATATAAAAATAACTAAACAGAAAGCGAAAAACGTCATTATAAAACCAATAGTCGCCAAATCAAACTAGTCGATAATCCTAGAGGGCTAATAGCAGATGAACAAAACAAAAAAAACATAAATTTCCATGTGTGTTTTTTAAATCTGTTGGAAACAGGAACAGTATGACAGCTAAAGAAATAATTGTGCCGTTAGGACATCATAACACCTCATTAGTAAGTGAAGAGCTTTATTATTATTGATGTATATTTACTTATTTGTAGCATTGAACATCATCCAGGTTATTAATGTGTGTGCCTTATGTACCTGCCTGCCGCATTGAGGGCTGCCTAACCATAAATTTTATATTAGGGTTTGTCAAAAGTGGGTTTGCGACGATTTCCACTATTAATTCAGTCATTCGTATCAAACTTATTAACTGTGTCGATTCTGGCTAAATATATTCAGTACCTAACTGAACTGGTGCCCATGATTACCCTATGGCTTAGTGACGCCTCAAACGCAAAGGACCCCAGGTTTGACTTCCAGTTTCAAAGAAAACAAACATTCCTAAATTGGTGCGGTACTAGGTGTACTGGAACGACGCCCTTTGCAAGTGAACATGTTTCCGTTTTATCTTTATGTAGGGAGAATACATAAATAGTCGTTTTATTATATTTTGCTTATTAAAATAAATACAAGATTAATATTAATTAGATTCTAGAGCAAGATTGGGGTCAAGAGTAAGCCCATCTCAAATAAAAAAAAAAAAAAAAAAAACATAGCAAATTGACTTAATATCTGGTGTCATAATAATGACAGGTTCAATCCAGCAGCAGCGGTATAATTTATACTAATGAATAGTTTTAAGTTCCACGTGCCAATTAACATAGGACAAGTAAACCGGTTTCCTAGAATACTAGGTACCTGACCTAAGGGTCGGATAATGTTAGTGGAGTAGTTAAGTTAGGTTATTATTATCCAAGGCTATATCGCCTAGTCTATGCTTTCACCCAACTCCAAAAATTAATTTGTTTAAGGATCTCAAAATTGTTTGGTGACGGAACATTTTTGCATTACTTAATATTTTATTATTAATATTTTATGGAGCCCTAATTCATACAAGCAAAGCCTGTGTAATTAGCCATTTTCATAAACGTTAATTAACATTAAGAAAGCCTTTAAATAATACTTAACAAAGGGTTATACTCGTATTCATAAACGCTATTCAGAGCTAATCAATAGATTTTGCAATGTCAAATTGAAACTGCTCCACCTGTCTTATAATGAGTTAATCAACAAAATGGTGTCCATTGAACAGCATATATTTTGCAACATTTATTTATTTATTTAGAAATAATATTCCTGGCAGAAAAAGAAGTGTCTAACTTATTCACATTTTATGTTTCTATACACACTAAAAGGGGAATTAATTATTAAGATTAGCAGTGGACGTTCTATGGCTAAAATTATGAATAATTATGATAATATGCTAGACCACAGAAGAAGAACTTTTCCATGTGCTAGAAGACACACCTATTTATTATTATTGTCTGGAAGTAAAATAATTAATATCCTCGTGCTACGAGACAATTAATGCCGGAAATTTTATTTAGTCATATAATCATCTTACCAAGACCCATGCCAATTTATAAATTGAAATGATGTTTGCATAAAGTACCTAATGTCACTATTATGTTGACCTATGAAATTAGTTAGAATATAACTATCTTTTATACTAGTCTAAGAAAATGCGAATTAGTCTTTTCGCGGAGATTAAGTACTTTAAGAATAAAACTTACCCGAAAAACTATTTATTCTAAAATATTTGAAGTATAGGTGTGTTTATTCTAAACGGTCTATACTATAGGGTCTTGGTGTGTTGCGAAATCAAATATATTCATAAACCTTCCACTTCGTGTGAATGCAACTCATTTAAAATAATATATTGCATCCGATAAATGGTTTTCAAATGAATTTATGTTTGTTTATATACCTATTACCTATCCATATAGATAAAAGATCTGAGTGGTTTAGGTATTGATTTCACCCTTAACTATGGTACTTCATTACTTATTTTGTCCGTAATTGCGTATTAATAATTAAATTATGTTCAACGAATTTAATTTTATAAACTTTCTAAATAACGGATTGGTTGGATAATTATACACCAATGAAAACTAACGAACGCATAGAATGAAAACTGAAGACCCAATAGACGTTTTATGCGTTCTTTTGGCTCGATAATTCACAAGAGTTTTCGGGTGGGATTCCCGGGTCAGTTACATTCCAAGAATTTGTTTGCTAAAAATATTGGAAAAATCCTTGATCAAAATAAAAATAACCTTGTTTTTTGTTTTCTCCGTGCCGTGATTTATTTATTTGCAATTTCAACGAAACCATTTTATATTTCGAGAACAGAAGTCTATTATTGGTGTATTATCTGATGCATTATCTTGAGCCTATTAATTTATATTTAAATAAAAAGTAACCAATCAAATGTTCAAAATTTGCTTATTATGTACAATATGCTGTATATTACGTTAATTACGCTTGCCTCTTCATAGTTTAATTCATAGTTTTAAGAATCCTCTAATTTATTTAGTCATTTATTTATTATTATCATATATTTGGCCGTCTAATGCATTACTTTTCCGTCAAAATATTCCCTTTGAATTCGTTATTTTAATGTCTTATTTCCCTTGAGGTCATTAAAATACACTAAGTACTTTTACGAAATCATCATCTAAATCTTAAAAAAGTCCTCAAAAAGCCCATAAATAGCTTTAACTTTTTTAATCCATTTTTAATTAAATAATAATAATAATTTATTTTGTAAAAAAAATAGTAAAGTCCTCCCAGTTTGCGTTTTTTTTTTACGTCAAATTCTTTATATACCCTACATATTTGTTTAGATTTGTTAATCTGACATAATAGCGTCGTAACCCCTAAAATATATAGATATAGATATTAAAATTAAATAGGTAATTAGTTAACTTACAAGCAGCAGATACAAGCAGTAGCTGCGTCAAAAACGTAATCCAGTACACAGTCATTTTCCCGAACACCTAAATACCGTCAAGTATAATAATTGACTACCAGATCCGAGCGGCGATCACGTCTTATACGCATAAACTGTGCAACCCTGACAGTGTCAAGGTTAACCCTTACCTTAACCTTTGGACGTCTCACAATTTTATAATGAAGACTCGTATAACAAATGCGCTGCCATTAAAATAAATTTAGACGTCGTGACGTTTTTAACAAGTCTATTTTAAGAAGTTGTGCAAGTAATCCTTAAGATTCTTTTCCGGACATAGGTTACTATAAATTGCTGGAAAAAGAAGCTGTTACCAAAACATAATAGCTTATGGTTCCCGTTAATAACAAAACAATAAAAGTAATCCTTGGTCGGAACCAGAACTACTACGGATATTATTTTCGGTCCTTGTGCTCACTATTAATAACAAAACAATGAAAGTTGTCCTAGTAAAAAAGCTTTAGAACCACTGACATAATGAATTTTAGAATGACATTTATTATGGTGTTTAAACTACTGCCCTAAAAATGAAATCCATTTTAGTTAAACAGTATAATACTTACTCTGTGGTTAAACTATGCTGCGAATAATTTTGTTCCTAGTTAAAACCCAGCTACGAATAACTTGGTATTAGTAATAACTTAGACTAGTTTAATAGTCACGTAGCCCTATCTCAATTTAACTTAGGTTCGAATAAGGTAAGTGAATTACTATGCGTTTTATTCGTAGGTTAAAGCTAAGCTTCTGTTATGTATATTTATAAATAAAGAGTACAACGAAATGCATATTGACCCCAGTTTGCTATAGACGGGTTTAAATCATTAATGCAATTAATTACAGCCCATAATATGCACACGTTCGCGGATCAAATCATTAGAGGGTCGATTGGATGTCGCTAATTGCGGAAAATTGCAGTATCCCACTTGACATTTCATTATTTTAATGTTGATTATACTAATATATCAAATTATACACTTGATGATTATAAGGATTACTTAATGTTTATATAAGACGTAAATAATGTTGGTGCTCAAATACAAAAACTTTCTTTAAAAGCCATTATAACCAGCAATTATATTAGAATAGTTTGTTACGGGATTGCTACCATGTACCTTATTTTTGAGTTCCCGATATTTCGGCACTGTTGCAAGCGCCATGATCACGGAGTAACTCCGTAGTCCGTAGTGTAGTTACTCCGTGATCATGGCGCTTGCAACAGTGCCGAAATATCGGGAACTCAAAAATAAGGTACATGGTAGCAATCCCGTAACAAACTATTCTAATGTTAGTGACCATGAAAGTTTAAAAGAATATACAGCAATTATATCTTCTTTAAATGGTCATTCTTATAAATAGCCCCGTTTTTTTCAGTCCTTTTACAGTCTGCAGTATGTTTCTCTTTTCATTACAATCTTAGTAACTCCCTTAGGTTTTTACAACACTGCAGTTTCAAAAGTTTCGAATATTTATCATTTTAGGTTTTACAACACTGTCGTACAAAGCGATGCTCTAGAATACATTTTATTAGCCGTTTGATTTGGGCTTTGAGGTTATATTCAATAATAGTATTATAGCTAGAAAAAAGTGTCAACAAAACTAAACAATTAAGCCCACAATTGATTATTATTTTCAAGTGGCCTTTAGAAATTTACTGTCAAAATTTTTAAATTATTAAGACGCAATTAGAAATAGGAAAATCCACTTCTAACATTTGATTACTTTACGTCGCAAGTGAAGCTAATAAAAAAGTTGTTAAAAAGCATGCGTAAGATTAAAGGATGTAACATGCATGTAACTATGTAATAAAATGATTTTCCGCGTTAAAACACGTGCTACACGTGTACCTACTATTTAATAATTAAATAAAACTGCTTGTTGCAAAGTTAATAAAGCAAGTCCTTCATATCATCTCCTGCTCTGTTTTACTTCATACAAAATATTACGAGTAAACGATGACATCTCGTTGCGAAAAGACTGCCTTCTTGAGTGGAAACCGCGACTTAGCAAACACAGTGTAGAGCGCACCAACGAAGTGGAGTGATAATCATAATATAATATTCAAAGCTACTTGGTGCAGTAGATAGAAAAGGATAATCGAGGATCAACCTCAGACCTCATATTATTGGGTGATAGTTTGTATTTAAGTTTTGCATTAACATACTCTTTTCAAGATGGGTTCCGTTACTCACATTTTCCCGTTCATTCATAGTACCAACTTACTATTTTCATTTAACACCAACTAATTTGCTTTAAAAACACTCAGACAGAAGGTTCTCATTTCGTTTTTTTAATAAGAAAAATTAAAATAATTCTTACTTGAAGGGCAAATTAGATTCGCTGACAATTTCGCTTCGCTTGCATCCTCATTTAAAGGAGTGTCTTGGGGCAGATGTACTGTTCCTTGACAGTATTGAATTATTTAAATGGAAGCATCCCAAATTGCAGTAATGTAGAAGTTTCGTCGCGTAGAAAATTAAATTTCTTTTCTTCAGAGCATTAGGCGCGATGCTTTCCAATCTCGGTATAATCGGAATTTCATTTCGGTTTCGAGTCGCGACTTTTGTCTGATCTCGTTTCTATGCAAATTGACGCAAAATGGTTGACGACTGGATTGTTTAATCGAACGCCGAAGAAGCTTCTGAATTCCTAAGTATTTCAGTCTTGGCAAAAGGTGTTGAGTGCGGTCTTAACAAAATACATTGAATTCAGACCCAAACGTTGCACTCAAAATACTTGTATTGTTAAACCAAGCAAGCAAACCACTGGTCAAATAGGTCTCAGACACAGAATATAAATTGTGTCAGTCAGGTAAAAATCTGATTTGAGCATCAAAAAAAATAAGTTTAATAAAAAACTAAAAACCGACTTCAAAATTAAACTAAAAAGCGAAAAATAATATTGACTAAAACATACCTAATCAGTTCTATTTGGAGTCGGTGCCAGCCATCGAGAGCTAAAATGTGTTCATTCGCACCGACTCCAAAAAGAACTGATTAGGTATGTTTTAGTCAATATTGTTTTTCGCTTTTTAGTTTAATTTTGAAGTCGGTTTTTAGTTTTTTATTAAACTTATTTTATTTCACAATTTTAAGTGTTAAGTCCTCTATTTTTCCCCTCCTAACTCCGCCAAAAATGACTTTACAGCAAAGTGATCTAGACAAATGTTGTTCTTCTGTGGACCACCCACCCAATAGTATAATAAAAATAGGGTAATTTTTCGGTAATTTTTCGACCAAATTTATTACAAGTCCCAGACGCCTTTAAAATAAGCTTCAGTTTTCACCTTCCAACTCCGCCAAAAATGACTTAACAGCAAAGTAGCCTTAACTAATGTTGGTCCTCTATGGACCCCATCGAATGGTATGATAAAAATAAGATGTTATATTGGGTCAAAATTTCGACGAAAATTTGTAAGTCTTAAGGAAAGGGTTTTCCTACACTCCAACCAGAACGGCGGCTATTTTGGTGTCATAACCATAGGATAAGCTCTTGCATTAAATACCAAGTCAATTTAAGAAAGGAACTTTTAATTTTTTTTCGTTCCTAGCCTAAATAAAAATTGGCGGCCTGGTACCTCATAAGCTCCACGTCTGCTCAACACACTGCGAAATACGTTCTGTCGACAAAAAGCAGGTCAGCAACATGACATGATGATTACCAGACCCAAAAATCAGCATTGAGTCAGAAAATATATGCAAAACATCATGGGTGCCTATAAAAATTGAGGATTGCCCTCGATTTCCCAAGGATTCCATCATCAAAATCTGACTTGGTGTAAATGGGACCATCACGGCAGTATACCCTTTTAAACTAAAAAATAAATTTTGAAATCGGTCCATAATTGACGGCGTTATCGCGTAACAAACATACAAAAAAAACAACATTTAGACGAATTGAGAACCTCCTCCTTTTTTTTGAAGTCGGTTAATAAAGAACACGTTTTTTCGTAAAAGCTGATAGGTATTTTTGTCCGTATGTGTGGCTCTATTTTTTCATCGATTTTGATAATGGTCTCTTTGAAAATTGAAAAAGGTGTTGTTTTGGAATAGAAAAAATTGATTTTAGCGGCTCTTATACTAATACAATTCACTGTGTAGGCTTTAAAAATAGCATACTCACAAAATTTCCCTTGACAAAAAATCGACTGTCTTAGGTACAAATAACACAACTTTGGTTCACTTGAAATAATTCGACGACATTATTAATTTCTTCCCTAGGACAGATGGAAGAGCAGTCATCAGGATAACGAAAGGACTTGGGTATTGATACGATTCTTATCTGAGCCAAGTAAATTTAGTTTTTAGATTGGAATATTATTATCTCTACGAGTAATAGCCTAAAAAAAAAAAAATACAAGCAGTCTAGAAATAAAAACGAAACGATTTAGTTTATTTAACTCATTCTACAAGATATGTAAGGGTTCCTTTCCATAATATAATAGTCAGGTATAAAACCAACAAATAGCCGAGATATTTCATTGTAATATAAGCAATCGTCGTAGGTATTTTGTGTTACGGGCGTTTGTAATAACCAACCAAATTGGCGATAAGACCAAAATATTTTAAAAATATCACGTAAGGGTCGACCTTTGTTTCTACGTTCTCTTTAAAATTACACAGAAAACATAGAATGCTTTATTGAAAAAAAAAATAGCTTTATTCCAAAAAAATCAACTGACGTGATATTATTTACGAGACTTTGGGTACAATTGTGGTGGTATTATCGCCTCAAGCGATCTTTTTCAGACAATGTTTCGCTGTAGAAACTACCTACATGCACGGACGTAAAAAATCCGTGCCTACATGACTTGCAGTTTTGATATTTCACGATGATACAGTTAAATAAGTAGAAAGGTAATGCGTTTTGTTAGGTTGAGTACCGATAAGGAACAGCTAAGTACTTAATAAATAATAAGTCAACGCTTGTCTTCAAACAGTTGTGGTCAATCATAGTCAGTGAGGTTGTCATTGCGAATACGAATTCGCAATTGCTATTTTTATAATAATATTATTAAACACCAAAGCTTCAGAATTTTAAGGTAGGTGTATATATAAGGTCCGATTTTATTAGTGTACATCCTGATAACCTGTGACTATATAGGTAAAAAGCAATCGTAAAAACCAACTTTCAAATCTATCATATGACGACCTCCGTAGCCGAGAGGCGAGCACGCCGGACTTTAAATGGCGCCGCCATCTCTGAGGTTCCGGGTTCGATCCCCAGTCGGGTCAATGTAGAAAAAGAACTTTTCTATATTGGCTCGGGTCTGGGTGTTGTGGTACCGTCGTTGATTCTGATTTCTATAACACAAGTGCTTTAGCAACTTACCTTAGGATCAGAGCAATGTATGTGATGTTGTCCAATATTTATTATTGTTATTTATCATAAAAACTGAAAAAGTTAAAAATATAAATACAAAATAACATCTCAACTCGTCCTATCTTCAACTCTTTCTCGCTCTGACAAGGGGAAGGAATAAGACGGATAATCAGATGGTTAAACGTACCAATGATAGGACGAGTTTATGCAATTTAAAGTCAATGTTGTTGATTTTGATTTAGATTTTTTTCTTTTTTAGTTTTATGGTACACATTTGAAAAGTGGTTTTTACTATTGCTTTTCATTTATATAGTCACAGGTTAACAGGATGTACACTAATAAAATCGGACCTTATATATATTTATATCGATCTTAAATCTCTTAAGTTCTTTCACAATTGCCAAAATGAAAAAAGAAAGGCTACTATTATGAACCTATGCAGGTACTTACTATTGAATATTGTAAGCTTTTTATTTTGCTACAACTTCCAACGTGTGACTAGCGTTTTTATCAAAGTATGTACCTAGTTATTTTCATAATTAAATCGATTATTAAATGTGAACGTGAACGTAAATTGCACAACGACAAAATGCATGGAATTCTTTGTATCAAATTACTAAATTTGAGTAAACATTTAAGTTGGTTTTAAATATTCCCAAAGTTATTATAAGATTCACACAAGGGTGTTTTGTATTTCTAACACTCTTTCTAAAGTTTAAAAGTCAGTTGACCATATTAAGAATTTTGAACACTATATGAAGAACTGACGGACTGAAGTTTAGTTTAGTTATTTTAATCACTCAACCACTGTATGATTTATTCTCCAGATGTCTGTAAAGGTGCAAAAAATAACAGAACCGCTGGAATTAGGAGAAGGTCCGCACTGGGACTCGCGTGTGCAAGCGCTATACTCTGTCAATATCTCTCAGAACAGCATACATAAGTACGACCCTGCAACTGGGGTAAATACCAGTACGAAGCTTAGTAAGTATACACACTTATGTTTTCTCTTTGATAAGTCTCAGTGTTTCCTCAGTAAGCGTTAGTGAAAATGTCGTTACCGTGGTTTATCCCACGTCTAAATTGACACCTGTTTGCTCTACGAACCAATAACATAAAGAAATCGTATAAGTACCTATACCATATAATGCGACTAACTTCGCGCTTTATTATTAGCATACGAAGAACCAGACAATTTTCCCAGCACCCCTAGTAGACTCGAGCCAGTTTAGTAAAGTTCGTTTTCTAAATTGACCATACATTCGAGAATCAAACCGAACCAAGACCGCCACATGTTGTTTGTGTGCATGTGTGTCTTTTTTGTGTATTGTTGTCACAGAAATTTCTGTGGTTGTCAAGCATATTTAAAATGTTTAACTGGCCTAATATTTTCTTCAGGTGGACAGGTAGGCTTCATCGTCCCTTTGGAAGCAGTCACAGACCTCTTTGTGGTGGGCGTGGATAATAAGTTCTTGGTTGTACAGTGGGATGGCGAAGATGGGTCGTCAGCCGAAGTGGTCAAGGAATTGGGTGACGTGGACAAGGATGTAGCTTGTAAGATGCGTATCAACGATGGCAAGGTAGACCCGAGAGGACGTTTGTTTGCTGGTAAGAAATTAACGCCGCACTCAGAGACGTCACTTAAGAAAAACCTGTATGTCATACTTAGTCTCTACGAATAAGGACCTTTATAGAACGAAAAAAAAGTTAATCCACACTTTATTGTTATATCACGTCTCTGAGTGCGGCAGAAAGACTCATTAACTTCACATAAACGGTTCGTTTTTGTGTGGTGTGCAATAATTAGTATCTACCTATCTATCTTATAACTAACTAAAACATTACCTACTATACCTAGGTACAGACTTAAGTACCCGTATCTAGCTGGGCTTATGGCTTCGCTCACGTAAAATGCAACATTTTTGCCCAATTTTTCTCTAAGGAAAAGGCCCGAAAGGTTAATTATAAGCAAGACAAGGAGAACAAATAAGCCAATGGTCTTCTCTAGGGTTCAAATCATTCTTCGCCCATTTATTCGAATCTGGTTTTGTGATTACCGTGAACTGGTAACATTAAGACACAATTGTTGTAGTATCTATAGGTAATATTAGCATATGTTGTGTATTGATTGTATATCACTAACACTAGTGATGGTACAATCAATACACAACAGCATAGAACCTATTATGCATTATAGTGGAGTTTGATTTACTTTTGATTATCTATATAATTAGCTATCTTTTTGAAGTTTCAAAGTTTTGTATGTGAAATCCGACACGAACTCTTTGCTCTTAACTATTAATCAACAACTGAGCAAGTTTTTTTGCAACCTAATTAAGATCTTCTTCCTCAGGGACAATAGCACATGATTTTGAGGAAGCCAAAAACAACTCGTTTGGATCCCTATACCGTCTGGACGATAAAAAGATCACGAAGATCGAGCAAGGGCTCTCGGTATCCAATGGACTGTCGTGGGACTTAAAAGAGAAAGCCTTCTATTACATTGACTCTATAGAATGCAAGATCAGGAGATACGACTATGACGTGGAGACTGGGGAGATTTGTAAGAATTATTTTTCCTATGATTTTTCAGGCACGGGGAATGCGGTGCTAATTTGTAATCAAAATACTTACTACGTCTTAGGTCTTCGAAATGTTCCTCGGAGGTGTAGAAAAACATATGCTTCGTATGGAACGCAGTCAAAAGATAGTTGTCATTTACGAAAAAATCTACGTACACATTCTTTTCATTGACCTAAACACTATTAAATTTAATTTACCAAGAGTAAAGTTCTGATAGCAAAAGGGAATGAAAGACAGAAAAGATCCAATTAACCTGTCCTTCGTCGTTCCTTACTCCGAGATAACGATGATTAGTGTGTCCTCTAGCGAATGTTTATTTCATCTGTACGATTCACGTTGTAGAGATTCTGTAGTTCTTGGTGTCAGTATTAGGTAATATATGAAAGTCAATTAAACAGTAAACGTTTTGATAAAAAATTATAAATAAATATCAGAAACAATGACGGTACCACACACAAGTCTACAACACCTAGAAAAGTTCGTTATCAATATTTCTGTGTTCGTCATGGACCCGAACGGGAACGCCCCCTGGCAACTTAGAGCATAAATGCTCTAAGCTCGGCAACGGAGGTCGTCCATAAATATTAAATACTTCCATAGTCAGTCATCCCTGTAATATCTACTCATTCGTTTTAATTTTTCAGCAAACTTACGGTACATATTCGACTTGAAAAAGAACGGCATAGAGGGCGCGCCGGACGGGCATACAATCGACACTGATGGAAATCTGTGGGTAGCCGTATTCGGCGGTTCCTGTGTTTTGCAGGTAGGTACTCCCATAGTAAAACCCACTTACACAAACGGTTTGATAGATTCGGACTTTGGAAAAACGAATAATTTTTGATATAGTTACTATCTCCTTTCAACTTTACTCCATGCAGTTAATCCAATGATTTTCTAACCTCTACAACCTTTCAAAAATTGTTTAGCATTCCTTGCTGTTGCACTGCGTTACTCGATTCCATCAAAACATGTTTTACTCTAGGTACTTACTTAGCTGTAGTGTCTCATTTTATAATATACAGACGATTATTAAACTAAGACTAAGCGTCTTTCGAGCGTCCGACGTCCGCGTCGTGGCAGCAATCAGTGTTGAATTAAGATGATGACGATGATGACAGATATCCTGAATTTAGTGATCAATACCTATGAATAAACTAAGAATGAAATTCGCTTCGGAAATCATTACCTACCGAAGCATTGCCGCTACTGAGTTATACAATTGTCATCTTATTAAACAACACAAACACAACACAACAGTTTTAACTATTCTGAGTGTCATAGACGACGCCGCTGCGAAATTATTATCTGGTACCTATAATATAGAAAAATATTTTTTACAGCGTGACCATTTGTGCATATTAATGTTTATTTATATGTCTTTTAGGTGGATCCTAGAAGCGGCAAAATTCTTCGGAAGGTACCCATCCCTGCGCTGCAGATTACATCAGTCACATTTGGCGGACCAAATCTGGATATCCTCTACGTCACAAGTGCGACTATAAATTTAACGTCAGTTTCTATTTTCCTTTGTATCATGAGCATTATTTTGTTTACCGCAGTCCGTCATCAAGAAACGAGATGACTCAGTATAAAACGATCCGGAGAGGTATTTTTGAAACGCAGGAATTCTGACTCGTATACAAAACCACAACTCAAGTATCGTTTAGGAATCTTGGGAATTCAAATTCAAAAACCGGTCAGGTGTGTCGATCTCACGCGTATTTGTTCCTTAGCCATACAGGGTACCTATACCTAGAACTAGAACCTTACGTGTGCGTGTCCGATTCGCACATGGCCGAGTTTTTTGTTTGAACTGTAGGTAGAGTTTTATTTTAATTGATATTTGTTTTATAAACAAAAAATGATAATGTTTTATAGTAAGGGAAAAGGTTTTAATTTAATATTATGATTTTACTTTATATTATTTAAATTAATATTCTTTTTTTTTCAGTAGCGAACAGAAGCCTCAATGTGGTTGCACGTTTGCGGTGACAGGTCTAGGCGTCAAAGGACATCCCAATCTTAATTTCAAGCTTAAAAATATTGATTTCACGAAATTAAAAGTGGACTCTAGGCAGGACCGGCTTTAAAGGTCTGGAAGCCTGGGAGGTCTGGGAGTGGGACAACGTAATACGTCTTAAACTACAAGTATAGGGAAAAATCAGAAAACTTATTGTAATTAAATTATTTAAAAAAATATGACTTCTACCTACCTACAAGTTTGTACGGGTCCCTCGGTGGGCGAGTCAGAATCACACTTGTCCGGCTTTTTTATTCTACTTAAGACGAGTTTTGCACGAGGAAAAATGGCCGAAGTGAAAATCATAGGTCAATTCACGTTTTCATCTCTAATAGATAAATAGACTACGATAGAGAGGCAATACAGATTATTTCCATGCAACACAAAAACGATAATACGAGTAGTTGTAAATCAAAAGGTTGAATCCCAGCCAACAGCTCATGTTACGCTATTTGACCCGCAAGTTAAAAGGACTAAACTTATTTTCATTCGCGCGGTCAAACTAACTCGGGTTTACAGCTCGCGGATTTTTATGCTGCCCTTTTTGTTATCCTAGCAGTAAAAGAAAATAATATAGGCCAGAGAATACACCAAATTGTCCTGTCATGTGAAATGACATGAGCCTCGACTCTGTCTATATTTTGGACTACTTCCGTGTCTGCTCTCTGTAATGTCGGTCTCATGTAGGTATGCACCAATTATTTGTGCTGGTTGCGAATAAATCCGTGATAATAATCAAGAAGTGAGTTCTCAATCCACGATATTCTTTAACATTTAGAAAATACCTCTTTCTAAATTAACCAAAACTGAAAATGGAATCCCAGCAAATGGCAACATTTGTGTTGGAGGCGAATTATCGCGACAAAACACAAATTAATCGGGTCATCAAAATTACATGTTTGGCAGAGGGCGCATGGCTAGGCGTGATAAAATCATAGGTTTTATTGCGTCTGAAATTAAAAACTGTCCGCTAATGTATTGGTCTGAAATTAGCTAAATAAATTGTAGATAGTAGTTTGCTTTAAGAGAAATAAATAGTTTACGAACTTAGTTACAGTGCTTACAACTAACGACACCGATGTTGAGCGCTCGGTGAAATATGGACAGTCGTGCGACGCGCCTGCACTGGCACCGGCCGTGATTGGTTGTTAGCTCCGCCCACGCGTCCCTGATGCGATGAGCGTAAGATGCGCAAAGCGATCCCCACTCGTTGCCCCAGCGCTCAACATCGGTGCCGAGTAACCTGTACTACGTTTTCGTTTTAAGGCAAATCACGTGACTCTGCGAAATCGTAGGTAGTGCACGTGGTTTGTCGGTTGACAATTTGCTATCCAAAGGTTCTAAGTTTAGAAAACTCACCTTTACTTTTAAAGCGAATAGCCGCGCTATTTTATTCAAAATCTAAAAAGGAGTAGGTACCTATTCAAGAGAAAGCCAATAATTAATACTCATTTTAACTTACTTGAATTAAAAAGGAATAATACTTAAACCTTAAAATAAGGTAGGTATTACAAAGTGAACCGAGCGAAATTAATTTTACGATTAGATTCATATTCGGAAATCGTTCGCGTCATAATTTCCAACGCCGAAGAGTTATTAGGTCAAAGGAAATCAGAGCTCCTTGCAAGGAAATTAAAATATATACGGACATACGCCTATGGGCTCTGCATATCCCACGCAGATTTAACTTAGATGTTTCGAATGAGTTATTAATAAACTTGGGATTGGAAGCAATAATTTGAGCGAGGAAAACATAGATAAACGAGCTCTTATCGTGATTATTTCTTTGCGTCTTGCAACTCCTACTGGAAACTAACATGATTTTAATTTTATGAAGCCATAGTTTAAATGTCAGATGTCGATGGCGGAAACGTGGATGTATTTTGGACTTTGTCTCCTCAAGTTAGTTGCATTCGCCTCAAGGTGTTTAGAACGAAGAGTTTTATGACAGTGATCGATACTTACTATCTTTACTATTTATAGAAAGTGTTTCAAAAATATCCGAGACGACCTCCGTAGCCGAGAGGCGAGCATGCCGGACTGAGCGTCACTGCCATCTCTGAGGTTCCGGGTTCGATTCCCGGTCGGGACAATGTGGAAAAAGAAACTTTTATACAGGGTGTCCAAGAGAAACCTACTCGCATACCTCGATGATAATGTATGAAGCATTTGAAAATAAAATCACGATTTCGATGTTGCTCCCATAGGAAAAGTTGTTGTATATGACCATGCAGCTGATCACGTGGTTTTAAGGAGTGTCCCATTCTTTTGTACACACTGTATATTGTCTCGGATCTGGGTGTTGTGGTACCGTCGTTGTTTCTGATTTCTAAAACACATTCATTGGCGCATGACCCACGCGTGTTCTATAGGGTTTAGGTAAGGCGGGCCAGCCTAAGAGGCTAAGACCGATTACGTCGTGCTCCTGCAACCAGCTCGTCACCACTCTCGCTGTGAGCGGACGGGCGTTATCGTGCACGACCGTGAATTCTTGGCCCATTTGGTATCGATGGGGGTAGATTATTGGTACTAGCACCTCGTTACGGTATTTTTCAGCCGTCATGGTGTTTCTCATCCAAGCCAGGTCTGTTCTTCCACCAACACGAATTCCCGTCCAAACCATAATTGTCTCGCCGTGGTATGAATGGACTTCCTGAGGATGTTGCAGACGGCTCTCACGACCAGGAAACGACCACTAGACCACTCTCTAGGGTCAACAGTCTCCAAGCAAAACGTCGGACGGATAGACAGACAGACGGACATGACCAGACTATAAGGACTCCTTGTCAGGACTACGCAACCCTAAAAATGACGACAAACATAGTTAAGTGGACAACAACAAACATAGTCTCTGTGCCCTGCAGGTGGGACGTAGGAGCACATTTCTTTAAAATAAAATTTTGTTAGAGTTTATAACTTGATTGTTTATACTGATATTAACAAAAAACTTTTTTCAAGAGACTACTCGCCCCATCACGACTTCGTTTTGTTTGTAAACGAAACTAACAGTAATACATGACATACAATTTGTGACAGCATCACATACATTGCTCTGATCCTAAGGTAAGAAGCTAAAGCCATTGTGTCTGCAAAGCAATCAGAAACAACGAGGGTACCCCAACACCCAGACCCGGGCCAATATAGAAAAGTTCGTTTTCTACATTGACCCGACCGACCGACCGACCGAATCACAAAATAACAGTATTGGAGTGTTTTTTTGTAAACAAACATGATAAATCTTTTTTTAGTAATCGCTAAAAATCTTCTGTACCCACAAATGGCTGTCGTTATTTTATCGATACTTATGACGTCACCGCTAGTTCAATCCCTAGTGTAAACATACAATTTTCTATTTTATCTAATATTTATTGTAATTAAGCCTTTAACTACGAAATACACAAACACACAACAAACAAAGTTCATATTCTTCTGTGAAATCTAAGTTCCTTGTCGATTATTATTAGGAATTAGACACAAATTTGTTTTAAAATATTTTCAGCAAAAAAAATATTTACCTGTGAAATGTGTATTTATTAGGGTTATATTTTCTAGTCATATCACAATTTATAATTGAACAGGACCCCATGTCTACAGAAATATTTAAATAAGTTTTCCGTTTGTAATTTTGTATATTTTGATAAAATTAATTTCGACGTCTGAAATTGAGATTATATAAAGTCAGTTAAATATATTTTTTGTGTCACATGGGTACATTGACATCTGTCTTTTTCTATCTTGTAGGGTGCCCGCCCGCAAGGATATGATGTCCTTTTTCCACGCTTTGTCAGTCTTTAAGAGCGTAGCGAATGCTAAGTCTATGGTTTCAACTTTTTAAAATCTAGCTAAGTTTAATTGCATTCCGCATTTTAATATTTTCTGCGTGAAACAAAATAGTTATTTCAAAAATGCATAAAATAGGGAGCAATAGAAATAGATTTTGCAGACGAATCGTATCAATCTTCGAATTAAATATTAATTTGTACCTTATGCTTCAAAAATACGTCCTCAGGTACTCTTAACTTTATTGAAATAAAACATCAAGTTCGTCAAAACTTAGTTTATTAAGTAAGTAAATATAATTTCGATAAAATATTAGCATTCAACCCTTTTGCCTTTATTGGTCAATAAAAAGTACTACCTACAATTCAACCGCTATCGACAACACCAGACTCCCAGTACATTTGTTCAGTTCTATTTCAATTCTTACAAATACTGTATGGTCTACCTAATTAAAACGTTAAATTGCATAATCGATAGCTTTTTTATTTAACTTTCATGTGAAAACATTAATAAAAATACTTATTCGGCAAGTGATCGTTTAATTTGGGCTTTTAGACACCCGTCTCCGTCATTAGTTTTAAGACGAGGTTTTAGGTGCCAGTTTGTAGCCGACTCCACACAGCACCTTGTGTGTAGCGTCATGTCAGGTACCGTGTCGTAGCGTCATGTCGTCACGACACGTCGTTACGTTATGTCGCTGCTGTCATGATCGTACCTCCAGCGTCAGCGGTACCTACTATGGCAGTACTACTGATCTGCGGTTCGACGACAGTGTCGTCTGCCGCCCGACGACGCGTCGCTAATTGCTATTGCAACGAAGCTATTGCTTCGTGACGCTAATAGCTTCGTGTCGCTTGCCTCGAAAGGAATTTCAAAGAAATACATAGAAACCAGCATGACCAACAAAACGATATAATAAGTTCATATTTTGACAATTGTGTGTCGATAAATCGATATATCAAATCGTGTTTTTTTGGTCATGCTAGGAGGGCTGTAGTGTCGGAACACGTCCGTATGTTGCTGCTGTGTGGTGTCGGCTACAAACTGGCACCTTTTTCTGCGCGTTTTACGGTCACTTTGGCAGAAGCGCTTTAATAAACCGGACGCGTGCTCGTTCGAACAACCAGAACAAAAAATACGCTATCTGAAAAGTCCCTGAGGTCTACTTGCGAATCTCACAATTATACAATCCAATCGTACCTACATACCTGTCTAAGAGCTCTTTAAAAAAAGAAGTCATTAGTAAGTATATACATAGTTAAATAGGAAACATATGCCAACACACGACTGACGTCTTCCTCAAAACGTCGTATTTAAAAAGAGCCGTTAATTCTGTACTAAGCTAATCCTGTGGTGCGCAAGTCGACTAGAGTAAGGGACCCCGTAAACTAGCGTCTTTCGAGCGTCGGAGGGACTGGCAAGCTAACGTGACGTCACTTCAGCCATTGACGCTGGCTTTGCAGGAATTACAGGGTGGGTAGTGGAAAATAGGCATGCCCCGTTGTTAAAAATGGCCTTTTAACGGGTCATGCCTATTTTCCACTACCCATAATTTAGTTTATAAAGATAAAACACTATAACTACACTTTAAAAAGTGAGCATGCAGAATAAACAGAACATTTATAATACGATTAAAATAGTAAAGAAATGGTTCATTATTTAACACATAGACGTGAAATAGTTCCATAGTTACGGGATTTTATAATTACAACCATTACCCACGGCATTAAAATGACTTTGCAAACTGCGAACACTTGACTTAAAAACGAAATACCTACTTACTCACTTAATGAACTTGCAAATAAAGTAATTAATATATAATACTGCGACAGTAATAATATGCGTAAACAATACTTAATGACATTTGGTTGGTAGTATCTACGTAGTAATTTTATTGTAAAATTATTGCAATAAATAATTTCACGAATTTTATTATTCTTTCAACTTTTTATTGATAATTGCCGATTATCAATTGGATAAAATTATTAATTTGATAAATGAAAACGACGTAAAGCCCGATTTCTGATTTCACTGATATAAAATACTATTTTTGTTACTTATACAACCCAAAAAAATAAATACTTTTAAGTACAGTATCATATTAAAATAAAAAAAATACAGAATAACGGCCAGCTATGGGGTTAATTTTGTCTTTTTATGCTGTCAAAATTTCAAAACCTGGTTTGCCAATGGAGTTCTTAAATTTTCACCATAGTGATATTTTTTACTGTTTTTATTTTTGGTAAGACTTTTGAATAGAACTGAAAATGAAGGACGCGTATGCTTTTCTGTATTTTTGTTTATGCTTATACCCGGATAAAACAAACATTTCTTTGTTACATAATCGTGGCCCGGCTATAAGTATCAGTAATTAATACTGTTAATAAGCCGATAATTGCTTTATTTCAATAGCATAAAGGGTGGTCCTTATTCTTGAGGAAAATATTTTTTTTCTTTAATTTCGGGGGGCACCACGTAATTTGGTTATATACCTTAAGAAAATATTACAGTAATTTTTTTGAATTTTTTTAATAACATTTAGAGGTCGCTACCAAGGTTTAAATTTTAAATAAAAAGCCAAAATTTGTTTTTCTCAGAATCCTTTATTTTTTTTAACCAGGTCTTAAAAATATTACACAATTTTTGTTGATGCTATGAAATAAAATAATCTGAATGATTTACTTTTAAGATGCAAGGGTTGACTTGTTAGTATTGGGATACTTTTTTCTATACTCTTTTACCAACAAAAGCAAATATTGCTTTTGTTCTTCATTTGTGGTAATTAATTTATTGTATTCTTCCATTAAAGCAACACCACGCTCAGCTATATCATTCACTACACGCAATGAATGAACAATATTTTTGGCAGCTATATAATCAGGGTCTTCGTTCCAGGTTTCAACGTCTTTATAAAAAAAATCTGATGAGATACCTAGGACCTGGAAGAATTTTAAAGAATTACTGCTCACAAAGTTTTCTATATTTTTTTCGTGGATGGTCGCCATGTCAAGGTTTATTCGTTTTAAGCAATCATGTGTGCCTTCAATTTTGAGTGCTTCTACCATTTTTTTCTTCTCTTGGACTGAAAGTTCGTCATCGAAAAATGCAAGCGAAACCAGCTCTTCCGACAAATACCACAAGTGATTTAAAATCTTTTTCAGCGCAATAGTAGCTAGATTTTTGTTAACACTTTCAAAAGCTTTAAGGTCTTTTAATAATTGTAAGTCGTTTCTTGGTGCTGACTGACTGGTAGAGGCTTGAAACCAATATTTGATATAAATCATCACCGTGAAAATACATATTTCTCTCACAGCCTTTTCGTCCTTTTTCGTTAGCTTTAACTGATGCTTAAATAAATAAATTTTTAAACAGTACAAGGCTCTTGCCATCCATCTAGCTCGATGTAGACCAGCAGGTCTCCGAAATGAAACGCCTTTTTCAGAAACACCTCCTAAGAATATGATTGTAAGATTTAACATTTCTTTGTAGTCATCTCGAGGTTGATGTACTTGAAGTTGCTTTTTGGCAAAAGAAATCCTGTCTGCGGCCACTTCTGCAAGAATATTTGCCTCAGCGTCATCTGTTATTGTTTTGAAGTCGCTTTGGTCAATAGAGTCCCAACTGTTCTTAAATCTTTTGAATAATTGTATATCAGGACCACTAGATGGGGCAAGCGATTGATCCACTACACCTGACAACATAATTTCCATTATGTGGTGACGACAAGCAAACCAAAGCATATTTTTATCCATTTTGCGCTCCAAGAGAACGCATACTCCACTTCTTAAGCCGGTATTTACAGCAGTAGTGTCAAAACACAAACATTTTACTTTATCGCTCAAATTCCATGAATTTATAGCGTCGTAGACAGCCGACGCACAAGCTTCGCTTGTTCCACGTTCTAATTTTGGGACGGCGAGTAATTGATCGACTCCATGTCCTGATACCAAAATTGGCAGCCGATCTACAGTTTTGTGTCCAGTAATATCTTCTATAAGTTTACCGTCCCAATGAATTGTTAAAGACGAACTAGGTTTAAACTCGCTTTTGAGCGACTCTGCAACAGCTTTGCGATTTTTGACACGCTGCCGACGAATAGAAGATCTATTGACATTAAATTCTGATGGATCACAGCCTGCGCTTTTCAAAGTAGATGTCACGACCATAGTTGCTTTTCTGTCACTCAATTTAGAAACATCAAGACTGGAAGCTAATTGACTGTTAATAATATCTTTTCGAGCTCGTTTTTGAGGTGGTTGCATCTTCGTCAATTTTGATATAAATTCGGAGTCAGATGGAGTTTCTTCCCCACTTATTGTGGCAGACGATGACGAAATAAATGATAATGAAGACAATGAGCATTTTTCTGTTATAGACGAGATATCTTTGTTTTCACGCTCGCGCAATTTATCAAGCCGTTCTTTTTTCTCTTTTATTTTCTTACATTTGTTTAAACTTTTTCTGTCGACTGAACCAATCAAAAATTGGCGTCGATTTTGCCGCACTGCTAACAAAAACTGTTTATCTTCTTCTAAAGTCATAATATTTAAAGCATCACGATGAGCGATGTCAAATAAATCTTCTAACTTTTGTTGCCAGTTTTGTTCTTTTGTTTTCAATGCTTCTGAACGTTTTTTCTTGTTTTCTTTATTTTTTTTTAGATTCTGCCATTCTTTGAACAGCTTTTCAATTTTGCTGATGACATGTTTTTTTAATTGAATAGGTATGCCAGCTTTTTCCCACAAATTAATAACCCCACAAGCCGTCAAAGTCGCAGATTCACGAATACTTTTCTTTTCTTCATTTTTGTAGTAGAAAAAATATCGCAACACTTCGCCAATGGATGGTAAGGTTGATTGGCTTAATTCAGATAATAATTGACCGATAAGCCAAATCTCACTTTGATTTCTAGTAGTTATACTGAATCCGCTACTAGTAGACGCCATTGCAAATTGAAACACTTCACTGTAACTTTTACAAAAACAACACGTGCGCTCTTGTTGGTTAACAGAACTGAAGTGCGGGGCGATCGTAGTACAAATGAGGGGGTCGAGGAACGGAGAGGGGGGAGGGGGATTAGAAGGTATAGTCTATGCTAGTTTCACTCGCACGTAACATGTTATGTACCTAAATTTTAAATTAATGGAATCACCATTTAAGCTGTATTTGAACACTTTTTGTAAAAAATTGACAGCTGGTAGCGACCTCTAAATCTTAACAAAATCAAAAACAAAAAAACATTTATTTCGTATTTAGAGGTATATAATCAAATAAGAAAGTGCCCGGAGGATAATTCGAAAGTTGAAAAATAAGGACCACCCTGAAACAAGCATATTAAGTAAATTAATATCGATCTTACATCTAAAACCATACACTTATTTTGAGCAAAACATTTATAACAACAATCAATGACTGGATGGAAGCAAATAAGGGTTTATCGTTCTTACTCAAAACGTTATGTTTTAACGAAGCCCTTAAAAAGAAAAAACTCTTTACTTATAAATTAATAATTACTAAACAAGCGTTACTCATAATGTGTTATTTAGCACTCCTTAAAAGATATTAATCATTGAATACTCTATACAATGTCAACCAAAGGCGTACCGCCCAAATTATTATTAATATTAAAAACAAATATTATTAATAGCCGTTGACTTTGAAAATTGAGTATAACACTCAAGTGCATGTAAGATGACAGTAAATTATTTTTAAAAGCTGATTCTATGATCAATTGTAACTATTAATTGTTAAAAAAAAGTTTCATCAGAGTAAACTACTCCCAAACAATCTACTTTTTCACTTTTTATCGCGCCTATTTACGATCATTAGAATTAGGTACTTACTTACTGTCTTAACACATGCGTAAAATTCAAAGATATTTTGAATAAATCATTAAATTTCATTCATATATTTTAACATATGCTCAAGTGATTTTACCTACATTCCGAACATCACAGCCAAACACAATAAAAAAATTTTTTTTTTCTTCTTTGCGAATTGTCTAATAAATTAAATAAATATTTGAACACTTGTCGATGAGTAGAAACAATAGCAAAACTGTAGCATATTCCGAACAGCCAGTTCCTTGTCAAAGTAAGGGTCACATAACTTTTAGGCAAGAAATATTCTTACTTAATTTATGGGGTCCTTAACAAGAATAGGGATGACGACTGGGTAAAGAAAATGCAATTCTATTTAGTCAATCACTCTGTAATATTTTTATTGTGTGAAAAAAGTAAAAATACCTGTCGAATACTTTTAATAATCTGCCTAATAGATGAAGAAAAAAAGTTTGTCGTCATACCTATTATGCTAAGGTTGTCTCTCTCAGCCGCAGCACAACAACCAAATTTACCTGATGATTCTGTCATCAAGTCTGGCGACGATTATTTTTAGTTTCTTTTTTTTTTTGACTAGGCGGTAAAAAATTATACACGTATTAAAATCCTTGTATAACAAGGTACCAGACACTGGATTTTTGCGAGCCAAATAAAAATGTCATTTACTAAAGCGAGACAGACCAGGCCGAACCGGAAATCGAACCAGGGTCTCTTTGCGTTCAAGGCGAATTACTGCACCAAAAGAAACTTGGAAAAACTTCAGTTTAAATAGTAAAATAACACTAAACGGTTATCCATTCTAATTCAGACTTTTAAAATCACTCTTTTAGAGTTTTACTGAAGCAACATTCCGCAACACCATTACTTACTTCTGTCTGACTGCACACTCGCATTTACATAATAATATATATAAGGTCCGATTTTATTAGTGTTCATCCTGTTAACCTGTGACTATATAGGTGAAAAGCAATCGTAAAAACCAATTTTCAAATGTGTACCATAAAAACTAAAAAAGTTAAAAATCAACAACATTGACTTCATATTGCATAAGCTCGTCCTATCTTTGCTACGTTTAACCATCTGGTTATCCGTCTTATTCCTTCCCCTTGTACAGAGCAAGAAAGAGTTGAAGATAGGTAGTTTATGCAATATGAAGTCGATGTTGTTATTTTGTAATTTATTTTTAACTTTTTTAGTTTTTATGATAGACATTTGAAAGTTGGTTTTTACGATTGCTTTTCACCTATATAGTCACAGGTTAACAGGATAAACACTAATAAAATTGGACCTTATATACAACACTTTAGCGTCATTTTCGAACAAAAATATTTTATCTTAAAGTTGGTAAATGCCGATATTGTTACCATATCTTTTATACAACTATCATATTTAAATTCATCTTATTTTATTCACACATTTAAATATTATTAGGTCTACTTCAAATTAGCGTTTTTTCTAAGCGT
This sequence comes from Anania fuscalis, assembly GCA_950371115.1. Taxonomy (NCBI): domain Eukaryota; kingdom Metazoa; phylum Arthropoda; class Insecta; order Lepidoptera; family Crambidae; genus Anania; species Anania fuscalis. The sequence goes on along the minus strand of OX493336.1, from coordinate 12,390,564 downwards.
TTTACGCTCGTTTTGGCACACGAACATACTCACGCGCAACATACTTCAATAAAATGAGCTTACATTTCGAATGCGCTCTTTCCGACGGTACGTGGTAAAACATACGCGTATAACGTTACAAGTCATTTACGCGTAATCTAAAACAAGTTTAAAAGCGTAAAAAATACGCTAATCTGAAAGAGCCTTTACACCATGTCTTTTCTAACTATATCCAAATAGGTCAAGTCTAATCGTGCTAACACCATAGCACTATGTACACAATGGGGAAGTGTCAAGAAAATTTCGATTACAAGGTCGCAGTTGCCGTGTATCATATCATATATAGAAATAACGCTATACATACGGCCGACTTTGGTGCTAATAACTTTGACTATGAAACAAATATTAATCACAAAAACCTCACACGAATCATATCACAATATGTACATAACTATGAAACAATAACGCAATCAATACGTATATTAGATTAAACTGAACCGCCCTTTATAAAAGTAAGTGAGCCATTGTAAAAAAGTTTTTAATTGTTTGTGACATGACTTAGTCATTTTCCTCATACTTTTCTGTTAAAAATTGCGATAAATCTAGCGCTAAAGAGTAAAACTTGTAATAAATTATTTTTTTCAAAAATCACACCTATCCCCAAAGTTTGGGGATAAGTACCTACCCCAAACTAATCAAAGCTTGAACAGTCAGCGATTCGTCAACCTACTACAACAATACTAATTTCCTACACCGAATTTGAACTTAAGTCAAATGAATTGAGTTCAATATCTACTGTCGATGACCCTTTGACTCGTACAATGGCGACTAGATAACGTATAGACTTAATTAATTAGATTATTTGACTGACATACATGATCAAAGGGCAATGCCAGGCATCCCGAATACAGACTAGTATCTATAAAAAAAAGGAAACTACGAATCTTGACAACAATCTAGAAGACCTCCCTTTATAGGGTTGATTCTGCTGTTAAAACACAACAAACCTCTTCATTATCACGGAATCATAAAACTCTTTCCCATGCTGATTAGCCAATCAGGTTGGTATTCAAGAACTGACCCTTTTTTTATAAATATTGAAATACATCAAATACATTGCTTCGATCCTAAGAAGCTTAAGCACTTGTGTATAGAAACGAGAAGCAACCACGGTACCCAAACCCGAGACAATGTAGAAAAGATAATTACCTATCTTCATTGATCCGACCGGGACTCCGGGAACCCGAGACCTCAGTGGTGGCGACGCCAAGTCCAGCACTCTCGCCTCTCGACTACGGGGGTCGTCGATCGATAAAGATTTCGCTGTTAGTTAGTCTTTTGCTGTTCACATTTAAAAGTTAAAAAACACAACTATCCCATTAATTTTGTATAGCAATAGCAAGTCATTGCTTGGTAGTCACGCCTTGAGGCAACTGGACCCAGATCCATACAAAAACTGGCAGTGTCCTTCGATCACGACTTGTCCAAGTCGCAATCATTAGTTATTATAATTAAAGCAACAGCTTTAACTTAACTCCTGTTCCACCAAAGCGTCTTGCGACACTGAATGCGCAGTACTTTGTCTTCTTCTCAATATACACATTTTCACCGCTGGCGCTAGCAAATACATTAACACCATCGCAGCTATAATAGATATTGCACATAAAGCCCACTGGGCTGCTTGTATAGACACTGCTACCTCGGAGGTAGATCTCGTTAGCTTGCAAGAGTCCATGAATGAGTATGGAACTGTGTAAGGGCCGGAGATACGAGCGTTTGGCCCACAGTCCGATGTGTCGAAACCGATCCAGCCCCCAGATCTGTTAAAGAGGACCTGTGAAAGAAGTTTATTTTAATACAAGAGGTGGACTGAACATGATTTTGCAGAGAAAACGTGACAATGTTTTTGTTTGGAGAGTTGTGGTCAATAGTATCCGATAGAGGCGCTGTTCGAGTCTCTATAGAATAATAATTTTATTATAGTACTATAAATAAACTACAAACTTTATGATGGGTTATTTTATGAGTTTATTATTAACTAAGTGGACCTATGTGTCTGAAATAAAAGGTTTTTTATTTTATTGTCACTCTGATTGCACTTATAATTTAAAGTAGGTTTACAAGACATCTTAAATTTTATTGCATAGTTACGTTGCAAATGAAGGTGTTACTAGCTTAACTCGTAACTAATTAATGTGCGAGTTTTGTATTACTTTCATAGATTGACGTCATTATAACGCAGTTTTTCAGATCGTTTCATAATTTACCTTTAGCCCTTCCATAGCGGTATACCCAAGTACAGTATCAATACCGCCCGCCTCTAGCCCCAACTTGTAGCAGAACTGTGACACTGAACCTCCGTCACCACTGCTATTTCGAGCTGTCACCACGCGCATGTAGTTCTGAAAATGCATTAATTTTAATAAAAATTATAAACGTAGTCTTGTTTTCATTATGTTTTCTAATATTGTAATCCCCTTGACATTACTTGTATACGATTTTATATGTTTTTTTTTTTTTGTTAATTATATTGGACAAGCTAAGGAAAACGGTCTTTACTCTTTAGTTATGGCAGCTAACGAGCTACGGCGATAATTTATTAGTGCTTTCACACTACGCGACTTGACCGCGCGGCTAAGTGTTGATATAAAAACCGGCCAAGTACGATTCGGACTCGCGCATGAAGGGTTCCGTACAATTATCTATAAAAACGGCAAAAAAATCATGTCAGTTGTATGGGAGCGCCCTTAAAGACCCTTCTGTTTGTTAGCATTTGTTTTTTTGAAATGAAATTATTTATTCTGTATGTACCTTACCTAAGTTAAGTTACCTTCGGGCACTTATTGAGAATCAAACGAACTTACCAAGTGAAGTTCGATACCAATTATGTGACAGCTTCATTCGACGCGATTTATTTTAACATATTGTAGTAGTGTTGCCACGCTACAGCCTTCTTACACGGATTTTTAAAGAAATAAATTTTATTTGTCACTCATTTGACTTTCGTAGTCAATATCCCCACTACCCCCACTACCGACCGACTCAGCGGCTCTTGTCGCCGTCGAGTTTCTGCTCATTAAGTTCAAAGATAATAATATTTTTATTTACTAAAAGTACGTATTGCATATTAACAAAAGATAATCTGATACTATGTGATTAGATTTGTTTTACATTTTATTTACAGGGTTGGGAGTTACAGTGTAAAGTAAATACTTGAAACGTTATGCAAATTAATAAAAATGATTTTAATTATCGGGTGGGTGTATATAAATCGCGTCGAATGAAGCTGTCACATAATTGGTATCGAACTTCACTTGGTAAGTTCGTTTGATTCTCAATTATGTTTCCAGCTTCATTCTTTGCGATTTATATTAACATATTGTAGATGTTTAAAGAATTTTAAATAAAATGTGATTGAGTTAATAAAGTGTACTCTTCAGGTAAGTACGTGAATATGTAAATAAAAATATAAGTTTTCATCAAATCAGTTTATTTACAGGTAAACAATTTGTGTAACATGCAAAATATAGTGGATTACAAATCATGAAGACGATAATATCGATCTTGCAAACTGATTATTATCGTAAGAAACTATATCCTTATTATAATATTTAGCAAATGTTATCGAAGAATTGGACCAACCAGCGGTCTTTCTAATTATGTCTATCCCGACGCCGAGTCTGTTAGCCGCAGAAGTTGACGCGTGACGCGTACTATGCGCCCTGAATACTGAAGTATCAATACCACTTTTAACAAGGATATCACTAATCCAGTGACTCATTCTTTGAGTAGAAATTTTATTGTGAGGTTTTTTATAACTAATAAACAAAGAATTACACGTGTTTTTACGTAAGCTACTGGTTTTATTTAAATATACCTGTAAACATTTACTTGGACAAATCTCAGGTCTTTCGTGATAAAATGGTAATTTTAGAAGTGGATGCAATGCATTAGGATGAGATGTTTTAATTAAGTCTGGGATTTTTATGAGTATTTCTCTATTTGAAATCGAGATATTTTCGAGTTTTATTAAGGCAAAAGTTTGCATTCGGTGAGCAGTTACTAGGGCCAACAGAGTCAACGTTTTCTTTGAAAGAGTTTCCAAGTTAAGATCTTCATTGGGCCATTTTTGAGCTAAATAATCTAATACGGTGCTAGGGTCCCATGTGTGATCATATTTTGGTTTTGTTGGTCTTAACCTGTAAACTCCTTTCATAAATCTTTTAATCCTGTCATCATTAAGGGTAATATTGCCAAGCAATAGGGCTAAAGCTGACTTATAACTATTGACAGTTCCATTATTAGCACCAGAATCAAAAACTTCAGTTAAAAAATGAATCACAATAGGTACAGAAACTGCTGTATAATCAAAGCTATGTAAATTACAATATGCTATCCACTTTTTTATGGCACAATCATATTGCTTATAGGTATTTACTGATAAGGAAGAAAGCATTATTTCGACGGACCTGGCAGATAGTGATCGTTTTAATAGAGCTTGCCTGATAACCTCGCGGCAACCAACCGGAGGCTGCGGTGTAAGTTGTGTGGTTTTCTGAAAGGACATATTAAAAGGTTAACGTCAGGATCAAATTCAACAATTCCATTAGGTATAATTATACTTTGAAGAAGCGGAAACCAAGGTTGCGTTGGCCAATAAGGTACGACTATAATGCCTTCTGCCTTGTCATTGATTATTTTTTGAACTGTTTTTAAAATAAGTGAAAAAGGAGGAAAAGCGTAAAAGAATATCTTTTGCCAGGATATTGTGAAAGCGTCAATGGCCCATGCATCGGGGTCGTTTTTCCAAGAAACAAAGTAATGACATTTTGTGTTTTGTCGAGAAGCGAACAAATCAATTTCAGGGTTCCCCAATTTATTTTTTAACGTCAAGAATGCATAGTCAGCCAACTCCCATTCTGTATCATGGAATTTATGTCGAGATAGTTTGTCAGCATCTAAATTGTCCTTAGTGTTAATGTAAGAGGCAAAAATAAATATTTTACGCTTTTCGCACCATTGCCAGACCTGTCTTGCAATATTGTTCAAATGAGGAAACTGTACACTACCCATTCTATTTAGACATGAAATTGCAGTGACGTTATCAATTCTAAGTAAAACTTCACAGTTTCTTAAATCTTTAGCATATATTTTCAAAGCGAAAAAGGCAGCTCGAATTTCTAATTCATTAATATGTTGATTTAATTCGTCTGTTTTCCAAAACCCATATGATCCCCCTTTGTCACAATACGCGCCCCAGCCAGACGATGATGCATCCGAAAAAATTTCTATACAAAAATTATTAAAACGGAATATTGAAACGTCCTTTTTTACGTGTTCTACCCACCATTGTAGATCATATTTAAGTTCACTTGGAATAGATATATTTTGTTCATAATTTGGATTTTTAAGCAGACATAAATATTTGTGACGTTCTAACATTTTTGTGTACATCCATGAATAATCAATAGCTGGGCAGGCTGATATCAATAAACCAAGAAGTCTAGCAAATTCACGCAATTTACAAGATTTTAATTTTAGGAAAATGCTCAAAGACTCTAATAGTTACGTTTAGTATTGGGCAAAGATAAATTCATTCTTTTAGAATCAAACACGTAACCAAGAAACTGACTAACAGTGTTAGGTATCAAGCAGCTTTTTTCACGATTAATGATAAAACCTAGTGATTGCAAAATTTTTATGGTAGCGTGTACATTTTCCTCACATTCAATATATAAACGTCCGATACATTGGATATCATCAAGATATATTACTGACACAAAATTTTTGGTTCTTAAGTATTGCATGACAGGTTTGAGTATCTTAGTGAAAACGTATGGCGCTGTACAAAGACCGAAGGGAAGGCAATTAAACTCATAAAGAGTATTGTTATAATTGAACCTGAGATACTTTCTTTGCGATTCATTGATACCAATTAAAAAATAGGCGTCTTTTAAATCAACTGATGCCATATAACAGTTTTTGCTTATTAATTTTAAGGATGTCCTGTAGTCCTCCATCTTAAAATGTGATGTATTGATAAAATTATTTAATTTTTTCAAATTTAAGATAAATCTTTTTTCTCCATTTGGTTTTGGTACTAAAATACACTTGAAACAAACTCTCCTACAACATGTTTACATTTAGAAATGGCATTTATCTTTAGTAATTTTTGAATAGCAATTTCAAAATCAATTGATTCTTGCTCGCATTTTGGATAAACAATTGGCTGAGAAAACTGTATAGGTATTGATTGAAAAGGGATTGTATAGCCTTTGGTCCAAGCAAGAACTGTTGTATCATCAGTAATGTCAGCCCATTTACGGGAGTAACGGGTTAAACGACCAGCGTACTGTACCTCAGATTGTTGTGGCTCTAGCGGCGATACTGTTGGCGAGTCCTGGGCGGCGGTGGCGGTGGCGGCTGTGGAGGCGGCGGCGAACGCATGCGGCGGAATGGCGGCGGCTGCGTTCTGGCTACTGGAGGCACTCTGTAAGCTGCTGATCGAATCTGCCCTGCATCGAATCTGTTCGCCGTCTGTCTGGGATGCAGGGCCTTGGTGTTTAATCTATTCCTTGATTTATCTTTATTATTAAAGTTGTTTCTATTTGTTTGAGGCCGATTTTGACTTTTAAGTGTATCTCCAGATTTTTGGATTGTTTTTGCGGCATTTAATTTCTCAGTGAGATTTTCTCCGAATAGAAATTTGTCTCGACTTGTATCTATTAACGCTCCTTTAAGGTTACTATTTATAGAAGATATCACAAAACTACGCCGAGTTTTTGTTTCCAATTGGTGGCTGTCACAAAGAAGACGGCTAGCATCGCTAAGAGGCTTAAGCAATTCTTCCCTTGTATATTCATTACGAATTAACATATCGGTTACTTGGGCCAAAGCTGCCAGTGCTGCTGCTATGTGTTTTTGTTTATTCAGGAGCGAGAAATCTCGTTTTACTAATGCTTCAGGAAGTGCCGCTTTGGCTTCTGGATTTAGTATTGGTGGCACCAATAAATCACAATTACCAGGAACCAAGTATTCGCTTACAAGGTTTTCCTTCGTTTCTTTGGGCAATCCTTTAGCCAGTATCTCTTGCCATCGTGCAGCAACATCTTTATGGATGTTACCTCCGAAAATAGTTTCCGGTTTAGGCGCATCACCAAGAATGCTTAGTATCGAATCGTCAAGATCTTTTTCCACCGTTGTCGCTGGTGCTACAGGTGCAGAAGATGGTCCAGGCTGAGGTGACAAACAAATCCCTTGTTGAGGTTCGTTTAACTGATCTGATAATTGTTCAGGCATAGATTGTTCAGGCATTTGAGTGACGGTGCCGGCCCACTCACTTGGCGGCATGTAAATGGAGTCATAATCCTCGTTCGACATGAGTTCGACATCTTCAGGTCTAAATGGACCTGGGAAAAGAAATAAGAACCATTTTAGTAATGAAGGAGAATACCCAGTGTGGTAAGCTCGCAACAATATGTGATTAAACGGTAAAAGCCCAGTGTGGCAGTTACGCATTTAAAAGTTCAGTAATATAAAAATATTAGTTCGTGGATGTTTAATGTTAAACATTAAGATGTCTTACTTACTTGGTGATTTTTCTTCAGTCTGTTTTTCCCTTAACTTATTTTGTAATTTTCTAATCTTCTTTAATATTTTTTCGTCGTCCATATCTTCATACTTTCGCTTCTTACCCATGTTGAGAGATAGTTATTTTAAAATAATTTCCCGGTGACTACGAGTGACTGTGGACGTGCGAAGGCTACGGCACGGAAACACAGAATGAGCAGAAACTCGACGGCGACAAGAGCCGCTGAGTCGGTCGGTAGTGGGGGTAGTGGGGATATTGACTACGAAAGTCAAATGAGTGACAAATAAAATTTATTTCTTTAAAAATCCGTGTAAGAAGGCTGTAGCGTGGCAACACTACTACAATATGTTAATATAAATCGCAAAGAATGAAGCTGGAAACATAATACATGTTATAGCGGCAACAGAAATTCATCATCTGTGAAAATTTCAACTATCACAGTTCATGAGATACAGCCTGGTGACCAACGGACAGATAGACAGACAAACAGACAGACAAACAGACAGAGGCGGGCGGACAACGGAGTCTTAGTAATAGGTAGTATAATACCTACTCTGTGGTAATAGGGTCCCGTTTTACCCTTTGGTAACGGAATCCTAAAAATCACGGTCGCGCTGTTTTGGCTAATCGGCTCGAGTGATGAGAGCAGGGAGACGCCGCTGGTTAAATTAATTGTCTAGTACCTACCTCGTGACATCTCTGACTCTAATATTAATTGAGACCATTAAAATTATATTACATGAAAATGGACCAAAGCATTTCACGGCAACAGTTAATGTTACTATAAACGTTTTTACTTTTACCTGTGGTGATATCTTCAAAGTGAAGTACTGATTGTCAGCTACGTCGCTAAGTAGGTCTATCTCAATCTGCGGCAATGCTAGCCATTCTTGAGGCTCAGGCCAGCAAGCTGCCTGAAATATTTACGTAAGTAACATGAGATACATAAATATAGAACATATTTAAAGGATGATTGATCCTTTAATTAAAACCATTCCTTGTAGAAACAATCACAATTTTGATGTCGTTTTAAGAAGTGTCCTATTATGTTGTACAGCCTGTACCATTACCATGTATATTTATATAATGCCCATTTATTGGCTGCCAGGCGGTTTTATGAGACTGTGTATCAATGAAATGTACACCTGGTTTTGCAAGACTGAGTGATTACTAACATTATTTGAATAATAGTACTAATTTTATCTAGCTCTGAATTGAAAAGAGCTTGTACATTTAACTTTTCATCATCATTAGCCTTCATTAATGCTTATTACACAGGCATTTGCTCCTTACGGGTTACGAACCTGCAGCCGCTGATTTTGTAGTCCGGAATGCGAACCACTAATCCAAGACTTTCGTCAAAAAATATATCTATCATATAACTAATACATCGGCTCTCCGTAAAAGATAACTCTTTTTTCAGTTTACCATTTTTTTAAGGCTGTGCTAAGTTTAGCCATAAGAAAAGTCTTAACATTTATTGTATATTGTAAGATAGGTATTGTAATAAAAAATATTCATACCTCGCCATGATACCAAAATTCGTCCAATATCAACATGTTCAATTGTTTCGATTCTTTCCTTAATTTATGCACCAACTAGAAAAAAAAACATTTTTAAAACAAAACGTATTGTATAGAAGTAGCAATGCATGTTGTGTACCTTCTGGTCACCAACTCAAAAGACATTCGGAGCCTTAGGAAAAGATAGAGATTAAATAGTTTCACAATCCATATCCTGGGTCCATCATTAGATTCTGATCTGATATTATGATTTAAAATAATGATTTAAAAGATGATAAGTAGTACTTAAAAATTTGATTACTTAATATTTAAGATCAGCATAGCGGTGTGGGTGGTGTTTCGCTTTAAACGCAAAGGGTCAGGGATCGATTTCAGGTTTGTGTCAATACAAAACTAATTGCCTGGTACCACGGAATGCAAGATGTTTATCCCTTACTACGAAACAATGAGAATTGGTGTGTAATCCATCAAAAAAAACAAAAATAAAGCTTGAAAATTGAGTACTAGCTGACCTAGCGAACTTCGTACCACCTGTGCACAACGTTTGAGAACGGACAGTTTGTATAGGAAAATAAGACGTTTTTAGTATTTTCCTTGCTATAATTCCACATTTTCTGACCGTTTAAATCTTCCCTGGAGTTCCACAAATATATCAGGACAAAAATTTGACAAATTGGTCCAGCCGTTTTAGCGAGACTAACAAACAGCAATTCATTTATATACTTATATATAGATAAATCTTACCTCTCTGTGTACCTCATCCGGTAATCTAATGTTGGTAGTACCACTATCTACAATACTTTTCTGTTTATTCAGTTTCTGGCACGTCACATCATTTGGTTTATCTGATATTATAGTTGCATCAAGTCCGTTTGAAGCGTTGGATGCATTCTGATACCTGACGTTAATCGCTAGAACTCCAACTTCGTACCACCGCTTATGGAGTATTGGCGTCCGGAACGGTGATGTATGGTTTATCAAATTTTCATCAACTAGAATATAGTAATATACAATAAGTACATTACCTAATGTGTGGAAACATAGAATTGATTAACTGAGTTATAACCAACCGACTTTGTCTTAGATGGAAAGATGTAATTTAATTTTAATTATTTTACTACAAATTTTATGCTCTAATTCTAATTGCGTTTATGTTGAACTACAGCTTTATAAGTCTTCATAAACTTCCTAAATTCTCGACTGAGAAATCTTTCGTAAAGTCTTGACTATTTGTAACTAAAAGTCAACTTTAGTTTTGCAAAGATTTACGAAAGTAAGAAGAATAAAAAAGGGACATTTGAGATGCACTTGTTGTCATCTATGATGATATATCTGCTAAATCTAAAATTATTCCTTATGACAATAAAGAAATAATATTGTTGTATTCAAGACAAGAATAATAAATTAAGGTTTTTATAATTTATTTATGAGTTTCTTGGCTAACAGGACACCGGACTGCATTAGGAGAAGAAAATTAAATGTGTTATGTACCTATCATTGTAAATTTTCCATAGTGAGTTGCATTTGTGGTACTCTGTACTCCACACAGTTTGAGCTCAAAGCTAACACTCTTCTCCATGTAGCATTTAAGGGAATCCAGCCAAGATCCAACTATTACATGCTCTCCCCACGCCCCGACTGGCAAGTATGCTAAGCCCAAGAGACCCTGAAATAAGAAATATTCTAAAATTTAAAAAAAAAAATATATCAGGATCTATAAAGTTAATCTTTTAGTTTTTTTAATTTGTGAATCATAAATAATGTTAATATGATAACCTAACAAAACAACTGAAAAATAGAGATGAACCAAAAATTGTATAAAAAGATGTGATAGGCCTAAAATGAGTTGGTCTATCTACTCCTTACATTTATTTATTTTATACAGGGTGTAATAGAAAAGAGGCAGTAACAGATTATAATGCTTGAAAATTTTTGTCTTCCAAAGCAATTCCATGCAAGGTTTAATTGAAGATAAATAGCACTTGAAAAAAATCATCAGACTCAGGTGGGTCAAGTTTTTTCAAGTGGTTTTTATCTTCAGATTATAATGCTTATTTGGCAACATTCAAAACTTAAAAAAGAATACCTGAAAAAAGTACAAACATCCATTTGTAAAAATAAATTAAAGCATTGGTGCTCAAATGTACTGCAACAATCATGTTGTGGTACATTTAAGCACTACTGCTTTAATTAATTACCCCTTAACCCTTTGTGGGATTCTGTCAATATATTAGACATCATATTGTGAACCTTAATCCGTTATGATAAGATCGAAAACCAATGAAAATTGTCAACATGCTCTGCTTCAAGGTTAAAATTCCACTTTCATTTTTCTATTCAAATAATAAAGGTTTCTCTGAATTCAGTAGCTTCCTTAACTTAGGTAGAGCAAACCAAATCATATTTTAATTACATACAAATATTATTACTCAAATAATCTTTAAAAAATCTTACCTGCCATCCCGATCCATTCACAAAGAACTTGTGACTCTTTGTGATAATTGCGAAATCAGACCGTACTGCTGGTACATCTTTTAAAGATGGAATTTCAATAAAATCTGTCACATAATGTCCAATCCAGTTTCCCTGGGAATATTTCGCTTGGACCTAAAAGCATATTAGATGAACATGTTATTCATATATGCAGGGCTGTCAAGTTAATAATAACATCTTTTAGTGGTTTACTAATACATATATATTACAGTATTGTGTACGGAAAAAGCCACAAATAAGATACATACATTTTGTATCTCAACTTTGTTTGTTAAATAATGAGTTAAGAGGTAAGTTCAAAATTTGTATAATTTTGTCTTATTTACATTGATGGCTTTGTTGCTTTCCTTGTGTTTATTTTGTAATTGAACAATTCACAGTAAGTCCACTTTATTATCATGGAATTGAGGTGAACAAAATATTATAAGCACACACTATTAAGTCCTATATAAAACCATACCACTTTTCCAGTGTCATCAAATGTTGTTGAGTTATCTGCATGAAAATACTCGTCATTATCCCGTCGTGCATAAGAAGCTATGGCTAAAGTTGTACTACCAGTATCCACAATAACACGCAGCTGAAAATAATAGTAGGAACATTTTATGTTTTGTTTTTTACCATGTTAAAACCAACAGAATAGTATTCTAAGGGTATACCCAACCTTCTGTTTAGGGTGACCCATATTAATAGCTATGGAATAAGCTTGGCCAGCATCTCCAAATAAATTATATTCTTCGCAATAAACTAAATAAAACCAACAGGTTATTTTGATGAGATAAAACAGCTTCATGTTGATTTTGAGTTATTAGCTTCTTGAAATTTAGGTAGGTATCTGCTAGTTCGTGAATCCCTTATTATGAATGAACATGAATATTCTTTTTTTTTACTATTTGATTTCATTGAAAACGTTTGAAAACAACCAAACATTACTCAATCAACCAGGATTTATTTTTGTTTATAACACGGGGTGGAAGCGCCATACATTTTGACAGCTAGATAGTGAAGTACTTTTTCTCTTAAAAAAAAACGGAATGCACGGAGGTTGACGGCAACTTTTTTAAAATAAAGACTATTTGTCTGAGTTCTCCAGTCCTCTAAATAATCTGTGAATCTGTCATTGACGTCATTAACTGTCACTCACATGCATTCGGTATCTATCGATTCCGTTCTACGAAAAAATACTTTGAATGTTTAAGACGAAATGTAGGTACAACGATTGTTTCCTCACCACAACTCATCTGGTAATAATTTTACTTACTTTTTAAATCCTTACGTAGTCAAGCAAGGATCTTATTAGGACCGTAAAACGAAACGTCTGTAATAAAAGTATCATTCATATCAGTGCTACCATCTTAGGAGATTTCCCCTTTTATTTAGGGAAACTTAAAAGCTATGGGGTTTTAAGCTGAATTTTGTAAATTGTCATTAAGGCCTAAAAACAACAAAACAGTTGTACAACATATCTTGCCTGTAACAGAAATAGTAACATAGCAGCAGCTACTAACATTTTAATGTAAAAAAGATAAGAATCGTGTCTTTGTATACTGTCATTTTAAAATCGAATTATCTTTTAACCATCAAATTTCTTTTTACGTTTTGAGTAGGGCCTTGGCTAATCCAATTTGTTACATAATCTTCGAACTTATTAATATTTTCAAAGTAATCGTCGGGAAATAAATATTTTTTTTAAGCTGGCAACCTTCGTTAGTAGTAGCAATAAAAAAAAAGAATTAAAACTAATTAATTTATTAAATATTGGAAAATAATTGAGATAAATGTTGTATTAAGTAGTGTTTGATAATCATATCTAAGTATTTTGACGTCCATTAAATATTTTCCATAAGCAACGTTGGGAATTTGGGATTGATTTGCAAAATGTTTCTTTGGATAAAATGAGAAAAAATATATAATAAAAGGTGAGTATTAACAGCAAAATTGGCACATTAAACATATGTATGATGTTTTAAATCTAGTGACCAGTTATTCTTAGCAAGAAATTGGCAAATTTCTTGTAAAATGTTTTATATTTGATAATAGGTTATGTTAAGTCACATGGTGAAAAGTCTTTTTAAAAGGGGATAAAAGTTGACTAATTGCAATTTAAATCATCTGTTATCATGTTTCAAATCTAGTCACTAGTAATAAGGTAGCGAAAACTTGATAATTTTCATGTAAAATGCTAAAAGAAACTTAGAGGTTACCAATGGTACAAATCTATCAATCTTACTTTAGATGAAGTAAGATTTGCAAATTGCCACTTAAAACGAGCATTATGATGAACCCACGACCCTAGCCAGTAGTAAGAAAATATAAAATTTGTTATAATTTTACATAATGTTAAATTGTTTGTTTTTTAGGGTTCCGTAGTCCTGACAAGGAACCCTTATAGTTTCGTCATATCCGTCTGTCTGTCCGTCCGAGGGTTTGCTTGGAGACTGTTGACCCTAGAGAGTTGTAATTTTGTGGAGATATGTATGACTTAAGGGTTGCAAAGACAATTTTTCGATTATGGGATATATTAAATATATTGGCGATATATTAAACTTTAAAGTGACAATTTTTGCTCGAGTAGGGCGTCCTCTTAAAGCTAAACTACTGGCTTGAAAAATCTGAAAAAAATCACAGTGATAGTGCTTTGAAATAATAATAGTATTGTTTTGTTTTTTCTAGGCATACATTCTGCACCAAGAAACAAGGAAGATACAAGCAAGTATTGAGGTTAATGTCATCATAATATTTTGATCTGGCCTGTCAGTCTACATTATGAAGAAATTAATTTGGATGGATTCCTTCAAATAATAGTATAATTAGTAAATAATTAAAACATAAGGACAGAAGAAATTAATTTCGATTAATCAGTAAGTAATTAGAAAACAAAGACACAAATATTACAATGCTCTGTACATACATCCTCGCTTAGTCATGCATGATTGCATCAGTTAGATTTTAACTAGCCTAGATCAAGATTGAAAACATTAGATGATGTTCTTCAAAGCTTGGATTATACATAATTATTATACATAAATAGTACTACTAAGCAGTCAATATTTTGTAGATTACAAGTTAATATTCATTGATAAGAATTTAACCAGGTGTTTACCCGTATGTGTCACAAATTACTTAAGAGACAGACGAGATAGGTTAAGCCTATCAGAGTGTAGAAAACTACTAAACTTAAAGAAAATTGTGTAAGAAATTGTTTTGTATTAGATTTTTTTTTCTTAAGAGGACACATTAAATTATGTGTATGAATAGAAAGAGTAGCAGCTGACAGGCAGCAGTGGAAAGCGTTAAAGAAGGCCTATGCCAAAAGGCACACCAAGCTGAGAGACATATTGTGAACTTTGTAGCAACCACTTGTATCAGAAATAAAGGCTATTTTTATTTTATTTATTATGAATAGAAAAAGTAAAATTTATAGTTCCTTTGTCTTAAGAATAAGCATAATAACAGCCTAATAAAATCGAAAAATGTTTTAAGTCAAAAAATTTGACTAAGCATGCACAGAAATTGGAATAAAGTTTATTTCTAATAAGAAGATAACATTTTAAAATTGACCTCATTTTCTAACACTCCTTCACCCTTGACATGTCACCAATAAAAAGTTGGTGTAACAGTAATTTGCTGTCTTGTCTTTTAGAAGGAAGGCGGCGAAAAAAACCATGGCTTGGGTGGCGCTAATGGTGGCTGCGGAGGAGGAGCGACTGAAGAAGATTAACATCCAATTGCTTTCGTGATGTTACAGATGCTCTCAACACTCCGGATATTTTGAGGAAATATATAAAATTTCCATGATCCTAGACTGAATGAGTCTCTAGCAATGAGGTACCTAATTTGAATCTATTGCACTAATGCTAACTGCATACTAACTGCAATAATATAATACTAACTGCATTAATGGATAGTTAGTTACAATAAATAAATATTGAAGTACCTAAATACTAAGCTACTTTCAGATTTAATGAGAAGTTTGGATTTCCTGGGGTCATCGGCTGTATAGATGGGACCCATGTAGCCATCATTAGACCATGAGGAGGCATTCTATAACAGAAAGGGCTACCACTTTCTAAAAGTTCTTGCGGTTCAGTTTTTATTTTTTTTCCTATGTGGGAGAGGTTCATGTCCAGCAGTGGACTCCAATTACTTTAAGTGTTTCAATTATTGTTTCTATCTCTTTTAAGGCATTAAATTGTGACTTATGATATGACTATTCTTAATTTTGAGATTTTTTGCACTCACAATGCCATTTTATTTATTTATATTTATTTATTTTAATTACTGTGTCACTGAGAGGCAATATTCAGCTTAAACCACTGTACCTATCAAGAAACATGAAATTTAGAGGAAATATTATTTAGATAACCTAACACTTTGTACACAAGCAAAGGATATAGGATAATTCCCACAGTGAATAAAAGTGTTAAATTATTTTCAGATTTGTGAAGCGGTTCTCCAGATTTTGCATGTTGATGCCTCTTTTGGTGGTGCAAGCACGACTCTCACGTGTAGAACATGTGCCCGGTCAATCCAGCCATGCATAGTAGACTGCACAATGAAGGGCAGGATTTCTAGCTTTTGGGTAAGCACAATAAAATAAATATGTAATCTAAATAAATTGTTTCCACAATCACACCAATTATCTAGTCCCAAACTAAGCAAAGCTTATGCTATGGCGACTAGGGAACGGATAAACATACTTTAATACGTTTATAAACATAAATGACTAGGTGCAAATGCTCGTGCTCATCACACTAAAATTTGCCCTCGCAGGATTCGAACCCGCAACCGCCAGGCATTGTAGTCCGGAGCGCGAACCACTACACCAGGCATTCGTCGCTTTTTAAAACTATTGATGACCTTCTTAACCGAGAGGTGAGCACGCCGGGCTGTGTATGGCGCCGCCATCTCTGAGGTTCCGGGTTCGATCCCCGGTCGGGTCAATGTAGTAAACGAACTTTTCCATATTGTCTCGGGTCTGGGTGTTGTGGTACCGTTTACCGTTGTTTCTGATTTCTATAGATTCTTAGCAGCATTTCATAATTATTTGTGTAATAAAGATAATGACAACAATTCAATAAAATTTCAGGTGACTGCGGGCTGTGCGCAGCGTCCTTGGATGATGACCCCTATTCGCCATACAGAGCCGAATTCACCGGAAGCGGAGGTTTAGCAAGAGTTTATGGTATTTTTAACCGACAAAAAAAAACGAAGGAGGTTCTCAAGTCGACGCTATATATTTTTTTATACAGGGTGTCCCGTAAATCAAGGTCAACCTTGTAACCACATATTCTATACATCATACTGAACAAATTTTGTTCTATCACTTTTTAAATTATGCATATGTTTTTCTTTACTGTCTTTACAAATCTAATTGACTAATTTGTTAATTTTGTATGGGAAGTCGATAAATTTTCATGCAAATTTGCAAAAGTTATAAAACAAAATTTGTTTACCATGATGTATAGAATATGTGTTTACAAGGTTGACCTTGATTTACGGGACACCCTGTATATGATCACGGAAAACTTTTTACAGAGTAGTCCGATTTTGATAATTCTTCTTTTGTTAGAAAGGGTATAGCCCGAAGTTGGTTCCATATAAATTCGAAAAAAAAACCAACCCTGAGGGTAAGGAAACAGGAGATGATTGATTATTCACTCACTGATTGTAATGTTTGACAACGCATAACTTTTTACAGATTAGTCCGAGTTTGATAATTCCATTTTTATTAGATAGGGTACGTTACCTTAAAATTGGTCCCATATAAACTTGAAGAAAAAAAACTTACCCTAAAGATGGGAAAATAGGAGTGATTTACCGTTCACTTGCAGATTTTAATGCTGATTTTATATCCGCAAAAAATTAGCATTAAATAATAACGTTTTAACAAAAAAAATCAACCGCCGAAAAAACCGGCCAAGTGCGAGTCGGACTCGCGCAAGCACTACTATTATTATCTATGAAAATGTGAAAAAATACGTTTGTTGTATGGGAGCCCCCTTAACTATTTATTGTATGCTGTTTTTTAGTATTTGTTGTTATAGCGGCAACAGAAATACATCATCTTTGAAAATTTCAACTCTCGAAGTATAGTGGTTCATGAGATACAGCCTGAAGACAGACGGACAGACAGACAGTGGAGCCTCAGTAATAGGGTCCCGTTTCACCCTTTGGGTACGAAACCCTAAATATAATATATCTAATCAGTTCTTTTTAGTTTTTAAGGTAAATGAATAAAGTTTGACGACCTTCGTAGCCGAGAGGCGAGCATGCCGGACTTTAAGGCGCCGCCATCTCAGAGGTTCCGGGTTCGATTTTCTATATTGGCTCGGGTCTGGGTGTTGTGGTACCGTCATTGTTTCTGATTTCTATAACACAAGTGCTTTAGCTACTTACCTTAGGATCAGAGCAATGTATGTGATGTTGTCCAATATTTATTTATTTAGTTAATTATTTTTTGGTTTTCAGTTTTTCGGCGGATGAATTTTTAAAAAGTTTTATTGAAAAGGTTTACACATTTCCGAAAAATGAATTACCGACTTCTTCATTAACCTGAAATTTGGTACGGCAAATTTTTATTTCTAGAATTATAATGATGTGAATCCTTAAGGCTAAACGATGAACTTAGGTTTTTTTTCTAACTTATATGTATAATATTTTCAAAAATGTATTATGACGTTACTGTTAATTATTATTTCAATATATTTAAAAACCTCCCTAAGAGATTCACAAGGCCCAATCTCAAGATAAGATTTTGCACGTACGGCTCTTTTCTGCAACACAAAGATTGATTCAATGTCAGCAACAGTCATTGGCCTTTAGATAACAAAAACCAATATACTTAATTACATTAATATACCAATATACTTAATTAATTAAATAAGGCACCAATATACTTAATTAATCAGAAATTACTGAGAATGGTCAATATTTAAATAAAGCCATGATTTTTTTTACTTAGGATTATGATGCATGTCATTAGGCGGTCTTACTTATAAACGTTGATTAAAATTCAGACACTGCTAAACAGGTTATTTAAAAATATCTTTATTTATAAATGGTAATTAAAATTAAACAACGTCTTAGTGACATATTAACTAACTAATGCCTAAATAGCGATTATAAGTGAAAAATAGTTAAGCACTAATTAAGAAGTTAAGGAGTGAATAGTTTATTAGTTACTAAGATGTTGATAAGTCGATTTTTATAAGTAAGGCCGTAAGTTTTTTACACAAACATTGTGCTACCTTCTTCGCTGTTACCTGTTGTGTGTCCTTATTGTCAAAAGAATTATAGCTATAATGTTATGTAATATATTATTAAATACTTAATATTTATATTGCTTCAAGGCTTGTGCAAATAACATTTGACAAGATATTTGTTTACTAAACTTTGATTTGACACCTATTTTACTCACAGCCTATGAATTTAATTGCAATTACATTTCACTTGTCTTTGTCTCAACAGGTGTTAAGTTGAGCAAAGTTCATCTGCAGGTTTATCTTCTATTTAACAACTTTAAACTATTGAGATCCTATGGATCTCGATAATTTCACAATGAAAAATTCGAACATTTTTGTCGAGTAGCACTTAGGGCTAATGGATCAGCTGATTTTATTTTTTCATTCTCTCTGTAGGTTCTTTCTTACCTGCACAATAATTAGCTTGTTCGCCGTTACCCTTGTATATTAAAATATATAAGTTCTTTGTAAATGTGTCTTCATGTTTTTTTTGCTACTAATGGAATGTAACAACAACAGATATTCTTATTAAGAATTATTATTATTATTATTATTATTGTTGTTACTTAAAATGCTTTTGTTTCTTAAAACTGTAATTTGTATTTAACATGTAATTTTTTGCAATGTTAGTTTCGTGATTCTGCGTGTACAATAAAGTATTATTTTGTAGTGTATTATTTTGTTTTATTAATACCGTTACCGTCCTGTAGAATACCGTTACTGTCAAATAACGCTTAACGGTATGAAGTATTTTTAATTTAAAAAAAAGTCGCCATCTTGTTTACTAGCGCTGCGTCTGGGCTGTGGTGCATTCTGGAACTTCTACTATCGTAGATCCAATCCTTGGGTCGTTTCCTATCTGTCTTTAGACATATATTAATCTGTGGTTTATAAAGGGTGCGGGTCCGATTTAAGGTAAAATCGCTTTTATGTTTCTCAAACTCGCATCTCTCTCATAATTTATTCTAAATTTAGACATTCTCATATTGATTTTGGTCAAATTCGGAACAAATAGAATTTTTTTTTAAAGTTTTTTTATTTTTTTTATTAAGCATTTGGCCTTGCACGGCTTGTGCTATGCTATGACGACGTGAAAGGTAGGGAAACGATTAAGGAAAATACCGGGTGTTGAATTTAGGATAGGATCAGGATAGTAGTAATGGGATATTATAAGGGACATAAGGTTACATTTGGATTACATAGAGGGTAATGAGAGAATAATAATTAAGTCAATTATATCATTAAATTTTTACATCATTATTCGATAAAAATACAGTAATAGATTTATATATTGAGTAGTCATTAGTAAATAAAAGACAATTTATAGAGGTGGGAAAAGGGACACGGAGGGTTATTAAGGACGATATAAAAGAGGAGCGATCATATTTCGGGCAGGAAAAAAGGATATGGTCAATATCACCTACATCGCTACCACATTCACAGATATCACTGTCCACAATGTGAAGTCTAGCTAAATGTGCTGGAGTACACATGTGTCCCAGACGCATGCGAATGAGACTAGAGGTAGCAGTTTTATCCAGCGTCGTTCTAAAGAACCAAGGTTTTGTAGGAATTTCTGGTTGGATGCCTTTGTAATGTTTCCCTTTTAATAAACTACTTCTGTTCCAATCTTCGACCCAAGACCGGCGAAGATGGAATTTAGGAAGAGCAGCCAGATCATGACAGAAGTTTTTATACGGAAATATGTCACCAAACATTACCGCATCATTTGCTGCAATGTCATTACCGGGAATACTACTATGGGAAGGAATCCAAGCAAAAATCACTTGAAAACCTTTACTTTTACAGTCATTAAGTTATTCTCTACATTGTAAATTTTTGTTTTTAGCAATTCCATGCAAGGTTTAATTGAAGATAAATAACACTTGAAAAAAATCATCGACCTCACGTGGGACTCGAACCCACGTCCCATCGCATACCGGGCGAGTGCTTTGACCACTAAGCTACCGAGGACGTCACGTGACAAGATGAAATTCCTCAAGTGTTTTTTCTCGCTGTCAAAGCCAGCGTATTCTGATCAATGTTGTAGCTATATGTATAGCTGAGTAGTATACTACCGTCAACACCCTATAGAAATATTTTTACAAATATTTGACTATTGGTTAAGATCAGAAATGCTTAAACATTGTAAATTTTTGTTTTTAGCAATTCCATGCAAGGTTTAATTGAAGATAAATAACACTTGAAAAAAATCATCGACCTCACGTGGGACTCGAACCCACGTCCCATCGCATACCGGGCGAGTGCTTTGACCACTAAGCTACCGAGGACGTCACGTGACAAGATGAAATTCCTCAAGTGTTTTTTCTCGCTGTCAAAGCCAGCGTATTCTGATCAATGTTGTAGCTATATGTATAGCTGAGTAGTATACTACCGTCAACACCCTATAGAAATATTTTTACAAATATTTGACTATTGTTTAAGCATTTCTGATCTTAACCAATAGTCAAATATTTGTAAAAATTTTTCTATAGGGTGTTGACGGTAGTATACTACTCAGCTATACATATAGCTACAACATTGATCAGAATACGCTGGCTTTGACAGCGAGAAAAAACACTTGAGGAATTTCATCTTGTCACGTGACGTCCTCGGTAGCTTAGTGGTCAAAGCACTCGCCCGGTATGCGATGGGACGTGGGTTCGAGTCCCACGTGAGGTCGATGATTTTTTTCAAGTGTTATTTATCTTCAATTAAACCTTGCATGGAATTGCTAAAAACAAAAATTTACAATGTTTAAGCATTTCTGATCTTAACCAATAGTCAAATATTTGTAAAAATATTTCTATAGGGTGTTGACGGTAGTATACTACTCAGCTATACATATAGCTACAACATTGATCAGAATACGCTGGCTTTGACAGCGAGAAAAAACACTTGAGGAATTTCATCTTGTCACGTGACGTCCTCGGTAGCTTAGTGGTCAAAGCACTCGCCCGGTATGCGATGGGACGTGGGTTCGAGTCCCACGTGAGGTCGATGATTTTTTTCAAGTGTTATTTATCTTCAATTATTCTCTACATTTAATAATTATCGGAAAACTAGTATTTGATTTAAAGGGAAATTTCGCCAAAGCTTGTAATGCACTTTTAGAGTCTGAAAATATAATCGTTTGTTTTAGCTTCATAAGTAAAACATATTCAAGAGATTTAAACAACCCAAAGCATTCGCCAGTGAAAACGGAAGTTTTCGGGGGAAACTTAATTTTTTGTGTAATTTGGTACTGGTGATGATATACTCCAATGCCTACATTTCCTTCTGGAGAGTGCTTAGATGCATCGCAATATAAATGGTGCCAACAGTGCCACTCATTTATCTCCAAAATGTAATTAAAATTACTATGAGCAGAACTACCATGTTTGGGAATATCTAAATCTAAATAAATGCTAGGTGAAAAAATTAAAGACTCATAATTAGAGCAGAAAAGGGGAAGGTATGAAGATCTATGCGTAGGAGCTTGAAGAGATATAAATTTACGAAAGCTAATGACTAGGCACGGAGGAGATTTATGAAACCAGTATGGGGAAGAATCAACGTACTCCGAAAGCTGTTTTAGTTTGAGGTACAAAGGGTGATTCAGAAATTGAAACGCACGAAAAAGGAATTTATCACTTAAGCACTGTCGTCTGAGATTAAGAGGTGGTTCAGCGCATTCAACTTGTAGTGCGTTATTAGGACTAGAACGCATGGCACCAGTAACAATTCTTAGAGCTTTAGTCTGAACTACATCTAGTTTACGCAATCCTACTATGCTGCAAGGTTCTAAAAAGAAGGTCCCGTAATCGAGAACGCTTCTAATTAAGGCGTTATATACAAGCTTAAGGTTAAACGGATGGGCACCCCACCAAACACCCGCGAGACATCTTAAAATAACTAGTAACTTTTCGCATCTAGCGATTAGGTAATATAGATGAGGAACACCTGTTAATTTCGCATCTAAAATTAGTCCTAAAAATTTAGCCTCATCTTTATTGGGAATTACAAGATTATTAAAATACGCAGAAATAGGCGGAGGGCACCGTTTTCTAGAAAATAGAACTACTGAACTCTTATTTACTGACAGATTTAAACCATTTTTATCCAACCAAACCTTTAAAATTTTTAGAGCAGAAGACAGGAAAACACACAATTTTTTTATTTCGAAACCGGAAATATACATGACTAGGTCGTCAGCGTATTGTAAAATATTAACACTATTAGAGAACAAATCTTCTAAATCATACGTGTAAATGTTGAATAAAAGTGGGCTTAATACAGAACCTTGAGGAAGGCCCCTCCACACTGACCTAGATTTAGTGGATTCTCCACATATAACATTTATAAAACGTTCTGACAAAATGTTTATAATAAAATTTAATAATATAATAGGAACTTTAAGCAAAATAAGTTTGTTTCTAAGGATAAGTAATAGAACATTATCGTAGGCTGCTGTAATATCTAAAAAGGCTGCAAGTAGAGGTTTATTACATGAAAAAGCTATCCGGATATCACAAGTAAAAATACCTAAACTGTCAGAAGTGCTTCGACCTTTTCGAAACCCATGTTGGTTTTTACACAATAAACCCTTACTTTCAATAAACCATTCTAATCTATTTTTAATTAAGTATTCAGCTATTTTTATGAGAACAGAGGAGAGTGCAATCTGTCTATAAGAAGCAGCTTCATTTGAAGATTTATTAGGTTTTAAAATTGGGATTATATCCTGGGACTTCTAAGCAGGAGGAACCGAACCATAAATCATAACGGAATTAACAAGAGATAGGTAATATTTAAGACTTGAGTCGCTCAGGTGAGAGAGAAACGAGTATGGAATCCCGTCACTACCGGGAGCAGAATCTTTTACTGCAGAAAGGATGCCTTTAAGTTCGTCTAGGTTGAATGGAGAAGAAAGAGCATTTTGATCCATCTCAGCGGATGAGGGAATGAAAACTGGTAAAATGTTATTTAAGGGTACCAAAGGTGGAGCAAGCTTATCTAAAAAGTCCTCCGCTACTTGATCTTGAAGAATAGAATGGCGAGTTTCTTTAAAAGCCGACCTGAATCTTCTAATATTAGACCAGACTATAGAAGGGGGAGTATTAGGCGAGATGGAAGAACAAAAAGTTCTCCAGCCATCCCATTTTTAGTAACTTTCGCGTACTTGTAAGAACATCAGATAAAATACAGTAATTCTCATTAGTAGAATGGTTACAATACCTTCTCTCGGCTTCCTTTCTTTTCTTAATTGCCATTGTGCACTCACTATCCCACCAAGGGGGAGAAGGGAGATAAAGATTACGTTTTCCTTAAACCGGAAATATTTCCTTGGCAGTTTCGACAAGAAGAGAAGCTAATGCTTCAGAACATTCTGAATGGTTGCTTTCAGTTACTTCAGGAAGCAACATAATTTTTTCCTCAACTTTTACTTTATACAAAAGCCAGTCAGCATTAGCTAATTTAAATTTCATACGTGGAAGAGGAGGTTGGCTTGATTTGGCTATTGAAGGGAAAGTTATGTAAATTGGGTAATGATCACTACCATAAGTAGAAGTCGATGTAGGCTACGTCAAAGAAGAAGCTAGGCTAGGAGAGCAGATTGACAGATCAGGTGCACTTAGACCCTCATGAGTAGGAGTTCGGCGAGTTGGAAGTCCTGTATTAAGAATACAAAAATTTTGATCATCAACAAAATCTAGCACTCTACTGCCATAGTGATTTGAGTTAGTACTTCCCCATGCCTGGTGCTGAGCATTAAAATCACCTAATATTAAAATTGGTTAAGGAAAGTCATGAATTAAGTTTTCTACTTCATCATGAATCGTCGATGAAGGGTACGGTATATAAATAGAAACATAAGTAATATTATCAATCGATATGGCTACAATAGAGAAGCCACTGTGATGTTGTGGAATGGGAATGATAGAAAATGAAACAGAAGAATTAGAAATGCAACACCACCATAATTATCTGCTCTGTCTTCTCTAACACAAGAGAAGCCAGATACTCTGAATATGGAGTCGGGCTGAAGCCACGTCTCCTGAAGCGCAATAACAAACGGGCGCAACTTATTTATAATAAAAATAAGGTCACTTTTCTTGTTATAAATACTATGACAATTCCACTGAATGACAGAGGACAGCTTTGCCATCTTGAGGGCTATTTGAATTTAAAACATCAATAAGAGGAACGGCAACGTTGGGCGGTAAAGATAAGAAATTAGTTTGAGTCAAAGATTTAATAAGAGTGATATCAGTTCTTTAATAGACAATTCAGAAAGAGGATTATTTGTATTATCTTTATTCATTATGACATTTTGACTTGGGGAAAATGGAGTATTTTAGCACTGATCAAATAATACTACGTATTATAGTCTTTTATTAATTCATCATGACTGGAACGGTCATAGCCTTTAGTTAATTTTTGAGGGGTCCTAGGTTTTAAAAACACAGTTTTTTTATAGGAATTTTTATTCAAAACATTTTTATGTAAGGCATGGTGAGACATACTTGGACTCTGAGAGTTCTGTTGGATTGGAGTAGAAGTTAGCACATCAGCATATGATCTTGTGACAGAAGGGTGTAATTTATTAGCTTCGGCATATGTAACACAATCTTTTGCCATGGTTTCCTTAATATTCCGTTGTCTAAGAAACTCTGGGCACTTTTTGCTAGTAGCAAAATGTGGACCAGAACATAAGCAACAAGTAATATCATCTTCATGAATAGAGCAGCCATCTCCTGAATGGCTCTGACCACATCTGAAGCAACGAGGATTAGACCTGCATTGACTTTTGATGTGACCATACCTACAGCACTGGAAGCATTGTATAGTGGGATAAATATATAAGTCGACTGGTAAAGATGTGTAACACATATACACTCTCTTAGGCAAAACCTGTCCATCAAAAGTCAAAACTATAGTTTCAATCGGAACAAACTCAGACTTACCATTGATCACATTTTTCCTCTTCAGACGTCTGGCTTTAATAATATTACCGCAACCTATGGGCACTGAAATATTGCTAATAATATCATCATCAGACCAATCGATAGGAACACCACTTACAACTCCCATACGAGTGACATTAGAAGCAGGGATAAATGCTTTGTACTTGTTTGAAATTAAGATACTGCTTTTTAAAAATGCATTAGCATTCTCATGTGATGAAAAAGCTACTGACAGTCTATTTCTTCCTATCTTTTTCAGACTTCCATTAATCACATTAGGAATTAAATTCTTTTTCAAAAAGTGACCAAATGTCACGGGGTGTAAAGTTAAGTTTTTGTTTGGGGAAGTTTGCTCTTTCTGAATATGAATAATATATGGTGCTAGATCCGAGGCCAGATAACACTGCCTACCTACAGGTTGACGCACAGAATTATCATCAGACAAATTAACAGACTTTGGCACTGATGGAGAAATGTTAGAGTCAAAATTATCTACTTTTTCGGTTAAAGATTCACACTGACAATCACTTTCATTTACTTTGCCCGATTTATGTCGTCTCCTTTTCTTATTACAGTGTTTGCAAATTTTTCGAGGTGCTGAAGTTCGCTTACGTTTTGAAGCAGAACTATATCCATTACGTTCAGAACCGTCCGTGTCAACAACTGAACCTTTAGTATCCATATTTACATTGCAATTTGAAATAGTAACAAAGTGAGAAGCTTGGGGAACCCCTCCACCAGGATCATCAGAAGCATCCATTGGGACAATGTAAAAAGAGAGAACTTACCAAATATATGGAGCAAATTGAGCAAACTATAGAATATATACAACAAATAACATGAAATATATACACCACACTACTTAACTGATCCTATTTAGCTAATTTTTAAATTAAAATTAACAAAAACGAAAAAAGACGCCTACACCGTTTGACGTTTCCCGCGCTTTTTTCTTTTAAAGTTTTACGGCTTCAGGCGTGTGCATGTCGCAGTCATATTGTATAATTCGTCATTATGTACGGACAACAGCTCGTCGACCTACCACAAAATGTATTTTTTTTTCATTTGAAAATAATCTCTATATGTCAGGCTTAAAGTTGATAATCTATTGGAGAATTTTTGACTTTTGGGGTAGGTCGACGTGCTGTTGACGTACAAACGGCGTCGTCCGTTTGTAAACGCTTGTTGTTGTGTTAAATTTTTATATTATAAAGATCATATATATATATTATGTAGATTTTATTTATATTGTGCCGTGTGGGGACGGCCGTAAAGAATACACTTCCCCACCGCCGTGCAGGAGGCGTGTCGTAAGAGGCGACTAAATCCTGTAGCACGAGACGGGGAGCAGCGTCTGCGTGCGAAACAATATAAAAAAACTGCGCTCGCCAACCCGCCTGCCAAGCGTGGCGAGTCTGGCAACCACCCCCCAATGACAGACACGACAAAGACCAGGCCCCCAGTCTCCGGTGGTCCCGCTGTTCCTGGCTACGGTAGCGGTCAGGGTGACGGCGGGTCAGGGGGTGCTAAGAATCCCCGGAGGAGGAACTTCGGCTACCAGCCCCAAAGAAGACTGGCCCTGGTAACACACAACGTCCGCACGCTAAGGACTGATGAGAAGATCGTTGAGCTGGAAGAGGAATTGAGTAGGATGCATTGGAGTATCGTGGGAATATCAGAAGTCCGAAGAGAGGGCGAGGACACGATAACCCTGAAATCTGGCAACCTACTCTATGACCGGGAGGGCGAACAACTGTCCCAAGGTGGTTTCGGGTTTCTCGTCCACAAGTCCCTCATTAACAACATCGTCACCATCGGAAGTGTATCGAGTAGGGTGGCATACCTGATACTCAGAGTGTCAAATAGATACTCGCTGAAGGTTATTCAGGTATATGCACCGACCTCTACACACCCCGATGAGGAAGTGGAGGCTATGTATGAGGACGTTAGTAGAGCCATACATTCTACTAAAACCCACTTCAATGTTGTTATGGGAGACTTCAACGCGAAACTGGGCATGAGAGGCGATAATGAGCTGAGAGTGGGGCGATTTGGATATGGGCAACGGAACCCTAGGGGACAAAGGCTGGCCGAATTTCTGGAGAAGGAGGACCTCTTCGCGATGAATTCCTTTTTCCAGAAGCCGCCTCAGAGGAAGTGGACCTGGATGAGCCCCGATGGGTCCACGAAAAATGAGATTGACTTCATCATGACCACAGAGCGACGAGTGTTCAATGATGTCTCCGTGATCAACGGGGTGAAAACCGGTAGCGATCACCGAATGGTTAGAGGCACATTGAACTTCAACGTCAAGCTAGAAAGGTCCCGTTTGATGAAGTCTACGCTCCGACCCTCTAATGCCCATATTTACTGCCCCGAAAGCTTTCAGCTTGAGCTGTCAAATCGCTTTGAATGCCTAGAAAACTGCGAGTCAGTGGACGAGATTAACAACAGGTTTGTAGAAACTGTCCAGGCGGTCGGGTCGAAATTTTTCAAGCCCCGTCGAAGAGACAGACCGCAAAAACTTACCGACCACACCCTCAAACTCATGGCAGAACGACGTTTACTGGCACTGCAGTCCTCCGTTGACGCTAAGTTGTATCGGCAGCACAATAGACGGATATGGAAGTCCTTGCGACATGATATCCGCAACTTTAATACGAATAGTATTAAAGAGGCGATAGAGCGGAACCAAGGCTCCAAAGTGTTTGCAAGAGACATGTCTATTGGGCACAGCCAGCTGACGAAGCTGAAGACGGAGGATGGTAGTATAATGTCGACAAAAGCCGAAGTTTTGAGGGAGATCGAAAAGTTCTATGGGCAGTTATACACCTCGGTCACTAAACCTGTTAGTAGTTCAGCCGCAGATCCAAGAGCTAAGCTTACCCGACACTATACCGAAGATATCCCGGACATCAGCCTATATGAGATTAGGATGGCTCTCAAACAGCTCAGGAACAACAAGGCGCCGGGTGATGACGGGATCACCTCAGAGATTCTGAAAGCGGGTGGAACACCGGTACTGAAGGTCCTTCAGAAACTCTTTAACTCCGTCTTGCTCGAGGGAATAACGCCGGAGGCATGGAATAGAGGTGTGGTGGTGCTCTTCTTCAAGAAAGGAGATAACACCTTGCTGAAGAACTACAGACCCATCTCGCTTCTGAGCCATGTCTACAAGTTGTTTTCGAGGGTCATCACGAATCGTCTCGCACGTAGGTTCGATGACTTCCAGCCTCCCGAACAAGCAGGTTTCCGAAAAGGCTTTAGTACCATAGACCACATCCATACGCTGCGACAAGTTACACAGAAGACCGAAGAGTATAACTTACCACTATGCTTGGCGTTTGTGGACTATGAGAAGGCCTTCGATTCAATCGAGACTTGGGCAGTGCTACAGTCTCTACAGCGGTGCCATATTGACTATCGGTACATCGAGGTGCTGAAATGTTTATATAAAAACGCCACCATGACGGTCCGAGTACAGGAGCAGAGCACGAAAGCTATTCCTCTGCAGCGAGGCGTAAGGCAGGGAGACGTTATTTCTCCGAAACTGTTTACCGCCGCATTGGAAGATGCTTTTAAACTCCTGGAATGGGAAGGATTCGGCATCAACATTAATGGCGAATACATTACTCACCTTCGGTTTGCCGACGATATTGTGGTCATGGCAGAGTCGCTGGAAGACCTCGGTACAATGCTCGATGGCCTTAATAGAGTTTCCCAACAGGTAGGTCTTCAGATGAACATGGACAAAACAAAGATTATGTCGAATGCCCATGTTGCGCCCTACCCAGTACCAG
Source organism: Anania fuscalis (assembly GCA_950371115.1). NCBI lineage: Eukaryota > Metazoa > Arthropoda > Insecta > Lepidoptera > Crambidae > Anania > Anania fuscalis. The sequence goes on along the minus strand of OX493336.1, from coordinate 12,360,987 downwards.
TTGGGAGCTCTATTCTCGAAATTGTTGACAAATATGTTTACCTGGGACAAGTGATCCAGTTGGGTAGGTCCAATTTTGAGAAAGAGGTCAATCGACGAATCCAACTCGGATGGGCAGCGTTCGGGAAACTACGCAACATCTTCTCGTCCAAAATACCTCAGTGCCTAAAGACGAAAGTCTACAACCAGTGTGTGTTACCAGTGATGACATACGGAACTGAAACGTGGCCTCTTACTATGGGCCTTATTAAGAAGCTTAAAGTTGCACAGCGCGCTATGGAAAGGGCTATGCTCGGTGTTTCTTTGCGAGATCAAATCAGAAATGAGGAGATCCGTGAACGAACCAAAGTCGCTGACATAGCCCGACGGATTAGCCGGCTGAAGTGGCAGTGGGCGGGGCACATAGCACGTAGAACTGACGGCCGATGGGGCAGAAAGGTTCTGGAATGGAGGCCGCGTATCGGCAAGCGCAGCGTAGGACGCCCACCCACAAGGTGGGCAGACGACCTGGTAAAGGTTGCAGGACGACGCTGGATGCAGGCCGCTTCCAATCGGCCGATCTGGAAGTCACTGGGGGAGGCCTATGTTCAGCAGTGGACGTCCTGTGGCTGAGATGATTGATGATGATGATTTATATTGTAAAATGCCTCGTTATATTGTTATAAATCGTTTAACCATTATAACGATTCAAACGCCATTTACAAAATGTTGCGGCAAATTGTAAAATGTTGTCAATTTCAACTTCCAAAACAAAAATTTTCTATGCAAAATATTATTATCATTATTTTGTTAAATACTTTTTTAATAATATTTTAGAACTTTATTATTATTTAAGATCCTAATTATTCATTAAAAAAAAGTCTGATTAGCAAAAGTAAGCTTTAATCGTCTGTAATGTCTGTTTAACGTCTGCCCCTACCTCATTATGTAAAAAAGAATAAGAATAAGAATTAATTTATTTCCATAGAAAGAAGGTATAGAGCACACAGTTTTTACAGGTCTCCACACTAGGCAAAGATGAATAAAGCTTGATATAAGACGTATTTAATTTGTCCTTAAATCATGGTTACCCTAATATGAGGACCTTGAAGAAACGTTTACGATTGGAAGCATCATCAATTTGCCTAGTAACGGTTAGGCATTTTACAAAATAGCGAGCGTTTGCAAACGGACGACGCCATTTGTATATAATATGACTGCGACATGCATACAATCTATTGTCTTATATTGACATTGACGTGGTCGGATGTTTTTTGACAACCTGACACGCCGTGGTCCGAAATAAATATTAATTTATTTGTTATAGTCCGCCGGCCACACAGAAAGTATTATATTATTCAATAAGCTCAAATTTTATGACAAGCCCAAAAATTGAATTTGTTGCTAGTTGGCTGATTCTCGAAAAAGAGCTTTATTTGGCAGCATTATACTCATTCAACTTTGACAATTTTACACAGTGATTATTTGGATTCAGACCGCCTAATCAATGATTTTATCCTGTTTATGAGTAATTTAAAAGTTTAAAATAGGCTATGGTTTTCGACCTACTTTGGGTCTAGGCTTCTTTTTGAAGATCGAAAAGTAATACAACATAACATTGACTTTTCGAACGACGCGGCCATTTTGTTGCACTCGCACTAGGTCTTCGGGGCTCACAGCGCTCACAACGTCTATTACTTATTTAAAAAGCGCGATTTTACAGCTCATAATGCTATCAGCGCGCTATCCAATACGAAACGACTCTTAGAGTCTAAGGAACAAGTATATGGTCATATTTATTAAAGTTAAATCTTACCTCTCTCGATTTTATTCCTCAATACATTGTTTGCTATTCAGTACTTATAACTTATTGTTTTTGTAACCTGTTAGTAGTTCAGCCGCAGATCCAAGAGCTAAGCTGACCCGACACTATACCGACCATATCCCGGACATCAGCCTATATGAGATTAGGATGGCTCTTAAGCAGCTCAGGAACAACAAGGCGCCGGGTGATGACGGCATCACCTCAGAGATTCTGAAAGCGGGTGGAACACCCGTACTGAAGGTCTTTCAGAAACTCTTTAACTCCGTCTTGCTCGAGGGAATAACGCCGGAGGCATGGAACAGAGGTGTGGTGGTGCTCTTCTTCAAGAAAGGAGATAACACCTTGCTGAAGAACTACAGACCCATCTCGCTTCTGAGCCATGTCTACAAGTTGTTTTCGAGGGTCATCATGAATCGTCTCGCACGTAGGTTCGATGACTTCCAGCCTCCCGAACAAGCAGGTTTTCGAAAAGGCTTTAGTACCATAGACCACATCCATACGCTGCGACAAGTTATACAGAGGACCGAAGAGTATAACTTACCACTATGTTCGGCGTTTGTGGACTCTCTCTCGATTGAATCGAAGGCCTTCTCATAAGAAGGCCTTCGATTCAATCGAGACTTGGGCAGTGCTACAGTCACTTCAGCGGTGCCGTATTGACTATCGGTACATCGAGGTGCTGAAATGTTTATATAAAAACGCCACCATGACGGTCCGAGTACAGGAGCAGAGCACGAAAGCTATTCCTCTGCAGCGAGGCGTAAGGCAGGGAGACGTTATTTCTCCGAAACTGTTCACCGCCGCATTGGAAGATGCTTTTAAACTCCTGGAATGGGAAGGATTCGGATCAACATTAATGGCGAATACATTACTCACCTACGGTTTGCCGACGATATTGTGGTCATGGCAGAGTCGCTGGAAGACCTCGGTACAATGCTCGATGGTCTTAATAGAGTTTCCCAACAGGTAGGTCTTCAGATGAACATGGACAAAACAAAGATTATGTCGAATGACCATGTTGCACCCTACCCAGTACCAGTTGGGAGCTCTATTCTCGAAATTGGTGACAAATATGTTTACCTGGGACAAGTTATCCAGTTAGGTAGGTCCAATTTTGAGAAAGAGGTCAATCGACGTATCCAACTCGGATGGGCAGCGTTCGGGAAACTACGCAACATCTTCTCGTCCAAAATACCTCAGTGCCTTAAGACGAAAGTACACCCAGTGATGACATACGGAACAGAAACGTGGCCTCTTACTATGGGCCTTATTAAGAAGCTTAAAGTTGCAGCAGAAATGAGGAGATCCGTGAACGAACCAAAGTCGCTGACATAGCCCGACCGATTAGCCGGCTGAAGTGGCAGTGGGCGGGGCACATTGCACGTAGAACTGACGGCCGATGGGGCAGAAAGGTTCTGGAGTGGAGACCACGTACCGGCAAGCGCAGCGTAGACGCCCACCCACAAGGTGGGCAGACGACCTGGTAAAGGTTGCAGGACGACGCTGGATGCAGGCCGCTTCCAATCGGCCGATCTGGAAGTCACTGGGGGAGGCCTATGTTCAGCAGTGGTACGAATACGATTCGTGTCCGAATTCTATTTCTATCGCTTCCATTTTTACGCATTTTTGAACCACTTGAATTAAGTGTTGCTATTATAGTAAAATTCTAGTAAATATTTTCGTTTCTCGCAGAAAATATTGAAAACCGGAATGCAAAAACTACTTGATTTTAAAAACCGGCAATGAATCGCATAGAACGGAATAAAAAAAAAGATTTTAATCTGTGAACCATGTCAATGTAATACTTCCGAACTTTCTACAAGTAGAATCGAAATACGAGTGGGTCGGACCACTCGTTGCAGAATTCAAGGAATGAATTTACAAAAATAGGGATTTTAGTAATTCGCATGTGAATCTTGCCTTATCGTAATCGAATTTGAATTCACATGATTCAAAAATACGTCTCCAGGAGCAAAATCGTTGCAAGTCATAAATGGCGCCCAGTAATGTCGTCATCAATGTCGTAACAACACTGACAACAGCAGCTGCCGTTAGCCTGTCTAAGGGTCGGTCTATACGCGGTCGGAATCCGTAAGCATCCGCAAGAATCCATTCAAAAAACGACCATATTGCTTAAGCGATAGATTGAATCCGCGTTAACCCGGTCCTGTTTCCGGCTGGGTATATACTGAGCCTAAGCTAATTCGAAATAATGAGTCGAATCACGCGCCGGCTGATATCGATTTCAGCACAAATCGGAACGCACTGTTGTGAATTTGGCGCCATTTTCTCAAGAATGGGCTGTATAGCTCTGTACCATCGCCTTTCCCTTCGTGGATAAATACTACTGCTGCTGCTGCCGCCATTTTTTGACATTGACATATAAATAATTGTTGTTTGTTTGGTTTGGTGGTCGTTCGTTCGTTGTTGATAACTTACTTTTTTCTGTAAAATGAGTCTTTGGGTGGATAAACATCGACCTAGAGATCTAATGAAATTAGATTTTCATAAGGACCAAGCGGTGCGACTAAAAAGTCTTGTGCAAACGAGTGATTTTCCACATTTACTTATCTACGGTCCGTCTGGTGCCGGTAAAAAAACACGTATTATGTGCCTTTTGAGAGAACTTTATGGATCCGGCGTGGAGCGCCTGAGGCAAGAAACAATGAACTTTACCACTCCTTCTAATAAGAAGATTGAGATTATGACTGTAAGTAGTAATTACCACATTGAGGTTAATCCAACTGATGTAGGAATACACGACCGTGTTGTTATTATGGATTTGGTTAAGAATGTTGCTCAAACACACCAAATCGATTCTTCAGGGCAGCGTGAATTCAAAGTTGTTATTCTGAATGAAGTTGATGATCTGACGAAAGATGCCCAACACGCGTTGCGTCGAACCATGGAGAAGTATGTAGCTACTTGTCGTCTCATTCTTATTGCTAACTCAATATCGCGAGTCATTCCAGCCATTAGGTCCCGTTGTTTAACTATCAGGGTACCAGCACCTACTGAAAGTGAGATTGCAACTGTGCTTCATTTAGTTTGTAAGAAAGAAGGATTAAGCCTACCACCGGAGTTGGCAATGCGCATCGCTAAGTGTGCTGATCGTAATTTGCGACGAGCATTACTAATGTGTGAGGCTTGTAAAGTTCAACAGTACCCATTCATCGCAGATCAAAAGGTACCAGAACCCGATTGGCAGCAATTTATTAGGGAAACTGCTTCTATGATATTGTCAGAGCAATCTCCAAAGAAACTTGGGGAAGTGAGACAGAAACTGTATGAGTTAATAATACATGGTGTACCTCCAGACATGGTGTTTGCAGGACTGCTAAGAGAATTGGTTCGCAATTGTGATATGGCAATGAAATGTCAAGTAGCTAGTTATGCAGCAATGTACGAGCATAGAATGAGACTTGGAAACAAACCTATATTTCATCTCGAAGCTTTTGTTGCAAAGTTCATGGCTATTTATAAAAAGTTTATGGAGGAGTCACTTGGTGATGCTTTTTGAAAACTAATTTGTTAAAACTAAAGTGTAAACAAAAACTGTACCTATATTATTTGTGATGTTGTCTTTTAACAACACATATTAAATTGTTTCCCTTGATTTAGATAAATACTTGTAAAATTGAATTCATTTTATATGCTATGTATGTTAAGTCTGCAGGGTAAACATCCAATTTCAGGAATTAAAATGTTGTTATCTATTCATATCTATTTTTTTTTTGTGTCAATACTTGATGCTGCCTAAGAATACCTACTATAAACTATGTCTACTTAAATCATAGTAACGATCTGAATATCTTAATAGGGTAGGATTAATAGGGTTTTTAAGGTTTGAAATACATTGGCAACCTTTACAATTCAGTGATGATATCCACTGTTTATCTAGTGGACCCCTACTTGTTTTAATTAATTAATTAATAATCAAATTGTTCCCCATTTTGGCTCAATTATTTGCCTTATAAACAAAACAATAAATGTATACTGAGTAGGATGACTACTTTTAACCCTTAAATGCATAGAGTATCATTTTTGATACTTACTTATTATAGAGTAATTTAACTTAAAATACTTTTTTTTTTAATACTTCCAGAAGTGCCACTGTAATCATGAAAATTGTGACAGATTTATAATTAAATGATTTTGTATAATTTAAAAGAATATATTTAAATTTATCAAAATTAAATAATATTATTGAAAGGGGGCTTTTTTCTAAAAATTTTTTCATATACAGACAAAAACGGAACCAAAATTTTTTTTAAATTTTTTTTTTGAAGTGTTGGAATCATAATGTAACTAATAAAAAGGCTTTATTTGAAAACAAAAATATCATGCATTTAAGGGTTGTTTTTGTTTGGAGTTTGGATTTCCTCCCAAATTAACTTCTGTGGAGCTTACAAATGAACAATATGGAGGCGTAATTTTTAGCATTCGAATTCCAACTCGCATATGAGTTCACAAGAATCGCATTCAAACTCCTAGGAAATTGTATAAGAGTCTTGTTGCTCGCCTCTGATAGCGCGCGTCAGCTTCGCTCGTCAGTTTGTCGGTACGCGCTACAGAGCACTTTAAGGGTGAGATTTCTTTGAGGCACAGCTGAGCTATGTGAAAATCAACCAATAGAGTCCCTTTATTTTAAACAGCTCAGCTCAGCTCTGCTCCTATGGACGCGGGTGATGTTGAGCGGAGCTGATAAGAACCGTTAAACTGATATGGTCGCAAAGTAAGGAATTAACATTTTGTGTTACAAAATACCCAACAGTATTTTGCTAGGGGCGTCTTGCAGCACATCCAGACTCGAGCGAATTTAGAAAATATCGTATCCTGAAATGACCCAACCGAGAATCGAACCCGGAACCCTTTTGCGTACAATGCGAATTCCCACTCAATTAGGTCAACATAAAATCTCTGTTGGTTGCTTTCCACCAGTGACGGGCATTGGTTTTATTTTGAGGTAGGCAGTAGATACTTATAATGTGTTTTATTGATGAAAATCACTGGTTTTCATCAATAATTCACATTTGTAAGTACCTACTGCCTACCTTTTTTCAATTATCAGGTAGGCACAGCCTTATTGCCTATATGCACCGCATGCCCCTGCTTTCCACACAACTCTATTCCACTAAATAACACGTCGCATAGGGTGTTCAATGGAGTTTGCCATCATATAAAACTGCTCAACTCAGCTTAGTTTCGCCTCAATGAAGCCTGACCCTATGTGTAAGTGTTTTGCCGGCAACTTGACCTACGGAGTACGGACATAATTCTGTACCAGAATCCGCTTCGCATGGCGGGGGTGTTTTTGTAGGCAATGACGCGTGACGGGCAAAAGACGTTCGCGACCGACATCAGCGCTAGGAAGTCTGGCCTTAAGATAGATCCTTCCATGTGGTGTTTGTTATAGTTTGTTCAAGGAAAATAAAACACATCTTTAGTAGTATTCATAATAATATTTCACAGGAACTCTACTCGCAAAAAGTCTAAAATTGTCAACGACAGTGTGCATTAATGCTGTTGTTATTTCATTTGATAAATGATCTAATATTGCGGGTCTCGCGTGGAGCATGTCGTTGATGGCAGCAGTATCTTCATTATCTGTAATAATACATACATTTTATTAAAATTGTCGGTATTAAAGGAATTGATAGTTAATTACCCCCTAAAAACGATTTAACGAAGTTTTCATCACTGAAATAATTTTACTGAATTTTTTTTTAAATACACTTATTATCAGTACCTAACTATAACACTATTTTTCGTTATTCGACAAGTAATATTTGGCTTTTAAAATAAACAAATACCTGCCATAAAATGTATGTAACTACTTCCTTTTAACTAATCAATCAATATATCTTAGGACTATTTCATCCATCGGCGTATTTGCTTACAATAATCCTTTTTCATTATTCCGTACATTTCCGTAACTATTGGTACCTAAACTCTGTGCAAAAAGTAACAGAAGTAGCGCTATAAGTAAATTTCTATGGTAGACGTGTTCCTTAAAAAGTTCATCGTGTTCAAAAGAACTAGTAACTTATTGAATAAATTAAGCATCAATTTCCATTTTTCGCCAAAGTTTAGGGTGATGTTCCTAAAATTACTTTGTTACTTTTGTACAGACTTGTGGCCATGAGCAACGAAGTTACTTAAACTGTAATCAAAAAGTTGTGGGACCGCCTTTCGTTGACTTCGATGATTTAAATCATAGGGGGTTTGTTTATTTATATCTAATGTCAAATAAACTCGCTTACCGAGTAACGACTGAAAAAGAGCTATTTAAAGCTTCTTGTATCTTATAACTCCTTGAACTCTCCTGTCGTTCGATCTTTTAGTTTCGAAACCGTACGTAGTTCGTCTTCAGTAAAAAATATAGTGGTATTATGTACCGCGCGAAGTATCGTTGACGATGACGACCTACGTAGCCGACCCGAGATGCAAGCACGCCAGTCTTGTCGCCATCTCTGAGGTTCCGGATTTGATTTCCGGTTAAGGCAATGTAGAAAAAAAACTTCTATATGGTCTCGGGCATAGATGTTGTTGTACTTGTAACGTCGTTGTTGCTGATTTCTATAAGCGTGCTACTTACCTTAGGATCAGAGCAATTCATGTACCTATGTGATGTTGTCTAATATTTATTACTTAGTTTAACTGGCAATAATATTTCAAACTGCATAATTTAGGCGGTCTTACCGCTAGAATTAGCGGTCTCTTCCATCCAGACAACCTTCAGATAGAGAAGCCGGAGGCGGTGAAGAGTTCAAGTAATATTGTCAGTGATCTTACTTGGTTGCAGATAGAATGTCGGTGTCCTAGTATTCCTAACTGCTATCCGTTCGGGTCCGATCAGGATGTAATCTTCATTGTCGATGCCCTTTTCACCACTCCAGGGGTAAGTGATGTTGCTCTGAACTTCCTCTGAAACCGAAATTATTACCCCAAGTCAATGTTGTTGGTATTAAAATTTACAATCAATCGAAATACAGAAGAATATTTTGTGAAAAGTATTTTCTGATATCCTTTAAAAGTTTATTTAAATAGGCCTGACAAAGCCTCCGAAAACCTTTTTAGTAGGCATTTATAGGGAGATCTTGATAAAGAGGTTTTCGAAATAACAACAACATTACAAATATCCGCTCACGTTTCGAACAATTCCTTTATCTAGTTTCGATTGTCGTTCGGTTTGAAATAAATGGCTGTCACGTTTTCAATGCTCCTACTAAATGAAACAAAGTTGTAAACACAAATCTGGGTGGTATTATCAGAAAATTCGAGACTTCCTTCAATAATTCAATATTCTACAATGGGAACACAAAAAACAATAGAAACCATATCCTCTAGGTAGGTACAATCTATTATTTTCTTGACTGAATTAATCATTAGCTAAAGTAGGTAGGTTAAATAAAGCACAATTGCGCATAATGGCAAAATTCGGGGTAATTTAGTAAAAATACCAACGTTAACCCCTTGACTTCCTTGAGTGATGTTTTTTCTTGCGATAAGCCCGAGACATTAATCAGAAGTGAAATCTGTATCCGAATGCACAGTACAGGGCGAAGGAAATTTGTTTGAAAAGCCTCGACGATTCCTTTTGTTAAATCCGTACAATGTAGGCACTTTTAGCCATTTTTGGTAGGTAGGTACTTATGCATGGCACTGTATTTCTAAGGTCTGGCATTATTTTTGTATTGCCACCGTATACAAATAAGAGCCCTCGCTTACTACAGATTTTTAATCGGCCGATGGTTATGTCGGTATTTTCATCATGACTATAAAACATAAATGCGTTTACTGAAAACGATTTGAAATGGGCCGATATTTATCTAACAGTAACTTTAAAATCAATAAAATCGAAGTGGGCGTTTGAAATGACAAAAAAACTTTTTTTTTTACCAACGCATAAAATATAGGTACAATTTCATTTATTACTTATCCCCTGCCCAACGTTTACTATTAAACCGAAAATTTTCAACATTGCGCGTAAATTATTGAAAATTTAATAGGAGTTTAATAACTGCCCTACAGCAAATGTCCAAGGTAAGTAAGTCCCTTATCAGCGCCAACCGCCCTGCAACTTTGTTATAGAAACTTGCTTGAACAAAGGTATGCGAACTGTCGTGTCGCTTCGTTCCTTCTACCGAGGAAACTTACGAACATAATATAATTTAGTGGTATTTAAACTTTAAAGCATCTTTAATATGACAAGTCTGCCTTAGTAACTATTACCACAGCGTAAGTATTATATATTACCTATGCTATTACATTTTGAAGTAAGCATATTTGTGGCTTGTGGCAATAATCTACAGCCAGACTGCATCAGCCATTAACAACTAAATGATAACTAAATAAAACTAAAAATACGGATGAAAGGTATATACTTACCTACCTACTGTTAATATCATTACCAAACTTCCTTAAACCTACGACTACCCGATTTTACCAATAAATTTTTCACTAACAGAGGATCTCAAGTACTTACCACTGACAGTCAAATAAATGAAGTAAGAAAGTCCTCTTTGATAACTTAAGTGCTACTTAGAGCCTTGTAGCCTCGAATTGTAGGTACTAGTAAGTTACGTAAGTAAGAATAAGTAGTTACCTACCTACCTACATAAAGCTCGATTAAAGCGCTTACAAATAAAACTAGTCATTCTTCAATTAATAATTGCTATTCTGAGCTAGCTAGTAATACTCGCAATTTTTTGTTATTGCCATAAACAAATAGTTTTTTTTCTCGCTTTGCGACTAAAATATTGATGACATATTTGAACACGTCATTGCAGATTTGCAACTACTTTGCAGGTAATACTAAGACATCATTGTAACTAGTGGAATATTCAAGCGTAGGTAAATAAGTAAGTACCTACAGTACCTACCTTTCACCTACTATGTGACATGTGTTAATACCCCGTCTGTCGTAACGTAAATACAAGATCTAGGGGTAAGTTTTCAGAAACTTTCTTGTAATTTACTCGAGATGCACTCACTTTGTAACACTCTGTAAGTATCAGCATTTTTGGTGGAAAGGAGACTAAGTAATCTCAGGTTTCTCATACGCTGATTAATTATCAGCTTGACATATTATTGTGCAATTAACTGATGTGGTTGGTTTAGGTTGTGTTGCATACACCAATCACAGTTAATTGTTGATGTGATTGTGATGCTCAGATAAGCTGATTAAGAATCAGGGTAGACTATATCTATCACACATCACAAAAACATTTTAGAACAAAATTGAGCATTGTGAAGATGGTGATGTAGGTATATTTATTGAGTACGTGTTTCTAGATTCCAACATTTCTGACAAATCGTGCTGACAGGTCGTCAATCCATCCGTTAGATTTTTGGAATGCAATCACGTGATTACATGTTGTAAGCATGCTCTTATTTCTTGAATCACATGACGCCTTCCCATTTTTCACTAGCAAACAAACAGCTTATTATGACAGAGTGCATACGTCGAAGGCTATTTTATCTGGCTCTTTCTATTTTAATTAGTTACCTTCTAAAAAGGTACCTTTTCTACCACCTAACACAGTTCATTGTGTGTGCGTGCCTAATATTGTGTGACATCACGATTGCATAACACCGGTCCGATTTGCATGCAAATGAACTTACGGATATCCATTGTAATGTGTGCTACGTAGGGCTCGCTTCTGGCGGCAAGGGTTAGGCTCAGGTCACCAGAGACGTGGAGGTCGCTTATGAATACGGCACCGCTTCTGCCACCATCGAGGTTGAATCTGCGAAATAAATGGAGAATGAAAATGCTACACTTTAGCTAGCTTAGCTTTATCATTATGGACCTATTTTTAGTTAAATTCCTTATAAGGCGTTAGTTTACAGCGTACCTAGGTATATACTCTTATAACAATTAGCTATCTATGCGATCAACTTTAATATAATATACATTATATACCTAAAACACTTTTTCATTAAAAAAATATGTCAGCTGACTTGAATGACTAGTTTATGGAGAATTTTATTTTCTTCAATGTTGAGCTCCTAAATAAATATCAGTGCAGTGCAGAATCAGTGGTGTCTTACATTAATTAAGTAAGCCCATAAAAGTAGCTATGTCCCACTACTGCGGGGCACAAAACTCACCTCAATCAAAGGATTGTCTATGTTTTTTGCCTCTTCAGCTATGGTTTGGGCCATACCCACTTACTCAACTACGCAGAAGCATATCGGTTTGGTTTGCCTGGGGGTGTCTGTAAGGCAACAATTATTTACTAATCACACTGACACCTACTTAAAATCGAATAGCAATTGCTTGAAAACGGTAATTCGAAGAATCAGCAGATTGTCAACTTATTTTACGAATTCAAATTAGCTTAGTAGGGTGGAGTCTCCTAGTATCGGCCTCCTCCTAATATCGGCCTTTTCGAGAAAATGGAACATAACTATAAAAATTGCCCTAAAATAATATTAGTTTTTATGCAAAAAGCGACTATATATCCACACGCATAACCTCCCATATTTTGGTGCGGGTGCCTCAACAATTGAACGTTCAGTTGGTACTAGAGCACGCGCAGGTACGGACGTGCGTCGTTTGGTGGCATTGCCGAGTCAAATCCTTGAGTCGACGCATTGCGTTGGTAAGTATTTTAATGGAATTAAACATACCTATGGTATTTTATTTTATTTGTTCTTATTGAAAAACAGTTAAAGTACCGGGTAGATAGTTTTTTGTAACTTTTTTATGAAATAATCGTGGGGTCGAGATTAGGGATCTGTATTATTGCAAAATCTCAATATCGGCCGGGTGGCCGACATTAGGGAAATGCATGAAAACGTTAAACAACATGTTTAGCTGATTTGTATGTTAGCAGTAACATTAATAAGGTTAAACAAGAAACAACAGCTCAGTTTGATCACTAGATCCTTACGTCGGCCGCCTAAAAACGATTTTAATCAGCTACGGCCGATATAAAGGAAATCAATGCGTAATATCGGCCACCTTAATTGGGTACCTACTTTCCTACTACCCTCGAACTTTACAATAAACATCATCATCATCATCATCTCAGCCTATTGCAGTCCACTGCTGGACGTAGGCCTCCCCCAAAGAGCACGATCTCCCGCTTTTTTCATCCATCCACTGCCAGCCACCTTCCTAAGGTCGTCGGTCCATCAAGCTGGGGGGAGTCTTACACTACGTTTGCCTAGGCGTGGTCTCCACTCGAGAACCCGTTTGCTCCACCTTTCATCGGTTCTGCGACAGATGTGGCCAGCCCACTGCCACTTAAGCTTGCTACATTTTTGGACTATGTCCGTTACTTTAGTCCTTTGCCTAATGATCTCATTTCGGATTTTATTCTTTAACGAAATCTCAAGCATCGACCTTTCCATAGCTCGCTGAGTGACATGTAGTCGGTGGGCCAGCTTTACTGTCATATTCCACGTTTCGGCTCCGTAGGTCATCACCGGTAGGACGCACTGATCGAATACCTTGCTCTTCAGGCATTGTGGTAGTGGCGATGAGAAGATATGACGCAGCTTCCCAAACGCTGCTCAGCCAAGCTGCATCCTCCTAGCGATTTCCCGCTAAAAGTTGTCTCTACCCAACTGCATCACTTGCCCAAGTTAAACATACTTATTGACAACCTCGAGCGCCGGTCCGGGGATGGCATGATCATTGAACATGATTTTGAACTTATCCAAGTTCATCCCCAGGCCCACGCGTCGCGAGGCAGCGTTGAGACTTTGCAGCATTTTTTGCAAATCCTCCAGCGATTTCGCCATAATGTACAATATCATCGGCAAAACGGAGACGAAGACAGACTTCATGGAAGAATAGACACTAATTGCACAGTTGGTCGAGATACCATCCATCCATCCATCAGCCGAAAGACGTCCACTGCTGGACATAGGCCTCCCCGAAGGACTCCCACGAAGATCGGTCCTGTGCCACCCGCATCCAGCGGCTTCCCGCGACCTTCACCAGATCGTCGGTCCACCATGTGGGGGGCCAACCAACACTACGCCTTCCGGCCCGCGGCCACCATTCAAGGACCTTCCTGCCCCAACGGCCATCAGTCCTGCGAGCAATGTGCCCCGCCTACTGCCACTTAAGGTTTGCGATTCTGAGAGCTACGTCGGTGACTTTGGTTCGCCTTTGGATCGACTCATTTCTGATTTGATCGCGAAGGGAAACTCCGAGCATAGCTCTCTCCGTCGCCCTTTGAGTGACCTTGAGCTTTCTTATGAGGCCCATCGTTAGCGGCCACGTCTCAGATCCGTATGTCATCACTGGCAACACACATTGATTCCATACCTTGGTCTTGAGGCATTGCGGTAGTGTTTGTGAGTAGAAGATATTACGTAGCTTCCCGAACGCTGCCCATCCGAGCTGGATTCGACGATCATCCTCTTTCTGGAAGTTGGACTTACCTAGCTGGACTGTTTGTCCAAGGTAAATATAGCGGTCAACGACTTCCAGAGTAGAGCCTGCAACCATAAGTGGAGTGGGTGCGACATGGGAGTTAGACATGATTTTCGTCTTTTCCATGTTCATTTTAAGACCCACTCGTTGGGAGACTCTACAGGGTCTCAGCCATGACCACGATATCATCGGCAAAGCGAAGGTGAGTCAGGCACTCGCCGTTGATGTTGAAGTCCTCTCTCTCTCTCTCTCTCTGAGTTGAAATATAAAACGTTATCATTGATTTATTTTTATTGAGCTTACTTCACCTTAAAAAAGGTATGCCGATATTAGGGTAACAGGCGGTGGATATTAGGGCATTAGGGGCCGATATTAAGGGAAATCAGCATAGTCGGAAAAAAACATCTATATTATCAAAAATAATACAGGATTCGTAATTTTGCGAATGTAGTAATGGAGTTTCAGTATCCCTCTACCCAAAAAAGGCATTGCAAAAAAGCAAAAGCTATTAACGTAAAAATTACAAGCAGTCAAAGTTCAAAAAAAGTTGACACGGCCGATAATTGGTGCCACCACCCTAGGTATGTTAAGTACCTACATCAATGCTTTAAAATCACGAAAGATTATAGTGACAGAACAAGTAAGACACGCTCCGCTACTCCCTTTTCTGTGATTATAGTTCTGTTTTATGTTATTGTCACGTCATGTCTGTTTTTTTATTCTGCTTTTCGGGGCGGAGACAAATCCAACAAACTATAAACCCTGAAAATTGCTTCAGCCGTTCTTGAGTTATAATAAGTGCTATAACAAACCCGACTTTGTTTTATTTATTATAAAGACTATTATATCATTCATCTGTGCGAAATAGATAATCATTGATCATCTTCAAACGTAAATTATTTAAAAGGCATTGAAGTAGATAAGGTACAGACAGAATAAGAGATTTAAAAAGAAAATTATGGTCAAACATTTTAGTGGCTATTTGGCTTGTGTCGATTTTAATAACGAATATTATAATATGAAGGTATAAGAATATAATACTTATTATACCTACTTACTCGTCTATCTCCCTGTTTAATGTCAGAAATACGTTGGTAGGTAAGTAGGTACATGTAAGCACTTGAACAATAATATTATAGGCTCTAACCATACCTATCAATAATCCTAATAACTTTCATTGATCGTTAATTAACGCCATAACAGAGGCAAGGGCTACATTTAAACCACCCAAACAAAGCAAGTAATTGATTGTAAATCTCGAATCCGACTCAACAGTGCATGTATCTATCTACAGGTTGCGGATCAAATCTAATTCCCTATCCAAACTGGAGTCGCGTTAAAAAAATAAAATCCAAGATGTTTTTTCCACCAGCCCATCCCAGTTTATTGACAAACATCTCAGCAAACAGCCGCCGGCATCGAGGTCACGACGTGATTTGCTTCCTTCTTCTATTTCCCCCATTCCCAGCGCAATTTACTACTTCATTTTCGTGTAGGCGAATAATAAGTTCGGAAACGTATGTAGTATGTTTCGTACTAACAGTTTTTGGGGACCCGCGCGCGCGCGCAAAAAGGACGGACCCGGCGGAGCAGTCCTGTCCTGATATTGTGGCGCGCGCTCCCGGTTTTTGTCCTTACAACTCCTTAGTTCAAGTTTGTTAAATTGGCAAGTACCTAAGTACAAAGTATATTATGTAATTACCATAATGTTTTAGCTGTTTATGCGTCTTCCATGTATTAATGGGTTAAAATCTTCGTATTTTCTGTTGGAAAGAGGTCTAAAAATGCTAGGTAACTAACGTAGGTCCAGTTAAGATTAAGAAGCAGCGATACATTAGTTTTATTCTTACAATCTATGTTTGTCAGTTAAGTTTTTAAAGAGCAACATTATTTTTAAAACACCTACGTAAGTTCTAAAGGTTGTTGTAGTAGATAAAGCTTTTTGTATAATGGGAACTTAACACTAATTTCGGCTTAAAGGAAGTTATTCTTTTTGTTACGCCAGATGATGATTTTTTTATTTTTTTTTATTTAATCTTTATTGCACGAAATAAATGTACAATTGGCGGACTTAATATGTAAAAGATAATATTTTGTGCCTATCTTCCTTTTTTAAATATATATTAATATTAAATAAAACATAGACATAAAACGTAACGAAAACGCTTTATTAGAATACTAATAAAAACTGTATATCATTAAAAAAAAGGTTGTTCTTTGTTCAACGGAATCCTTGAAGTGCGAGCTGATTCGCGCTTAGTTTAACCAGTTTTATAGAAAGTATAAATGGCTTCCGAAGCCCGATGTCGTCACTTCAAGGATGTCTTGAAGTCAATATTCACAATACCCACTCGACATTATTACTTACACAATATTGGTTTACAGCTTAGTTTACTTACAGTAAATCGAGTTGTTTTATGCGAAATTTATGTGGGCCTAGTCATAGTACTTTAATCATGTAAAAATTGTAGGTACATAATAGAAGAAATTTAGTAAAAAAAATACCAAATTAGATAACAAAATAAAATAAATTCGTTGCTGGTTCAGGTGCTGGGATTTGAACCCAGGGCTTTCAGCATGCGAAGCAGAGACTACCACTGAGTTACACCCCCGGTGAACAATAATGGTGAAAAAGGCAACCACTTGTATGTGTTAACCTTTTTAACCTGTTTTTGTATTTTATTACCCACGACGACGGTAGAGACACAAATTACGTATAGCGGCGGCGCGCTAGAGAGATGGTTTAATGATCTTTTTAAACAAGTTTCAAAAAGGTTGCGGTTCTTACTACGGATATAGCTCGAGACTTGACTATAAATGTCGTGCAAGTCACAAGAGAAAAACAATTGCAACGGTTTAAGAACCGGTTAGAGGGTAAGTCATAAGTTTGCAGAACGTATGTTCATGCTCTACGTTTTGTGGTATGGAGTTACGTTTTGCGTATAAACCTGATTTTCCATTACCGATTCAATACTAAGCAATATTCAGAAGGCAGACAGAAGACCTGGTAAGGTTGCAGGATGATGATGATTCAATATTAGACCTCCTGCAGTCATAAGATGTCATACATAAAATCATCTTACCTCCTATCAGCCAGTTTAGTCCACCTCGCACCGCTGACGTTGGCCCTCCTCAGCAGAATCGACATCTGCTCCTCCGGCGATGCCAAAGCCACGCTGTTCACAATCGTAGGGTCAACGGCCGTCATGCCAGCCATACCCATGTCCATGAAGAGAAAAAATGTTCGAAGTCCGCGCCTCAGGCAGTCAATGTTATCAGCTCGACACGCGGGAAATGGTATAGGTGCGGCTGGAAGCAATCGTGAAATCTTTGATGAAATGTGCGACGTGTGACGATTGTGTGATCAAAACCAAAACGATTATATCCACTGCAACTGCTGCTCTGTGTTCAGATTCATCAATCAACCAATTTCAGGATCTAAATGTCGGAGCCAAATAAATTTATCCCTGTCATTGACGAAGTTATTGACGAAGACGAATCTATTGATATATCATATTTTAAAATCCGTTTAACGGTTTAGGCTGTAGGGCGTGCCAAAGAAATAGACATACATATATACGCTCGAAAAACATAACCCTCGTTTGGCAGTCGGGTAGAAATAGGATAAAGAGGTTTAGCTTATACTCCCACGAAAGTAGTGTCTCGGGCAGCGCTGATTTTAGCCTTAAGCTTTTTGTTATTGCGCTTGCTAGCCTGGCTTTTAACGCCGATCAATATATCGCATCATCCACTGTCTTTTTTCACCGTATTTGAATAGATGCTATTCGTATACCTAGGTTGTTACACAAACTGAAAAATCAAGGAAAAGCGCGCGCGTGGCGTGGATTTAATTGGCACGTTTTCACAGACTGACGGAAAAAAAGAATAAACAAGGGAGTTTTGTTGATTTTTTAACATTATTGGCCTTACTACAAAAAGATAGACTAGGGTTAAACACTTGTCTAAAATAAGTCAACCAATTTGAAATGTTGACACATCAGACATTCGAAACAATTAATAAATTAATAACAAAGATTTCAATTTGGTTAACTAATCTTTAGAAAAGTGTTTAACACTAGTATATCTTTTTTTAAAGGCCAATGTTTATTATTAGTATTAACGAGTTACCACAAAGTACCGAGTGGAATCACACAAACCCATTCCTTATTTTATTTGATGTTATTAAACCTAATAAATAACCTATGTAAATGACTTGTTAATTAAACTGATTCTTTATTTGGACACTATAAAGCACGAAAAACCGTAGTGGTTTCTAAATGTACCTACATAATTAAAATTTTGTACACACGCTTTGTTAAATACTTAAATAAATGAAAAAACCGGCCAAGTGCGAGTCGGACTCGCGCACGAAGGGTTCCGTACCATTATCTAATTGCGGTTTACGATTTATGACGTATTTATTTTAGTTTTATCATTCTCTTATTTTAGAAGTTACAGGGGGGGGGGGGGATAGTTTCGGTAAAAAGTGGCTGTGACATACGGACGGACAGACAGGCATGACGAATCCATGAGGGTTCCGTTGTTTGCTACGGAACCCTATAAAAGATAGTGATGGTTGCTTTTTTTACGATGGCTGCTATGTTGATATTCTTAAAGGAGTGGTTGTAGTTCATTGGTTGAAATCTATCTCAAATCTGTAAGTCTTGAGTTCGAATACCAGGACGCAGAGGTCTCGCTATATCAAATCGTAGTTTAAAGCAAGTCGAGACCGATTTACGCAAACATTCGTATGTTACTGCTTATTCTAACCCCCTTGAAAGGGGTCGGAAGCTAAAAATAGGTGCACTACAAAAGCGGTCAAGTGCTCGGCGCAATAAATCCACACAGCTGGAGAACAACCAGCACATTTCAATGTCAATATAAAGGCAAGCGATATATAAGAGCGACAGGTTTGGCTGGGAAGACAATATAATTAAGTTAAAAAAGGTAATAAGGCAAGTGTGTAGTAAAAAATAATGTGCTTTACTTCTCCGCTGCAGTACCTGCCAGTGCCACTGAGGTACCTAGAACACGTCGTCCATGTCATCGCGTCAGCGTCTGTCGTCTGACTCAAGAGTTGATCACTGGACAGGCTAAAGGTTCGTTTTTGGCAAGGCTTGGCTTATTTGGTGTATGCTTTGACAACCTTATTTTAGTATTAAGCTAGGAGTAGCTTGGTGGTGAACAAAATACATTATTGAAATTTTAAAACTATTGTAGCCTTGAAAAAAAGACTGAAAACCGAAGTCACTTTTTCTAGTCCTTTGATTTAACTTAACCTTATTTACCTACATCAAGGTAGGTAAATACTATTCATCATGTATAGTCTGGATTTTTGTTTACCAGATGCAAAGTAAATTTGTAGGTGTGATACTTCCCACTCCAGCAAAATGAAACCTTGGTTAATAGCGCCTCAGCAGATGACATACATTTTTGTCCACCTGCCCGCTAAGCAAATAAATAACAACTAGCTAAACTAATGTGTCAGAAACAATGTTCTCAAAATTATAATTTTGAAAATATATTTTTCAGAAGTGAAATATAATTTTCACTTTCAGTTTTTCCCAAATTAACTTTTGGTTTTGTAAAAACAGCAGTACAGCAGTGCTCATGTTTTACGCTTACCAATGAACAATACTATAGACAAAGCTAAAAAAACTGACCACGTGACACAATTTTATTGTTACACTAAAATCCACTAATGGATTTCACCTTAGTGAAATTTTATTAGTGTATAATACTAAGGGTTTGTATACACTCATGATAACAAACAAATTTGCATAAGAAACTAGCTATCTTAACTTAATGTTGTTAGTGTGCAACGAATATTTATTTCGACGGCAAGCGAATACTTACAAATTTTTGTTGAGATTGGCAATTAGATTCTTAGGCAAAGTTGTTTGTTATCAGGAGTATTTAAAACAAACCCTTGAGTATTTAACACAAATTAAATTTCAGCCTGTATAACTGACATAGCAACCGATAATATTGATTAATAAAAAAAACACTAACTTTTTCACCGTCTGTTGAGACCTTTACGTTTCTTTGTTGTTGGTTTTAATAAACATGCTCGCAGGTTCTACTTACTTATTTAAAAGCGTTGCTACTTACCTAGACAACCTAAACCTTGGTAATTCACCTCTACAATGTAAAGGTAACCAACTTTAAGGAGATTAGTTGCCAAGGTACCTACTTAACTTAAATGTAATGGAACTCCGTCACTCCTTAAAACCACGTTAACACGTTAACCACGCAACCACTTTTATTGTGAAAGCAACATCGTAATTCAGAAAAAAATATGAGACTCATTATCATTGTACGTACAGTTCATTACACTATTATCATGTCTGGTCAACGCCATATATCGTAGGTTTAGTACATATTAAAAACGAATAGATGTCACTACAAGGCTCATTAGGATTGGGGTTGATTTCAATGAACGATAACTCTTGATAAAAACGTTATCAAAACACTTTTTTAACACTTTTGTTTTTAAAAATGAAATGTTAAGGGAATTTAAACATTTATTTCAAAACAAATCATTTTAACTAAAATTTAAAACATTTACTGTATAATGCCATCTATCGGTTTTAACTTAAACTATCATTTATGAAAACGCAACGTCAGTTATTGGATTGAAAAAAACTATTCACGGCATTTATGTTGATTATAGAGGTAATATGCATTTCGTATTATTTTATCGAATAATTTATAAAAAACAATAAAGGAAATCCAAAATTTTAAATATAAGTTTTTTTTTTAATGAGTTATTATATACTCTCTGGTAATTAACGGGCAAAAGCAAGAAGATTTAAAATAATGTTGGTTTTCGACAGCCGTCAAATATTTGTTTGTAGGGCTACCAGTTGGAGCATTGTAGTTTTATAATATGGGGATTTGTTTTAATATTTGGGAAGTGATTTTAAAAATCAATTTATAGGAGAAAAATATGGACTAGCAATGTTTAGTCAGAAAACGTTTCCCAAAATATTGCAACCCATTTATTTTACGCAAATTTTCATTTGGCAAAAAAGCATTTATCAAAACAACTCATTGCAATTTTTTAGTTACGAAATCTCTTTTTTGGGATATTATTGTATAACAAATAATTGTTTGGTCATGTTTCATTTATTCAAATATTATTTAATCAGATGATTCATTTGGCACAACTTACTCTTTGCAAAATATTGCATGGCATACGATTTACATGCTTACGTTTGTTTTACCTTGGAAAAATAATAATTACCGGTAAAAAATGGTTGAAATGGCTAAAAGGGTTTAAGAGTTTTGCTTTGATCGAGAGAGAGATTTGATCCCACAAGCAATAATTTTGGAATAAATTCTGAAGGTGAATCTAAAAAATACAATTTGGTAACCCTATTCACGATTCCAATTTTTTTCATCAATCATTTTATTTGAAGGCATTTGTGTGTCACGTCCAAAGGTCAAGTCTAAATGACGTAAATATGTCATAAATTAGCTGAGAGGTGGGACTCGCCGATGCTGGAGCGCTGGATTAGGTTACATGCTACCAGAGCTGTGTAGGCTGCTCTTGCTGTCGGTCCTCTCTCATACTTTTTATAATATTGTTGTTTTTTTTTTTTATGTCTTACTCGTAATAGTACTAACATAGGCTAAGTTTTAAAATTTGTTACTAACTCAAATATGGACCACGGTCTGAAATAAATTTCATTCATTCATTCATTCATAAACGGTCGTTTCAAGCTAAAACCTAATTAGTAATTTCGTTGTTGATTGTCAAGTATCGATGCCCAAGTGCTAATAATTCGGGATAATATTCCATGGGGTGCGACTTCGAATCTTGGTCGGCGGCAATATTTTTTCGAAATCCAGACGTATTAAAATATTTTGATGTAAAATTGTTTATTTACATTTAAAACAATTTTTAATTACTAAAGTTAGTACTAAACTTTTGCATATATTTTTTAACATAATATTCACAAAATAAATAACAAATAGTAAATGGGTCAAAGCATCATCAGTTTTCATAAAAATTAGGATCATACTTTAGTGAAATCAGAAACCGACTAAAATGAAAATAAATTCAAAAGTTATGAATGCGCACAAAAAGTTATTCAAGATAATGTAACCACTAGAAAAAAAAAGACCGCAACAGGCGGGATCCGAACCCACACGTCTCAATACACTACGAGCGAGCGCCTTTCCAACTAAGCTACGAGGACGTTAGAACGGTTTTCGAAATTTGTCAAGTGTTAGTTTATATTTTTTTGACAGAAGTGTGCAAACAATTGTAAACCTTATGGTGGTTTGTCATTCTCTGACGAAACGAAACAGAAATTAATGTAAATAAATTATGCTCTATGAATTATGTGCAAGTTATCTATCATTGCGCAGTAGCGCCATCTAGTCAGAGAATGAAACAAACGATGGCGTGGGTAAGATTTAGTTCCATTTACTCACCACCTTCGCTGCCTTTCGCGCGAGTTAAGGTGGAAATTTTCAAAGTACCGAGACTGACTCTCTGTTTTACGTAGTATAATTTTTTCTCTATGCTATTATCAAAGTTTATCTGAACCATCTAGAATATTAGAGTCAATTACAAGTCAAGTACATCGAAAGCTTATTCTGTGGAGTCCTTAGCTGCCGAAAATCTAGACACGATAGAAAATAAATTGTTTAGTAAGCTTCATGGCGTTCAACGTGTGGACTGCCTTATACATTTACACACCCTGTATTGCAAAATCGTAAAGCAGATCTCAATGCAAAGCGCGATGATAAAAAGTTCCGTCTACCATTCGTCATTAGTATATATAATACCTACCTATAATAACGGTGTCCTCACATGTAGTCAGACTCGCGCGTTTATCACCAAAGCTGGTTTCTGTAGCCTTATGGCTGGATTCTGTAGTCGTGTGCCCGACAGAGCAGCTGACCAACAAGGCTCCTAAGATGTATTGCGTCGCTAAGACCTAAATAGGTCTGGAGGATCATCATCACACCTTGAAGGTTTAATCCATTTTTGTCTATATCTAAAAAGTTTTAGTGTTTGCCCCACACTTGCAAAAATTTCCCAATAAAGTGACAATTCACAAACAATGTAAAGCACTAAGCAAGTCCTAGTATTTCATGTCAATTTGAATATAAACAGGTTGGCCGTGATTTCAGTCTAGCTTGATTCGACGCGGTTCCGTGTGCACTTATAGAAAATAGGTATGTTGGTATGTATACCTGTAGAAGCGCGACTTGCTTGCCTAAACAATGTGAATATTTCAAGTTGACCCTTTTTAACGCAGACAGAATATTAGATTTTCGACGGGCGCAGGGATGCCAATCTCGTATACAGTTTACGTAACTCCAGCGACAAGGTAGAAAATCTTTTTAGGTTTTCAGACCCGGAATTAAAAAACGGGAACCCTTTAATATATTTTAGGGTTCCGTTGAAATGGACTTCTTATTCGTCCCTTTAAAATCTTAGTCACTTTTAGTACTAATTAAAACTTTTTTGGATGTAGGCACAGTAAATAAAATAACGAAGTTTAAACGACAACTTCTTATAAAAATAAGTACGGCTTACAAACTTGGAACATTGGATGAACATGAATAGAGTAAGTTTTCACAGAAAGTCTGTAAAGCGCTCGCAAAACCTATGAGTTTATAATTTAAATCGGTATACGTAAGATTTCATTAAATAAAACTACGAAATAAAAATTTTCACGCTTTTTTTGTCAGAAGTAAGGCCAGGAAACCAACCTACTTAGGTAGATAAAAATATTAAATGTTCTTTTGAAACCTTCGTAAAATCGTAAGCTCAAAGTTAGAAATTAGATAACCGATTCTGCCACTAGTAAAAAAAATATTATCAAATATTTTTTACATTTACTTTTACTGCCAACTTATTGTATCTTTGCCTTTCTGTTGAAAAAACGAACAGGGGTTTTATAAATGTAGCTTCTTTGTATCGTATTTAGTTTTCTTTAATCCACCTTAATAGTACCAATCATTATTTCAGCTTTATTAAAAAAGACAGCGGCTTAAAAATAAAAAAATAAAGTTAACAACCCTGAATAGCAGAAGCAGGTATTTACATCGTAGGTAGGTACCGAAACGCACAATTTCACGTGTCTTCCACTTTTGGAAGAAAATGCCTTTTCTCTTCACGGAGAATACCTTCAACACATAACACCGTTGTTTGAGTAGGCACTTACATCTGGGACTGTTGAAATAGTTACGAATAAAACAATATTTTTCACGGTTTATGAGTTTGAATGTTTACATAAAAAGGTTTAAAATACGTTGATAATTGATTGAGTAGAAAATATCCTATCATCTATCCTATAATACTCTTATTATGCTTTAATTAACATTGAGGTATTATGTACTTAATTAAACTGTTCCGGATGTTTGTTAATGTAATCTACTAATATACTTAGGCACCCATAATAAAATTACGATGAGATAAAGTTAGTTTATTGGATGTATGAGGTAATCTCCAGAACTGTTCACTTGATTTTAATCATTCTTAAACCAATCTAAGTACCTATAGGACGAACAAAAGAAGTAAGCCTTAAATGCACATATCCCGTGGGATGTGAAAAAGGTGTCAACCAGTTAATTTCTAACTTCGAGTCCATGTAAATTAGTGTTCTGTCTGTTGCGTAATTATTTTAGTAAATTAATTATATATTAGTACATACATCTTCGATTAACAGCTAATAAGCCTATTTATCTGCTAATAACGTCAAATTATCAATTAAAAAGATAATTTTAATAAGTGTCCCTATTAATTATAGTGATAAGCACACTATTGACCCTGTAGAGAAGTGTGTTAAGGCAACAACAACACAACAATTGAAAACATTTTATTATACTTCAAAGTGAATGTTGGCAATTTAAGTGCATTAATGGTGAAGGTAATGGTTGATAATGTATGAGGAAACCAGAAACAATAATTAGGCAAGTTAAGTGACCTCTTACCTCTGTTTGTACATCTGTCTAAATATATAAAATAGTGACCTTTACTTAATTTAATTAGCTTTATTGTATGTTGTAACTAACATGATTTTGACGTCCTTAACTAACTTTGACGACCTCTTTAGCCGAGAAGCGAGCACACCGGATTATATTATATGGCGTCGCCATCTCTGAGGTTCCGGGTTCGATCCCCGGTCGGGTCAATGTAGAAAACGAACTTTTCTATATTGTCTCGGGTCTGCGTGTTGTGGTACGGTCATTGTTTCTGATTTCTATAACAAGTGATTTAGCTACTTACTTTAGGATCAGAGCAATGTATGTCATTTTGTCCAACATTTATTTATTCATTTTTGTAACTAACCATGCAATCAAATCTTGCAAGTCTTTTTTAACCTATTGCTAGTATTTATCGCATTGGTGGATAGATACTCTTTTTGCGCACTAGATAAAGAAAATTAGATACCTACATCATACTTCCTGTAGGTACGTTGAAAGTAGTCATAAAGTTTTAAAACCGATTCCTTCCAGATATCCTTAAGGTAAAGGATATTTCAATAAAAAGGTTATTGATTTGTAACTTTGAAAGTATATGATATTTATACAAGTACAATAATAATTTGAAACCATCGAGTCAGAATTGAAACCAGGATGTGAATGTGAAACCCCCAAAGTCATATTCAGTATAAGTAGTTTTTTTTAATTTTTAAATTATTATGTTTTTAACTAGTTATATCGTCATTGAATGAGTAGTTTATTTTGTCTTTATTCAGCCTAAATAAAAAATTGAATGAAAATACAAATTATGTAGAAAACGAACTTTTCTATATCGGCTCGGGTAGGTGTTGTGGTACTGTCGTTGTTTCTGATTTCTATAACACAAGTGCTTTAGCAACTTACCTTAGGATCAGAGCAATGTATGTGATGTTGTTTAAAATGTATTTATTTTTATGTGCTCAGTTTCAAAAAACGAAATATTTAATTAAAAGTATTGACCGAAATCGCAATTTTTGAAAACTCTCTTTGTTTCCCGGCTTAACGTCGTTACTAGGTGACAAAATCAGAGGCTTTATTATTTTCATTTCAGTTCAATTCTTTTCACGCGTAAAGAAAAAAATATCCATGAACGAACAGAAGTTATCAGACTAACAGTGGTCCATAGTATACATATTGTAAACTAGCTTCTACTTGCGACTTCTTTACGTAGATTTAAGAATTAGGCCAAAGAAGCTTAATTAGGATGTTGACGCCATTCTTAAATAATTATAAGACATCTTTTATTAAAACGAACTCCCTTTTTAGGCCTAAAAATCCGGTAAATTTTCGATTGCTTGGATCAATAAAAAGTTAGGCAGTTGAGTTAGGTAAAGTGACGTCATAGTTCGCTATCGTCATATAAACTATAAAAAAGAATGCGTTTTGACAGCTCATAAAAATTATAAAAAACAATATTGGACAACATCACATATACTGCTCTGATCCTAAAGTAAGTAGCTAAAGCGCTTGTGTTGTAGAAATCAGAAACAACGACGGTACTACAACACATAGACCCAAAACAATAAAGAAAAGTTCATTTTCTACATTGACCCGATCGGGGATATAACCCGGAACCTCAGAGATGGCGACGCCATAGAGCCCATAGATATAGTCCGGCATGCTCGCCTCTCGGCGAGTCAATTGATTGGTGGTGTCAACTAGCCCACTAAGTAATTAGTCCATGGGAACAAAAAAAAACGGGATAGTAATTATGTGTTAAATAAGATTAATATGTGTGTTGTTAAATCATGATTGAGTAACAAACATTCATACATCAAATCTTTTACATTGAGATAGGAAGATAAGATTATCTGCAGTGCCCTTACAAAATGAAAATTAAGTAAATGTTTATCAAATATAAAAGTAAATTACACCTAAATGGTCAAATGAGATTATTTCACAAACTAGGTATAAATTTCACTTATTTTTATTCATTCATTTTCACGTGAAATTTTGTTTATAGTATATTTTAGTATGTGGACCACACATATTATGACAATTGTATAAAAAATATGCAACGAATTATATTTTTGCTAAACAAAACATTGAAAATTGTTTGTCGGTCTCGCACTAAATGACTGTACTCTAAGTAAATTTCTGAGTGTGTAGGTACTCTAACCTCTAACCTGTGGCAAACTTTTAATTACAGGTGTTCGCGAACCAATGAGTAAACTCATACCTATCTTATTTGAGTGTGTCACGGCCTGAGGGTACCAATCTCGTAAACTATTTCATAATAAATTGGATATTCATTCATTCAAAAATTGGTTTGATTGGTTGGGGAAAAAGTCTTTTCGCATTATAGTATGTACACAAAATAGAAAAAATACAGAAGGTCCACTCCCGCCGTTCTCGAAAACAACTGCCCAAATTGGGCTGACTGCCTAGGGTTGCTATTCTGATTTTTGAAATAAATAAGTGTGCCTTATTACACCGATACAAAGATTAGTTTATTCATTCATTTTATCATACGTCCAGGCCTAAATGGGAAGACAGAGCAATAATTACTCTCCCCAACTTGGCTTCTTCAATTACTGTCGTTTTTAAAAGCGGCGGCAGCTGCGCGTTGTTAGAAATTATACGTACTAACTACATTACTTAGGTACTGATGACATATAGCAACGACAATGTCAAAAAAATCAATGAAAATTTAATATGTTTATAATCTTTTATTTAACGCTTACCTAAAACACTGGTGTTAAACCAATGACGATTTAAGTAAAATTTAAAAGCTCATTCCTGCTGAATGTGCAATGTAATGAAATGAATGATTGATCGCTATAAAAACTTATCTTTACCTTTACTACTTACTTACTTTACTTTACTTACAAGAGAAAATCTAGACCTAGTTTTATATACCTTTTAATATTATTTTGGAAATTTAAAGAACGTGTAATCACAATTTTGTGTTGTATTCCAACATCCAAACACACTGCAGCAGTACCTGATAAAAACGCTTATATCCATTTTTCGCACGTAACAATGATCAATGCGTAGTAAACTGTCTTGAGTGACAGTCCGCTGTAGTACTGTCCCGGATCGTCCGAGATTGCATATAAACGCAACTGTCAATTTGTGCGTAACGATTTTGACGCGTAGTTCCGAGTGGCCTATCTGTCTAGCGCGCCGCCGCTATACGTTATTTGTGGTATGTATGAACTTGTAATAAAATCTCTTTGGCTGTACTATTTGTATCTGGCTGGTTTTGGTATCATTAAAAGTTTAAATTTTAAAGATGATAATTTCCAATTCAAATTAGGAAAATGTGTGTTTTTCATTTGTTTTTCGTACTGACAAAATGAGTGAATCTAATCAAGAAATTCGATTTATTTTAAAATTTTACTACATAAAAGATAAAAGCAACGCAGGCCGCGAAAAAATTTGCGATGTTTATGAACCTAGTGCAGTGTCTGTGAGAGTAGCACAAATTTGGTTTAAACGTTTTCAATCCGGAAATTTTTATGTCAAAGATGCACGACGCTCTGGTCGCCCTATTACGGATAAAATTGATGACATTTTTTAAAAAAAATGGAGCAAGATCGGCATATCAGTAGTTACGACGTAACTGAAGAACTGGAAATTGACCACAAAACAGTTTTGCCGCATTTGAAAAAAACTAACTACACAAAAAACCTCGATATTTGGGTACCCCACGAGTTCACTCAAAGAAACCTACTGAACCGTGTACTCATTTGTGATTCTTTATTACGACATTATGAAACCGAACTATTTTTGAAGAAGCTGATAACTGGTGATGAAAAGTGGATCACGTACGACAAGAACCTGCAAAAAAGGTTGTGGTCAAAGGCCGGTCAGGCTTCACAGACTGTGGCGAAACCCGGGTTAACTCGCAACAAGGTGATGCTGTATGTGTGGTGGGATTGGAAGGGCATTATTCATTATGAGCTGTTACCACCAGGCAGGACCATCAATTCTGAACTCTACTGCGAACTACTGATGAGATTAAAGCAAGAAGTTGAGAGACAGCGGCCGGAATTAATCAGTAAAAGGGGTCACAAATGAGTACACGGTTCGTTAGGTTTCTTTTAGCGAGCTTTTTTGTGTACCCAGTTTTTTTTCAAATGTGCCAAAACGTTTTTGTGGTTAATTTCCAGTTCTCCAGCTACGTCGTTACTACCATAAATGGCATCAATTTTATCCGTAATAGGGCGACCAGAGCGACGTGAATCTTTGACATCAAAATTTCCGGATTGAAAACGCTTAAACCAAATTTGTGCTACTCTCACAGACTCTGAACTAGGTCCATAAACATCGAAAATTTTTTTCGCGGCTTGCGTTGCGTTTTTACCTTTATTGTGGTAAAATTTTAAACATACATTCACTTGTTAAAATGTATCGAATTTCTTCATTAGATTCACTCATCTTGACAGTACGAAAAACACATGAAAAACACACATTTTCCTAATTCGAATTTGGAATTATCTTCTTCGAAATTTAAACTTTTAATAATACCAAAACCAGCCAGATACAAATAGTACAGCCAAAGAGATTTTATTACAAGTTCATACATACTATAATGCGAAAAGACTTTTTCCCCAACCTAATATGTAAATGTTAAACCGTGGTTAAGCGATATTTCACCAAATGTCATATTGTCGATTAAAAGGTATGTTTTAAATAAAGAGAATTACCTCAAAAATGGTCCTCGTAGAATTAAAAAATATGATTGTATCTCGTTATGCTGTGCTGTGGGATTTAAAAAAATGAAAAATTAGCATGGTCATTAATAATCAATCATTAATCAATGCTTTTCTTAAGGAGGTGCTTGGGGGACAGCGAAGTGAGCGAGAGTAGAGACGAATGCGGATTTGAATGAAATGAAATGAAATGAAATTTCATTTTCCGTGGTCTTCTTGCTTTTCCCATAATCCCTCAAATTTTGATCTTGCATCAGGTATAGATAGTATCGTAAATAAATTACTCTATTTACCAACAAGATTACTTACAATAATCGAAGTTTTGTAAATTACCCGAAATTAGAACGCTTTGATAACTATTATAATTAATGAGCAGATAATGTTTTTCATCTTGTTTTTATGGTCATGATGTCTCTAAACAAATAAATAGACATACTAGGAATTCTAGATCGTATTTCGTCGTAATTAAATTAAGACACTGGATCTAATTACGAATGATAAATAGGAGCGTATTTAATTATATCTTTCCTGCGTCATATGAATAAAACGATCACATTTCGGTTAAAATACTTATCTTAAGTCATTTTTTTTGAGATTTGGATTTTGGCCTATATAATATGAAAAAAGCGGGAGATCGTGCTTTTTGGCGCTCTTTAGGCTTAGGCTCTAGCCTAAAGGACGTCGTCTAGCAGTCGACTGTAATAGGTTGAGATGATGATGTGAAAGTTTGGATGTTTGTAACTCAATAACACTATTAGCTGAACGTAATAAGCTGGAAGGCAAACATAATAATATAGATCGTGACCTAGCTTAATGCATAGGATTTTTTGTATCGTTTTAGGATTCCCATGGGTTTATTTATATACATTTATCTGTGACTTAATTTTTAGATCTAGTAGATGAAACTGCAGAATCAGTGGTTATATTTTATGCTTAGTACTTTCTTTTATTTACGTATAAATTAACTGTCGTTTTTCGTTTATAGTCATACTATCTTGCAATTCGTTACGACCTGTGGTGCGTTGCGCCTACAATACGAGGGGCATAAAAACTCCCTTGCTGTAAATTTGAACAGGCTGCAATATAACGTTCCTACGGGTCCCTCACTTTGGTATGGTTTACGACATGCGAAAACTGCTAGTCCCTTTATTTGCGCTTATTTTATTTTTACGCTGGTGTAAATCGTCCTCCGACAAACAACAAAGGAGGTCTGATCACCACTATCACCATTCCACACAGAAAAAGGAATCTACAAACTTTTTTCGTAAACGGCAACGGCTGTTTAAATTGAATAAGAGTTTAAAACTATTTTTAAAGACCGATTTAATGATTTCTCCCCTCCCTACAGGGTGCGGTACCTACTCGAAATACGAATTTTGAAATATCATTCTTCAACATTTATTTATTGTTAATCTAAGTATAGTGTAAAATTTCTGATTAAAGAAAAGTTCGTGTTAAAGATATTAAGGTTAGGTAGGTAAACATGTAGGTAGGTAAAATCAGAATTTCAGCTTCGTATGGACAACAGGTGGACTGGAACATATTGTAGGGAATTCGTTTTTTTGCTATCTAGCACCAAATACTTAAAACCCTAATCTACTTTTGCACGAGTTTTTTAAAGAAGTCTAATCTGTGTGTATACAGTCAACATCAATAATATCAGAAATTTCGAAAAGAACAGTATTGCGATGCATAATTTCACAATAGTCCTAAAAAATCACTAAGCAAACGAAGGAGTCAGGTTATTGTAAAATTTAAAAGAGTCAGTTGGAGTTGGAAGATAGTTTTTAGTTCACTGCTTTTGAAGCTGACAATAATTATAAGAACCTGCTTACTAGGAACATAATCTATGAGTGTGTAAATTGTAGGTATAGGGACAAAAAATACACAGACCGCTTTTTTTATTCTGCTGTAATAACACCCTGTATATTTATTTGGTCTTTAACCGAATGATCAAGGTTAGGAGCCGATACATTACTTCATTTTAATGAGGTTATTGATTCATAAATGACTCAACTTTAAATTGGCTCATATCTGGGTGTGCTGAGAGACGCCCATGGCAAAATTTATTGATGGTACCTCGTAAATATATAAGTAAATAAATTGTTTCGGCAATCACACCAATTAGCCAAACAACTAGAGTAAGTATTATACTACTATGGCAACTAGAAAACGATAAACATAATTAAATACGTTTATAAACATCCATGACTTAGGTACAAATGCTCGTGCTTAGCACTCTAACATTTGCCCCTTGCGGGATTCGAACCCGCAGCCGTCAGGCTTTAGTAAAGGAGAAATTCTTTATTTCGGACCATGGAAATTGTGTACATATTTACATACTTACTTATTATCTGCCGTATGATGATCCTTATTTATTATTATTTTGGTTTTTCCATGAGAAATTATTACAGAATCAGTTAATTTTTCTGTTTAAGAATCACGTTACGGGAAAATATCTCAAACTTTAGTCTGTTAAAAAATAGTTTTATGTTTTTTTTAAATAACTTCATACAGGCATTACTAATAGATCAGTTTGAAATCAAGTGTGTGTAAATAAAAACATACTTATGCCTGTATAAAGTTGTTATTTAAAGATCTAAATAGAATCTTAAAAACATTTCTACATTTAGGGGTTTTTTAAGTATGGGGATTTGAAGATCTCTACGCAAACGGGGACAATAGAACAAGGTAACATAAAAATCATTCTTGAAATTTAAGACACCATCACATAGCTATTACTCCTTAAACACAATTAAACATATGGTGTCGGCATTTTATAGTTAATGAAATAAAACCGTTGTATGTTAGTTGACTCACTATCACATAATTGAGACTCGATGCGCCATATACCAACCCAGTGCCTATGAACAAAGG
This sequence comes from Anania fuscalis, assembly GCA_950371115.1. Lineage (NCBI taxonomy): Eukaryota > Metazoa > Arthropoda > Insecta > Lepidoptera > Crambidae > Anania > Anania fuscalis. Next base: position 12,328,266 of record OX493336.1, on the reverse strand, counting down.
TCATTTTTATTTCAATATGTTACCCACTGTAGCTATTAAAACTTGACATCGACCTTAACTTGAATAGCGAAGCTTTGATTGACTTCTGAAAGTGATTGTTACTCACTTGTAGCAAATAATACCTACGACCTAAATAAGGCGATTTCATTGAATTTCGTGGCTCATCCATCCCGGTGATAAGTATTTACTTTGAGACCTACTCGTAAACGCTGTAAATGAAACTAACAAGTAAAATATTGCATGTTACTGCTTGGTTCTACACTTACGTAGTATAATAATTACTCTATGGTTCTACTGATATAGCTCTCTGACAGGTTTGTTAGTAGGGTATCAAGCTGTAAAATAAAACCATAAAGTATTTAATACAAACTTTAATGTGCCTTGCCTTAGGTTGTATTTTTTGTTTAAGTCCTTGATTCTACTATCAGCGATCACAGGCTGGTCTCAAAGTGAATATCACGGCGAAAGGAGAGTCATCAATTAAATGAGCTTGCCTTATCTACGCAGAGATTTGCCATTACTCTTTGTAGATCGAATGATTCAGGGTTTACTTACTTGTAGGAGGTCTCTCTCTAAACTTAAACTGTCCGGCACACATTGGCACCAACAAGAGCGCACAAAACACGGAACGTACACACCGAAGCAACATTTTGCACTAATCAGAGAAGCGACCGGTTCATTGCCGCGCGTTATATATGATCTTGTATTTCCAAAAAAGAATAAAAGAACCTGTCCAAACATTGCACTGTGCGAAACTTGATGCGGCACGTTGATTTATTCATTGAACATCGCCTTTCAAAGATCGTCAAGCAATACCGTGCAACCTGATAAGTTATCAGTAATTTCTGTATGTCGTATAGTTAAGTTTAACTGGGCTGTTTCCGCACTTAGCCTCTTGATTGGGCCATTGTACGTGCTGCATCGTTTTTTTTTAACTGTAGGTATGTCGTTACTTTCAATTGTAGGAGGAATAGGCGGAGTGCCTTACCTCCTTTTTATCTCATACCGCCATTTTGGAGCGAAATGATTGACATCAAACTTGCGTAAAGTAACGTATCAGCGGAACAAATATTTTCCTTTGTGGCCAATCATGTACTATAATATTCAATATATTCTCATTTCAACTACAGGAAGTACTACTGAACATAGGCCTCTCCCAGTGATTTCCAGTCTGGCCGGTTGGAAGCGGCCTGCATCCAGCGGCTTCCTGCAACCTTTACCCAGGTCCACCTTGTGGGTGAACGTCCCACGCTACGCTTGCCGGTACGTTTAAATTCTACATATGTACTAAGTAATAAAGAACAACAATACTTGTGGTTAAGTTAGAAATTAAAAACCCAAAAAACGGTTTAATCTTTGATTTGTTGGATTTGTTTCCGCCGCGAATAGCAGAATAACCGTTAAGATGTATAGATGTATGTAAAACTAAAATGGTAGGTACCAAACGTATGTTTTATTTATGTAAGCCAACCAAGACATTTACATTAAAAACCCGTTATAAATGATAGAACTAAATTAAATTACGAACTTAAAATAATGAATGAAAGCTAATGAAAAGTCTAGACACTTAACAAAGTTTTGAGCAATTTATAATCTCACGCTTTCGGATTATTTATGGCAAAGGAGTTATTTTGAACAATAATAAAGCTTTTTGACAGTCATAATACAGGGGTTTATAGTACTAAGTGTCACTAATTTAGGAGATCATTATATTCATTGAGATTTTTCGTGCTGTTAAAATGTTAAAACTTGGCATAAATAAATCCCACTAACATTATAAATGCGAAAGTTTGTTAGGAAGTTTGGGTGCGACTCAATCACGCGTTAACAGCTGAACAGATTTGGATTAAATTTTGCACAATATGATCTGGATTGGCATATAGGTATAGGATACTTTTTATCCCGGTTAAATGTTCCTGTTTAGTTTCATCATCATCACCAGCTTATATAAATCCACTGCTGAACACAGGCCTCTCCAAAAGGAGGATTTTGCCATAATCGCCACGCTTGGCAGGCGGGCTGGCGATCGCAGTTTGGTCAATGGTGAAGAGGAGACGCTGCTGCCCGTCTTCTTGTGGCAGTTCTCCTGTAGTCGCCTCTTACGACACCCATAGGAAGAGAAGCGGTGGTGCTATTCTTTTAACGTGCCGGCACCACACGACACTTTAGTTTAGTTTTCTATATAATGTTTGCGTTATGTGTCATACCAAACTAGTCCACGCAAACGAAGGTTGCGGGCATTAGTTACAAATATTTTATCTAAGTATTCTGTCACACTAATTGTCAAGACTTCGAATCGAAGTATTTAATAATTCCTAGTGTTACGAGGTACCTGACGATGAATTTGGCCGGCAGAGTCGTATCCCCAGCACACCCAGACCCGAGTCAATATAGAAAAGTTCTTTTCTGTAATTAACCCGAACCGGCATTCGAACCTGAGACTTTGCGCTCAAGGCGGATCACCGCGCCACTACAATGATCGAATCATCAAATGTTACTCATCGAGTTTCATTAAAACATAATAGTAGTAAAAATAAATACGTTTTACTTTGTAACGAGTCAATGAATTAAGTAACTGGTAAGTACATAATATGTAACATATATTAGTATGTTTAATTTTGATTAAAGCCTATCTCTGTTTCTGACCTTACATAATTCCAACAGGATTTTGTTTTGAGTCACAAGTACGTAAATATTACCTTAGGTCTTAACAATAATACGTCTATTTGTAGTCTTATCAAAAACTAACGTATAATAACCCAATTATGATGTTTATTGTCTGACACAACAAGGTGGACAGACGACTCGTTAAAGGTTGCAGGAAGCCGCTGGATGCAATCCGCTTCCAACCGATATGGCTTGAAAGGGTTGAAATAATGGACCACAACGTCACTTAATTATGAGACATACCAAAGGAGGATGCTATAAAACATATGGGATAAAAACCCAGAGTCGAATAAAATGGAGCAAAGATAGTATGGTAGGATCATATGATACTATATATATAAGAGTTCACGCGAACGAAGTCACGGGCACAGCTATTATAGTGTTATAAAATGTGTTGTATTAGTTAAAGAATTAAAATTTAACCAATTTTAAATTATAGAGTTAAGAAATAATTGTTAACATAAACTATTGGTTCTAATTTTCAATACGAATGGATTCGTATAATAAATTTCCCGATGGGAGCCGATGAGAGCAACTTATAAAATCGTAAATCTACATTTGAGTAATTTGTAGTTAGCTTTTAGGTATTGATTTTATCTTAGTAACAGACGTTTACGGTGTAATGTCTATTAAATCGCCACAAAAACATTGATAAAGTCGATTACGTAAAACCAACTGAGCAAATGAGAATCATCGTGATTACGTATTTATGTAATTGCGGGCAAACGTGTTAATTGATACGAAGTACGAGCGGAAAATCAATGATTTCTAATGTTAAAGCACATTTACATTTTTTTTTACAAAAGCCTAACTTTAAAGTTTAGCTTTGTTATGTTATTTGGCGATAAAAAAAATATTTTAAATCAAACCTTGAATAGTTGCAGTAAAATGTTCTTTCGGAGCAGCTTCTTCGTCAATAAAGTCATTTAACCTTAGTCAAAAATACTAGAGCTTTACTATTTACTTAGAATGAGTAATCTAAACGGCCTATGGCAATTCTCAAATAATAATCCGACTATTGAGTCGGATGCGTATATAATACCATATCATACCATTCGATAACAAATTGCGGACCGGAATACCTCGTAACACAGTGTCATTTAACATTAGTGTTACCGATTATTTACCTGTTAAAAAAATGTTTTCGAAGAATTCTGAAATGGAGACTGGATAGTAGATCTATTAATACGGTTTATGCAGCGTCTCTATCGGATATTACGCGAACTGCTAGTGAGAATACAAAAGTTTAAGGCCGTCGCCAATCGACTACCTATATGGTCGAACTATCGATAAATGAATTATTATAATTGATAAGATCTTTGATTATGGATAGTTCGACAACACTAATTTGGGAATGCACCAAGGTTAATAACAAGACAATGGCAGACTTTGTTTTATGTTAAAAATAGCTGTTGCCCGCGACTTCGCTCGCGTGGTTTTTAGGTTATGCAATATATCCCACTGGAACGTTTGACCGGGTTATAAAGTATCATACACCGAGACATTTTAGTGGTTGTTTTCCTGCAGTAAAATGATTCTATCTTAGTAGTACAAAAGATTAATGAAGTTTAATTTATTCAAATTACCTGTAGGCATTCAAATTAAAGTCGCCTGCAGCGCGTGCGATGCAGTTTATGCTGTATTACTTTGAGCGGGAGCTTTTTTAACTTTAAAAATTTATTTATTGTGCGGCAGGCAGTAGCCAAATACGTCACATCTCGTTAAAGAAACTATAGTTTCTCACGCTTTCGAGTTGATGTTTTTTTTTTTGATTAGTTGAGAACAAAAATATAAAAAAGGGTAATCGTTCTGCCGCGGGAAAACAACCACTAAAATGTCTCGGTGTATATGTTAATCCAGATCATATTCTATGTTAGTGCAAAATTTCATTCAAATCCGTACAGGAGTTTTTGCGTGAAAGAGTAACAAACATCCACATACATAATCACAAACTTTCGCATTTATAATATTAAGATAGTACCAACCTAAGTAAACTCTGCGTAGACTCACTGACGTATATAAATGTCTAGACTAGAGAGTCTACTAGCCCTTGCAGTTCCTTACTCTTTAAGATGACTTTCATTTATCATAGATGACGCAAAACATAGTGTTGGGTTGACTTTTTATTTTTAAAGGCTTAACTTGCTAACAAATTACGTACAAAACCCTACTACCTGGTAAATTAACTAACTGACCGTATCAAGATCTCTACTTTATGAAATTGGCTTACACAAACAGACATGAAACAGGACAGACAAGCACGGCTAGGGTTCAAATAAAATCTTTCTGCGTGACCCAATGATTGACTGTCAGATAATGCTTCTAGCATTAATCCCAAGTTCTGTGTACTTATTATAAATTTGTGCAGTAAACTAATATGGCCTTACTACAAAAAGATAGACTAGTGTTGAACACTGTCTTGTCTAAAGATTAGTCAACCAATTTGAAATATTGACACATCAGACATTCGAGACATATTATTAAGAAACGTTTCAAATTGTTTGACTCATCTTAAGACAAGTGTTCAACACTAGTCTATCTTTATGTAGTAAGGACAATAAAGTTTTATGACCTTACTACAAAAAAGATAGACAAGGGTTGAACACTTGTCTACAATTAGTCAACCAATTTAAAATGTTACCACATCAGACATTCGAGACATATTATTAACAAACATTTCAAATTGGTTGACTTATCTTTAGACAAGTGTTTAACACTAGTCTATCTTTTTGTAGTAAGGCCATATAAGTTTACTGCACAAATTTATAATAAGTACACAGAATTTGGCTAGAAACATTATCTGACAGTCAATCATAATGTATTATAACACATAAGAAATATGCAAGCTGTTTGTTCCTTTAAATAAATAAAGTAAACATTAAACAAATAAATGTATGTAATCAAGGAAATACTTTTATCAAATGTTTTTATGAAAACTCATGTACAGGATCCTTAATGCTTTGAGCTAAATACGTTCCACCGGTATTTGTAGACATGTGTCAAAGATAATTTCTGACCTATGATATCAGAATTCTTTCCTTTTATCCGCTCGTAATTATTATGTTTACACTGATATTCTACTTGTAATATATAATTGAAGTCATAAGTACAAGCTATCACTAACAGATGTGGATTGGACCTGCCTCTTAGTGACTTACAACTATTAAGTGGAAAAATGAAAGTGTTAGGATTATTTTTGTTTTTCGCGGTTTGTAAAAGTGCCATTTCGGAGGGAGGTATGTTATTTTAGTTGTGTTTTTAATTATTTGTTATTAATTATAAATCATTAAATTAAATCATAGGTTTGTATGTTTATTCGTAATAGTCATTAACGTGGCACGGTAATAGTAGGGATAGTTTAATAAATAATAATAAAATGATGAAAAAAAAAAACAAAAAAAAATATTGCTAAACTATAATATAATTTAGTTTTTTTTACTCAAATAAGGTTAATACTACTATACTCAATATTTTTTTTAAATTATTTGAAACCTAGGTTCAAATAATTATAAAATTTTAATAATACTTAATAATCTTTTCAAAGCATTAGTAAAGCAGAATATAATTAAATTGCTCATCGAAACCCAAATCGACGTCAATTTGAATAAACCTTCGAGTTGATCTGAAGCACACAATAAACTCAACGTATTCATAAACATCCGCATTTTTCAAGTATTTACCGGTTTTAAAGACCTAGACTAGATCTTAAAATGTCAAACCAATGAAGCATCATTGAGATGCATGTTTTGTAATTAATAAAGAAGCCGTGTTTATTTTGTACTTTTATAAATTATAGTTCAATTTGAGTTCGACCACGAAAATGGTGATAGGGTAATTTCTTCTTCATTAGTAGTCAAATAATTAGGTATGACTTAAAAGTCAGATACTCAGATTACTGATTTTATTAAATCTGAACTTTAATGGGTTTTGGTAGTTTTTGCAACGACTAACATTACCGTGTGATCTGTTTAAAAGAGGCATTCCAACTTTAGGGAACTCATAATTCTGTATTATATTTATTATCTTACGATCAAAAAAAGGCTCATAATGTGTTCTGTTTTATTAGCTATCTATCCGTACCTCGATGATAATTAATGTATGGCGCGTTTGAGATTTTATGCCTCATATCTTTGTTTTCCACCAGCAGCTAAGTTTAAATGAAATGGAAGATTTGAATTTAACAATCATAACTTTTGTTTCAGAATCCCTATTGGAGCCATGTAAAATAGCAGATATGGATTGCCTCAGTGGTTCGACCCAATCTTTCTTAGAAAATACCAGCGCTGGCATACCCGCCTATAACGTCAAACCTTTAGATCCTCTGGTCATACCTGAATTGACATATGAGGTCCCAGACGCAGATTATACGTTCTATTTTAAAAACCTAACCATAACCGGATTGAAGAACCAGAAAATTTCCGATTTTAAGTAAGTCTTTAAAATTTTGATTTCTGTTCGCCAATTGTTGGATCGGTCTTTTAACCTATCAATGACGGGCTAATTATAATTTATTACAAACGATAATAGTGTTCATTTAATTAACCCAACATAAATATATCCGTTATATTTTTTCAATAACATGCATACGTACAAAACCCTGTTTTGTCTAAACAAATACACTAGCTGTTTATTTTTGTTCGCCAGGTTTTAAGTATATTTATAAAACATTTGCGAAATATTATTAATATACCTAACACGTAAAGCAACTATTAAATGTGATATACGGGTTATGTAAGCTGTTTGTGTGTAAGTGTACTTAAATTTAAAAAATGTCCCCTTAAGTAAGCCCTTGAATTAAAAATGTCATTAACCTGACGCGATTACTTTTGCAAGTTGAACTTTCTCAAAGAATTCCCCGGTAGTCATTAGGAGAAACCCCATATTACTACTTCCCAGCATGCATTTCCTCTGCCATTAAACTGCAGGACGTAAAGAAAAAAAAAGTTAATTGCATAGGTTTTGACGAATATGTTTGTTGTGATTGTGTAGTCGTTTTCGAGTTATACTCTGACAAGTAAACCTTAAAGACTCATTTTATAGTCTGGAATTTTTAGAAATCAAAAGTGCCACATTATCCTGCTTAAATACTTACAACAACTCTTAGTATAAGAATAACATCGAAATCTTAAAAAGAAAATTCACTTTCCCATGCATAGTGAATCTGATGGTAACAAATAGTCTTTTGGTCGCATAAAATCCACTCAGCTTGTTAATTGTGGATATAAATTTTCTCCTTGTTTACGATAATTAGTAGCCCTCATTTACTTAGTACCTTTTTTGTATTTTTTTTAAATTTACTTTGTTATCCATATTACAGGACATCCCTAGCGGCCAGTTTAGTCCCCACTATTTTATATTTAAGACTTATTAGTTCCAAACAAAATAAAATGTGAATATTTTTTCTAGAATGGACCGAGAGGCCAAATCCGTGGTGCTGCAAACTCGGGCCGATGTCAATATTGTAGCCGACATGACGATCGAAATAAAGAAACTGTCGAAATCATTCTCGGGAACTTACTACGCCAAGACTAGTAAGTTGAAGACAAAAGTACAAATGTTAGGAGTAAACTTTGGGCAGCGTAGAATAACTTTTTTCCAGTATTATTTTTCAAATGATTCATTTAAATAAGTTGAGATTTAAAGAAACATAACTGTAACCTGATCTATTAGGAGAATTGCACACACACACACCTCACGTCTTCGTCAAGTCACCAAATAGTCACGTCAACGTCAGAGCCTTAAGGTGTCCGGTTTTAAAACTGAAGTGTGGAGTCGATGTTTCACTCAACATCATCGACATCTCAGCCTATTGCAGTTTAGACAAATGAGCGCCAAATAGTACAATCTTCTCCCTTTTTAATACCACTGCCAGCCATCTTCACAAGGTCGTCGGTCTATCGTGCCAGATGGCGTTCTACACTACGTTGGCTTGGCAAACGATGATGTCTGACTTTTTTTTTACATATTTTTCGTCGTATCTCGTGGGTGGTTTGAATGATGTGTGTGCATGTATATACCACAATCGCAAAGGTTGATTTGTAAAGTGATTTATTATGAACTTTGCCATTATGTGATATGACATTTTTAAATTTGTAAGTGTAGACAGGCTGGTATTGACTTATACCACTGACTAGTATGATTATGTCATGTTTATTTTGCTATTGTAATCAATACAAAAATAATAATACCCGTCCCGTCTTAAAATCTCTATCGGTCTTTAAATATTGCTGTAAACCGCAGACGAACCATATTAAGCTTTATGATTCTCAGCTATTATAGAGTTAAAAGTCAAAAATCATTGTTAACATTTGCGTAAACGTGCCGTGCCTTTATCTTGCATTCACATTTTTGTTTAACCTTCATGACTGTATCACTTATGAAATAAATTACATACCTACTTTTGTTAATGGCAGCTGTTCTCGGAACATCAAGATACAACTACGCGCTGACGCCTAACAAAGATGGCGTTGAATATTTCGATGTGGGCCCCGAGACTATATCATGTGAGACTTTGGGCGCCCCTGAGGTAACTCTGGACCCTAAACTAACGGAGCTTATTGCCTCAGGTAAGGAAGTACTTAAGGAGGATCGTTAAAGGCAGCATCCAAAATTTAAAATTAATTACGTTTTTGTAAATAGTTGTTACTCTGGTTTATACCGATCAAAATGTAATTCGTGGTTGCGGTAATTTTATTTTTACTGAATAACAACTTAAATAATCACTTACTAACTTAATGAGTTTTGGTCAACAAACAAAATAAAATAAAACCATATTTACTTAAATCGACGAGTTAAATAATTGCTTACTCATTTGATTGTTTTCGAATTTAATTTTAGGGTTTCGTAAAACTCATACAGTTTAGAATTTTTCGAGCTGCTTCGAATGATCAACCTTATGTCACACGGTTTTTTTTTCAAATCTGTATGTCTTTCCCCTACTTCGAGATAGGTAATGTATGTTTTTAATGTCAGTCAAATCACATTTTTTTTTCAATTACGTCAATAATCTGATCACTCAGCAACTATGTATTGCCAACCAGTTTGGTTGCATTTGTTGTAACAGGTCAACCAAAATACTGTAAAAGTTTCTGTAAGTTATTCGACTTTGGGTTGAATTTAATTTAGCCCTGAACTTTAATTTTGCATAGAAAATCTCAAACCAGGAGACCCGGTCTTATGAACTATGATTAAAAAAATGGAAAAAATCTATTTACGACCAGATCCGTGAACCTCCCAACGGCGCGTTCATCACATCCGTCCATTAGTCGTTGACAATTTGTTATTTAATAAAAATCCATTAATAGACGAAAAAAATATTAATTGAACTTCATTTACAAATGTTTTAATATTTTTACAAATGATTCATATTTACACACTAGCTGCAATATCGTTTGCGTGGACTACAGGATGTTTGGTATGATACATAGGTAACGCAAAACGTTCCAATAAAGAACAAAATATAGAAAAATATCCCACGGGAACCGGGATAAAAAGTATCCTTTAAGGTTATCCAGCCAGATCATATTATATATGTGTGTAAAATTTCATCCAAATCTATTTAGCCGTTTATGCGTGATTAAGTCACAAACATCCAAACATCCTCACAAATTCTGCATTTATAATATAAGTGGGATTTTGTTACAAAGTTTAGTTTTCTTTTTCTTTCCTTTAAATATTGCTACCTATCTTACCAGCAATCTATTAAAAACAAACCCATAACAAATACTATAATAAGTATTAGGATATTTGCATTACATTAACGGATTCAGTTTAAGACCTTTCAATTTATTACTTTTTTAGAAGACACTTCTAAATTCATTGTTTTGCATTGAATCAGCGCAAATCCTGATGGATGGCAAGTTCTGTTGATTTTCCCCGATTTTCGGCAAGGATTTGAGAAAGCGGGAACTCTTAAAGCTTTTTATCTGTGTTGTTACATAGGGGAAAATTCTGCTCTGTTTAGAGATACAAATGAAAATGATGCTTTCAAAATAAAATAAAAAAAGATTTTTTTTTCAAAATGCTCTTTATGCCCTGTTCAGTTTAAAGAACAGTAGATAGAAAGCACTAAAGAGTTAGCGTAGTAAATTCTATCCTCAGAAAAAGCATTTAAATGGCAATTAGAAGGCAGCATGTGTGCCCAGCCAGCTAGCACGTAACCCCAATAACAAAATCGAAATGAATTTTTCAGTCCCGAATTGAACTAAAACGCCGTTGCAATTTAGTAAAACGGCGAGGTACCTACTCTACTTGCCTGCGGCTAGCAACGATATTAAAGAGGGTCAATATTGGCACCCATAAAATTTTTGTGCCTATTTTGTGTTTGACTACCATTGTGTATTGATAATATAAATCACTCTTCATATTTTTTTCTCATAATTTTTTGTTCATAAATTTTTATTACACCAACGAAACTCATAACTAATATTGTTTTTTTTTAAAAACTAATATTATAATTAAGCGTTGGCCACCTGTCCTAACCCTAACCTAACCCAGATAAGATTTGTGACAAGTTCGGCCATATATTGATTTGACACCCTCAAGTGCTTTTCCGTCGTGAAACGATTTAAACTAAGACATTGTAACCGTAGGTCTAACAACGGTTAGGTTTAACGACTATTAGATAGTTTAAAATTAGGCCTTCCGCCCTAGTAAGTAAGGCTATTTAAACATAGGTATTTACCTTAGGGGATTTAGCTTATGAGGTTAGCTTATGAGGTAACCAGTTTCATTTAAACTATGAAACTATATGAAAATAATTATTAGTGCAAACAACATGAATATCAACAATTCCGACAAATAACTTATGATTAAGAAATATATGAAAACGTATATTAGTATAAATCAGTTTTATTATTAGTGCAATATAAAAAAGTGCAAAAAGGCGCACCGTATGATCATCTAGCTTCAGTTGTATAGACATTTGACTCTAAATGTTATGTAAAAGACTTAACCAATGATAGGTTAGCTTAGTTTTTAAGCATTGTCTGTTTCATGTTTAGAAAACAATTAAAAATAGTTTTATTCTGTGACAGAGTTAAATAATGATCAGCTGGATTAGTTTTATAGAGCAGTGTCTCTATTATGTTTGGAAACCGACTCAGCTACTGATCGGGTAGCTTCAGTTTTATAGAGCAGTGTCTCTATTATGTTTGGAAACAGACTCAGCTACTGATCGGGTAGCTTCAGTTTTATAGAGCAGTGTCTCTATTATGTTTGGAAACAGACTCAGCTACTGATCGGGTAGCTTCAGTTTTATAGAGCAGTGTCTCTATTATGTTTGGAAACAGACTCAGCTACTGATCGGGTAGCTTCAGTTTTATAGAGCAGTGTCTCTATTATGTTTGGAAACAGACTCAGCTACTGATCGGGTAGCTTCAGTTTTATAGAGCAGTGTCTCTATTATGTTTGGAAACAGACTCAGCTACTGATCGGGTAGCTTCAGTTTTATAGAGCAGTGTCTCTATTATGTTTGGAAACAGACTCAGCTACTGATCGGGTAGCTTCAGTTTTATAGAGCAGTGTCTCTATTATGTTTGGAAACAGACTCAGCTACTGATCGGGTAGCTTCAGTTTTATAGAGCAGTGTCTCTATTATGTTTGGAAACAGACTCAGCTACTGATCGGGTAGCTTCAGTTTTATAGAGCAGTGTCTCTATTATGTTTGGAAACAGACTCAGCTACTGATCGGGTAGCTTCAGTTTTATAGAGCAGTGTCTCTATTATGTTTGGAAACAGACTCAGCTACTGATCGGGTAGCTTCAGTTTTATAGAGCAGTGTCTCTATTATGTTTGGAAACAGACTCAGCTACTGATCGGGTAGCTTCAGTTTTATAGAGCAGTGTCTCTATTATGTTTGGAAACAGACTCAGCTACTGATCGGGTAGCTTCAGTTTTATAGAGCAGTGTCTCTATTATGTTTGGAAACAGACTCAGCTACTGATCAGGTAGCTTCAGTTTTATAGAGCAGTGTCTCTATTATGTTTGGAAACAGACTCAGCTACTGATCGGGTAGCTTCAGTTTTATAGAGCAGTGTCTCTATTATGTTTGGAAACAGACTCAGCTACTGATCGGGTAGCTTCAGTTTTATAGAGCAGTGTCTCTATTATGTTTGGAAACAGACTCAGCTACTGATCGGGTAGCTTCAGTTTTATAGAGCAGTGTCTCTATTATGTTTGGAAACAGACTCAGCTACTGATCGGGTAGCTTCAGTTTTATAGAGCAGTGTCTCTATTATGTTTGGAAACAGACTCAGCTACTGATCGGGTAGCTTCAGTTTTATAGAGCAGTGTCTCTATTATGTTTGGAAACAGACTCAGCTACTGATCGGGTAGCTTCAGTTTTATAGAGCGGTGTCTCTATTATGTTTGGAAACAGACTCAGCTACTGATCGGGTAGCTTCAGTTTTATAGAGCAGTGTCTCTATTATGTTTGGAAACAGACTCAGCTACTGATCGGGTAGCTTCAGTTTTATAGAGCAGTGTCTCTATTATGTTTGGAAACAGACTCAGCTACTGATCGGGTAGCTTCAGTTTTATAGAGCAGTGTCTCTATTATGTTTGGAAACAGACTCAGCTACTGATCGGGTAGCTTCAGTTTTATAGAGCAGTGTCTCTATTATGTTTGGAAACAGACTCAGCTACTGATCGGGTAGCTTCAGTTTTATAGAGCAGTGTCTCTATTATGTTTGGAAACAGACTCAGCTACTGATCGGGTAGCTTCAGTTTTATAGAGCAGTGTCTCTATTATGTTTGGAAACAGACTCAGCTACTGATCGGGTAGCTTCAGTTTTATAGAGCAGTGTCTCTATTATGTTTGGAAACAGACTCAGCTACTGATCGGGTAGCTTCAGTTTTATAGAGCAGTGTCTCTATTATGTTTGGAAACAGACTCAGCTACTGATCGGGTAGCTTCAGTTTTATAGAGCAGTGTCTCTATTATGTTTGGAAACAGACTCAGCTACTGATCGGGTAGCTTCAGTTTTATAGAGCAGTGTCTCTATTATGTTTGGAAACAGACTCAGCTACTGATCGGGTAGCTTCAGTTTTATAGAGCAGTGTCTCTATTATGTTTGGAAACAGACTCAGCTACTGATCGGGTAGCTTCAGTTTTATAGAGCAGTGTCTCTATTATGTTTGGAAACAGACTCAGCTACTGATCGGGTAGCTTCAGTTTTATAGAGCAGTGTCTCTATTATGTTTGGAAACAGACTCAGCCACTGATCGGGTAGCTTCAGTTTTATAGAGCAGTGTCTCTTTTATGTTTGGAAACAGACTCGGCTACTGATCGGGTAGCTTCAGTTTTATAGAGAACCTATTGTCTGTATCATGTTTAGATACAGACTCAGCTAATGATTGGCTACCTTCAGATTTAGAGATCATTGTTTGTTGATACTTATTGTTTAGAAAGATACCAGCTGACGATAGGCTAGCTACAGTTTTAAGAGTATAGTCTCTATCATGCGTTTGGAAACAGACTCTAGGTGGATAGGCTTCAATATGCCTCTATTGTGCAGAATATAAAGATCATAAATAATTAGTACAGTAAAACATGTTCGGTAAGCAAAAACAACACTCATTATTTGCATGTTCGCGATATTGAATATTTTGTTTGATCATGATTCCAGTTTTTGGAGCGTCACAAATGAATGTTATTAATTGTTATAACAAGCTGTTTTTTTGGAATGAATAATTAAATGTGGTTGTTAAAAAAACATCAATCAACCGAGTTGCACTTGCGCCCTGAGTAATACAGATGAAAATATGAAATAGTATTTTATTTTCTTGATTTTGAGGTATTCTACTCAGTGCCTTTATGTCAATGTTATCAAATTATTGTATTTTCAGTCCAGGTACACATAAGTACATTTAAAGTTTTATCAAATCGATACGACTGTAAACTCAGTTTTCGATATCATTTGTAAGCTAGTAAAAGTGTATTAATAAGTAAAAGTTAATTAGTAAAAGGGGAGCAATTCTGTTTAAAAGCAACATTTGAAAAAAGGATGAAAGTTTTATTTTCTTTTTTTTTAAAGGCATAGTCAGCAAAACTATCATCATGGATGTAGATTGTAACTAAATTTTCGGCCTTAGTCTTATCGACCAACGGTATGAGAAGGTTATTTTGTAAGCCTACTATTTGATAATGAAGAGGCAATTTGGCGAAAGGCCGAACTTTGGACGTAAATTGGAGAGGCTTATGTTCTGTAGTGGTCTATAATCAGCTGATGAGTTGACCTACGCGTTAAGCTTTTACCACAATATTACATTACAGTAGATAGGTAGGTCATTGCTCATCATATCAAGAGCATTAAAGACTGCCTGAACCGGCAGATCTTGGAATTAGAAATTTGGAAGAAAAGTTTTTTGATAACGGGTGTCATAATTAACTGTTTTTGAATCCTTAACGGGTGGAAAATATGTTGCAAGTTTAAATGGGAATAATGATACTTTTTGCGGTATATGTCTAGTATCGTTTATGATCGTCTTACTGTCGCGATCCCATTACTGATGCTCAATCATTGATTGTTTTACTCAATATTGCAATGTTAAATGTATTTCCCCTAATTTTAGGGTGAGTATCTAAATATCGATTTGTGTGTTTTAGATCCAGACGCAAAATCAAGGGGAGACGACTATTCAAAAAGGGCCGTGGAACTGCGTCGAAATTTGATGTCAGTAATCTTAGAAAAAGGATACGCCACAATGATCCACAACATACGAGCTGCGGCCAAGGTGTTCCCAAAATCTGCCTTCTTTAAAGATATATAATTGCCGAAATAAAATATTCAAATTGATGCACGGAGTTTTTTTTTCATGGTCAAAAGAGATGACAAGCATGTATGTAACCGAAGTACAAAAAAATTAACATTGCTTACTCTCATCCATACATTGCCAGAAAATAAAGACGTGCCGATTTTCTCTACCTGCCAAGCAAATAGTATAAATCGGTATTTATTGACATTGTAGGTTCTGATATTGTTATCCAGATACGATACACGTTTTTTTTGACCAATGAAGAAAAATAACTTATTGAACTGTTTAATAGTTACACACACTTGCGTAATCTGTTAATACCATTAAACTCGTACAACACCTACCGGTGGTGGTGCGGTATGATGGTATAAACATTAGTGGACTGGCATTTAAGAAAAAACAATAACCCCACTTCCCGCTGAAAATTAGCGACGTGATAAAAGTTCCTGTCTGTCGCGACAAGTTTTGAGTCCTTTCGACACATGCTCGCTCTATCCATCCATCAGCCGAAAGACGTCCACTGCTGGACATAGGCCATGCTCGCTCTATAATATTTTTTTGTTGTTTTTTTTCGATATTAATTGTGTCTAATAAATCATTTTCTATTTATATTTTAATATTTTCTTTACGAATAAAAGTATACAGCTGTAGTACTCGTAGTAACAATTAACGATAAGTGGATTTTTTGCATCCAGCTTATGAAATGTGACTGACCGCAGATAGCCTTTGTTACCAACTTCAGCCAGGGCAGGCAGCTTTGATATAAATAACGATCATTTTGTGATCGCTGTACCTAATGATAGCAACGATATTTAAATTCCTTAATCGACATACTTTATTATTCACTCACGGAGGTTTATGAAAAAAATACAATGAGAACGATAGTGATATCAAGATTTATTTATATTTATTATTATAATAAAAATTAAGCATAAGAAATAGCTCCTGAAGTTGTTAATAACAACTTCAGGGGTATTTATATATATTTATTAGTTTTATAAAACGGAATGTTTGTTTGTTGGTCCGTAAAACATCAATAAAAATGCGATAAAACTTAGTGAGTTGTTGAGCGCCCATTTCTAAAATGAAATCCAAACCACTTGAAATATTCCATGCCAAGATTAACTCAAAAAAATGCTTAAGGTAAACTAGTCGGGTTATATGTTTTTAAACATTTTTTTAAATTTAAACCTACATTTCTTTTTTATTAAGGATAATTTTGACTAAAACTATATGATTTAAATACATATTTGTAATGTGCTCACAGACCTTTCTTTAGCCACAAAACACGTGATGATAATCTCAGTTTATTTTTCGAGGTTAGAATCTGAGGTTTGAATTCCGTCTTAAAAAGTTTTGATAAAATATTAATATTATGCCCCCATGTCACCCGGGTCATTATTTCAAATCTATTGACATTATCGCTTCAGTAGTTTAGGCGCTACGGTGAAACAGTACCTATACAAACATACATCTATGATAGACTGCTAAAATCATTGCCCTTCCTTTTGGTTTCGCCGTAGTCGGATAAAAATGATGTTTGCCGATCAAATCTGACTTATACTCGTACTAGTGCTGAACCGGGCCGAGTGTTATTACAAGGCATCACAGCTTATACTAGAAATGCCTTATAGTAGCAGGCAAAGCTACTATAAGGCATTTCTAGTATAAGCTGTGAGAGCTGGGTGACAACTGCTGCCAGCCCTACTATAAGAGCAAGACTTCGCGAAACACTCACTCAGGGTTATTACAATAATTGCTAGTCAGTTGCTCAGACTACGAAATATAAATGCAAAAATATCTCATCAAATTCACTTTAGTTAGACGAATGCCCTTTGTATTTGAACAATTTATTGATGTTATACATTTTACAACATTAATTATAAATAACCGTCAGTGATTCTTTATTCTTGCTTATGTTGAAATATTTTAAATCATCATTAGGCCTTTTTCATCTTGACAGATGATTTAAACAGCGCCTACGCGAGAGGAGCATCGTTGTTCGTGGCTAAATAAACCGATCCTCGAGCGACACTTTCATCCGCACTGACGGCACGCGAACTGAGAGTCTGTTGTGACAAAACCCTCTGCACGAGCATATCGTTTATCCCGTTTTTGGGCCAGAATTTGAAACCAGGCTGTATCATAGGTCTCACAGCCCTCGTGGATGGCTTTTCTCCACTCATCGCGGTCGGTAGCCAGATCAATCCCTGGACTCTTACCACATTTAAGCTGTAGTACGGCCGCACGAAGATCCCACACGGTGAGTAAATCATCAAGCTCAGTCATAATAGATAGGTTCGGAATTAAATCCACGGCTACAGGACTGATCTCAACTGGTCGAGAATAAAGCCCAGTGTAGTGTTCTACCCACCGATTAAGTTGACGACTGCTGTCAGTGATAACAGTGCCGTCGATCTCTTTTAGAGGGGCCGTCTTTTTTTGACCAAGGGCCACCTTTATCCCTGCATATACCCCGCGGAAGTTTTCTGTGGCCGCGCAATCTTGAATGCTTCTACACAGTTCTATCCAGTAAGCATTTGCGAGCTGGCGACAAGTTCGCTGTAGGGATGATTTTGCTGTGCAGAGTTTATTGCGCGTGGCGTCACAGGGAGCAAGGCTGTACCCTAGCGCAGCTTGGCGTTTGGTGTCAATTAGGGGCTGAAGTTGGACTATATATTTCGGTAAACCAATCCGGTGATTTCACCTTGGCATATCCGAAAACCTTGCCGGCTGTTGTGGTGAGTAGGTCTTTAATGGATTCCCATTCTGTTTCTACGGGCGCATCCGCATCCCAGGTAGCTACTATCCGTTGCACCAGTGAACTGAAGGTATCCACTAACTCAGGGTTCCTAGTCTTGGGAAGATTTAGCATCTTCCTTCCGGGGTTCTTGGAGGAGTGAATCTTTTTGGGTGACAGGAGAACTTTGCACACTACAAGAGAGTGATCAGTGTCGCATTGTGCACTGTGGTAGGATCTAGTATGGGTAACATCCTTTAAATCTTTCCTTTTGGTTAATGCTAAGTCTAATTGGTGCCTATGACCGGACCGAGGATGTTTCTAGGAGACTATACGCATCAGTTTCCCTTTGAAATATGTGTTAGTATCACACAGCTGAAACTTAGCGCAGAACTCTAGCAGGCGTTGGCCATTTCCATTCTGATTTTCTATGCCATGGTTCCCTAGGGAATCGGGCCAGGCGGTATTATCTTACCCTACACGGGCGTTGAAGTCCCCTAGAATATAGAGTCGATCTCCGGCCAGTGCACTGGCCACAACAGAGCAGAGCTTATCATAGAAGTCATCCTTAGACTCTGCTGTCAAGGTGAGAGTTGGAGCGTAGGCGGAAATCAGAGTAACAAAGCCGCTTTTGGTATTGAGGCGCAAGGCCATAATACGCTCACTTACACCTCGAGGTGTTTCTATGGCACTTAAGAAAGTGTTGTGAACTGCAAAGCCCACACCGTGCTCGCAGTGGCGTGCATAGCTTTGAGATTTTGGTAGGCACTGACAAATTTCAAGTTAGTTAAAATCGCGATGTTAACTTAAAAAAACAATTCGTAATGTCGGTACAGAAAAATAAGTTTTTATTGTTGTTAGACCAAAATTAACCCTGTATCTCGCAATCTCCTTCCCTAAATAAAGCACCTCAAAGTCGTAAAACTTAAATTAAAACCCATTATACCAAATCTATCTTAAAAAAATATTTTTATTCACACACAAATCTAGTTAAAACCAAAATGCGAATAAAAACAAACAATGTGTCACTCATTTAACAAGCCGCTCTCGCTTGACTCGACAAGCATCAAACTGGACGACTTTGTCCGGTGTTCATGCGCAATACCAACACTCACTATGCTTTGCTGTTTCTTATTAGCGCCATCTAGGTAAATTCGGTAAAAGTCAATCTAACTAACAAAGTATTGAAGAAATTATTGGAAAGCGTTGCTTTTGGTATGATTAGTTGATATGTAAGATAATTATAGATGGCGCTAAGAGAAAAAATTGTTATAAGTATATTCGCATTAGATTGCGTAAACCTAAAAAAACAAAGAATAACAATTAAATCAATAATAATCTCTTACCATTTTTTTTCAATCTTACTTTTTTCTTTCTGGTATGTTTGATGATTTATTTTACCACCACAGATATCACAAAAATGAATGAAATTAGAACATGTCATTTATCTGATATCCGTAGTGGCTTTGAGAGAGAAAGAGATGAAATTGAAGCTACGATTTCGTTTTGTATTCTGTTAGAGAGCCCGGTAAAAGCATTTGAACTGTTTTGAAGATGTTGCTCTAACACACTATCATATTTTGCTAACAACTCTACCGACTCCACATAATTGCCTTTATTTAAAGACGATTGGGGGTTGGACTGTAGCAAAGGGTGTGCAAGGCGTTTGGGACTTAGAAAATGTTTCATCAAAAATATAAAACATAATAAAACTCAAATCTTAGTTTTTCAATGTATAAGGGGGCTCAAATTAAATGCTTTTTATACTTGTGACTTTTACTTTCCGACGCATAGTTTAACCGGAAAATGCGATAGAATATAAAGTGGTCAAACAGAAAATTTTGGTGATAAAATTATAAAACATAATCAAATTCAAATCTTTGTTTTTCGTCGTATAGAGGGGCATAAACTAAACGCTTTTTATACTTGTGACTTTTTAGTTCCGACGCATGGTTTAACCGGAAAATGTGATAGAATATTGGAGCCTCCAGTCACTTGGTTTTTTTTTCTCGCTAAGCCATGTGTCGGAAGGAATAAGTCACAAGTATAAAAAGCGTTTAGTTAATGCCCCTCTATACGACGAAAAACAAAGATTTGAATTTTATGAAGTTTTATAATTTTATCACAAACATTTTTAAGTGTTGACTGTCTCCTAGACAGGTGGCAGACCAATCAAATGCTAAGGACGCCCATCTCGCCCAATCTAACCTATTTTTAATATTACACCAATATTGTTTTGTAACTCTTTGAACTCGAGAATGTCGAAATCTGTTTAGACTGTCTTATTTCGTCCATGATGTTCTCTTTGTAACAGTCTTCGTAAACGCGTACAGTAAGTATCGTCAATCGTAATATGAATTGCGGTAGCCGCCAAATGGCAACTTTACAGGAGAGGCGAAAAACAAAATTACAATCGCAAAAACAGTTGTAACCTTTTGTGTTCTTATCCGATTGCAATGCTGTTTCCACCTATTTATGCAAAACGTTGAGATCTTTCAGCTTTAATAAAACATATTTAGCTTTCTATTATGGTTTCGAAGGTTGGTTGCAGGTTGCAGACCAATGCTAAGGACGCCCATCTCGCCAAACCTAACCTATTTTTAATATAACACCAATATTGTTTTGTAACTCTTTGAACTCGAGAATGTCGAAATCTGTTTAGACTGTCTTATTTCGTCCATGATGTTCTCTTTGTAACAGTCTTCGTAAACGCGTACAGTAAGTAAATTAAAATAATAAAAAACACGTTATGAGTTTTTTTTAAAAGGACGAATAAATAATTAAAATGTGATATGCGCCCGCTCGATCATACTCATACCAATTATCATGGTCTCAAATTATAATCTTTATTTTACGAGGTAGCAGACAATACATTTTGCCACGGGTTATAATTAGCTAAAATCTAGTTTATTCATTTAGACTAGAGCTTATTTGAAAAAAAAAACAGGTTTCCTATTTGATCCGAACCGAGAATCGAAGCCGCGGGACCCATTGCATTCAAGGCGAATAAAATTAAAATAAATTAAAAATATTGAACAACATCACATAATAAACATTGCTCTGATCATAAGGTAAGTAGCTAAAGCACTTGTGATATAGAAATCAGAAACAACGACGGTACCACAAACAACACCCAGACCCGAGACAATACAGAAAAGTTCGTTTTCTACATTGACCCGACCGGGGATCGAAGCAACTCATATTTATATAGAAAAATTTCAAGATCTATCCCGTCCAATCCAACGGGTAAACAAATAATTTTAATGACTCTGTTTTCGGGTTTAGTTTATATTTGATAATTACGAGTATATTAAACAATTATAAATATGAGATAACGAGTCACAAGAGTTCAAATGACTTTGATAACTTAATATGCATATTATCCTTGGAATTTAATATCTAACTCGTGAATGACGATTAGTATTTAGTAAAAAACATAACCCTATTTCTGGCGCAGTCGGGTAACTAATAGTCATGGTTATCTGCAAGTTTGTAAACACAAAAAAATGTTACCTAGGTACTCAGACGTTGATAAGAAACTCGATGGACATTTCTTCAAGTTTATTTATGTTTAGAGGCTTATTTAGCCTTATAAAGACATAAGTTAACCTATACTTACCGGATATTTAAAAAAAAAACAAAAAATATATACAAAAAGGTTTCTAAGAATAAAGTTTTGAATGATGAAAAACACAGTGATAATAATTATAATATTTCTGACTTCACCATAGTATTTTAAATGCAAATTTATATAATAAACTTTGTTTGTATCTATGAACACGTTCGGCTCTATTAATATTACGTCTGACTACCTAAGTCAACACCCCGTATAAGTATTCTACTTGATATTAGTAGAGGGGATGATGAAAAAAGTTGTTATTATACAGCAAATTTCACTTTGGAGCCAACATCGAAAACACAGAAAAGGGTCTCTTTTCCATATTCCATAACAGCATATCGGCTATTTGTGTCCATAGTTTGTTCGAACCTCTTGTTGTTTAGTATTTAAATAAGATATTTTCTTATGCTCTGTGTTTTTGTAACACCACTTTAACTAGAAGTAACACCTAAACCGTGTTTTAAGGCCTTAACACGCTTGAATGACCTTGACGCGGCTCAGCCAAAAATCCTCTTTTATCGTATTGTATTTTCAGTTTTTGGATTCAATACAGATATTCTGATAACTTGATTTTCATATCAGAGATTTTAGGAATTTCACTTATATTAAGGCCTTAATGCTTCTACCAAACTAATGCAATGCAACAAGATAGGCTTCTCAAAACGCATGCCACCGAACCCAATCCTTGGCTATTATTATCTATCTGCTGCCAGCTATCTATCTATCTAACTAACTTTGCGTATTTCATCATTAATTCGGAGTGAGCCTTCCACAGCAAAGTCTTGGTCTCCTCTCAAGAACACGTCTACTCTATCTGCTATCAGTTCTACGGCAAATGTGACCGGCCCATATGACTGCTGACTACTAAATAATTTGGTCATTTAAACTAATAAACTATTGTTAAAGAAGATATAATACTTGTGAAAAAACCGACCACCTCAGGAAAAGAAAGATTTCGTCAGGTTAGCTAATGTCTTGGTAGCTTAGTTGGAAAGAACTCACCCGGTATGCGATGGTCGTGGGTTCGGGACCCACCTAACACAGGTAACACAGACAAGCACAGGTATTGTATCATCTTGAATTAACCTAGCATGTAATAACTAAAAAACAAAATTTAAATATTATTATAGAATGTTCTAGCTCGATAATAATGCGTAGATCGTCTTCGGTATACCCTGTATCATGTTTGTCAGAGCGCTTACATTCTTTTGTCTCTAAAACACGAAATAATGTCCACTCGGCCAACAGAGTCTACTCACAATGTATGCACATAGGTAGACCAAAACCTTTAACAATACCATATTTTCCCAGTTCCTTTGCCTTTTGGGCACTAAACAAAAAAAAATCTTACGTCGATACAGAAACTTGAAAAAGCCATTTACGCGCCTAAGTCAACGAAACTTATATTATGGGAACGCCCTTCAATAATGTTAAGCCTTTTTGGGACACCGAATATTTTAAAAAAGAGAAAAAAAACTGCGATACTGTTGAGGTTACTTATATTGGCTATTAACTAAAAAAAACACATTACAGAGACAGTCACATCAATCACACCACCGTTATAACATCGTTTAGTCACCCTTAAAAATAAGTTCATATTTTTAACTTCCATTTAGGGGATATCTTCCTGCTTAGGGTACCATAACACTTAAAATATGAAAATCATTTATTTTTGTAAATAGGCCATTAAAAGCAAATTCTAGCTAACTGACAAATATTACACTTTGTTAAACTTGAATTATATAATACTTATGCCATATCTAACGAACAAACAAATAAATAAAAAAAACTAATTAAACAAAATTTGATTACCGTCTGGTGTAGTAGTTCGCGCTCCGGACTACAATGCCTGGCGGTTGCGGGTTCGAATCCCGCGAGGGGCAAATGTTAGTGTGATGGGCACGAGCATTTGCACCTAAGTCGTGGAAGTTTATATACGTATTTAAGTATGTTTATCCGTTATCTAGTCGCCATAGCACAAGCTTTGCTTAGTTTGGGGTTAGCTAATAGGTGTGATTGTGGAAACAATTTATTATTAATTTATTTAAAATTGGCCTAGTTAAAAAGTAAGGTATGCGTGGTAAAACATTCTTTGAATTGAGAAACACCAACCTCCTTTTTCAAGTCCGTTAAAAAAACATAAGTTTTCTGTCCATCAACCTACCTACCTACCTTCCAAACATTAATCGATATAGCTTTGAAAAACAGTTTATATAAGTACCCTAGCTTTGAAAAACAGTTTACCTTTCTACCCTTGGCGCGATTGCTGTATAGCTGACAATTTTAGGCTCCAGACGTCAATAAATCTGGTTTAGGCCAGCAATACAGATCTATGAGAACTCGCAGGTACAAAATCGTCTCCGCATTGGTTCTGTAGATATTGCTACAAATTTACATATTTATTGACGGTTCGTGAGGTATTTGCTTGTCAATATTTCCCCAACAATATTAAAAATCTGTGTTTCTTAGGACGAGTTCTAAAACGATTTCAAAAGATCACGTCTTAAGATTTTTTTTCTAAAAGGTGAATTGAGCCGACCTTCGGAGATAGATTTAAAACTTATTTATTACAATTTTCAATCGTCCAACGATTATAATCATTGGTTCATTGTATGACAAGTGTATTTGTTCATTTTTATGATCTTGAAGACAAGTACTCTTCAATTTTAATATTAATAAATCTTTGTGACTTTCTTTTAATTTTCATCTTTTTTTACATTTTTTGAAAGGTATTATCTATTTTGTACTCGATTCACGAAAATAATTCTATAATGCTGTCTTTGAAAACAGAAAAGATTTTTACGACGCTGATTTTATTCTATTTGACTCAAAATAGTTTGTAGTTTGTTTAAACGTGCTAGTTTATTATTTATAATTCTTATAAGTAAGGTTTTGGTTTTCGGTTTGTCATAAAAAGACGAACTTAAACTTCAAAATCTATAATGTTCCATTTCGTTTATTCTTGAAGAACATTTTTTTTTAAATACATATAAGGGGACTAATTAAAAAAAAAATTAACTCTCTTTTATTGTTTGTTTGTAGATCTGCTATGCTCAAAGACCGAAAACAGCTCAACACTCATTGTGGTCGCCGTAAAACATCGAGACCGCTTAGTTTGTATTATGACATTTATGACTGTTATGAAAACACGCACGCGGCGTGGCAATCACAAAAGGACCAAATAGCAAAATTGGGTATCATGCCAAATGACCAAACGTATTGTGGTAATGCAGAAAACCTATGTGCTGCTGCGTTAGCCGTTTTTTCGCTTAATTACCGTTTTCGGATACTTAATAGATACAAATTTTAAGTGAAATTAATAGAGGATAGACTCATTAGCGTTAAGTAATTTAATTTGTTGCTTATCAATTAATGATCGATGACGATGAGTAAGTACTTTTTTCGCTTATCTAACTAGGTATCTAATCCCTTTGTTTGTATAGATTCTATGAAGCTCTAGTTCAACACGTCTATGTTAAATAAAATGTGTGTGGACAGTATGTAGAAACCTAACTGTTCATAGTCCCAGCCTTAGATAAATTATAAGGGTTTAAAAAACGTACCTAAGCTTTATAAGCCGACCCGGCACATCATCATTTTACCGATTCGATGTCTGTATCTAGTCTCACTGCTCTGATACGATACGTGATATTATGGTCTGTTTCATCTCGTTTACGAAACTTTTATAATACGTAAAAAGCCGTTTATATCTAAATCCGAAGATTGATGCGATACGATACGACGTATGATACAGCTATCGTATCGCGTAAAGCTACGGCCAAACCAACGCGGGGGCGTGCGCGTGGGCGTGGGCGTGCGCGGTGGCGTGGGCGTGCAGGCCAGTTCACACCAAACACGCGGACACTAGGCGTTCAGGAGGCCTTGCACGAAAATGTATATTTCGCTCGGATGTATTGTACAAGAAAGAGATTAGTCATGAATGAAGTCAAAGAAGATTATGAATGTTAGTCATAATAAAGGTATCTAATGATGTTGTAGAAATTATGATTAAACTATTGTTTATCAGATTATTTGCCGTTATACTACGAATATAAAAGCTCAACCCTTTTACTAAATAAACAAAGAATTTTGTACAGTTTTTTATTTATTTACTAACTGAGTTTCAAATTTATTAATTCCAACGCGATTACGAAGCGAGCGAAGCTATTTTTACTTACACCTATAATACTCTCTCCGTGCTAACACTATAGAGGCTTGTATGTTAAGTTGCTTGCAATAAACGAATTTTATTTTATTTATAATTTATTTGAAGATGAAGGAAAGAAAAAAACCTAGTTGGCTTCACTCATTGCTTATCGGAAAAAAATTAGTAGCTTTAAACGTAATTATTTATATTATCGTAGTAGCGCACCATCTGTCTGTTGAGCCTGTCACGTTAAATGTCATGTCCGCGCGTGCAAAAGCTGAATGTCAAGCTGCACGCGTCATGCACGCCGCCGCTGTCCGCACCGGTGTGAACTCGTCCATACAAATGCTATGGCACGATCTGAACTCCCTCGCCCACGCCACCACGCAAGCCACCGCGCACGCGTCTGTTTGGCCGGGACTTAAGTGCTTGATACATAAAGGGAACCGGCTTTACACAATAATCATACGTCAATCAGTCTATCAATCATGAATTGAGAATGACAGCATGTGATCAAGCGGTGCAGGATATTAGCCATAACAATGCCTAGCGAGCAACATCGACGTTCTCTAGTAGTCTAGTGCATTGGAGAGCAAAACATTAACGAGAACAATAACAGATCTGGACTAATAATCGTGAGTTTTATAAGAGAAAGTTAACAAAAGCAACAATCGTATAAGCTTGTTTGGTTGCGTTCTTATCTTTGTTGTTCGTTACAACTTGTTATCAACAAACGATCGAACTTATTGCTCAGTATTGGAGGCGCCTGAAGGGAACAACGAATAAACGCTGTACGGTAAAGTTTTGCCGTTCTATTATGGCAGGCGCTTCACGCTTAGTCCGTTCGTTAGATTGCGCTTAATGCTTTCATTACAGACTATCGTGCTATCGTGGTATCGTGTGGGATAATTATGGCAGTTACT
Source organism: Anania fuscalis (assembly GCA_950371115.1). Classification (NCBI taxonomy): domain Eukaryota; kingdom Metazoa; phylum Arthropoda; class Insecta; order Lepidoptera; family Crambidae; genus Anania; species Anania fuscalis. The sequence continues at coordinate 12,301,414 of OX493336.1, read as the reverse complement.
TTTAGCTAGTGCTACTTGTTAAGCTTTAGTTATCTTTTAATTGGATTTTCTTGTGTTTCACTGCCAAATTAAACGCGGAGGTAGGTAGGAGCGGTTGTGCAGGGAAAAGTGGAGGGAACCAGATCGCGTGGCAGGTCACCGATGCGCTGGACTGACCAAGTGAAGTCCGCAGTGGGAGGCCGCGTGTCTGACTGCGCCAGACAGTCTGCCAACCGAGAGAGGTGGCGGGAGATCGTGAAGAGAGCTGTGTCCGCCTCCACCAAAAACACGGACGCCTCAACGTGACCACGAACGCTCTGCCAAGAGCGAAACGACAGAGAAGAAGAATGTATGTAACGAGGTCAAAGGTGTTACATAAAAGTTCAGTCATTTTATTATTTTATGTAAAAAAAAAGTATCTGTGGTACAAAAAAACAAGTACCAAATGACCCTTACGGTGTTTTTGGGTCTAAATGTGAAACCCCTCATTTTAATTACCCTAATATTATATTCTTTATTGATTTATACTTTGTGTTTTTTTTTACATTCTATAGAATATTTTTTACATCCTATAGGCACAAATAAATTTAAAAAAAAACTTATGACTGCACCTTCTAGCACGTTATGACGTGTAGGTATCCTTACTTACATAAAAGCTACAAGTATTTAATACTACGAAGAAGGTTGATTATCCTACTAATAATATAAATGCAAAAGTTTGTGAGTATGGATGTATGTAAATGGATGTCAATTTGTTACTCTTTCACGCAAAAACTACTAAAACTGAACGGATTTCGATGGAACTTTGAACACACATACAATATGATCTAGTTTAATATATAGGTAATTCATATAATATACTTTTAATCCCGATTAAGTGTTCCTGTGGGATATATTAAATAAACTAAAAACCACGCGGGCGTAGTTGCGGACAACAGCTAGTTAATTATAATTAAAACCCGATCCTCTTTACCTACTCCGTCTTAAGATTCCACTAAGTACTACTCGTAAATACTTTTTAATTAACGGAAATAATTATTTCTTAGAACGTTAATTATTAGTAACCAAACCCGACACTCGAAAAGGTAGGTACTTACATTTCGAAAAGGGTTTATAATCGTCACGTCGTTTCAAATTAACTTTATTTATCTGATTAAAACTTGCGCAAATCCACTCGAAACATCTTATAAAACTTGTTTGTACTTGCCTACTTTATTCTGCCGGGTTGTTCTTACGAATAAATTTGATTTAGTTATCAGACCCTAACCTGCCTCGCAGGGGACGTGACCTGCATATATTTAAAAGGAACCCTGCAGATTGTGGTTTTATCGGCCAGGTACAATATCAGTATCGCGTAAAAGGGACTAGCACATTTTTCCACAATCTCTGCAAGGATTAGCAATTTGATTTATATCCACAGATGTGACACTCGAAGCGGGTAACAGATGGTTAATGAAATTCAGGATTTCCTACCTTTTAAAATAAAAAAAAAATATAAATAAAATAATAAAAATAAAACTCTAAAAAGAGTCGTTAGGCGAAGCGCCAATTTTCATAAACAAAAATGTTTTTCTGATAATATTTTCTCATGTGCCTGCCTCAATTCTGAATTATTTGGATAAATATTGGTTTACAGAATAAAAATACACTAATGACGTCTAACATCGAATAGGATTTCGGGTAGGCATTGAAGCAGACCATTCATATTTCATGTCGAAGGATATTATATAATTATTATAATAAGTTGTTTACTTGTGATTTCATTCAAGTTTGAGTTCATAAGTAACTTTGCTAATATCGTCGCTAATATTAATATAATATATCGGCGTCAAAATACCTATATTTCTGTGCTAGTTTCATAAGGTATGAAAGAAATGAATTAACTAAATATTTTAAACTATAATAAATCTGTAACGGGTCGATGTCTGTACATCTATATACTATAATACATTCTGTCAAAAAAGTTTCGGGAATTGATAATTTGTTTATGGTTCCAAATTTAAAATTATATTTTTTTTGTTGTTGTTAGATTGGCACAACTGTTTTCCATTTGGGCGCGGAGTTTGAGTTTTTTTTTTTTTTTTGACAGTGATGACATGACAACACTGTCTATTAGGAGTTTGAGTTACATCAGATAATTAGATTAAATACAGTATTGTTTTTAGTTATACCATATCTAGTGTGTATTGTGAATTTCATAATGGACAAAAACATCGAACAAAGAGTTTGTCTTAAATTTTGCATCGCCAATTGGGTTTCGTGTTCGGAGTCTCTGAAAATGTTACAGAAGGCTTACGGTGAATCGACTTTATCAAAAACACGTGTTTATGAGTGGAACAAAGCGTTCGAAAGCGGCGGTTCGAGATGTGATGGAAGATTTGCCTCGCTCTGGTAGGCCATCAAAGTCTGCTACTGAAGATAACATCGCAAAAGTGAAGGAAATAGTGACTGAAAATCCTCATTCAAGGTTGAGAGAGCTAGCTGTCGAACTTTCTGTGTCACACGAGTCGATTCGTACCATTTTAAATAATCAATTGGGTATGAAACATGTTGCCGCTCGGCTAGTCCCAAAACACCAGATTTTTTTTCAAAAACTCAATCGCATAAGAGATCGAAACCAACACTTGGCACCCGGTTTCATTCGGTAGAAGACATAAAGGAGAATTCGCGGCGAGAACTGAACTCAATTCCGGATAAAGCGTTTAAGAAAATGTTTTGATGATTGGATTATTCGTTGGCGTAAGTGTATCGCTTCTGAAGGAGCATACTTTGAAGGTGATAAAAAAATTTGGATGTATAACTAACATTTTGTGTATTATTAATCTTTTCCCGGTACTTTCTTGACAGATTAGTAAATCTGTAACGGGTCGATGTCTGTATATTGAAGATATTTTGAAAATTGTTTTTTGGGGAGCACTCTATAATCGATACTGAAGCCAAAAATGCAATTAGGTATTTTAATTCTTGTCTGTCTGTCTGTCTGCCGCGATGTATACGCTAATCTTCGAAGATACTGCATGGCTTTCTTTGCGGTTTTTACAAATAGATTGAGGTCACCCGTGCGCTTATATTAGGCTTTGTTTCATTAAATTCTGATGCTGGTAAAAAAAGATTTTAGAAGAAACATTCTCAATTCGCCGCGCCTGCTAAAAACTCATGGCAAAATGACACTGGAAGGATTGATTCCAATATAGAATAAGAAGGAATCAATAATCGATTACTTTATTTAACCTTATTACATTGAAGATATTTTTAACCGACTTCAAATAGGAGCAGGTTCTCAATTCTTCTGAATGTTTTTTTTTGTATGTTTGTTACGCGATTACTCCGTCAATTATGAATAGATATCAAAATTCCTTTTTTTTTAAGAGTATACTCCCGAGGTGGTTCCATTTTCACCAAGTTAGGTTAGGATCTGATGGAGGAAATACACGGAAATCAAAGAAAATTCTCGAAAAATGTAGGCACATAGAGTGTGTGTTGTCAACTTTAAATAACTTATTCAGATGTTTGCGTCTGTCAGTTTTCATATCATGAGAGATAAGCTCATAAAGCTCGAGTACCTACAAACTGGTTTGTAGAATACCGAGAATTTCATCAATTAATTTCACTGAACTTCAATCACTGACACTTTTACAAGTTCTGTTTCTAACCCTACACTGCTTTGAAACAATTTTGTGGTTTTTTAACAATTATATCTTAAAGAAAAAAACATTATATCACTCCGGAATCGAGATCAATACAGATAATAAGCATTATTGGAACATTTAATTGAAGCAGCGATAAAACAATTAGAGAACTTCACGTACCCGATCCTTTAGAAAAATATCGTAGAAGCAAGTTGCAAAGGGCAAAAAGATTCAGAGAAAAAAAAATCTCAGAAAGAAAAAGTTCATGTATAAGGTGGTTTCTTCCAAGCGGAACTAATGTGGACATATAAAGGTGGAAGGAGTATCCCTTACGTTGCAGCCTTTATTTTTCTCACCACCACCAAATGAAAACATTCGTTTTCCCTTTTCTACAAGTAAGGCTCATAAATGATTTATCGAATCCCGTTGGTTGATTAAAAATATCAGTGATTTGTAGCTCGATTAAAAAAAAGGAATTATGCTTTGGACATATGATTGAATTAGTCCTTAAATTATCTTTTTTCTTACTGCAACATCATCATTTTTAGGTATTTCACTTTGAAGGTTGCGGCTGTGATTAATAGGCTTCTAATTCGTAGACTCATAACATAAGAACTAAATCTATAAGTTATCGGTAAGTATCGGTATATTCAAGCATTCTTTAGTCCTTAAAATCTTAATGCAAGATAGGAATTATCATGAATTATGTATTTTAACTAGGCATATAATTTTGATTTATCGATAGCTATAGTGTTAATATTCAGGAAATATTAATGTATTTTTCACAAGTCAGGATGGTAGCAGTATGACACATACGAAGCAGAAATATGTGTTATTTACCTACTCTTGTTTTTATATCATAATAAAATCGACGATGTTAATAGCAAAGAGCATTATTCAAAAGCATAAACGCAGGTACAGTTCCTTGTTAAAATTATAGCAGTCCGCTAGAGAAGTTGGGAAGTGAATTGACTTCGTAAGTTACTTCTGTTACAGACTTCACATTTAACGATACTAGTTTGCATTGTTTTCAAAACTACGGAATTTCAAGTTGGCGTGAATTTTCCAATGTTTCCTTGATGCTCGAACACTGTTGACTTTCCGGTCTCTAAGTAGTTTATTTGTATTAACTGAATCAAAGATTCAAACAAATAGGCGAATGCAGCGCAGAACGTGGAATATATGCGATCAAATTTTTCTTTAGCTACCGCTTATATACAGGTTGGTAGGTAAATGGCATATCAAGCCGAGACTAGCCTATTTTAGCATATGCATATAAATACTATAGTGAAGTCAGAAATTTGATATCATCATTTGTTGAAAAAAAGATTTTCATTTCAGATATTCATTAGATATGCTGGTATCAAATTTCTGACTTCACCATACTGTTTATATGCATAGTAGCATTAGTATATAGGCTAGTTTCGGCTTGCTATACCCTTTACCAAACATCCTGTACAATATTAGTGAAAACTTACGTCTTTAAAGAAAATTTGTTTAAATTGATCAGGTGGCACTGATAAATAGGCGATTATTAAATAGTCCATCTTTTTTTTTTTTTTTTTTTTTTATTTGAGATGGGCTTACTCTTGACCCCAATCTTGCTCTAGAGCATAGATGGGATCTACGATAGAGCGAGCTTGCCCAGAAGATGCCTATTCACTCTGGACTTAAAGAGAGTCAGGTTATATGCACTCGGAAATACAGACGCTATAAACATACAATAGGAGTCATATTGAAAAGATTGTCTATATAACCGACTTAGTAACTTTGGCCCATTTTCTTTAGACTTATCTACCCCAACATTCTATTAATACGTGACCTAGCTGACCGAAATAGAAAAGGAGGTTTTTATATCAAATAAATGGCGGAGATAAAATCTTGCCCCAAAGAAATTTAAATAACATCCATTTTGAAGAATCACCAAAGGTACAGCACGTCTTTTATCTCTTTTAAACCAAAACCGTAAACAGGGACATCCATAAAACTTTCATGCCCCTATTCGTGTAAGCATCTTCACGAAACGGCTATACGTCTCCCTATAAAAAAAAGGAGATTTGTGATACTGCGTTGTCATTTGTCCCAAGATTCTATACCTACCGATATCACTGGCTTTTATTCATGGTCGTGTGAGACGCAATTTGAATAACAAACGATTTTACTACCTTTAACTGTACTCATAAGAAAAGAAGCCCAGTAAATTACTGGCAGAAATTGATTTACGAGGTTTTAGACGTGTAAGGATTTTCGATTGTCAAGTTTATCTAAGTCCTACGAATAAAAAAGGGACTAAGTTCATTATGCTGCTTCTTTCAGTACCAACCTACTTGCTATACCCCTACCTAGTAGTAAAGTTCGTAAGTCAGTTACTCGCAAAATGAAAATGTTTTATTGCACATTTAAAAAGACACGCAAAGTAGAGCTACTGCATTATTTATAACGCCTTTATAACTTATCTGTCTGTATTAATATACAATGTGATATAGGCGGTACTTCTAACTCGTTAAGTCTAAGTGCAACATCTAATTTTATCGTCAAAAATAATAAATTAAGAACCATTGGAAAGACAGTTGATAAACCTAATAAGTATAATAAAAATAAACGCACTCCACCAGGGATACAAACGCGCGCCTAAATCAATATGAATCAGTCGCGCTATGTCAAACGCGCGTTTGTGTAAGTGCAAAAAATCGCAGCATACAAGCGGCCTAGCACCTGTCGTTCCATATAAGTATTGCGCTCAAACTTGACGGACTATAATCGAGATGCGCCGATCGTAACGTGTCGTGAGTGACTGACATGACTGAAGTGACTAACGAGACTGACGAGGCTGATGTCCTACGAATATCGAGCAAATCCTACAGAGCAGGAATATGTAAGTACATTCTTTCTCCGAAACTAGTTACTGATTTTTAGGGTTCCGTACCCAAAGGGTAAAACGGGACCCTATTACTAAGACTCCGCTGTTCGTCTGACTGTCTGTCACCAGGCTGTATCTCATGAACCGCGATAGTTACACAGTTGAAATTTTCACAGATGATGTATTTATGTTGCCTTTGTAACAACAAATACTAAAAAATAGAATAAAATAAATATTTAAGTGGGCTCCCATACAACAAACGTGTTTTTTTTTTGCTCGTGTTTATATAGATAATGTTGCGGAACCCTTTGTGCGCGAGTCTGACTCGCTCTTGGCCGGTTTTTTACTTTCATTTAGTATAAACTGACAAAAAATACAGATTCATAAATTGGCGATTTTTTTTGCCAAGCAAAATAAAAATTAATCTCAATGGCCTACGAATAACTAGAATCGCTTTGATGTGTTACACGGAGCTCATTTTATTCGAGAGCAACATTTTAAAATGTATTTATGGACGAAAATAATCGTTTGAAGAGCTAGCTGAAAAAACCCTTCAATGGGCATAATTTATGTCCCAACCAAATAGAGACAGAAATAAATTTAATTGAATTAGACTCAAGTGATGTCTATAACAAAGAAATAATTACTCTTAAACTTGCATACTCAATTATAGTTCGCTTCATAGTCGCCGCGTAATCAGTCCATTCATCATCCGAAAGGAAACGAATTTAATTAAGCAGTCATACTTTTAATAGCTTTTTTCCTAGAATCGAATTTAATCAGATAGAAGAATGATCGGATGTACCAAATAAAAAAATATTGGCGAGACTGGTTTTATCCGTTGTACTATAAGCTGAAAAAAGATGGTAATAACTGGTTTGTAAAAAAAAACTTTATTTACTGTGTTATTTAAAAAAAAACATTGATAATTCTGGTGGCTAATACTGGTGTTCAAATACAACATCTTTTAAACTATTTTTTACTAACTTCAATTGGAACTAGTCAAATCTTAGAAGTTTGACTCACTTAATATGCGCGCGACTTTCGGTTGACAAAACATTAAATTAATACAACAGAGCCAATCTGATGATGGGGACAAGACAGTAACCTCTGGCACTACGTAGTTTTAAGTAGAACTAAGTTAAATGTCATCTACCTTTCGTGTATTAAATAACAATTATATCATTAAAGTATTTTACACTTATTTGTTTGAAGCGAAAAGCAAAACAACAGAAAACAGAAGTTTGCGGCTTACCATTCAATTTTAAAACTTAAAAGCATAATATTTATCTCCTGCACAAGATTTATTGTCAAAATCTTCATAAAATTTCTAACCTTCTGCTAGAAATGTAGGCCACGAGCTTATATTCAGTAATCAACTATTCCAAAAGCGGCTCATAACTGACTCAGTCAGCATTTTCCCAGTGAAGGCGCATCAGCGTTTCCTTCCACTCGTCCATTAGTCGAAAGAACCAATTTCCTAGTTATAGTTAATCTCGGCATAACGATCCCATTAAGGAGATTAAATTAGTGTATAGGATACAATTTCATTATGTGTTGCCTTATATTTATTTGTAAATTTAGGAGTTATAAGAAAAAAGTATAATTTATTAATATTAAAAAATGTGAACGTTTCGGTGTCCCCGCTTGTACAGTTAACTTTCATTTGAAATATGTGACGCCTAGTATAAACTCAGGCTTACCTTATCAAATATATTTTTTACATTAAAAGCAAAATAATAGTTTTACACATTTTTTTTTAAAACGTCTTAATTTGATTATTAATATTTACAATAGGTGTCCAGAATTTTTATTATAATTTTATAAAACTGTTAAGGACCTTAAAAAATAATTTTGAATTACTGCGCGTAAACGATAGCCGCCATGATGCCTTGGTTCGTGACGCTTGCTTGGATTCAATAAATAGGAAACACTCATCTTTCAACAATATTTATTTATTATTATTTATTATTTAATTCTTGGCAGATTAGTGGTATCTGATGATATAGCTATAATTTGCCATAGAAATAATTGTAATATTGTGACAAAATGATACGATAGCAAACAGAGCAGTTGGCGTGGTTTATGATGTAGTGACGTCACATTCAGCATCATGGCGGCTATCATGTTACGTGTTGTGGCACAGAAAAAAAAAACAATCTTTAAAATCAAATAATAAAATCATTTTTCATTTGTAAGAGTTAAAATTAACATATTGAAAAAGATATTGAACGGGCACAGCTGAACGCACAGACAACCCAGGACAGAATATCCTGGCGCCTACGAACGAGGAGGGCCGACCCCAAGTAAAGGGAGCAGGCACGAAAGAAGAAGAAGAAGAGTTAAAATAAACACATTTCGATTGCTTTCGGCGATAAGCGCATATTATATAGTTTTTTCGAAAGCATAGTAAAATACCCCTATTATCACAAATAAAATAATATGTGATTTGATTTCTAATTTTACAATTGTCTTTGGTTTTTATTGGCTCTACTTTGGTTCGTGTACTCTATGAGTTTAAGTACACCCGACACAGTACCTATACCACTAATTAACACTAGATCAAGACTTACGGAGTCTTCATCAAGATGTACCATGTGATAGCACATTCACCATTTGTATCAACATTATTTACATTTAAGAAATGGAATTCTATGCCCGCGTCTATATTTCTGATCTCAAATCTAAAAACTCACTTATAAACCGTGGCCGAAGGCCACTTTAAGTATCCAATAACTACTTGTCATTCGTAAAATAAAACTTGGTAATTATTTAGATTTCCAAGACTAAGAAATTAAAATAATTACTACCAGAATTTAGTTCGAAACATCCTGTACATGGATATGATAGTCCACGTGGACGGTACTGCACGCGTCGAGGCGGCAAGGTCAAAGACTATGCATTGTTGAAACCTTACGGTTACATTATAAACAGGATGATACATTACTATCTTGAATTATTTGTTATTTTTTTATTAAAAAATATATGGATACTAAAAAAAAACACTTTCTAGAGGTTTATTAAGATGCTTACATAACGTGGGCTTCGGCTTTAAGACGGTTAAAAAAGGACGGTGCATACTAGGCACTCATTTTAATATTATTGAAATGCGGCCTTCTGGGGGTGTGTAATATACATAATATAACAACATATCATATAAAGTTCAAAACATATAGAATCAATTGTTTATTAAAAGACGTTTTTAATATAATGATGGAATAATATAATTTTAAATTATATAATTTTGAAACGTATAACAAACGATTAAGCTAATATCAATTAATATAACAACCTTTAATATAACTATATTATGATATAATAATTGAAACAAATAACATTTATTTAGTATAATAACATCTAGTATTCATTAATTAACGATAACACTTTTTTTGTATAATATTTAAAATATATAATGATTACTTAATATAAACTACAATTTATATAATATAAAAACAATTACAACATAAAATAATTTTAAATGTAGCTGCTGGGTTTCGTATGGTGAGTAAGAGTGCCTGAGGCCCAAACCCCCATCCTTTTCCCTGTTGAACTTTTGCTAGCAATGCTTATTATTGACACCATTGCAGGATGCAGGCAAACATGCAGCACGTAGGCAAGCAAGCATCATGCAAGCAGGCATGCAGCATTCAAGCAAGCATGCAAGCAGGCATGCAGTATCCAAGCATTCAAGCTCAAAAGCAAGCAGGCATGTATGTAAGCAAGCATGCAAGCAAGCACACATGCATTATTATTTCCACGTCTCCGGCGCTGCGGGAAGTGCAGCCTCTCCGCCCTTGCAGTGTTACAGTGGGTGGAGGCTGCTCTCGAGGAGGAGTAATTGGGCAGACAAGTACCACGGCGAAGTGACCACGGCGAGTCAGGGTAAACATAATTCTGTTTTTTGAGGTATATTAAATAAAAAATATATACATACCAATTGGAGTTATACCAATTGAAGTTATACCAAGTGAAGGTTATATTCATTAACGGTTATTTCTATTAATCATTACTTGAAACGTTATTATCTCAAATAATTGTTATATGAAATAATAAAAAAAAAATCTTATGTAAAGTGATCGTTATTAAAGTTTAATTATATCAAATGATAATAATATAACAAATAAGACGCACCCGCCTTCTCGTCACCAAGCAACCAGGTCGCGTTCATTGAACGGCAATTTGGGACTGATTTTTCGTTTAGTTATTAATTTTGTACATGTTTTTTTCTTTTTTAGGGTTAGGTTTTTTATTTAATTGATAAATTCGAATTAGCAAGTTCGCATTTATCTCTTAAATTATTCAAATAAGAAGTTTAATGTTTAGGTTTCCTGTCTTTATTTGGCCGCAGACGGGCGCCCAATTTTGCATCATTCCTCAGACTTTACGGAGAATGGCGAATTCGTCTTCATTAGAATAAGGCTCGAAGAAATATTGTGTGTCGTGGTTTTATGAAGACGTGATATTCTCATAGAAACATTAATATCGTAGTTGAGCCTTGTTTTAACATTTAAAAACTTATTTTTACGGAGCATGTAAGCCAAACAAGTTCCCAATAACACTGTGCATCAATGGTGATTTATTTTATTTTATTTAGGTATTCAAATGTACTGTAAGACAAAGTCCTATATATATATCCTTCGCAATTCACGGCAAATTCACTACTGTCCTTCACGTTAATGCAGCTATTTCCGATTTTAAATATATTATTATTATGTTGCGTTGCATCGCCTATTATAGTTTATGTCAAAGAAATATTTTTCCAGGAATATCCAGTTGTAGTTATTTATTAAAATTTCAGTCACTATAACGCTATCACTATTGATGTTTTGAGCAACCTTGTCAAGGACACAATTTATTTATTCATACCAACTCTTTCATCTAAAGAAGTGAATAATTATTTTAAAGTAAAGGCGAGGCCTAAAAAGAAACACGTACACTAATATAGAAAATTTAAACTACAGTAACTCCGCTTTTTATGCGGAGTCATAAGAACAAAAACAAGTTAAAAATATTTTAATTGATCCCTTAGAATTCGCCTAAGTGATTATATTAACCGTAAATAATAGCACAAAGAACGACTAATATTGAGCACTTATAAATAACATATTTGATAAACAAACAAACAAGATATAAAATGAACAAGAGTGAGTTTATTACGCATGTTATCGTTGCATCGGATATTGGCGCGATGTGTCTGGGAGATAAGCTCATTTCTTAACACGCAGGTCGGGCCTATTCGAGGGCTGTCGCGTTCTGGACGGGATTCCGGAACTCCGAATTTCCGGCGTATCGTATTCCGGATCGAGATGTGTAAGATGCTATGTTATTAATGGCTGTGGAGAGCATTATCATATTACTTTCATAGGTCTTAAAGTTGCAGTTTGTTAATGGATTGTTTAATCATCATCATCATGTCAGCCATAAAACGTCCAGCAGATTGGGCTTTTGAAAGCAGCTTGCATCCAGCGGCGTCCTGTAACCTTTATTACCTACCAATCCATTTTGTATGTGTTGTTACGATAACTGAATTAGTACCATTCTTGCTTAATATAACTAAGTTTTTTCGAATAGGTACAAACAATATAAAATGAATGTAAAAATGAGGTGGTACAGTGATATATTTACTACAACTTGAATTTACTTTCGACGATCAGACCAGCATAGGTGATCTTATTTGTAAAACCTTTTATTATATTTTTTCTACAATTAAGAGTTCATCTATCTTTCTTGAATTATATAAACCATTTCTTCAATAATATTTTTTTGTCACTTCAAGATTATTTGGCACAGCCCTTCGGACTCAGTGAATGGATGACGTCATTATTTGGGCCCGTTATATTCATCATTCAGGAGTACGGAGCCTACTTGGTCCTTCTCTGGTTTCAGCTAAGTAATGATACCTCCAGCTGTAAGGGAAATTGTTTTCTCTTTTGATTTATTTTTGTTGCTCTATGACTTTGTACAGTCAGTCAGTACAGTACCAGCATTAAAATATATACACTTTGTAACTTATTCCTTTGTAATATGGTTCAAGGTTCAAGTAAAATGTACTATTTACGGTCGTGACTGTGTAAAGGCAAAGTCACAATCCTCCTACGATTAGTTGGGTTGTGTAGGTAATATAGAGTAAGTATATTATTTAACACACGTATTTGATCAGGTAAGAAAATTAAGTTCATTAACGAGTTTCCATGAATTAAATGTAGACAACCCGATTATTTAAAGGTTATTCGTATTTAAAATTATTTACTATAATAACCGGCCAAGTGCGTGTCGTGCCACGCGCAGTATAGGGTTCCGTAGTTGCCCGTTGTTACCACAATATATTTCAGCAATTACTTCATTTAAGTCACTTTTAATGTTTTCCTCTAAGAAAATTTTGGACGACTAAGTTGAACGACTATTACTCTAAAACTAACTGGTCCTTAAACCTTACTTTTCCTTGAAAGTTCATGAAAAGCACTATGATCATGATTTTTTTCAGATTTTCAAACCAATAGTTTAACTTTTAAAGGGGGGGGGGGGGGACGTCCTACTCAAGCAAAAATTGGCACATTAAAGTTTAATATATCTGAAACGGATCCCTAAATCTAAAAATTGTTTTAGCAACCCCTAAAGTCATTTTAAAGGATCTGTTCGACGATAGACCCACATAATGATAGAAGGATAAACGATGAAAAAAAAATCATCCCCACGTTACATGTATGAGAGCTACCCTAAAAACCATTTGTTTTTTACAAATTTTATATTACCGTTTTGTCGGCGTGATATATGTATATCTCCACAAAATCACAATTCTCTAGGGTCACCATTCTCCAAGCAAAACCTCGGACGGACAGACAGACAGATGGACAGACGGACACGACGAAACTATAAGGGTTCCTTGTCAGGACAACGGAACCCTAAAAAGTAGATAAAATTAAAAAAAAAACCCCGACACAAAAAAAAACCTTTAAAAATTCAAATATAAGGTAGGCAACCACTTATTTGTTTACTTCTTGGCCTTTCAACTTTATTACAAGTTATATTAGCAAGAAATCTTTTGATCCTAGTTTTATTCGCGTCGGGGGACCGCTAGCATTTTCATTAATGTTGCTGGGTAGTATATTTATTTTTTTACTTTATCATGTGATCTACTCACCTTTTTTATTTGTACCAATTTTTTACATCGGTCCCCCGACGAGACGACGCTTGGATCAAAACATTCTTTGTTAATAAAATTGAAGGGCCAAGAAGTCAACAAATCCTTCATTTTATTTTCGACGCTTAATTTTTTTTTGTGTCAAAGGTTTTAATTCTTTTTTTCATACTTTTTAAATTACTAGCATTAAGGCATCTGTCATTATACATCTTACAACATCTCATTTGGACAATTCATAGGAGTCCGAATACGCTGTATCGGCTGTAAGTTGCCAAGGTAGTAGGAATCCCGCAGATTACTTGATGTGTAGCATCAGCTAAATACCTCTGTTATCGCCAATCTAAGACCTGCTCATTGTGACCATTCTTATAAGCCCAAACACGCTATATCTGCTGTTATTTGCTGTAAAATTGGGAATTCCGCAGATTCCTTGATGCTGCAGCATCAGCCCAATGTTGTCATGTCTTGGAAACACTACTTACGTAATAGTGGATCAAATTTCAATCTATGAAACCTGTTAAAGTTTGCATCGAGCTGATAATCCTTTTGTTGAGTAGGAAATGAGCTGATAACCTTCAAACGCCTAAGCAGATATTTATAAATGTAGCTACGAATAATCTCTGTAATAATAAATTTAAGAAAACTGCATCAAAATCGGTCTGCTCGTTTGGGAGCTGCGATGCCAAATATAGATTACTTGGTCCTTCTCTGGTTTCAGCTAAGTAATGATACCTCCAGCTGTAAGGGAAATTGTTTTCTCTTTTGATTTATTTTTGTTGCTCTATGACTTTGTACAGTCAGTCAGTACAGTACCAGCATTAAAATATATACACTTTGTAACTTATTCCTTTGTAATATGGTTCAAGGTTCAAGTAAAATGTACTATTTACGGTCGTGACTGTGTAAAGGCAAAGTCACAATCCTCCTACGAGTAGTTGGGTTGTGTAGGTAATATAGAGTACGTATATTATTTAACACACGTATTTGATCAGGTAAGAAAATTAAGTTCATTAACGAGTTTCCATGAAATAAATGTAGACAACCCGATTATTTAAAGGTAATTCGTATTTAAAATTATTTACTATAATAACCGGCCAAGTGCGTGTCGTGCCACGCGCAGTATAGGGTTCCGTAGTTGCCCGTTGTTACCACAATATATTTCAGCAATTACTTTATTTTAGTCACTTTTAATAGTTTCCTCTAAGGAAATTTTGGACGACTAAGTTGAACGACTATTACTCTAAAACTAACTGGTCCTTAAACCTTAACAGCTTTTCCTTGAAAGCTCATGAAAAGCACTATTATTATGATTTTTTTCAGATTTTCAAACCAATAGTTTAACTTTTAAAGGGGGGGGGGGGGACGTCCTACTCAAGCAAAAATTGGCACATTAAAGTTTAATATATCTCAAACACTACTTACGTAATAGTGGATCAAATTTCAATCTATGAAACCTGTTAAAGTTTGCATCGAGCTGATAATCCTTTTGTTGAGTAGGAAATGAGCTGATAACCTTCAAACGCCTAAGCAGATATTTATAAATGTAGCTACGAATAATCTCTGTAATAATAAATTTAAGAAAACTGCATCAAAATCGGTCTGCTCGTTTGGGAGCTGCGATGCCAAATATAGATACACACGTTAAACTTATTACACCTCTCTTTTTGGCCGGGGGTCAAAAACGAAATTTTTAAAAAGTCATTACATCAAAGATTGGGAAAAAGCCTAGTGCTAATCAAGTGATGACATATTAAATTATATTCCGATTAACTTCCAAAATGTAATTAAATAGATGCAAGTGAAGCTTAAAATATTGAGAAAGATGTCAGAAGCAGGGTGTTTGTTAATTTATGGTAAATATTCTTAATTTATTACTGGTAATTTATCTGCGTTACGTTTTAATTTAAATTTAGTAAAATAAATTCTCTTTGAAATAAATACTGGGCATTAACTTCCAGTTAACGTTAAATTGCACTTAAACTTAATTGCCTCTACAGCTATAAGTTCCAATTTCAACATATAAGTTAAACGGAACCAAGACTATCGAAGTATGATGTTACATAGTACAATACTTAAAAGAATAACCCACAGCCTCGTGTAAAAGGAGAAAGGGGTCCAAGGTAATCCAATTAGAATATTATGCATATGACGTGGCGCGATCTTAGAATTAATCACTTTATGATTTGGCTAACCATTTCATAAAATGGTGGTTTTTCATGATGCGGTACAGTACCCGCTGGCCACATCATGATGTTGATAGGCCATATTAATGAATCAGTCAGCGTTTGACGAAATGATCGACTACTTCATGAAATGGCCAAACGTTGGTGGTCATATCTTAAATCAGTTATATTATCCACCGGTAGAGGCGCTGATGTGGCTTTGTTATTGTGGTACAAAATGGCGGCGGACAATTATTCTGTTCTTCTGAATTATGAAAATGAATCATAGTGTTAATAGAAGATTAAATTGCAGTGAATTATCGTTAAGACATTAAGCTGGAAACATACTATCGGACGCGGCTTACGGACGCGGCTTACAGCCGCGACTTAAAGGAATCTAGGTATTGAATGTACACTACGGTGTGCAAACCATCGGATGTAAGTCGCGGACGTAACCTTGGGCTGACCTTGAGCGCTCGGACGTCCGACAGCAATCTGGCGCGCTGGATATTTCTTTAAGCCGAAAACGTCCGCGGACGGTATGCACGCGGCGCGGACGCGTCCGAGCGTCAGAAGGACGCCGACTGCGCGAGAGCTCGCACGTGCTTATTGATTGCATGAACATTTTTATTATAAGATAGCTAGCGATTTGATAACGTATGCGAAAAAGAAACCCGCTTATCACCGTATTCAGTATTATGTTACAGGAAATCCCCGGGACCGGACAAGATTTATTTAGGGTTCCGTACCCAAAGCGTAAAACGGGGCCCTATTACTAAGGCTCCGCTGTCCGTCTGTCTGTCTCTCTGTCTGTCTGTCTGTCTGTCTGTCCGTCTGTCTGTCTATCTCATGAACCGTGATAGCTAGACAGTTGAAATTTTCACAGATGGTGTATTTTTGTTGCCGCTATAACAACAACTAAAAACCGGAATAAAAAATATATTTATGAGCCTTCCCATACAACCAAAGTGATTTATTTTGCTCGTTACTAAGGCTTCGCTGTCCGTCTGTCTGTCTGTCCGTCTATCACCAAGCTGTATCTCATGCACCGTGATAGCTAGAAAGTTGAAATAAATATTTAAGGGGGCTTCCATACAACAAACGTGTTTTTTTTGCCGTTTTTATAGAAAATGGTACGGAACCCTTCGTGCGCGAGTCCGACTCGCACTTCGCCGATTTTACAGATAATGATGCGGAACCCTTCGTGCGTGAGTTCGACTCGCACTTGGTCGGTTTTTTAGGCCTGGATAATTGTATTTTGGATTAGCTACTATTTTTCCGAATTTTCTTCCAAAATCTACTAAACGGTACAGATTTTCTACTGAAATTACTACTAAATCATCGTCACACTAAAGTGGTCACACTTATGGCGTCCGCAAGCAACGTCCGATGACCGTGCACACTGATCAGTCGCGGCTGTAAGCCGCGTCCGTAAGCCGCGTCCGATAGTATGTTTCCAGCTTTAAGCTAGGTGATTTTAATGAAAGTCACTTGAAAAAAAGGCTCAACGTCAAAAGTCGTGGAGTTTGACACGTAATTTGGGAGGTTAGTGTAAAGTAAGTAAGTAAGTAAAGTTTTCTTTCAAAATTACAAATATTTGTAATGTTTTACTTATTTATTGAGAAAATTAATATTAAACAAATTCCAGTAGCTTGTAAACGTATTTATACCTATTTTCATGATATGGCCACACGTTGATTATCATATTAAACGTTGACGTTTAAACGATATGGCCAGTTTTGTTTTGCCGTTTTATGAAATACGGCCATATTTTGAAATGGCCAGCCACATCATGAAGTGTTAATATTAAGATCGGGCCACGACACATATAAGCATTAACTAATTAGATAATCTTATGTGTGATTTTACACCCTTTTTAAATTATCTCGTGAAAGTTAGGTTTTATTTATTTAAATATACATTTAACTAATTTATAGTTTTATAAAACATGTTTTTTTGAAATAACCAATAAATTTTACAGCAATAACTAAATAACAAACTTATATATTAGCTATGAGTTATGATACATATAAAGTACAATTTGAGCAATCGGCCGATTGCTATAAAATTACTTATCTACTCTACCGTGTTTTTTTAACCAGTTGTTATTTTGTTACTCATAACTGTCTACTGTACGTCAAGAGAGAGTAGTAGAGAGTTGCATTGACGGTTGCGCGCCGCCGCTATACGTAATTTGTGGTTGCGTATTGTAAATGACGACCTTGCTTTGACCTGCCAAGCTAAATCATTTCCGGAAATCGAAAAGCACCTTGCTGCAGCCCTTGAACAGATCCACATCTACTATGATTCCAACTCCTTGAGACCTAATCTAGCAAAGACGGAGTCCTGTGCATTTCACCTGTAAAACCGAGATAGTGCATGACATCTACGCATTACCTGGCGCGGGGTAAAAATTGCCCATAATGACAACCCAAAATACCTAGGGGTTGTATTAGATAGATCCTTGACCTACAAGGGTAACTGCCAAAAAGTGAGGAATAAAGTCAGCGCACGGAACAACATCATCAGGCGTCTGACAACTACACGTTGGGGTGCAGCTCTCGATGTCCGTCGCACTAGCGGCCTGGCACTGTGCTACACGGCCGGCGAATACGCTTGTCCTGTTTGGGCGCGCTCAGCACACGCGAAAGATGTGGATGTCGCCCTCAATAAAACTTGCAGGGTGATTACGGGAACGCTAAAACCTACGTCTTTAATGTCCTCTACTCCCTAGCTGGAATAGCTCCCCCGTGTGTTCGGCGCCAGGTTGCATGCTCCATTGAAAGGCTCAAGCAAGAATTCGCCCCCAACAACCCATCCATCCCCGTAGCTGAGAAGCTGCCGCCAGGTCACAATGTCCCCTGGCCAATTTGGAAGGCGTTAAACAGACTTCGTTCCGGTGTAGGCAGGTGCAATGAACTCAGGAAAAGGTGGGCCTCATTGAGGACGACACGTGCGAGTGTGGCGCCTTACAGTCTATGCCACACTTAATGTCATGCCCTACCTCTCCTGCCACCTGCACGCAAGAGGACCTTTACAACGCCAACCAGAAGGCCATTGATGTTACCACTGTTAGGGCGCAGAGAGTTTAATTGCCATTGACTCGAGAAGAAGAAGAAGAAGATTGTAAATGAAATTTTAACAATATGTAACTTGTATGTAGAATCTCTACAGTACAGAATATATAGAACCTTTTAAATGTTAGATAGCCCTGTGCCATCTATGATACCTTGAGAGTGTTTAAAATTTTGCTCAGTAATACCTTAAAATGCGTTCATATTTATTTTAAAATTAATGCTGCTGATATGGGACATCTTGGACACTTTACTCTCGAATTCAACTTGAATTAATAACAAATATTTCCTTAGTATACGATTAACTAACAACCGATGATATTGCTTATGAACTTGTTGCCATGTGTATACAATTAAACATAGTTACAGTGAAACTATCGACAGCGATAATTGCTTGATACCATACGTTAGCTACACATTGTGATGCCTTTGAGATCGAACTATTTTAGTGGAAAATTAACCTGCTTGTTACAGCCCGGCTTTTGATGCGAAGTGATTTATTAAAGGGCTAAATAATAACAATTAGTTAATCTTTTCAACAACCACACTAATTGTGATAACCAAATTGGCGTAGTGACGCGGTAAGACTTCAAGGCAAAAGATCCAGTTCGATTTCCGGTTAAATATGCAACAGACGAGACTGAAATCGTCTTGGAGTAAGGAATCATCCTTGTGCTACATTACAAGGTAACGTTTTTTTCAGAACGCGAGAAACTTAGTTTTACTCTTTAACTCGAATGAGCTTAGAAAATATTGACAACTTACCTCCCGTATCGCATAATATGCCAATAATGGTAATGAGGTAATTACATCACTAAGAGTAATTTGTTATTCAGCTATAAAAATTCGTCGTTATTACCACACTTGTAAAAAGTTAACTGATTCACCCAAAGAATCCACACTGCAACCAAGTAACCCTTTTTTTACATTTTCTAAAAAAAGGGATGTAAAGAAACAAATAATTCCGCAGTTTTAATGTTTCTAAGGCAGGGCTCTTACTTTACGATCGACCCCGGCGCCTTTAATATTATACGAAGACCTAAAGATCCCTCAAGGAAATTCTGCTCTTTGAAATTTCAATTTCTGTTGAACTTTACAGTATTTATTAGAGCTACTGCAAGATGCTAACTGCAAACATCAATTGAAACCTTTTAGTAAATATGTACTTTTGTAAAAGTCAAAGCTTGGAAGTAGTCGAATCGTATTTTACTTAAAATGCATTTCTCTATCTATACGATGGCAAAAATTAAGAAAGGATGCCGTTATATATTAAGAAGGCATTTTTGCATAGCAACGAGAACTATATACTGGTCCTAGCTGATTTCGGCTACAGCGACCGCTTTGTGGACAACTTACGCAAGTGCCCTGCTATTCCGCCCTCTCGCGTGCACGCCAGTGGCTGATGTAGCCGATCTTGGCGAGGAATGTGCGATCGCACTTTGGGCTGGTCAGGACACCAGCGTTATAATTATATGTAACAGCAGCTGGTGGTCGTGCTTTGAGGTCATCGCGCTTAGCGTCGAGCTCCTCAAGTCGTTTCCTTTCAAGCAACGAGAACTATGTACCTACTTATGATGTTGATGCTGAAGATGACGATTATCTTTAAAATACAATAAGCAACTAAAAGTTTACTGCTAGGTAATAGTATCTTTTGGTCAATGACCTACCTGTTGATGATCTGATATGCCTCGGCAAAAAACACAGCACTTTTGCCCCACAGCAAAAGCAAACCTACGAACCCCCAACAACTTTACGGTAGAGGACCTACTAACGCTACATCTTCCAAGCTCGCAGTTGCGACACGACATACAGTTCTGCGAACTATTAGTAGCTTGAACGTTACACAAAAGAACACAGCCAATTCGACTGCTTTGAAGAGTAATGATTTATTAAAGGTATTAGGGTTAAGTATTATAAGGCACATTATAATAATTCGTACAACTGGTTAAAAGGGTACGACATTTAAATAAAGGCACGCATATTTAATGGGATGGGCTTGTATCAGTTGCATAAAGTTTAGCAAGATAATATGAAAACCATCGGTTCTTCCGGGGTTTTAGCGATTTTATTCGTCATAAAATATTGCAGAGCCGTTTTTGTTCCTTGTCCCTTTACCCTATTAATCTGGTTCGGTAAACTTTTTGTGGACAAAACATTGGGTGTATATACACGAATAAAAATTTAGTTTACCGTCAAAATATTAAAGGGTCATAACCACAACATTTCGGCTGCGCAAACCGTTTAAAAAACCCTTTTGTTTGTTCTTCTAAATATTTAGACGGTGCCTTTTTGTAGATAATAAAATAGATATGAACGTTTGATCTTTCGAATTTCGCGTATATTACAGCAATTTTTTTATTTGCATTTTTTTTGCAATCTATTTCAAGTTGATACGTCAATTAGAAATCGGTTAAAAACTACTTTCAAGATTTGATTAAAGAGTTTGTTAGCTAGTTACAAGTAAAGCTGTGAAACGAACTAAACCGAAATATGTTGTTTAGTTATCATTCACAAACGTAGACAAAGTATTATGGTGGACAAAGGTCTACATTGATATTCAAACCGTCTTGAATTTTCACAAAGAGTCTTGTGAACTTTCATTGCGGAATGCAATGGCATGAACACGATTGCGTAATCATGGCAGCTGGGATTATATGAAATCCTTTCACCCCATACCATAAAACAGTAGGTACCTTAAGCAGTACTGTATACAGGTATAACAAAATAAGGTTCAAGTTATAGGCAAGGGTCTAAGCAATCATAGCATGTCCCTAGGATGCATCTGATATATCTACATTGCTAAATATAGGTCTTTATGTATTCTTTTAGTTCTCTGCGCAGGTGTTAGATTGTTTTTTCTTAATTGTTTTTTCCTTAATTTATTTAAATCCCTAAACATTCAGGTATTACCTACATCGCTTTCTGGAGGATAAAAAACGGCCGCAAGTGCGAGTCCGACTCGGAGCAGTCTGAGGTCGCAGAGAGAGTACCATTATTTCATAAAGAATTTCATTTCATTTCTTTTCAGAATTTCATTTTATTTCATTTCATATTATTCTGATTTGTAGTATTTGCTGTTATAGCGGCAACAGAAATACATCATCTGTGAAAATTTCAACTTTCTAACTATCACGGTTTATGAGATACAGCCTGGTGACAGACGGACAGACGGACAGACAGACGGACAGCGCAGCCTGAATAATAGGGTCCCGTTTAACCGTTTGGGTACGAAAAAATACTTAAAGGAGACGTAATTTTAAGTATTTTTATACAAAATCTATACGGGTAATGAGTTTTTACAGCTCATATTTCACATATCAATACAATCAAACATATCAATTGATTTCTGAAGTCCGCATCACTTATCATATTACACGGTTTTAAAAACAATCAAGGTTTTAAAATAAAGCAGTCTTAGATACCTACATGTGCGGACAAAAGCAAAAATCACAGCTCGAGGCTTGCTCTGGAATACGTCGTAACGTAGGTGATTGCATTCAGTGAAGTGCGTGTGCTACAAATACGATTGTATGGAACCTAGCAATTTATTATTATTTCACTGCATTTCCTTTTTTGTGCATATTACCATAACATAGCTATGATACGATGTTCCATCATTAAGTTCCAGTTCATATCTTCCGGCTTCATCATCAGATCAAATCGACAGTACCATATTATTGTATTGTCATCAAAACTACAAACATTCATGACGCTACGATTCTTGGAAGTTGGTTAAATTAGTTACCTTAGATTCCATTACATAGTTACATACAGGTCGAACTAATAAAAGCATTTAAATGAAACTACTTTTACGGATTATTTCGCGATTTATTAACATTTTATTTAACAATGTATCTAGAGGTCTTGCAGTGCGGGGCCTAGCATGGGATTTCGTTAAAACAGGATCCCATGCTGGTGGTATTTTCCAACCATCTTCTCTGTTGAAATTCGGGTGTCTTCTAATTTCAATTGCCTCCCGTAACATGCGAGGAACAAATCGTCGTCCTCTTGCAAGGACTTAAGGCTGGTCAAATCGTATGAAATGGTTGGGTGTATCTAAGGCATGTTCACACACTGCAGACTTAGTATTCCGTCTATGTTTGATGTCGGCTATATGTTCTTTTACCCGCACGCCTATACTTCGTTTTGTTTGACCGATATAGGAGAGCCCACAGTCACATTCCAGTCTGTACACCCCCGAATCTTGAAGAGGTATGTTGCACTTGACAGGTGGTAAAAATTTATCAAATTATCAAAACAAACATTGGATAGCGATACCATTGAGGTACTCAAATTTGGATTAAATTTTGCCGTAACACCGCGTCAAATTCCTTATGAAGAAATAATATGCAGCGTGGAGGATTGTTTAGTTAAAAATAATTTAAAGAAAGAAGACTCGGAAGCATTACGACAAGACATATCATCAGTCCTAAGACATAGCAAAGTACCGAAGTCAAATCTTTCTCGTACTCAATATATAGCTTTAAAAAACCTTAAAACTAAACCAGAATTAACTATCCTTCGTGCGGACAAAGGAAACGCAACGGTTGTAATGGACACATCGGACTATAAGCAAAAAATGTCACAGTTACTGGCGGACGAAACCACTTACAAACGGGTTAAAATAGATCAAACCAACAAAGTTTTAAAGAAAACCAGTGACTTAGTGCGAAAACATAGTGAAAGTTTAAGTCTAGATGCTCAATACCTAATACCTTCTTGCGCAAAACCACCAAAACTATATGGGTTGCCAAAAATACACAAACCAAATGTCCCGCTACGTCCTATTGTGAGTCAGATTGATACACCAACCTACAGACTGGCTCAGCACGTAGCTAGATCAACTACAGCACATGTGATGGATTCCTACCATTTTATCGGCGAGGTTAAACACCTACACCTAGCGGATAGTGAAACTATGGTCAGTTTTGATGTACAGTCCCTATTTACAAGTTTACCAGTACAGGACTGCATTGAAATTACTAAAAGGAAGTTAGTTGAACTTGATATGCCTATAGAATATGCAGAACTATTGGAACATTGCCTAACATCGGGATATTTACTGTGGGACAATGAATTCTATGTACAAGTAGATGGTGTAGTTATGGGCTCTCCAGTATCACCTGTTGTCGCAGACATTTTCATGGAGGACTTCGAGGCCAGAGCTCTAAGCACATCACCTATAACACCCAGGTTCTATAAACGGTACGTAGATGATACTTTTACAATTTTACCCACCAATCAAGTCTCTGCTTTTCTAGAACATTTAAATTCAATCCACCCAAAAATCAAATTTACTATGGAAATTGAGGCAGACAATAAACTAGCTTTCTTAGATATTTTACTTACTAGGAATCCGGATCATACTCTTAGTCATACAGTTTTTCGTAAAGCCACCCATACAGATAAATACCTCAATGGTGCCTCTCACCATCATCCTCGACAGTTGGTTACCGTAGGCAAATCATTGTTTCAGAGAGCAAGGGGTATCTGTGACGACCAACACCTGGCTGGCGTGCTCCAGCATGTCAGGAAGGTACTACGGGAAAACCAGTTGCCGGTACCACGTCGTTCCAGACCCCGGGTCAAGCATTCCACCGTCGAACGCCAACCTGCTGTACTACTTTATATGAAGGGTGTCACTGACAAGATTGAAAACATTTTGAAGCGCGCTTCAATAAAAACCTACTTTAAGCCGCCGAAAAAGATAAACCAATTTTTACCACCTGTCAAGTGCAACATACCTTCAAGATGCGGGGGTGTACAGACTGGAATGTGACTATGGGCTCTCCTATATCGGTCAAACAAAACGAAGTATAGGCGTGCGGGTAAAAGAACATATAGCCGACATCAAACATAGACGGAATACTAAGTCTGCAGTGTGTGAACATGCCTTAGATACACCCAACCATTTCATACGATTTGACCAGCCTAAAGTCCTTGCAAGAGAACGACGATTTTTTCCTCGCATGTTACGGGAGGCAATTGAAATTAGAAGACACCCGAATTTCAACAGAGAAGATGGTTGGAAAATACCACCAGCATGGGATCCTGTTTTAACGAAATCCCATGCTAGGCCCCGCACTGCAAAACCTCTAGATACAGTTAGCTACAAATTAATATTAACTGAGTGACGGTAGTTTATATTTTTTCAAAATATTGTAAAGACGAATAACACCTTAGTCTACCTGTGACCACGAACGCTGTAAAGTGTTCGAAACGTCAGGTTAAATAAAATGTTAATAAATCGCGAAATAATCCGTAAAAGTAGTTTCATTTAAATGTATCGTGTTCGCGTAAATAAAAGACAACAGTATAATAAAAGCATGTTAAAAACACGGCGAACATTAGGATGCGCCGGCGTCACTTGACTAACTAAATTAATTCACAACATTTAATATGAATTTCACAAATTCAAAACATAGTTACAGACATTGACAATTTTAAAACCTAGCAAGTGTGTGCTTTTTACTAGGTTTTTTCTCTGATTTACTGTGTTTTGAATATGTTCTTATGAGGAAACCGAATTTCAAAATTACCTCGACAAATATTTAAGTAGCCCATCACTTAAGTACCTACGTATATTTCTAGTAAGTAGAAAAATCGAAAATATAGTTTCAACAAATTTCGGTTACTAGGTTTTGATTTTGAACAGCCGATATGTCCTGGGCCCTAACCATGAACTGTTAAAACAATCTCAAAGTTGTCAAATCTGTCAATTATGGTACGTGATTTCATACAAAATTTGACAGAAATGATAATGTTTGACAGATTTGTGATTGTTTTAACAGTTCATGGTTAGGGCCCAGGTCAATCTAGCCGTGTAAAAAACACGACCGTTTTCAATTGTTCATACCTAAATTGTCAAAGCTTTTGAACAGGTGAATGGATATTTAAATTAGATCGAATAATACGTCCGAACAAACGAAATACTTTCGTAGAAGGCCACAATGACCCCACACAGCGCTGTTGGGGATCAACTACGCCATTTCGAAATACGTTTCGTTGAATTACAATTGATCGGTGTCACCTCTTCGATGACTTATTTTATCGACGACTTAACTTGATGAAATGAACTATCGTCATCATCATCATCACCAGCCTATATCAGTCCACTGCTGGACACAGGCCTCTCCAGAAGGAGAATTTTGCCATAATCGCCACGCTTGGCAGGCGGGTTGGCGATCGCAGTTTGGCCAATGGTGGAGAGGAGACGCTGCTGCCCGTCTTCTTGTGGCGGTTCTCCTGTAGTCGCTTCTTACGACACCCATAGGAAGAGAAGGGGTGGTGCAATTCTTTAAACGTGCCGGCATCACACGACATGTACGAACCATCGATGTAATGATAATATTTGTCCAATTAAGTCATCGATAAAATAAATAATCGACTAGGTGTCATCGATCAATTGTAATTCGACGAAACGTATTTCAAAATGGCGTAGTGAACCACCGTTGTGCGAAAGTACCGTGAAATGTGATTTCAGTGCGCTTGCCATGCATTAGCGATATTAGCTCTCGCACCAGGAACGTCGTTAATGGGAAACAATTATAAAGTTTTCTTAAACATTTTTTCAAAGTTAAGTTTTATTTAATAGTTGACGTACTACTAACCTGACGTACTACGTGGGTACTAACCTAATAGCTACATTTTTATTCATTTGGTTTAGCGAGCTGTTAGCAGAAAACAACAACACGGAGTGGGTCAATTAGAATTTTATTGGCTACGAATTTTTCAGTCCAAACATTGTATCCTCTCATACATGGATAGACATATTAGTAAGCTTACTGTATTAACCTATGCCCTCTTATTCCAAAACAAAGTTTAAACTTAGTACTCAGTTTAGTACTGGTATTAAACCATGAACTAAAATAAACGCTATTACAAAATGAAGTTTATCGATGGTTCGGGAATTGTCTATA
This sequence comes from Anania fuscalis, assembly GCA_950371115.1. NCBI lineage: Eukaryota > Metazoa > Arthropoda > Insecta > Lepidoptera > Crambidae > Anania > Anania fuscalis. The sequence continues at coordinate 12,274,650 of OX493336.1, read as the reverse complement.
GTATCAAAGTTAAACCGCCATGACCCCTAGTTTAACTTTGGTACTAACCTTAAAACGTCAAATTTAATTCAGAAGTTGACATACGCGTTTGTGTTTTTATTTGTAAAATCGTCAAAAATGGAAATTGATTCAACTGATTTATTGGATTTTGATAATTTGAGGACCAGGCGTTCCAATAGATACCGTATTCGTTTGAATCCTTTTGATTTAGATGACGAAGTTTTTCGCTACAAATATAGGTAATTTGAGTAGTACAAAAATATAAAACAAATATTTAATGAATAATGAACAAAGCGTCTTTATTTTATGATTTCACTGGAATGGTTTATTATTTCGATGACAGAAGTACTCGAATTTCGCGCGCTGCTTACTCGTTTCCGTTTTAATTTAGCGCGATAGTTAATAATATTTACCTTTAAAAAAACTTGATCATGGGACCAAAATTCAGTTGTTACATACAATATTGAAACAACTGTAAATAGAAAAATAGTACGAATTTCATTAAAAAAGAATTATTATTAATAATTAGTTTCTCTATAAAAATTAGTAACAACATTTTGTAAAAAAGATAATAAGTGAATGATAAACTGACATTTGCTGCTTATAATCTGTGGCTCTGGATAAGACCAGGAACGAGTTTCGGTACTAATAAGTCCTTGGTTGGGCTACGATTTGTAATATGCTAAAATTTTAGTACTGTAATAAGCCTTAGTACCGTAATAAGCCTAGACTTTTAAGTCCTAGCTCAAACCTGGTACTATCGTATTTTTTTGTAATAAGAGGGATGTAGTTTAGGGTGATACGATATGAATAATGGTTAATGCAATTGTTTTAAGGCCGGGCGGGCCGACATCCTACTGCAAAATAATGCGACTGCTAAAGCTTTCCGCTGAGTTACGCTCAACTATTATTCTACACAAAACAAGTGCCATATCTCATACCGCGCGTTCCAGGCACGTCTGCCGCTTTAAATTAGACGACTTTTTAATCCATTTATCACGCAAATTAAATTTCAGATTTGCATGAAGTGAGGTAATGCGGCCTGGTCACGGAGCACCCGACTGGCACGTGGCCAACAGCCATGGAAATTAGTGATGTCAAACTGTCTGTGGTTCAGCTATCGATGGGTCCTTAAACATTATTTATGACACAGTGCCATTTAATAGTACTGACACTTTATTTAGTTTTGTTGGCTCAAATGGGGCTTACTATTTGGCTTGAATAAAAACGATATTTAATTGAATCTAGCTTATGACTACAATTTCAATACCATTGGACCAATTACCTACTATGACATGGTATCGATACTCCAGTAAGCCATAAAAATATATCAAAATAGATATATGCAATAAAGTCATACATGTCCAAGGCTATGCTTTTAGTAAGACAAAACATATAAAAGGTAAATATTATTGTGTGATTGCAAATTATTTAAAACAAATGCAATCGAACTGAAGGAATCAATAGACGGGACCACAAATCGCTTTTGCTATTATTTGACCATAGTGAAAATTTTTATTTCATGTGCATTTCTTTTTCCATAATTGTATAAAGGTTTAATATTTTACTCAATAAGTAAGGTCATACTTAAAAAGGACCCAGAATGAAGCCTTGCCTTGAAAAAATGCCATATTCTTAGCATTACATTTGTTTTATTATCTGTAATATATTGATAAAGAAAAATGAGCAGAAATGACTAGCCCATCTAAAATAGTATTCGATTGAATATATTGATATTCTTACTATTACGTTGAAGTATCGATAGTGCCTGTCGACTGGCATCACTAATAGCTGTAGGTTGCCACGTCATCCGAAACCGGGATAAGGCCTTACTTCGAATTCAATAAGCAATAAAGACGCGTCCCGACTTGAGAGAACTTGCAGAGGCCGTATGTTGTTTGAGATCTGAATCGGTGATTCATTTTATCTTTTGCTTTTCGTATCAATGGCAATTTCTATTTGTTGTGACCAGTTTGTACTTTTCGTTTTAATGGTAACTGTTTTAAAATTTGCTTAGGCTTATGGTGTAGTTTAGTTTTTGCGCTCTACCCAGTATCAGTTCTTCAGAGCTCTATACTCGAAATTGTTGACAAATATGTTTACCTGGGACAAGTGATTCGGTTGGTTAGGTCCAATTATTTTGATAAGGAGGTCAATCGACGAATTCAACTCGGCTGGGCAGCGTTCGGGAAACTACACAACATCTTCTCGTCCAAATACTTCAGTGCCTAAAGACGAAAGTCTACAACCAGTGTGTATTACCAATGATGACATACAGAACAGAAACGTGGCCTCTTACTTTGGGCCTTATAAGAAATCTTAAAGTTACGGTTTGTCTTACAATTAAGGGGCAAGACCTGTCATCAACATTCAAAACAACCGTGCTCGCACTATTGAGGCCGGGATTCAAATGCACGGCCTTACAGATTCTATAGCGTAATAAGAGTACTTAACGAAGCCTTTTCTCGAGATAATTGCCGTAGGGCCCCTTGTGTCCTTTTGTGTTATAATAATGAAACAATAGTTTTAATTGGGCGCTAATTAGCAACGCCACCAAAATTTACTTTTCATTGAATAGTTGAACATTACAACACCGCCAACCGCCAACAGGAGGCCACAAAATAGAAAATAGAAAAAATACAGAAGGTCCACTCTCGGCGTTCTCGAAAACAACTGCCCAAATTGAGCTGACTGCCTAGGGTTGCTATTCTGATTTTCGAAATAAATAAGTGTGCCTTATTACACCGATACAACGATTAGTTTATTCATTCATCTTATCATACGTCCAGGCCTAAATGGGAAGACAGAGCAATAATTACTCTCCCCAACTTGGCTTCTTCAATTACTGTAGTTTTTAACAGCAGCGGCAGCTGCGCGTTGTTAGAAATTATTCGGACTAACTTCATTACTCAGGTACTGTTATGACATATACTGACATTTCTAGGTGGAGTATTTATCCTAGCAACGACAATGTAAAAAAAAATCAATGAATAATTTAATATTTTTATAATCTTTTATTCAACGCTTACCTAAACACTGGTGTTAAACTAATGATGATTTAAGTAAAATTTTAAAGGTTATTCCTGCTGAATGTGTAATGTAATGAAATGAATGATTGATCGCTATAAAAACTTATCTTTACCTTTACTACTTACTTACTTTACTTTCCTTACAAGAGAAAACCTAGACCTAGTTTTATATACCTTTTTATATTATTTTGGAAATTTAAAGAACGTGTAATCACAATTTTGTGTTGTATTCAAACATCCAAACACACTGGAGCAGTACCTAATAAAAACGCTTATATCCATTTTTCGCATAACAATGATCAATGCGTAGTAAACTGTCGTGAGTGACAGTCCGCTATAGTACTGCCCCGGATCGTCCGAGATTGCATATAAACGCAATTGTCAATTTGTGCGTAACGATTTTCCGAGTTCCGAGTGGCCTATCTGTCTAGCGCGCCGCCGCTATACGTAATTTGTAAGGAGGCGTAAGAGGCGATTAATTCCTGTAGTACCTAGCACAAGCGATATTGGCAACTCCCCCTCCCCTCCCCCAATTTGGGCGAGACCTATGTTCAGCAGTAGACGTCATATGGCTGAAATGATGGTGATTAAAAAAGAAATAAAACAACGCTTTTCTACAAAATTTGCCTTATCCATACTAGCCTAGTCGAAGTTTTTACTGGCTGTAGTAAGCTTTTTGTAATGGCACTTGCCGACGTCGCGGTTGAAAGTGTGTGAAGTAGCGTGTTATCGCGACTTGTCTCGACTATTACTTTCTGCAGTCACATTTTATGATGAAAACCACTTATAATAAAAACACTTTACTACCTGAAATAAAATTATTTGGAGTTAATATTTTAGTATAAAGTTTATTTTTTATGGTAAATTATTATCATTGAGGACTTTTGCATAAAATTTGTGATAATACTTAAATAAGAATAGCTCTAGGTTTTATAAATTTAAATGAGGCTTTATGATGTAATTTACAGTCCTAAATCGAAGTGCATTTATGATTATCAGTCTGTTGGCGTAGGAGCAGGATGCTATTAATAGTAACTGTGGAGGGTATGATAAAGGGAAAAGTTAAATATTATCAAAACTTTAGTGTCATCAATTAAATCTATATATTACCGATTGAGTTAAATAAAAACATAGATAAATATTTTGGTTAAGAAAACATTATAAAACAATGTTTACAATGTTTTTTTAACCAAAATATTTCTGCAAGCATTTTATGACCTAATTGGTCGTGAATACATAAAACATTCAGTTCAGACTGAGTTGTGTTCTAAAAGCATATTTTCACGGTCCGTGCACATTGACTGCAGACCGGACATCTACGTCATTCCGTAACGAGGCGGTAACGGATCTCGCTTTATAATATGTCGGAAGTAGCATCTGCAAGTCTAGATTGAGATACATTTAGTTCCGGCGACCAGAATTTACGATAACAGCTTATAAGGTAAGGAAAGGACAGCTTGCTGAGCATGATCATTACTAGCATGCTCGACAACTGTTCATATTTGCAAGCAGTAAGCATAATATTTAGTTTTCTAACGAAATCAAATCAATATATGTAAGATCGAATGATTTTTATATTAATAGCTTATAAAAAACAACAATTTCATTTCTATAACTAAATCTACCTGAAATAAAAAATAAACTACTCAAAAATAAACGCGTGTCCATGAGGCAAGGAGGCGAGAATGCTTGCAGCGTTTCCTCGCTGAATAGCTATACTTAGCCTTTGAGCGAGGAACGAGCTAGTTTTTTTATTTTCCGAAATCGTCTTTAATTTAGGTGCTATTTTACCAAAAAGTAATTTTGCACTCGGTACCCACGGTCCAAAGGTCTCAACACCAAATGGCGCAAACACGTAGTCACTTGCAAGTGACTCGTATTTGCGCCGCTAGGCATATTTTGCGGTCTCCGCTGCAGCTCCCGCTTTTACGGCAGATTCCCTAAGATGAGAAGGGGCTAAAGTATCGACAAAAGTTGCGTCCCATACCAAAGCCCGTCCCCGCTCCCAGGGAACGAGCGTAAGACCATCCGGTCTCTTGCCGTCATCACGCACCAAACCTCGAGGTTCCAGTGTGGAAGGAATGGCGATGCTGGCAAGAGCTCTCTTGATGGCGTCATTGAGAGCCGCATGGCGGGCGAAACGCCCAGCGCTTTGCTGACAACAGAGACAGTGAAGACCAAGTCTGTCCACCTCCTTGCCACAGGGACACGGGTGTGGCTCACAATCTGGAGCCCCAAGACGCAGGCCCACACACACCCGAAATGATTCGCTGTCGAGGAGTGTGCCAAGGTTTTTTGATGGAAGGGCGATAAGCCAGTGGCCGGATTCCTTACAAGAAGTTGCCAAGAGCCTAGCACGAACACAGTCACTGACGGAATTTTGGACTAAACAATTAAAGGTCTCCCTCGCCAGGGGAACATCTCAAAGTTTTTGAAGGTTTCGTTCCTTTGGGAAATCCTCACTGGGACAGAGACCACGCCAGGCTTCCTCAGCCAGTCTCAACTCAAAGAGATGACGGGGATGATTAAAGATTTTTAAGGCTAGACCAGATGTACTATGAAGAGAGGAGCGAAAGGCGGGGAGGGCGACGCTTAAAGTGTTGCGAATACCGATACCACCAAAGCAAATATGGAGCGTTGCTTGCGACCAAAAATCATTGGAGAGCTGTAAATTTAGAATTTTTTCAAGGCTTGATCTAAGGATGGAATCGATATTGGCTAGATACTGAAAATTTTTCCAGATAGGACATGCGCGAAGGATATACGTGAACTTTGGAACGAAGAGGCAAAATTTTAAGATGGTAAAAGCTATATGAGGATTTAGACGTTCAAATCTAAAGGCCATGTTTTTAAAATGGGATATATTTTTTTTCATCCAAAAGAGACTGAATGCTGGAATCAAGAAGAGGAGCACCAAGAAGGCATAGCGATTCGGATTTCATAATTTTAATATTGGATGCCAAAAGGTTTAATTTCTGAATAATAGATTCCTGAACAAGAGAGGAGACATGACTATTAATAAAAAAATCGCACTTGGAGAGGTTTAATTCCAAACCTATTTTTTTAAAGTTTTCAATTATTTTAACGAGGTCTTCAAAAACACAATCAGCTTTGCCTTTTTGTAAGATTAGCCAAGCTCATAGCTACATAAAATAAGTTTAATAAAAAACTAAAAACCGACTTCAACTAAAACATACCTAATCAGTTCTTTTTGGAGTCGGTGCGAATGAACACATTTTTACTCTCGATGGCTGGCACCGACTCCAAATAGAACTGATTAGGTATGTTTTAGTCAATATTATTTTTCGCTTTTTAGTTTCATTTTGAAGTCGGTTTTTAGTTTTTTATTAAACTTATTTTATTTCACAATTTTAAGTGTTAAGTCCTCTATTTTTCCCCTCCTAACTCCACCAAAAATGACTTAACAGCAAAATGACCTAGACAAATGTTGTTCTTCTGTGAACCACCCACCCAATGGTATAATAAAAATAGGGTGCTATTAATGATTAATTTTTCGACGAAATTTATTAAGTCCCAGACGCCTTTAAAATAAGCTTCAGTTTTCACCTTCCAACTCCGCCAAAACTGACTTAATAGCAAAGTAGCCTTAGCTAATTTTGGTCCTCCATGGACCCCCCATCGAATGGTATGATAAAAATAAGGTGTTATATTGGGTCAATATTTCGACGAAAATTTATAAATCTTAAGGAAAGGGTTTTCCTACACTCCAACCAGAACGGCGGCTATTTTGGTGTCGTACCATAGGATAAGGTCTTGCATTAAATACCAATTCAATTTAAGAAAGGAACTTTAAATTTTTTTTTTCGTTACTGGGTGTGCGGGTACGCCCCCAGTAAATAAATATCAGATTCAGAAAATATATGCAAAACATTATGGGTGCCTATAAAAATTGAGGGTTGCCCTCGATTTCCCAAGGATCCTATCATCAGAATCTGACTTGGTGTAAATGGGACCACCTCGGGAGTATACCCTTTCAAACTAAAAAATAAATTTTGAAATCGGTCCATAATTGACGGCGTAATCGCGTAACAAACATACAAAAAAAAATAATCAGACGAATTGAGAACCTCCTCCTTTTTTTGCGCGTGGCACGACACGCACTTGGCCGGTTTTGTTTAGTATATTCAGAGTTTAACGTAAAAATTAAACTGCTTAGGTAGGTACCTACTTGGCGCCGTTCATGGTGCGGATTGGAGAAAAAGTGACAAGTTATTCATAACGGATCAAAAATATAAAAATGATTAATATTAAATTTGCATGTTTTGCTGTTGAATCATAATAACGTTTAGTTCACGATTCGTTTGGCCGTAGGTACTAAAGGTATGGATGGACTTTAGAAGATATATTCTGGAAGGCATATATCTGAGGCAGCACTTGAACAATGGCTAGACATTGCTTTGCTGTTTGCTGAAACGTTGTGTGATGAATTTTCTATTAATTAATAGCACTACAATATAAATGTATAGTGCCATGATATTGGAAACACATTAAATTTATTTATATTTGTTAACTTGTTGGTGGTAAAATGTAGGTATGATACAACTTTGATAGTATGTATAACAATTTAATTTGCTGTTATAATGTCAACACATTTTTGCCAACCTTTAAAATATTTAACATTACCGTAACAGGACATAATAATGAGTTTATATTAATATTTTCACTTTTTATGCTCGTAAAGTTCATCTTAAGCTGTGTATAGGCGGCTTAAAGTCGCTTTTTATCATTTAGGTATAATGTACTAGCGTACTAGAGAACACATCTCGAACTAAATGTTTCGCTGTATAGGCTGCATAAAATCGCTTTTTATGCTGTCAAATCTTCGTCTAAGTCTCAGACTCTTAAGACAAAGGTCGTCAGGTAAACAGCCACACACGCAATTAAACTTCGTTTAACTAACTTGTTTTTTTTTTAATTCTGTTTCTTCACTTTTATACATAATCCATGTTTTAATAATAAATTAATAAAAGCTTTTTAACAAAAAAATTAAAAACAAAATAATAAAACATTTTTCATTTAACCTTAATAACTAAGTTCCTTAACCAATGTAAGTATACCTAGTCAGCTCTTTTTGGAATCGGTGCCAGCCATTGTGAGTTAAAATGTGTCCATTCGCACCGACTCCAAAAAGAACTGATTAGGTATACTTACATTAGTTAAGGAACTTAGTTATTAAGTTTAAATGAAAAAAAGTTCATTATTTTTTGCTTTTCAGTTTTTCGGCGGTTGAATTTTTTTGTGAAAAGCTTTTATTTAATGATTTTCTGTGGATATCATCAACATTAAAATCAGAGAGTGAACAATAAATCACCCCTATTTTAAGTATATTATTTTAAATTTATATGCGACAAATTTCGAGGTATACCCTTGTAATTATAGTAGTAGTAGGTACCCTTGTTGTAGGTATACAATTGTAATTATCAAAATCGGACTTCTCTGTAAAAAGTTATGCGTCATACATAAAAAAAAATATACGCGTCGAATTGATAACCTCCTCTGTTTTTTTTCATCGGTTGATAAAACTAGGCAATATTAATGAGATTTCTTAGAAATAAATAATTTAAGAGCATTACGGACTATGACTACGAGCTAAGTGCATGAGTGGCTGTTTACCTGACGACAAGTATGAGAAGTGAAAATTCAATAATTTTAATCTGAAAGATGGTAAAAAAATAAATAAAAATTAAAAAAAAACAACGAAAAAGAAGCAACCTATAAAAAGTAAAAAATAATAGTAACTATTTGTTTATTTTTTGGCCCTTCAACTTTACAAGAAATGTTATGTTATGTTGTTAGTTTACTTTGTCTTTACCTACAGTTTTTTTTTTAATTGTACCTATTTATTTTTATTTACTTGAGCGGTCCCCCGACACTGCAATTTCTGAGGAGTTGGGAATTCCGCAGACTTCTTGATGTGCAGCATCAACTCAAGGTCTCGATCATCATCTATCTAACATCTACTCGTTGAGGCCATTCTTATGAGCCTAAGCACGCTGTATCTGCTGTTATTAACTGAATAGTTGGAAATCTTTTAGACTCCTTGATGCTGCGTCATCAGCTCAAGGTTTTCATGTCTTGGGAACACCACCAAAGTAACAGTGCATTAAATTTCAAATCGGACCTGTGAAAGTTTGCAACGAGCTAATAATCCTTTTGTCAAGTAGGAAATGAGCTGATAACCTTCAAACTACTAAACAGATCTTCGTAAAATATGGCTAAGAACAATCCCTGTAATATCAGCTTTCAAACAAAAAAAACTACGTTAAAAACTGTCTATTCGTTTGTTACGATGCTTGTTACGGCAGCTACGATGCCACAGACAATACACAGATACACAGAACGCCCCTCTTTTTCCGCCGGGGGTTAAAAAGCTTAAAGTTGTCCTCATCATTATTCATTTTTATTCATATTTAAGAAGAACCATAAAAACTACTTAGTCTTAAATTAAAAAAAATTCAAGTATAAAAGGCTAACAAAGGAAGCAAGTCTAAAAATATTGATGATATCCCATGAGGTTGGTATGTTTTAACAATGTTGGTACTTTTGCGGGCTAACATGATTTTTTTTGGCTACAACTAATTTAGTTGAGTGCTGCAGCCCGGACTATTCATCATGTTTTTGTTACAAGTTATTTTTGCACATTTTGAGCTTTTTTGGAAATACATTGTTTCCTTAAATTTTTATATTTATCCGAATACTGAATCACTACCACACAAGATGGCCAAGTAATTTATTTGTTTATACTGTTTTGAGGATTCTGTAGTAAACAAGAAACACCATTCGTCACTCTGCGTCCGTTTGGCAGTGGTTTTTAGCTCATAAATGTTATAAGTAATGGACATTGTGACGAAATAGACCATAATAGGTATTTTGTATACCCTTACATAAATTGACATTTTTGTAGTTAAGTGGGACAATAAACAAAATAATTTGATAGAAGATTGGCACATCCCTGTATTATATATCCCGAATGCTGTATATGTACCGAATATAGGTTTAGAAAATATTCCCATTTCCGAAACTTTTGCATTAGTTTCAAAACACTTTATCTAAAATTTGGTGAATCCAAAAAAAAAAACATTTTGCGTATCCCTAATCCTTAATAAAACGTCATTCTAAATTGCTTGCCTCAAAAAAAAATTGAAGTTGTCAAAGTACGTACTCAGTTTTAGATAACAAAAATTGTATACACATAAGGGGCCAAACTCAGGTTATTATTATAGTGCAGCATCGTAAGACATTTATTTGTCAATAAATAAATAATAAATATTTTTTTTCCACAATCACACCAATTATCTAGCCCCAAACTAAGTAAAGCTTGTGCTCTGGCGACTAGATAACGGATCAACATACTTAAATACGTTTATAAACATCCATGACTTAGGTGCAATTGCTCGTGCTCACCACACTAACATTTGCCCCTCGTGGGATTCGAACCCGCAACCGCCAGGCATTGTTGTCCGGAACGCGAACTACTACACCGGTTCGGTCGTCTGGTGTAGTGGTTTAATAAAAAGTGATGCTCTTGATCCCGAACCGAATAAAAGAAACCGATCGATGTGCGAGTTCGATTCGCATTTATCTGGTATTTTGTACTCCTATTTGATCACTAATTACAAATTAAGTCGCCCTGCACCTGTCCAGGTAACGAGGGTGGCGGATAATGTGACTAACGACCGCTTTGGGACAATACTTCACGGGTGCCGTCAATGTTTGGTCGGTTAAATTGAGGTTAGAGATACTTGGGACAAACAAAACAGGTACAGGTACCCCTCCCTACAACTAAGTAGATATTTTTCGTTTATACTTTATTATGTTAACTCACCTAAATGGTTTGTGAATAAATAAAATATTTTTGATTTTGATCTAAGTTGTAACATAATCTTAGTCATTATTATTTTATGTTAAAGTTTTTTGGTTACTAATAATTGATTAAATCGACCTAAATTATAAAGTTATGACACATTCTAGCCTAATAAGTAGCATCAATTTTATTCCCTTTTTCCTTTCCGTAGTTTGATCCCGACCTCCGTAGCCGAAAGGCGAGTACGCCGGACTTGGCGTCACCGTCTCTGACGTTCCGGGTGCGATTCCCGGTCGGTTCAATGTAGTAAACAGACTTTTCTACATTGGCTCGGGTCTGGGTGTTGTGGCACCGTCGTTGTTTCTAATTTCTAGAACACAAGTGCTTATGTGAAGGTTGTGGTGTCCAATATGTATATTTTTAATTTATTATTCCTCTTCGGCTTAGTAACTAAGTTAGTTATAACTGGGATTACTAATGTATGCCCAAAAAACGTTTCCCAAAGTAGGTATCACATCCCAAACTATCTTTCCCAAATTTTCATTTGGCAAAAAAACATTCGACAAAACAACTTTTCGCAATTTTACAGTTAGCAAACACTGTTATTGGCAAGTTATTGTTTAACAAATAATTGCTTGGCAATGTTTCATTTTACCAAATATTATTTAGTCTTATGTTTGGTTTGGCATAACATACTCTTCCCAAAATATTGCATAGCATAATACGATTTACCTAAGCCGAAATAATAAAAAAATGTGAAAAAAGTCTTTATTGGCAAGTTACTTAAGTGTTTCGAAAATATACTATTGGAAGCAAAAATTTTAATCGAGCGCTTGTCGGCCGCTACCCTACCTTTGCCAAAGGAAGGGATACCTTATAACTGTTATAAAGTCCGCCCAGCAAAACCGTGTGCTTAATAGACGACAAATTGATTGCCGTACTGTGGAAATAAGTTCTGGGATAATTTCAAGTAATTGTAACCTTACTATCTTTTAACGTAATTTTCAAAACACGACGAATATTGGTTGGAATAGTGACACATCCCTCTACAAATGTAGTGACATGAGTTATTTAATTCGTTACACCATCAAAGCACTACTGTCACTGAGCCATAAGTATCTCAATTGTAATTATAATAAATTACAAATAATTTCACGTTTTCCTACATTGAATGCAGTTACAGTTATAACTAAGCGGATCTACTTGTTTTAAATGCAACTAACATTATGTAATACCGAGCGTAGTTCCGTAATAAAGGTGTATAAAATAATAGTCAGTGCACATTTTGGCCATTTTATCAACAAAATAAATTACGTGTTCATTTGTTTTTGGAGTTCCGTTTTTATTATTCTATCTCGTGAACGGAATGAGTAACACACTTGATGATTTAGATGTTTTGTGTTAACATTATTTGCAAAATTAGAATCAAAAACAAAAGAACAGCGAGACGTCAAAACGTTAGCACGACGCTGCGCTGCCTATTCATATGCAGCAGCTGACAGAGACACAATGATCTGTACCAGATCTGGTGAAGGTGCAATTCTAAAGGTACTATCATTCCCTACAAATCCATATAAAACGGACCGCCAAGACACGAATGGTACCTTAATGCGCCTCTTTATCGCATCTCATGATTTGTGTTAGCTCGCTGGATGAGTGGACTGTGTTTTTAGGGTTCCGTACCCAAAGGGTAAACGGGACCCTATTACTAAGGCTCCGCTGTCCGTCAGTCTGTCCGTCTGTCACCAAGCTGTATCTCATTAACCGTGATAGCAAGAGGCTTGAAATTTTCACAGATGATGTATTTCTGTTGCCGCTATAACAACAAATACTAAAAAAACAGGATACAATAAATATTTAAGGGTGCACCCATACAACACACGTGATTTTTTTGCCGTTTTTATAGAAAATGGTACGGAACCCTTCGTGCGCGAGTCCGACTCGCACTTAGCCGGTTTTTTCTTGGCGTGGTGTTATGTAGACGGCATGGAGAAAGGAGACAACCGTTGAGTTGAGAATCACAAGACTTTAATTTATTTAAGAAGCACTAAGAAAATTCACACACGATGGTTTGTACAACATGAGTTATCACGGAAGTGACACATCATAGACAAGTCATAGACAAGACTATTTCAGTTTTCTATGTTGGATTGCCAACAATGTAGACGATGATTGCGCTTATGTAGTTCTATTTACTTATTGGCATACACAAATAAAGAAGAAACGCTCAGATTTTGTCATAGACTCTATTAATCCACCTATACCATGTCTTTAAGTTCATCAGCACCAGATGAAGTTATTGTCAGTCTTCTTTCTAATCCATCGAGTTTAAGGGCACTACACTGCGTTTTTCGAGACGTTGGTCCATTTTTGTTAACAATTAGAGATCTCAAATAAGTACATGAGTACTTAAATTAGATACCGGAAATATATTTAACCTATAATTCCAAGGAAATGTAAGCAATTCCGAGGTTATTTCGGAAATTCATAAAATATTGTTTCTAAGAATCTTCTTTGCTACTTCAAAAATATCTATTTATTCATTTGAAAGGCATCTCTAGCACTTACAAAAACTACGTAAATTTTCTTATAAGCCTTGTCTTTTATTTGGTAAATCAGCTTGTCATTATAGTAATTGTACTTAACAATATAAAAGTAAAAGTCGTTCTATGCACATGCGGCTAGGCGGTAGGAATCGGAACAATAATTTGTTATACATATTTACGGGAGATTTTATGAATTGTATATGTCGTGGCCCGAGCTTAAAATTAAACACTTCATGATGTGGCCGGCCATGTTATGAAATGTATTTCATAAAACGGCAAAACAAAACTAGCCACATCGTTTTAACGTCAACGTTTGATGATATGGTAAACAACGTTTGGCCATATCATTAAAATAGGTATAAATGTAGGTATAAATGCCGATCTTAGAATTAATCACTTCATGATTTGGCCAACCATTTTATAAAATGGTTATTTTTCATGATACGGCACAGTACCCGCTGGCCACATCATGATGTTGATAGCAGTGGCGTGCGGTGCATATAGGCAATTAGGCAGTGCCTACCTGGTAAATGAAATGAGGTAGGCAGTAGGTACTTACAAATGTGTGTTATTGACGAAAACCACTGATTTTCATAAATAAAACACATCTAGTAACTATAAGTATCTATTGCCTACCTCGAAATAAAACCAATGCCCGCCACTGGTTGATAGGCCAGATCAATTAATCAGTCAGCGTTTGACGATATGACCGAATACCTAATGAAATGGCCAAACGTTGGTGGCCATATCGTAAAATAATTATATTATCCACCGGTAGAGGCGCTGATGTCGCTTTGTTATTGTGGTACAACATGGCGGCGGACAGTTATTATTCTGTTGTTGTGAATTGAGAAAATGAATAATAAGTGTATATAGAAGATTGAATTGCAGTGAATTATCGTTAAGCTAGGTGATTCTTATATGGAAGTCACTCGAAAAAAGGCGTAACGTCAAAAAATCGTGGTGTTTGACACGTAATTTGGGAGGTTAGTTTTAGGTTATCTTCTTCTTAAATCTTTTTATTTAGTAGTTTCCTTTCAAAATTACAAATATTTATGTAGTTTTATTTATCGATGACCCAAAATTAAATCAAAACAAATTCCAGTAACTAGTAAACGTATTTTAATCATATGGCCAAACGTTGATTGCCATAACATCAAACGTTGACGCTTAAAAGATCATTGTTGTTGTTGACCATCATTGTTTGGCCGTTTTATGAAATACAACCATTTTACGGGCTACGATATAAATACGTTTACAAGCTACTGGAATTTGTTTAATATTAATTTTCTCAATAGATAAGTAAAACATTATAATTATTTGTAATTTTGAAAGAAAACTAATAAATAAAAAGATTTAAATAACCTTAACTAGCCTCCCAAATTACGTATCAAACTCCACGACTTTTGACGTTGAGCCTTTTTTTCAAGTCTGATTCATTAAAATCACCTAGCTTAATGTCTTAACGATAATTCACTGCAATGTTATCTCCTATTTACACTTATGATTTACTTTTACAATTCACAAGAACAGAATAATTGTCCGCCGCCATGTTGTACCACAATAACAAAGCGACATCAGCGCCTCTAACGGTGGATAATATAAATGTTTTAAGATATGACCACCAACGTTTGGCCATTTCATGAAGTAGTTGATCATATCGTCAAACGCTGACTGATTCATTGATCTGGCCTATCAACATCATGATGTGGCCAGCGGGTACTGGGCCGCATCATGAAAAACGACCATTTTATGAAATGGTTGGCCAAATCATGAAGTGATTAATTCTAAGATCGGGCCACGACATATACATTACCTAGGTATTCAAATAATTGCGGATTATATACATTTCCGTGAACACATACCTAAATTCAATTTAATAATGATTGGAAAATATTTAGATGGGAGAAAGGTGGTATTCACATTATTTATTCTCGTGTGGTGTGTTTGTGAAAATACGGGATAAATACGCTGCATAACATACGCTTCGCGGAATTATCAACGACTGCGAGCCTGCGGCTGTGTTTGTGGCGCATCGTTTATTAACGAGCTTAAATGCTACCGGATTTAGATCTAAATAGCTCAGTGCATTTTTTCAAATCTAAACCAAATGCGTGGTAAGGTTGCTGCAACATTTTTATGGTTAATAAATTGTTGCTGTAATATTTTAAGGTTGTTACGGAATGAGGTATAAAACAAGTCTTTTTGACTATTTGGATGTATTATTAACAAAACTAGCAGGAATTTTAATTTCCCCATAGGCACAATTTTCATTAACCCTTTCGCTTAGTTGTGAGTGGCGGATCCATTGTAATCTTATTTTTTCAAGCATATTTAATATATCATTTCTTGACTACATTCTAGCCTATTTATCGTAATATCACAATTATAAATCCGACTTTTAGGGTTCTTATACACTAGAGAAGCGGTTCTCAAACTTTCTTTCTGACGGAACACTTTTCAGTGGGAGCGAAATATTTGACGGATCCACAATTTATTTAAAATAATTATTTTATTTTTATTAATTTTACCATCAACGGTCACTTAGTTTATAAAAAATAAAAAAGACTATCTAATGGGTGGTATGAAACTGCTTATTATTCTTCGTCACTTGGTGGATATCAGGTTTGGTAGAAGAGACTAGAAGTTATTATATATTCTCTGGTTGAAGTTTTTTTTTCTATATTACAAGTACTGTCGTGGAGACCCTACAGTGGCTTTGCAGAGCCCTAGGGGTTTAGGGCCCTAGGGCACACTTTGAGAATGCACTAGAGATAAGCAAGATAGTCAGCTAAGTTACCATGATTAGTGCGTGCCTAGCTTACTTAGTGGAAAAACATCCAGTGATAAGCTAGTAGCTAAACTCGAGGAAGAAAATCTGGAATTGTATCACATCATTAACCTATTGCTCAACTTAGTTTTGGTAAAAAAAGCTTATCGAAGCGAGGTCTTCTGCATAAAGTCATTGAGGTATAATACATTATACATTGAGGTATAATACATTATACCTCAATGCATAAAGCATCACATTTATGTGACCATTTGTGGTTCCTACTACACAGAGTACAAAATAGAAATTGAAAAGCCTTCAGCAACAAAAACTGAAAACCACGAATGTACGGTAAAAGCTTTTATGAAAATAATAGTGAGTTTTGATATGAAAGTGCATATAATAGCCAAATCCGTAAAAACGTGACGTGTCATTAAAAACGTTGATAAAGCATGCTTTTGACAGTTAGTCAACAAACCTTGGTGTCCCCTACATGTCAAAAGATTTTGTTAGCAATTAAACTCTAACTTTTTTGTGGTATTTTATATTTTAATTTGTTAACTTATTGTGATTTTGGTTTTGATTTTTATCGAAAACTATAATCAAACCCTATAGGTATTTTTTTTATAACTATGTGATTAAGATAGGCAGATCTAATCAATCATGGGTAATGAATATCTATTGCAAAAATCCTGTACAAAAAACCTCATTAAAAAAAACTGTGCAGGCTATGTATTAAATAGGAAATGGACGATTTTTTGTGCTACAACTTTTTCGAACAATTTCAGCTCTGGTCACTATTAGGTAAGTGGGTAACTATGAATTTAAAAGGTTTATTTCTTCGTGGGAAACGCGTCGGCCTTATGAAGTGTAAGAAATCACGCTGTTTGAGTCCAACGAGTCGGAAAAATCCCTCCAATTTTAGCCGAAACTAGAGATGCGCATAATGATCGATAAGTTATCGATATAAAATATAACTACCTATTAAAATACCTTTGCAGACTGTTATTGGCCTTAAATTCATTTGAGAGAACTAACCTGGTGGCATTTGTATGTAGCTGTGCCCGCGATTTCATTCGCGTGGACTATTATCCTGTAATATTTGGTAGGTCTCATAATTTAGCAACATTGTGCTCTGCGCTGAATTGCTGAAGCACGCTTTACCAAAAATGAGCTTTTTACTTTGGATTTTAAACTCTCAGGTTGTATTTATTTATCAAAAGACAAACAGGCGTAAAAGCGAAGAGCTAAGGAAGGTCACTCACATCTGTTCTACATCCACAGTTGACAAAAAGCAGAAATATAAGTCTTCTTGAGCGATTCCAGAGGACAGAGTTTATTAAACAGTATTTGTGGAAACGCTTTACTCCGACATACATTTCTTTGCTACAGCAGAAAACCAAGTGGTCTTCATCCAGGGGCGACATCACTGTGGGAAGCTTGGTCCTTGTGAAGTATAAAGCACTTCCTCCACTCTGCTGGCTATTGGGTCGCGTTGTACAGTTTTACCCAGGCTCCGACGGCGTCGTAAGGGTCGCCGAACTGAATACCAAGAAGGGAATCATTCGGCGCGGCTTCAACAACATATTATAACTGCCAATTAGTTGAAGTTCCCATCTTAACCTGGGGAGCATGTCCACGCATCAAAGTATAGTATCAACGACCGGAGGGGACAGTGAACGAGGATCGGCGAATGGTGGCGAACGACAGCGAGCAACATTCGGTTCGCGAGCGAACACCGATGCTCGGTCGAACACTCACTTCTTAATCTTCCAAGTGTGCGGTCACTGTATGTTACAAAATTGTCTTGAATTATACTTTTTTATTATACAGTCCAGTTTTTATTTTACATCTTAATCAATTAAACCATCGAAGGAACCTAACAGCCCCGTTAAGCTAGCATGAAATTAAAATTTTTGCATGTTATGGTTTGTTACTACTAAGGTCATACAAACCTAGTTAATTCGTTATACCTTATCGAAGAAATATCTACGCAAAGCTTGTATTACGGCAGATAATAAAATTACAATATCTTTTTTGTACAATATAAATATATATATATAATCATAGTTTTTATCCATTAATAACGAACAGTAAACTATACAGTATCGATAATTTAGAATAATTGCGCATCCCTAGCCGAAGCATTTGAGCCACTCATAGCCACCAATGTAAAGACGTGTCCCGAATTCTGGTAATGTCACACAAATATGAACTTACAATCGGCCTCGATTCTCATGCGTGATGTGGTTTTCAAGATCAAAAAGCTATATATCACTATTTTATTATAACTACTCTACCTTAACCCTTTTTATTCCAACCTTACCTACTTGGTACCGACCTGCGAGACGTTATATCCATATTCACTGTCGGGTTACTCGTAACCAACCAAAGGTTTTTATTTAAATAATTCAAGACCATATCTTGTTAGTGTATTCTCTGAAGCAAATATATTACAAAGTGAGTATGAACTACTTAGATGTGACCAGTCTCAATAATTTAATTTGTATTTGCATATTTCCCTAAAAGTTAAGTACCTACATATTTATCTAATGGCAGAGTTGGGCTTAACTTTGAAACTAGATATGCAAAAGACAAAAAAAATATGGCTTCTTAAAAACAGTAATAGACTTAGGAAGCATAAAAACGTGTTATTAATGTTTATATCTACGTTAATGAGAAAAGAAATGTGCGAAAATAAAATTTTAGATTTATAAAAAAATAGACTTAGTTACTTTTATTATACTGCAGCATAAACAAAAAGAGCAACCCCATTAAATTTGAACACATTGCACTATTTCTCATTCACCCGATATTATAAGAAATCTATTTACTTTAATAATTGTACTAACTGCAATTAGAATTTCATACAAAGACGTCATATTGGGCGTATTTTCGGTTTAGGCGCATAATGTCAGAAACGCAAAATGACAGATTCTCAAAATGTCAGATGTTAGTAGATTGTCGCAAATGGTCAGAAACGCAAAAAGACAGATTAGCAAAATGACAGATTCGTAAAACGACAGATTCTCAGAATGTCAGATTCGCAAAATGTCAGATTCACAAAATGACAGATTCTTTAAAAAAAATCAACATCACGCTAAAATACCGGGTGGGTACCGTCATCTATTGAGATGTGATCGTAACATAATAGTTATCAGCTTTACAACAGTAGAATATTATACCTATTATTATGTCGTGTAAAAATTTTAATACAATTATGTTAGTAGGTATGTACCTATGAAGTATATATACGAATATCTGAGCATAGTAATAAAAAAGGTTTTTTTCATGTCTATAATAAAATACATATTATTATTATACATTCAAAGGGTAGATTACAAAATATTGTTTTAAATTTACCATATACACTACAGTAAATAAATAAATAAATATTATAGTGTTATAAATAATCCATTACTAGTACCCACTAATAATGAATTATTTATTAACAATATAACTAAATTTAGGCAAATGTACATGTACCTAACTACATACTTTTTGTTGATTATATTGTTGATTTTCTCTGAACATCTAAAGTTCATTTACAATTAGAAATAAAAAAACTGACAAATTACACGTCTTTTATTGAAATATTTAGCACTGTCATGTTCACTAGCGAACAGAGGCTCCTTATTGATTTAGGGTTGCTGCATTTCTATCAGTTTGAGAATCTGTCATTTTGCGAATTTGTCATTCTGCGAATCCGTCATTTTGCGAATCTGACATTTCGCGAATCTGTCATTTTGCGAATCTGGCATATTGCTAATCTGGCATTTTGCGAATCTGGCATTTTGCGCCACCTGACATATTGCGTTTCTGACATTTTGAGAATCTGTCATTGTGCGTTTCTGACATTATGCGCCTAAACCGTATTTTCTTACACCCTCAACCCGGTTTTGATTATCAGGATCAAACAAAGAAAATTCCAAGTAAACTTTGTCTTGAAGGGTAATTGGATTATCCGAGACTCCTTAGTACGATCTTAATGAATTCTGCTCTAATTCAACTTTCAATTTCAACGTCTACACCTTTTGAAGTTTATTTTTGCAACCTTTTGGAATATAAAAATATCATTTTTATAAAATAATGTGGGAGTGGCGTAGTAATTTAGTTTGAATGCCAAAGGTTCCGGGTTAGATTCCCGGTTTAGAGTAATAAATTTTCTAATTTAACTCGATTCTGGGTGTAATAGAAGATACTCTTGGCAAAAATCAGAGTCGTTACAAGACAAAAAAAACGGAAACACACTCTATGAGCCTACAGTTTTTGAGAATTTTCTTTGATTTCCGTGTAATTCCTCCATCAGATCCTAACTTGGTGAAAATGGAACCACCTCGAGAGTATACTCTTTCAAAAAAAAAAGGAATTTTGATATCTGTTCATAATTGACGGAGTAATCGCATAACAAACATACAAAAAAAAACATTCAGACGAATTGTGAACCTCCTCCCTTTTTGAAGTCGGTTAAAAATATCTTCAATGTACAGAATTTGACCCGTTAAGGTTTAATTAAGTAAAAGATTTTCGGTTTCTTTTTATTCTATATTGGAATCAATCCTCCTTCCAGTGTCATTTTGCCATGAGTTTTTTAGCAGGCGCGGCAAATTGAAAATGTTTTTTTTTACCGGCATCAGAATGTTATAAAACAAAGCCTAATATAAGCGCACGAGTGACCTTAATCTATTTATAAAAACCGCAAACAAAATCGTGCAGTATCTTCGGAGATTAGCGTATACATAGGACAGACAGACAGACAGACAAAAATTTAAATTATTGCATTTTGGCTTCAGTGTCGATTATAGAGTGCTCCCCAAAATCAATTTTCAAAATATCTTTAATGTACAGACATCGACCCGTTACAGATTTATTATAGTATCAGATAGATAAGTAATGCATGTGAACGCACGACACGAACTTGACAGGGTTTTAAAGCGAGTAAAGGAATAATCTAGACTTCTAACATTAAAAGCTCATGAGCTTTTACCTGTGCTTTTACCACACAGTTAAGTAAATACATGCTAAAACGTAAGTGTTCTAGCTATAAGTTTAATAGAAAAAGGTATTTTTTTTCTAAAAGTACGTCGGTAACCTGCTATTTGTTTAATAGACAATTCGTTCATGCATTACATTCCATATTTGCATTAAAACATAATTGTATACCATTGCCTGTTTAATATTATAATGTATTTGAAATGAAATGATCGCATGGAAAATATCACGAATATGATAACAATAAACGTTTATAAGCGCCAATTTGCTGATTGGATGTACCGACATTTAGGTTCAGAGAGTAGTGCTGTGAAAATTACATCAACTACGTTAATCCGATTTCACATTTTAAATGAAAAATTATAACATATTTTTAGCTACTTATTTTTTCAATAATTATTATGTTCATCACCTTTTGAAAGTCTATTGCTAGACTCACGTCCACGTGCCTTCACTATAGAACTCTGCTGCGACTCTATGCCGCCTTATGCATTCAGCGGCTTCTCACAACCTTTAGTAGATAGGTCATCAGTCCACCAGCCGGTAAGGCCTGCCCACGCTGTATCTTCTAGGTGTTGTAGAAGTTGTAGAAGGTTTTGGTGACTTAGCTCACAACTTTAATAGTCTAGCAGTGGACTGAGTGTATTATAATGATGATGATCACTTCAAAATGGTAACTATCGACAGTTTTGGATTGTCGATAGATTCACAACATTAGCATGATGTGTGAAAACCAGTGTTGAAACTAATCAGTACGTTAATAGAATCAGCGGTTGCAAACTTCCAGGGTTACTAGTTGATTGGATTTTAAATTTCGCTTCACAATCCTGTTTGTAATTCGTTTAGCAATCAATTCTTTGACGCTTCGTAAAAGTGTAAGAAAGTGTTTTTATGCAAATAATAAATGTACCTAATATAATTATAACAAAAAATATTTTAGGATGTCCTAAAAAAATTGTACCATTCGCAGAATGTAATTAATGGTCCACAATTTTATTCAGTTTTAGAGGTTAGGTTTTTTTTTGTATTTTGTTTTTTGTTGATATTTATTGGTAATCTGACTTGGACACCTAATTGACAAAAATCGTTTTTTTTTAAGTTAAACTTTTGATAATTTACTTATGCGGTTTTTCCGTTCAGGTTAAATTGAAATAGGATACTTATCATATTTAGCTAGATAGATTAACATTGAATCACATTTTCTGACTGACTGTTAAGGTACTTACCACACCTAGGTGTCTACCAACAAATCGAAGTTGAAGTTAGATGCTCAAAGAACGAATTCATCGTGTCAATACTTAGCTTTATGCAAGTGTATGACTAAGGTTAGAATAACGTTTATTTTAGAAAATTACTTTTCTAATAGATTATGATAGTATTGTAAATTTGTTTTTATCTTATCGTGGTCGCTACTCGAGAACCTTTCTACTTCAAGGGTTATCGGCTCTGCAAATAATGTAGTCTGCCAATGCCACTTCAGCTTTGAAAATCACAGAGATGTCAGTAACTTTCGTTTCTATCATTATCATCATCATCTTTTTCAGCCATATGACCACTGCTGAACTAGGGCCGCCCTCAATGACTGCCAGATTGGCGATTCGGTTGGAGAAAGTTTGCATTCAGCGCCTTCCTGCAACCTTCACCGGGTCGTCTGTCCACCTTGTGGGTGGACGTCCTACGCTGCGCTTGATGGTTCGTGCTGGCATCCATTCTAAAACCTTTTTGCCCTATCAGCCGTCAGTTTTACAGAATAATTTATTAAGTAGGTATTTTACTACTTTTACTTAATGGTTACAATAAATAAAGCAGTCAATTCATTTAGAACCTAAACATATCACGAAGGTACCAAAAGTATTTAGCTACCGTTAGATTAGCGAGTCCGGTCAAAGTCATTTATTTTTGCAAATTGGCCATCAATGACACTTTTACATGTCTCAATTTTTTTTCCTACCACCGCTTCTGGACTACAAATCGGCTGATGATGAGAAGAAACGGCGCAACAAACTAAGTCACCTTTGTCAGCCTGGTTTTATTACAGGAAATACAATTACAAGATAGTGTAAGTGCGAGCTAGGCAGGTTATTAAGTCCATGCACTCTTGTCGTTCAAGTAATCTTCAACTTTATAATATCCTTTTTCCATAAGGATTTTTTAATGTGGTTTTTGAACTTATAAACAGGCAAGTCAACAAGAGTTTGTGGTACTTTATTAAATATTTGTATACATTTCCCCAAAAATGAATTACCTACTTTCTTTAATCTGAAGCTCGAAACGGCAAGTTTATTTTTATTTCTAGTATTATAATGATGTGAATCACATTTAAGGCTAAACGAACTAATGTTTTTTTCTAACATACATAATATTATCAAAAATGAATTGTGACGCTACTGTTAATATTTTAATATCTTTAAAGACCTCCCTCAGAGAGTCGCGAGGCCCAAGACAATATATTGCACGTACAGCTCTTTTCTGCAACACAAAGATTGATTCGATGTCAGTAGCTGAGCCCCATAGCAATAGACCATACGACAATAAACTATGAAAATAACTAAAATATACTAGTCTTGCCGTTTCGACATCAGTTAAAAGCCTTATTTTTCTCACAGCATAAGCCGCTAAACTGAGCCTCCCTGACAAGGCAATTATATGGGGACCCCATTGCAGCCGTGAGTCTATAGTAATTCCCAAAAAGGTTGTTGAATCGACTGCATCTATGCGATCGTCTGACATATTAATATGCGTACTTACCTGCCTCACATTGGGCATAGTGAATTTGATGAGCTTGGTTTTTTTTGCATTAAGTAAAAGATTGTTAGCAGTAAACAATCGTAGTACTTGAGAGAGAGCATTATTTACATCGTCAAAGGTTGCTTTACCTCTGTCAGTTTTAAAAATCAATGACGTATCATCTGCAAACAATACTATCTCACACAGATCTTTAGTAAAGTAAGGAAGGTCATTTATATATATCAGGAATAATAAAGGTCCCAATATAGAGCACTGGGGCACACCCATGCGTAACGGAGCCCCGGATGAGTCAGTTCCATTGACATTAATTGTTTGCGTTCTATCTGTGAGGTATGACTCTAACAATTTTCCTGACTCATTTGAGACACCATAATGCCGTAATTTCATTAATAACGTTTTGTGATCTACACAATCAAAAGCCTTAGACAAACCGCAAAAAACCCCTAAAGCATCCTGCTTACTTTCAAATGCATCAAAGATATGCTTAATGAGTGCAACTCCCGCATCAGTTGTGTTTCTCCCCTTTGTGAAACCAAACTGATTCTCATGCAATAGTTTGTTTATTCTGAAGTGTGATAAGAGTTGATTGAAGATTAACTTTTCAAATATTTTATTTATCGGTCTATAGTTAGAGGGATCACTTTCATCTTCGGATTTAAATAAGGGTATGATTTTGCTGTACTTCATCAAATTAGGAAACGAACCTTCATCAATACACTGATTAAATATACAAGCAAGATGCGTTGCTATACTATCAATTATATGGTTGATTATATTAACTGAAATGCCCCAAAAATCTTCTGTTTTTTTCATATTTAACTCTTTAAAAGATTTTACAATAACTTCGGGATTTATATGCCTAAAATTTAGAATAGAAGTACATTTTTCGACATTTGATTTCAAAAAAGTTTCTGCAAGACCTTGTGAAGAGTTTAAATTACTAGTTGTAGCAATAGGTATATTAGAAAAAAAATCCTTAAACGCGTTTGCTACCTCATTGTCGGATTGAATAATTTTATTATCAACGTTAAGGCTAATTGTGCGATCTAATTGTTTATTTTTTCTATTAATAATGCTCCAAGTGGCTTTTATTTTATTTTTGGAGCTAGCAATAATATCACGAATGTAATTTGATTTGGCTACTGAACATACCTTTTTAAAGATTTTAGAGAATTTTTCCACATGTTCAATAATTTTAGGGTCTTGAGTTTGAGTTTTAAGTTCATATAATTCATATAATTTTCTCCTACTTTTATGAATACCGGTTGTGGCCCAGTCGCTGAATTCACATTTATTTGTATTTGGTCTAAGGTGTTTTTGCTTAAATATATTGTTAAACTCGTCTTTAACCAATCAAAACAAATTTTCATATGACACATCCGTATTAGCACTGTTGAATGGCAATATATTTATTCCATAATCAATATTTTTCTTAAATCTATCTAATTTAACTGTAGTGTACTGTAGTGACTGGCCTACAAACAATATCCACTTTTGGTGAAACATGATGGTGCTCAAATGTGGCTATTTGTCTACTATGATCTGATCTTAGACTGTTTATAATAGATTTTTGCATAACTTTACAATTATAGAAAATATTATCTAAGCAAGTAGCTGTTGTAGGAGTTATTTGTGTAGGTTCATTCAAAAAATTAATTAAATTAAAGGATTTAAAGAGATTAAGGAACCTTATACAGTTTTGAGTTACCTGTAATAAATCAATGTTAAAGTCTCCACATACAACTATCTTCTTATTCGTTTTTGATATTTTTTTTAATACCTGTTCCATAGTGGACTCACAAAGAAGGTAATTGGCAGATGGGGGTTTATATACACTAACAATAATATACCGCTCCAGCTCAGCACACGCTAGTTCAATAGTTTGCTCTATAGAAAGTGCCACGATGTCTTTGCAATCTTTTGACTTTATATTATTTTTAATAAGAATTAGTGATCCCCCTCGTTGAGCTGACTCTCTACTGAACAAACTAATGTGACGAACTTGGAGTGACAATCACTTTAAACTTGTGCATTTGTTGTTACAAGGTAGTTAAGTACCTGAGTCTCTTTCCTAAATTTGTTTATTTGAGTAGTGAATAAAATTAAAAGTGAAAAACCATGTTAAAACGTATCGTTGTAAATACAGACAGACCTGAAAAGCTTAATAGTTTTATATCCTCTCATTTTTAGGGAGTAGTTCACAAATGAAGTATACAATTATGTTTTTTTCTGCTTCTAATTTCTAATTTATTTGCATTTTCCAGAGAAATGAGAATTGCTTAAGGAGGTACTTGAAATACTTAACTGCCTGGTGTTGTTAATGTGTAACTGCTAATGAAACTTTGGTTGTACTGTTCTTGTAGATTTTCTGAAATAAATAAAAGTACGAGGTTATAAGTGACTACGAGAGAGGGGCGTGCGGTGCATATAGGCAATTAGGCAGTGCCTACCTAAAGAAAAATCCTACAAGACAGCTAACCATCTTTGTTTGCCAAATTGACAATCTATAATTTTTTTTTTTTTTTTTTTTTTTTTACTTAAGATGGGCTTACTCATGACCCCAATCTTGCTCTAGAGCATAGATGGGATCTACGATGGAGCGAGCTTGCCCAGAAGATGCCTATTCACTCTGGACTTAAAGAGAGTCAGGTTATATGCACTCGGAAATACAGACGCAGGCAGGGAATTCCAATCTTTAGCTGTGCGCATTATAAAAGATGATGAGAAGCGCTTAGTGCGGATTATGGGTATATCAACTAAGAACGGATGGTAGCCGGCCGTGCGTCTGGATGTCCGATGGAAGAAAGGTGACGGTGGTATGAGCTCATGCAGCTCATGAGCACACTCTCCGAAGTACAATCTGTAGAAGACCGATAGGCAAGCAACTTTGCGGCGGTGAACCAGGCTGTGCAGCTTGGACGCCACCAGTTTTTTATCGCCTATTATTCTCTTGGCTCTGCGTTCCACCGAGTCTAGTGCAGCAAGTTGGTATTTCGCCGAGCCGTCCCAAAGGTGGCTGCAGTACTCCATGCAAGATCGGACTTGGGCTTTGTAAAGAGTTAAAAGCTGTCCAGGCGTGAAGTACCGCTTGACTTTATTCAGGACGCCCAACTTTCTAGCTGCAATTTGAGCCTTAGACTCGATGGTGGTGCCAAAGTTGAGGTCAGAGGACAACTCCATGCCAAGAAGTTGTAGAGTGTCGGTCACTGGAACAGATGTACCTTGGAAAGTAGGAGAAAGGGTGAAAGGACTCCTTTTTGTGGAGAAAAGACACGCCTGCGTCTTAGAGGCATTGAAGCTGACGAGATTGTCATCGCCCCACTGGGAGACATTACTTAACGTCAGGCTCGTACGCTCAACCATGGCCTCTCTCAATCTTTGGACCTCAACTCCACTGGCTCCTGCACTAGACAGATACTTCTCCGTGACAGTACTGTCATCTGCGTACCCAACAATACCTGAAGATAGCAGGTCATTAATGTGCAGCAGGAAAAGAGTCGCAGAGAGCACAGACCCCTAAGGAACTCCGGCGTCAATGGCCTTGAGGTCAGAGGAGCAGCCGTCAATGACTACTCGGATCGACCGTTCTCTCAGGAAGTCAGCCACCCAGCTACAGAAGCCAGTGGGGATACCGTACGCTGGAAGCTTGCTCAGCAGACTCGCATGCCAAACCCTGTCGAAAGCCTTCGAAATATCCAGCGACACTGCGATTGCTTTGCCGTGGTTTTCGATGGCTTCGCCCCAGCAATGCGTTACATACACTAGAAGATCCCCAGTTGAACGTCCCCGGCGGAAGCCATATTGACGATCACTGAGAAGATCATTGTCTTCTAGGTATGAAAGCAGTTTGCAATTTAGGACTTTTTCCATAACCTTACAGAGTACGGAAGTGATGGCGATCGGTCTGTAGTTACCAGGGTCGGCACGGCTACCCTTCTTGGGTACTGGTTGCACATTGGCAAGCTTCCAAGATTTTGGTACGATTTTTGTCGTGAGAGAGAGGCGGTACAGTCGCGTCAGTACGGGAGACAACTCAGGCGCACAATATCTCAGCACTCTTGCTGGTATGCCATCTGGGCCACAGGCCTTGTTCACGTCTAGACCAAGAAGGGATCTACGGACCTCTTTGTTGTGCACTGTGATCTCTGGCATCAAAGAATCACAGTGAGGCATGGTGGGTGGATGTTTCGAGCCAGCGTCTAGACGTGAATTGCTTGCAAACAGATCGGCAAATAAATTTGCTTTCTCTGTTGCGGTGTGGGCAAGTGACCCATCAGGTTTCTGCATTGGAGGTAGTGCAGGAAGGCAGAAGTTAGATTCGACTGATTTCGACAGGGACCAGAACTGCTTACTACCCTGTGGGTAAGATGCAAGTTTCGCCCCAATACGGCTGACATGGTCGAACCTAGCTTTTCGCAGCACCCTTTTGCAAGACCTGGCGGCTGTATTATATGCTCTCTTCTTTGCTCGCACCTTTCGCGCTCGCACTTTTTGATCTCGAGCTTTTACCCAAGCCTGGTAAGCTGACTGTTTACGAGCCTCAGCTCGAGCACAGTCCGCATTGTACCAAGGTCGGGCTTTGTAACCGAGCGGGATGTCGGAAAATGGAATGAAATATTCCATTCCCTGCCGGATAACAGCTGTGATCGCATCAGCGACGCATGAGGGGTCTTTCGAAGAGAAACATAACTGCCGCCACGGGTATGATGCAAAGAAAGCTCGCATCTCGTCCCAGTCTGCTGACTCGTATCGCCATACTCTCCTCGTACCCCTAAGGGTGTTATCCGGAGAAGAGCAGATCGATACGGATTTCACTACACAGTGGTCGGACGATCCCAGTGGAGCCGAGACTGAAACCGAGTGTCTGTGTGGATCAGTTGTCAGCAGTAGGTCCAGGCAATTGGGTGTATGATCAGCGATATCCGGTATTCGCGTCGCTTGTTCCACCAGCTGAGTGAGATCTAGCGCCAATGCTAGCTTGCGGGCCTCTCGCCCAGCATGGTCAGTTTTCTGGTATGGGAACAGCCACTCTTTGTGGTGGGCGTTGAAGTCCCCCAGAAAAACAAGCTCTGCTGTTGGATATCGCTGAAGTGCGGAGTCTGCCGTCTCAGCAAGGTATTCCATGAGCCCAGTCGTCTCCCGATCTCCACTGTGCGAACGGTAAACACAAGCGCAGAGAGATTTCTCTACCCCAGTGTCCACCAAAAGCCACAGCACAGGAAATTTTGACTTCTCAAAGCAACGGAGACGCTTACAGCAGATGTCATCGCGAACATACACATAGACCCCTGCACATTTCTTGAACTTATGTTCGAGAGTGTATCCAGGGTAGTTGAGGTATGCCACGTCCGACGGTGTTGCTATCTGCGTCTCCGTTAAGAAGAATAAGTGCGGCTTCTCGGTCTCCAGGTGGTGGTGGACCGGGTCGAGGTTTGAGTGCAGACCTCGGATGTTGGTGAGGTGCACTTTGAGTGGGAGGAAGTGTCGCCGTTGATTAAACTTTTTCTTCTTCTTTTGCTTTGTCATTTTTTTTTTGAGTTTTAGTAGGGGAAAGAAAAATATAGTCGAGGCGCTGCTTAGCAAACCCTACTCGTACTTTTCGGCTCAGCCGATCAGAGGGGAACTCGCTTGGAGACTGCGGGGACGCCCGAGCCCCCCCGATACCACTCCACCGGGTCCTCCCATCCAGTCGCCAACTGGCACGGTGGAGCATAACGGGATTTTTCGCAAGTTGGCGGGGCAGCCTTTACGCGTGGCTAGCGCGTAAGTCGGGCCCCCTACTGACTGCGGTCGGCCAACGGCTGGGACCGTGCCTCGGATCCCGCTACCCTCCAGAACGAGTTACCCGATACAGCATCGCCTAAAGACAGAGACCGGTTCCAACAGCGCAACTGACTTAATTTCAAACCCCTAATGGCACTGGCACTCCCGCACACCGACGAAACACAGCAGGGCTGCTTGGCGCCAGACTCCGGCGGGATGGTGGTCGCGAGCCAGGCGGCCCCTTCCAGGGCCTACCACCGCCTTTGGGATCTTTAGCCGCCATCACAAAGTATGATGACGTTGCCCGGGGTGGACCGCTAGGAGGTAGATCCCAACCACCCCAAAAAAAATAAAGTCTAAGTTACCATTTTGTCGTCTTTATTAAACTTTTAAACTAAAGCGCGCTCGTTTCAATGCAGATCTCACAGTAGGCGGTCGCGATATCGCCTACTATTTCACGCACACTTCCTTAATTTGCACACACACTTAAATAATCTGTGCGCATACGTATACAGTTACAAAACACCAATTTTTGTTAAGCATTATGCGGCGATTACCTGCTTAACTCCCACCAGGTAGCGCCTCAATTTCAGCCTCGCATTTAAAGTCTTATTATAAGTAAACTTCACATTACAGATTGTTAAAATGAAATTTCAAGCGCTAAAATCCTAATTATATTTATAGTAAAGAGTTTGAAGTTTGAAAAAGAATAACAAATAGTTTGCTAAAACTACCCTAAAAATAATGTAAACTTAGAACATTTTGATCGGCCATATTTTTTTTTATTAGTTTGTTTTGGTTACCATCCCGCGGTGTTTTGGAAAATTGTTTTCATTCCTACTGATCGTAAACGATTTTTTTTAGTGATATTTATTGTTTTTGGAGTTTAGTGCTGTGTTGTTGTGTTCTGTACATTGGAAAAACTACGATTTACAGTAATGAGAAGTCTTTTTGTTTTGACAAATTACGCGCCAATCTCAAGTAAATTTTCTCTGTTAATGGCAAAAATAAAAGTGACCATAGTACCTAACAGTTTTGCAAAGCCACTACTGATATCAATTTAATGGCATGTTCTAATTCCATTCATTTTTTTGATATTTGTGGTGGTGAAATAAATCATCAAACACACCATTTACCAATTTACGAAAGAAAAAAAATAAACCCTGGTAAGATAATAATATTGATTTATCAGCTTCAATGCTCAGATTTTATTTTTTGTTATTTTTTAGGTTTACGCAATGAAATGTACGTAAGTATTTAAAACAAACTATTTTCTTACATAGTGCCATCTATGATTTTCTTATTTAACTAATCAAACTAAAAGCAACATCCACCAATAATTTCTATAAACTTTGTTAGTTCCGATCCGATTAACTGTCTGTTGCCGAAATTACCGAGATGGCGCTGACTGAGTGATACTTAATTTATTTTTATACGCATTTATTTTAATACCTTGATTTGTAGACGGAAACATTTTTTTAAGAAGGTGGACCTAGTTTTAAGTTTTACGACTTTTAGGTAGCACTTTTCGAGGACGAAATATGAGGTTCAATTTTGATCTAACAAAATAAAATATTTATTGAAACGCACATTACGAATTACGGTTTTAATTTAAACATCGCGTTTAAAGCTAACTTGGAATGTTTTAGTGCCTACCTGAAAATAAAACCAATGCCCACCACTGCTACTGCCACTGTTTAATAAATCTTTACATGTTACTTCGACAAAAAGCAACACTGTATTTATTAAATATAAATAATCTATTTATTAATTGGAGAAATATGTAACTAGCTTAGTTAAAAAATTTACGCTCAAGTCCGCCTATACGAAAATACATTTTCCTTGCACTATAGTGAAAACGCTACCTAAGAGCCTTTAAGAATCGTGTTTGCGCACCTTCTGTCTCACTCTTGTCTAGTAGGTACGAGCGTAAACGCGCAGGAAAAACAGAATTATTAAATTTTAAATAAAAAAAATTTGGACAGCATCACATACAGTGCTATGATCCTAAGGTCTAAATCACTTGTGTTTGATTAACTACATTAACCGACCGGGAATCAAACCTGTGACCTCAGCAATGACGACGCTAAGTCCGACGTGCTCGACTTTTGGATATGGAGGTCGTCTAAAAAATAGCTCTGTTTTTTCAGTCTACCGATGATTCGGTCGAGTAGGTAGTACACCACTTTTCTCGATGTTCGTTCTTGTTTTTTATTTTCAAGAATTAACGTAGACACTCCAACTTCTCGTGGAGGTTGTTTCCTTGATAGATCGATTGACAGGGATGTGGGTGAGATGAATGAGGTCCTTTCGAGCGTTTTTATTCGAAAAACTCGGTCGCAAGGTGTTTATATTTATCACAAAGGGATTGACTTGCAAATCGATTTAAGGTACGTCTGCCGACAATAGACCCAATGAATCTCATGTCACTCCGATGTAGTAGTAAATAGGTATTTTGCATTACTAAGGATTGAATTATGTTTCGCTGTTACATTTGAGTTTGTCAACGTTATTTATATAAAAAATCCTCCCAAGTGCGTGTCGTGCCAGCGTGCCACGAGCAGTGTAGGGTTCAGTAGTTGCCCATCGTTACCACAATATTATAGGTTGGGGAAAAAGTTTCTCCGTATTTTTTAAAGAAAATTCAAAACATTTTTAATATAGTTTATTTACATTTAACTAAAGTATGTAGGTACCATTTTGTTAGATAACTTTTTGCCATCTTGTAGGTAGGTAGGGACATAATCCCATTGCTATAGAAATTTTGGGGCTTCTGATCAAAATACCGCGACAAGTGGTTTTGGCCGTACTCTCGTGATGTTAACCTGACACTGCCTAGAGAATTCTGAAGAGAGCGAAACAGGTGGAAATCTGAAGGTTCAAGGTCAGGACTATACGGCGGATGCATTAACACCTCCCAGCCAAACTCTCTAATTTTTTGCTGAGTGGCTAAAGATGTGTGAGGTCTAGCGTCATCATAATAAAAAACCATACCCCTTCTGTTGATTAATTCCAGCCGCTTTCTCTCAACTTCTTGCTTTAATCTCATCAGTTGTTCGCAGTAGAGTTCAGAATCGATGGTCCTCCCTGGTGGTAACAGCTCATAATGAGTAATGCCCTTCCAATCCCACCACACACACAGCATCACCTTGTTGCGAGTTAACCCGGCTTTTATCACAGTCTGTGAAGCCTGTGCCGATCTTGCTCCACTTTTTCAAAAATGGCACAATTTTATCCGTAATAGGGCGACCAAAGCGACGTGCATCTTTGACATCAAAATTTCCGGATTAAAAACGCTTAAACCAAATTTGTGCTACTCTCACAGACACTGCACTAGGTCCATCCATAAACATTGCAATTTTTTTGCGTTGCTATATTACCTTTTTAACCGACTTCAAAAAAAAGGAGGAGGTTCTCAATTCGTCTGAATGTTGTTTTTTTTTTTTTTTGTATGTATGTTACGCGATTACGCCGTCAATTATGAACCGATTTCAAAATTTATTTTTTAGTTTGAAAGGGTATACTCCCGAGGTGGTCCCATTTCCACCAAGTCAGATTCTGATGATGGGATCCCTGGGAAATCGAGGGCAACCCTCAATTTTTATAGGCACCCATCATGTTTTGCATATATTTTCTGACTCGATGCTGATTTTTGGGTCTGGTAATCATCATGTCATGTTGCTGACCTGATGATGGAAGCCACAGAACTCCTTAACGGATAGGAGTTAGAAGATAATACTGCAATTTGTCGACAGAACATATTTCGCAGTGTGTTGAGCAGACGTGGAGCTTATGAGGTACCAGACCGCCAATTTTTATTAACTGGGGGCGTACCCGCACACCCAGTAACGAAAAAAATTTGAATGTTCCTTTCTTAATTTAACCTGTTATTTAACGCGAGACCTTATCCTTTGGTTACGACACCAAAATAGCCGCCGTTCTGGTTGGAGTGTAAGTAAACCCTTTAAGTAAGTAAAGACTTAAAATTTTCGTCGAAAAATTGACCCTATATAACACCTTATTTTTATCATACCATTGGATGGGGGGTCCATAGAGGACCAATATTAGTTAAGGTTACTTTGCTGTAAAGTAATTTTTGGCGAAGTTAAGAGGGAAAAAATAGAGGACTTAACACTTAAAATTGATAAATAAAAAAAGTTTAATAAAAAACTAAAAACCGACTTCAAAATGAAACTAAAAAGCGAAAAATAATATTGACTAAAACATACCTAATCAGTTCTTTTTGGAGTCGGTGCAAATGAACACATTTTAACTCTCGATGGCTGGCACCGACTCCAAAAAGAACTGATTAGGTATGTTTTAGTCAATATTATTTTTCGCTTTTTAGTTTCATTTTGAAGTCGGTTTTTAGTTTTTTATTAAACTTTTTTTTGTAGTAAAATTTTAAAATGTATCGAATTTCTTATTAGATTCACTCATCTTGACAGTACGAAAAAAAATGAAAAACACACTTTTCCTAATTTGAATTTGGAATTATCTTCTTTAAAATTTTCACTTTTAATGATACCAAATCCAGCCAGATACAAATAGTACAGCCAAAGAGATTTTATTACAAGTTCATACATACTATAATACGAAAAGACTTATTCCTCAACCTAATATTTCAGCAATCACTTCATTTAAGTCACTTTTAATGTTTTCCTATAAGGAATTTTGAACGACTAAGTTGAACGAATATTACTAATAAATAGCTATCCTAAAAAATTCTGCCTTGGGCAACCTGGAAGTCCATAAATAGGTTACGGGCCCAGGTAGGCCCAGGTAGCTTGGAGATTGCATGTCTATGCAGTATTTCCCCCCAGACAATGACTCATCTCCTAACATGGCCAGCGTGTCCCTACACCTGCATACGCGAGGATCTTTACAAGGCCACCGATAGTGCTATTTCGGTGGCTGAGTTTTGGTCCTTACATATATGAAAGCCTGGGTCGACACGTAAAGAAGAAAAAACATTTTTTTTTTTAAATTTTATTCTACCATTTTGTCGGCGTGATTGATATACATATCTCCACAAATTTATTACAGCTCTCTAGGGTCCACAGTCTCCAAGCAAAACCTCGGACGGACAGACCAACATGACGAAACTATAAGGGTTCCTTGTCAGGACTACGAAACCCTAAAAAGTGATTTCATTTCGATTGTAGGTTTAGCCCGAAATGAAATATAATAAGAACCCTGTCACGATCGAGCTAGAATGGAAAAAAGGGTTCATATACAAACTCTACTCAACTATGTGTCCACTCGCATCGACATCAAAAAGAACTGATTACCTAGGTATGATTTAGTACATATTATTTTTCGCGTTTTATTTAGTTCTACTGGATTTTGGAGAAGCCAATTTGGAAAAGATTATTTTGCCAATAAATTGATCCTATAAGGGAATCGAATTCGAAACTTTTCTTTTAATTTAATAGTCAAAATATTGCATATTATATTAGATGACAAAAACAAACGTGAACATGCAATGTTAAAAACTATGCCAATGATTAATAACGATTTATCTAATGATTCATTTTTTTTGTTACTAAGTAAGTTTAATCGATGAGACTTCAGGATAGTTTTTCCTCGTACCTAAAAAATAGTGTGATAATAAAATCACACAGAAATATCCCGATACCTATCCATCTAAACTATTGCCTTTTTTATGTGACGTTGGTAACTGATAGATCTTTCACCCCTACGGCATGACACATGGTGCGATAAATTGACTTCCGGCCCTTTACAGACTTTCGCATTTAAATAAAAAGGCCTCGGATTTTCGCCGTCATTTTTCTATGTGAGTTTATTTAAAAGTTTGTATAGTATGCAAATATTCGTTTGCCGTGCTCAAATGAAATTACAGTATATAGTTGTTTGATATTTTTGCTAAATTAAACAACATTTTAAATGATACTTTATTTATTAAGTCTCTATTTATTATAAGTTGTATTATTTTTACATTTTACTAGAAATCAATGAGTGAATAAGTGAAAAATATTGACACTAATTTAAAAGCTTAAGCGGACTTTATTTTGGCGCCACTTTAAACCGTGACATAAGGTTGTAAATGTATTTACATAGTGCACGAGATATTTAATACTAGTTATTGTTGTTAAAATACACCCAAATAAAATGGAAAGGTGTTAGAATCTGGGGGCACGGCAGTGCCCCTGCCAAATCTAGCAATAGCAAAAATGCGGCGCGGCCGTCCCATCCTTTTCTCGAAACAGTTCTGGCCGTTTTCTCCCCCCTATAACTTCGTTGTGGATAAAACTAGACACCTGAAATTTTAGTAATCAAGCAAGCATTGTATTAACGCGGTATACGTATTTCAAATTTCATTCAATTTGGACCAGTAGTTTAAGAATTAAAACTAGTCAAAGTTTCTGAATTTAGTAGGTACTCAATCTGCTTAGGAACAGTCAATCTAATTATTTAAAACGTAAAAGGTTTTTATTATGGTCACTATAAGATGTTTTTAGGTTAGCTATTACGTAATAACTTAAAGCAGAAGTCCCTTAAGTAGGCACTGAATAAATTAACCGACTTGATAATACACGGATCTCACGGTACTTTTTACGGTAGAAGTAATATTTTGATGGCATACTAAAGTATTCGTTAAATCATTCAGTAGCAGTACCTACCTGTATTTGTAATTGAATTCTCTTGCCGAACTTTTACCGACCACGTTTTTCATTGACTTATTGAAATGATTTTTCTCAATAATTTAAACGAGAGTTTGAACAGTTTGTAATCTCCCGAATATACTTACAAAGTAGGTACTCAATCAAATCGAATCCTTTCAATGTGCGAGAGATAACAAAATTCAATTTGGGCCAAATAAGACCTTGTCATGCTATGGAAACTGAATTCTTGGAACTGTGAAATATTTACAAGGTATGCTTAGGATGACCTGATTCTTGCAAATTGCATATAACTTACTTTTCTATTAACTGGTTTTGTATCAATAGATCGGTCTGCAACCAGCTGAACGAAATCTTTTTTGTACAATCTACAACAAAGAGATCCCCGATAAATACATAAAGAACCTTAACAACGAAGAAAGTCCTTAAATAAACTTATTCGACAAACTTACCAACAAAACTTGTATTAAGACCATTCAAAAATGTTTCTAAACACTAAAATATAACACTAACTTACTTACTATACACCGTGTTAATGAAATAACGCAAAACCTCTTAGGTGGTAGCTTAGCCCATGAAACTGAACAAATTTTGTTCTACAACATTCCCGAAATGCCAAAAAAAACATTAGGATTCGCAGTAGAGTTCAGAATCGATGGTCCTGCCTGGTGGTAACAGCTCATAATAATAATGCCCTTCCAATCCCACC
Source organism: Anania fuscalis (assembly GCA_950371115.1). Classification (NCBI taxonomy): domain Eukaryota; kingdom Metazoa; phylum Arthropoda; class Insecta; order Lepidoptera; family Crambidae; genus Anania; species Anania fuscalis. The sequence continues at coordinate 12,237,624 of OX493336.1, read as the reverse complement.
ACACACACAGCATCACCTTGTTGCGAGTTAACCCGGGTTTCGCCACAGTCTGTGAAGCCTGACCGGCCTTTGACCACGACCTTTTTCGCACGTTCTTGTCGTACGTGATCCACTTTTCATCACCAGTTATCAGCTTCTTCAAAAATGGTTCGGTTTCATTTCGTCGTAATAAATAATCACAAATGAGTACACGGTTCATTAGGTTTTTTTCAGTGAGCTCGTGGGGTAGCCAAATATCGAGCATTTTTGTGTACCCAGTTTTTTTTAAATGCGCCAAACTGTTTTGTGGTCAATTCCCAGTTCTTCAGCTACTTCGTAACTCAAAAAAGTGACTTAAATGAAGTGATTGCTAAAATATATTGTGGTAACGACGGGCAATTACTAACGAACCCTGCGCGTGGCCCGACACGCACTTGGGTATTTTTTTTCCTGACCAATGTTATATCAAAAAAATTTTAAGGAAAAAATATTATACATTCTTTAAATTTGATTGGAAAGCAAGAAATTGAGGTGTAACCTATAAAATATAAACAAAAACTTGATTGTTGAGTTTAACTAACTTAATCATTGCCCCGTATTAATATGGTCTGTCTGTAGTGATACAATAAGGTTCATCTGGCCATAGACTACATGGTACATAGTGTCTTAGATTATTGGATACTGTAAAAAAAATCATTTTTTCCAAATTAATTAAAAATCTGCAACTGTCACAAAGCACCGAGTTTGTGTGTTAACATCTTCATTACAGTTTGCAACCTAATTTTTTTTGCTAGAATACAAACAAGTTTTGCGTATTGTTCTTATTATTTTTAAATGAAATGCCTTAAAAAAAACATCTAAAATATATTTTAGTAAACGAATAAATAATTATAGCTTTTTGTAGCTTAAGAAAAGCAATTTATTATTTAACGCGATGAAATCTGAAACGTCGGGAAGTCCCCCGAATCGCTTTGCGTTTCTTTCAGCGTAAAACGCCTCTAGTAAATTTTAATATTGAATCGCTCGCGACCTCGAAACTCGTCGATACATTTTTAAACAGTTTAGGCATTATACTTAACCCTGCGGATGCCATGAGGGCGTATTTTGTAATTTTTGTCATTAGAGTTTTTGCACTTATTTTTTTATATAGTACTTATCCTATATTATAGCAAATAAGCATTATAGCCACTTGAAAAAAAGTAATTGTTCCTAGTGCTTTATTTTTTTCAAGCCAGTGTAGGTAGTAGGTACGCTTGATTAAATCTAGATCATATTATAAGTAGGTTATAAAGGCTGCTGACCCAAAAAATAATGACCGGGTTAGCTACAAGGCACTTGACAGTGGTCACTCTATGTCTATCACAAGTTGTAAATAGAGTTGGCGACAGCGACAGCGCTTTGGTAGCGATTACTAAATTAAGCAACCTACGCCGTGGTTTTGAGTGGATAGGTGGCCACAAATAAAATCATGAAAAAAAAACTTCATCATCATTATATTGACCCCAACTGATTTTAAATTTTGTTATAGCTCTTTATAACAAAGGCCGTCTATATTTTTGAGTACACAAGGCTGCAAGTAGTAAATAAAATTCCAAATCACCGACAGTAATAAATGCATCACAGTGCAGTTTACTTTTTGGTGAATAAAAGATCTCAATTTCCCTTTTTTCGGACCAACAAAGCGATATGTACGTACATTTTTCATCTGAATGTTTCATCGGCACGTTCGAACTCAAAATTTACCAACTTCTTTTTGACGAATTTTAGGTTTGCATAATCATCATCATCATCATCATCAGCCCACACTAGACCACTGCTGGACATAGGGCTCTCCAATTGCACGCCACTCTGCACGATCCACGGCTACTCTCATCCAGCTCCTGCCAGCAACCTTGCGAAGATCATAAGATGAGAAGTTTGCATAATGTTATGCACAATATGCTACTCCATTATCGGTATTATAATATCATTTTAGCCTTAAGACGTCCACTGCTGAACATAGGCGTTCCCCAGTTACCAGGTTGTCTGTCTACCTCGTGAGCGGACTATTTATAAAGTATCTGATTGCAACACTACATACACGAGTAGGATAAAACAAGTTAATGTTAATTTGGGCAATATTAAATTAAACCACTACCGAAAAAAGATATCCTACCTTCTACAGAAGTAAAATAAGGATTGACAAGCCTCATTCCATGCATGTAAGCAAACCCGCGGGGATAGCCAGTATTTTTTTTTAATAAAATAAAATATAAATGACCAAACATTTAAAAAAAATATTTTTAAAACTAACAAAAGACCCACTCGGTCATTACTCTTTTAAAGTCAAGAAAAATAACGGTCTAAGTGAAATCGGACCGAAAGCCGCCGATTTTATTTGTTCGGTTAGCCGTGCAGTTTGAACGGGCCGGACCCAATGGACAATGCCCACATTGGGCAGCCGATCTTTCACAATAAAAAGCGAACGGCCGCCATTTTCCAGTGATACCGCAAAGGAAATGTGCGGGATTCAAGAATATTGTTACTTTAGATTTTCGTCTCTTTGTTGGTTGCTATGTCCTTGAAAACCGTTTCTACTTTTTTTAATATTATATTTTCAATATTATTACTTTATTACTACTATTACAAAAATTTAGTAATACATAATGTAGACAAAATTATGACGGTTGACCTGAATTTGTCAATTAGTAAATAGGATATCTTATAGGTAGTATAGTAGAGTATACCATGTAAAGTGTGGAATAGAAAAATTATAGTTTATCTATTTTGTAAATTAGTAAAATTATAAAATATATTATGTGGGAAAACGAGTAAATTTAATTCCAATAATTAGGTAACGATATGTATTTCAATCGTTTTATTTACGTGACTTTAGTTAAAAATTTTAGAAGAGCTATCCACTAGGTTCAATATTGTAAAAATTGTTCTCGGAAAACGACAGGGCGGGCTTAAGGGCTCTTATAAAAACACAGACTGTTTACTTCTCTTAGTAGCGTTAATCTATAAAGTGTTTGGTAGCGGATCACACAAAAAAGCCTTGTAAAACAATCTGTTTACTTGCAAAAGATTTATAGTGAAAAAACTTTAGTTGTTTGCTCGTGTCGGGACCTATCAGAACTTTTGGGTAGTGGATAGTTTATTTACGCATTCAATCTTGCATTTTCTTTAATGTTTATTAGCATTTTTCATCGACGTGGATTTCTAGACGTGATAAAATTACTTTACATTAGCCTCTAACATCTCTGGTACAATTTTTATCTGTTTAATAAAGTGCATAGTTTGGGACCCGTCAAAATAAAAAAATATAGTGATAATTTTCCTTTGAAGTTCTACTTTTTCTATTTTGGCACTATTTAGTTCGATAACTTCAGCAGTATTATATAAGTATGCTGAAACTTACATTTTTAATTCATGAAGACATAAAAGTAGGTTAGAACCAACTTCCAAGATTTGTTTAGTTACATACATAGTAATTTTCTAAGACACAATCAAAGTTACAAGTGAAGCTAAAGTTAAGTTAAAGTTTTCCATGTTTGAAAATTAAGACTGCTCTGGAGCTGATTTGAAACTAACTTAATTTAAATTAAAAAATTCCAAGTCTATTCCTATGCAAAATAGTTTTTTTTTCCTATCTACTCTAGGTTAAGCTCTCAATTTAGGTACCGCCTTCGAGTCTTTCTTATTAAGTTGAAATTTGTTCGTAAGCTATTTCCAGTTTCCACATACTTAGTTTCAACACCCCAGTACCCAATGTTTATAATAGAAATCAGATTAACTAACATAACGTAATCATAATGTTGTAGGTTAGGACAAAGGATCTCTCTTGAATAATACGATTAATTTAAAAATATTATTATCGTGATGATTAAGTGGAATGAAACACTTTAAACGAATATCTAGAGAAAAAAAACAATATTTTTGCTCGAACCAGAAATTATTATTATTAATGATTAAAAGTTACGATCAGTAGTTACGACACATCTTCAGTAACTTAAGATAAAATATATAAACAGACTAAATATTCAATTTAGCATTTACAGTGTTACAGTAATATCTAAAATTATAATTTTTTAAGCCGAGCAGCAAACAAATCGATTTCTACTTATGGTATTCGAGTATTTTTTTCAAATGAAATGTATTTTTTTATAAAAACCGATTATATGTTTTATATTTTTTTATAAAATTTTCTGAGTAATCGTAAGTGTCATGATTCAGAATCGAATCATATCGTTCAATCCGTTTCTGTGCTTGTTAGAGATAGCGGTCAGTTATTAGCCCCTCCTCTGTTGTTTCGTGAAATTGCCGCTGGTGTCCGTTCGGTTATACGTCGGTTGAAACAGCATTTAAGTGTGAGGTAACACATTGGCTAGATTTCGGAAATCAGATGGATTTCTTTTAATTCAATTACAAAATTTTCAAGTTTGTTCATTTTGTTCTTTCAAAAATGAAGCTAGACTTCAAATCACGCTATCCTAGGGGGGCTGAGCCCTGAGCCGCGAATAACCATTTGATGTTTAAAGTGTTTTAATACTTCTAGGCCCTGTTCCTACCGCGAGAGATGCCGTCATCCTTTTCTTTGATTCTGTATCTATGCGATAGTATCGCGATAGTAGCGATAATTCAACATCGTAGTTACAAAGTCAGCGACAACATTGCGAATTTATCCGTTTTGCGGTTGCATCGCTGCAATAAGTCGTGGCAAGGGCTCTTAGGGACATAAGTGTCATGACGTCAACGCTCGAAAGACGCTAGCGTGGGAAGGCTTTATATCTCAAATATCAACAATCGTTCATTAAAATACGTGTTAGTTTTTGAAGTTGCTGTTGTGTCATCCAAATAAAGGTCGAAAACAACGGCAAGCTTTTTGCAACTTTAGTCAGTATGTTTATGCTTTAAAGTTTAATTTATTAAACGTTAAATATTAGCTATTTTATTAAATTAGCAAAATCAAATTATTTCCGATAAGTAGTTTTAAACTCTTTCGGACTTTATATTATGTAACAATTGTGTTATTGCGGACGTGAAACGTGTAATATACCTAGTCAAATAAATATTAATAGTATTTATTGCAGCAAATGTTACAATGAGGTTATAATTGGTAATTTTGTAGGTCAGTTAGATATTGGATATGAGTGACTAATTCACGGTTGTTTTTATCCGATAGTATTTAGTTTGTTACGTTTTTAATAAGATTCATAGCTTTCTCATTATAAGCAATTATACGTATGAGTCCGACTCAACAATAGGAATAATATGAACGAAATATGGCAAACCAATCAAACCTATCCTCAAAGTGAAAAATAAAAGTCCTTATATGATATTTATTCATAGTTTGAATGGGTAAGGTTACAAATTCCCATCAAAAAAATGTTGTATAATTGCGAGTAGGTACCTCGATACCTATAATAGTATAGTACCTAAGTAGGTATTATCTAAGTCTTTTCAACTTTCCGATAGTCTTTTAAAGCTCATGTTAATATTCTAGTAGAATACGATTCAGTTTTAAGCAGGGACGATTGAAATACCAATGGCGTATTCCATCGCATCTGAAATTTAAATCTTTTGAACATTCAGTGCAACCACGGGAACGCCGAAAGCCTTGCACTTTCAAGGTCTGTTTTTTTTACTTTTAACCTCAATTTTGCACGTTATACTGGCTAATTATAAGATAATACAGACAAACTACACTCGTTTGAATTCAGCACCGTGTTTTGTTTTTCTGTTTCGAGTTTGACGTATAAAAACACTGTATTGATTCTGTTTAGTCAAATCTCACCTGGGGCTTAATTATAGGTTCTGATGTGATGGTCACGATCATCCTCTACTAAGCGGGCACTGTGCTAGATAAAAAAAAAAGTGAAACACAAATTATTATTTTAGACATTATGCAGTTACACATTTATTTCTACGTACTACGCACATTTTATACTTTCTACTTATACCTGTTTATTACTAATTTAGTTTTAAATTATGTAATTCAATTAGGAAAATACTCCAAATTAAGAGCTTTTCGATGATTTGTATCGATGGCACAAACTTCAAAGCTTTTTGTTGTTTCGTAAAAACAAGATAAAATATCCTAACTTACTATTAACATGCTTTATGAATTTATTTTGAATCTGAGAGCTAATAAAGATGTTGTAGCCAGAGTACTTCGCCCGCGCTGTTTTTATTATTTGTAAAAAACCGGCCAAGTGCAAGTCGGACTCGCTCACGAATGGTTCCGTACCATTATCTATAAAAACGGCAAAAATCACGTTTGTTGTATAACCCTTAAATATTTATTATTATTCTGATTTTTAATATTTGTTGTTATAGCGGCAACAGAAATATATCATCTGTGTAAATTCCAACTGTGTAACTATCACGATTCATGAGATAAAGCCTGGTGACAGACGGACAGACGGACAGACGGACAGACGGACAGACGGACAGACGGACAGACGGACAGACGGACAGACGGACAGACGGACAGACGGACAGACGGACAGACGGACAGACGGACAGACGGACAGACGGACAGACGGACAGACGGACAGACGGACAGACGGACAGACGGACAGACGGACAGACGGACAGACGGACAGACGGACAGACGGACAGACGGACAGACGGACAGACGGACAGACGGACAGACGGACAGACGGACAGACGGACAGACGGACAGACGGACAGACGGACAGACGGACAGACGGACAGACGGACAGACGGACAGACGGACAGACGGACAGACGGACAGACGGACAGACGGACAGACGGACAGACGGACAGACGGACAGACGGACAGACGGACAGACGGACAGACGGACAGACGGACAGACGGACAGACGGACAGACGGACAGACGGACAGACGGACAGACGGACAGACGGACAGACGGACAGACGGACAGACGGACAGACGGACAGACGGACAGACGGACAGACGGACAGACGGACAGACGGACAGACGGACAGACGGACAGACGGACAGTCTCAGTAATCGGGTCCCGTTATACCTTTTGGGTACGGAACCCTAAAAATGAATCTAAAATTCATGATCTAAAATTCTTAAAGTAATAAATTTATTTCCAATGACGGTATATTTAATTTTGTTAAACAATGTTTTTATCTTGTTTTCTTTCTCCTTTACCGAAACGTAGCCATATTTTATTTTGAAGACCTAGAGGGCTGAGGTTGGGTTGCTTAAAAAAGGTTAAAAAATAATATTACACGAACACACAATTATATAGACTATCATTTATCACCTAATCCTTAAAGTTTATTACTACAAAAAAACAGTTGTGAAACAAATTATATCACAAACTGTATTTTAAAGGATATTTTGGCGTCTTATTATTATCAAAATTGATACCGGGAATATCTAAACATCAATCCGAACCCGTTAAAGGTAAAACATTTTCTAGTTTCTGAGAACAGGATAAAGGAAGGAATCTCGTTTGCCGCTGTCTACAGACTGCGGGAAATCTTATTTGCACTCACAGGGCTTTGATCTTGCCAACTTGTCATAAAACTGTAAAATAAATATAAGAAAAAAAAATATTGATATTAATTACCTTGATTTTTTATTAGATTTCGGCGAACAATTAAGATGTCGCGATCGTGCAGTACCTAAGGATAGATATCTTTTTGGTTGGTCGTCCTATGTTGAATACCACCTACATTGGACTCAAAGAAGACGTGAAAGAGCTTGGAGTGGCCGGGCCAGGGACAAATCCAGCAAATTGGTCACTACGAGTCAAGTAAAGAGAGAGATTCCGAGATCTTTCTCGGATTTCTGGATTTAGGATAACCTTAGTTATGGTTTGTGCTTCTCTGCTCAAACGATGGTATTATAACATTATTTAGAATCTTTTTTTTCTCTTACGTGAGTGTTGTAGAGGACGGTCCTCCGTCTAGCAGTGGATTTCCGAACACTGGTGATGATGTCGGTGCGAATGAACACAATGGCTGGCACCGATTCCATAAGAGCTGATTAGGTATACTTACATTAGTTAAGAAACTACTTACATTAGTTTTTCGGCGGTTTAATTTTTTTGTAAATTTCATTTTATTAAAATAATTAAAAACTCTCAAAGCCGACGCTTTAAACTTTCTAACTATTTATTGGAAAGTTACTGGCTCAAATGAATTTCTCGGTTTCCGGTTGCGGTCGCAGTGCAAATTTATAGATCGAACTAACACGGAACTTTTTAGTATTCTTTAACACAGTGATTTGTGGGACGAGATTGTGTTTTTTTCTACTTTTATAATAAGTTTTTATTTTTAATGTCATATTTTTTTTATAGATGTTGAAATTGTTCATTATCCTTCGCATCGCGTGCCTCCGGCAGATGAAAGTAATTGATACCACGAAACATTGTTCTATTTATACAAATAAGTGCGATGTATAAATACATCATACATTGTTAAAAACGATGCTGAGATTTAAATGTATACATTCGCAAAAATAACTCGTTTATTAATGGTTACAATAAAGCCTATGATAATATGGATCAAATCTCATATCAGCTTTTTGTGTAAGTAAATCAAACACCAAATAAAAAAACATGAAATACCCTTTGGCTCCCAAATGTTATTTTAGCGGTCAGTGGTTTTTTGTAAAAAATAACATATTATTTGTAATTATTTACACAAATGACTCGAATAAAACGAGATTTGAATCAATTCCCAATTTAAAGCCTTGGATAAAGTGTTAACAATAAATCGTCGATTTGATTGAACGATAACATGGGATTCGTTTCCAATTATTTGATGTAACTACATGATGTACCGTTCCCGCTCTCGGGTGGATTCGGTCTTGAAAAATGGCCACCCATATCCTGCCAGTAGGTACGGCATCAATACTCCAATATCCTGAGTATATTCGCTTATTGGTAGGCTAGATCTATGGCTTAATATGTTTGTTCTAGCAGCTCCGTATTCGTGTAAAATAAAAACCCAAATAAAACTTGAGCATATTTAAAATATATTTTATCCTATTTTAGCTACGTTACATTGACATGAGTATGACACAGGCCTTATATCGGAAGCTGAAAGCCATACAACTCTACTACAGCTTTCATAATATTCATTCAATTCAAAAGAGATCTATTTCAAAATTCAAAAGTAAAACTACATTTGGAATTTAAATAAAATAACAGTGAAATCAGAACTACTAAATCTGGAAGGAGCTCACCAGTCTTATAAAAGCGGTAAGATAAGGCGGATCAATTTGTTACTGCCACGGTTTGGATATCAGTAGAATACCGTATTCACTCTTATGCAATTCACTTGATATTCAAATATTTACTGAATATATTTTAGCAAGGCAAGAATAATGCGCAAACAGCTAGATTACTACCGTTACTTCCAAAAAAGAAGTGCTTACTATTAAATAAGCATCTTAAAAGCTGCGTTAATAAACCCAAAACAAAAAAAAAACACTTCAAGTTATTAGCTAAACCAAATATTGCTTAACAAGTTATTTAGCAGAAATAACGCTGTAACAGTTTCTATCTTCGATTTTGTACAAACATACAGTGCATCTATTTATTTATTACGAATCCGATGTTGATCCTATAGAAAAAGTTGCTTGTAGGTATAGACTTAATAGGTACTATTATGGTGGTATAAAATTGTATTTTTCTTTTTAAAACAACGTCGTATTCCCGTATCCTACTCAAATAAAATCAAATTTCCTTTCCAAATAAAAAAAAGAAAATTAAATGTTGCCGTTGAAAACAAAAGAAAGCCGCGTTATCATACAAATCTCTTACTTAACAAAAAAGTTAAATTTTATTACGTCGCTTCCTTCAGTGGTTTGAAAAATAAAATAACCAGATAAAACTTGAAAGCTTTTTGTTATAAAAGTAAAATAAAAAAATGAAAAGCTTTTAAACTGTTTTACAGTTTTGTAAATATCTTAAACATCGAAGCCAGGTCTTAAGGAAGGTGATATTGTATAAGAAATTGGTAAGACCAGTAATAAAAGTAGTAGGACGCGAAATAGCTAAAATAATAATACATTTACTTGCTTTACGTTAAATAATTGCATCTTGAATAGGAACAGAAACAAGACGTAATAATACATGACAATTTAACGCTCGACAGATCAATTTAATCTAACTGTGTCACTTCTTTAAATTGTAATCTACCGAAAAATAATGCGTTAAAGGTAAGCAGTACATTACGGTTCAATTATTTCGATAGTTTACAATCTCGCCAGTTAGATTATAATCTAACGGTTTTTTACAATTTTACGGTGACAGTCAAAACATTATACTATTTAGCGAGAAGTAAATCCTGAAACATATTTATACTAGCTTGTTCTTGTTCTTGCACCACTGCTAACTGGAGACATGGCTGTATAACTCATGAAAAATTGAATGTTTGCTGAAATGCACTTCTAGTAAATGCAGACTAGCATTAACTCATGGGCACCTTTCGCAAAAGAGGTAGAAACGATATTTCCTCAAGTTTTAACTTTTAACAAGATTTTTACTTGTACGGATCCCAAATTATTATTTTTACCCATACTGAATCATAGCTGATAGCTTTCTAGTTCTGTGAATAACTGAACCAAACCGATGTTAGGTAGACTGACAGGACGGATGAACTTGTCAAAACTAATATTATGTACGCCATGCCATATCACATGACATTTTTAGGCATAGGATTCTCAAAAAAATCGTAATTATACTATCAATTTATTAAACTTTTCGGTAACATATCTAAATTTAGAAAGTTAACGATTGAAATAATTTAAGCGTTGTAATATTTATTTGAATTCTAAATTGGTAAGCGAAGAAGTTTTGCAGATAACTCTTTACTAGAAAACGATATTACTATGTATAAACATGATACCTATTTTCAAACTAAAACTTAATTTGATTTAGTTTTGAGAACTATTTGCAGACGTAAAATTAATAACAATTTCATACAAAAAAGACGATATTTAAAAATTTATTATTTAAAAGGCAATTTTTTTACATTTTTTTATATTCAGCATTAATGTAGTACTTTAAAATTAGTTACCTGGGCTTGTAATTTACCTGCACTATAGCAGATGGTTTTTATTTGATCTCACTTTTTACTAAAATTAAATAAATAAAAATTTTATACGAACATAAACGCTGTAAATGTTATAATATTTGTTATCGAATTGCAATGGCAAATGGTGACGACAGGAGATTCTAAATTTTGATATAGATTTTATGAGCAAGGACGACTATTGCAATTCAAAAATGATATCTCCATTTTTAAAACCTGTATTTAATAAAAAAAACTATTTAAAAATGCTATGTCCAGTAAAATCAAATAGATGGTTAGATGCTGTGTAGATTTTGCTCCACTTTTCAAAAAATATTTTTCGCCACCCACAACATTTCGTGGAAGTGATTTTTGCTACACAGCCAGCAGAAGCAAATAAAGTACAGTAGAAGTTTCAGTATATTTCAGAAAATCGTTTTACAGAAAAATCCTCTGAAATACTCTATGTAAATTTTTTCGTGGCATTCTGCCATTGATTAATGCGAATTCGAATTAGTTCATATTATTATTTAAAAAACGTATATTTTGTTAAAAAATAAAGTACCTAGGTTTGTATGTGTACTTTTTCCTAGTTCATCTACTTTGGCCATCTGAGAAAACCAATTAATGAACTGTCCATAAAGATAAATAAGGCAAGAATCGCGTTCTATGACCCACACGATAACCTAATAAAAAAGTAATAGTATGTCCACTGGGACCGCAAGTTTATTCTATTTGGCAGATTTCCCTGAGAATATTTGATTATCCTCTATATCTGTTGATTTGGTTTCCTGTATCATTTATATATTATATTGCTACGACATTCTAATATTCTACAAGGATATGAGATTGTGAAGATAAATTGAAAAAATATGATGCAAAATCTTATAAATAAGTTTGTTTATTTGTTACTCACTGAACGGATTATATTGAAATTTGGCAGGCATTTATGATAGTTTTTTTATTCTTTATTGCACATCACACAAATTTTACAAAGTACAGGAAAAATAAAAGCAATAGATTTAACTAAATTAAGGGAAAAAATAAAGGGGGAAAATTAGGGGCCTATGTTGAGCAGTTTAGTGGTCAACCTGTGGCTGAAAAGATGATGATTAATTTAATATGTGGCCATATGACACTTATTAAGTTAATTCATCATCTGGTCAACAAAATACAAGGTCTTAGAGAGTCTTTTAATATATATACTTTTTATAGAAACAACACCGAAATAAAAAAATAATACTTTTCGTTGGTCATTTATTCAGGCTGATTGGCATATTGGTATGGGAAAGAGAATTTCTTGCGATTATGAAATTGGTCCTCCAGAAGGTTGTCTTATTTAAGCAATCGAATCACCCCATAAAAAAAGGTTAACCAATAAAGTAGCACTACAAAGAATTTAATATAAAACCTGACAGTGTTTTGTTTCAACAAACTTCGTCTGTTTGACAGTTGAATGAATAGAGTCCCACCAAACGCAAACTTCATACGCCTCCATGACAAGATTACTATTCTCTTCGAACATTAAGAGCATTGTGACGTTGTAAACTAGTTTGCATACAAGAAAACGTGTTTATAAAATTAAAGCCATAAAACCGAGTCAAGTAGACAACCCTCGTGTCATGTGAACCACTGGTATTTTTGTAGCCATATTCTAGGACTGGCCAGTGACTTGCTTGAGTGATTTGTTTTGAATTCAAATGTCCTGGGTTCAGTTTAGGAAGCAAGATAGTTTAATAATGCAGAAAACGCACAACTCGCGCACTTGACTGAATTGACTTAGTACTCGGTATGTTGGAAGATGCCTTCGGCAAACCTTGACTTTTATTTGACATCCGTCAATAAAAAAAACTTAATTCGTCAATATACGTAATTCGTAACTTCAGATCATTATAAATCAGGTTCAGCCTAAGACTGGGTTCAGCCTATTTAGGTTGCCCCAAAAAAAGTGTTTTGCGGAAGTTCATTGATAGAATACTCAAATCGCTTCTATGTAGGTATGTTCCTATTTTCTGCGATTTAATAAAAAAAAATTAACTCTGCATGCAATAAATTGTAGTGATTTGCTGCATTATTTTGTTATTTTCAAGCGATTGCTCATTAAAAAGAGGAATGTACAAGTGTTTGGCCATCAGTTGGCAGCGTTGTCTTAGCAATATTAGGCTTAAAGAATTAGTTCCCATAAGAACTTACATATAAATATATAATAATTATAATACATATTAGTTCACTTAAAATGAGATTTACATTAGTATAAGTAAACACACTATTTGGCGCAGCGCAGCTGTATAGCAAATTAAGACATCTTTCTATTTTGTTATCGTCATTTACAAAAAATATCTTGATTGCATAAAGGATAACTGGTAAAACCGCTTTAACAGAACGTTCTAATAATTAAAATTAACTTTCACTGTGGCCGGTAAACAGTACATATTTTCATATCATCATCATTTTTGTCATAGGACGTCCACTGCTGAACATAGGTCTCCCCTACTTACTTCCAGATTGGCAGATCCTGCAGTTTAAAGGCCTGTATCCAGCGGCTTTCCTGCAACCTTTACCAGGTCGTCTGTCCACCTTGTGGGTGGACATCCTACGCTACACGAGACCTACATTTCCATATAAAATATTCAGTTACCTCGATGATAATATATTTAAACAAAGACGATACTAAGTAATTTGTGTTAAAAAAAGCTAACACTCAATTAAGAAGAAACACGTACAAAGTACTTTGAAATTTATGCGGTTTCAAGCGCTTTTAAACTAAAGTTTTGCGCTTGTTTATTTCGCATGAAGCGTGTTAGGTTCAGTAATAATTAGTTAAGTAATAAGTATCAGCCATAAATAGTTTAATAAAGATCTTAGGGTAATTTAGCAAATCATGTTTGAAGTGGCCAATTTCGGGGTAGAGCTTTTATAAGTTATTGTATGAAAGTTTTGATATTTTGAATAATATATTTAAAAGATTGAATTTTGAATTTCTAAGTCACAGAGTGCTTTAAACCCTTTGAGTGTTTATTATACAACCTTTGTAAAATTTTGAAATGATTTGAGCGCAACTTCCAATAGTTGAATTATAAATTCCAAAAATATAATTATAAGAGTCATCCTAGAATTGAATCTAGGATGACTCTTATAATTAGTTGATGACTTCGATTGGAAAAAAATATCAAGATTTAAGTTAACAAGATCATATCATATCATATTAACTAATTACCTAATACGCTATAAAAAGGCCTTATTTGTCCCACTGCAGGGCATAGGCCTCACTTTATGTAGAAATAAAAATGCCGAAGACCAAAACATGCTAAAAAGTATTTGAAAGTAAAAATAAACTTTTTTATGATAAATATACTTGTATCAAGACTGAAGACAAGAGCTTCTGTCTGCGACTTTATCTGAGTAGACTTCAGAATTAAGCCAAGTAAAAAAAGTAGATAAAAGTGAAGCTAGACATATCTTATTATAAAAAATTGGGTAGTTAACATCCACACTTTCACATTTATAATTAAAAATACTTAAGATAAAATAAATAAAAAAATAACCACTCTATCCATACCAATTAAGTGGTCATACTTTATCATTTTTGTCAAAGTGTTGCTTACTCCCTTTGTAATTAAACTCTTAATGTCTTATTCAGAGTGCATTTGCTATTCCGGGACTAAGGTTAAACCACTGATTTTTGTACGTTAGAACAGTGGTTTAAACTTAGTCCCGGACTAGCAGATGCACTCTGAATAAGACAGTTATGGAGTAAGCGCGGCTTGAAGTTAGTGATGTCAGTCGCATGGACACCACAACTGAATAAAATAGGTATCGATATTCCAGCAATGGGAATTTCGATCGGGCTATCACTTACTAGTGATAGCCCGATCGAAATTCCCATTTATTTATTTTACTATGAATAGCGTAACAAACCGTTACAAGTTACAACCGCTACAAAATCGTTTTTTTTTTCCTGTGGCAACACTTCCGATAGGATCTCGTCCTAAATGATTTTCATAAATTAATTGTAAAAATTACATTTTTGGCCAATTAACTATCGCAGAACGTAACTCAATGTATTGTTAGTGTTTATAATTAGATTGTGTGGTTGAAGTGTGTGTACTTTACGTATATTACGCTTCTAAATTATCGCCGTTAGACGAGTGTGAATGACATTGCACTTTCAAAGGTTTTGTACATACTGTTGTTCATTGTTCCCTGTTTTAATTTAAAAATCAACATAATAATATCAATGTATTTGTGCTAGAAGATCCCTATAAAGCAGTAAGTAGATTTATTTTCTTAAATTGTGATATTGATATCACCCGCGTTGAGGTTATATTTACATATAGAAATAACCTCATAAATTGATCTATCAATTCTTTGGAGTTTTATTTTCAATCGTTATACGACACAATGCTCACTCGTAAAGCCTCTGCTCGCCAGGAGGAATCAAAACTCCTACTGGCTTTGAAGGAATTAAAGGCATCCAAGGAGTTGGTTGAGCAATTGAATAGTGATAGAGAGGACAATGAAAGGGAACTAATGGAAGTATGGAATAAAAATGCTAATTTAAAGAAAGAGATGGCTGAGCTGCACAACAACTTTTTACTAGTTGTTGACGAGCGGAACAAACTTCAATCCGTGATAGATAGGTTTGATCAGTGCAGCGATGAAATTGAGCTCAATGTAAAACGTATATCTAAGCAGGATGCTTTAGGGGTTTTTTGCGATTTGTCTAAGGTTTTCGATTGTGTAGATCACAAAACGTTATTAATGAAATTACGGCATTATGGTGTCTCAAATGAGTCAGAAAAATTGTTAGAGTCATACCTCACAGATACTATACTTAGTATCGATAAAGGCAAAGTCATTTATTTCTGTAAATTGGCCATCGAAGGCTCTTCTACATATCGTACGTAACATTGAACAGGAGAAGTTTCTTTAGTAAATATTAACGATCCCCAGCATTGGCAAAATAACACAAAAAACAGGATCTATGACATCGACATTTATGCAAATATTGTGTGGTAGTATATTTTATTTTTACCTTATTTGACGAACTCCGTAGCCGAGAGGCGAGCACGCTGGACTGTAAATGGCGCCGCCATCTCTGAGGTTTCGAGTTCGATCCCCGGTCGGGTCAATGTAGAAAACGAACTTTATATATTGACTCGGGTCTGGGTGTTATGGTACCGTCGTTGTTTCTGATTTTTATAACACAAGTGCTTTGGCTACTTACCTTAGGATCAGAGCAATGTATGTGATGTTGTCCAATATTTATTTATTTGCTACGCTGTTTAAACTTCCGGTAATATTGCGTCCAAGGCGACTTAACTATAGAAATAATCTAATAGATTGTACCGTACCCTCTTAGCTGAGGTGGTAAAAATTAGGGTAGACAATAAAAATATGGGTCTTAATTTATAGTTTTATAATTTTAGTTAATTTAAACAAAATAGCTCAGGTAGTAGATCCGTAATTGATAACCGAACAGTACAATGTATTAAAAATAATCAAAACCACTGTCCTCGTACGCTGGGTCCGGTAGGGCTTGACGGCGACTCGGCAGCAGCAGAAGGGTTAAGTTTTAAAAATATATCGAGAAAAGGGCCGGGCTTCCACGGAGAATCGAGACTGGAACGGGAACCGGGACCCCGATATCGGGGTTACACAGACGTTGATAAAATTGGTAGAAGTGGAATATAAAATTTACGACGCTCGTAGTTCGTCGTGAGCAGGCAGTTTTTATCACAGCAGCTGTATGTCCTTGCTTTGTTGCTCTAGTGTTCAGTGCTTCAGTTGCTTCGCGTGGACTGGCGAGCCGTTGTTCCAAGGGCGAACTCGCTCATTCGGTTGAACCTGTTTCTACATACGTGTTCACTCATCGTTCGCGCTCGCGGATACCTTGAAACTAACAGTTGCGCCCGAGTTTACTTATTAGTTTTTGTAGTTATTATTTTTTTATAGTTCTTTATTTAGATTAGATTTAAGTTGTAGTTATATGTTATTAGATTAGTTTTTATTTAGTTGTGACGATAGTTATAAGTTCTAATTTATTTATTTTACTATGAATAGCGTAACAAACCGTTACAAGTTACAACCGTTACAAAATCGTTTTTTTTTTCCTGTGGCAACACTTCCGATAGGATCTCGTCCTAAATGATTTTCATAAATTAATTGTAAAAATTACATTTTTGGCCAATTAACTATCGCAGAACGTAACTAAATGTATTGTTAGTGTTTATAATTAGATTGTGTGGTTGAAGTGTGTGTACTTTACGTATATTACGCTTCTAAATTATCGCCGGTAGACGAGTGTGAATGACATTGCACTTTCAAAGGTTTTGTACATACTGTTGTTCATTGTTCCCTGTTTTAATTTAAAAATCAACATAATAATATCAATGTGTTTGTGCTAGAAGATCCCTATAAAGCAGTAAGTAGATTTATTTTCTTAAATTGTGATATTGATATCACCCGCGTTGAGGTTATATTTACATATTGAAATAACCTCATAAATTGATCTATCAATTCTTTGGGGTTTTATTTTCAATCGTTATACGACACAATGCTCACTCGTAAAGCCTCTGCTCGCCAGGAGGAATCAAAACTCCTACTGGCTTTGAAGGAATTAAAGGCATCCAAGGAGTTGGTTGAGCAATTGAATAGTGATAGAGAGGACAATGAAAGGGAACTAATGGAAGTATGGAATAAAAATGCTAATTTAAAGAAAGAGATGGCTGAGCTGCACAACAACTTTTTACTAGTTGTTGACGAGCGGAACAAACTTCAATCCGTGATAGATAGGTTTGATCAGTGCAGCGATGAAATTGAGCTCAATGTAAAACGTATATCTAAGCAGGATGCTTTAGAGGTTTTTTGCGATTTGTCTAAGGCTTTCGATTGTGTAGATCACAAAACGTTATTAATGAAATTACGGCATTATGGTGTCTCAAATGAGTCAGGAAAATTGTTAGAGTCATACCTCACAGATAGAACGCAAACAGTTAATGTCAATGGAACTGACTCATCCGGGGCTCCATTACGCATGGGTGTGCCCCAGGGCTCTATATTGGGACCTTTATTATTCCTGATATATATAAATGACCTTCCTTACTTTACTAAAGATCTGTGTGAGATAGTATTGTTTGCAGATGATACGTCATTGATTTTTAAAATTGACAGAGGTAAAGCAACCTTTGACGATGTAAATAATGCTCTCTCTCAAGTACTACGATGGTTTACTGCTAACAATCTTTTACTTAATGCAAAAAAAACCAAGCTCATCAAATTCACTATGCCCAATGTGAGGCAGGTCAGTACGCATATTAATATGTCAGACGATCACATAGACGCAGTCGATTCAACAACCTTTTTGGGAATCACTATAGACTCCCGACTGCAATGGGGTCCCCATATAATTGCCTTGTCAGGAAGGCTCAGTTCAGCGGCTTATGCTGTGAGGAAAATAAGGCTTTTAACTGATGTCGAAACGGCAAGACTAGTATATTTTAGTTATTTTCATAGTTTATTGTCGTATGGTCTATTGCTTTGGGGCTCAGCTGCTGACATCGAATCAATCTTCGTGTTGCAGAAAAGAGCTGTACGTGCAATATATTGTCTTGGGCCTCGCGACTCTCTGAGGGAGGTCTTTAAAGATATTAAAATATTAACAGTAGCGTCACAATACATTTTTGATAATATTATGTATGTTAGAAAAAACATTAGTTCGTTTAGCCTTAAATGTGATTCACATCATTATAATAATAGAAATAAAAATAAACTTGCCGTGCCGAGCTTCAGATTAAAGAAAGTAGGTAATTCATTTTTGGGGAAATGTATAAAAATATTTAATAAAGTACCACAAACTCTTGTTGACTTGTGTGATGGCGTCGATCAAATAAACTGCACTTGTAGAATACAATATTTATTCACTCTTATAATTATTCACAGATTCACTATAGTAACGTTTAAAAGTATTACAGATCTCTTTAGTTTGCTTACAACCACCCAGGTCGACTGCTCGTGATCGAATGCTGAGCTAGAGGCCAGAAGAGTCCAAGTTGAGTTATTGGAGGGGAGCAAGTGTTGCCATGAAACGAAATAACGATAACTGTTATAGTTATCGTTATTAATAAATAATATAACGGTATCTCACAATCGTTGCCAGTCAAAATGGAATAACGCAACCCACAATTATACAATAACGATATCCAATAACGATATTTTGTAACAACTCGGCCATCCGATCACACAAACGAGTCCCCTCGTTTAGATGAATTAGCATTAAGAGTATTTTACTAATTTAGTCAACAATATAATTGCAAAAAGTATCTTCAAAGTTTAAATTACAATACAATATAGCAGAACCAGTAAGTATTTATATTATTATTATTTTTAGCTATACACACTGTTATTATAATCAACAAAAGTGCAAATACTTATACATTTTAGCCAATTAATTATAATATTTGGATAAAATCTTCATGTTACTCAGAATAATAAACTGTCTTATACTTTTAGTACTGAATTTTTACAACAAGTCACTAGTAAGGTAATTATATATATAGCAATCACATTTTTCTAATACAATCATTCACTTAATGCATTTTTTTGCTTTAATTATAATTATATTTCAGTTATTAACATCTATATATTTATGTGAATAGTTATTGTTTATCCTTGGGCGAGACATCCTTGTCCCAATCATGCCCACAATAACAAAACACAAATCACTTAAATCACTAATAGGCGACACATCATTGTGCCCGGCATGCCTATAGTGTCATGCAAGGGGCTCTACCCCAAGCATATATCACTATCTTTAGACTGACTATTGATTTATCCTTAGGCGACACATCATTGTGTCCGGCATGCCCACAATAATCAGCCAAAAATCAATGCCGTATGTTTACATTGAGCTTAAATCCTTTCGAGCCCACTATAAACATAGGGACTTTGGACTTCTCTATGAATCAGTATGATAAGAGGGGGCAGAGGGGCTTCCATCTGGCAGACTAGGGATAGGGTCGGGGATAATGCTACTACGATGTTCGTCACCTGAATCTGAGCTGGCACCTATATCACTATCAGACATAGATTTAAAAGATAACCAGGGATGCATTTTGTCTGCTGCTATAATGGCTTCATATCGACGCCCTTTTCGCGATATTGGAGTATCCTCTACCACATACCGATCATTTGGTAGAACCTTGATTACCTTATATGGGCCCTGCAATTTAGGTTCTAACTTTTTAGACTGACCGCTGCCTGATGAAATTGCTCGCACTATCCTAACTAAATCACCTATTTGGTAGCGTTTTGCTTCCTTTCTGCGGATATCATATCTTTTCTTACTAGTTTCACTTTGCTCTTGCATGAGATAACTGGCTTCTGCTCTTATATCGTCGATGTTACCTTCAGTGACACCATTCCCAACGTCAGTAACAATGTCATTTAAAATACCTTGTGAAGGATTAGTTACTCTGCGGCCAAATAACAATTCGCTTGGGGTTTTCTTTGTAATAGCATGAATTGTGGTATTAATACCTAACTGTATATCCGGAAGGTACTGGTCCCAAATTCGAGGATCTTTGCCGTGAGTCATTGCGCCTAGCGAAGCTAAAATAGTCCTATTTGACCTCTCGACTTGTCCATTAGCCCTTGGGGTCGATACAGCATTAAGTATATGCTTTATGCCGAGTGATTGGGTGAACGATTTAAACTTTTTGCTTGTAAAGCAACTTCCCCTATCGGTAATTAAGCGTGTTGGAGTCCCAAAGTTACCTATGAGGTTTTTTATTATTTTAATTGTTTCAGAGGACTTTGTGCTCTTGACCGCTGCCAATGTAATAAATTTTGTGAACGCGTCAATTATTACCAAAATATAAGAATTTTTCTTTTTACTTTTATTGAATGGTCCTAAGTGGTCCGCATGTATGGTGTGAAATGGGATCGCTATTTTCTCTATAGGATGTAAGAGACTGTGGGGCTTCCCGGTGGGTATTTTATGGTGAGCGCATTCTAAACACGCAGAGACGTATTTCCTAACAAAAGATCTCATTTTAGGAAACCAATATAACGCGCGGATTCGGTCAAGCGTTTTGTCAAACCCAAAGTGTCCAACATCGTCGTGGTTGGCCTTAACTACTTGCCACCTGGAGCCCTTAGGTACTACCCATCTGAGTGTATCTTGTGTGACTACCCTATAGACGCGTCCATTCTTTAATTTATAATTTTGATGCACATCTACTAACTTTACTGTATCTGGGTCCGATAAGATGTTTTTAATGTGTTTTATTTCATCATCGGACGATTGGACAGTGATAATCCAGTCTTCAGTGGTAACCGTAAGGATATCAACAATGTTATTATCTTCAAGAGCCGAGTCGACAGGTGCCCGGCTTAAAGCATCAACATGTGTCATTTTATCCCCCGGGCGGTACTCAAACTCGCAATCAAACTCCTGCAACTGTACCCACCACCTGGCAATCTTTGGGACCAGATCCCTCTTTGTCAAGGTGGTGCGCAGTGAGTTACAGTCAGTTATGATTTTAAATCGAATACCCAAGAGATACAACCTAAATTTATTCAGTGAAGCTATAACAGCTAATGTCTCGAGCTCAAACGAGTGAAGTTTTTGCTCATCCACCGACGTTTGGCGACTATAATATGCTACAGCCCTCCAGGATCCTTCGCTGTCCTTTTGAAGAAGAATGCCGGCGATTCCGAGTTTACATGCATCGGTATGCAGTTGGGTCTCTAATGTTTTGTCGTATAAAGCGATAATTGGTCTACACGTTAGGCGTTTTTTAATTTCAGTAAATGCATCGTCTTCGTCCTTGCCCCATTTCCAGCAAGCATCCTTCCTCAAAAGAGCAGTTAAGGGCCTGACTATCAAAGCGAAATCCTTTACGAATCTTCGAAAGAAGCTAGCTAATCCTAAAAAACGTATGACGTCGTGAGCAGTTCTGGGAGTAGGAAACCTAGATACTGCATCAGATTTTAATGAGCCTGGCCTGATTCCATCACCACTTATCTCGAAACCCAAAAAGTCCAATTTATCGAACATAAATTTGCACTTCTTTAGCTTAAGAGTCAAGCCCCCTTCCTTTAAGAGATTCAAAACCTCATCCAATCGTTGCATAGCTTCTTTGAATGAGCGCGCGGGTATCAATACGTCATCCATGTATATTATTACGTAGCCTACTTTAGACTTATCAAGGAGTTTGTGCATGGCTCTTTGAAAAACCGAAGGCGCATTTGCCAGACCAAACGGCATCCTAGTATATTCGAATTGACCGTCGGGTGTGACAAATGCGGTCTTTTCCTGCGATTTTTCTGAAATAGGGATCTGATAATATCCCGACGCTAAGTCAAGAGATATGAAGATGTTATGGCCAGCTAGTTGGTCTAGCAGGTCTTCAACTCTTGGAAGAGGGTAATGGTCACGCTTGGTCCTATTATTTAGTGCTCTATAGTCAACACACAAGCGCTTTTCCCCATTTTTCTTCTTGACAATAACAATGGGACTCGCATAGGGCGATGAAGACTCTTTTACTATACCACAATCTAACATTTCAGCGATCATGTGTCTTACATCTTCCCTTTCAGAATGAGAGAGCCTATACGGCCTATAAACTACGGGCTCTTCATCCTTCAAACGTATATCCATTTCAATAACATTAGTGAACCCAAGATCTTTAAGACATGATGAGAAACACTCTTTGTATTTGAGTAGAAGATTCATAATGGCCTGCCTTTGCTCTTTAGTAGCGTTGTCTCCGATAATAGGCTCGAACTCTTCATTATCGTTACTTGACTTGACATCATACACATATTTACAACCATCAGTAGTCCTACTACGCGTGAGTAACTGCTCGCTTTTAATGTTAAGATCTTTGTTACTCATATTAAAAATTAAAATGTAACCTTGACCCTTGTCCAGATTATACTCTCCCGGAAACATATAAAATTCGGAACCGATCTGGCCGCGTATGCCACCAGTAACAATTAAGCTACCCGAAAATTTGGTGGTGCATTTTACTTGGATAGGTCTTATTTCAGAAGGTTTAATGCACGTATCACTACCACATATCAGATGTACTTTAGTCTCGACATTATAAGTAATATTTAAGCTACTCGCGGTTTTAATTATTTTTATTCCTGGACGTTCCGAGAAGGTGTGTCCCAAAAGAACTGGGTAGTTAATTAAATTGTCAGCGACGATTAATACTTCAATATTTTTTTCGATAACATCTTGTATTTCAATATCGAAATTAGCTAAACCGATTGGTTGGTATGGTATGTTGCCAAGTCCCTTTAAAAGTGGTAGATTGTTGCCAGTGATCCATTCTATCCCCAGCTTTAAGGCATCAGATTGACGCATTAGCGTGCATTCGCTACCTAGATCTAAATGGCATTGTACACTGTTCCCGTTTACGCTTACTGGAAAAGTATATAAACTAGATGACGCCTGACTAGCAATATTGAGGACATTCTTCTCCTTTTCAGATTTGTGGGATGTATCGGATTTTGGACACGCATTTGACAAATGACCTAATAAATTACATTGGCCACATTTTAAAATTGGCTTGTTGCATCGATAGCTGGGATGACCTACTTGGTTACAATTAAAACATGTAATGCTATTATTATCAGGCTTACTAGTTCTAACTGCCTTAGTAAGATTATTGGGGACATGACGCCTGTCTTTTTCTTTTAGTGATCTATCAGATTCCCTAGCAACTCCAGGTTTTATGGTTTTAAAGAATTTAAGCAATTGCTCAGGTTCAGAAAACTGAGCAGACTGGGCACCTAATCTCATGCTACGATCCTCAATACCAAAAATCAGACAGTCAACTGCATTCTTACTTTTAATTTGACAGCGATTAAGTAAATTAATTTTAGAATAGTAATACAGCTCAGGAGATTCGCCAAAACGCAGCCTCTTACTTAGCATTTCTGTAAGTAGCTCGCCATAATTTTGACTAGAAGGAAAGGTTTCCCTAAGTTTGGTCTTCCATTCCTCCCAAGAGTGCAAGAGTGTTGGCAAACTAAGATACCATGTCTTGGCGACGCCCGTGAGTTTAGGTAGGGCGTAATGAATGACTTCCCTTTCAGACCATTCGTAAATTTGCCTACATTCCTCAACCTTATTAAGCCACGCGTCAATAGTTTGTTCTTTAACCATTGGATCAAATTCAGGTACGACTTGATGTAAGGATGGAAGCCTCTCACTTCCACCAGATTTCATTGACTTAACAGCATTAAGAAATGACTTTAGAAACGAATTACATGATTCATCACTCACGTTGAATTCTCCACGTCGGGAATCACTCCTGTGATCTCGCTCTCGACTTTTTCCATCCCTGCCGCTCTCCCGGTGTCGGTACTCGCGGCGCTCGCTGCTCAACCTGCTTTTGCGGTTGCTGCGGGGCTTGCTTCGACTCCGGCTCTTCGGCTCGCTTCGCCGCTCACTGCGACGCTCGGTACTGCGCCTGCTACGGCGCGGTGTCGTGCTCCGGCTACGACTGCGTAGCTTGGTGCGGCGCTTCGTTGCACGCTGGCTGTGTCGCCGTAGCGGACTCCGGCTACGACTGCGTGGCTCGCTTGGTCGCTCACTGCGACGCTTCATGGTGCGCCGACTGTGCCTTCCATCACCTTCAAAGCTGCCATCACTAGCGCGCCTAGGCGTGCGTGATCGATCACGTTCCATCACTAAGCTGTAAAATGTCACACGCATTAATGCCCTTTAAAGTAGTTTCATAAAGTTCAAACCACTATCTAGTAGTCTTAACAACTTACAGGTTGGTCTAATAATTCTAATAAAGTAGCCATAACAGACATTCTATTTACGGACATCAAGATCATAAATTACCTAATAAATAAAACTACCAGGAAGTGCCTCGTTTCTTATTTGCAGTCGTTATTTGTTGTATAAGTATTGATTGGAAGAAAATTTCACTGTTAAAATAATCCAGTCACTCGACTACATTACCGGGGAGTGCTCCGGCCAAATGCAGCAAAGATGTCAGATTGTTAAGGCCCTAACATATAAAATTACGTAGTGCCACTTTTTTTTTGTGTTCTTATCCATACAATTAAGAACCTTCAGTGGGCAAATGGGCGATAACAAAGCAAAAAAATAGAGAGAGAAAAAAAAACGTACCTTGTTACCGCTATCCCACTTCTGAGATGTGATGGCGTCGATCAAATAAACTGCACTTGTAGAATACAATATTTATTCACTCTTATAATTATTCACAGATTCACTATAGTAACGTTTAAAAGTATTACAGATCTCTTTAGTTTGCTTACAACCACCCAGGTCGACTGCTCGTGATCGAATGCCGAGCTAGAGGCCAGAAGAGTCCAAGTTGAGTTATTGGAGGGGAGCAAGTGTTGCCATGAAACGAAATAACGATAACTGTTATAGTTATCGTTATTAATAAATAATATAACGGTATCTCACAATCGTTGCCAGTCAAAATGGAATAACGCAACCCACAATTATACAATAACGATATCCAATAACGATATTTTGTAACACTTGCCTGTTTATAAGTTCAAAAACCACATTAAAAAAATCCTTATGGAAAAAGGATATTACAAAGTTGAAGATTACTTGAACGACAAGAGTGCATGGACTTAATAACCTGCCTAGCTCGCATTTACACTATCTTGTAATTGTATTTCCTGTAATAAAATCAGGCTGACAAAGGTGACTGAGTTTGTTGCGCCGCTTCTTCTCATCACCAGCCGATATGTAGTCCCGAAGCGCTGGTAGGAAAAAAAAATTGGGACATGTAAAAGTGCCATTGATGGCCAATTTGCAAAAATAAATGACTTTGACTTTGACAAGATTTTAAATGTTAATAAAATATCAATTTCGCTC
Organism: Anania fuscalis; assembly: GCA_950371115.1. Taxonomy (NCBI): domain Eukaryota; kingdom Metazoa; phylum Arthropoda; class Insecta; order Lepidoptera; family Crambidae; genus Anania; species Anania fuscalis. The sequence goes on along the minus strand of OX493336.1, from coordinate 12,211,753 downwards.
ATAAGACAGAAAAGTTACAGCATACAGTTATCAAACTAAAAGTGTTCATATGTGTGTTTTTTTTTTATATTTAAGATTCAAAATATTTAATAACAAAAACGTAAGGTAATTCACGTTATTTTATTCGACAGTTCTAATGTGTACCTAACTAATATATTTTTTACTTTTATTTCATTTTTACAGTCAAGTTAGAACAATAAATTAAATTAAGAGAGTAGTTTCCTGAAATCGAGCATCGAGCTAAAATAGATTTTTAAATACCGATATTGGAGCTATCGAAAGTTCGCATCACTACTTGAAGCCATTATCAGTTGCTCGGTTTGCGTGCCGACCGTCAAACTGAACAGTCACGGTGGGGTTATTGGTTTTAACCCTGTTACCGCTGAGGTAAGTGATTTTGTCCCCTTCAAAGTAATTTTCTAAAAACCGCATATTCTGTTTAAAATTTTTAAACAATTTGGTTGTTAATTAACTATTACATTTATTTATTAGTCAGCTAGCGGTGTTTAACACATTTTGTTATGGTATAGGTAAATTTTATCAGTATAATTGAATTACTGGAATTGTATCCTGCATTTTTAAATAATATAAAGTATTTCTTTTTTGTTTATCCGATTTCTGTCAAAGCATTGTATGAGGCCAATATTATGCAGAGCTAGTTTAAAATGAAAAATATGCTCTAGTCAAATTCCACACTTTCCAGTAGCAATTTAAATTATGTGGTGATTAAACAACAAGTACTTATAAAATTAACAAGTGTAGCGGGAAGCAAATTATGTGTCAAACATTTTCAAGTGAAATATTGTTTGAACCAGACAGAAAACTTTTATTATATTATGAAATATGCAATAGCATTTAGTGTAAAATTAAGATTCCAAAGATAATATGAATTTTTATTACTGGCGTATTCAGAATGGCATTATTGGTTTATGGAAAAAATATCCTCAATAAAAAGATCAACAAATAATTTTTGGTAGGCTAAATTTTACGTTGCGAATGCGATACACGCTCTGTTTAGTTTGTTGTTTTAAAAAAGTACCTACCTATTAAAAAAAAGATTTAAAGTTTTAAGGGCTGAAAAAGTGCCAAGTAGGTATTGATGTTGGTAAAAATATTATTTTTAAAATAAGATTAATAAAATTTGCAAGTAACTAACTCAATTCATAATTTTGCAACGAGCTTGTATACCTATTTGTAATTTTCAGAACTCCTAGTCATTTATATTATCTGATTTAATTAAAAATACCAAAAAAAGCGAACAGACATGACGTGGTAACGCAATGACTGACAATTTATAACATAGGTATAAACGTGATACCTCAAAATACCACAACTAAGTAGACAACCATGCAGTAGCTCGCTCTGTAATGTTTTTTTGTGCTACTTTTGATCATGATTTTAGTATCGGATTATTACATTTTCCCTTAAGAGTATGTTTGCAAATTCAGAATACTCGTACTTAAATGTTGTTACACAAATTAGTGCGAGAAGCTATCGATGCTACCGCATTTCCACCTTCATGAGTTTCGCTCATTAGCGATGCAAAAGCGTATTCAGTAGCGGTTAGTGTTGCGCAAGGTATCGGTTATTGAACTGTCGATAGTTGATATAAGTAAGTTAATAATATTTTCATCATCATCATCATTACAGCCACAGGACGTCCACTGCTGAACATAGGTCTCCCCCAGTGACATCCATATTGGTCGCTTTGAAGCGGTCTGCATGATATAATAATATTTAATAAATATAAAATTTACCAATAGAACTTATTAGTACAAAACAGTAAACATTTACCGTTATTAGACTCGTTCGTTGACTATCGATTTATCTCATTTGTTTTGCTGTAAAATCCTAAATTTTTAACTGAAGTTATCGATATATAGATAAGATGATAAGTATTTCACCCAAAATTATTTCGATAGTACTTACTATCACACAAGGCTTTGTCGTCATAAATTTCAACCAATAAAGCCCATAGCTCACAGATTACGCTTAGAAGATGGTCACTGTGAAGAAAACGACGGAAATTACGATTTTTTTAGATTGGATGAAGTTAAAACCTGCACCAAACTAGGTATTTACATGTCTTAGTATTATTCTAAGTAATTTTATTAGATTATAAAAAAACTACATTGAACTAAAAGCATGACTAAATTCTGGTATTTTAAGTAGAATTTTAGTTATGTTGTCATCACTTACAGCCTCGCTAATTAAAAACGATAAAAAGAAATACCACGATATTGTATTTATACTTTTCAACATTTGTCAGTCGGCAACTGCAATAGTAGCGGCTCTGTGCTGTGTTAAACTTTTTGTCCTGATAATTATCCGTTTCAATAAAACTGAACTAACAACTCAAACTCAATTACTTTAACGGTAGACGCGGCTTTAAAGTGACATTAAAAAGGTAAATCAACAATTTGACCGTAATTGTAAATTTGACGTAATCTTTGAATAATAATACTTAGGCCACAGAATAATATTATAAAGGTAGTTAGGCATCGAATTGTATTAGACGATCCAATAAGCCGATTGGCGCAGTCATTCTCAAACTGATTTGATATTCGATTCGAAATTGTTATTTTTTTTGTAATTATACAAAATAAATAACATCTATTAGTCTGTTGTGTGTGATGTCTCAACCTGAAATCTTTTTCCTCCTTCCTGACTAAATTTTTACCTATACAAGTGTTTAGATTATTTACCACTAAAGTAAACTCTACAGGATAAATAAAGTGAAAATTTGAAAGGAATATTGCAAAAAAGATAACCCCAGTTTGTAATTATATTTAATAAGCTTCACCTTTCAAAACCGTTCTAACACCTCAAAGGCTATTACGCTCTCAATTTTCATAAGCTGTTTCTGCTTTATTATGTTATCTATCGTACAATTTTGAAGCATCACACAAACTCAAGATTCTCAAGCTTCAAATATTCCTTTCTAACCTGAAAGGGATGTCCTTAATTACCTCCTTCCTGATAAAGTTATCGATTTTATGTCTATAGCTTTACATAAACTAACGCGTTTAATCTTCGAGCAAAGAATCTATTTGCACCTAAAGTTATTGAATCTACGAAATAAGTTTGTATTATAAATTCAATATTTTAAAACTTTTAGAATAGGCATTACACTTAAAAAACACGTGCCTCATGGTCAGGCATATAGCCGCCCGATTAACTAACCGCTTCGCTATCCGGGCTTCTGCTCTTTCAAATGGTCTAATCGAGCTACCGAGGATATTAGTTAACCCCTTTCAAGTGTCGCTTGTGTTTTCGCTGTTAAAAGCAGCGTTGTCTAATCAATGTTTCTGTTTTATGCAAGGGTCTTGATATAGCAAGCGGCCAGGGTGCGAGTCCGGGGCGCTGTAAGTCGAAAATGTACCTATGGCGCTCTGTGCAACGAAATAATATATAACAAGCGCCCATGCCGCATTCATAGAGTGCCTTACATTTCATCTCCCAGCGCCCCGGACAATCGCCCTGGCCGCCTGCTACCTATATCAAGTCCCTATAGTTTACTCTTAGGTAGGTTGACGGTACCAGCTACTTGTTAATTATATGTTAACACCATAATGTCATAACCTTTTTAGTTAATGTTTTAAATGTGCAAAAAAACTTTTGTACAGTTTTATTATTTATTTTTAGTTTTCCGTGACTTGACCGGACGTAAAAATAGCGGAACGGGATAAGGTAAAACCAGGAAAGATGAGTTGAAATCGTTGTACGATATGGCAGAAAAAAACATAAAGTTAATTATCAAAGAGTTAAAATCGGTGAAGTGACCGTGGTGTCTGCAACTGGGCTGAAATATGGTGGACTTAATCAAAGATGTACAAAACCAGATTAAACGCCCACCAATACCTTAAGTGTTTAAGAATTTACTCCTCTACATATAATAGCATCCCCTTAAGTCAATAAATGTCTGTCTGTACTGTACCCGTATGCAAGACAAGTCACAAGACTAAAGATGGATTACATGTATCACATGTCACTAGCTCTAGACGTCTGAGCTATCGAGCGCTATCAGAACCACAATAACTATTTATATGAGTACTTAAGCTCTTGAGCAGCTTATGAGATCAAACGATCGTGCGAGTATTATCGAGTGGACCCTTAGTTAAATTGCCATTTGGGTATCGAGAGGTCCTAAAAAGTAACAGTAATATGTCGTTCTAATTGAAGGAAACAAAACACACTACAGTGTTTTGTTTTCTTCAACTGGAACTAATTTAAGGCCATAGAATGAATGGGTAAAAAAAAAACAACAGAAGTGCGAGTCCTTGAGCACTATTCTTCTAAAGCAATTTCTTCGTTTTTTCCTTACTCATCCAATTTACGAAGCGGGACCAACAGAATGATGCTGAACATGAAAGGATTCGGGGTAATTAAGACCGTTAAAGTGATTTAGCGGAAAACGCTAAGCGTTAAATGGGCTAATTTGGTTTGGAGCTTTACCACGCAGAATGAGGCTTTGTTATGGCGGGATCAATAGTGAGTCAACTAAAAATTAAAGGTTTTTAGATATCTGTGCCAAGAAAAATCAAAATAAATTGCTTCTAAAAACTAAGATTTAAATTCGAAAATAATACCAACCATAAAACTAATAGAACCTAAGTGTTTTTGTCCTATTAATAATTTTATAAGGCAATATGGAACGAAATAAAAATAAACATGTTTGTCCTATACCAAAACAGGTTTATTTTTATTTATAAGCCAAAAACACTTAAATACTATCAGTTTTATGGTGGTCTACATGATATTTATATCTCATTTAATTTTAGTATTAATAGCAAGTATAATATATGGCCTTATCAAACAATTTTTGGGGGTTGCAGAAAGAAAATATAAATACCGGTGGATTTAAAAGGTACCTTAACTTATGCCTGGTCATAAAAATTTACATATACTATTTGTCTTTTATATGTCTACAACTTAATTTAATCGTTACTACAGTCATTCTATTTCCAGTGAGGCAGTACAATTCTGCAACGGAGACGGATGGCACTTGACCAAACTTGACCAAAAAGTAAATAGAAGAAGTGATAAAGTTAAGCCAAAAAATGATACCTGTAAGTACCACATTTTCCTGTAAAATTTCAATTTTGTGTTTGACTAATTATTCCTACTCGGGAGCCATATTGAGAAACAGAGTTTCAATACGGGGCTGCTGTGGAAATATATTAACAAAGGTGCTTGGGTGACTAAGAGAAAATGATAATGGCACTACCATTTAATACGAGTTACTAAGTAAATCATTGAGATGAAAATTTTAAAGCAGGGTTTGTGTTCATTGCAAAACTTTTGGACGAATTGGCTTATTGGTATTAAAATGGATTTTATACTTGTCTGGATTTAATGTACTTTGTCGTTTGAGAACAGTCATAAAAGTTATTCGTGGAAGTAAATAACTTTAGATAGAGATATAAAGCAAATAAAAGCCCTATAAGCTAAAGTGGCAAATAGCACGTAGAACTGACGGCCGATGGGACGGACGGAAAGCTTCTGGAATTGAGAACACGTACCGGCAAGCGCAGCGTGGGTGACCCAGAAGGTAGTCAGAAGACCTGGTAAGGGTTTGCTGGAAGCCGCTTGATGCAGGCCGCCTCCGACCGGGCAATCTGGAAGTCACTAGGGGGTGGGGTTGTGTTCACAGAGGATGTTCCTGTTGCTGAAATAATGATGATGATAGAATATATAACACTATTAGGCTGATACTGTTTTGATGGAGTGGCAACAAAGGAATTTGTCAGAGAACAACACATTGACTTTATCTACAAATTATAATTAACTTTATGTGCCTTATGCTTGACCTTAATGGCAGTATTACTTTATCCTTGATTTGTTTTTTTTTTGCATACCTTCACATAAAAAAGCGATACTGCTTTTGTACTGTTTAGCTTATATGGTTAAGCCTCTTTAGAGGTCCCTAGTCCGAACGGAACCCTTATAGCTGTGTCATCATATCCGTCCGTCCGTCTATTTGTCCTAATATTATTATGACGAGACACTACGGAACCCTATATTGCGCGTGGCCTAACACACTTAGCCGGTTCTTAGAAAATCAACCCCTTTAAGAAAGTTAACTACTATAATGACTTCCATAAGGTCCTTCTACATTATTATTACTTTCTACGAGAAGTAAAACCTTTTTAAAAGGCTAAGTATTTATATTTTTGCAAAGTCGTGCTGCACTCATTGGGGCAAAGGAGAATCTAATCGAATCTGCGGTAACTTACATTGTAAGAGCTTCGCGATTTTTCATTAAAACTTGTGTAGTTTCCCGCTCGATCCTGTGCTGTTACATAAAGCAAGTAAATTAAATCTGTTACGCCTTTTAGCGAACTAAGTAAGTGGTTATAAAAAACCTAGGGGAGTTTTAAAATAGTCGGGAGGTTGAGTATCTGATATTCCTCAATAATCTGGAGTACGTAGTAATTATGAGATCTTTTGGACAGTGACGATCTATACTCGATTTTACACTGTCGAGATATTATTGTCTTACAAAACTTTTTTATTGTTTTAAGCGGGCATTTAAACTACGTTCTTTTACTTTATTGACATAAACTCATGTTTTAATGCCGCATATTCCCGATTTTTCTGGAAAATGTTAATTATTTTCGTATTTACAAGTAAGTTTTTTATAGACGGAAAACGGAGGCAGGTAGTTTTTTTTTCTTTGTAGGAAACATGATTATTTTTATATATTACTTATTTATGACTTTATACAGTTGGTTAACGCTTCTCATATAATGTTTAACGAAGGTATACGCTTCAAATCTTCCGCGGCTTATTGTCTTTTTATATACTTAAGTTCGTGTCAGATATTTAAAGTTGTGGGTTCCAAAAGAAAATACCACAAGATATTCGAGCCCATATTAGGAACTGGCATCACTTTTCAAAAGTATTAATACTGTTATCATGTTAATATAACAACATGTTACACAAATTACAACGCTAAACTATGGGTATTTCAAATTCGCTAAGATTGTTTTGTTACAGTTATTAATTTGAGTTTGGTTGTTACAACTAGTTGGCTAACGATGTAGGTTGTTAAGATCAATTAGTTTTCATAATAGTTATTCTTCTTGTACGAAAAATATTTACTTGGACACTAGTTAATTATGGATGACTCATTGCAGATTTTTTGTGATTGTATAAGGGGGTTTTTATCACCATCCTAAATATTGAATTCTCTCTACTCATAATCATATAGAACTATTGGTCTCAAAGGAACAGTTAGTCAAATAATTGGAAAACAGGAGTGTTATATTAAAATTTTGGACCTTATAAATAACAAAATACACGCTAACACGCGAAAGCTACGTCATAGAATAAGTTTAAATACGTAGATAGGTAGCTGCTAGTAGATGTTTTCATTTATCTACAGCTTAGTATAGTAGTAGTATAGTTTTACTTATATCGTAGAATAGACTCATAGATACATCATACGATTATTTTGGTCAACCAAACCCGGGCTGGGTTCCTTTCACTTTGTTCACCTTGAAGCCCACCAGTAGGCCACACGGTCACGGTCACGGACGGTAGGTCTCTATGTTTCACTTTACATCTGGTCGCTGTCGCCTTAGCACTGTCCCTTGTATTAATTATAATATTAAAATAATGAAAAGGAATATTTAAACGATTACAATTAGCATTTTATAATTCCCCCCTTTGTTCGAGTAACGAACACAGCTATTACGTTTATAGAGTGTACAAAAGAATGGGACACTCCTTAAAACCATATCTGCTGGTTATCGATAATTTTTTTTAGCTTCTCCGTACAAAGTATGGAGCATCTATAAATAAAATCATGATTTCAATGTTACTCCCATAGGAAAAGTTGTTGTATATGACCAGTTGATCACGTGGTTTTAAGGAGTGTCCTATCCGCTTTACACCCTGTATATTGAAATGTTCTGCAAACAGCTAAGGGTACGTCCAGATCTGATGAATGCGCAGCTCGCGCCAGCACACGTTCTACATTCGTTTGGTGCGCCTCTTTAGCGCAACTCATGCAAGGCTTGTGCGTTCGCCAGATCTGGACGCAGCCTTTATGTCTATTTCTTTGGCACGCCCTGCAGCCTAAACCGTTTAACGGATATTAAAGTATAATACCTACATCATAAGATTCGTCTCAATTGTCGTCTCAATTGTAGGAGTGACAAGGGGTATGTTATTTCCCAAAATTCCAGCGGGAACAGAACTTACGAGAGAAAAACGGATCTGCAATACTGATAAACCGATTTTGAAACTTTCTTTTATTAACTATGGGTCACATATTCTCAGAGCTAATAGTATTCAATACTTTATTTTCCAAAATTCCTACGAGAACAGGCAAAAAATACACTGAAAAATAAGAAGGAAAAACCGTTTAATGCATTTCAACATATAATAATAATATGTCATTAGATTCGTCTCAGTTGTGGGAGTGACATAGGCTATGTTATTACCCGGAATTCTTATAATTGGTACATGAATTAAACGGGAAAAACCGATTTCAGATACTAATTATTCGAGTTAAAACCTTTTTTTTAATGAAGAGTTACAAATAAGGCTTTATAGTTTATTGAAAAGAAGGAGTAGATCACTACAAACTAAAAAGTCAAAAATAAAATTATTCAATAAAAAATCAAAAAACCCCTAAAAAGTGAACTTAATAGATGAAAACAAGATTTAAAGAATCAATTTGTAGTCGGATTATTCAATTCAAGATGTTTATCAAATCCTCTTCTAGCATATCGTATTTTAATTTTTTAGATTAAATTAACAGGTTTTCTGACAATTTGACTTTCATATTCGAGATTTTACGCACTCGGGTGGTGTTAAGGCCTTAAATCTTTTTTTCATCTTATAAGTTCACTTTTTTCGCAATCGGGTTCTTGATTTTTTAATTGAATTTTTTTTTATAGTCTTAATTTTTCTATGTATCTATTCCTAGATTATTTTTAATTGGGCTTCTAAATGTTTACGCCATTCGGCTGTATCAATAAAGTTAGCAGGTATATTTTATGTTAATATTTTTATTATGTTAAAATTATGTTAACATCACCTTCATTTCAGCCATAGGTCATCCACTGCTGAACATAGTCCTTCCCCAGTCAGGAAAAGGAAGAAATACTGTACTAGGTTTCTCCTACTTATTCATTTAAATTAATCAGAAGAAAACTGACTAAAATGTTAACAAGTAAAAGATTACTAATCAGCAGTAGATTTCGATTTTTGTTTTATTTCTTACTGTGAAACAATGGCTTACTGTCCGTAGAAAATGTCTGCACTTAGCTTAAGTTCCAGTGCGGAGTGTTGTGAGGACGGTCAATTGAATTTCTTCTGCAGTTGAGCTAAACAGATTATAGTACTAGGCTGCACCTAATCACTGCAGTTCCATTTGGCTCTTTATTACAATTGAATGGTGCTCTGAAAGGTTTATTTTTAAAACACATGTTTGTTACTTTTCAGGGTATATAATACATTATAAGCGAATACACATAAAAAGATACGAGTAACTACGTAAAATAGATATTTATCTTTTAAAACGCTCATTTTCCTCTCATCTAGAGTAAAAAGGACCGCACCTTCTAAACTTCTGTCATTACAAGTTATAGCTCAGCTGTAATACTTGGCGTGGAGAACTATAAAATAAACTAACTGCTTTACGACCGATTTTGTCTTAGCCCTGTAATAATGCATATAAATTAGTTGGCATACTTATTCAAACAAGGTCAAAAGTACCAGACAAGAACATTATCCTCAAATTTTTGGGACGAAGTTTTATTTTTATTTTCCGTTGTCCATTAACAGCTGAAGGGGAAGATGCCAAAAGTTATGACATCAACGTAAACTTTTGCCTCCAAAACCCGCAGATATCGTCTTAGTGGCCGCAAAATAGTATTCAAGAGCTGGAATGACGTGGGAAGAGAAGTTCAGAGTTCGAAACATTATCTTAGATATTTCCCATGTGGATCTCGGTTTCGAGTTTAGTTATAGTATAGCAAGTTCTGCTTTATCAAAATGTTTGGTTATCTAATAAAACTTTTTAGAAGTATGTAAGCTCTTGACTATAATTGTTACTGAAAAAAGATTTTTGTTTTCACTCTTTGTTTTTAAACATAAGTAATTGTTAATTAGTGGATAATGTGGCGTCAATTAACAATTTAAGCTTTTATAATAAGATATTTAAAGCCTTATAAAACTTATTCTGTGGCACGAATAATGAACACTTAAATGTAAATGCATAATTAATCGTACCACCTAACAGATCTCCCTCACCAATCGGATTAGAGGCTGCAAATACTAGAGAGGTTCTACTGGCTTAATTTTATCCCCAGTCTAATAAATCAGGGTAACATTTTACGCTGGGGTCAGAACTAATCTGCGTATGCAATCCCACAATACCTTCGCGTTCGCCGCCAGATAGTAATAAATCCTGTGTCAAAACGTTTCCTGGTCACGCCCACACTGCACTTTGGCCTGCACTCCGATCAAATTACTCTGATAATTCCCATTTGCCTTCCCGCAGTGGTTTTTAGAATAATTTAGGGGATAGTATATTATCTTCCTGCGTTTTGCAGCATTTTTATTCAATTAGCAATAAAATTCTATTTGGTGCATGTTTTTAATACTTGTCATCATCATATTTTTTCTAGCCATAGGACGTCCACTACTGATTGGCTTTCCCCAATGACTTTTAGATTGGTCGGTGGGAAACAGCCTGCATCCAGTGGATTTCTGAAATATATGTCCATCTCACTAGAAATGGAAATGTTTTTGATACATAAGGAGACATTGAAAGATAAAATTACAAATACCCAACTCTCCCAGCATTATTGCAAGTGTTTATGTAAACAAATTAGACAAGAACGTTGCATTCAGATTATTTAGACAGGCTGGACATTAAGTTTTGGACATTATGCATTCCAGATTCCAGATTTAAGCCCGGAAAATTCCCTGCATAGCGCATTGCGTCTGAAACGGCTGTCACGTTGCATTAAACACCATTACGTCTGCTCCTACTTGCAACTACTACAACGCCGTCACTGTTTCGGCAATTTCTACTAATTGAAGTTGAGGATGAACATGGGACAGGCTAAATTGAACTTAATTGTAACTTAGTCGCTTTTATGTAGCGAGTCTGGCTAACAACGACAAAATTTAGAATTGTATTAGAATTTTTCCCACGATGGTAACTTGAGACAAGTTTTGTTTTAGTTTTGCAATTGAGGATTTTGTAATCAAAAATATTATCATATCGCACTAGCGTTTGAACTTTAAACTTCTTTGTACACACATCTTACTTTAGCATTTATCGTTTTTTACAGGTATATACAGGTATACCTGCTTTCAGCTTCAACTTATAACATTTTTACTAACATTTCTTAAATTTGTTACGTGTAATGATCAAAATGCCCTAACAGTGCTTCGCCATCTTTTTCATTAGGAACTTTATTACTTACTTCATCCAGCGATAAAAAGAAGAAGGAACTAGTGCTATTAATCGTCTCCTGTGACTGGCGTTGTTGTTTACTTTACCACGTTTTTGCTCGATTTATCTCTAGATTCGTTATGGATTAGACAAAGGGCTTGCAGTGACTTAATCTCATGAAATACGGTTTGAAAGGCAGGCTTATCTTAAGTGAAAACGCGTACCTAAATATTCAGTAACAAGGATTTTTGTGGTAAGTCCGAGAGGAAATTTTCCGTAATTTGGTTAGGGATAAATTAAAATAAAGGCAGAGTTATTTAACTTTAAACTTTTTATCCCTTTGCTCTGATGCTGGAAATTAAGTTTACTTGACGATTTTGAGGCTACGGTGGATATTTTTAGAGGGCTACTTTAGTAACGTAAAGTAAAAAATAGTAATACTTTAATCATTTTTTAGGACGCAAAACGGTATCACTGTTCTAAACTAACAATTACTAAGTTTTAGTACACGTAAATGAAATATCGGTTAATGCGTCATCCAAAATCGAAACTAAACGTCGTTAAAATCAACGTTTATCCGTGCTTTTAACCGACTTCAAAAAAAGCAGGAGGTTCTCAAATCGTCTGAATGTTGTTGTTTTTTTGTATGTTTGTTACGCGATTACGCGTTCAATTATGGACCGATTTCAAAATTTATTTTTTAGTTTGAAAGGGTATACTCCCGAGGTGGTCCCATTTACACCAAGTCAGATTCTGATGATGGGATCCTTGGGAAATCGAGGGCAACCCTCAATTTATATAGGCACCCATAATGTTTTGCATATATTTTCTGACTCAATGCTGATTTTTGGGTCTGGTTATCATCATGTCATGTTGCTTTAGAAGATAATACTGCTTTTTGTCGACAGAACGTATTTCGCAATGTGTTGAGCAGATGTGGAGCTTATGAGGTACAAGACCGCCAATTTTTATTTACTGGGGGCGTATCAGCACACCCAGTAAAGAAAAAAAAATTAAAAGTTCCTTTCTTAAATTGACTTGGTATTTAATGCAAGACCTTATCCTATTTACGGTAACGACACTAAAATAGCCACCGTTCTGGTTGGAAAGTAGGAAAACCCTTTCCTTAAGACTTACAAATTTTCGTCGAAATATTGACCCAATATAACACCTTATTTTTATCATACCATTCGATGGGGGGTCCATAGAGGACCAACATTAGCTAAGGTTACTTTGCTGTCAAGTCATTTTTGGCGGAGTTGGAAGGCAACACTTAAAATTGTGAAATAAAATAAGTTTAATAAAAAACTTAATGAAAACACCCACAAGGTGGGCAGACGACCTGGTAAAGCTTGCAGGACGACGCTGGGTGCAGGCCGCTTCCAATCAGCCGATCTGGAAGTCACTGGGGGAGGCCTATGTTCAGCAGTGGACGTCCTGTGGCTGAGATGATGATGAATAAAAAACTAAAAACCGACTTCAAAATGAAACTAAAAAGCGAAAAATAATATTGACTAAAACTTAGGTTTTCAGTTCTTTTTGGAGTCGGAGCCAATGAACACATTTTAACTCTCGATGGCAGGCACCGACTCCAAATAGAACTGATTACGTATGTTTTAGTCAATATTATTTTTCGCCTTTTAGTTTCATTTTGAAGTCGGTTTTTATTTTTTTATTAAACTTATTTTTTCCGTTTCCCATCTTAGAAAAGAGTTTTGCCAAGAATACATTTTTCAGAAAATTGGAATGAAAATTCGCAATTTCGCAATTTCGAAAATCTTTCAAATTATCTTATCCACCTGCTTTCTAAATTTACTCTTTTTAAGGTTTTTCCTGGAGCATGTTATCTAAACAGCAATCTTTATTCCATGTAATTAAATGAAAATTGCAACAATATTTTTCTTTTGTTTTACTTTATAAATAAAACAAAGACCTTTATAACAGTAAGCTAAAAAGGTAGTCTACCACCTAAGTTTGTATATCACAAAGCACATAAAATGATTATAAAAATATTTATGCTTTACAAAAGATTAAACTCATCTATATATTTTTGATTATTTTCCTGTTTCAATTCAAAAAGTGTTGAATCAAATATTTGATTTTATTAACCGACTTCAAAAAAAGGAGGAGGTTCTAAATTCATCTGAATGTTGTTTTTTTTTTGTATGTTTGTTACGCGATTACGCCGTCAATTATGGACCGATTTCAATATTTATTTTTTAATTTGAAAGGGTATACTCCCGAGGTGGTCCTATTTACACCAAGTCAGATTCTGATGATGGGATCTTTGGTAAATCGAGTGCTACCCTCAATTTTTATAGGCACCCATAATGTTTTGCATATATTATCTAACTCAATGCAGATTTTTGGGTCTGGTAATCATCATGTCATGTTGCTGACCTGATGATGGAAGCCACAGAACTCCTTAATGGATAGGAGTTAGAAGATAATACTGCTTTTTTGTCGACAGAACGTATTTCGCAGTGTGTTGAGCAGACGTGGAGCTTATGAGGTACCAGACCACCAATTTTTATTTACTGGGGGCGTACCCGCACACCCAGTAACGTAAAAAAATTAAAAGTTCCTTTCCTTAATTGACTTGGTATTTAATGCAAGACCTTATCCTATGGTTACGACACCAAAAAAGCCGTCGTTCTGGTTGGAGTGCAGAAAAACCCATTCCTTAAGACTTACAAATTTTCGTCGAAATATTGACCTAATATAACACCTTATTTTTATTATACCATTTGATGGGGGGTCCATAGAGGACCAACATTAGCTAAGGTTACTTTGCTGTTAAGTCATTTTTGGCCGAGTTGGAAGGTGAAAACTGAAGCTCATTTTAAAGGCGTCTGAAACTTGTAATAAATTTCGTCGAAAAATTGATCATTAATAGCACCCTATTTTTACTATACCATTGGGTGGGTGGGTCCACAGAAGAACAACATTTGTCTAGGTCACTTTGCTGTAAAGTCATTTTTGGCGGAGTTAAGAGGAGAAAAATAGAGGACTTAACACTTAAAATTGTGAAATAAAATAAGTTTATTAAAAAACTAAAAACCGACTTCAAAATAAAACTAAAAACTAATATAGGCTAAAACATACCTAATCAGTCCTTTTTGGAGTCGGTGCAAAGGAACCCATTTTAACCCTCGACGGCTGGCACCGACTCCAAAAAGAACTGATTGGGTATGTTTTAGTCAATATTATTTTACGCCTTTTAGTTTCATTTTGAAGTCGGTTTTTAGTTTTTTAATGAACTAATTTTTTTTCATTTACATGTTAATAATTATCTTACAGGGCTCATTTGAGGATAAATTGCATTATGGTATAAATTATAAAAACTGTATTTTTCTAATTTATAAAACTCCAAACACTGTAGAATCTAGCCTCTTGAAAATTTCATACATCGAGCCAAAATGTGTCTAACTATCAAGCACATTTTCACGCCATTTCAATATTCGAATGAAAATTTAAAGTTTAGCGTGAAGATATTTTTTATGAGCAGTGTGTCTTAAAAATATATAATTTTTAAAACAGAGTAAGCAATGTTCATGTTTTTGTCAATTTGTCTATCTTTTATAAGTATTTGTTTATGCATTTTAGTACCTACGGCTAAAGTTATAAAAGAAAATTATATGTAAAATAGCAGCGGGAATTTATCTTCATCATTATCAGATGTAAAAAAACATCGAAAACAAAAATATACTTAAAATATAAAAAAAACATTATATTTCAATCGTAACGCGGAATAGTAACTGTCATATTTACGCTGCGCAAACTGACAACTTCGCTTTTATGATTCACTCGCTCGGTAAAAGACGGGGATGTAAATGTATATTTGTTTATGATATTTTTACATCAAAATACATTTTTATTTTATATGAAATACTTTTATAGGGAATTAAGACGGGTAACGGGAACGTCTGTCGTTTTTAAAAAAATGTTTTTTTTTAAATCAATTAACTGTACTCGGGTATTCATAATATGCAATCACATCTTGGAAGTGGTTTTAATATCCTTGAAACTATCGTTTCTTTCAATTTTAAATAAGTATGCGAGATTTGGATGAAAATTTAATAATTAATATCCAGCTAATCTGATGATAAACAGTAAAACCCTGCAAGTTCTTACGAGTAATAGTCCGTGTTGGCACATTTATTAGTTTTGACGAGCCTAAAACATACGGTGTAAGGTGTATTTTTTAAACTGGTTGTGGTGTTAGGTTGAACATGGAGTTTAACTTCTTCAATAAACTACCTTTGCATAAAAGACCAACGTGCATGGTAATCAATTGAGCATTATATTTAAATAAAATTGGAAAACATCACATACATGCATACATGCATACATACATACACTTGTGTTATAGAAATCAGATGCGATAAAATATAGAAAACTTTTGTTTTTCAAACTGACCTGACAGAGCATCATATTTGGAACCTCAGAGATGGCGACGCCAATTCCAGCGAGCTCACTCTTCAGAGGTCGTCGAAGAATAAACAAAGAAAAACAATATTTATTTTGTATGTGTCATAAATCCTACGTGTATGCAAGCGTTTCACAGTTTTGAATGTAAGAAGCAAGCATGTGTACGACCAAACGCCTCCGTAAAACCCTTTGTGAGCTGAAGTCTACATTGTGGTCGTAACCACATAACTTCACAACTTTAGGTTACTTATTCATTCAAGTGGATAAGGTGGGCACTGGCAAGTATTTAATGGCTTATAAGTAATCGGGTGCCTCAACCACCAATTTACGTATCACACTCGAAACGTTTTTCAACTGTATAAAGTAATACTAGATTGTACTGAATGTAGGCCTTTTGTATCATAAAATTGTACAATTTCCATATTCACTTTTGTTTTTATCACTCACTTAAATGTATTAATATTTTTTTAATATAACTAATAATGAAATAAAGGTTATGTCCCAAATTATATGGACTGGGCCCAGAATCTGTACAGTTACCCAAGATAAGTAATTACAACTTTTTACATTTTGTTTCTATCCAATTTCTCTAAAATTTCTTCGTTTCTAGGAATAAACAATATAAAAAAATCATAAAATAGCAATACTCAACCATCATGGCGGCAGATAATAACATTTTGATGATATTTGTTGTATAATAGAAAGACTGAAAAGTAAAATCTGACAGCGACTGACATTGACAGATGGCCTAGTGCGAGTGCAACAAAATGGTACATTTTTTTTTGAAACGGCAATGTTAATTTGTATTACTTTTCAACCGAATAAAGTAGCTTGATTGTTTTGTGGGACTCTTACTAAGCACCCAGTTTATGGTTCTTTTTTTAACCGTGTGACGTCCATGTTGACACCATCTTGTATGCCTATTTGAGCATGATAATTATTGAATTGTTTTTACGTTTGAACCACCAAATTATTTATTAAGTTAAGTTGATTGTATTTTTTCGTAGATTTTTCTCTATTTTTTTGAGATGGTGTAGGTACATTGTGTGGGCTGATTACGGGACATCTCCTTTTCACTAAGCTACTAAGTGAAAAATAAAAGGACAGGTCATTGTAGACAATCTTTAGAACACCTATTGTACTACTTGCGACTGTGTTAGCTCAAATATCAACAATACACGCAATACACACAAGTCACGTTACATTGTAACCGTATACACAATGTGCAATATTCACACTATACATGAGTCATCCTGATGTTTTCCAACAGATAATATTGCTAAGAAAACTCAGCTTGAAGTCCCGAAAGTAATATATGATAAAGCTAAATTGTTTGAATTGTTAACGGCTAACTAAGAAGATATTTCTGTTTTATGAATAAGTTGCAGGTCGCAATGGAAAGTGCGGTACATTTTCTTCAGCCGTAAAATGCATCGTGCATAACGGTTATTATAAAAAAAACAATATATTTATATTTTTGGCAGTATATTAATTATAAAGATTGTCCCATTGTCCCATTACTGCCCCAGAATGTTAAAAAGGGAAACGGCCTTAAAATATTTAAAAAAAATGACAGAAAATTTTACAGTGAAACGTAGCTAACAGATTTTAATTATATTTTAGCAGAGGTGTAAATAAGGCGTAGCCCAATAGTTAATGCTATCAATATGACAAACTGTGACTATGCAATGTTGTTTTTATGCCAATCTTACTTCCTTGGCCCATTTAAACGATACGCAACCGTTTTATTTTTAAACTCTTTTGTTCTATGACCACTTTTTTGTTCGCCATATTTTATGACCACAAGACTAAGCTCAGGTTATGCCGCTGTAAACTGTTCTGGTCGATCTGTTAACACAAGTAAACCAGAGAATACAGTCGCACGCTCATTGTTAACTGGCAGTTGCTACCAGAAACAGATAATTTAGGGGTTAGCAGCACATAAATCCTGGCTCAAATAGCCTAGCCCCACCCTGTAAGCTAAATGCTCTGTCGAATCGGTATACCCATCTCGGTACATTATTGTGCACAGTGATTACTTACTGGTCCTGTATAAATGGGTAGCCATTTTGTTTTTGATCTTTGCTAACACTAGAAACTTAGCTTTGTCAAAACAAAATATTATTAACCCATTTGGATGTTAAACTGCTCGTCAGTAAGTGGAATAAGTAACTAACTCAGACGTTATAGTTTACGTCTCACTTCACATCTTTTAATTCCCCGGTATTTTTCCTACAAAACTTATACAGAATGTTTAAAAAACTACCAATTAAGTTATAAATATAGAATAGAAAAAAATATTGTTTATTTCAATTTAGTGAACAGTACAATGCCTTAAACTATCTGTTACCATTGGTAGTTTAGAAAGTCGTTTAGTGTCGAATCCAGTAAATAGAAAAACGATAATTATTTCATTTTTATTCTTCCAACTTGAAACAATACGTCCAACAGTTTGTATTGTAAAAATTCAACAATGCAGCCTCACTGTTGTGCCCGATAAGACATATAATTTGCACTACGATTCGAACCTTGGCGTCTTAAGTAATTTGAAATGGATATTTTAAAACTTTTGCCTCGATTTTAAATCTCCTACAATTTGACTGGTAGGTACTGTTTCATCACACAGCAAAAAAAACATACACTCAGATAAATTACAGAGTGGAACACACTAAGTGCCGACGGTCACAGTAGAAATATGGGCCGGTTCAATTGCCCGGAACACTGCAAACTGGAAAATTTCTATGTTGCACGAAATTCTGAGAATTGCTACGTGTTGGGTGCGTTGAGTAAAGTTAGCAATCGTGTTTATTAGGCAAGCGTTAGCCAATATTGTTTATAATATGATCATATAGTTGGTTTGTTCAAAAATTTGACAAATTGTCTAGGAAAATACAAAATTAAAAAAAATGGAAACAGCTACATGGTGTTTATTGTGCTGCTGCAGTTTTTAACGTTTACTTGTTACGAATTTGCGTTACGGAATTATTTAAAAAGAACCCTCATAGAATCGTTATTTATTTAGGATCATTTGGACTAGACGGTATTTAATTTGAATAACATTGCTTGTATTTTAAATTTTCAAATCTGGAATCATTTGATGCTGTTATATCACGTAAAAACACTGTTTTAACAAACTGAAAAAGTAGTAAAAGCCCTAAGGATCGATTGAACTCGATGGACAAACTATTTACAATTCTATAGTTTGTTTGTACGAAGCCCTCAGTGCGCGAGTCCGACTTGCACTTGGCTGATTTTTTATATACATATACAACACACAAGCTGAAGGCGGCATTACTAAAAGGTCAAAGACACAACAAACTGTAAGTCATGTTATAAACGTAAAGTTTAATTCTTACAGGAAAATTCAGCCGTCACAATATTAAATAAATAAAAAATATGGGCCGGCCCAATTGCCCAGAGCATATATTCCTCTAGAACATTTTCTGTGTGTCGTTAATTCCAAACGTTCCTGTATTAGCAGGCCAGATTTAATTATGATTTACTTCTAATACCGAACTAACGCAGTGTTAATATTCAAATGAACTCTAAGCAAAGCAAAAGTTAGATCTTTTTAGCAAAAATCAAATAAGGCATTGCGTCTTTAAAGTTTTTATTTTCAAACTATCAGCTGGCGAAACTTCGGTCGAAGTGCGTTAAAAAGATTTAGAATACAAAATATTAATTTAAGTTCAGTAAAACTTTTGACTAGCATATTATTCTAAGGTTGATAAAAGTTTAGTAAGTACTTAACTAAAATGCAAAGGTTTTGATAAAATTTAGACGCTACATAGGTTATCATCGCGAGCAAGACGATATTTTATAAAAAAATCTTAAAATTGTATTAAACCTGTGTTTTATGGCTAAAATTAGTGATACGTCATTTTATTTAGAGTTTTTTTAACGTAATACAATGAGTGTTTAAAGGGTCATTCTTCCCTGTGGATGTGGATGGATAAATATGTATTAATGACACACAAAATTTCTTTATTATGGACTCTTCTTTATATTTTTGTATCCTTTTATCACGAAATATCACATTTGATTTTACCTTATGTAGATGACTACGAATTTTTGATCTATAGACAATTCAGCTTATTACTATAAACGCAACGATAGTGAATCGGCTAAATACCAGGGTTACCACGGGGGCAAGACCCATGTCAAGCGGCTAAATTGAATTTCAATACCTACGCAATAAACTTCAGATATCGAATATTCTGAACAATTAACAGAGCTCCAGGAATTCAGAATATCAGGCAATTTAATAAAGTTAGGGCAAGATAGACTTTGATGCATAACAGCATCAGATGTAAGTATGTAGTATTGCAGCCCGGTTGTTAAAGTAACATGATCAAAGTTAGGTATAACTAGGACAGCTGATTTCATGAGAAGTAAGGATTCATACAATGCGACCTAGAAGAAATACATGCACTTAAACAATTTTCACTGATACGAAATCTCGGAACGCTCGGGCCTAAACTACTTTTAAACGAATGGTTCTTTCGGCTTTCCCTCAGTTGCGATTGCCCACAACAAGGAAATCTGACATTATGCACTTACCTACTACCTAATTAAATCCAAACTATCTGCATTGTAAACTCCATTACAATTTCAGGAACGTGGAATTGGCGTAAAACCATAAAAGACCACGCAGCATTAATGAAATTTACATATAACTGGGAAACGCAAATAACTATGTGGTAATTAAAAATAGTGTTTAATATCCGCCCATAAATACAGTAACGCAATTTCGAACAACACTGGAAACATCATTTTCTGTTCCCATAAAACAATATGAGATAAAACACAAACGTTAAACTGGTAAACTTCATAATGTATCTGTGTGATTTGTTCACTTTAGGGCACGGACTTCAAAACGTATGTATGAATAAATATCTATCACTAAACTTAATGAAAGCCTTAAAAACTATATATTTTTGCAAAATATATAGTTTTTAAGGCTACAAATAAAAAACTGGTATCTGATAACCGTCCAAAGACAGCGACCACAGTCCCTAGAAGGCTGGCTGCATTACTAAGTATGTTAAATGCAAAACTTTGTGTAAAGATTTATCGGGTAAACCCTTGAGGCACATTACATATGTATCAACCTAGCAATACATAAAACATAAAATTAGACAACCCAAGGCTTTAGCAAATAACAGCTTGACAATAAAATTCATAGGACCCAAAATTTTGCTTTTTCTATCAACTACTTAACAAAACAAACAAACAAAGTTTATTTTTGGTTAAAAGCATTTCCGTACCTTATTCAACGTGCCCAAGTTCACATAGTAGGAACCGTGTCTTAACTAGACTCAAACCAAGTGAGCTTCCTACTATAGCGACTAGATAACGAATATATACTTGAATAAAGGTATTCGAACATTATTTCTGGCCACTACATGCTTGACCACGGGCTGTCCTGGTATGCCCCAGGAATGTATCATGTCTAGAACTCGAAAGCTTTTAAGACTTTGAGAAACGTCGCTGCCAAATTACGGTTAAAAGAAAATACATCTCTTTGGTCAACCAACAAACTGATTCAAATCAGTTTTGGTATAAATACCAGTCTGGGGCGGTGCTTCAAAAGCAAAGATTTTGGAACTAAATAGAGAACCTACAAAGATCCTTACTTAAAGATATATTTTAAACCATAAAGATTGCCTACCCCTGTGATCTTCTTTTGGCTAAGCAGCTGAGTAATATACAGTGTGTCTGGGTTTCGACCGGCGATAATTTAAATTTCTATTCATCTAATTTTATCGACAAAAAACCTCTCATGTTAGGGTCTAACTTGAAATGCTGCTATTTCAATATTTTTAAACTTGTATAGTATAGCATGCAAAAAATATTATTTATATGGATTTGGAGTGCCTAAACATTATGGAAAAGATTCATTTGAAAGGCAATGACATTGCCTATCAAACTCGTATAAAATAAAGACCTATTCAAAAATTTATAACTGTAAATTTTTGTTTTTAGCATTTCCATGCAAGGTTTTAATTTGAGGTCCCACCTGAGGTCGATGATTTTTTTTCAAGTGTTATTTATCTTCAATTTATAAATGTCATAGAGAAAAAAATATATAAGAAACTTGCTGTAAAATTTACCAGTTTTTTAAATGTATTACAAAAACTAGACCCATAAATGTACTTTATTTTTATATTATGTGATACATTATAGGATTATCTACAAAAAGAAATCAAAATTACTATTTTGGGTGCTGTACTTCAGGAGCTACAGTAGTTTGAATTTAATTATTATACAGTATTTTTATTTATTTGTATCACCAATGTTATACCAATATTATACCAATTCAGAATACTTTTAATCATACATGTTCGAGGCGTCAATTTTAGGGGCGATTTTCTAAAAAATAATCATTTAGTGCTTGTGCAATGTCATATTCAAATTACAGCAGCTAAAAATCACTACTTTGAGTGCCATACTTAAGGAATTATGGCATTTAAAGTAGTGATTTTAGTATCGTTTTGTAGATAATCTGAAAATTTATTAAATAATACAAAAATACAGTACATTTATGGGGCTGATTTTTGTAATACGTTTAAAAAACTGGTAAATTTAAATAATTTCTCAGCTAGTTTCTTATATTTTTTTCTCTATTACAGTTTTTTTTTATTGATCTTTTATTTAATAGGCGATATCATTACCTTTCTAATAATTATTTTTTCATAATGTTTAGGACCTCTAAATCCATACTAGTACCGTGTGTTTGCATGCTATACCATAAAAATTTTAAAATATTTAAATGGCTGCCATTTCAGAGAGGGAGAGTTAGAACCCGATATGGGGGTTTTGTGTCGATAAAATTTGATGGATTAATAGCCCTTAAATTATCACCGTTCAAAAGCCGGACACACTGTATATTCTCAACTCGGTCCGGAGAGCATAAAAAACCTTAAAATACGACCCTATGTATTACTTTAAAAGCTAAAGCTCCGAATTGTTAAACTCTGTGGAGTATAAACTTACCTTAGTAGATTCGAACCCTCGACCGCTAAATAAGAAGTCCAGAGAGAGCGCACCATCTTGAAAATGAGGAAACTATTTCCTTTTGCGATTTTGATATAAGTGTCTTAAAACTTTGTATTAGAACAGTAGAAAGAAAGTCAACTAGTAAAATAGAACCAAGAATTTTAATTATTTGCTTTTAAACAAAATGCTAGAAAGAATTCGGTAATGTCACCTCAATTAGGAAGCTCCTTTTTCCGGTCGGCTGCCCACTGTTTTCCTTTTACACCAGCTGAATAGTGAATTCTTTTTTCCTCAACATTACATCTCTCCGTTAATTTAGATCTAGGCAAAAGCTTGCAAAGCTCTTTCTAGATTGTAAAAGGTTGCTTTAGGAGACTTGTGTATTGGAAATCTGAGGATTTCCCCGATGGATGCTAAATTTCGAAACTGATTTGAATCGAATAAAATCCTGCAATGAATAAATTCTGTAGAGACATGGTAGGTTTATTGAGTTTCGTCAAAGCTTATTATTTAAAACCTTTGGGAGATCAGCAAGTTTACATTATTTAACCCCTTAGTCCTGTAAACGAGACACCATAGCTATTGTTTCGCGGTCTTATACGATCGCTGGGCAGCCAATGGTTGAATTTAATATATCGTTTTTTTATTAACAAAGGTGTAAGACTTTATGGGGTGTAAGGGGACACACAACACCTTTTGTCCCAACAGTCAACCTCACCTGCCCGTGGTGCGCCCTGCTGACAGACGGACGAGGCTCTGACGACCGAACCGATAGCGGGATATCTATCTACAGGCCAGGTCAAATACCTTTGGCCGATGACGGGCAGCAGCGTCATCGGTACGAGACCTGGTACTGCGCTCACCAACCCGCTTGCCCAGCGTGGTGAGTATGGGCATATACCTCCTAATGATAAGCCACAAAAAAGTACGCCCCCTAGTTCCCGGCCACCCCAATATTCCAGGTCATGACAGCGGCCTTGGTTACGGTGGGGTAGGGGGTGCGAAGAATCCCCGGGCTACGGTTGGCTGTCATAACAAAATGACCCTGGCGACCTTTAATGGACGCAGTCTACGGCTGGACGAAAGCTTGGTGGAACTCGAAGTAGAACTAGAGAAGATAAAGTGGCACGTTATAGGTTTATCCGAAGTCCGACGACAGGGGGAGGACACGGTAACCTTAGAATCGGGGCACCTGTTCTACTTTCGAGAGGGCGACCAAACATCCCAGGGTGGCGTAGGTTTCCTTGTCAACAAAGATCTCCGTGACAACGTATTGGAGATATCCAGTGTGTCGACCCGGGTAGCGTACCTCGTACTAAAGCTGACCACGAGATACACTCTTAAGGTCGTACAGGTGTACGCACCGACTTCAGCACACTCGGACGATGTGGTTGAGGCTCACTTCACAGTTGTCATCGGAGACTTCAATGCAAAAGTGGGAGTACAGCAACATGGCGAATCGTACTGTTAGGCCGGGGCCCTTGATTAGGTTTTTAAAAAAGGAATTTTGCTTACGCTAGGATAATGATTAAAACAATTAATTAACTTTTGAGAAGAGGCAGCCGTCACGCGCGAGTGTTAGGAACAGACTGGTGAGCCCGTGAAGCGGGCGAGCCGATACTGACTAAAAATGCTGATGCTGCGCCAGACATGGCTGTTCAGCAATAATGCCAACACATACAGGGTGTAACACCTCCCCCCATTAAGACTAAACTTAGGGGTTTAATCTTCTAAGTTTATGGATGAGGAAAGGTAAAGTAACTATAAGTTTCTACGCGTTTTTGGAAACGGGGTTTCTTCCAATATTGGGACTGTTTGTTCTGTGTCTGTCTGTTTGTTATTTACTTTATTCTCTTTAATTTTAGGGTTAATCGTTGGGAGTTCGATTTGTTCTGCGTCGTGAATGCTGCCAGTTTTATTTACTAATTTCTTATATGATATACACAAAATTACAATTAAAACAGTAAGTATTACAAATAATGTAAGTGAAGAATAATGTGCCCCGTATCTTATAATATGTGGTTCTTGGATTATTTTGTCCAATTCTGAAACCATTTTACTGTTAGTGGTTTTTGCAAAATCAATTTTATCCAACTCTAAATCCTTTAAGCTAATACTGGGAACATCATTCATTAAATTATTAAATTTAGAGAAACTACAACATGAATCATTAATTAGATTAAAATCTAAATTTGTTGAAGGAAAACTGATATTTAAAACATTGTGTTTAGGCAAAAGTAGGGTTTCCTTGCAATAAGCTTTACAAAATATTGGAATTTCTATGATTCCTGTACCTAAAATATTTATTTCTAACAATTCAGAATTTGAACAATCTATGGATAGTTTGTTTGAAGAGGATTGAACAAATATCCACTTGTTATTGCGCAGTGGTTTCCAAATATCTAGATTACCGCGAATGAATTCCGTTCTACACTTATTTGGGAGATTTGTTATCACTTTTGACAAGAGTTCACTTTCACAGTTGGGGTTTTCATTTGTAGGGAGCACATTCACTATTTCACAGATATAATTTTGATCGTGGGTATTTTTGCACTTTTCTAGAGAGTCCAGGTTGCTATAATGTAATTTGTCTTTTGTAATCGCAATATATTTGTAATCGGGGACTATTACGCTAAATGAGTCTGGTCTTGTTGCATTATGAGGAATAGGCAGTGGAATAATATTATACAGGTAAAATTGGCGTGGACTTACTAAAGGTATTTGTAACACATACATAATCTTATCGCTAATATAATAACTAACTAATTTACTTATACTCATAATAACATGGATTAAACTTATATCTAGGTTTACAGCAAGTTCTGAGTCAATTGGTAAGTGTCTGTAGTTATCGGCAAGCTCTCTGTAAAGCTGTTGTGGGGTTATTACAGATGGATGTATGACATTAACACTACTAAATAAAATTGAGCTAGTTATGTCTTCAATTTGAAAAGATAAAGTCAGAAGGGATGACTCTAAGTTAGTAAAAACTGTATTTATTTCTGAAGTTATTACTAATCTATTTGTGGTTTCAGATATGTTTTTGAGCTTAAATGAGAGCTTGTTGATAGCGGAGTCGAGATTGTCTTCATTAATTTTAACTTTATAGAGGGTTTCATTAAATCGCGCTAGGGCAGATTCAGTGACCAAAATATGTTCTTTCATTAAGGAAGCTAATCTCTTTTGGTTATTCTGTACATGGTTGATAGCTGTTTCGTATTTAATAGCGTCGTCTTCGTCTAAAGTGCCGAAGATTTGTTTCATTACTAAACCTATGCCGCCAATCCATGCGCTGCGTTTGACCCTACTGTCTATGAGGTGAGTTATTGATGAATATTCCCTTATGATGTCCTTGAAGCGGACAACAAAAGGTTGGAGCACATTATGACACTCTGAATTGTCTAGTGATTTAATTTGTTCACATATGTATTTGACCTTGTCTAGTGCTAAGTTAATGTTCTGTATGTGTGGTCTTATGTAAGAAATATCAACGGGTATTAATATACTTAGTTGGCCATTTATTATTCTAGTTTTTCCAATATAATCGAAATATATGCCTGAACTTGAGGGGATTGGTTTAATGAAACTTGGCGTTGCGGAAGCCGACGCACTGAAAATAAAAGAATTCAATAAAGTGGTGCTGAATAAATTTAAGCCTTGTTATTATAACTAACCTACCTAATATCCTAATATTAACGTGAGTCTTATTTAATTTATCCACTAAGGAGAACTGGGAAAAACGCCAGCTAGTTTCACCTCATCATAATGGTGTCTGACATGGCGTCTGTTAATTAATAATGTTAGTGTATTGTTACCGTGAATGGCGATGACTTTGTATGGCCCTTTCCATATGGGCGATAGAGCTTTTCGTAGCCTTAGGTGATTTTTTAAATAGACAAAGTCGCCTACTTTGTATTGGACTGGACGAGTTCTGTTATCGTAATATGCCTTGGATCTCTCTTTAGATTTGTGTATATTTTCGACAGCCCGTTCCCAGGACAACTTTAACCTATGTTGGAGCATCCGGACGTAGTCAGGGTATGTGGTAAGATCTTGGCTATGGATAGAGTCTGGAATAAATGTTTTGTGACCGAATAGAAGTTCGTAGGGACTAAAGTTTGTAGTACTATGAATGGCGGAATTGTAGGCCAAAATGGCGGTATATACGTAGCGAGGCCAGTCATCTTGGTTCTCGTTGACGTAAGATTTTAGATATTCTTTAAGGGTTGAATGGCTTCTTTCCAGAGCTCCTTGAGTTTGAGGGTGGTACGGAGTAGACCAAATTTGTTTAATTTTTAGAAAGTCACATGTTTTCTTGAAGAGATCAGCGGTGAAGTTTGTTCCTTGATCCGTAAGGATAGATTTTGGAATTCCAAATAAAGAGATGAAATGAACAAGACAGTCAGTTGTTTCTTCCGACGTGACACTGCGCAGAGGGTAAGCTATGGAGAACTTAGTAAGATCATCTTGTATAGTAAGGATGTATTTGAGTTTGGCAGGACCCGATTCGGGGAGTGGACCTACGATGTCCAGGGCGATTCTTTGGAATGGGCTGGTAGAAGTAGTAGTTATTTGCATTGGTGCCTTATTAATTCTTCTAAGGGCTTTGTTCTCCTGACAGGAGGTGCAATTTTTTATGTATGTTTCGACATCGGCCTTCATTCCTTTCCAGTAATAACGTTCTTGGATTCTGTTAAGCATTCGATTACAGCCAAGATGCCCTGCAATCGGAAGATCGTGGTTTTCTTTTAGAATTTTCTTGATTTCGTTAAGATTTGGATACGTGATATTATTATGGTATATGTTTACCGTAATATTTGTATCATGGAAAAGATAGACAAAGATATTGTATATTTTGGCAAAGAAGTGTTTTTCAAAAGGATTCTTAAAATCAGATATAGCAATTTCATTGATTTCGTCTTCAGTTGAAATGATATGGTTTCTTATGGTTTTTAATGTTAAGAATATTTCGGGGTAGGTGCAATCTTCAAAGTGATGGACCTTTGTGAAAATGAGATAAATAGATTTGTTATTACCTTCAGGGACCTTGTCGAATGAATAGAGTTGTCTGTCCTTTTGGATGAATTCGTTGGGATCAGTGAGATTTTCTAGGATTTCAGGGATGTAAACATTGGATTCGTCTAAATCCATGGATGTAGGAATAAGAATGATCTTGCAGTGGGTTTTTAAAAGAGATTGATTGTGTTCAAGGATTTTGGTATTGAAGTTTTTGTTTTTACTATTAATTTCTTTATGAAATTTTGAATAATCGTCGTTGAGAGAGGCATGATCTGTGTTTTGTGTTGGAGATTGCGATGATAAGTTAAATGGTTGATTCGGTGATGCTGATATTTCAGGGCTTTGCAGTGGATCCAGCGGAGGATGTTGCATGGGTAAGTCTTTTTGTATTTCAGGGTTTTGATTTGCATATGTATCTTTACTCGTAGAAGGTAAAGGTTCAGTAGATATAGAGGGAATTGGATTGGATGTAGAAGGAATTGGATTGGGTATAGTAGATTCAGTGGGTTGTATTGGAATGGTAGATTCAGGGCTGTGTGGAAATATGATTTCGTTGTCGTCATCCAGCAAGCCGATGGATGGCATACTGTCATCATCGTGATCAGGGACAGTAGGAAGTTGTATGTTTAGGTCCTCTAGTGTAAGGGGACTAAATGGTAGCTGATCGTCGCTAGGTGAAGTTCTTGGATTTGAGTCTTGTACTGGGTTAGGAGGATTGATATTTTCAGGTCGATCTGATTGATTTGTAGGGATTACAGGATTAACTGGATGGCGAGAGAGAGCGTCAGCTGCGGAATTGAGTTTTCCTTTGCGGTAAACGATTTCGTAATCGAATTCCTCGAGTTTGAGGCGCCAGCGTTGCATTTTGCTGCTTGGGTCTTTGTGATTAAAAAGCCATTTAAGTGGTCTGTGATCAGTGATTATTTGGAATTTCCTCCCGTATAGATAAGGTCGGAACGTTTTGCAGCCGAAAAGAATCGCCAGAAGTTCCTTTTCGGTTGTGCTATAGTTGATCTCACTTTTGTTAAGGGTACGTGAGGCATATGCAACAGGTCGATCTTTGCCGATGGGACCCTGAGATAGAACGGCACCTATGGCGTGATTAGAAGCGTCGCATGTGAGAATGAATGGCTGAGAAAAGTCAGGGTAGCAGAGAAGAGGAGCAGTGGTAAGTTTTTGTTTCAAATAATCGAAAGCTACTTGTTGTTGATTTTCCCAGTTAAATGGTATATCCTTTTTGAGTAGGGATGTAAGTGGTTTTGCTATTTTGGAGAAATCTGGGATGAATCGACGGTAGTAGGAAACGAGTGCAAGGAATGATTTAATATCTTTAGGAGAACTAGGAGTTGGAAAATCGACGACTGCTTTGATTTTGTCGGGGTTTGGTTTGACTCCTTCGGTTGTGATTATGTGACCGAGGTAGGCGACTTCACGCCTTAGGAATTCGCATTTGTCTGGTTGAAGTTTGAGGTTAAATTGACGGAGTCTTTGAAATACTTCCGCTAAGTTCTGGATTTGCGAAAACAGATCAAATGAGTACGTGACGATATCGTCGAGATACACGAAGCAGCGGATGCCTTGTAGGCCAGATAGGGCTGTATTCATCAGCCGTTGGAATGTAGAAGGTGCGTTTTTTAACCCAAACGGCATGCGGGTGAATTGGAAGTGCCCTTGAGGCACATTGAAGGCAGTTTTTTCTGGATTATTTACCGGAATTTGATGGAATCCGGAAGCTAAATCGAGGGTTGAAAAGTATTTGCTATTTCCGAGTTGATCGAGGATTTCTGTGATTTGTGGAATAGGATATGTGTCGCCTATTGTTATGTCGTTCAACTTCCGGTAGTCGATTACGATGCGCCACTTTTGTTCACCCGATGCGTCGAGCTTTTTGGGTACTACCCAGATCGGTGAGGACCAAGGGGATACAGAGGGTTCTATGATTTCTTGTTGAAGCATTTGGTTTATTTGTTTGTCGACTTCCTTTTTATGTATTTCAGGGAATCTGTATGACTTAGTATGGATAGGGACTTCGGTTGTGGTTTTTATGTCATGTTTAAAGGCGTTGGTAAAGGTAAGTTTTTCGTTTGGGAGGTGGAAGATATCGGAGTAGTCAGAACAGAGTTGTAGAAGAGCGTCAGCTTCTTCCTTATTTAGATGATCTATTCGTAACATACTTAAGACTTGTTGAGTTCTTTCGACGGAATTAGTATGATTAATGTGGTTGATAGAAATCGTGGTAGGATCATTATGTTGGGAAATAGTACTAACTGGGGTAAGTTTTAGGTTAAGGTTTGTTTTCAAAGTTAGTGATGATTCAGAGGTATTGATAACTGTGAGGTTAACCTTTTTATTTTCTTTAACTTGAACGAGACAATTGGCAATGAGGATTTCATCGGATGGACTTTGATCTAAAATAAGACCTTCTTGGAGGTCTGGATTGGCAACAGAGCATTCTATTACCTTTTCAGTGCGAGCTGGGATGATGAAATAAGGATCAGTGAAGAATAATTTGAGATCATGTTTGCCGATCTTTAATGTTTCTTGTGTAAAGTTGATACTGCCATGCAGTTTACTAAGAAGATCGTTACCGACAATGCCATCGTAGGGAAAATCTATGTTTCCTACTACGTGGAACTTGTGTCTAATTGAGTTTTTTAAATTATCATTTGGATACATTATCAAATCTAGAGAGCCCAATGTCGGGACGGAGTCATCTGTAGAGTTGAAACCTTTTAATTTAAGTGTTTCTCGTTGATTTAGGGTAATGTGACGTTTAATTACAGAATTTTTGAGTAGACTAATTGAAGAGCCTGTGTCAACTAGGAGAGACAGGGGCATGTCTGAAGATGCTGTGTTGATTACGACATGTGGTAACGACTTCTTCGAGGGGTCAAATGTGATTTCGTAAATTTGCGTATCTTTCGTTTGCAAAAGGGTCTTGGATTCAGAGGGTTTCGATTTAGTAGATTTAGTAGATATAGCAGCTTTTGCATACGTCTCTTTCGTCTGCAAAGGGGTTTTGGATACAGAGGGTTTTGATTTAGTAGATTTAGTAGATATAGCAGTTTTTGTGTCTGTGTTTGACACAAAGGAGTTAGTAGGAATAGTAGGTGTCATTGGTCTTTGGTTTGAGGTTGGACGAGGTTTTGGACTCGCGAGACACCGCCGAGAGCCCATTATGCGTTTAAATTGGCATCAGCGTCGACTTCGTCGCGGCCCTCCTCGTCCTGTTGCTCGTCCTCTTGAGTGTAGTTGATTTTTCTGAATTGGGAATTTGCATTAGGAGTAGGGCGAGCTGCCTGGTTTCGAAGTTTGTTGTTGTACTCACGTTTTCGGCAGTTCTCAATGCTATGCCCAGGGAACTTGCAATATCTACATATTACAGGTCCTGAATTAGTAGAAGTGGAAGTTTGGGCCTGGTTCTGGTTATTCCCTTGTGGATTAGGTTGATTATTGAAGGTGGGTCGTGGTCGAAAGCGATTGTTGTTGTTGGGGTTAGCTTTCGGTTCGGAGGGAGATTTTTTGTATAAAGTCTGTTGAATCCTTTCTTCCGATACTGCTAGATTAACTGCTTCGTTAAGAGTTTTAGGAGACCTACACCTGACTATATTTGATATCCTAGGGTGTAGACCCATGAGAAAGTGATGGAGAGCAAGGTCTTCCATGGCAGCTGTTCTGCCAGGGACTTCCTTGAGTTTGTGGCTAGAAAGCGATATCTCTGTCAGAAGTTGTGACAGGCAGGTCTCTACCCGAAGGGAGTATTGGCTAACATTTTCGTTTGGGTTCTGCTTACTTTCCTGAAGGTCCATAAGCAGGTGCGAATAGTGTTTCCGTTCACTAAATTGAGTTTTAAGGAATTCTTTTAATTGTTCCCAATTATTGAACTCTTTTATTGAGCAGGCGACTTCCGCCTTGCCCTGTAATTGGCAAAGGATATATTTGAATATGATGTGTTTTTGTATTTCTGTAGCCAGATTGTAGGCGTTATTGCAATTTATGATAAATGAATTTAATGTTTCTCGGCTCCCATCGTAGGGCTTTATAAACTTTAGTAGGATGTTGAGTTCAAGATTAATTTGTGGAGTTGAGTTGGTGGGGGTCTTTTTCCCTTTCTTTTTGTCTACGTCGACGACGGGGCTTGGGGCCCTTTCGTCATCCGTGAATGGGAGGTCAATATCTTGCGGGACCTGGAGTTGCGACTTAGGATCAGTCATTTTGACTTATTTGATTTTGTAATTTTACAAAAATAATTAATAAAATAATATATTAACACTTTCACTCGCGAATATAAATCTAAAAATAGCCTATAGGGATAATAAGATTGAAAGAGACCAGACTCACAGTACGGCGATAAGCGAGGCGGCGACGACGACGGGAAGTGTCTGCATTCCGGAGCGATAACGCGTCTCGGAGTCGACTCGGAGCTTCGTAGAGGTGATTTTATTTTGATGCGGCGGATTTCAGGAACGGTGATGTTTAGGGGTATAGCAGGATACAGTGATGAGCAGGATGCAAAGTACCAGCCAGTCCGGCCAGCATAGATAGATGTTCTTCACTAGGATACGGCGATACAATGTAGATGCAGTGGAACCAGCCAATCCGGCCGGTAAAGGTGAGTCAAGTTCCAAGATGTTGGTAAGTAGATCACGTAGGACGTGTACAAGGCGTGACGGGCACTTAGCACAGTAGACACAGTGGACACAGTGGACACAGTGGTTTTTCACAGAGTTTACGATTTTCACGATAATACATATATGCGAGGAGACGAACCGGGGACCAAACGGATTTTATGATCCCTTCACGCTGCCACCAATGTTAGGCCGGGGCCCTTGATTAGGTTTTTAAAAAAGGAATTTTGCTTACGCTAGGATAATGATTAAAACAATTAATTAACTTTTGAGAAGAGGCAGCCGTCACGCGCGAGTGTTAGGAACAGACTGGTGAGCCCGTGAAGCGGGCGAGCCGATACTGACTAAAAATGCTGATGCTGCGCCAGACATGGCTGTTCAGCAATAATGCCAACACATACAGGGTGTAACAGTACGTTGGACCGCATGGCTATGGAAGCAGAAACCATAGGGGGCAAATGCTGGTCAACTTTCTCAACATGCAGGGGCTTTTTTTCATGAACACATTCTATCAAAAAAAGCCCCATAGAAAGTGGACCTGGCGGAGTCTCGACGGTAAGACGAAGAATGAGATAGACTTCATCATGACGAATAAACGCCACATATTTAAAAATGTCTCAGTGATCAACAGGTTTAACACCGGAAGTGATCACCGACTAGTAAGAGGCACTCTAAATATCAATCTCAAGCTGGAAAGAAGCCGCATGGTGAGGTCTATTCTTCGTCCGACACTGCTTCAAGCTGAACACGGTTCCGAAGCGTTCCAACTAGAGCTGCAAAATCGATTCGAAGCGCTGGAAACCGCAGATGATGTTGACAAGGACCTTGATAGCGTAGTAGGCGTTATACGCGAGGTGGGAGCTAGGCATTTTAGAAGGAATCGACCAAACAAGGGGTCCAAACTCTCGGGGGAGACTCTAGAGCTGATGCGACTGCGACGGGAAGCGCCAGAGGGAGCTCAGTCAGATGCCATCCATAAAAGGATCCGAAGATTGGTGAGACGCGATCTCCGAAGCTTTAACACCCGCCTCATACAGGAGGCGATCGAGCAAAACCGGGGGTCAAAAGTCTTTGCCCAACGAATGGGGAGATCGCATCTGACAAAGCTGAAAACCTGGGATAGCAGAACCGTCACATCAGTTCCGGAAATTCTCGCCGAGATCGAGGACTTCTACGGCCGCCTATATGCCTCGCATGCCCTGAAACCTCCAACTGACGCAAATGATCCTAGAGCTACGCTTGTACGCCACTACACCGATGATCTCCCAGAGCTAGACGTATACGAAATTGAGGCGGCTCTCAAACAGCTTCGTAATGGGAAGGCTCCCGGCGAAGATGGAGTCACTTCAGAACTTCTCAAGGCAGGGGGAATACCCATTCTTAGGGAACTGAAGGGACTGTTCAACTCCGTAATAGCCAATGGGACTACCCCGAAGGCGTGGAGCGAGGGCGTGGTGGCTCTGTTTTTCAAAAAATGAGATAAAACTCTTTTGAAGAACTACAGACCGATCACGCTCTTGAGCCACGTCTATAAGCTGTTTTCAAGAGTCGTCACAAATCGTCTAGCCACAAGATTTGACGCCTTCCAGCCACCGGAGCAGGCTGGGTTTCGTAAAGGCTATAGTACCGTAGACCATATCCACACAGTAAGGCAGATTATACAGATGTCAGAAGAGTATAATCAGCCTCTGTGCCTAGCCTTTGTGGACTACGAGAAAGCCTTCGACTCCGTCGAGACCTGGGCTGTTCTGGAATCCTTACAGCGATGCCAAATCGATTGGCGGTATGTAGAGGTGCTGAGGAGCCTGTATAAAATGGCATCGATGACTGTTCAGGTCCACAACCATAAGACGAGACCTATCCAGCTGCTCAGGGGTGTGAGACAAGGAGATGTCATATCTCCGAAGTTGTTCACGAACGCACTAGAGGACGTCTTCAAGACACCGGATTGGAAAGGAGCGGGCATCAATGTCAACAGGCGAACACCTCACGCACCTCCGTTTTGCCGATGATATTGTCATTATGGCGGAATCGCTGGAGAATTTGTAGAAAATGCTGCAAAGCCTCAACGTTGCCTCGCGACGCGTGGGCCTGGGGATGAACTTGGACAAGACTAAAGTCATGTTCAATGATCATGCCATCCCCGGACCGGTCTCCGTCGAAAGCGTGGCGCTCGAGGTTGTCAATGAGTATGTCTACCTCGGGCAAGTGATGCAGTTGGGTAGAGACAACTTCGAGCGGGAAATCGCTAGGAGGATGCAGCTTGGCTGGGCAGCGTTTGGGAAGCTGCGTCATATCTTCTCGTCGCCACTGCCACAATGCCTGAAGAGCAAGGTATTCGATCAGTGCGTCCTACCGGTGATGACCTACGGAGCCGAAACGTGGAATATGACAGTAAAGCTGGCCCACCGACTACATGTCACTCAGCGAGCTATGGAAAGGTCGATGCTTGGGATTTCGTTAAAGGACAAAATTCGAAATGAGATCATCAGGCAGAGGACTAAAGTAACGGACATAGTCCAAAAATGTAGCAAGCTTAAGTGGCAGTGGGCTGGCCACATCTGTCGCAGAACCGATGAAAGGTGGAGTAAACGGGTTCTCGAGTGGAGACCACGCCTAGGCAAACGTAGTGTAGGACGACCCCCAGCTCGATGGACCGATGACCTTAGGATATTGGCTGGCAGTGGATGGATGAAAAAAGCGGGAGATCGTGCTCTTTGGCGCTCTTTGGGGGAGGCCTACGTCCAGCAGTGGACTGCAATAGGCTGAGATGATGATGATGATGAAGACTTTATGAACACTTTTCAAACAACAGTTATTGCGCGTAGCGGAGCGTAGCGAGCGAGTCTTACTTGTTCTGTGAGTTATTGCCTCAAACCACAAATATCGCTATTGCTGGCCAATTTCAGATACTTGATGAGTATAATTAATCCTATTGTTTTTAGTAAATAATATGGTTGTTATATATTTAAGTAATACCTTCATCAAGCTCTAATGTTAAGCGAAAATGATATCACTTCAGGCGAGCTCATAATTCATAACTGAACACCTATCTAAACACCATTGTTGCTGAATTACCAACACTACAGAAAACTGCATTTTCATTGCTCTACCCGTTTTGCTACTATACTACACACACACACACACACGTGCACACACACACACACACATCAGATTTAATAAACGAGCATACCTGAGTCACATTGATAAAAATGATCAAGTGTATCTTAGAAATACTTTTTAAACTGGCTCGGACATAGTGTTGCTGAAATATGTCCTACCAGGCAAAATTTATTTATAACCTAGGAAATTGCGTATATTTTTCTAACGGCAAAATCTTGCTACTTTTACATTCATGTAACTGAAATAACCCTGGAATAAATTACTACCCAAGGGTAAAAGTACACACTGCGTATCGTTGAAGTTTTTGGAAAGGAAACCTGACCATGACAGTTTCAGTAACAAATTAGTAGCTGACCCTAATATTACCCTTCCCGTGTCTGTCATTATCTGAAATTGGATCTTTGTCGTAAATTTATTTTGAGTGCATGCATTTTGTTAAGGCTTAAACATTCATGAAAGTTCCTTCAAGTCGCTGTAATTGTATGTGATTAGTAAATCAGTTTTACTTTATGGTCTATACTTATTACGTCTACTTCTACTTATAAATAAAACTACTTACAAATGATGCAAAAACGTAGCATCTAATCCCTTTTAAATATTTTTTTACTAATCAGATCGCCTCTGACTATCAGCTTGGTTTACCATAACAATATAGGTTTCTATCGTGTCTTGGTATTTGACGTAAAGAAAATGAAAGCGTTGTGAGGACTTTACTTACTCATTACTAACCAATAATTCAAGGATGCATAATCGAAGCGCCACGGAAAATAATTCCGAGACTATTGTATGTATCCTACTCGTTTATCGGGGTCATACATACATATTCAATAGCGTGTGGTTCCATGAGCCCTCGTCTATCAAACAATATTAGATTCGCTAATAATTAATTATTAATCCCGGGTTAACCATGGCGCCTTTGAAGGTACCCGAGCCTTACATTTTGGACATTTGAAACATACATGAGAAAAGGATTAACAAACTCCAACAACAGTTGCTGGTATCGCACTAACTTTGAATTTAAACCAGGATTATTAGTTAAATTGCTTCGAATCCAACAGATCTGTAGATCAATTTAACTACTATGAGTATTCTCGAACCCTTTATAGTGGTTTTAAGGTATATTGGACTCATTTATACTTTACTTTAGACGGATTATCCCAGCGTTTGGATGTTTCACGATAAAAGTAATTTGATAATTAAGTTTACGGCATCCCCGTAAAATGAAAATAGCTGCATAATTGCTTATTTAAACGTTACAAATTATATAATGCATCATTAAAATTATTGCATTTTAATTCATAGTAAAGTTTTATTACGCGTTACGTTTATACAGTTGTCATCTAGAGTTATTTACGCAAAGAACGTCAGATAAATAGATTAAGAAAATGCGTTCTACCATAGTTAGTGCAGGGCTCTTATTTCACTTTACAGGCACAGTGCCTATAGGTAGTATGATGTGAATATATTTATATAATATAATTTAATATACCCCAAGGCATCTAGCCTAGGCTTAACGTGCCTCCTGAAAAACGGAGATGTTTATGATAAATTATATCACTTAATATTCTTGAAAAGGTCACAAGTTTACTCACAATCTCTTTGTAGGTTGTTTAACATAAAAAATGTTGTTGTGGAATGAATGAATGTTGCCACGGTATCCTCTCGAGATATTTTCCGTTTGTCCAGGTAGAAAAATTGGCTACGTGAGTTCGAGCACAATCTGATCAGTCTAGGATGGATAGCAAACAAATCTGCACATAATCTATCACAGCGCGAGGTGAGATCTTTTATGCGCTACGTCGTCAATCTTGGCCGACGTTTAATTCCGTCCACGGCAATCCTCCAGGTAACAATACCGATTTCGATGCTGCAATTTTTTCTATTCTTTGAATTTTGCATTCCTTGTATGAAATAAGAAAAAATATAGATTAAACGATAGAGAAAGTGTAATGAAGGCGTTGACCACTTTTAGGCCTTATTCGTCAGTTGCAAGAAACCGATACCTACTTACAAAGACTTTGAGATATAATAATCATCTTTTAGGGTAATGCAATTGAAACTAGGTATATTAGACATATTATTAGTGATGTTAGTACAGAACAGTTAGTTATCTATTATTCACCTTTCTCCTATGCTTTTATTGCTTGTCTTTGTAATTGCATCGTTGCAATTTTTAAATAAGTGATGGTCGAGCTCGAATATAGTGTAAATTTACCACATAATACTACATGGTTATTTATTGACGACCTCGGTAGCCGAGAGGCGAGCACGCCGGACTTTATATGGCGCCGCCATCTATGAGGTTCCGGGTTCGATCCCCGGTCGGGTCAATGTAGAAAACGAACTTTTCTATATTGGCTCGGGTCTGGGTGTTGTGGTAACGTCGTTGTTTCTGATTTCTATAACACAAGTGCTTTCGCTACTTACCTTAGGATCAGAGCAATGTATGTGATGTTGTCCAATATGGTTGGGTCACGTTTTGTAATTTTACTACTTATTAAAATCCAGGTTTCACCTATCAGGTTAAACATGAAATAGAAAGCGAGTAACTTTAATGGAAGTACGAAGTCAGCCGCAGTTGTAAATAATGGAGCTCAGTACATGAACGCTGAAATGGTAAATGTTGATTAAAATCGATAGTTAATGATGTCGATATTAGAATAAAATACAAAAAAAAAACAGAAAATGAACAGAATAATCATCATTACAGTAAAGTTTCACATGATACTGTATCAATTGTTGAGCATTTTAAAAATGTTTCGACTAAACAAGATTAAATTACTAGCGCAAAAAAGATGCATACCTTTAAACAGCTTTCATACATAGCCCAATAATATTAATCCTGTATCAAGCAGGACATAACTATTATACGTACGACTATGGTATTCCCATTGTAGTATACAACAGTTTGTCACTAATTGGAATGCTCACAGTCATTGGTCAGATCGACAGAGCTTGTTCATTAGAAACACTCACAATGGAGGTGCTACTGAGGGATTTATTGGCTCATTTTGTCTCTAAGCTCCGACTTAGTGAGACGAAGGCGTGGCGCTGAATGTCAAATTGATAAAACAATTGGACTGGTTCAGTGGCCTTAGCTGCATTACGATAATTGCGTTGCTTGTATAGAATGAAACGGTTGATTTAGTTGTCAGTGTTAATTATATTTAAAGTCTAATTAAGTCTTAAAACTTAATCCTAAACGCGTTACTTTACGTAGTTCTCCATGAGATCTTGTCACCTTAAGTAATCTTAAACGAAAGACTAAAAGCTTAAAAAAAAGAAGAAACCAAAGA
The DNA here is from genome assembly GCA_950371115.1 of Anania fuscalis. NCBI lineage: Eukaryota > Metazoa > Arthropoda > Insecta > Lepidoptera > Crambidae > Anania > Anania fuscalis. The sequence goes on along the minus strand of OX493336.1, from coordinate 12,172,838 downwards.
GAAATGGAATATCATTGCAAATTTTTATCCGATGCGCGTACTGCGTGTACGTAAAATGTAAGGATAACACTTGTCTAAGGCCCGTGTTGCCTTGAAATTACTAGCGAAAGCTGAGATGTTAAAATGTGTACACAAATAACAATGACTTTTTATATCTACTTTCGATGTTGCTCGTTCACCTTACCATAAGATAAAATGTGCTTCTTGCAAAAATCTGCAGAATTTTCTAAATAAGGATAGGATTATAGCCAAAATTGTTACAATGCCGGTTCTTTAAGCAAAAACGTCCCCATAGAGCTTACAGCACGTTTTTTCTGAAGCCGGGGACTTGACAGGCGCGACCGGGAATGATGAATTAATCCTTAATTGAGATGACGACACAACTGCTCAAGGCAAAATAAAAATCGCTCGTTTACAAATGAAGTGGATTTTACATCTTTTTTATTACTAGCAGATTTATTTTGGTTTTGGATATTTGTAAAATATAACACTACCTACATCTCTAATTTATTCAGTCACAGGTTTATTATATATAGTATATAGTAGGGGTGACGGTTCTAGAATAGGATAGGACCAAATCAAAATCTCATATACGGTTCGTTTTTATTGTTATTCGTGGCGATGGCACGATTGGGTGTTGTTGCATTGATCTCCGCTTTTTATGTTATACATATTATTTTTAATTTATTATTTTATAATATATAAAAATTAATCCCTACTTTCCTTGGTCACGGTCACGGCATACCGCGGGAACGGCTGGACCGATTTTGCAAATTCTTTTTTTGTTGTGTTTGTTATTGTCAGGTGAAGGTTCTTATGAAAGAAATACTTAAGAAAATTAAGCGGAAAATTAGAAAATTTAAGAAAAAATAAAGACAGTGGGATCGACGTCGCGGGCAACAGCTAGTTTTAAAATAAATAAATAAAAAATATCTGATTAGTAAATACGACGTGGCATAAATACCAGTTCATTTTCAAAGTATTGAAAGTAAGCTGAATATTAAAAGCAAGGCAAGCCTCATAAGCACAGCCAACGCTTCTTTCACATTATTTGTTTTATATTTAAATATAATATGAAAATCCTTTGCTCATATGATATGAAATAATGCAAAGCAATTTACTTGCTAGCGTTAGGTTTAACTGAAACGAATAGTTCTAGATAAAAAGAATATGTTTTGAAATAATTAGTTTAAATAAAAATTCATATAAATAATATATTTTAAAGATTTTATAATATTTTAACAAAGTGCCTTCTGAAATTGTTAGATAAATATATGAATTTATTGGATGCCAAGCGGGCGAATGGGATCGCGTTACAATAAAACCCCTCTTATATCTCATTTTGCTAGGCTATGGGTTAATTAAAACGTTTTTGAACTTGAGAGTATTATTTTGATTATCTGTATTAATAATTTTATCTCTTTCATCTGTATTAGTAATTTCAACGCGCGTTAAATTGTAAACTATACGAAAGCGAAACGATGTTTTTGTCATAGATGTTAATAAACATATTTTTAAGTAGGTAATGTTTGTCCGTTATCTTTTCGCCATAGTACACGTTTTGCTTAGTATGGGGCTAGATAATTGGTGTGATAGTGGAAAAATATATTTAATTATTATACATATATCTACTATTTATATTAAATTGTAAAATTAGTATTTTCCTCAAAAAATTGTATATCATTTGTGACGAGTTATATGACAGAGATTATATTTTTTGAGCTTTCAAAATTTGACATAGTATAGCTTAAGTAACTGTATAAGTATTGGAATCACCTTCAAAATGAATAATGTAATTGAAGATAAATAACACTTGAAAAAAAACATCGACCTTAGGTGGGACTTGAACCCACGTCCCATCGCATAATAATAATGAATAATGTAATGTTAAGTGTTTAACTGAAGTTGCTTCCAAAGGTGTATAGTAAATAATCATGGCCTCTGCGCGTTATTTCGAAGAGGTCAGGTGTGCACATCACACCCAAGTTTAGTAAGTAGTTTCTTAGTTAGGCTCACGAAACTAGGCGCAATATAAGTTAAAGCACTATCGGAGTTTGATAAGCAAGCGGAGTACTTTGACGAGGTGCTGTTAACGGTAAATGTTTGCTATCTGCATTGCATTATTTTGACAAGTTATAACTTTAATTTTACGACGCGACACTTTCTATAACACGAAATAAACGACACGAATTATTTCGTCTTTTAAAGCTTACAGCGAAAAAAGTATTTAAAATTTATTTAAGAGTATATTTTTTTAAAATTTTTGACATAAATGTATTTTTTTTTCTAGGTATTTAAATCGTCCATAGCGGCGAGCTTAAAAGCTAGCGTGTGAGCGAGTGATTTTTTACAATCAGATAATCAACAAGCATGGGAGATTGTAAATAAAAAAGTCGTTGACACGAAGCGAGTTTACAAGGTGCTAGTAAACTCGTTGACTTGTAGCTTGTAAACTAGCCCCGTGTCATCGAGACTTAAGGCATAGCGGGACTGTGACTCTATAATATTCGGTGCAGCTTAAAAGCTAGCGACTAAGCGAGTGATTTTTTACAATCATATAATCAACTAGCATGGGAAATTGTAAATAAAAAAGTCGATGACACGGGGCGAGTTTACAAGGTGCTAATAAACTCGTTGACTTGTAGCTTGTAAACTAGCCCCGTGTCATCGAGGCTTAAGGCATAGCGGGACTGTGACTCTATATAAATATAAATTTATCTTTTTTGAAATAATGAAAGTCACATGTTTTTATTTAACAGTTGAAATGTCGACTCTAAAATTTATTGATAGTTAGATCTGGCTCAAACATCAGTTATCTGACTCGTTGGTCAGTCAAACGTTTGTCTCAGTTTGGACGACGTCGTATACGGCAGTGAATGTGTAATTGGAATATCGTACTATTGGCGATTCTGTCGAGTTGGTTTACCTTAAATACCGTTACCTTAAAGTAAATGTTTTATCACAAATAAACGAGTCATGGTTTAAATTCGCCGATCGAGAGAGCTAATTAAACAAGTCTGAACCATAATCAACGTTGGTCGTTTTAAGTCACACCGCGAAATGTAATTTACTCCGCCCCACAACATGTCATTAAATTTTTCTCCGATTTGACAAAGTCGCAGACAACTTATCAACATATCGTTTTTTCAAAAAGAATTATTAAACAGACATATGACTTTAAAGATTGTAGTTAAATTTATTTTAAAAAAATGCATTTCTTTCAAAAGATTTCTTTCCATAAACTATTTCCACGTCATGAAATTTCATTTGTTGGTATTTTTCTAAATATCGTTGATCATGACAAACTTTAGATATTATCTTCTAATACTATTGATCAGCATGGAAAAGAGCTGTATCAGACAAACGAGGATTTTAAAAGTGTGAGGGGTCAAAGCTTGGAATACAAAACAGTGTTCCCCTCTTTGAAATGTTGCTAAATTATAATAATTATTTAAGCTTTGTATTAGATATAACTGTATGTGCCAAAATAAAATAAAATAAATAAAATAGATTACTACGACTATGTAGCATGCTTTTTATGGCAAACCGTCATTTTATAATACCTCATGCTCTTGGTGCGAGGTACATGTACCTCATTGGCGTCAGAAAAGTCATTACCAAAGCAAAGTTTTTATTTATTATAAATTTATGTTTCATAAGGCACGTTAAAACTGGTTTTACTGTATACCATTATATCATCATTTCAGCCACAGGACTTCCACTGCTAAACTGATTACTTCGAAATTGGTCGGTTAGAAATGGTCTGCATCCAGCGGCTTCCTGTACCAGGTCGTCTATCTTGTCTTGATACAGATTTTAAATCCGGTTCAGGGTTGAAAGATTATAGTTTTAAATATAAGGCAGAATTTATTTGTCTGATTTAAATTTTAATAAATTGACAAATTTGCGCTAATTTAAATAATGAAGTGAGGCCTTTTCTCAGTGTTATCATTTTACTTTCTACACCTAATGCGGCGTCTGCTGAAATAATGTGTCTGTAGGTATAAATTAATTGCCACGATAAAAGTTTTATTTACTAATAGCTGTGCCCGCTTCCTTTGCGTGGACTACAGTATATTTACTATGATGGAACATAAAACGTTCAATTAAAGAACAATATACCTACGTAAAGAAATATTACAGCAGTCCCGCCCGTGCTAATCGAGATTTAAAAATAAACTAATGAATCGCAAAGAATACTTCTTATTTCATTGTTTAATATCATCTTCATCATCTCATCTCAGCCTTTTGTAGTCCACTGCAGGACGTAGGCCTCCCCCAAAGAGCGCCAAAGAGCACGAAATCCCGCTTTTTTATCCATCTACTGTCAGCCATCTTCCTAAGGTCGTCGATCCATCGAGCTGGGGGGCGTCCTACACTACATTTGCCTAGGCGTGGTCTCCACTCGAGAACCTGTTTACCCAACCTTTCATCGGTTCTGCGAGTCTGCGACAGATGTGACCATTACAGAAAGATGTTGTTTAACCTTCAAATACAAAATTTTACCCGCTTTTCACCCCTTTTAAGGTTTATGATTCCAACAACACCTATATACTTTGAGTGAGTTCCTAACCGTAAGCCTAAATAATAATTTTAGTAATGTTTAGTTTGAAAACGAAGGACTTTCCATACACAAATTCAACCCCCTTTTATTTTATTTTTATCAAAAACACTGAGATTCATGTATTAATTTTCATACACATATAACCGTAAACACTAAATTTGGAGAATCTTACTTTAAAACTGACGGACTTTCATAAAAACTTTGGATCCCCATTTCACCCCCTTAGGGGGTGAATTATGAAAAATCCTTCCTTAGTGGATGCCAACGTCATGAGTAAAATACGTGTGTGAAATTTCAAGTTTCTAGCCTTAAGAATTTGGACTGTGCGTTTATTTAAAACTTAAATTTCCTATTTTACCCCCTTAGGTTTTGAATTTTAGAAAACGCTGAAATATATAACCATCATTTTTGCTACAGCAAAATATGAGTACACTCAATTCATACGAAATTTCATGTAAATATTTCCAAGAATAAAAATTGCGAAAGTTGTTCCAAAGAATATCAACCTTGCTAGTGAAGTAGATTTTTATGTCATAAACATGTCGAAGCTATTAGAACTTAAATTTTCTAACGTTATCAGCATGAACTCATTATGCTGAACCACCTTTCCTAAGACGTTATTTAAATAGCTCTCAAAGTTCGGCTGGTCTGCTAGGGTTCCACACCAGGAAGACCAGACCCTCGTTTTTCTTTATGTCAACAGTAAGTGCTGATGACGTTGACCAACTTTTCCTTAGGCGCTATACATATTCCTGTTAAAAATTAGACGGGCCACTGGTATTCCACATTAGGTATTCAGACTTTCAAAATAAATTATAGCCTATATGTTGCCGAGGACTAATAGCTATATAATAAAAAAGTTTTATCAAAATCCGTCCAGTAGTTTTTGCGTGAAAGGCGAACAACAGACAGACAGACAGACAGACAGACTTATCTTTAATGTACAGAATTTACCCTCTCTACAGTTTTATTATATGTATCGATTTACGTAGAAACTATTTGTATGTTTTAGCACTGATTTAGTACTTAACTAAAAGCTGGCTTATTTAGGTGAAACATGAGAGTAGGTAAATTGTATTTTGATTATGTTCACGTGGGTAGTATAATTAAATTAGTCACAGTAGTTTAAACTGAACTCGTGAAAGTAATTGCCGTAGCTTATAGATACTTTAGGAAGCCTATTTACAGAAATAAATTGGTTTTAATGGTTTTTTTTAATGATACATATTATTAAAAAGCAATTTCTCGGGACAAAAAATAAATATCAATTTGTAAATTTTATGTCGTTCTAATTAACAAAGATTAAAAGGTTCTATTTCATTAGTTAACTTTCTTCTAGAGAATCTAGAGAGTAATTCTGCCAAAAAAGCAACCTTTTCTACGGGACTAACATTGACATCGCGAAAAAAAGCTTTGCTTGAAGAAGAGGTCTTTATTCTAATATTTTGTTGTTGCCGCCATCTCTGATGGCTTGTAGAATTACTAGTTTATTAAAGAGGTTATGTGATACTTCGGACCTTAGATTAGTGAGGCCTTCTTGCCCACTATTTAATTAACCTGATGGTGTCGGTATAAAAAATATGTATGGATTTTAAAACTTCTGAGCTCGCACCAAATCTTGTAAAAATATTCTTTTTAGAAGAAACTGACAATATTTAGTGACTATTCGTAAGTGGTGGTAGGGTAATATTATTGGGACGTAAAATTGCCTTTAATGATGCCAAATAAAGGTTTTTATTTTTATCGGATTATGCGGCCTTTCGTTCTCGCGCACGAAGGGTTCCGTACCATTATTTATAAAAACGGACACACGAACAACAGACAGACAGACAGACTGACGGACAGCGGAGTCTTAGTAATAGGGTCCCGTTTTACCCTTTGGGTACGGAACCCTCAAAACTATGGACTACTTCTATTCTGCCATTTCTGCCCTATATATAACTGCATGAGGTAGAAAGTGAACATGGTGACAAAAAATGCTGAAATTCTCGAGTTTCAGTTGAAGATTTAACAAAAAACCTATACAAAAAAAGAACGCTTAGTTTTTTCCCAATACTTTTTTACCTTAGATTTGTTTTAAATCTTGTTGAAAATTAAGAAAACAACAACAAAAGTCAGCCAAATCAGTCGTTCTCAAGTCATAATCCAACGTGGAAGTTGGTTTTCATCGATATAGCACAGAATATAATAAACTACAGAAGGGTCACTTCCGAAACAGTTAAAATAAATTATCAATCTTTTCTTCGCGACAATAAGGTCTAAAATAATTTTCACCTGCATGCCTACCTAACTGATTTAACTGCCCAACTACCGTTCACTAGAAGCGAAAATGAACCCTATCTATACGTAATATGGTACTTATTACTCGGATACGCTTATGCCAAACTGGTTTTCCCAGTTTTGGTCGCCTCACTAGGGCTGACTGTGTAATGTAACGTCGAAATTATGTCTTTAAATAAATGTTTAAAGTAAATATAAAGAATAACAACCGCGTAAAATAAAATTGCTAGATAGTAGCTTAAATGATTTTTAAATGCAGAAAGTGGATATTTTGTAATTTAGTACTTATTTTAAAAGTGCTACTTGAGCGTAATATAAGTATAATGCTTAATTTTACCCATTTTGCAAACCACAAGGTAAAACACGTGTGTTTTGGCGTGAAAGAAAACATTTTTTCTTGGTAAAGTAAAGTACTACGTCTCGTCGCGTGCATAACTGAGCTCGCGTGACACCCGCCTGTTATTGTACACCGTGCGGGGGCCCCGCCGCGTAGGTAAATAAGTCGACTGAATTGCGGAGTGAACCCCGCCTGGATATAGGTAGATAAAGCTGACTCTATGATCACTAATTACTATAAATCCCAAAAAGACAGCTTTTTTGCGTTAAAAGGTCGTTTTGCGGCGTACAGCTGTAGTTAAGGGTACTTAATGTTGATAAGCCAACGATAAACGCATTCACCTGTCATGCTTCAATCGCTAACCACATGCTCTGTGGCAAACCAATCATTTTAAAGGTAAACTATGGCTAGCAACTTACATTGCAGGCCTTTATACCTAAACTTTGGTGATGTATTTGTGGTGTGGTATGCTTAAAACTGTTTTGAAAAATACCTACACGGATAGATTAATAGAGATATCTTTAATGTACACTACATAAATAAATAAAGTACAGGAAAAGGTGCACAAAATTAGGTGGTCTTATCGCTTAGAGATCTCTTCAAGGGGATTTTCAGGTAACAATCGAATTGAAAGATGGAGGTAGTGATGAGTTCTGAATAGTTAAGAAAATAAATACTCTAACAACATAGTAATACCTACTACCACTTAAAAGGTATAAGAATAAATTGTGTGCCAATTATAATGATTATATTTAAATAATATTATACAAAAGCGGGTTATAAAAACAACAATGGTTGACGCCTTTAAGTTTTCCGTTTTTAGAAAAATCGAATTTTAATAATATTTTCCCTGTACGTCAAAACAAATTAATCGATGCTTATCAAATAATTTCTTTTTCCCTTCGTCGTTGATTACTTTATCTCAGTGATAATGCCATGCGTGGAGCTTGTTGAAAATAAATCACAGCGTTCACATAGGCGAAAAGCCTCCGCAAATGAGGGATATGAGTAAAATGTTTAGTGTAATCAGGGGCGCGCGATAAATTCGCGTTGTGAGAGAGCCCAATAAATCAGCATGAGTGGTAGCATCACACGGGCATGCGTCGTTATACGCGGTTAAGCCAAACTCTGATGTTTTCCCGGTAGCAATACGCAAAATCAAATACTGGATAATGTGTTGTTCGCTTTTGTACAGCTTCAAGTATCAATACGAGGTCGGTTCTCTCTACGAGTTAAGGAAATTTATTAAATTATATTGAATGCCGAATCAATATCGTCAAAATTTTTGTAGAAGTTGCAGAAAATTAAACACCAAAAGATTGATTAGGTAATTCTTTTTTATTGCTATAAAATGGGATATGAGTGCTGTAAAATGTTTATTTACCGAAATACATTTGCGCTTGCTTGCCATTTTCGCATATAAATAAAATAAGCTTCGTTTAGTTGCGAGCACTCTAGATTTAAATGGTAACGAATTTTCAATATTAACGTGCTCATTAACTGCATGAACTTGAAACAAGAACACAAATGAAGCAAATAATTTTGAGGACAGACTCTTATTATTTAAATGCATTATATCTACCACAAATAATACAAATATCAAAAGGCTAGCGACATTTTAAGTCCTCTTTTCAGAATATAATTTACGTAGTCATGAGTCCTGGATTTATCAATACGGTCAAGAAGCGAAGCGCGTGGATGTTTGTGTGAAAGTGAATCCATTTAAATATAAATATTTTGAAATATTGAACAACATCACTTACATTGCTCTGATCCTAATTAGCTAAAGCACTTGTGTTATAGAAATCAGAAACAACGACGGTACCACAACACCCAGACCTGAACCAATATAGAAAAGTTCGTTTTCTACATTGACCCGACCGGGGATCGAACCCGGAACCTCAGAGATGGCGGCGCCATATAAAGTCCGGCGTGCTCGCCTCTTGGCTACGGAGGTTTTCAATTTAGCAGTGGGCTAAAGACTTCGATCGCGAGCTTTTTCAATTGGCTGGCAGACTGGCTACTTGGTGTCAATTCCTTGACAAAACCAAAGAAGCAATAATGCCGAACGGTATACCAAATGCTCAGCTGATTTTTTTTTCTGTTGTGAGCAAAAAGCGAACAAACACACGGCTCCGCGGGCTACAGCTCCGCCACGACAACGCGGCCGCAAACTCCGCGCAAAACAAGCTTTTGGCTGACTCTCCATTTGATACAGCCTTGACTTCTTTTTATTTTATTCCTCATAATAAAAAAAATACACCTTAAAGGGATACATTTTTCATCGCCGGAAGATGCGCTGTCAGTGCGAGCTGTTTGTAAGGTTGCCTGTCCACCGAAGCGGAGCGATGGTGCGGAGCGGAGAACCGGGGTATGGCGGAGCGGAGTTCCGTACTGTGTCTGTCCACCAAAGCGGATCGAGGCAGCGAAGCGGAGTGAGCGGAGTTCCCGGAGTTTTCAGTATGCAGAGACCCCGCTCCGCTACCCCGCCCAGCTTCCCCGCTCTGCTTACCGGTTTTGTATGAATTTTTAAACTAGTTCGCAACTCCCTGAAGAGGAACGAAGATTTTGTGCAATCCTATTGGTTAATATTTCTCCGTTTCTCCGTTCCGCGGCCTCGCTCCGCTCCGGTGGACAGGCAGCCACGAGGTGTCTGCGGCGGACTGAAAAAAGCGTTTCGAAAACTGGTTCCGGCGCAAGAATTTTTGTATATAATTATGCTGGTGGTGGTTTTCAAAACCTTCTGAGTGTCCCACGTATAGCCATAGATCACGTATGTATTTATCACCCATAGCTATTACATGCGATAAATATGTTATAAATTAATAATAATAAATTGTTTTCACAATCACAAGCAAAGCTTGGACTATAGCGACTAGATAACGGATAAACATACTTAAATACGTTTGGAAACATCCATGACTTAGTTACAAATGCTCGTGCTCATCACACTAACATTTGCCCCTTGCGGGATTCGAACCCGCAACCGCCTGGCATTGTAGTCCGGAACGCGAACCACTACACCTGACGGTCGTCATGTAAAAATCAAATGTACTCCACGAAATATTTTTTTTACTTCGTTCAATTAGTTTATTAAATGGAAAAATTTTAAACATGATAACCAAGAACTTGTTTTATCACTATCAACAACACCGAGTGAATTGGAGTGTATTTGAGAATTTTCTTCGTGCAAATAAATATGTCTGGTTGTGAAATACATCCAAGATGGATTTCTTTTATGGGATACTATAACCTATTTACGTACCTATCGGCACTTGCAGTGAAATTCCGTGGGGAAATAACTTCACTTTGTATATTTTATGAAGAAGAATTTTGAATACAATTTACGAAACCAGTTTTGAACATGTCAGCAATATTTAAATGTGTGTGTGTGTGTTTGTGTGTGTGTCTGTCTGTCTTTGGCATCGTCGCTCCAGAACGGATGAACCGATTTTGATTTACTTTTTTTTTGTTTGAATGAATTAGTCGGGAGTGTTCTTAGCTATGTTTGATGAAAATCGGTCCAAGATGGCCGCCGTAACAAAATGGCGGATTACATATATTTTTTAAACTTCCTCAATATGGGTATCCAATGAAAGGGCGGACTAGTATAATACCATACAGGGTATACAGGGTGTCCCCCCCCTGAAGCCATTTTCTTTGGGTAAAAATTAGATTGAGATTGACTTTCGATTCTCGTTATTTACCGACTAGATAATGATTGTATTTTCAAAAGCAACTATTGCCAAAGGCGTAGGTTTACAAAAAAATTCAAATAAAGAGCTTTCTAAAAAATTCTGATACAAAGTGTATGAAAAAAGGGTGATTTTTAAAAAACATACTAAAATTGGTCATACTCAAAACTGAAAAACTTTTCTATGGACATGTTAGGCTTGTTCGATGCGTCTGAGGCCCATTTATCTCTAGTGTCACTGTGTCGTGCTAATTTTGGGACACCCTGTATATACACTATGCTACTTTTCAAATCCAAGATGATCGCTATCACAAAATTGCGAATTGAGCCGTTGGGGCTAATCGTATTTTTTTTTTTAAAAACCCCTAAATTTTTAAACCTACTCAAAAAGCAACATATAAAAAGTAGATAAATAACACTTGAAAAAATCATCATCGACCTCAGGTGGGACTCGAACCCACGTCCCATCGCATACCGGGCGAGTGCTTTGACCACTAAGCTACCGAGGACGTCACGTGACAAGATGAAATTCCTCAAGTGTTTTTTCTCGCTGTCAAAGCCAGCGTATTCTGATTAATGTTGTAGCTATATGTATAGCTGAGTAGTATACTACCGTCAACACCCTATAGAAATATTTTTACAAATATTTGACTATTGGTTAAGATCAGAAATGCTTTAACATTGTAAATTGTTATTTATCTTCAAAAAAACCTTGCATAGAATTGCTAAAAACAAAAAATTTACAATATAAAAAGTAAAAAATAATATGTAAACTATTGGTTAACTCTTTGGCCCTTCAACTTTATTACAAGAAATGTTGCCTAGTTATGTTTTGATCCAAGCGTCATCGTGTCGGTATTATTTTTAACCGACTTCAAAAAAAAGGAGGAGGTTCTCAATTCGTCTGAATGTTGTTGTTTTTTTTTTTTTTTTTGTATGTATGTTACGCGATTACGCCGTCAATTATGGACCGATTTCAAAATTTATTTTTTAGTTTGAAAGGGTATATTCCCGAGGTGGTCCCATTTCCACCAAGTCAGGTTCTGATGATGGGATCCCTGGGAAATCGAGGGCAACCCTCAATTTTTATAGGCACCCATAATGTTTTGCATATATTTTCTGACTCGATGCTGATTTTTGGGTCTGGTAATCATCATGTCATGTTGCTGACCTGATGATGAAAGCCACAGAACTCCTTAACGGATAGGAGTTAGAAGATAATACTGCAATTTGTCGACAGAACGTATTTCGCAGTGTGTTGAGCAGACGTGGAGCTTATGAGGTACCAGACCGCCAATTTATATTTACTGGGGGCGTACCCGCACACCCAGTAACAAAAAAAAAAATTAAAGTTCCTTTCTTAATTTAACCTGTTATTTAACGCGAGACCTTATCCTATGGTTACGACACCAAAATAGCCGCCGGTCTGGTTGGAGTGTAGGTAAACCCTTTTCTTAAGACTTAAAAATTTTCGTCGAAAAATTGACCCTATATAACACCTTATTTTTATCATACCATTGGATGGGGGGTCCATAGAGGACCAATATTAGTTAAGGTTACTTGGCTGTAAAGTAATTTTTGGCGAAGTTAGGAGGGAAAAAATAGAGGACTTAACACTTAAAATTGTAAAATAAAAAAGTTTAATAAAAAACTAAAAACCGACTTCAAAATGAAACTAAAAAGCGAAAAATAATATTGACTAAAACATACCTAATCAGTTCTTTTTGGAGTCGGTGCGAATGAACACATTTTAACTCTCGATGGCTGGCACCGACTCCAAAAAGAACTGATTAGGTATGTTTTAGTCAATATTATTTTTCGCTTTTTAGTTTCATTTTGAAGTCGGTTTTTAGTTTTTTATTAAACTTTTTTATAATGCACCTGCTTAAGTTGGCATAACAAGATTTTGCTCTTTCATTTCCGACCTTTTGAAATTTTGGGGCCTGCTTGACTTTTTGCTCTAATTACGATTTTTCTTTTTGCTTAACTGCTAACTAAAAGTAACAGATTTAAAGTTACGCCATTTGCCCCGGTGAAAACTAAGATCTAATCGAATTAGGGTCACACATTTTATAATAAACTTCAAAGGCTTAAAATTGAAAGCTTCTTGATTAATACTTTTCTTAAGACCTAGGATACTTATGGGATTAATTTAAATTTATTGCATTTAAAGTATGCCTATATACGTCCCACTGCAGGGCACAGGCCTCAACTCAACTATGAGGTGGTTTTGGGCCATACTCCACCACGCGGGCCCGGTGCGGATTGGTGGAGGGGTGTTGTAAGGCCAGTGACTAAACCTTACTGTCAGATGTTATCAAGCCGCCTTAAGGCCTCTGACTAGGCTTCACGACCAATATCAAGCGATATTGGCCGGGACCAACTTTTAACGTGCCTTCCGAAGCACGGAGATGCTCGTGATAAATGTCACTAAATATGGTCGGAATGGTCACCCATCCACTCACGACCGCGGCGTTGGTTGCTTAACTTTAGTAATCGATACCACAGCGCATTTTATTGCATTTAAATTGCTATTATTACAAGTAGGTACCAGATTGATAAGTATTTAACGAATATAAATAAGAGCCATATTATAATTAAGAAGTAGCATTTCCATGTTTGTGCTCATCCCAAAATTAAAACAACTTATTCCAGGTAAGATCTAAGTGCAACTGTGTTAATAAGTAAGAAATTTCGAAATAATGTTCTTTTTTAAGAAATTAATTCCATTTAAATAAATTGCTAACTACTATTAATTTGTTAGATATTATTTTTACCTGCCACCTAAAGTAAGCTAACCACCTTTTCACCCAAGCTAAGTAAAGAGAGGTATATAGTTTTATTTAAATATTGACATTTAATAGACTAACTTAATAAAAATATCAAGTATCCAGTATGAAATACCAATGGGTCTGTAAATTTGTCATTGATCATTTGTTGTGATCGCCCGTCGTAATAATCTGCGACGTGTTTTAATGAAAATATAATATTTTCTTGGAAGTTAGGAAAAAGGAATTATGCAAAATTTTTAGATGTCACGTTAAGTCGAACAGGAAATTAGAAATAGAAATAGAAAATCATTTATTTGATACAAGACATACACATTATAAAAATCTTAACTTATATAAATAAGTTGCGTAACTGTTTAAGTTGTTTAAGCTGTTTAAGTTGCGTAAGAAATTAAGTCACAGGTTAAATTTTTTAAAGTTCTGGGTTTTAGTATAGCTAAATTTGATGACAAAGACAAACAGTAACTTTTTCAGTAATTAAATGTCATAAATTCTTTAACTATAAGGTCTATAATGTCATTTCGAAGTTTTGACGACCTCTGTAGCTGAGAAGCGAGCGCGCCGGACTATAGCGTCGCCATCTCTGAGGTTCCGGGTTCGATCCCGGATCGGGTCAATGTAGAAAACGAACTTTTCTATATTGTCTCGGGTTTGGGTGTTGTGGTACCGTCGTTGTTTCTGATTTCTATAACACAAGTGCTTTAGCTACTTACCATAGGATCCAATATTTATAATACTCGTATTTATTTAAGTACTAATTACCTCAGTACGTTTCGATAAACAATTTCAGAAAAAAATATAGCTAATCTTTTTATTACAGCTCCTAACGAATAACAAGTGAACAAGAAAATTTTACTCGTTATCCCAACCAGCTGGTACTATCAGTCCATAAAATAAAAAAAACAGGGAAGCTTTTACTCATTTCACCGGAAAAGGTTTGGGATTTTAAATTACCTCACATAAAAGTACGAAACAAAATTGATCCTTAAAATCCTGCTGAATTTTTTATTATTCGATTCACTGTTTTGCCCAAACATTTGAAGGGTGTGTTTCGCTTAAGTATTTTAACGGAAGTTGGTTTGATTGTCGCCTTAGGGTAAACATCTGCCAATAAAACCTTTATTCAGCTTTCTATAAATCCGCTTAAATTATTTTGGTCGTCATTTACAATCTGTACTTTTAAACTTTCGCGCTGCATTATTTAAAACACAATGAGAAAGAAATGGTCCATTCCCACGATTTACACCCCGGGGTTAAAAGTACAGACTTTACTAGGCACACCGAAGGATGTCTTGCCGTTACAAACACCAGGTGTTTACAAAATAAACTGTAGCTGCGGGAGTTCCTACATAGGCCAAACGAAACGAACCATCGCTGAAAGGCTTAAAGAGCATATAGCTGCTGTGAAAAACCGCCAAACTGCAAAATCAGCGATTGCCGAACACCTTCTTGAATCGGGCACTAATCACTGGATTGAATTTCATCAAACGCAAGTTCTTTCCACGGATCGCCACTTTTATTCAAGAGTTGTGCGTGAAGCTATTGAAATCAAAAAGTATAAAAATTTCAATCGGGAAGACGGTTTCAAATTATCCGCGACATGAAATCCAGTGATTAAAAATAAACAATCACGTTTTGTTTCGCGATCGAGTTCTCACCTGAATACGGACGCGGCGGTTAGTGTGCAGAATAGGGACACAGTGAGTGTAGTGTGTGACGGTACTTGGCGTGAAAATAATATTATGAGGGTAGATGAAGAATCTGCCTCTCATACGGAGTGAAGACATCGCTGTTCCAGTCAGCCTGTGACCACGGTCGGTGTAACCCGATCGAAACGTCAGGCAAAAGAGGTAACATTTTGTACCTAAATTATGATCGCGTTAATTCCCGTTTCATTGTGTTTTAAATTTACAATCTTGGTTAGAACCGCTGAGGTGAAATAATGGTAAAGGCCATATTTGTCGGATGAATCTGGAAAATATGCAGTTCGTCATTTAATATCTCCCATCTTCTTACACGCAAATTAAACGACGGTCTGGATAATTCCTCCTAGGACAATTAGTATACGACTGTCCATAGAGATAGTTGTTGTTGTTGTGGTTAACTTCAGGCTAAATACGAGTAGATATTATAGCATTAAGTCAGTTTTCGACAAACATTAAGCTTTCATAATCGATCTACTGCTGAAAATATTATGCCTCTTACGATGCACGATTTTTATATTCTACTATTAAACATTATCACACTGTACACTTATTATTATACAATCGAATTTGCCTTCAAAAACAAGTAAAACTTTTATTGTAAAAATTGAAATGTTTTAATAAAATATAATGTAGATAAGATTAATATCGGTCAATGTACCGCATATCGAAAATTTCTGTTTTTTTCTAAATAGATATAATAATTTCTTCATTAGTCATAAACAATTAGGATTGCTCCACACATCAGTTATTTACAATCCGCGTGACATATTCCGGGTCTGTCTAGAGCCAGTTACTTGTGAAATAAGTTCTGGGCATAAGGCCTCGTCCTGGACGCCAGCAGACGGAGCGGGCGGCGATGGCGACGGCGCGCGCGTCTTGATCAAAGATCATAGATTTGTGTGAAGCTTTTATCGACGACAGCGATGCGAGCGGCGCGGGCGGCGAGCGTCGAGCTGTAGTCGAGCGGCGACCGTGAGTTAGATTAATCGTAGTAACGTTTTGCTTATTAAACTAAGAATGTCGTTGATTGAGGAAATCATTTCAGAGGTTTTAGATAGGCCACCATTATGGAATGTAAACACTATGACCATAAAAATAGACGTATAAATAAAAGTTTGCAACAAACCGAGCGATCTGGCCGCTGGCGTCGTGATCAACCACGTACACCGCCCCCACCGCCCGTACCGCCCGCACCGCCCGCTCCGCCCGCTGGCGTCCAGGACGAGGCCTAACGCATACGGGCGGTAAGGAACAATGAGAATACACCTTTATGTAATGCCACAGTTATAATGCGTAGATTTGTAACCAAAGCGCGAGACTTTTGCTTAACAGACCCTATCTTTCTCAAGCGCCAAAATAAAGATGTATTCCCTTAGATATAAAGTAATCATGTTTGATTTATCCAAACGGTCTCGCTTATTTTCAATGTGTCCTTCCATTTTATTAGCGATACAAGAAATAACGCCAATAATATGAGTGAAAGTAACGGCCAGAGAGCGTTGGTTCGTACTAAACGTGCGATAAAATAAAACATCTCGGCGTCTGACCAAGCAATAGATTTAATGGTGGCTTGGAGCGCTCCGATTTATAGACCATAAAACGTTTCAACAAGCTGTAAGGGTTCCTACGCCGTGACATTTGTAGTTACTTCCATGGTCACTACTATTTGAAACATTGTCAGGAGTGATGTGAGTTCTACTTCAAAAGTAGTCCAGTGAGAATTGGCGTCATACATTGTTACAAAACACGATCAATTTTAAAACAAAACAGTATTTGAGTTACATAAATTACTAAGTTCCGTGCCAGCAGTTTGGGCTACACTACGTTATGTGCTCTAGTAACAGTATTACTTCAACCTTGATTTTTTTTTACTCGATTACGACGAAGAAAAACGGAAGGGTGATGATTTTGGTAGTCTATGTATATAAGTATGTATGTTTGTATGATCCATCGTAGGGTCTGCACTACTGAACCGATTTTAATGAATGAGATGTCAATAGATTAGTTATAATGGCCCAAGTAATAAAACAGAGATAATCACCACTTATCGTATTGTTTAAGTCAAAATATATCTTCAAAATGCGACCGTACTTTTTTAAACTTTTTACGTACTCGGGATATGGTTTTTTAAACTTTTTAATTAATTCTGTATAAATTTTGATATATACATCACTGCTAAGGCACGTGGTTAAGGTAATCAATCTATTTTTAACTCTAGAAACATCCTCACCACGTTTACGTAACTTCTTTATATCTCCTCTCTCAGTCAAAGTTAATAATTACATGTTCAGTATTTACGAGAAAAAAGTTCTACTGTTCAAATATTGTTGTTGCCTTAAACAAGAAGCAGGAAAATGAACAAGTAACTCCCAGTTTTTTTCGACAAACTGACTTATCTACCTTCCGATCTCTTTGCTTGCATACACTCAAGCATTGTTCACATCAGCTACATAATTATGTGGCGAAATGACGCAACATCTTTCATAAATTTCAAAGAGTAGGTAGCTCTTGAGGTGTAGATATATCAATATGCCTATGAGTGGCCTATGTTATCTCGGTGATTGAGACGTCATGATCTGAAAGATGGAACACAACGACGCTTTCTAGGAAAAGTCGGGTTACTTGTGTAGTGTCGGTTAGGCTGGTACACCCATAAGCTTTGTACTCAACAGTGGACGTCCTATGGCTGAAATGAAGATGATGATGTTGAAATATCCAGCATATGGTGCTAGAAATATCGTGCAAGGGCAACGTAGCCCGAAAACTGTGCAGCAAGTCAGTGTCTTTGACCTTTTGGCCCATGAGACAATTTTTTTTAAATACTGATCTTAAAGAAAACAAGTGACAATCTCCATTCAATATGGTCTTATATATCTTGTATCGTTATTACATTCTGTGCTTTAAGTCAATGGTAACTCCATTCACACTTTTAGCGTAATTGGGTAAAACTCACGTTTTAACTATAAATGCCAATGAACATAAAGGCAAAGGGATTGTGAGGATGACCCATAATGGTCCCTTTCTTGGAACTTTTATCTTGTTTATGGATACCCCGCGATTAATTACAAGGCGGCCTCTCTTTCTGACGTAATAATTTCGAACAAACTCTGGTGATTTGGAAAATTAATTTAAATATTTTCCAATTTGAGTTCTGTTGCTCTTGGGAATTTACGTTTATTTATTGTTTTCGGCGTTTGCCAAAAGAAGGAAGAATAGACTCCGAGAGAAAAGAGTAAGTTCAGTTTTATATAGAGTTGTTTCGGCGAATTTGCGCCCAATCGTGATTTATAGTTAACTTTGTGAACACACTGAAACTATTGAATGGCTGGTTTAAAATGGTTGTTTTCGTTGTTTATTCGACAGTCTGAATCACTTCCAAGTGTAAAAGGTAGCCCCAAACCTATCTTTTTGCACTTTAGTTTTGTATTATTTGTTCTACTGATTGTTTTTAACGTTACCAACAATTTGGTGGAATGTGTTCAATGGGTCGTAAGAATGGTGATAAGGAGGGAAGATTGAGATATAGGAAAAATGAATCCAATTTATTAAAATTGGACCACATATTCATGTGACGGACGACGTTCTGTAAAAAGACATCATTATTTTACAATAAATTATTTTGTGCATATTCAGTAACCAAATAAACAAGATTTCATAAATACTTATGGAAATAAATACAAGATACGCGGTTATACATTTTGACACTACTTCACATAAAAGCCCTGAAACGTTGTAAAACAAATTAAATAAGACTATAATATAAAACTAGACTGTAAATCAATTTGTTCTCAGTACGAAAATAAAATTAAACGAACGTACGGCCAACGTGAAATAACCTAAATCATCCATAATAACTCCCAACTAGTGAGGTTAGTGCAAGGTTGTTCTTCAGTAATTAATTAAGCCACTCAACCACGTTTCAGTCTTAATAACACCTACTTTATGAACTCAGATGAAATCTTGTCGGGAGCAGAACGATAAATACTGTCATTAAGTATGACGGGAAAGGCGGGCCACATGTCTTGGGCTACTGCCAACTGTGAACATTTCCCTTGCAGTAGTGAAGGGCCAAGCTATTCTCGGTCACTACTCGAGATTTCGAATGCAAAAAACAATCGTCGAAGCATTCATACCTCGATTTTTCAACATGTCGACTATGAAATTAATTTGATTGTTGAAAGTTTTTTTGTTTTTTAATGTTTCTTGGACATAGTTTTAAAATATTTTTAAGCTGGTAATGTTTTGATGACCACATCTTTTTTGTATGCATAACTATGTATGGTTATGGCTATAGAATATACATTTTGTCCGTCCGTCTGGTCCGTCTCGACCTTACGTAACTGAAGAATTTTGTTAAAAGTTATTCAAACAATCTCGAGCGAAATTACTAAAATACCACAAGTATTCAACCCTGCTACTGTTTGCTTAATAACTAACAGGTAACGCTCCGAAATTCCTCACTTAGATACCCTAGGGATGACCAGAGTAATTTTCCAGGCTAGCCACTATTTATTGAAGCATTCAGGGATTTCCTTTTTTTTAGAGATGGAAAATAGTTACGCTGTTGGAACGTATTTAGAAAATAAACTAAAGGAACTGTAAGTCCACAAAGACTCTAGAACTGAACTGTACTACTGAAAGTAATATTGAAATGCGTTATGAATTTTCTAGATGACGATACTGTGTTAATAAAATTATTTAATTTATCTATATTGAATATTATCACTGAAAATATGTGACCCTTAGTTAATAAAAGAAAGTTTCAAAATAGGTTTATCAGTATTGCAGATCCGTTTTTCCCACGTAAGTTCTGTTCCCGCGGGAATTTCGGGAAATAACATACCCCTTGTCACTCCCACAATTGAGACAAATCTATTGATATGTTTTTTTTTAATATCCGTTAAACGGTTTAGGCTGTATGGCGTGCCAAAGAAATAGACATACATTAATACGCTCGAAAAACATAAACATCGTTTGGCAGTCGGGTAAAAAGGCCTATAGGCCCCACCTATAAAAAAAACTCCTAAAGCTTATCGCTTTAACAGACGATGCACGGCTATAGCTGCTGTGAAAATAAAACTTCTATTGTGTTTGGTATAGTTACTGGCTACGGTAATGTTAACTGGTACAGCGCCTGCAGGAGGACTCAGTCAGTAAACAGGAGATCAGGGTTTGAATCATGCTGTAGACGAGTGGATTTTTTAAATAAAATATGTATTATACATGTAAAACTCGTTTAGCATATTGCTGGAAATTGCTGGATTGCAGGAAGGGATGCAGACCGATTCTATACGGCCAATCTGGAAATCATTGGACAAAGCCTACGTTCAGGCAGTAGACGTTCTATGGCTGAAATTATTGTGATTTATAGCTTGGTGCTATATTTTTAAAGTAATTTGTCTAAAGTATTCCTGGATAAATCGATATTGTATAGGATAGAAAAAGTGTATACTTCAATACAAAACTTTGATTCTTTCAATGAACACTTTTGCCGTCTCATCCCTAATTTTCACAATTAATTATTTACAAACCTAATATTTTGCTTTTCCGTTTTAGATCTGTTTACGATTTTCCGTCCCATTTGTTGGTTTATAGACATATTAGTAAAATATGTGTAATTATGCCTTTATCCCCTTGGATAAATATAAAATCTGACAAGCCCCTTGGCTTGTCAGATTTTATATTTACTACTTATTTCATAGCAAATATGCTAAACAAGATTTTATTCAGAAATCATGATTTTATTTTCAGATGCTCCATACATTATCATCGTGGGATGCAAGTAAGTTTGTATGAAAAAAAAAATGATTTCGATGTTGCTCCCATAGAAAAAGTTGTTGTAGTTGACCAGCTGATTACGTGGTTTTAAGGAGTGTCCTATTCTCTTGTACACCCTGTATAATAGGGATAATAAAACCGTATGTCATTCGTGATTTCCTATTTTATTATTCTTTGAAAGAAAGATAACTTAGAAAAAAGGACCATTAAGTTAATTACCGATCACAAATTATCCTTTAATGTTTAATTTAGACATTGGCACGACGCTTGAGCTTCAACTTTAGGCGTTGTTTAAGTGCCTCTTTAATTTTGAAATCTAATAAAAGATTTTTTGTTTTTTGCCTTATTACTTGTACAAACCAATATTTAATCCGATTCATCTCATTTTGAATGCGAAACATATCTTCACTGCTCATGGCATCGTTTTAAAGGATGAGTCGACCCGACATAGGTTTTCAATTCGCAGCAACGGGAAGGGAAATACATTTTTCCTGCTTCATCGAAAACCTTTTACAAAGTCTATCGGAATCTCTCCCACATCCACTCCTCGACCAGCATACAGGGTGGCGAAATAGGATTGTAAACATGTATATTGTTTTTGCGCCTGTTTAAATCTAATGTCCAACAATTATCAATCAAGTCGAGTCATATAATTTTATTTATAGAAAATGTCAATAACATTGGATGAGAGAGCACGTAGAAGTTTTCTTTTGTATTGTTGTTGTACAGGTAAAGTGAATTACACAGATTATTCAAATGTAAGTTTTATTTATTATTTTCGTCAGTAAAATTAAACCTATACTTAAGGATATTTTATATCTGGAAATAGGTCTCTGATAAAAACATTATCTTGTAATACAAGATGTTAATTATTGACATTAAGACCCTGATTATTGGTGTGTTGTCTGGTGGTCTGTTGATTTATTTTTAAGCTCATCCGAACGCCCTGTCTCTAACGGAGTCGTTAAGTTACATGACCTCTGAGAGTGTTCAATTTATTTTACATTCTGTTTATAAAATGGCCTTTATGTGTCGGACATAAGATTGGAAATCGGTTGAATGACCTTTAACTTTTGGGTAGGACATTACCCCAGTTTGACGTCTGGATTGGCTTAGACCTGGGTAGTGGGTGTACTGGGCAATAGCACTGGAAACATCATGGACCTGAAATATATACTTATACCTTGTAACATGAGGATGTTAAGAGGTTCCCTGTCTAAGAGCAGACACAGAGCGTAAGTACTTATATTTTGTCATCAAAACAGAAAACAAAATTCAAAGGTCCTAAAATCGATGTTTCTCAAAGTAAGTTCCTATTGAAAGATAATATCAACCTTTCGGTTTTACCCTTTCCGTTTCACCCTGTTTAAGGAGAAAGTCCGATACCGAATACCGCTCATCTCGTATGCACGTCGCGTCTAGCTGCTCCTGACATATAATTTTAAGGGCCGCGTGACGGAAACCTAATCAGTGGTGGGTCAGCATTCCACATCCCTTCCTGCAAACCAGGGTCAAACGGAATTCGACTTCGATTTATTTTATTAATATCTGACATCCTTATCTCCTTATATCTTATCCAATACGTAGATGTAGTAATTTGGAAGTTTTTTTTATATTGGTAGTTATGGAGTAGTGGTGGAATGTAAAAAATAATTTAATTATCCCATCAGCTCAGTCAATTGCAGTTTACTGTTGGACTTAAGCCCTAAGAGCGCAATAGAGCGTGATTTCCCGTTTTTACTATCCAGCTTATGCCATTTTCAAAATGCATCGATCTTTTGAGCTACAGCCCGGATTAAAGGCTGACACACACCAAAAAGTGGTGCAGATGTGCTGCATTGCGTCTACGTGCGTCAGGATTTGTAACATATGAATTTGTACGCGTAGGTTCACACCGATGGTGTCGCAGACGCATTGCGATGCGTTTGACGCGCTCCGGCATGATGACGTTGTATTCCATAGGATGTCTTAGTCAAGGCCACACCGCGGTGACGCATACGTTTGCGTGCAGCTGCGACACCGGCTGCGGCACTTCAGTTGTAAATATTTACAAATTTAAAGTTACTAAGGATCATGGATTTTGAAATACGCGAAAAGTTCATCAATATAGTACACAAATACAAATGTGTATATGATCCAAAGGAGAAAAATTAAAGGAACCGCTCAAATAACTAATTTGATCCTAAACGAACACACGGTGTCGCAGACGCACGGTGTCGCAGATGCAGCGCAACGCGCTGCAATGCGTGTGCGACACCGTGGTGCCGGTGTGAATTGCTTCAAGACGCATCGTGCTGCAGACGCAACCGTTGTGCGGTAGCCTTTAATATAATTCGCCAAATAATAACGTACTAATTGACATAATGGTCTCGAAGTAAAGTTTTTTTTTGTTTCTCGGTGTTCCTTCATGTGTATTATAACACATGAAGTTCAGATAAAAATCCGAGCCTATTTAGAAAATTCTCCAACCAGGAATCAAATCCGTAACCCAAGCAAACTACCACACCAATACATAAATTTACAATCAAAAGCAAATTAACATAAAAGCATATTAACAAAGAAAAATATGAGCAAAGAATTGTACAGAGGGGTTGATGCCTAGTATCTATCTCGTTAATGACCTTGTAGAGCAGACAAAATCGGAACTGTATGCGAAACGCGATTCTGGGTGTTGTGGTGCCGTCGTTGTTTCTGATTTCTATAACACAAGTGCTTTAGCTACTTACCTTAGGATCAGAGCAATGTATGTGATGTTGTCCAATATTTATTTTTTAAGTTTGATTTTTTCACAGCTTCAAGAGACCGTAGGCTTGGGTATATTATCATTTAAATTTTAACTCGATACCTGCACGCCTTGCGGCACTAAAGGGTCTTGACAGACACGACGGACGGACGGACAACAAAGTGATCTTATAAGGGTTCCGTTTTTCTCTTTTGCCCACGTTTTCACCCACGTTTGATGGCGTATCTTTTTTTCAAGTTAACTTAGAAGTTTGATTTTTGCACAGCTACAAGAGAAAGTAGATTCGAGTATATCATTCAAATTTCAACTCGATACCTTCACGCCTTCCAGCACTTAAGGGTCTTGACAGACACGACGAACGGACGGACAACAAAGTGATCTTATAAGGGTTCCGTTTTTCCCTTTTGAGGTACGGAACCCTAAAAATAACATGCATGGCTAGCAAATGCCACTAAAACTTTCTGTTTGCCGCATGAGTAAAACCCTCTTTTGTGAATATTGAAATTGTTTCTTCAAGCTCCAACTAAATCCCAAAAGTGGTCAGTTCAAAGTTTGAAAGAGTAAGTCGTCCGAACCCAATGGCCCATATTTTAAAATCTCAATACACATCTCGAACGGCACACTTGTTTCAAAGAAAGTAGACGTTTGCGTTTAAAGCATCCACTTCAGCGTAAAACATTTTCATCGACAACACGTTTTAAATGATTTTGAAATTTCGGACTCTATAAATAACTGGGTAGGGTTCAAAATGGCGTATGAAGGTTCCACCAGATCGATAGGGACACAAGTGGTTCATTCAGACCATGTATTGCGGCAGATACTAACTTTTCAGTAAGTAACGTCAGTTTAAAAGTTGTGTTTGCATATCCTTGTAATGGTGGGTTGTTTGTGTACTTTGTGAGATTACGTTATATTGTGCGTAAAAGCTTTGAAACTTTAGATTTAAAGAAAATACTGTGTGTGGCAAGTCACTATGTAAATATTTATTTAATGTGCTATTTTATTAGCTCATTCGTGTTAGTAAAAAAAAGTCACATTATTGTTTTTCAATGAATAACACACGTGCTCGTTGACGAAAAGTGGCTTCTGCTAAATAGGTGATGTAGCACTTTCCAGAAGATTCCACCTCTCATAATTTTTCAAATGTCTTAGTTCCCAAATATGTATGTATTTTTCACTTCTATTTTAAAAGCAAACAAATACCTTGCTGGACCAACTACCATAAACTTTTCTTAGAGGTAAGTACTGTTTGTAAAATTATTTTTTGTATTCGATATTATTCCATAGTGCCGTGTGGTGCCGGCACGTTAAAAGAATTGCACCACCCCTTCTCTTCCTATGGGTGTCGTAAGAGGCGACTACAGGAGGACCGCCATAAGAAGACGGGCAGCAGCGTCTTCTCTCCACCATTGGCCAAACTGCGATCGCCAACCCGCCTGCCAAGCGTGGCGATTATGGCAAAATCCTCCTTTTGGAGAGGCCTGTGTCCAGCAGTGGACTGATATAGGCTAGTGATGATGATGATGATGATTATTCCATAGCTTTGTACCGCCAAATTTCAGCTTTCTATTTGGTCCTTGCACACTTGTTTGGTCCTTATACAGGGGTACATCACTATACCGTCTGTTCTAAAATAATAAATAAGGTACCAATCTGTGACACGAAATTTCTTCATTATCGTATTCTAATACGGAGTACTTTCACCCATAGCAGCCGTGGTAGATATTTGTGATATACCATATATAAACAATTATGAAATATTGAGTAATATCTAATTACGTAATTTTCTCGATAACTTATTCTCTCAAACGCTGTACCCCTCTGTCAAATTATTGTGCATAGAGTAAGGCGAAATCTCAAATTTCGTATTTTCTTCCCAGTGACTTACATTTTGACGCTGCATACGAAATTCTAATTAAATCACGTGCCGCGAACACTCTTGACCTAACCTATAAAACAGGTAAACTTAAAACATTAACCCGAAATTGGGTAAAATTATATAACCGACCAATTAGTTATAATAAGGCAGACTTGGGAATAATTGACTTAAATTTTCATAATCATCAACTAATTTTGTAAGGGGGTGAGCAAGAGTGAGTTTACTTGTACTATTTAATGAAAATTAAATCTTAATTAAGACTCACCGTAATAATAATTTCGGTAAGCGAATTTAAAAATTGATATTAAGATAAAGTTTTGGTAAATTGAAAAGTGACTCTTTCATTTTATATTAATATCGTTTTACTTTTATCTTTATTTAATTGATCAATGTCACCTTTAAAGCAAACAGCTTTTTTTCAAAGCTACAATTTTAGTTTTTACATTATTTAGCCTACATTTAAATTCTCGTGGCCTTACTACAAAAAGATAGACTAGTGTTAAACACTTGTCTAACGATTAGCCAACCAATTTGAAATGTTTGTTAGTAATATGTCTCGAATGTCTGATGTGGCAACATTTCAAATTGGTTGACTAATTTTAGACAAGTGTTTAGCCCTAGTATATTTTTTTTGTAGTAAGGCCATCGTTGTTTAAATTCTTCATAATTACACAATTTTCTAGCATCGAACTATAAGCAAAGATTGTAGCATAATTATTAGGTAACGGATATAGATACTTAAATACTAAATACAATGTATGAAAATAATGTATTATGACTCCGGTACTCATACTCATGATTCACTCAGAGAATATTTAATAATACACATAATGACTTGCCTCTTGCGCGAATCGAATATTAATAACATTTCGAGTATTCTAAGATTCCTGATGGCACAGAGTGGGAAACACTTGACTTATACGGTTGTGCTTTAAAGTACTGAGCCATAACCATGAACTCTTAAAACAATCTCAAAGTTGTCAAATCTGTCAATTTTGGTACGTCATTTCATACAAAATTTGACAGAAATGATAATGTTTGACAAATTTGTGATTGTTTTAACAGTTCCTGGGCCCTAACCATGAACGGCGCCAAAGGTTAATTTTCAACTATCCTTGGGTTTGTTGAACATTCGGTTTTCATATAGTCTGGTGTCGAAGGCCAGGGCCCTAACCAGGGCCATAACCATGAATTCATGGTTAGGGCACAGGAACTGTTAAAACAATCACAAATTTGTCAAACATTATCATTTCTGTCAAATTTTGTATGAAATGACGTACCAAAATTGACAGATTTGACAACTTTGAGATTGTTTTAAGAGTTCATGGTTATGGCTCAGTTCTTTAAAGCACAACCGTATAAGTCAAGTGTTTCCCACTCTGTGCCATCAGGAATCTTAGAATACTCGAAATGTTATTAATATTCGATTCGCGCAAGAGGCAAGTCATTATGTGTATTATTAAATATTCTCTGAGTGAATTATGAGTATGAGTACCGGAGTCATAATACATTATTTTCATACATTGTATTTAGTATTTAAGTATCTATATCCGTTACCTAATAATTATGCTACAATCTTTGCTTATAGTTCGATGCTAGAAAATTGTGTGATTATGAAGAATTTAAACAACGATGGCCTTACTACAAAAAAGATAGACTAGGGCTAAACACTTGTCTAAAATTAGTTAACCAATTTGAAATGTTGCCACATCAGACATTCGAGACATATTACTAACAAACATTTCAAATTGGTTGGCTAATCGTTAGACAAGTGTTTAACACTAGTCTATCTTTTTGTAGTAAGGCCACGAGAATTTAAATGTAGGCTAAATAATGTAAAAACTAAAATTGTAGCTTTGAAAAAAAGCTATGTTTGCTTTAAAGGTGACATTGATCAATTAAATAAAGATAAAAGTAAAACGATATTAATATGAAATGAAAGAGTCACTTTTCAATTTACCAAAACTTTATCTTAATATCAATTTTTAAATTCGCTTACCGAAATTATTATTACGGTGAGTCTTAATTAAGATTTAATTTTCATTAAATAGTACAAGTAAACTCACTCTTGCTCACCCCCTTACAAAATTAGTTGATGATTATGAAAATTTAAGTCAATTATTCCCAAGTCTGCCTTATTATAACTAATTGGTCGGTTATATAATTTTACCCAATTTCGGGTTAATGTTTTAAGTTTACCTGTTTTATAGGTTAGGTCAAGAGTGTTCGCGGCACGTGATTTAATTAGAATTTCGTATGCAGCGTCAAAATGTAAGTCACTGGGAAGAAAATACGAAATTTGAGATTTCGCCTTACTCTATGCACAATGATTTGACAGAGGGGTACAGCGTTTGAGAGAATAAGTTATCGAGAAAATTACGTAATTAGATATTACTCAATATTTCATAATTGTTTATATATGGTATATCACAAATATCTACCACGGCTGCTATGGGTGAAAGTACTCCGTATTAGAATACGATAATGAAGAAATTTCGTGTCACAGATTGGTACCTTATTTATTATTTTAGAACAGACGGTATAGTGATGTACCCCTGTATAAGGACCAAACAAGTGTGCAAGGACCAAATAGAAAGCTGAAATTTGGCGGTACAAAGCTATGGAATAATCATCATCATCATCATCACTAGCCTATATCAGTCCACTGCTGGACACAGGCCTCTCCAAAAGGAGGATTTTGCCATAATCGCCACGCTTGGCAGGCGGGTTGGCGATCGCAGTTTGGCCAATGGTGGAGAGAAGACGCTGCTGCCCGTCTTCTTATGGCGGTCCTCCTGTAGTCGCCTCTTACGACACCCATAGGAAGAGAAGGGGTGGTGCAATTCTTTTAACGTGCCGGCACCACACGGCACTATGGAATAATATCGAATACAAAAAATAATTTTACAAACAGTACTTACCTCTAAGAAAAGTTTATGGTAGTTGGTCCAGCAAGGTATTTGTTTGCTTTTAAAATAGAAGTGAAAAATACATACATATTTGGGAATTAAGACATTTGAAAAATTATGAGAGGTGGAATCTTCTGGAAAGTGCTACATCACCTATTTAGCAGAAGCCACTTTTCGTCAACGAGCACGTGTGTTATTCATTGAAAAACAATAATGTGACTTTTTTTTACTAACACGAATGAGCTAATAAAATAGCACATTAAATAAATATTTACATAGTGACTTGCCACACACAGTATTTTCTTTATATTTAAAGTTTCAAAGCTTTTACGCACAATATAACGTAATCTCACAAAGTACACAAACAACCCACCATTACAAGGATATGCAAACACAACTTTTAAACTGACGTTACTTACTGAAAAGTTAGTATCTGCCGCAATACATGGTCTGAATGAACCACTTGTGTCCCTATCGATCTGGTGGAACCTTCATACGCCATTTTGAACCCTACCCAGTTATTTATAGAGTCCGAAATTTCAAAATCATTTAAAACGTGTTGTCGATGAAAATGTTTTACGCTGAAGTGGATGCTTTAAACGCAAACGTCTACTTTCTTTGAAACAAGTGTGCCGTTCGAGATGTGTATTGAGATTTTAAAATATGGGCCATTGGGTTCGGACGACTTACTCTTTCAAACTTTGAACTGACCACTTTTGGGATTTAGTTGGAGCTTGAAGAAACAATTTCAATATTCACAAAAGAGGGTTTTACTCATGCGGCAAACAGAAAGTTTTAGTGGCATTTGCTAGCCATGCATGTTATTTTTAGGGTTCCGTACCTCAAAAGGGAAAAACGGAACCCTTATAAGATCACTTTGTTGTCCGTCCGTTCGTCGTGTCTGTCAAGACCCTTAAGTGCTGGAAGGCGTGAAGGTATCGAGTTGAAATTTGAATGATGTACTCGAATCTACTTTCTCTTATAGCTGTGCAAAAATCAAACTTCTAAGTTAACTTGAAAAAAAGATACGCCATCAAACGTGGGTGAAAACGTGGGCAAAAGAGAAAAACGGAACCCTTATAAGATCACTTTGTTGTCCGTCCGTCCGTCGTGTCTGTCAAGACCCTTTAGTGCCGCAAGGCGTGCAGGTATCGAGTTAAAATTTAAATGATAATATACCCAAGCCTACGGTCTCTTGAAGCTGTGAAAAAATCAAACTTAAAAAATAAATATTGGACAACATCACATACATTGCTCTGATCCTAAGGTAAGTAGCTAAAGCACTTGTGTTATAGAAATCAGAAACAACGACGGCACCACAACACCCAGAATCGCGTTTCGCATCCAGTTCCGATTTTGTCTGCTCTACAAGGTCATTAACGAGATAGATACTAGGCATCAACCCCTCTGTACAATTCTTTGCTCATATTTTTCTTTGTTAATATGCTTTTATGTTAATTTGCTTTTGATTGTAAATTTATGTATTTTTGTGGTAGTTTGCTTGGGTTACGGATTTGATTCCTGGTTGGAGAATTTTCTAAATAGGCTCGGATTTTTATCTGAACTTCATGTGTTACCATTATGTCAATTAGTACGTTATTATTTGGCGAATTATATTAAAGGCTACCGCACACCGGTTGCGTCTGCAGCACGATGCGTCTTGAAGCAATTCACACCGGCACCACGGTGTCGGACACGCATTGCAGCGCGTTGCGCTGCATCTGCGACACCGTGCATCTGCAACACCGTGTGTTCGTTTAGGATCAAATTAGTTATTAACGGGTCCTTTAATTTTTCTCCTTTGGATCATATACACATTTGTATTTGTGTACTATATTGATGAACTTTTCGAGTATTTCAAAATCCATGATCCTTAGTAACTTTAAATTTGTAAATATTTACAACTGAAGTGCCGCAGCCGGTGTCGCAGCTGCACGCAAACGTATGCGTCACCGCGTTGAAGATTGATCCGCGGCGGCGTGAATATTCGACATTTATTGTGATTGTTTAAACTCGTAAGTGGCATATAAGTGCAGTCTGTGTATCGGTGCGAACGGTTGCACACCGGTTTATTCAAGGACACCTACATAGCGCCGCAACGTATCGCATAGGGGCACTGCAGTGTACTTGCAAATTTCGCCGCTTTGACTAGTTGGTTGTTGGTGTGTGAACACACAATGTGAGTGTGTGGCTGAGTGTTCGAGAGTCCCCGGATCGAGACTAATTTTTTTTTGGGCGTATATTCACTATTGGTTACAAACATTATGGCATCTAATAGTGAATCTAAAAAGATTGTTTGTGCGGGCTGCCCAAGTGTAGTTACAGACGGCCAATACCTGGAGTGCGCTTATTGTTCCCAGTCTTATGACCTAATCTGCGTGAATATTGCTGTAAGGCAATTTTCCCGCATGACGAAGGAGAGCAAGAGCACTTGGAGATGTCAGGACTGTCACAACAAACAGCCAAAAAGAGGCAACACAGACACACCTGTACGTGTCAAAGCTGATGATGCTATTTCTGGATCTAACAGCTCCGGGGTAGCAGAATATGCCTACGCTTGGCAGGAGGGCCGCCCGTTTACTGGAGAGGACCTACGATGTATTATACGTAAGGAGCTGAATACTATCTTGAAGGCGGCAATAAATAAGCAGGTTACCCAGCAGCTTAACGCTATCAAGCTGCAGATAGCGGATTTCCAGGAACCGATGTCATTCTACAATGCGCAGTATGAGGATTTAAAGCGTGACCTGATGGATAAGTCTAAGGTAATTAAGAACCTAGTAGCCGACAACGAGCACTTAAAGGCCACCGTAAGTAACCTGAAAGACAGCATGGGCACTGTGGAACAGTTAATGCGTTCCACCAACCTAGAAATCTAGTGCGTGCCTGAGAAAAAGTCTGAAAATCTGACTGAAGCCGTTCTGCAATGTTCTAAGTAAAATTGGTCTGTGTTTTGCTTCTCTAAGAACTCTATACAAACTCCGGCCCTTCTTGTCGGAGGAGGTTAGGCTCTCTCTATGTAGCTGCCTTGTAATGTCGCATCTTCAATACTGTGATATTGTGGATGGACTTTGCTTATATCAAAAAACTGCGCTTCGCATACAGAGAGTTCAGAACGCATGTATGCGCTTCTGTTATAGCATACCTAAGAGAAGCCACATTTCTCCCGTGCTGGTCAGGTACCGTGAATATGCAAAACACTCGGACACTTAAATATGCCTGTTTTGTTCAGTCATTGTTCAGGTCTCGTTGTCCAATGTATCTATTTGAAAAATTACGGCCTAGAATTAATGTGTCACGCTTGCGACTAAGAAATGTATCTTTAAAGCTTCCTAAATATTTCCTTGCTAGCACTAAGGGTTGCTTTAAGTATGCCGCTTCCAAGATATGGAACGATCTGCCGCCTCCGATCTTAAGTGTTTTGTATTTTTCAGTCGCAACTTTTAGACAACGACTTCTAAATGTATTATTAACGAAGCAGACAGAGAGTATAGGTCTTCCTAACAGTGCTAGCGGGAAAGGAAGGAAAAAGAACAGTAGTTAGATTTTAAAAATGGTGGTTCATTATAATATATATTATCGTAGGTATACTTACTTGCATAAATGTTTAGGGTGATAGGTGCTTCACTTACTTATTTTCTTAAAAATGAATTAATGTTACCATATTACTATGTAAGTTTTATGTACTTGTATTAACTGCAAAAGGCTACGGCAGAATACCAGCGATGCAAGGATTTTATTTTTCTTGCTTCATTAGCTGAGTTGTAGACCCATTTGTCTCATTAATTAATTTGCTGCATATTTTGTTATCATTTATGTTATTATTTTTATTTTTGAGACGAATAAAGAGTTTTTATTATTATTATTCACTCCATAGGCCGAAAACCTCTCGCCTCTTAGGCGGTAATGACCGGCAGATGCATATTTGGCCGGGTTCAGGGCAAAAGAGAGAGAAATCGGCGGACGATGCGTGCGGTATCAAGCACCACCGCTTTCTGCATCTTTGCTGGAAGCGAGCCGCCGATGAATCCCAGCCTTTTCAGGTGTGAACCTAATGTGGCTAGGATTAACCCGTTTGCCGATATAACAATTGGTATGATTTCAGTGGACGCCACTTCCCACATTTCAGTAACCTCGTGTACTAGGTCCAAGTACTTGCGTTGCTTTTCGGTCTCGGCCTTCACAAGATTCTCGTCATGAGGGATAGTGACATCCACTAAAAACACCTTCGATTGCGCCCGGTCCATCAGCACTATATTAGGCTTATTCGCAAGAATTGTCCTGTCAGTGATGATGGGCCGGTCCCAGTAGAGCCGGATACTGTCACTTTCGAGTACTGGCTCCGGCGAGTACTTATAATAGGGTAGTATCTGGCTCACGAGACCGTACTTCAGGGCGAGCTCTTGGTGGAGAATTTTGGCTGCTTGGTTATGCCTGTGCAGATACTCAGTGCTAGCAAGAGCCGAACAACCCGAAACCACATGACGGAGTGATTCTCCAGGATGGCGACATGCCCGGCAAATGTCCACTGTGCCATCCTTTATGATGTACTTTCTTATTATTATTATTATTTTCAGTTTCTATTTTATAGACTCGGCTATTTTAAAAATACCGGTTTTAAATGTTATTCACGGGCCTAAGCCAAGTGAATAACATATATTATATATATTTTTAATGAATAGGTTCTGAATGTGTGCTATGGTCTGTTTGCAGAAATTTGCGTACTATCCTACAAGTGTTTAAAATGCACGCCTTTTGCAGGAGCGCATAAGTGTAGTCGCGTAGGTCTAGAGTTCTTAATGACTGGACCAATTGGGTCGGAACCACTCCTGTGCTTGAGAGAACAATCGGGACTATTGTAACCTTTCTGAGTTGCCACATGCGAGTTATTTCATCTTTTAGATCTACATATTTAGTTAATTTTTCAGCTATTGTTTTTTGAAGGTTGTGGGTGTTGGGTACAGCTATATCAATCAGGTGAGCAGTTTTGTTAATTTTGTCTACTAAGGTGATGTCAGGTCTATTAAAGTGAACTGTTTTGTCAGTGAGTATGGCTCTATCGTAATATAGTTTGTGTGAAGTATTTTCAAGGACAGTTTCGGGTTTACATTTATAGTAGGGAATAATAGGGTCATTAATTAGTTTAAATTTATGTGCAACGAGCTGGTGGATCACGTTGGCTACTTGATCATGCCTGTGCTTGTAGTCAGTCTGGGCTATTGATTTACATGACCCCGTGATGTGCTGGATCGTCTCGGAGGCGCTATGACATTTTCGGCATATATCTGTAGTGGTTACCTTCATGATGTGTTTTTGATAATTTTTTGTTTCAATTACCTGATCTTGAATGGCTAAGAGAAACCCTTCTGTTTCCGGAAAAAGATCACCTCGTTTTAGCCACTCATTTGACGCCTTACTGTCAACAAAATTGTGGCAAAGGTCTTGGTAGTGTCTTCCGTGTAGTGATTTTCTTGACCATTCTAGTATTTTAGTTTGTTTATCTATTTGGGTCTGGTTAGATTGTGTGTTGTTGTCTTTCAAATTCAGTGGTGTAAGTTTATTATCATTTTGTACTATTGCATTATGTAGTGTAGAGGTAAGTGCTTTTTTGTGGAAGAATGATCTTAAGTTTGTCATTTGCTTCCCATATAAGTTTGAAATATCCACAAGACCACGCCCTCCATCAGCCCTTGGCAAAGTCATCCGCTGTATACAAGATCGCGGATGGTGTTTTCGGTGTTTAGTCATGCTTGTGTTAATAGTGCGTTGAAGTGATTTGAGATCTGTCTTTGTCCAGCTTATTATGCCAAATGAGTAAGTGAGGACTGGTATGGCGTAAGTGTTTATTGCTTTAATGGTATTTTTAGAGTTAAGGTGTGAGTTTAATATACTATTTAGTCTGCGTTTAAATATTTTAGTTAATTCATTTTTTGTGTTTTTCTGTTCTATTAATTTAGATTGTTTGTATCCTAAATATTTGTAAGCATCATTTTCTTCTAATGGAGTGATTATTTCACCTGTTGTCATTTCATAACTATGTTTGTGGGTTTGTCCTGCTCTAATCGAGTTAATTTTGCACTTATCTATTCCAAATTCCATCCGTATATCCTGGGAAAATTATTCAGTAACATTAGCTAGTTCAACTAGATCCTCTTCTTTGTCAGCATAAAGCTTTATATCGTCCTTATTATTATTATTATATGCGACAACATGATACAAGACCTGGGGGGCTACCAGTTGGGACAGTGAAAGTGTTAAGTTACTAATGCATACAGTACCACATAGTCTTGGCCTTATTAGATAGCTGCACAGACACTGAATTGCCTGGAATTTGAGTGGATAGTTTAAAGCTCATGCTAACCCCATAGTCTTAAAATATCATGTTGCCCTTTATGGTCATTGAGGTACAATGTACTAGCGTACTAGAGAACACATCTCCAACTAAATGTTTCAGCCAAGAATTGTAGTCCAGTCATAGACTTTCTATGACTGGACTACAATGGACTACAACAATGAACTACTGGATTCAAAATATTATTTGAATCGGCAAGAAACTTTTACAAAACCGGTAAAATTTTTATACGTAGGCATAACACTAGCACTGAGTATCATTCATTCCGATACTCTTCTACAATTGTCTGTGGCCACGATGGAACTCCGCGATTTCGATGTTGTTTCGCGTTAAGGTTCCAATCGAAACTTCGGCCGGGGATCGGTCGGATGCGAACATTCGAATGATACATTTCGCGCTAGACCCCCTGATTCTGAAAATATGCGAACATTACTACGTACACACACTACTGCTACACACTTGAAGTATCAGAATATTTCAGTAATGTTGAATATTTTACATACTTATTTTATATTATGTTTTGAATGTAAATACAATTTATTGATTGGACTACCTAGTAACATCTAATCCTTATTAAGTGAAGTAATCCCGTCCTCGTCCTAATAACACTGTGATTGACAGGTGTCAAATGCAAAACCAGAGACAGGATGCCATTGGTTGTATTTCCATTTCAGCAAAAGTAGCGCTCTGCGACGCTATGCATTAAACATTGTAGACTGCGCAGTTATACAAAGGTGCCTGCTACTACATAGTACAAAACGAGGACGAGATTATAGTACCTACATAATCGATATTCTGCGGGGTAACCATGAACTCTTAAAATAATTTGACAGATTTGTCAAGATTTGACAGATTTGAGATTGTTTTAGAAGTTCAAGGTCTGGATCGAATAGAGGAAACCGGAAAAAACATAAAACTGTTCGCGTATTCCTAATCATAAACTGCCAATTGTAGTAAATGACATGAAACTCTTGACAAACTTAAATCAAAAATAATAATTGTAATAATTGTTTTTTTAGCGCTGATATCATACTCTGACTAATCTGTGCTGATATTTAAAACCTTGGTGTAGAATGTAGGTATTTTGTGAATTTAAATTACAAAATAATTAAGATTTATGTAAGTATTTTATTATTGCAAAATATTTTTTACTTTTTGTAGCAAAAAGAATAACAAATGTTATAATATGTAAACGAAACCGGTAATCTCACTCTTTTTTTTATTATTAAAAAGTTGTAAGAAGAAAAGTTAAAATTACCTATAAATTCTGTCACATTGAATTACTTTATGGAACATAAAAAGAATGTTCCAAAAGCATCGTTATCACATAAATTGAACGGAACATTGATCTAAAGCCAATTTAACTTAGTTGCAGAATGGCGATTTATTTTCAATAGGACAAGTGCATCTCAATCTATTCACAGAGGAACGTCGATGCAGAGATTTCAATCTTAAACCCAATCTTATTCGTCCAACTATTTGAATCAGAATCATATCGCAGTCAAAATTATAAACATCAAATTATAAAACAAAAATAGCCTTTCAGTGTCTAAGTACACCTAGTTGCTACTAGCGAACAAGGACCATAAGCTTTTTTTTTATATGGATTTTACAATAAAAAAGACAATGAGAGAGAATTGCAAATAAAATTGCTTGTTATTTACAACACTCAAAAAAACATTCGTATACAAAAGAAGAACGCATAATTTTATCTTTGCAATATTTATTTTAAAAACGAAAACATTGTTATAAGTTAAAACACAGCATCTAACTGCCATGGCTCGTTTGAGGATCTGAACTTTGATTAAAATATATTCAGTTTTAATTACATACCTTAATTAGTACTCTTTACGCGAATTCTTAAACAGTAATTTAAATGTATCAGACGTTCTTGTAAGTAGCGTAATTTTAATTAATTTCCTATAATTTAAGGGTACGTTGTTGGGAGCCTGCCAAGAAACGCCGGGAGATTGCTCCTTATATTGGCCTAGGAAAAATGTATATACACTTGCCTTATTTATTGAAGCTACTTTGTTTTGTATTTTCTTTATTGACTTTTGGCAATTTTGTTATATACCTAATACAAAAAGCGGCCAAATGCGTGTCGTGCCACGCGCAGTGTGGGTTTCCGTAGTTTTCATGCAATTATTTCATCGAAGTCAATTTTAATGTTATCTTCTAAGAATTTTTTATTAGGTAAGAAATATTCTAATAGTAGTTAAACAAATATTGCTCTTAAACTAACTGATCTATCTTAAGCGTTTTATAAATTGTCTTAAAAGTTAATGAAAAGCGCTATATCATGGATATTATCATGGATTTTCCCAGATTTTTCGAGCCAATAGTTTAGCTTTTAGAGGCGGTGGGGGACGCCTTACTCGAACAAAAATAAGCACTTTAAAGATTAATAATAAATCATAATAAAAATTGGACAACATCACATACATTGCTCTGATCCTAAGGTAAGTTGCTAAAGCACTTGTGTTATAGAAATCAGAAACAACGACGGTACTACAACACCCAGACCCAGAAAAGTTCGTTTTCTACATTGGCCCGACCGGGGATCCGTCCGTGTGCTCGCCTCTTGGCTACGCAGGTCGTCGAGTTTATTAATATTTCGCAAACGGATCCCTTAATCGAAAAATAGTCTGAGCAACTTCTAAATCATTTTAAGGGACCTATTTAACGATATTTCATTAGATGGGGTTCCAAAAAAACATCCCCACGTTACAAGTAGGGGAGAGGGGAGCTATCCTAAAAAAAATTTTTACCAAAATTTTATTCTACCACTTTGTCGGCGTGACCTATACAATACATACCTCCATAAAATTACAGCGGTGGCAACGGTCTCCAAGCAAAACGTCGGACAGACAGACGGACGGACATGACAAAACTTGAAGGGTAATAATAGGACAACATACGAGTTATAAAATAAGTTTAATAAAAAACTAAAAACCTAGCTCGGTTAGTTTTATCGATCGATCGAGAGTTAAAATGTGTACATTCGCACTGACTCCAAAAAGAACTGATTACTTAGGTATGTTTTAGTCAATATTATTTTTCGCTTTTTAGTTTCATTTGGAAGTCGGTTTTTAGTTTTTTATTAAACTTATTTTATTTCACAATTTTAAGTGTTAAGTCCTCTATTTTACCCCTCCTAACTCCGTCAAAAATGACTTTACAGCAAAGTGACCTTAACTAATGTTGGTCCTAACCATAGGATAAGGTCTTTTGTTCAATAACAAGTCAATTTGAGAAAGGGGCTTTTAAATTTTATTTCGTTACAGGATGTGCGGGTACGCCCCCAGTAAATAAAAATTGGCGGTCTGGTACCTCATAAGCTCCACGTCTGCTCAACACACTGCGAAATATGTTCTGTCGACAAATTGCAGTATTATCTTCTAACTCCTATCCGTTAAGGAGTTTTGTGGCTTTCATCATCAAGTCAGCAACATGACATGATGATTACCAGACCCAAAAATTTGCATTGAGTCAGAAAATATATGCAAAACATTATCATTATGGGTCCCTATAAAAATTAAGGGTTGCTCTCGATTTCCCTGGGATCCCATCATCAGAATCTGACTTGGTGTAAATGGGACCACCAAATGGTTTGATTCTGTCAAATAACGGTTACTTAAGGTTAAACTAATTTGTGCTATCCCTACTAACATTGTAAAAGTTACTCTGCCTGTCTATTACGCTTCCAAGCCAAAACTACTGCACCGATTTTGTTGAAATTTGTTACGTAGAGATTAACAGAGGCTTAGGAAAAGACATGATGCTACCTTATATTGCGAAAGAAGTCTTAAGGCGTTGAACATACCCTATGTATGTAAGTTTGTATTGAAGTTGGTCATAGTCGAAGATAAAATCATAAACCTTTGTATTTACCTAGGCATTAAATAAGACCGTTAAAAAAACTACAAAGCGCTGTATCTGTAAAGCAGCGATATAATTCTTCTAAAAAATAATTACTCAGTGAAAGTGCCTCACATTTTCCACAAAGGTAACATAATAACAATTGCTTCCTCGAAAATGTGCAAATGTAGAGGTTCGCCTAATCCATTATCAAAATTCAATCGTGTTTGTTTGATCAAATCTAAATCGATTTATCTACTCAATTTGCTGACTGACAAACCGAATAGGCTTATGTTTGTGATTGGGTGCCTCAGAGTCAACGAGTCTTGAGCAATTTCTGAACAATTTACATTCTTAAATTAGTCTTCATTCAGAAAAATTATTACTGTCTTTGTTGTCACATTGATAAGAGTAAAACAACACAAAGAGAGTTCAAATGAGTGCAACGCCCGGAATTTGAGAAGATTAAGATTGTATATTCAAATGCGACGGAATGATTGCCAATTTAATCAAGTCAGCTAAAACGGGATACATCTATTTCTATGGCTTTTTCTTGATTTGACGCGGCAAGCTTTTGTCATCCAGTTTGTGTTGTAAACTCCGTCTCCGCCAATTGTACGATTCTTGCTTATAACCATTATAACGCTTGAGCTCGCATCGAGTTCACGTATGTTTATCACAATTTAAACCTTCAGTCTTTTGTAATAGGATTGTTTTGAGCGCAGAAATGTATTAAGCTGGCTCACAATTTGTTAGTATTGTTCAGAATAACAACTATTATTCAGCCAGTCTTCATCCGGAGCAATCTCGCAGTGCTATTGCTTTTTTGGAGTGTCGGCTCATTCGAATGAATAAGATAAAGTAAATATCTACATATTTTAAATAAGAATTTTCATTTAACGACGTATTATTTCATTTTAAATTGTTATTGGAAATAGTGTTGTTTTAATTCATGCTTTTAAAAAAAAACAACATTATCGTTTCAATCCATGCTTGCTTGCTGTTTATTAAATCTATTCTTAATGTATTTGAAAGACTCAGGTGAAAAATTGGGCTACTTTCCCAACACAATTGAAAAAATTCGATGGCGTAAATGTCCACGACAGATCAATTGTTAGAGCAGATGCCTTAGTAACGCAGATACCCGAAGATAGTCTATTAGGGTTCCGTACCCAAAGGGTACAACGGGACCCTATAACTAACTCTATTTGTCTGTCCGTCTATCACCAGACTGAATCTCATAAACCGCGATAGTTAGACAGTTGAAATTTTCACAGATCTATGATGTATTTCTGTTGCCACTGTAACAACAAATATTGTAAAACAGAACAAAATAAATATTCAAGGGGACTCCCATACAACAAACATGATTTTTGGTGAACGCTTGAAATATTCACTGAATATTTAGTTATAAATATACTTTGTAAAATAATTAATTAAATTAAATTAAACAAATATTTAAGGGATAAAATAGATCATTTTATAGATAATGGTACGGAACACTTAAAACTGTAGTAATTTTTAATTTAATTTACAACATCGCGTGGGTAAATGTTAGCAAATATACCGAAAACCATATTTTCAGTGAACATTATTAAGAACACTAAACGTTATTAACTACACAGCAGGATGCAAACATAGTGGTCCATTATATGAGGTAAGTGTTACCGACGTAGTACACTTTGTGACCTGGAGTTTATTATCCACAAGACTTTACAGAATGCCACTAAACCACGTAAAGTGGTTTTGTCATGTCTTTATTCCTTATATTTATCGGCCATATAGCACACTGCCACCTGATCTAAAGTAAAGCCGAGATAATATCTACAGAACTTTAAAAATATACTATCAAGAAACCATCCTAAGATATACACGTGAAAAAAACTACTGCCTCAGGTGGGAATCGAATCCACGGCTGTTAACAATTCAGTTTAAAATGTATACAAGACAAAATAAAATACTTTTTTTTTTCAATAGGATTGACTTCGGAGGAATTTAGCACTTTGCTGACTTGCGTTACCGAGTGAAAACTCAAATCATACAAAGGAATACATAATTCACGTTGCTTATTTAAATGCTTTACGGTGCCATACAGCGCCGGTTATTGAGTTTTTTCGAAATATTTGTGTCAATGGCCAGTTAACAACAAATAGATAAATTTATATTGGTTATACATTCACGACGGAGTAGCCAGCCAAAGTGGCAATAGGCGGGGCACATAGCACGTAGAACTGACGGCCGATGGGGCAGAAAGGTTCTGGAATGGAGGCCACGTACCGGCAAGCGCAGCGTAGGACGTCCATCCACGAGGTGGGCAGACGACCTGGTAAAGGTTGCAGGATGACGCTGGATGCAGGCCGCTTCCAACCAGCCGATCTGGAAGTCACTGGGGAAGGCCTATGTTCAGCAGTGGACGTCCTGTGGCTGAAATGATGACAATGGTTATTTTCCTTCTGAATTCCGTACCAACGAGTCTATACTTCAAAAAATCGGCATCAAGCGGCGTTTATGATTTTTGGTACAGTCTCGTATCTTCATCATTTTTTGGTCACTTATGCCGCTTAGAGGAGGTGGCTATTGAACGACTTATGGTCCAGGGAAAGGTTGATGGCCACGAGAAAGACCGCCTATAAGGTGAACTGACCAGATAAAAGTGGCAGTAAATGGCTCATCACCACTACAGAATGCACGAAGAAGGTGGCAGTCAGAGTAGAGTCGCGACGTGTTGTGAAGCTTGCCACCAACACCTGAAGTGATGACCACGTCCACTCTGTCAAGAGTGATACCGACAAAGAAGAAGATACCTACATATTCTTGAGATCACCCATTAGTAAAATACGTTGACGAAATAAATACAAATATGTTGCCAATTGCAGGGTCTTCTTCTGTCTGTCTTTACTGCCACTTTATATAGTTTCTAAGAAACGTTGCTTAAAATTGATTTAAAAAGCAATGATATTTTTTATTCGCTGCTAAACTCTAACGAGCGTTCATGCTATCAATACGACGTTTAGGTATTCATGCTTGTAATAGAAAAATAAACATTTTGATGTTTTTGCACCTCATATACTGTTTATTTTTCTATTACAAGCATGAATACATGCTTGTAATAGAAAAATAAACATTTTTATGTTTTTGCACCTCATATACCTAAACGTCGTATTGAATTCTTCACTAGCTGTTGATTAACTTCTACTTTCTACTTAATTTTTTATTCATCCTTCTTAATTGTTCTAAAGTGTCATTATTAAAATAAAACGGTAATCATTCAAATTTCTACGTACAAGCAATATATAGGACCGATTTGGCTTAAATAAAAGTATTCGTATAAGACAGACTGAGGAGAGGACCTTTTTCAGGATTTAGATCGTAACTTCATAATATATAAAGGCTAAATCTTTGGGCTAAAGGTTTGTAAAGTATGCAAACAAAATAACTCACGTCAGCTTAAACAGACTTTTAAGCACTACTAGTGTAGTGTCTACAAACAAATTTCACTTTTCTTAGTCTATTATGTTTTATGTTCTTTTCTTAACTATTATAATATAATAAAGTAGTTGAAATATGTACCTTGCTTGTCTCAACACAAATAAGTATTTTGTTTTAGTAAACCAGTCTGCTTTCGATTCGTTGCTGCCCTAAGTGCATTAATGAAAAAAAAAACTTAAAAAAACGTAAACTAAGGTTTTTTACAATATCTAATAGACCATATGGTGGCCATAAACAGGAGAAAAAGGGCAGGTCCTCCTCTTGCTAGATGAAATGGTGAATTACGAGAACGATGGACATCGACTGGACTCAATTGGATGCATACCCTGTATCACAGATCACAGTAGTTGAAATGATGGCGATGGCTGACATACTGTTTTTTTTTCGCTCAAGTTTCACTTTCCGTTTTAAACCGCTGTTACAGGTTTACGTGGAATTAAATATTTATTTTTTAAATTACATGTAGAGTATCAGTAAAAAAATATTTTAACAGAAAAAATCATCTCATAAAAGAAAGTTTACTATTGTAATAGGGCCTTATAAACATATGTAATGCAATTCAATACCTTAATTCAATATCTATTTATGTGTAGCCGAAAAAAAAGATTCAAAGGATTATCTGATAAAAAGATACGTTACTAACCATGAAAACGGTCGGGTATTTTGTTACATAAGGCAGTAAAGCATTTACCCACCTATCCAATTACACCCCGGTTAACTGCGTGAGCAAAGAATGGAGATATTTCCGATTCCCGTCACGTCTCCCAAAGGAAAAGTTTATTAGATAGACCAGTGATTCCCAATAATCCCAATACACTTGACACATATCTCTCGTGGGATAGCTATATCACTTATCAGTTGAGAAATGGAATCAACTGTTATACTTTTTTTTTTGTTTATATAATCAATAAAAATATTATATTTTTGTATACAGGCTGTTACAAAAATACCCCAACAGCCGAAAGGGGTTAGAAGGTCCTTTGTATAAAGTGTATTGGCAATATTTTGAAACAAAAAAATAATTTGGATTAAACATGCAATAATCCACCACACCACACCTTCATAGACCATACTCGCTACTTCATATATCACCAACTATTTTTAACCTTCAGTAACAAAACCACATTTCGAGATTACCGAAAACCGCTATAAATAGTGGAGTGTGTGCACTAAAGTTGAGAACCGCTGAGACAAAGCAAGTCAGACGAGGCTGATTAATTCATAGTACTTAAGGAAAATTCTAAGTTATTATGCAGAGTTCATTTTGTTGGTCGACGAAGTTTGGTGCCACCGTTTCATTATGCAAGCTATTTTGGGCGACCCCAAATGTAGCACGTAGTAGTACACAATCACGAAAAACTAACAGAGCAATTTCATAATAGATGAGTGTATCAAGTGTAAAAAGCAAAGGAGGGTATATCTGTCTGTGTATTGAAAATTATCTGTAAAATAGCGTAAGCTGGCGGCGCCACTGGTAGCTAGACGGTAAATTTTAAAGAATGCGCCGAAGAGTATTAGAGTGGGATAGAAGAGACTGACGTCAACACATTGAGGTATAATGTACTAGCATACTAGAGAACACATCTCGAACTAAATGTTTCAGCCAAGCATTGTAGTCCAGTGGACTACAAAGCTTCAGTCAGTGTCAATGATTGAAGTTGTCAAGACTGCTTCTTTATTGTTCAATCAATGAATTTGTAGTCCATCGGGCTACAATACTT
The DNA here is from genome assembly GCA_950371115.1 of Anania fuscalis. Classification (NCBI taxonomy): domain Eukaryota; kingdom Metazoa; phylum Arthropoda; class Insecta; order Lepidoptera; family Crambidae; genus Anania; species Anania fuscalis. The sequence continues at coordinate 12,128,736 of OX493336.1, read as the reverse complement.
GGCTGAAACATTTAGTTCGAGATGTGATCTCTAGTACGCTAGTACAGTCAACAGCACGTCGACCTACCCCAAAAGTCAAAAATTCTCCAATAGATTTTCAACTTTAACTCTGACATATAGAGTTCATTTTCAAATGAGAAAATTTGACATTTTGTGGTAGGTCGACGTGCTATTGTCCGTACATTATACCTCAATGCGTCAACAAGGAAAAATAAATAAACGCCTTGTTACAGCGCACTTTTTTTAAAATGAGGATTGTTAATGTTTTGAATATATTCACAAAATTAAAGAAACTCAATGTGTAATTATTAAACAATATTAATTTACTTTCATATTATTTTTTAAAATAAAAAGTCACCACAAATTCTAAATTCCTTATCTCAGCACATTTCACTCCGTCGACAACTGCCAACTTCATTCGATACCCTCTAGCAACACAAGCGCTGTCGTGGCGGATTTTTGAACTGTTATTTACTGCTTAAAGTTGAACACTTCTCACTCACTCATAACTAGTCTTCTATGTGTAATAGTTTACTTTACCTGTCTACCCTCCACAGAGGAGTGGTTTGCAACTCTATATATTCTTATAAAGCAACTAGCAATTCTTGAACAAAACAACTTATAAAATAAAGAATCCCTTATTTTGATCCAGCTGATCAAGGTTTACAATACAATAAGTTTTTTTTTTACTGTAAGGAACAGCATAATTATAATATACTACGATATTGCACTTCCTTCGCTGCTGATTGAGGACAACCACTGCGTATTGGGATGATAATGATGCTTGGACAATTAGGCCAGCCAACACAGATTTTCGAACGACATAATTATACATATATACTACTCTGTCAAGAAAGTACCGGGATAAGATTAATAATACACAAAATGTTAGTTATTCATCCAAATTTATTTTATCACCTTCAAAGTATGCTCCTTCAGAAGCGATACATTTACGCTAACGAATAATCCAATCATTAAAACATTTTTAATCGCTTTTTCCGCGGATTTTCAGTCACTATTTTCTTCACTTTTGCGATGTTTTCTTCAGTAGCAGACGTTGATGGCCTACCAGAGCGAGGCAAATTTTCCATCACATCTCGACCGCTTTTAAACGCTTTGTACTACTCATAAACACGTGTTTTTGATAAAGTCGATTCACCGTGCCTTCTGTAACATTTTCAGAGACTCCGAACACGAAATCCCATTGGCGATGCAAAATTTATGACCAACTCTTTGTTCGATGTTTTTGTCCATTATGAAATTCGCAATACACACTAGATATGATATAACTAAAAACAATACTGTATTTCATTTCATCTAATTATCAGCTGTAACTCAAACTCCGCGCCAAAATGGAAAACAGTTGTGCCATTCTAACAACAACAAAAAAAATATAATTTTGAATTTGGAACCATAAACAAATCATCAATTCCCGAAACTTTTTTGACAGAATGTATTTTTATTAATTTTACTGATTCTTAACCTCAACCACTTAGAAATTCAAAACGCGTAAAAAATTGCCAAATTTTTATTTTAAGTCCTAATAAGTTTGTATCTTAGATTAAGGCTGGGTTATACCATCTTAACTTTAAACATAACGATAATTTTAACCGGTCTTTTTGTATGGAGTTTGACAGACTTTTGACGTTTGTTAAAGTTAAAGTAAGATGGTGCAACTAGGGCTAAGTCTTTCACTAAATAATCAAAGCGTAGAACGAGACAGTTAAGAAAACTTTGAAGGAATTAAGTTCAAACTTAAAGTGTATTTATTATTTTTAAATAATGTGTTTTAATATTCATTTTAACTTAACTGATCAAATATAATAATTTGCGTCTTGTCTTTTTAATTCCACAAAATAAGAATGAAGAGGGTGGGAAACATTCATACTTCACATTAATTTATTTGCCTGCCCTGTGGGCAAACAAAGAAATGTTAATAAATACCACGACGAATATTCGTAAAACGACAATACAAGTTTTTATTAAGTTTTTTATACCGATCGAGTAGATTGTGAATTTCCATGGAGGTTGCATGCATTGAATCAGCTGATATTTTTGTTTCTTTCAGGCAGTACTAATATTGTTATCAAAGTTACTATTATGATACATAATTATGCAGAAACCACCACTTTCAAAAATATATGCATTCTCCTTAAAAGTAAAAGTTAGTCTTTACCTACCTGTTGTTGAGGACGTAAATCGTCTTTTTTATCAAATCTTCAAGTCCAAAATCTTCAAAATGTATTACCTATTTTGTGACACCTACACTACGCACAAGTACTGTACATAATAAAAAAAGAACGGAACAATTCTAGGTGCAACTAGACTGTTATATTCTAACTTAACGAGTCTTTAATCATATTAACCTTTATGATCGTATAACTAACTTCTATTATGCCATTTTTGCCACTTAACGGTCAAAGTTGAGCAGTAAGCGGGCGGTAAGCGTTACTTAGTGAACACTTTTCGACAAATTGGCCCTTGGTAACATTCTTGCCAGTTTTGTATTTATTGCATATTAGGTACATAGAGAAACTGTTTGTTTTAAAGTCCCGTAACAGGTCAGGAATAGTTTGGCTTCTTTTACTTGTAAAATATTGTGGTTAAGCCGCAATAGAAGACAAAAATTTGTCGCAGAAAAACAGTTCCGCATAAAAATCAAGAATTACTAATCTTAGAGTCACAACGTAACGACTAATCTAATTGTAGTCTTAGTCTATTGGTTTGCTAAATTTTGGCTAAATATTTATAGTGTTGATGTGTGGTTGATTGACAAACAATCACAATCGACTCACATCAGTTGACAGCTCGACATACTAATAACCTAATGCTTACTACTAAAACCTTTTTGGACTTAAAAATCTGGTCTACGGGAGAATGGCCCACTGATTGGACGCGATCGGTCATCTTACCGTTACATAAAAAGGGGTCTACCTACCAAGGTCTGGGACAACTACCGGACAATTTCGCTCATACCTCACGCGAGCAAGGTACTCCTGCATGTAATCAATAAGCGTATACGCTATTTTCTTGATTCACAAATTCCAAAGGAACAGTCTGGATTCGTCAGAGGAAAAGGAACGCGAGAACAAATCCTTGACGTAAGGCAAATAATGGAGAGCAGCCACGAATTTGCCAATCCTATAATTTTATGTTTTGTTGACTACAGAAAGGCTTTTGACTGCGTGGTGTGGTCTAGACTGTGGCAGGTTTTGACCGAAATGGGAGTGCCTCTCCACCTGACAGAGCTTATCAGAAAGCTATACGAAGACAGTAAAGGGTCAATTCGCGTTGAGGCAAATGTGTCGGATGACTTTGGTTTCCGAAAGGGTGTTCGGCAGGGGTGTATTCTTTCGCCAATCCTCTTTAATGTATACGGGAATACATTCTAAGGGAAGCGCTAGATGGATTGGAAAAAGGAGTAAGCATAGGGGGTGTTAGGATTTCGAATCTTAGATACGCCGAAGACACCACCTTACTAGCAGAAAGCCACGACGAATTGGAAGAACTGTTGCGACGGGTTGAAAGGGCCAGTAATGTCTTGGGGTTAACCATAAACCAAAGCAAGACTAAAGTCATGGTTGTAGACAGATTTTGGAAGCTCCAGCAGACTGGCGCCCTGTCGTACCTTGAAAAAGTTCAGGAGTTCAATTATCTCGGTTCGATGCTGACAGCAAACGCCTCCTGCGAACCTGAAATCAGACGAAGAATCGCAATGGCGAAGAGCGCTATGACGCAGCTGGAAAAGGTATGGAAGAATAGCAACATTAAACGCAAAACAAAAATTTCACTAGTGCGAACAATAATCTTCTCAATCTTTCTGTACGGTTCAGAGACATGGACAATGAAAGCTGCGGACAGAATAAACGCTTTCGAAATGTGGTACTATCGCCGGATGCTTTGTATACCCTGAACCGCTTTCCGTACAAATGAATCCATCCTGCAACAACTACGGACCAAGGAACGCCTCACAACTATCGTCCTCAGGCGATATCTACGGTACTTTGGGCATCTTGCTCGGAAACTACCTGATAACCTGGAGAGAGCTATCCTCATCGGGAAAAGATAGGGCAAACGGCCACGTGGCAGAAGACCAACACGTTGGTCTGATCTTATTGCAAAAACCCTAGAGGTGCCGTTCTATGAAGCATTTAGACGGGCACAGGATCGAAATGCCTGGAGACAGCTCATCATCCAGGCAACTAAATAGACGGGGTCACGATCCTCAACCTCTGAGGGACCGACTATGGAGGAGGAGGAGGAGGACTACTAAGACCGATCCTTGGTTGTTCTCGTCCATTGTCTGTCAGTAGATTTACGTATATTGATTCATAACGCAACCGGAAAACGACGTGACACTATAATATGATTTATAATTAGTACCACGTGATATGTCAGATTTTGATATTGGATGGTAAATTGTACTCAAAGAAAAAATACTATTTTTAATTGAAAAAGCGAGACTGTTGTCGTTGATTATTACAATAAGCTTGCTTCACTCGGTAATGAAACCGGCTACAATTTAAAGAAATAAATTATGTTCTATATACTAAGTATCAATCGATAGGTTTTATCATAGCTCTCTCTAATTATATAACCATTGCCTTGTTACTTGTTATATTTAATTCAATAATAGCATTGAATAAACACAAGTTTAGTAAAGTTTTGTTACGCTGTTATCTACCAAATTGGTATTTAACCTTTGTTTCAGTAACAATCAGGAGTAGTTAGGGGTTAATTGCATTAGTTGGCACATTACTCAGAATGCTTATGGCCCATCTGTTTTCTTATCGGACAGCCATTGATCTAGCTAGTGTAATGAATAATTTAACTATATCGATATTGTACTTCCTTGGCTGCTGATTGAGGACAATCAATGCGTTTTGGGATGATAATGATGCTTGGATAATTAGGCCAGCCAACACACAAGCACTAAAACGATACTCAGGGGCCTAGCCGTTAATTCATCACACTACTAAGCAGTATTTGTATAAAGAAAAACAAAACAAGGTTGAAGCACTACTGCTTTACGAGCTTATGGTTAGCCCCCAGTTAGGATTCTTTTATTAGTTATCATGATGACATAATATCAACTTGACTCGATCGGCGTAGTGAAACGGTTATTTGACTAGAGCAATGAGCACCTCAATAGGTCATCAAAATCAACTGTCATTCAGGTCGGGTCTAAGTGTGACGGCAGAAGCAACCTACAAAAAAATGGATATTGCGAATTCTGGGCATTTAGGAAAGTCACAACCTTCTATGATTACATTAGACGTAAATGTCAGCATGACACTTTGATAAAGGGTATCGTTTATGGATTTAACACTTCATTAAATAGTCATAAAAATGAACAAAATCGCCATTTTTATCTTAACTTTTAGTTTTATAGTAACATACCACAAACTTGTTGAAACTCTGCACAAAGTTGTGTTGTGTGTTAACTTTAGTTTAGACTTAAAGAATGATGCGTATACTCAATGCCTTATTCTGTCAATTTTCTAAAAATAGAATTCTTTAAACTAGAAAATATTTTTGGCATCCACAAAAGACATTTAATGCAGCGCATAAAGAGAATATTTTGCAATAAATTCTTAACCTCATGAATAGAAGCTGAGAGCGAAGAATTTGGATGACATTTTAATGTGCGAGCGTGCGACGAATGCCGTCAAAATATTATAAAACTTACGCTTTAGCCTTAAATATTCGAAATTTTTCATTTTGTTTTATTTTATTACAACGAGATGAAAACACACTATTACCAACTATACAATCTATATAGGTATGGTGTTAGGTTATGTGTCGCTAAATCACAAAATATTATATAGATATAAAGGACTAAGAATTTAATTTAAGTTTAGTATATTATATTAGTATTAAGATATAGTATATTAGAAAATAAAATAATTCAAAATTATTTATAGTTAAAGTCCGTTCATTATTATCATCATCAAGTTCCATCTTCTAACGAAGTTTGAAAAACAGGTTATAAAATCGCAGGCGTTCTCTGACTAGGTCTTCTCAATCTTTGATGTTTTCAAACCATTTTCGTCTTTTACGTCCTGGGGCTCTTTTTCCTTCCCGAAATTTAATTTAGTAACAGTGTTAGGAATTTATTCTCTCCTGATTTGAAATCGGGTAAAAACGTCCGTTTATTCTGCAGTTAGTGCTGTACAGCTTAACTCTATAGTTTGTAGAACGCCTTAAATTTATTTAAAGAGTTACCTAAATAAATGTTTCACTCAGATGGACACCTCTGTGATCGCACAAGTCTGGCAGTGGTCAAACAAAATCTATGATTAAGTAGCGAGCCTGCTGTATTAGCCAGCGTTGTCTACTTAACAGATTTACTCGTACGTGTGTGTGCCTAATGAACTGTGTAGGTAGTAACAATATGAAATAATGATGTATTATTAGGAACGCCGAATAACTACCGAACTTAATTACCTGGTTAAGAGAACTAATTATAATTATTACACTGTATCCGCGGAAGAGTATTCAAATTTTAAGTGCTATAAACTATTTACCTAGACATATTGTGTATCTTTTTAAACCTTTTTTAAGAAGATGAGTTGATATGAAATCATAATATATATTATTATCGAGAAAATGAAAAGAGAGCGAGATGGCACAACCTGTTTGTCCTGCTTGCTGCGCTACGTCAGAGCATACGTCATGTCTAGTCACCGAGCGCTATTGGAGTGACGAGCAGTACTCACGAGCAGACTAGACTTCAGCGCAGATTATACTGAGTGACTTAAGCGGCGTTATAGCTAGGGATAGGTCGATTACTAGGCTCGGTAAGTGTATCTTGTGGCTATGCTCTGTCTATTTTGAATCTGGGTCAAGCGTTAATTGTACCTCATTGTTACCTAATTTCATTGTCCATCCTTCCTAATTTTATTCTAAAATCCAAAAGAATATTTATATTTTTTTGACTAAGACACTATTAGTCATCATCATCTTTGAAAGAAGAAAGGACATACGAACGCTACAGAGAGCGGCTCTATTCATTCTTTCTTACCCTGACATCTGGCTCTGATATACTTTAAAACTAAACTTTTAGCTTTGTTTTTGCTGGAATATTCTTGCCTAGTGCTCGTTAAATACAAACATATTTTCATTCTTTGTTATCTTTTAAAATATTGAAATGAGTGATAGCCCTCCATAATTAGTCTGCTACAGCTGGAGGCAAAAACTCAACTATGTGATTTACAATATTAATTTACCCTACTTATATTAAATTTGTTTTACACATACTACTATATCCACCGATGAATTTGACATAGATAGCAATCTTTCAAAAGTACAGATAAATCTAGATCCAACTACTGCTACTAAATCTTTTGCCGATCTTGATTTAAGATTTTAGCTTTCAAATCAAAGAAAGTTTTAGCAGTAAATGATGTTGAATTATGCTAATTAAGGGTCTTTTAAAATGGTATATTATTGTTTAACTGAAATTTAAGCTAAAAAGGTGCTAGTAAGGTTTTAAACATTTTTGGATGCAAATAAATTGAATTTGAATTAAATAATATTTTTTTAATTAATATAGTTTTTATTGAAGGCTTATAGATTATTATGAATGATAATTACTATCAAACAATTACACTAAGCATACTATTTTAGCCAACATGCTAGTTAAAGTAAACGAGATATTAACTGGCAAACTTATGTTACTATACAGATGGTGCTTGGTATACGCGATTGCACACTGAGTTGACCATTACAAGCTTAGTTTACAGTCTCTATAATCTGATAGATTGTGTACATAATGACTTCGAGCATTATGTTTATTATTGTAGTATTGAATTTAGTGCACAAATACATGTTATTTTGGCTAACTTGTGACGATTTTAGTAAACAACTAAGACGGAGTGTGAATTGCCGGCAACTCTTGCGTGCACTCATTCAAGCAATACCGATAACACTCTGTGTATTATTGCTTTTTTAAAATATACCTAGCTAGATAATGTCTGAATTTAAAACTGTTTATTCTACTGCTTCAGTTGGGAATCGAACCCATGTCCTTTTGATTTGCAAATGCCCTTCCAGTTCATAGGATATTTGTTTTTTCTTAAAATTTTGTGAAGTGGATTATGCCAGCAGTTTTCGGAAAGGACAAAGGTTGATTGTCACTGAAAATGGTTGCAATTTTCTCAAGTAAAAAAATCATTAAAGAACGTTTAAATTAAAATATATACATATCTGAATGTACTCATGAATATCCAACATTCAGGAGCAGAAAGTTTATTGTAATAGTAATAACTTATATTGTAAGAGTTACGATCGTACTAACGTAACAATAGTAATAGCAATGGCCACTGGGTAAGGGCACGCGATGGACATAAACTCGTTGGGCTGATAGGTTATCGAATGGAGACCACGTTCTGGTGAGCATGGAGCCACTGCCTCCCGATGGACAAACTAGGACTTAGACTTTGCTATTGTCGGTGCAATAGAATATCCGACTATATTGTTGAATTCTGTCGTTTTGAAGCTTGGAAGCACTTTGGAAATAAATTTAGTTTTGTTATTAACGTTGAATTGTTATGGCTATGTGTTAATAACGAAATTAAATTTTAAGTCACTTTGACGAGATATAAGAGCTGTATGTTTCTTAAAATAAATAAATAAAATTACGGTATATATATTCTGTGCATGTGCAACCTGATGATTATTCACAGAAATTAACGTGATAATAAAACAAATACTGAAGTTGTTTACTTGTGTAGAGTGTAATAAATTCGACCAATTTTCAGTTTAGTTAAGAGAATTACTTTCCTGATGCAAGATTTAGGTGAAATTTTAGATTAATGAGAAAGAGAAGTAGTTATATAGCCTACGTTTACACGTAGACAATGAATAATGTTATATTTTTATAAATTATATAGCCGTGAAACTATGCCACCGAAATGTAACAAATTTGTACTTGTTTGTTTTCAACAATATTTTTGGTAAGAAAAGCAAAACAATTGACTTTATTGTCGTATAATACAATCTGTTTATTGCATTACAACGCACGTACGTGGTTTCTCAATCTCCAACATAATATTCCTAACCTTAACTGACTTTGAGTAACTTGGGACAAGTTTGATTAGGGTCCAAAATTAATTCTCCCGCGAGGCAACCTAATCTAATTCCGGCAAGAGTTATCAAGTGTCTAGCAAGTGTTTAGATGTTTGTGGAAGTGACTCAGTGTTATTGGAAAACGGTCGATGTGGGCACAAAATGATTATTCATTCCAGATTATTCCAGAGATAGGATGGATCGAGCGGTAATAGGGTTTCGACCGGCCATGAATTAACAAGAGTTATTTCGGAATTATAGCTCATGTTTAGCTAACGTGGTTGTATAGTCATTATTAGAAGTCTAATATTGTATTTGTAGAGATCTGATTAAAATTTAAAAGTCAAAAAAGTGAGTGAATATGTAGTTCATTATTTTACAATTTGAATATTCTAGTACCTATGTACCTAACTGAAACGAATTTTTCTTAACGGTACATTCCACGATAGGAAGAAAAGCAAAGCTTACCGATGTAGCACTAGAAATTAATAGCGCGAAAGAAGTGAAAGTGAGATGGCTGTAGGTATCTGCCGAAAAACAGGGTAGCAAGGGGTGAAAGGTATTGGAGTAAAGGCCTCAAACTGGACGATTACGACGAAGGAGCGAGCGCAGGCTGCGTGCTAAGTGACGATTTGGTAAAAGTGGCGGAGTGGCATGGATTCAGGAAGCTTATTAGGATCATTTAAACTGTGGAGTTATAGAGAATAGGTACCATTACTCAGCTTTGGGTGTAGACAGGTTAGGAAAACCAAAAAATAACCAAACCAAAAACAAAAAAGATATCCAAACAAACAGTTTGAGAACTCAATATCTTCATTAAGGTTTTAGCTTTCAAGACCCGATAGTGGAAAACTTCCGAACCATATCTTAAACACAAGTTTTAGCAAAAGTTCAATGTTGAAGCAAACTTTGTTTTAATTCCTTGTCAACTTACACTTTAATATTTTCATTTAGGTTCCAACTTTTCTTGTGGGTACTTGAGTTATTTAAGAGACTTGTATAATCGAATTTATATGTTAGTAAGTAATAATTTGTAGGTAAAAATACAAACTACAAAAAAATTAATCCATAGTTAGATAAATTCTAATACTGTAACTTTAATTATTTGTCTTTTGAATTTTTCAAATATTGGACTCCATCACATACATTGCTTTGATCCTAAGATATATAGCTAATGCAATTGTGTTCTAGAAATCAGAAACAACGACGTTACCACAACAACCAGACCCGACACAATAAAGAAAAGTTCGTTTTTCTACGAGTACATTGACCCGAACGGGAATCGAATCCGAAACCTCAGAGATGGCCATGCCATAATATATAGTCAGGCGGGCTCGCTTCTCGGCTACGGAGGTCGTCGAAAAAGTCAATTATATGCCTTGTAAATAAATGGTAAAGAGTGATCAAGAGGGTAGGGTTACTTATTAATTAATTTCCAGAATCTTCTAGTTAAGTGCAGTGTTCTAACTACGTTTAACCCAAATCATGAATGTTACAACATTCACAATTAGCAATATTTATCTCAAACCCTTCTTTAGCGTAAACGGTTTTGAAGCTAAGGTGCTGCGCAAACGTAGACACTTTTTGTGACCGACACGGCACACCATTACATGAAACCGAGTTGATGTGTCCGGTAACGGCGATCGGAGACTCTGCTATCTATCAACACGGCACACCATCACAGGAAACCGAGTTGCTGTGTCCGGTAGCGGCGCAGCTTAGTACAATTGTAAAGTTTGTTAAACAAATAAAAAAGTGTTTATTTTTAACAATTATTACAGATGAAATATTGGAGTACAAAAACATTAAAATTTTTATTTTATATGTATAGATACTTTCGTTAATGCAGATCAGTCACATCAAAAATATAGTTCGTAGAAATTGTATGACGTTAGTTGAAGTAAGTATTAATACTGTATCTTATTGTGATGCTTGTACCTTCAACTAATGACTTTTAGTTTTGGTTACCTACACCGGACACTTTTTGACCTGCCACGAGTATGTGTCAGGGCCCTAACCATGAACTGTTAAAACAATCACAAATCTGTCAAACATTATCATTTCTGTCAAATTTTGTATGAAATGACGTACCAAAATTGACAGATTTGACAACTTTGAGATTGTTTTAAGAGTTCGTGGTTAGGGGGCAGGTGTAAGTAACTGGACAAAGTGTCTACGTCTGCGCAGGAAGGGCTGATTTCATATTCACTGGTAACTTCTATCCCACACAAGACACAAAAGTGTCTTCGTTTGCACAGCGTCTAAGTTACATTGACCCTAATTTATTCTGAATTTGAAACTTCGAGGACTAGCTGGCAAACTAGTGCACTAATTTTAGGTAAACTAAATTAAACTTAGTCTAAGCTAAGCCCTATCCTCATTTATTATTGCCTAGGCAAGTCACTGCTACTATCAAGCGAAAGTTACGGGAAGTTTGGTATTACACACAGTGGTTAACTATTCGTCTTCTTTTTATAGTGCTTCTCCAATTAAAGATTGGCTACCAACTCCTGGAACTTGTTTTTGTTCCATTCCAGGAAGTTACCGAGCCACGACTTTTTTCTTAAAGCAACACGGTTATTGGCTAGTTATTTTTGCTGGATATCTACAATCCACATGAACCAGGTATCTGCTATCCAGATCATTTTTTTATAAATTATTTTATAAATATATTTTACCGTTATCTTTAAGACCATTTAAGATTATTTCAACAACAAAATAAAACAGTCTCTAACATACCATTTTAGGTTTTTAGAACTGGCGCAAATGTTTTATGGCCCTGACAAAGAAGTCGGGGAGGGAGTCAGGAAAATTCAGTTCAAGCCAATTCTCCTTAAACGATAATGTTCCAATGCATCCCACTTTCCCGCTTGTAATTGGCCCAATAAGTTACACGCAGTGCAATTACTGGCTCGGCCACTAAATATCATCCGAGGCCGCGTTGAATGCAGATTAGCCCTATATTTCGCTGAACCTTAGGCAAGAGAACATGTTTTAGGACACTTTTGGTATTGTTAAATACTAGTCTTAGCAATTCACGAAATATTTACCTTCCTGCGATCTTTGCAAAATAAGATCTATTGTTGTCTTATTAGTTAAAAAGAGTTGATAGTTTGATTCTAATTTATTTTATTTTATCTAATGTTTCAAGGTCCTAAAAGTCGGAGAAGAAGTAATAGAAAGTTTAATACATTTTAATAGATATTTATCTAACCGAAGCTATTCAATGAATTTTCAATTAAAAACCCCCGAAACAAAACCAACAACATAAATAGTCATAAATAATCGGTAACTGTGAACCTTTTGGCCCTTGGTCAACCCTCAAACCCTCTAATTAAATATGTTTAATTTCATCTACAAAGCGACATTTTGAAAATAATGCACAAGCACTCGAGCGAAAAGAGCTCAAAATGAAAAGGAGCTTTTGAACAGCTTTTGAAATTGAAAATAAATTTAATAATATTCTAATAAAGTCATTTCTATTCATATCGTCGCATGATTAGTAAGGTCATTATCATTACTAATTAATATTATAAGTAATGTGTAAATTTGATAAAAATATGGTATAGAACTAATAGACAGTTTCACAACCAAAGTTGAACAATGAAATGTACGTTGTGTTAATCCTTTTATTGCTGCGTTTATAGTAGAGGTAAATCTGACCCTGTTCCTAAATCTGACAAGTCTATTTATTTACATTGAAATGATAGTCATCTGCAGTGTGATTGTCAAGTTACATGTCTTACACATTTACGGATGCTAGTCACGTGTCAAAATAATAGTAGCTCGACGCTTTTATTCATACGTCTGACGAGGATATACAACGGTGCTCTGTCTAACTTAGAGCATCGCTTAGACGAGTGTCTGATTCATCTCTATCTATCTCCGTAGGGCTTGATTTTAACAACCAGAATCAAATCATGAAACGCATAGAGTATTTAATGTGTAGGATTACAACGATGTTTCTATTACCGGCGAGCTAGTTATATTATCATCTGTAGATAGAGTGTGTAAGGTAAAACCATTTCAATCAACAGCTGTACACCATTGTACAGTACAGTGCATGTTACCAATGATAACCTATGGAACGAAACCTAAGAGTCAGTGGGCGGGCCACATAGCACGTAGAACTGACGGTCGATTTGGCAAAAAACTTTTAGAATGAATGCCAGGTGCCGGCAAGCGCAGAGTAAGACGTCCACCAACAAGGTAACGGGTGCAGGAAGCCGCTGGATGCATGCCGCTTCCAACCGGCCAATCTGGATGTCATTTGCCTTCATTCAGCAGTAAACTTCCTATGGATGAAACGATGATGATAAATTTGACAAATGTTTTGTTGACCTTACGTAAAACGGCAAAATGCATTTCGACAACCTGAGGTAGACTATAATATAATAATCCCGCAGGGGCATCTTGTGGCAAGTTATAGATGAGCGGTGACACCTTGAACCCCGATTCTCCGGAGGGTCCGTATTCCTTTGGCCCTCGCTTCGTGTGCTTGTCTTAACTTGGCCGGCCAAGAGTGGAGTTGAAAAAAGTTCTTTTGTGAGAGTAAAAAAGTGTGTGTAAAACAATTTAGCTTGGTTTATAGCCAACTGGTGATAGTAGTCTGCTTCAAGTTCTTAAGTTTTAGTGTTCCTATTTTGTAAGTAAGGACTGGTTACCATAAGGACTATCATGTCGTCTCAGCACCTGAAATACTCGTACATTTTTATCCTTAACTTCAAAGATATAAAAAATAACGTGTTCAAGCTCAGTAAAGTAAACAAATTAATTTAAATATTCTGTTATAAATGTTTTCTAATCATCAGTTTAGACTACTGCTAAAATTGCGCTCTATCATCATCGCCGTTGTTTTCTTCTTATAATAAAGAGGATAAGGCCGATAAACCGTTCTGATAATTTCATAATTTTTTGCCTCCACTTTTACCGTTTTTGCACATAATAAAAAAGCAAGACAGATAAAATGGCATACAAACAACTGCAGAAATTTTGAAGAACAGGTTGTGAGAGGGCACGGGACGGGTTGCTGGCTGACATGTGATTTAAGCCCTACTGACGGCTTAAATCAGATGTCAGTCATACATAAGTTATACCTACTTTAAAAAAATCATGCACCGTGAGTATATTAAAAGAAAATCCTATTCTTACAAAAGCAATATTCGTTCAAATGTCGAAGAAAACATAAAAACTAATATGTAACAAGGTTCTATTTTGGGACTAAGATAAACTAAAAATAAACTTTTTCCTTGCTGTACATTTTGCTCAGAACCATAAAAGAGGGAAGCTTTACGAGTCCACAGTTTTATTAGAATTTTATTATAGAATTCGTGTTTTTATTGTAAGAGTTCTTATGTGAGCAACAATCCTCACATGTGGTGAAATCACGAGCTTGTTAAGGAAAAAAAAGCTCGCTAATAAGGTGCTGTTGTATTGTTTCTTGCATAATTTTGTGTTGCAAATGCGGTTGATACCGTTTTCCATCTTGAACCGAACCGGGTTCGATCGAAGGTTCCGGGTTCGATCCCTGGTCGGGTCAATGTAGAAAACGAACTTTTCTATATTGGCTCGGGTCTGGGTGTTGTGGTACCGTCGTTGTTTCTGATTTCTATAACACAAGTGCTTTAGCTATTTACCTTAGGATTAGAGTAATGTATGTGATGTTGTCCAATATATTATATGATATATTAATTTTCAAATGATCTATTTTTTTAATTACTTATAGGTATTAGATATAAACCTAACCAATATAGAAATTACCAAACGTGATACCATAGCTAATAATGATTTTTAACGACTTAGGATGACAAAATATTTAGGTAAATAGACGATGATTTCAAATGATCTTATGATTTGAAATTATTGTCTATTTATAATATCATAATAATACATTTTGTCACTTTTGGCATGGGTTAATACCAGATCTTTAGTTGCATTCAGGAAGTTTATTCCACTCGTATTTGTACTAAAATGAGAATAATAAGCCATATAATTTTAATATATAAACTAGTAGAATACAGTTCTCAGTATACAGTAAAACCGACTAATATAGAAATTTTCACAAATTCTGAGCCTCCGATAAAAATTCACCGATTAATGATTTGAGTATAAAATTACCTATATAAAGAACATACGAAAACATTTTTCAAAGGTAATTTATCAATACTCAGGAATGTAGTTGGGTATGTTTGGCGACTCAGAGCTGCAATAGAAAAAAGTGATGGAAAATTATATTTTATTGGTAACATAAAAGGACTTACATGTAAGCATATATTTAGTAAAGTGTTATTGAACGTACCAAGAATTAAGTTTGATTCGAGGACTTGTAGTAAAAAGAAAGATGTTCCTTCACTTTTAACAAGGTGGATGTATCTAGTATAAATACGACTATAGATAAACCTATGAAGGAGATGGGTTTAAATCATTGTTACATAAGTGTCCATAATGCCAACAAAACAGTATCTTGTGTTTTCATCAGTGCCTTATTATCGAAAGATAAAAGTGTGATAAGTGGCTAATTGTATTGCGTCAATGTATTATCTATTGAAATAAACGGAGAAGGTGTATGCATAAAGTGTACTAACGTATACATCTCAAGCAATTTGTTCATTTTAAATCATTTGAGATGTACACATTTATTACTTCATCCATAAACCTTCCCCGTAGTAGGTTAAAACGTCTAAAATTTAAAATCTTAAAATAAATATATATATATATATATATATATATTTAAAAATCATCATCATCATCATTTCAGCCACAGGACGTTCACTGCTGAACATAGGCCTCCCCCAGTGACTTCCAGATCGGCCGGTAGGAAGCCTGCATCCAGCGTCGTCCTGCAACCTTTATCAGGTCGTCTGCATAGTCTGTATTTAAAAATAAACTATGTAAATTCATTTAGTATATTAGCTGACCAGGTGAACATTGCACTGCCTTATTATTAACTTAAGTGTCAAAATCCTTTTGTGACTAACAGTGAAATGTCATCCAGCCCCGATTTCACGAAGTACTTATTCTCAGCCAAGGAGTGCCTAGACTATCGTCGTTGCTAAATAACTATTAGATACTAACCGGGAGCATTCGTTTTGAACAACGTTTGTAGCGAAAGTTTTTGCTTGCTTGCACCAAATGCTAATCAATTTGGGCTACACATCCAAAATCATCTGAATATGCAGAGTTTCTATAGGATATTTTTTCTTTACTGTCGATTAATTATTGTTCTAAAGAATATAACATAAGTAACATTGGTACGTACGTCCGAAGTACGAAGTCACGACCCAAGGATATGAGGCGAGACTCCGATTCTTCCGTTTAAAAACATACGTAATTGTAATAAATATTGAAGTTTGTCTGGAATAGAAATTGTACATCTTTCTGTAAATTTCAACTGTAACTTATTTGTTTTGTGTGCCATAAAAAGTATCTATCTACCTATCGATCAAACTAGTAAAGCACCATGTTTATACATATAAAGGATAAAAAAACAAAACATTTTAAAAACAAAAAGTTTATTTCTTAGACCTTGTATAGTAAGTCCATGTATACTTTACATATTTGTACATGACAATGTCATAATTATATTTTGTACAATATATGAAATTAAAAAAATAGCGTCTATCTTTAATTAGTGTTCCTACTTAAAACTAAGGGGATTCTTCGGTTTCAGTTTTTTGAGCCTCTTGTTCAACTACGACTACTTTGTTTCCTCGATTTCTGGCGTGGGGTCCTCGGCGAACTCTTGTAGTACCATCATCTGATACCTGTGATAGCAAAATTACGTTTGAGTTTTATTAAATGGTAACGTGGACCTATAAGTTTTGCTTCTTTAAAAAAATCCGTGAGTCATCATGATAGTCAATTTATTAGATAATTTAATTAAGTTTTTAAAATATAATGACTTTACGTGGTCTTAAGAAAATTAATTAATAAAAAAAATAAAAAAAACCCGACTGCGTAAAAAGTGAACTTAAAAGATGAAAACAAGATTTAAAGAATCAATTTGCAGTCTGAGGCATCATATCTATGTTACTTGATTCGACTTTTTCTAGACGGATTTAAATTACTTAATTAGGTACTAACGCAGTGCATACGAAGTCAATCATCATTATGCTGTTAATGGATTTGATGCCTGCGACTGCAAATTGATTCTTTAAATCTTGTTTTCATCTTTTAAGTTCACTTACGCAGTCGAGTTTTTTGATTTTTTTAATTAATTAATTTTATTTTTGACTTTTTAGTTTGTAGTGTTCTACTACTACTTTTCAATGAACTATAAAGCCTTATTTGTAACTCTTCATTGGAAAAAAAAAGATTTTAACTTGAGTAAGTAGTATCTGAAATCGATTTTTCCCGTTTAATTCATGTAGGTACCAATAGGAATTCCGGTTAATAACATAGCCTATGTCACTCCCACAACTGAGACGAATCTAATAAATTATATGTTGAAATCCATTAAACGGTTTTTCCTTCCTATTTTTTTAGTGTATTTTTTGCCTGTTGTAGGAATTTTGGAAAATAAACTATTGAATACTATTAGCACTGAAAATATGCGACCCTTAGTTAATAAAAGAAAGTTTCAAAATTGGTTTATCAATATTGCAGATCCGTTTTTCCCACGTAAGTTCTGTTCCCGCGGGAATTTCGGGAAATAACATACCCCTTGTCACTCCCACAATTGAGCCGAATCTCAAAATATAATATATCAATATATCGGGTGTAAAAAAAGGCTTCACCAAGCCGAATACCACATATTCTACGTATTATTACGATCATTTTTTTCTTTTACACTATACCTGGGAAATTACGGGTTACAGAGTTATTGACAGTCAAAGTTAAAAAAATTTTTCAAAGATTTTTACAAAATTGACTTCTGTTTGATAATACTAAACTTTGTTACAAAGAAACATGATAAAAATTTTCAGTCCTTCTTTCATAAAAGGCCTTTAAAGGGCACAGCCGGCAATGAATCGTGCGCAGTGCTCTCGCGCCACCCGCTCGCCCGCCGAACGCTTAAACACACAGGCATAGTCTGTGGCGTGCGCGCTATACATTGCGGGTTAGAAATAAGTTATGTTTTTTGATACCCAAAAATTAAAGTCATTTTCCATTTCCCAGCAATTATTTTTTTTGCATTCTACTTGGTTTTATGTATAGAATTCGTGGTTTAAGGCTTCGTTAAGCCTTTTTTTACACCCTGTATATTATATTTTAATATCCGTTAAACGGTTTAGGCTGTAGGGCGTGCCAAAGAAATGGACATACTTACTTAAATACATACGCTCGAAAAACATAACCCTCGTTTGGCAGTCGGGTAAAAAGGTTAAAAACGGATAGTGCTTAAAATAACTAACTCAGGTGAGTTTTAGAGTCAGTCATCTGCGTATTTCTTACATAATCGACCCTGCTCCCCTTAAACAGGGAACAAGTCAGGAGATTGTTTAATTTACATTAAAGAACATGTCTAAAGTACCTGTATTTTCATGAACGTAACATACAATCGTAAATAATACAAACCTGTACAGTTTTCCTTGAAGGCACATTGTTTTCGAGGAACTTGTTTACGGCTCCAAGGGTGTTAATTGGGATCTAAAAAACAAAAGATCGTTAATTTGTAAGAAGGATCGTTCACGACTTTATTAAATGTTTCATAGGCGCCAAAAATACGGAAATTGTCAAAATCCTCTATTTATTGTACTATTTTAAGATATCACTTCATTTCTCAAGAATTATCTGTTTTCAGCTTATACTAAAGCTGAGACGATGAATCTACTTACTTCGAGATACTAAATTGTATTTTGTAAAAGATATCCTTAAACAGTAATTATATATTACAAAATGCTGTCTAGTTACAACATAATTTTGTATATTTGCATTTATGAATTTTAGGCAAAATTATAAAATGAAAACGTGGCTAATTAGCAACACGTCTATTGAGAATCTCGTCTATGTCGCAGTTCGTTTTCTGCCACTCAACACTGCACCGTTGCTTTTGAAATGAGTTGCTATTTAATTTCGGCAGTTTGCCATTTCAATTTGTGGCAAAACGTGACAATAATAAACATTATAGGTACATCTCCTCTACCTACTACAGTAGTACAGTACAAGTATTTGTATTGTCAAAGGCCCGATAAACACAGGATGCATCGCAGACGTGAACTTGCTCTCGTATGACCTCTATGGCGTAGTAGTACGCTAATATACTTTGAACGCAAACTTTTCAAAATTGTTTTCAAAATCCATTGTCTGGTACCCCGTTAACCAAAGATGATATTTTTTACTATATGATTATGACCAGAGTATGCTGTCTGATGCATATTTATTAATTTTCATGGTATACATGTACGTCGGTACAAGCGTTAAGCGGCGCAGATAAGCGATATACTATATCTCCATGTTCATACAGATCCATACGTTATAATCGTAATGGAGCGTGCACGTTCACATCAACGCGTTCACTCAGTGTAGACATAGGGCAGTGTGGCTTTAAAATCTTAAGTATGGCTCTCTTGACCACTATAATACCATCAATGCTGTACTTATATAAAAAAGTTAAACTCACCTTCAACGATGCCTTTTTCTACCAGTTATTTAAAATTTCACATTAAAAATGTATTAAGTAGAATACTTTCCCAAAATACAGCATATTCTTGAAAGCTCCATTTTCCTGTCCTTTGTTAAATAACACTCAATTTTATAAGCAACCTTATACTTTGCGTAACCATTGTACCAAAACATAATTAATTAATGCTGGGACTTACGAAACACTACAATTTGATTACATCAATCAATATCTATTAGGACCTATACAAAAAGCGTACAAAAATTACGTACAGACTATATTAAAATTTGTTATAAGAGTTAATCCATTTCCGAAATAAGTTTTATTATACAGGATGACCTTTTTATCACCGTCCAAACCTTCTGAGATGACTCGTGATACAAACGACCAATCTTACTATTTGTACAAACTCTCTAACTGAAAATTAAATAAGCAGTTCCATACAAAACACCAATATTCATTCGACCAAAATGTATGGAACAGTTGAATTTTATTTTCGAGTTAGTTGGTCTAATTGTAAGAGTTGTTCGTTTGTATCACGGGAGTCATCTCAGAAGGTTAGGACGGTGATAAAAAAGTCAACTTGTATAATTAAGACTTAATATTATTAATGCTTGAATTAAATAAAAAAAGAACAATAAAAGATTCCAACCTTTGTATTTTAGAAATAGATTATCACGATTTTTGGATAAAAATAAAATATTCTAATGAAACTATGCCTACAATAAATATTTTGTAATCATCGTCCATGAGTGTGTTACCTAGTATAGTTAAAATATTTGAAGCATAAATAAATAACATTAAGTATTAGTAGCTCAACAACATGTTAATATTACAATATTAGCTGATGATAAATAACGCATATCAGAAGTTAAAAGCAGACAATGTATTAGAAGATGGTGATGAACTTACAGCCAAAATGTCATCTATGACTTTGGATACATTTGGTGTTTGAACTGATACATGCGCCTGCGATGCTGACAACGATGATGGTGATGCATGTTTTGAAGTGATCAAGTCTGAGTCTGTTGCAGCTTTAAAAATGAACATATATGGTTATTAAAAAGGTAAATGGCATAACTACTCTGTTTCTTAAGTACGCTTTTTTAATTTAGATTAATCGGATGTTTTCATACACTTTCATGCTTTTAACGAAGAATGAAGAATTGTAAGGGTAAGGAAGTATAATTATAATCATGAATGTTAAAATAATATTTATGTAGTAGGAAAGAAAACTATTGTATTCCAATGAGGGGGCAAGGGGGTTGAGGGAGAGTAGTTACTGTTTATAATAAAGTTAACAATGTGCTTTCCTAATAAGTTTTCTATCACGTTAGACGCTGACAAGAGGATCGTAAAAAATAAAAACGTAATAAAAGCTAGAAAATATCATCGGAATTATGAGGGCAACGAAGCCGTAAGATTATCTTTGAACGCTCCCAGTAGGTCGCTTGTGGGCCTTATCGTTGCTATAAAGTGGGTATAAATACGCGCTGTGGGGTAAAATGTGTTATATCGTTAGTGCAATTATTGGAAGTGTAGTAATTAGAAGTATGTAACTTTATACATTAAAATAAGAAAATGGGGTATCGAATTCTGTTGTTCCCAAAAAATTATAAGCATGTATTTTTTCACTTGTTTGCTTGTACCTACCGTAAATTATATTCTGCAAAACTATTGATGAATAATGTACTAATATAAATTTGATATTAAATTTATCTTTATTTAAAAAATATTTATTAAAATGTATAAAAACTTCTGTAGTGTCTTAATTCTATTGGTTCTAGTAATAGCCGTGAGCACCTGTGTGCACTGAGGCTGACTTCTGAACTGAAATACCAGTGCTGCCGGCGGCATTTCCGAGGAAACTGCCCACAGCTTTCAGGGTTGAAATTGGAATCTGTGGATTAAATGAACCGTTAAAACAACTTCCGTCAAACTTTGCCCAAGTCGAAGATAAATAACACTTGAAAAAAAATCATCGACCTCAGGTGGGACATGATTTTTTTTCAAGTGTTATTTATCTTCAATTAAACCTTGCATGGAATTGCTAAAAACAAAAAATTACAATTTGCCCAAGTCCTTTGATATTATTGTTCTATTATGTTTTCTCTCTAAGTGGTTCTTAAAATAAAGTAAAGCTCTTCTCCACTCTTGCGATATCTAGAAAGCTGAGGATGATACTAAGGAAATTACTTGATTTTAACAATAATATAATGAATGTTTTTTTTAATCTATGAAATAAATTAAAAAACAAAAGCAAATACTAATACTTAATATTTTTACAAGATACTAAATTAGTCATGAGCGCACGAGCGCGCTCGTATGTCCATTGCTCTTGATTAGTATAAAACAAATCAAGAGCAATGGACATACGAGTCCATTGCTCTTGATTTGTTTCATACTAATAACTTTACTGGATGACGTTATTTTAGAATTTTGCTTAGTTGGCAAAAAGGTTGAGTCAATATTAAAATTCGATTGTTCATCTATCTTTGCCCCTTTAGTTAATAATATAATACTTACATTGAAAATATCTGCAAAAAAGTTGGGGTTTCTTTGGAAAGTTACTTGTTTTGTGATAGCGTGCCCAGCATTTCCAGCTTCAGCTGATGCTCCAGCGTTTGCTTCTACTCCTACATCGACTCTTTTCTGAATAGCAGGTTGAACCTGCACCGCTGGTCCTTCACCACCAATATAAACGTTCTTGCGGAAATGGTGGCGAGGCTTGCTGTGTTTGTAAATGCGCTTTTCTATTACTTGGGGCGGTGCTTGTAAGTAAGTAACCTGTAATGTTTAAAAAGTAATGATGAAATGCTCAAAATTATACCCAGTATTAATTTACTAAGATTGGGAACAGCTATGGTGTGAGCACATAGACAAAGTGCATATTTTCCTGGTCAACTGGGTCCAAGGTTTAGGTGATATGAACGTGGAGATAACATAAATATTAAAAACATTGAGTGTCATATAATGTATCTGTGATTGCTTATGAAGTTAAAGGCTGTCTCGTAGCCTCATGTTTGGTGCACATTTTTATTAACCTATACTGACCAACCTGCGGGCTTCTGTAAATATCATTTGTTTGTGGTACCCACCACTGTGTTTGCTGTTTAAATTCCACCTGTGGCATTCTAAACAATACGTTCATAAGACTTTCAAGATAATTACTGAAATAACTGTCTCTTCTAAAATTTTTAGACTTGTATCTACTCACTTCCTTGACTACGACTGGTTGAACCTCTTTTTGTACATTCACGTTAGTTTTATCATTTGCCAATGGAACGAAGTTTACTTCGTTTGCAGCATCGAAATTAAACTCTTTGTGGATTTTTTGCTGGTCAGGCTGTTCAGGTAAAGGTTTGACTTCTGTAGTTTGCACTACTCCTTTTGTCACTCCAAAAGATTTCGTTCCCGAAAATGTGAATCCATTTGCACCAGCACTAGATGCATCTCCTCCCTGCACAAAGAATATAGTGTTTAATGTTATATTAATAACACTTAAATTAAATGGCATAAAACATATTTGTGCATGCATGCACTCATGCGAAATCAAGTGGAGAATCCACAATAACGTGCAGATAGACTACCATGCTTATATTTGTTATGAGTTTTTTACCTTTATCAGCTAACTATAATTAAATTTTTGCTTGACTTGTTTTGATTTGCCAAATGAATTTTATAATCAATATAAGGGTATATTTAGTTGTTAATAAGAGTTTTGTCATGAAATCTCACTATTTCTACATAATCTATTTACCTATTTGGCAAATCAACATTTAATGTCTTGCAATGCGATTCCCCCCCTGTCCTGGCGCCGCTGCCACTGTTATATTAAATATTTAAATAAGAAATCTAAAGAAAATAAATATCGTTGTCAAACAAACGTTACATCATAAGATTCTGCCATTTTACTTATATACAAGTCTTAATGATAAGTATATAATTGAATCCACCTTTCCCCACAATAATATTTTCATCTTGTTTCTCTGACACGGACTGGATTAATAAATAAATAAATAATAACTATGTTGTTATTACCGTCACATTTATTACAAATATATAAACATGAGTATCATTATTAGTGGTTAACACAACACTATAACTTATTTATATGAGTTAAAGTTCATTATAGTCCAGCACCAGCCACCAATTAATATTTCTTTTCAAGAACACGTTTTGCTTTTTTTTGCTCTTTGCGCTTCCGTCTCTCGTCTTTTCGGCGTTGAGCAGCTTCTTTGTCACCTACCAGGCCTGATGATGCGAATTGGTTGCCAGCTTGAGCTGACGCAAAACCGTTGCCTTGAGCCTTATCTCCTTTTACTGCACCTCCGATACCAGCTTGAGCATGGACATTGTTTCCTGCTGTTGCGCCAGCAAACAGACCACCTAAAATATTGATATATTTGGTACAAAGTAAGTAGGAGCAAAGCTAATAATTCGGTTTGTAACTGTTATGCTGACGTTATCTTGAAATTATTATTAAAATTATTGTCTCATTGTTTATTGTGGCATTTGAATGTAAGATTAAATCATTACAGAGATGGAAGAAACACTAATTATCATTTAAATACAGGTGACTAAGGTTTTCGTTGTTATTCACCACGTAGTAAAAGTGACTTGAATAAGTTAATAGGTATTAACATTTCTATAAATTAATAAAAAAAGTCACAAGTATAATAAACTAAGATTTTTAAGCTATGTTCTAATATTCATCTTTAATTTATTACTATGTTCAAAACTGTTGCGTATCTTATCTTACCAATTGGTCGACCGTTGGAGTTAACTGAACCTCCTAAACCAGCATGAGCTGCCTGACCGTAGGGCGTTCCAGCTTCAGCGAAGAGGCCTCCACCTGTGCTTCCATTTTGACCTGAAATTCAATTAAAGTAACGTTGTTTAAAAATCTATGAATATTATTTTAAAAAACTTCAAAATATAGCTTTGAAAATTACATAATTTACAACACAGGTGTTAAGTGAAAAAACAAGTTGACTAGCGATTATTATGGAGCTATAAATAGAAATATTTACATTCGTTAAAATATAAAACGATGAAGAGATTCATCCATTTCTTTACGCATTATTAATTTTGTAAAAATTACTTTAGTACAAAATGTTAATCATCTAGTTTGAATGAAACTACAAAATTAAACACCATAAAATATGTATTGGCAATTTGTGCCCTGCAAATTTAGTAATATATTTGGGAATTACCAAATAAGCCACCGAGTCCGACTGCGGCGTGATATCCACCGAAATTGACCCCCAATTTGCCATCATTGAAGCTAATGAATTGTGGAGCCTGTAAATAATGGATTAATGTTTGTTTATTATAGGTAATTAAAACAGCCTATTTTCTTAGGTACTATAAAACCCATAAAACCAATTTATTTCTTCAAATAGGCTTAAACTTAGCTCTGTTATAAGTCTCAACCATTATTAAATTTCTTTTACTAATTACTAAAGCAAACAATCGCAGTTTTATTTTAATAATCTTGATAAGAATACCGAAGTGTCGCATAAAATTTTGGTTGTTATATAGAGTTATTTGTAGTCTACTTGCACATATGTGCTACGTAAGTATGTATTTAGTCTTTTATCTTATTGGAAGTCACAACTTTTGATAACAACCGTATTGAGTGAGGTTACTAACAAAGTAAAGGTTATGACTTTAAGAGACTCCTAAGTATGATTGAGATACTTGAAACTTAAAACAAGTCAGGAGCTGTGCAAGTATTACACTATGCATTGAACACCAACATCACTTAGGTGACATGAAAGCATCTTGATTAAGTAAGCAGACAACAAAGGACAACGAACTAAAACTCAATTTTATTCATCATTTAATTTTGACGTAACTGTGCAATTCACGCCTCGTTAGCGGCATCTGGTTTTGCTTTTTATTGTTGGATAACCATCATCAATTTACGAAATTAAATTTTAGTTATTCTCATTTGGAGCTTTTCGCAGTTTTCGTATATGAGCAAAACCGTTTGCCATTGTTTATTTACTTATTGCAACATTTATGTATACAGGGTGTCAAATATAAGTATCAAGCTGAAACTAGCATTTGTTAACATTTTGGATATAAAAAGAAAAGTCAGAAATTTATATCATTTTTGAAAAAAAAAAGATTATACTTATTCATACAAATTGAATTCTAAAAATGATTATTAAAAAAATGTATATGAAAAAAAAATTGACGTCACCATACTATTTATATGATTGCATACATGTTAACATGAGCTAGTTTCGGCTTGATATAACTAACACCATGATTATTGATGTAACGTATCACAAAATCATCAATATCGCAACTTATTGATATTTGTCGAAGAACATGTTAGTTTCTCAGTAATAACGGAGAAAAGCAAAGTTCAATGACCTATGTGGTGTGGAGATAAAAGTGGAAGTAGGCGAAATACACTATGTCATTAGTCAACCTAACAACAATGAGCTAAATGGCATAGTAGATGTAAGGTACACTTAGGAGTTCAGTAATCATACTCTCAATCTGTCAAGCTCAAAACACTCATAGGTATGTGGCAGCAGCGTAAGAATAAAATGTTCATTGTGTCTCGTTTAAGTGGCCAAACTAATACTCGTGATAAGTCGACATTCCATTTACCAAAAGAGTGGACACATAAAGGCTATTTTCAATTTCTAAAATGAAGACATCTACACATCAACTTTTTTGTGACAAGTCTTTTTTGGGCCTGCGAGCGAGTGGACAAAGCACCGAGCAGAAACTAGGATCAAGATAACAGCTTACATAATTAATCTTGCGCAGGCTGTGACATAATTCATGTTTCTTTTTCTTTTCTGATTCTCTATGATACTTAATATCACTTATTATGTAACACAGCTTTATCACAGATTAGATTATAGCTACATCAAAAACTAGGTGACCTGTTGCTTGTGGCGAACCATTATTGCTATTAATAGTTAGAAAGCCCTTGTGTTGGTAATATGATCGGCCAAATTGTACTGCTACCATAGTACAAAGATATACGAAAGCTTGATCCACTGGTACTATTATCTATTCTGTGCTACTGCTAAAGTTGTTTAAGGTTTTTTTGGTTTTAATGAATTACATTATGGTTTTAAGCTGGGCGCGATTCCTAAATGATAGCTATGTATGTAATTATCTGTTCTGAGTTTTTGGTTGTGTTTGTAATTTTATTAAAAATGAACACAAAATTGGTTATAATTTAGATAAAATTAAACGACTTTTTCTGTAGGATTTCTGCTATTACCGGCACAAATGTTGTTTCACGATTGTTAAATTTGATCAAGGCAAAGTTCTTCATTCACAAAAAAAAAACAAATTAGGTCATCCGATCAGGGCCCTAACCATGAGCTGTTAAAACAATCACAAATCTGTCAAACATTATCATTTCTGTCAAATTTTGTATGAAATGACGTACCAAAATTGACAGATTTGACAACTTTGAGATTGTTTTAAGAGTTCATGGTTATGGCCCAGCTAGTTTTAGTTATTAATTAAGACAACAAAAATACATTAATAATGATCGTAAAAGGGTTAAAATGACATCATGTAGGTACAGCTAAGACTTAAAATGCCTATAACTAAGATTTTACAATATATTTGCATTAGTGAGCCACTTTTAGGACCAAGGGACAAATAAACTTATTCTATAAGTTGACAACTGAGAAAAGAAGAGAAAGGAAAAGTACTTATTGCAATAAATATAATCGTTCTTTAGATAGATTTATTAAAATAATTAGATATAACGATACATAATTAAATAAAAACATTTATACTATTTAGATTTAGATAATTTAACGGAGACAAACAAAAATATAAACATCACAAGTGGTTTTATTTTCAAATCTTATTAAGTCTGTCTAAATTGGGCTTTGCCTTTGTGCCCCAGAAAAAAAATATTCTTGAATCCACGTATAATGTACAGACAACAGCACGTCCATGTCCGTCAATGCGGGAATATTAGGATAACGAGCAAATTACCGAACAGCTAACGCAATTGAACGACGCTCATAATTTTACTAATTAAGTATTGGTTTGATGTTTCATAGCTCCAAACATTGCATACGGCTTTTAATGTGTAAACTCAAAATATTGAACTAAAAATCCATCAATATCAGGATATTAATTTCGTTTGTAGTTTCACTGCTTAATCTTTGTAGTTGTACTTTGTAGTTTCACTCGGTATACATTAACAATTACAACTATTACAAGTTGTAAGCGAATATGTAATGTAATAAGTATTCAATGACAATGAAAGTTGACGTATGACTGAAAAACATTCAATATAATTTTTAACCAACTTCAAAAAGAAGAAGATTCTATGTTCGAAGGTATATTTTTGTATATTTTAAGATATCTCCGCTAATTGTGGACCAAATTTCAAAATGTTTTTTTATTTAAAAGCGTATAGGTACTTCCAAGTTGGTCCCATTATCACCGAGTCAGAATCTGATGATGGATTTCCTGGGAAATCAAGGTCAACCTTCAAATTTTATAGGCACACATAATATTTTTTATATATTTTATAAAGCAATGCAGATATTTGTGTCTGGTAGGTAACCAGCATCATGTCATGTTGCTGAGCTGATGAAGAAAGAACACAGAACTCTTAAACGGTTAAGAGTTAGAAGATAATACTGCGATTTGTTAACGGAACCTATTTCGTAGTGTATTTGGCAGACGTGGTGCCTAAGAAGTACCAGACAACAATTTTATTTCTGGGGACGTAAACCAGCACTCTCTTCCAGAATCGAGACAAATTACAAAAGTTCGTTTCCTAAATTGACATAAGTCGGTATTAAACGCAAGATCTTATGACATGGTTATGACACCAGAATAAAGTAGGCTTACTTTTAACTAGACCCGGCTTCCGTTAATAATTTGTTTTTTTAAATGAATTTTATTAGAATGTAAGATTCCAAATGGATTTAAATGTTTGCTTATAGTCACCGTTAGGGACTTGAAAACATTTTTTTAAAGAAAATATAGTTTTGTAAAAATCTAAAAACGGACTTTAAATAAATAACACAAATAAATAATAATAATAATAATGTAGTATAAAAATTGAGGCATATGTACATATTTTAACTCTTTATGGCTGGCACTGACTCAAAAAATGTTCTTCTAAATATTATTTTTCGCTTTTTAGTTTATTTTTAAGTCGGTTTATAGTTTTTTGCAAAACTTTATTTTATTTCATTAAATATTCTACATTGTTTTTGGGGATAATTATTTTGATCACATAAAATACCTCTTTTATAAGATTAACATCGAAATAAAATAAAAAAACACTTCTCCATACAAACTAATTTCACCCAATCGGCGGTTTAGTATAAATTTCTGAAATATCGCTGTAGGTCTCAATGAAAAAAAAAGTACAAAACAAGTATCATGGTACTGGCTTAGTAGGTTTATACTGAAAACCTTGACTTTAGTATTAGGCACATCCATCCATTTACATAGGTATCTTCCGATTGTGTCAGAAATGTTGGACTCTCTATTCTCAATTTAGTCTAACAACTTTACGTTATAGCACAAGAGATTTGTGAAGCCAGGTATACCTAGTAGGTAATCTAAACAGGCACTGTACGTACGTTTGCTAATACTAACTCAACCGGTTTGCTCTAAATATAGTAGTTAATTTAGCAATCATAGCTCATATTAAAGATCATCATCATATTAAGATTGCTTAATTGATAGGCTTTATTCGTAACACCGTTCTTTTTCAGATTATTATCTCGTTGCGGGTCTTTATCTATTTATAGAGAAATAATTGTTAAATTCTAAAAACTTACCGCAACAACAGAAAAAATAACCAAAAACCATTTCAGAATTTTATTACAACATAAAATTTCTCACCGAGTCGTCAGTCAGCATTATCGCATATATTTGTCTTTTTATACGTCTGATTAATGTCTTTCCATCGTCCCTTTAGACGTAACTTATCAATCAAATAAAACTCAAAGGCGAATATTTTTATCGCCCGTAAATAATGTTATTCGGGGACTAAGCTATAGTACAGTAGACTTACACAGACTTCGATCTTTGATCTTAATGCTTGTATTGCAGAAGACTTAGTTGAGGTTAATTGGATGGTCGTGTGGTACTAACAGAACAAGAAGGAGGCTTCAAACTAAATAGAATACAAAATAAATAAGCTCCACTAAATATTGATTCATAGGTGCTTGTCAGATGGGAGATACATTAAGAATCATTGCTTCAATAGGTACTTAAAATAAAATAATATAATGAAACTTGATCATTATTGCCTATAAGTGTAGGTAGTTTTATTCTATAAGAATATTCCACACAATGACAGGATTACATTGAAAAAAACCTTGTTTATTCTACTTGTAAGAAATTAATTACTACCGAGTACCGACTTGAATTGTAAACAAAAATAAAATGATATCCGGATCACTTGCATTTTACGTACTCGTATTTTGCATTTGATAAAGAATTCTTTTAACTTCAATAATAACAATAATAACTCTGCCTACTAAACACATTGGCATTCAATTAATAAATCTGCAAATGGAAATCGGCGTTACTAGAAACTGTACTTACGTCACAAACTAGAAGCTTAATAGACATATATCGTAGCAAATTAATGAATCATGGAATCCTACCGCGTAATAACACAGGTAAGTTGTTTCATTAGAAGTAACACCGCGATTTCAAATGAGTGCATTATTATAATCACTGCCGTGTGTTGTTTCTGGTTAAGAACAATTGAAGGTTGTTTTATAAATAGATCTTGTTCGGCGTGTTACAAAAATAAAAAACGGCCAAGTGAGAGTCGGACTCGCGCACGAAGGGTTCCGTACCATTATCTAATTGCGGTTTACAATTTATGACGTAATTAAAAAAAAACTACTTCTTGATCTTGTTCAAACCAATTTTCGGTGGAAGTTTGCATGGTAATGTACAAATATATTTTTTTTGGTTTTATCATTCTCCTATTTTAGAAGATACAGGGGGGAGGGGGACTCATTTTACCACTTTGGAAGTGTCTCTCGCGCAAACTATTCAGTTTAGAAAAAAATATATTAGAAACCTATCATTATCAATATCATTTTTGAAGACCTATCCATAGATACCCATGGGTTTAATGAAAAAAAAAGATTGAGTTTTAGTTCTAGGTATAAAAAAACAATAAATTATGGACCCCCAAAATTTATTGTTTTTTTTTCTATTCATGTGTGAAAATCTTAATGCGGTTCATAGAATACATCTACTTACCAAGTTTCAAGAGTATAGTTCTTATTGTTTCTGAAAAAAGTGGCTGTGACATAGTATAATTCTTTCTCTATGTACGGACGGACAGACAGACAGACATGACGATTCCATAAGGGTTCAGTTTTTTGCCATTTGACTACGGAACCCTAAAAATGCTACGGTTCAATTTTTTTAAGAGTTATTAACGAGAATGACGACGGCACTTAGAAAGTTTAATTTGAACATATTTATTTGTGATTAAAGTTCAAGGACTTAGCACATTTTTAATAAATATTTGCAATATCTCAAGTCACTTCGGAAATTATCCATATTATTCTTAAATTTCCCATGAGACATGTAATTATTATATAATTCGTGTAAAATAGTCTTTAGGTAAACGTATTACCCTGCATTCTAACAAGAATTTCATTGCATGATTATGTGTTAATTTAATTACACTTATAAACTTCATTATTACTACAAGAGTTTATTTATGGCAGCTGAGATAAATTGGTTTTACTTAATAATCTTAAACCAGAAGAGAACACATGATTCTCTGTTTAATGAAAGTTAAAGCAATACGTGATGTGGTTACAGTCTGAGGATTACACTGTTCAGCTCGTTAATATTACTCAACGAAATACAACTACATAAATCGTAACAACAATAATTGTGTTCAGAGCTTATGCTCGCTAAAAATCGAGAGCGAGAGTAGTTTATAAAATTGAAAACATTTTGTTAAAATCGATATTTAGTGAACAATGTAAAAATATGTATTCTATATCTGCATATAGGAATTGGCATTCTAGCTTAGTGGCATATCAAATAAATATTCCTAACTTAGAAATAAATAAAAATAATACTAACGTTGGTTCCTCAAAAATCAATAGTTTAGTGCCTTATTCATCGGATTTTCATGAAAACACACATACTTTTGTAACTTACTTTATGCCTATACTAAATCTCTTATTATTCAAACAAGCATATAACTCAAACAAGAATGATTTATGTGACTAAGTTTAGAAGATTTTCATAAGTTTAAAAGAACATAAACTTCTCAACTATTGATTAATACAATATAAAATGAGACTACACGACACGCTTGCGTGAAGAAACATTTGACTTCTATGCCACCCTGAATTATTTTTGAACGGATAAATTTGAACTATTATAATCGGAGTACGAACACACTGAGGAGTATAAGCTTAATTACGAGATATGAAATCATGAAGGTTCAGCATTAATCGGTTATAAGAACGAGGGGGCACACAATGAGATACGAACTAATTGAAAACTACGTACTGTACCAAAGAAACATAAAAGGATTTATGTTTCTTTGACTGTTCAAAAAAAAAGAAACACATGGACACTGCGTTTCATCCGAAGGTGTTTCAAAAGCTCTTTTGTCAAAATGCTACTATTAGTCATACTTTACTGACAGAATCTTACAGTCTTACACTATAACATTTTTATGTTTGAATACAAAAAATGCATTGTATTTTAAATACATAAGCGATCCGAAACAGTGATTGTTTTATTTACATATCGCAAAACTGTATTTGATGACAAACTGCGTTCGGACTAATTGATTTATTGGTTTCTGTTATCTATCGTGTACTTGCACAAACCGACAACCCAATTGTTTGTACAATGTATGCTGGATTTACGACCAGGATGTCCATCCAGCTATATTTGACATTTAACTCTACCATTTATACTTTATCCATTAAAAGGGATCTTTATATTATAGTAAAAGGGATAACACACGAGCAAACGAATTGGTTATTTCTAAGACTCACAATTAAGGTAGGTAGGTACCATTTAAAAATAGATCGTAAATAGACTATGTGTAAACAATTTACTGTACATAATGGTAAATTGCTTACAGGATAATAATATCAGGTACCTAACGTGAACGACGTGTACTATGAAATAAGTAAATCAAAATATCTGATTTATCATTTTGGAACAGACAAATTAATGGTAATAATAGTCCTTATTAGTAGTAAATGGGTTGAAATAGGGGATGAAAGCTTATAATGGAAGTTAGTCAATATGGAAGATAGGCTATAAAACTATTATATATATTTTTTTGGTAGCAAAATAAAATAACTATTATAAAGTTACTATTCCACGCAGACATAGTCACGGGCAAAAGGTAATTCCTTATGAAAGTCGGATGTCAAACAATTACCTATTTTTGAATCGCTCATCAGTAATCTCTACTGAGATTTGCAAATATTAGGCCACTTAAAAACGTATTGGACCTGAGCCAAAATTTGCATAAATTATAATTAAACCTCCTTAAACTTCCAAGGATCAATAAATAATACGTTTTTAATTACTTACCATTAAATAAATACACCAGTTGCTTTTACAACAAGAGCTAATGCGTCTTAAAGACCTCGAAATTAAGTAGGAAGTGCGAGTTTTGTCAGAGTAAAATCCAGTTTGCAAATACTGTCCGAGCTCCAAGTTTCAGCCACTTCCGATGCGGATGCAACTAGAAATTAGGATTGTTAAATTTTAGGTCATTCAAACATATATGACGCCTTGAGTCTTATGCTCAGAAATAGGTAAAATAACCAGTTGAGGTAGTGATAGGGATTTTGACACCATTCTTAAATATAAATACTAACTCCATTTTTTAGACCTGATAACCCGGTACAATATCTTTGGAAAATTTTTGTTTTTTGCTAAAAACCTTGGTTAAATGAAGATAAATAACACTTGAAAAAAATCATCGACCTCAGGTGGGTGCTTTACCAACTGAGGTCTATGATTTTTTTCAAGTGTTATTTATCTACAATACCTTTTATTTAAAAAATCCGATTTTTTGATTGCTTTAAAATTAATAAAAAGTTAGGCAGTTAAGTTAGGTAAACAATGACGTCGTAGTTCACTACCGTGTACGAGTATTAATATAAATCTTGGAAGAGATTAGTTTTGACAGGGTAGGTACGGAATTGATTTGTGGTGTCAACTAGGCTATTATTGCATTTTATTCTGCTTTGGCATCATAAACTCACATTTAAAAAACCCGGAGTATAAACGTACCGTTAATGACAGTGTATTTTAAACGGAAGTTAATGACTCTATGAATGAAATCTATGTCGGTATTTTTGGTTACGGCTTTACTTTTTTATTTTATTTTAATGATAATGCCAATTTATTTTGCATCTGGATTTTTAATTCATCACCCGCAGTTTTTTTTAGACACTCGAATATAATTTATTTTACAACTTGATAATAATTAGATTGTACTTGCCTTTAAAAATGTACGTTTATTTCATTGGACACTATTTTTAATTTTTCCGCCAACATTATTTAAAAAGCTAAAATTTTCGTCTAAACTTGCTCACTAACAATGAAGCATGCTTAACTTTTAAAGTTATGATGTGGCCAACTTCGTATCAACTCGTCATAAGTTAGATAACACGTAGCATAAATTTTAATTTATGACGCGCAGTAAACTAGACTAGTACCTTATTAAGAAAGTAGGGAAGCTATTCGTAACCACATTATGAAATGTAGTCTTGTGTTTAACCGGATAAAGACCCAACAGACAAACCCAGAAGCTGACAGGAGTACTGTGTCTATGTTTGTTTAAATGAATGTTTGACAACCGCAATGGCAAGATCAGTTATTTTATTAGATAAAGATTATATTATTTTACTAATCGTTGCCTTGAGCAATATTGATAGGATCATGTATCTGTAGTGACATCAACCGTAGGCTAGGAGCTTGAGCCCATCACCAAGTCTGATCAGGAGCAGTGCATAGGCATTGTTATTTTTAGGTCAAACCAAACATAGTCAAAGTAATACTGCTTCAAAAGATCATGGTTTAAACCCTTAGACTCACTGTAAACCACAACGACTATCTCGACGGGTTTAAAAAAATAAAATAACTTCACACTATTGGTGTTGCCGAAGTATCGATAGTTTGCTACAATAACTTCGATAGACGATTGCTACGATACTATCGACAGTATTGCTCCTTAATAGTGTTAAGCTACCTAAAATCGGTATTATTGATTATATCGGATAGTACGAAACTATCGATAATTTCGATAGTAAGTATTATGTTTAATCAATACTACTGATATAACTTAACAATCGATGCTATCAGTATTAGCGATACTATTCGATTGTACAATAGTATCGATAAGCCCATTGATAGTTTGGATTTTTCAATACTACCGACATTGAGCTATCGAGCGGCAAATATACACACTATAAACAATTGAATGAAAAATGATGCAGTTAAGTTGTCATTGACCGAGTCCTATTATGCAACAGCCCATTGTAGCAGTTACTGGCAATTACCATCTGCGATTATTTTGTAATTTGCAACCGTTGCGACATGTTATTGTAGTCACGTTAGTTCTATGCACAATGGGGAGATTGCGTCGATATCCGTTCGTTTTGCGGATTTCGAAAAATATAGGTCAGCAGCGTGTTTTCTGACAGACCATATTCGCAAAAAGGTAGTTTAATATCTGGTCAGTTTAGTTATTGCTTGGTTGATATTTATAGTGCTGAATATTATGTGTGCTATTAAAAAATAATTCAACATCTGATTAGGGAAACATAGTGCTACTAAAACATTTAAATATTTTTGATTTTGATAGATCTATTATTACTAATTATAGGTATAAGGATTGAATAGGGTTATCATAGACATCGTGCTTAAGATTTTTGATGGGAATGATATTTTTTAACATATAAAATGACAATTCATTTTATGAACATTTAAAAATCTGCGCAATATCAGACCTAGTAAAGTTGCAAACTACCTACTTGGGTCGAAAATTTAATTCCACATTCGTGCAAAGGTTGATTTTATAAATTTAATGCTCAACGTCGAGAATCGAAGTGAATGTTCGCAATTGACATTTACGCCAACGGAGCACGACTCACGCCGCTTCTAGTAAAACGAATAAAACCTAGCGACAACAAAAATAAATAAAATAACAGAACGTTTGCAACTTACATGAAAGTCAGTTCGGAAACATGTCTTCTAGATGCAGCTTCTAGATACAAACTGTATTTATTATTGCGATGCGACGTTGACATGTGTAATTACCATATTTTTAAAAAGACAAAAGCTTTATTTTTGGAATGTGTTCAAGTGCCCGGTAGAGTGCCTTTATTCTGAATAAATGACTATTATTACTGTTATTGTAAAAAGCAACTACTGTCATTCAAATGAAAAGCCACAGCTTTTATAAGAGTGAGCTACATGGATTTAGTAGTCAAGTGCGCTACTATTCGATATCTGATTCTAAAAACGAATGGAAAAGTTTCACACGCATGTAGCCTACCTAATATATAATACCTGTAGTAGCATGTATAATACCTAATAAAACCTTTTTACGCCCTCCATGGTTACGGTATAGCAAAAACATTTGGGATTTTGAGGATTTTTTACTCACCTATCCAGCTATCTCTTTGGAAAATGTTTACGCGTAAAATTGAATTGTTTGATATGACAAGTTTGTAGAAATAAAAGCAAATAAGCTGCTAATTATACAGACTTCATTTAAAATAAGTTCATTATTTGTAATTTAACTACTGTCTTGACGACCTCCGTAGCCGAGAGGCGAGCACGCCGGACTTTAAATGGCGCCGCCATCTCTGAGGTTCCGGGTTTGATCCCCGGTCGGGTCAATATAGAAAACGAACTTTTCTATAGTGGCTAGGGTCAGGGTGTTGTGGTACCGTCGTTGTTTCTGATTTCTATAACACAAGTGCTTTAGCAACTTACCTTAGGATCAGAGCCATGTATGTGATGTTGTCCAATATTTATTTATTTATTATTTATAACTGAATTTGTTAATTATCACATTATAGTAGACACAGTGTGTTTGGTAAATGGCGTATCAAGCCGAAACTAAACTGAGTTTACACATGCATAGTACTTAAAAATAGTATGGTGAATTCAGCAATTTGTTATCTTTTTTTTTTTCATACAAAGCATAATTTTTAGAATCCTATTTATATGAAAATATTGTTTTCAAAAATGATGTGTGAATGACTATTTGTAGGCATTATGCATAATGTTAACATAGGCTGATTTCGGCTTGATATACCATTTACCTAACACCCTTTATAAAAACAAAATCCAATCGTTTATCAGAATTTATATGTAATAAGGTCAGGTAGGTTATTAATTAACTTTAATTGATTCTACTGCTCTTAAACAATAACTTTTTCTGCGAGACCAACATCGGAAACAATAAAATTCCATGCCATAGATTTGATAATTTAGCGCCCGATCAGCTGACAACAGAGTTACTAGAGAGTTATTTGTATGGAGTTATTTTCGTCTCGTCTCGTAAAAATAGAGTTTAGAAGTAGGTAAGTAAACTAATTATTTAGGACCCTTTTGTAATTAGTCAACGGTTTGACAAAAATAAAAGATTTCATTTATCTAATCGTTAATAGGAAAAAAAAAAGTATATTTTTGTTTTTAATGTGGTCAAATCAAATCATTTATTTGCATTACACGTGGGGTTAACAGGTAGTAAATATTTGTTTAGTAGTATACATCACATGCACCCTGAAAAAGCATAGCAAGATACCTACATAATTCTAAAGCTAAGCAGTAAACAACAAAACTAAAAACAAGACAAGAAACAAGACATTGACATACAATTTTTGGCATAATAATATATAATATTGTATTAATTTTAAATTTGATTATATTTATTGCACCTTAGTGTATAATATTCATTAAGATTATAAAAACATTTATTACATGAAAAAGCTATTCAGGGACACCACAAATATGTCATAATCATTTATTTCTCGTATGTGTTTGGGAAGAACATTGTACAGCCTTATTGCCATGTATGGGTCCTGACCCATGCAGACATAGTTTACTCCTTGGCTACATAAGCTTATTTCTTTTCCTTAATTCCATTGTTCCCGAATAAATTTCGTCAACTTTAGCAAGTAATTCCATATTTTGCCTAACAATTTTACGTGATCCAATAATAACAATATAAAACTCCAATTAACATTTGAAATTTCAATTACGAAGATTTTACAAAAGACTGCTAAAGATTCTAGGCGTTCTTAAATAATGTTTAGATCAAGCCTATTAGGTTAAGAATGTTTTTGGATTACAATGGAAAGTTTGGAAATCCTAATTAAACATTTCCTTTTATTCCTTAACTTTTGAAGACGATCCAAATACCTATTATTATTGGAATTGTTGAGCCCTCCGACCAACAGTTTCTGTAGAAAATAATTCAACCTAAGTTGAACTAATAAATTAATTTCGGTATTAATCTTGACAGATTTCATTCACTAAGCGAACATCAAAGGGAATGACGGCAGAACTATCTTTAAGAAATAATTATCATAGGACTATATTACTGCCAGTGTACTTAAAATATTTTGCTGTAATCTCGAATAACTTCAAAAAGGTCTTTGCAACTTATCGATATATTTTTCTTCTTCTAGTATTTAACGAAGTCTAGGTCTTAACGAGTAGAAACAAATAACTTTGCCGAAAAAATAAACTACTACAATTAGATTAAAAACTACTAATTATTTCATTTAACATAACTTTCAACATCAAAATAAACCATTTTTCATCGTAGGTCATTAACAATGATAATAACTTTTATTGTGCCTAATTCTAGGATCCTACTTTTTATGCAAAATATCGTTGACCTGACCTCTTGTTATATCTACTGCGTCAATAAATACGATAAACTGTACCTTGTAGACAATGAAAAAAATTTACATTGAGTCCTGGAGATCATTTTCACGACAAAGGTAAAAAGAAATTGGCTTTTTAAGGATAGTCGATCGTTGTGCCTCACCACTTAACTAGTCCATAGTTGTAGTAATAAATACTGTTCTTTGAAACAGGTTTCATTCGTTACATTTAGGTCCGGAAACGTAAAAATAGGTCCGCTGAGTATTACTGAATTACAAACAATACGAGTTGTCTTGTTCCACAATATCGACTTGGTATACCGGCTATTTGTCAATGTTACGCTTGAGCACATTATCCCATTCTTGCGTAAGCGGGTAAAGAGGCTTTCCTTAATTTCTTAGAGTGGTTTTTAAAAGCGAGACAATTCGAACAAAATATTTTCCTTTACGCCTTAACGTCTGATTGCTGTAAACGAATTGCTTTGTTAGCAAGGCTAGGCTATTATTTAACGATATATTTTCCGTTTTGTGGTTTGTCGTGTAAGGTTATTTTGTTTAATAAATGCTGATTATTTGGTACATTGAAGAGCATTAAAATGAAAAGTGTCTCGTTAAATTTAAAACACGAGCTACTACTGCTCTGAAATAGCTGAGCTAAGCTGGATTAAGTGCCCAGAGCATATACCTTTTTACTATTTTTGCACTTGCCCCGCTTAAATAAAGTTCAAAAGATATAAGCCTCAAAACAATTTAATGCGGCATATTTCTTTAAATACTATTTAGGTGGTAACAGAGAAGTTTGCTGTTTACACATCACATAACGTTGTATACTTTATTGTTGCAATCTGTAAATAAATAAGACCAATATCTACTTGAAACAGGAATTCATGCTAGTTATCCATCTGTTTTTACTATAGTCCAATAGGGTAAATAAATACAGGCTAGACCTATTGGCATATTTTTCACTGTATAAAAATGGAAACTTACTTTACCACAAACCGCTTTCGAAGTCTTACAAGCTCAACAAGTTGGGAGAGATATCAGAGTTGTCCCATTATTAGTTCGTAGACTTGGCATTTAACAGCGCCTTTTTGTTCGCGTGGCACATGCGTATTATTAATAATTATGTAATCAATTTTAATTGTAATATTTTAGGTAATAATAATAGCAAACCGACACTACCTCTAGAGTGTTGTATTTATAAAAATGAAGAGCTTTAGATATATTATCTGTAACATACATTAAGGTTTAATATAACTTTTTTAATCTTAATATTTTACTGGGTCTGAATAATAACTGTTGGACACAATTAAAAGTAATTTTAAATCATTACGAGTATCACTGTATTTCCAGATATCAAACGTCATGTTTTTTTTAAATATTGTTAAACGATAATTTACCACTTTTTCCTAAATGAGAAGCAAAAAAAAGAATTAAGTTATTATCGGCATAAACAGAATATCTTTATCAAAATTTTAAATAAAAATATAATACGAATAATAGGTACCCTATTCTAAGAATTTTTACGGTATACTATAGGCTACGCTAAACTATACACCGTGAATTTTGAGATACCCGAGAAAAATAACTAACATACTCAGATATCGATATACATCGAATTCGGCGAATAAAAAATTTTTTTTTTATGAGAAATTTATTTAATAGGTCCCTAACATTCCTTAAAAAATATGCACTATAAAAGTCCTGCTAATTCAAATAGTAATCATTATCATTCCAACATTAACGGAACCAAAATCCACCTAATTTAGTCGCGTAATATTGGCGTACGGAAGGAATAACTATGAATGATTTTTTTTTTCATTCATAGTTATTCCTTCCGTACGCCAACGCCGTACGCCGTTCCGTTTTTTTTATTCGCCAAATTCGATGTATATCGATATCTGAGTATGTTAGTTAATTTTCTCGGGTATCTCAAAATTCACGGTGTATAAATAATACTTTAATAGGCAGGTAAAACAGTTAGAGATTTAAGTAAAAAGGTTGTATAAATTACTATCTATAAAAAATATTAATTCAGAACCTTAGTTGAACACGATAAAATATAGCAGAAGAAAATATGTTTATTAAATTGCTTACCGCGTAACCTTCTGACACCAGCGATGCCATTAATATAAATGCTGCGAACTGCCTCATTTTGTCTGTAAAGAGGAAAAAAGGATAAATTAAAATAATGCTGATAATTTATAACATTAGACATTCCATTTTGTTACCGTCAGAAATAAAGAATGTCGTCAATCTTTGTCTTACGGCTGAGTAAAAGGTGTTTTTTATTAGTAAGTACGTAGGTAAAAAAATATGTTAAATATGTTAATCAGTGATAGCGATATAACACAGAGACTATATCATAAAATAGATGACCGGAAATCCTTAAACAGACTGAAATATTTATATTACAAACTATTCTGTTCATAAATTATCAAGTCGTTTTTGTTAAAATATCCAGAAATTATGTGTTGTCAAATTGATTAATGTCCCCATTTCAAGCCTAATAAAATTGGTTTTTATTCAAAATTGATGATTCATAAAAAAAGCTCGCTATTGAGAATCTCGTCTAGTTTCCAGCATGTGCATGGACAGTTCTTCATGTCAGTGGTTCGCGGTCCAGATAACAAATTCTACTGTTTCATTCAGAGTGCATTTACTAGTCCAAACTAAGGTTAAACCACTGATTTTTGTACGTTAAAACAGTGGTTTAACCTTAGTCCCGGAATAGCAAATGCACTCTGAATAAGACAGCTAGAGTTTAAGGGTTTAAATAGCGCAAGGGGCAAATGTTTTTGTTGTGAGCACGAGCATTTGTACCCTACACATGGATCATCATCATCATCATTTCAGCCACAGGACGTCCACTGCTGGCCATGGCCTCTCCCAGTGACTTCCAGATTGACCAGTTGGAAGCGGCCTGCACCTAGCAACTTCTTGCAACCTTTACCAGGTCGTCTGTCCACCTTTAACGGCAAACTCATGGATGTTTGAATAGATATGAATAAATATTATGTTTAAATATGTTTCATCATCATCATCAAAGTCGTTCCCCCATGGATTGGGGATCGTGACCATCATCAGTCCTTGTCAGCATTGATGTTGGGCCGGGACAATTTTCTCCAGGTGCTCCTATCAGCAGCAGTATGTATAGCTTCGTGCAGGCGGAGTTGCAGATGAGATTGGGTTTTGTCACACCATCTTGCAGGAACACGGCCCCTTCGTCTTTTCCCCTCCACTTTACCCTTCACGATGAGTTTTTCCAGGAATTCTGGACCACTAAGTGCTATATGCCCAAGGAATTTCAGCATGCGGGTTTGGCAGATATCAGATAGGCGCACAGTCATTTTTAAACTCGTTCAGGATTGATTCCGTAAGTTTACCCGTTATTTAATCTCCATACTTACAGGGTGTACTTAGTTTGGGCTAGATGTGTGTATGAGTGTTAAAATAGTTAGGTACAGTTATTAATAAATTAAAGAACCTTTGTATTTATATTATAATTACCAGTACACCAAAAAAGAGTCATTATACGTTTTCATTTACTTTAAACCAGTCAATTAAGATGGTGGGCAATGAACAAAACGATTGTTTTGTTGGCTATTGTAGTACCTACACAATTAACTTCTTTTCTCATACTGCACAAAAATAATATTTAGAAATAATCTAATGAATTAAAAATCACTGTTTAGTAGGTTAACCATTTTCTCTTCCATTAAATCTTTTGTATGTAGATTCCAATTCAATTATGGTATTAACGCGGTTAGCTTTATAATTAAAAGAACCTTTTTAGGCCTTAAAAGAATCTTTAAAAAAAAATCACTTAGTTCTTACAAAAGCCGTAATTAATAATTCCTAATTTAATAATCTGTCTTTACCAGAAATTTTTATCTAAATTCAAATTGAAATTACTGTTTTTAAAAATAAAAACTAGATTTTATCTTTATCTGCTGTAAACTTAATTATAGTTTCTCATTAACGAAATATCTCAAAGATATTTTATGCACAGAGATTGCGTGCAAGATAATGAAACCATTTACGCTGTAACGTTTTGCTAATTAAATCACTACCCAAAGAGTAAAACCTCGTTTATAGTGTTGGCTTTGCAGCGGAAAAACCGATTAGTTTTTTTTTTCAACTGGATTTCTATCAAGGAACTCTGTAGTTATCTACTATTAACATTGAAGTACTTAAATTTACATACTAAACTTAAAGCTATTCCTTATTCGACTAGATGTGCTATGCTATGAAATAAATGATTGGGCATCAGAAGTTAAGTTTTATACATTGCGCGCATAGATATTGCTCACGGAAGAGAAACCTCAAAACACTGGAAATGAATTCGAAACTACTGTCAGATTGTTGAATAAATGTATGAAGTTTGTTTTATGTCAAGTGAGCGATGTCTATGTGTGCGTGCATGGTATGAAACCATATGCACCATACCTTCTAATCGCTACAACTATTATTTATCCAGTGTCGGCTTGTAGCCTGTAATAGGACGTGTTGGACAGTTCAACAAATATTTTTTTACTGGCGCAATATAGAGTCAGTCCAGAGATAGAGCAGACGTATATGTATCCAAAACGCATCAGTTTTTTTATTGCTGATTGATATAGAGGTGTATTTTGGACTTCCAACACAAGTTTTTGGACATTAAATTTTTGCAAAAAAAGTTTTATTAAATAAGTAATAAAATTTCAAGCTACACAAGAAGGCAAGCAATAGGTTAGGATGGTTTGGACGTTAACATTATTTCGGAATGAATGCAAAAATAATAACATAATGGGGTTTTTGATCTACTTGAGAGTACTCTACATTTCCGTGAGTGTCATTAAAATCACACCGAGGAAGCGAATATCTCGTAATGTGCTATACATTATTCATTCAAGTGTTCAAAGTACGTGCAAGAAATTGTTAATGGCTAATACATGGTTTATTGAGGAAATGAAATATTCAAGACTTACGTTGAATCTTGAAGGATTTTGACAGAAATATAGTCATAATAGTATGGGATATGTTTTATTATAATTTGTGGTATTAGGTATGTTGTCTATTTTAGGTATAATTTATTTGTGATTAGATATTAACCAGATGGAAATCGGTACTAACTGATATGGTTTTGAATTTTGTCGTGATTTTTAGAAATCAGATTTTAAAATCGCATACGAATTCGCAAGAAATACAAATTAATAAATTAATAAGAAGCCTTATTTCTATCAGTGGATGGCAAAATTCCGTACATTGGGATTGGCATTATGTCGTACAATGTGATGATGTAGGGGTTGATTATGATGATCAATAAGAATTGCTAGATTGATATAACTTTAAAAATACGTTCTTTAGAATCTTTATGACGAAATGGTGAACATTATATTTGTCATTATCAGTAGAGTACAGTTAGCGTGAATAGTTCTGATAATGCAACCTGTTATACATTTGCTTTCGTGAAAATTTACTTACCGATATTATTTTTATCACAGGTAGATTCTTATTTTCTCAGTTGTGTTCTCAAGTGGATAAACTGATCCGTACTGCGCCTGCATGGGAGTTCATCGGTCTTAAATTCCCTTAGACAGTATTTGAAAGGTATTTCTGTCAACCCGCATTGTTTAAGCTTCCCATGTATTTGGGCAACAGAATTTCAGGCATGTCAGTACAAATAAATTTAAATATGTAAATCAGTATTATTTGCATGTATAATAAATTATTAAGATACTTTTGATTTTTCGAGAAAAAAAATGGTACCTACTAATGTTTAAAATATAAATATCCCGTGGCTCCACTTGCGTATGATATTTGGATATTTATCGAAAATTATGTATT
Organism: Anania fuscalis; assembly: GCA_950371115.1. Taxonomy (NCBI): domain Eukaryota; kingdom Metazoa; phylum Arthropoda; class Insecta; order Lepidoptera; family Crambidae; genus Anania; species Anania fuscalis. The sequence continues at coordinate 12,084,375 of OX493336.1, read as the reverse complement.
CAAGAATAAAAATACGTATGTAAAGAAAAATCCATTTATGATCTATCAGAGTGGCTTTTGGCTTGTTGATATTCATTCAGCTTGTTTTTATTAATTTAATTTTTATATTGAACAAAATCCCAAAGTTAGAGAAAAATTACACGTACTTATTTATGTTATTCAATATAAGGCGTTAAACACTAAGCAATATTCATAAAAAGAGGCCCTTAAATGTTCCTAATTAAAACGCGAATGCTTGATCGCTCAACTTCATTAAGAAATCTGCAGTCCGAGATTTATTAACGCCAGTAGGTACCGCAATTAGCGGCAAAACTGTGAACGGCTTTGAAGTAACTCAAACAAAAAAGTATTCAGTCTTTTTAAAAAGATATCCGATGTCTTTATATATACGAATACTTAGTGTTATTTATTGCCAAAGACCCAACCAAAGCTTACCCGCATATCTTGAGAAGTAAGTAGTCCCTTGGGAAGTAAATTTTATTTTCGGACGATACAAATTGCCATACTTTCTCAAAGACACAATAAAATAATGGAGATTAGTTTATTTGGCTTAGTGCGTGCTTATATAAATTTGGTAATATTGAAGACGACTTAAATATCTTTATAAATACTTAAATATCATAAATAAAGTGTATATAGCAATTTTTTACCGAAAATAAATAAAGTTGTTTATACATAGTTGTACAGTTACAGTTGTTTGAATAAAAATGTTAATCTTCGTTTAGACATTCCGTGCTTATTCTAAACATAGATTTTATATTAATATGCAAATTTGGTTATTGGGGACCTTAACCTTGAACTCGTAAAAAGAATTACCATTTTTTAGTTTTATTAGTTAGTATCTAGGTTTAACTTTAAGTTTACTGTTGGACTAGCTAGTTATTCCTTATAGAACGACACAGCGCCTAGTGGCCCTGGGCCATTTGCATCCACAGATTACCCGCAACGGGCAGAATGCATAGGTTGTGATAGGTAAATTGATGAAGATGTTGATAATACAAATCTAAATTAAAAAGAACTTCGACCTGGTGCTACCTTCAAGTTATTCCAAATATTACAACGGAGATTATGACCTTACTGTATTTCGAAATACCGCAGCATAATAGAGGATGGTTGTGTTGCGATGTGCTCTGACGTTTTGCAGCAACATCCTAGTAATTGCGTATTTTGTTGCGTGTTGGTCAATTTGTTTGTAGAATTCTATTACTAACAAACAGTGGTATTTTATACGCAATAAGTGTATATCCTTTACATATAAGTATGTTTAAGGTCATTTAGTAGAAGGAAGTTGTAATTACATTAGTTAATAACAAATTAATATACAGTTGTAAATAATGTACTTATCTCAATAGTGGAAGTGACCAATTATTTCCATTAAGTAATTAGGAAAGTTCCTATATCGTGTTGAATTATTCTTCTAGATACACAGTAAGCTATTCTATGCGCCAGACTCCTTTTGTTATTAAAGATTTTTGAAATAAGGAAATAACATCCTTATATTACGTTTACTGAGTTCGTTAACCTACAAACAAACAAACACAAATAAAAAAAGTTAAGTCTCTTGGATTAGCTTACCACAAAAAATGTAACCCTAAAGTCTCATAATCCAAACGCACAACGCTGCGGTAAAATCAGCGGCTCGCCACTTATGTGTCCGGCCCTGCATACCTAATGTTGTGCGTTCCAATCCAAACAAGATAGGTACCTAAGCTTTATGGTCATAGGAAACCATCGCAACACTCTACCATGCACTCTGGAGATATTGTCAGCGCGGTTTTCTTTACGTCAAATTCTAAAATAAAACAAGGTTGAAAAAAAAAACTGTTTCAAGACATCATAAATATTTTAGCCCGAGAGAGTTTTCATCGTTTCGTTCATTTTTTTGGTGTTGAATTTTTATCTTTTTGCTTTCTTTGTTACCCAAGATTTATTATTTTTATTAATTATTTTGAAAAAGAAAAAAACGTTTCATTAATAAAGATCAAAATCATGTAGTTGATCCAGATTTAAAAGAAAACTAACTGGTATCATTTACCTGTTACGGTAAGAACTTTATCCGTGAATCTTAGCCGATTGCATCAATCTCAGTAATCGTGTCATAATCTGTCCGACTTTCACCTCCGTCTTGCGTAATTTTATATTTAACCCGCGCGTATAGCATGAAATAGATAAGGATATATCTTTAATGGTAAAAAAGTGTTACAATTTATCTCCACGCACAAAGGACCGAATTTGTGTCTAAGTGCGGAAAGTGCAGTTCACTCTCATATCGCATACCTGGGTTGGGTTAAATACGTATACGTATAATAAATAATAATAAATATTGGACAACATCACATACATTGCCCTGATCCTAAGGTAAGTAGCTAAAGCACTTGTGTTATAGAATACCACAACACCCAGACCCGAGACAATATAGAAAAGTTAGTTTTCCACATTGACCCGACCGGGGATCGAACCCGGAACCTCAGAGATGGCGGCGCCATATACAGTCCGGCGTGCTCGCCTCTCGGCTACGGAGGCCGTATAAAGCGCTCAATGGAACCAGATTTGGTCCTGAGTGGAGTAATTAAAAAAAAACAGTAAAATCTTCAAGAACTAGTTGAAGTGCCTCAGTAAAGACTTAATGCGGTAACCAACTGCTTAAGAGGAAACGCGGGCAGCGAGATATTTGAAGAATAGGTATTTATCAAATCTGTTTCTGTCGCTCTTCATAGCGAGCGATAGAGATAACAGCACGGACCGGTTACACATACCTAAATAAAATTAAAAAAAACAAAATTGAAGTTACGAAAAATGTTTCCTCGTCCAGTTGTGTGTTTCTGAACATTTTTCTTATTTTTATAATTGTTGCCAAATTTTATATTAAACGTTTGTTAATGCCGGTCTAACTGGGCAATTTTAAAAGGTTTTTAAATTATTTTATAAATAACTTATCACAAGAAACAAAACATAGGGACATGCAGGCATGCTAGTGGCAGAAACCCTCGCTTGGTAAAAATGTATGGCTCTAATCCAGGGAGAAAATAGGGGAATACGGGACGATCCATTTTGGACCGGCGATTTGCCTTCCACGATCCAAAATTCAGAATCATTGAATGTGGTTCCAATACTTTTGCGCGCGACGCGAGGTCCGCGTCGCGGTCTTGCGCTCTCCAGTCAGTCACCCGGATCGGAGCGCAGTGGATCGTCTGGTATTGAACCAGCTAATAACCACTTAAAGAGATTGTTAAAGCTCATGGTATTTAAGCGTTTTTTGAAAGCTGATCAAAATCATCACCAGCCTATATCAGTCCACTGCTGGACACAGGCCTCTCCAAAAGGAGGATTTTGCTATAATCGCCACGCTTGGCCGGCGGGTTTGCAATCGCAGTTTGGCCAATGGTGGAGAGGAGACGCTGCTGATCAAAATCAATAATTATTTATGCTTAGCCGTTAAAAGAGAACATACATCATTCGTACATTTAAAAAAATCTGTGTTAAAAATGACACCTACTAAGCGAATGACACGACATGTTAAATCAACTGTAAAGGTGTTTTTATTCAAATAACAGATGCCGAAAAGTCCTCTGGGCTCAATAACTAACATCTAATAAATAAGAAACTAAGGGACATGAGTAATTTGGAGCATAATGCTATATTTGATCAGAAAGATGACAGTCGTTCGTCGGGACAAGATGTATTACAATATTGTCTATACCTATACTTAATATTTGTTTTGCTCTAATTCGTTTGTTTGTTGGCTTGCACTATTGTAGTTTCAGTAGTTTTAAGGATATGCAGGATAATGTAAAATAGAGATAAGATCTATAATTTAAAAAAAAAATGTTGTTATTGTTCTGATAAAGCAAAAAAAAAAACTTTTACAATTACATTCTTAGTTCGCTAGCATTATTAAATCAAGAGTTAAGTACATATGTATAAAATCTATACGTGCACCATAGAATAAATTATTCTGTGCTATAATTAATAGAGTCGACCTTAAAACGGAACACTTGTGAAGCGTTCTGTTTTAAAATCCTTTTAGATAATGTAAAGTACATCTGTTAAAAACTTTCCTGATAATTGAGTTTCTAAACACTTTAATAAATTAATCAGGCCTGAATGTTTCGCAGTACGCTATGGACTTTGATAGATTTTGCTAATTACGATTATGACCTCAATGATACATGAATGACTTATAATAAATTACATGTCATGACATATTATTAGTCTTGTGTTCTTGTGTAACATGATCTATTTATTCAAATTGGCATGGGGTTTAAATTATAATATTATATCCTTTCTTTTGATGTTCTTTTGTTTGCAGCTCATGCATTAACACAAAGTCCACGTGTCCAGTCTATCGTAAGTAATTTCAAGGTAACATAACTCATTTATATATTATGTGATAAACAGAATTCCACGAATAAAACTTAAGAAAGCCAAACTATTAAATAACCTACTCGATTTACCTACAGGTTAAAAAATATGTTTGAAATTACACAGGTTAGCGAGGATTATGTAAGTACGTAAAAATAAAAATGATTTGGCCTGTTCATAAATCATTCCGATTTCGCTAAAGTTTATTGTTCAAGTTCAAGTTCAATCGTTTATTTGTGTGCACTCCAGGGTTGATTTCTGAATTAAATTGCATAACTACTACGCTGATAATGTTTCGAAGTAAACGTTATTAGGAAATAAAATACGGATACAAAACGCTTGTTACTATTTTAATTTTAATAAAGATTATTCTCAATGTAACAAAAAATCATGACTCTGATTTTTTTGATAACACATACGCCCGCGACTTATACATGGTGTACAAGAGAATAGGACACTCCTTAAAACCATGTGATCATCTGGTCATATACAACAACCTTTTCTAGGGGAGCAACATCGAAATCGATAAATATTATTCAGCTTCTCCATACAAACATACTCGCATACCTCGATGTTAATGTATGGAGCATTTGAAAATAAAATCACGATTTCGATGTAGCTCCCATAGGAAAAGTTGTTGTATATGATCAGCTGATCACGTGGTTTTAAAGAGTGTCCCATTCTTTTGTACACCCTGTATTACTTATGCGTTTTTGTTTCTTTTATCTGATACTTTGAACGCGTCTGTGATTTCATATAACTAGCATTTTTTGCCCAGTGCCATCAACGCGTATGTGGGTTCTATGAATTATGCAATGTTCCACTTATGTGGATTGGCCACACTCTCCGGAGGGATCCCGATCATATTCCCAAACAGGCTCTGGATTGGAACCCCCAAGGAAAACGCAAACGTAGTCGCCCCAAGCAGACTTGGCGTCGCACTTTAGCAGATGAGGCGAAAAAGATCGGCAAGACTTGGAGTGAAATCAAACGCGAAGTTCAAGACCGAACGCGATGGAGGACTACTTTGGACGCCCTCTGCCCCATCTAGGGGACCTAGGACATTAAGTAAGTCCACTTATGTCCAATAAGTTACTCTCTTCATCAGAAGACATCGACGATTTCCTAAGAATCATTTTTTTTTTAAGTAAAGTTAAGTAGGTAAATCTTCAAAAACACTTTTTGATTGTTCTGGTAAGTAAATAATAAGTCATCCAAATATTATAATATATTTTTGCGAATATTAACAGAAATAAAGGAAATCAAAAAACATCTAAACTATAAGTACGAAAAAACTATTTGCAGTTGAACAAGGGGTTTATACAATCATTTTATTTTTATTCAAAAAATTAGTCTGGCGTTTCTCTAATTAGAATAATTGGTTCCAATTGGAACAAATCAATGTCAAATAAGTATGAACTCTTAAGTGCGTTTGAAGCATGGGGTTGGTTAAAATATTTGGTTGAACTCACATATGCGTTTGTGGCATTTAGGAAAGTCTTAAGAAAAGTGCGGCACCTGGTGAAACTCCAGGAAAAACGACCGGCAGTAAAAGCGTTAATGTATAGACACCGAAAATGTTTGCTACTTAACTGATATAATATTGACCAAACTGATGATCATATTGAAAACTAAGCACCAATACAGTAAATTTTAATGATGATTGGATGGTATGCATGTGGCATTGGAGTAAATTATTAATGTATTCTTAACAATTTTTAATATTCTTCAAGAGTTAACAATTATAATTACGCAAATTAAACAGATTCCTGGAAAACTTTAAGTAATTGCCTTTATTATTTATTCATAGTAGTTACGCTTGAACTTAGACATTTTGCTCGCAAGTGTGTAATCATGGCAAATTACCCCAATCTTCTTTAATTGCATACATTCATAATTTGCGAATTGTATAAATGTAATATTTTGTAGTTATTCCAATAAATCACTGGATGTACTATATAACACTTCCTAGTACAGGTAACCCCACAAACTATATTATTTTATTGCACGGTACTAAAAAGATAGGTACCTAAATAAATGACATTTATTTTTGTTTTATAAAGTAAAATATGTGCCAAGTCAAAGCCGGGCGTTAAGAAAAAGTCAAATTCAAATAAATATAGGTGTACTAAAAGTTGATATGTTTATTAATGCAAAATGGTTTATCAGTGTTCTATTGTGGTGAATCAAGTTGAGGGTTGTGACCGGAATGATTGATTAATTAATGCTATCCAAGACAATAGCCAGCTTTATCGTATATTTTCAGTATAGATATCATAAGAAATAATGTTGGATAGGTTAAAACCTTAAATTTTCTTAGTTTTTGTTATTTATGACACCATTATTTTCTGTTTGTCCAATAGGAAACCTGGAACATGATTCGTATTTATATTTTTTCATTCAAAAGTATAAATCTGTTTATCATGTATCATAATAATATGTGTGTATTATAATGCACACGTTATTTATTTATCTGTCTGTTATCCTAAAAACCAGACCTGTAATTAAAAACTTACTTTCAACTTTTATCAAGACTACCTAACCTCAATGAAGGATGAAGGCACACAGCTTCACAACTGGCATAATGCACATTATTAAATGGAGATAATTAGTCACCAATAAAAAAGGACATTTAAATAAAAGCAATATGCTTTAAATTAGCAAAGAAATTGTAGAGTTGTATTTCCGTCTTATAAAAAAATGAAATGAGCAATATCAAAGCCAAACTCAATGTCATAATGTTTTCTGTAACAAAAACATTTTCCTCTCTCGGGGCCCAAGCACGTTGTAGGTACCATGTGAATCATACTGTCGGGCTACTATTTTTACGGTCTATCACTTTTTTCTCATTGTGTTGAAATCATACTATTCCAACGATACTTGTTCTTCTTTATTAAATTTAATAGACCTTGTGTTTCAACAGAACAATGTCATAGTTGCGTGCACGAAAGGTAATTAAAAAATGTATTGCAGTATTTCTGTTTTGTAATGAAGTATTATTTACTGATTAAACATTAAAGTGTTAGTTATATGTATAAATAGCTATGCCAATTTTAGTGTAAGTGTGCGTTATTGAAAGTTAAATTAATCAGTTTATGGGTAAATAAATGCAATAACTAAAGTTAAATTAACAAGGACTAAATGTCAATTTTATGAAAATTTCCATGAAACTTACCTTTAAGTTTCGTTACTTCCAAATGACTTCAGTTACATTCACAAAAATGGCACTTTTTCTCTAAAACAAAACACAATAAATTAATTCACTTTGTTTCGCTTGTTTAAAAAAAATACAGAAAAATTTAAAATTTGTTATAGTATTTTTAAATTCCAAGGTTCGAAGTTTAAAATTTGGCGGTAAACTACTTTTTAAAAACCAACCGTTGCGTGCAGTGACGAAGGCAACGCAAAATGAACTGGCCAGTTGATGTGGTCGACTACCATTCTCTTTCATCATTACCACAGCGTCATAATAAGAGACCGGTCTTTGTCATTACACCATAGTCCACGCCGGTGATGAATAAATTGCTCAAAGAATTTATGCAAAATAAAACAACACCTGCTTAATCGAGAGTATAAAAACGTGATGAACTAGGGTTTAAAGTATATATTAAAATAACTATTTACTATCCGGTATAATCAAAGTGCAACAATATAGGTTGACTCAATGACATAAAAGAGATTTTAAATTACCTTGAGGAAAAAATGGTTTAAAGTATTAAAGTTTAGCGATTAGTAAATCGCTACAAATCTTAAAACTAAACTTGCCCCATCTAGGATCATGGTAAATTGAACCCAAACGGAAATAACGCTAAGATGAAGAAACCTTGACTAAGTGACTAGGTAATATTATTGATGCATTTACAGTTAGCTGCTTAAAGTTAAATATTCTTACTGCAACTCTTGTGTAGGTGCATTTCCGGTTTTGAACTCACGTGAAGTGCACTTATTTTGCGCTTCAAGTAAGTTCAAGATCGGAAATTCGATATTGCACATGCATACTCCTTTTAAATCTGCAAGTTTAATACTTAAAAAAGAAAATAACTCATCCAATATTAATTCAATTCAATTCCGGATAGCTCTATTGACTCAATTAATTACATTTTTCCCATCGCTTTATTCCGAACGGAACAAATGCAGTGACAAGAAAATGCTGCGTAATCAATTGCTTGTCGAGTAAGAAAATTCAATAGTTTTTTAAATTATTTCCATACTTATAAAAGAAAGACTTCTTCTTATTCTTTCTTCAGAAATAATTTGCTAGTTGTGCCCGCAACTTCGTTTGCGAAGACTACATGATGTTTGGTATGATAAAATAACAAAAAACATTCAATTGAATAAAAATATACAGAAAATAAATACCACAGGAAAATTTAAACGGAATAAAAAATATCATACTACTCTTCAAGAAATACCGGGAAAAGATTAATAATACACAAAATGTTAGTTATTCATCAAAATTTATTTTATCACCTTCAAAGTATGCTCCTTCAGAAGCGATACACTTACGCCAACGAATAATCCAATCATCAAAACATTTTTAAACGCTTTTTCCGGAATCGCGTTCAGTTCTCGCCGCGAATTCTCCTTTATGTCTTCTACCGAATGAAGGTGCCACGAAGAGGTAATTTGAGTTTAGGAAAAAGAAAGATGTCGGCTGGAGCCATATCTGGTAAATAAGGTGACTGCTCGATGGTATTTGTTGAGTTTTTGGTCGAAAATTCGTTCACAATGATAGCCTTGTGGGAAGGCGCATTATCGTGGTGCAAAATCCAAAAATTTTCATTCCACAAATCTGGCCTTTTCGTCTAATTTACTCTCTTAAGGCGGGCGTATTTAACTTTTAGTCATCTTCCGACGGATTTATTCACAAAACTAAGGAACTTATAAGAAAAATAAAAATACTATTAAAAAATTTGATCTTTTATCTAATGTCTCGGTGAAAACAAAACACGATACTAATAACTTGGCTCGATAGAAAAAATTCTTAGAAATAGGTCGTTTTATGATTTTTGGATCGATTTTCTGGAAAAATTTTATATGATACAAGTATGTAAAAATTAAGCAGTTAACTAAAGATCAAAATTTGCTAGTGTCTCGGTGTAAAAAAAATCAATTTTGTTATGTTATTAAGTACCAAAGATTAAAAAACCTCGAAAACAATGCAAAAAAGGCGTGCAAGCCGCCCCGCCAGTGTCCAGTAGGACGTCGCCGAGGTAGGACCTGTGTTGTGTTGCGCTCGGACTCCCCCCGCCCCTCCCGCACACCATCGCAATAGCTACGAAATTTAATTCTTGTAAATATTTAGATTTTTTGTGTGGAGTCAGGCATACCTCAACCTCAATTTTACTTTATTTGGTGTTACATCAATGAAAATACAATATTATTACATGTACAAGAAATACTCTGTAAATTTGTTGTAAGTAATACGGTGATAGTACATACATAATTTACAATTTAAAATGTAAAAGTATATTATATATATTTTATAATAATTCGTAATTGCTATGACTATAGTAAACAACCGATTATAAACCCCTATAGACCGTGTTTAGTCTCAAATTAGAGGTATCGACTAGTTCTACACGCTTCTTAGGTTAATTAGTTTATTGACTTTATATTGTAAACCAACGATAATAGACCCCTCGTGTTTGGTCTGAAATGAGTCTCAACAAGTTCTACGCGTTTATTTATTTTATTGTAGTAGGCGGACTTAATGCCATTGGTCTCAAATGAGGGATCTCAATAAGTCATACAGGTTTCTTACATATTATTTTAATTTATTTATAAAACTAAAATAATATTTACAAACAAAATTTACACGAATCGAATGGCATAGCTTTATAGCTTTACCGCATACCGTTGCCGTTGTATACATATAGATTTAGCTATAATTATTAAACTAACGCTAATGGATCCCTTGACTTTTGGTCTGAAGTAAATTTTGCATGACTAGAGATTTCCCGGGAATTCTCAGTACTGAAATAACTGGTAATTCCCGGGAAAATACATTGCTTTAAGTTACCTATAGTTCCCGCTGCTCGGAAGTACCTAAAAACGGAAGAACGCCCTTTCCCCTTCGTCAAAGGTGTCATTTAAATTTTTAAAGTGAATAATAAGATTACACAAAAATGGCTATATTTTGTAAATAAATCCTCAGTAAAAATCTGTAATTTACACTGAGCTATTTAACACGAGCACGACTAATCAACACAGTATTATTATCTTAGTTTTTTATCCGGTATCGAACGTAACGTATCGAACGTATTCTCGGTATTTCCCGGTACTCGCTGACTACTGTACCGAGGATTCAAAAATCAGTTTCAGCACCGGTACTGCACAGCCTACATTCTACTACTTATCCTACCACTGATCCTTACTTTATTTTTTTGCTCCAATGAGAAAACAAATTTCAAATATGACCATTTACAACAACGTCTTTGGGAAACTTTGCTACAGAATGCGCATGTATTTTGTTTATTGTATAAATTGGCATTATCGTTTGAGGACATATACCCGCCATTCTGACGCGTCTGAACTTACAACTATTATCGAAATGAAATTATATATTCTGTATGTAGGCCCTCCTCCGGGCACTTATACACGTCCCAAAATATAACTTAGCCCTACGACCGCTTCGGGACTACATATAGGCTGGTGATGAGAAGAAACGGCGCAACAAACTCATTCACCTTTGTCAGCCTGATTTTACAGAAAATACATTTTACAAGACAATAGTAAGTGCGAGCTAGGCAGTTTAAGTCCATACACTCTTGTCGTTTAAATAATCTTCTAATTTGTAATATCCTTTTTTCATAAGGACTTTTTAAATGTTAATTTTGAACTCATGGATCGGAAGTTCAACAAGAGTTTGTGGTAATTTATTGAAAAATTTTATACCATTCCCCATAAATGAATAACCAACTTTTTTTAATCTGAAGCACGGAACGGCAAGTTTATTTTTATTTCTAGTGTTATAATGATGTGAATCACTTTTTAGACTAAACAAACTTAGAGTTTTTCTTACATACATAATATTTTCAAAAATGTATTGGGAGGCAACGGTTAATATGTTGACCTCTTTAAAAATCTCCGTCAGAGACTCTCGAGGACCAAGACAGTATATTGCACGTACGGCTCTTTTCTGCAACACAAAGATTGATTCAATGTCAGCAGCTGAGCCCCATAGCAATAGACCATACGACAACAAACTATGAAAATAACTAAAGTATACTAGTCTTGCCGTTTCGACATCAGTTAACAGCCTTATTTTCCTCACAGCATAAGCCGCTGAACTGAGCCTTCCTAAAAGGGCATTTATATGGGGACCCCATTGCAGTCGTGAGTCTAATGTGATTCCCAAAAATGTTGTTGAATCAACCGCATCTATATGATCGTCCGACATATTTATATGCGTACTGACCTGCCTTACATTGGGCATAGTTAATTTAATGCACTTGGTTTTTTTCGCATTTAGTAAGAGATTGTTGGCAGTAAACCAGCGTACTACTTGTGAGAGCGCATCATTCACATCGTCGAAGGTAGCTTTACCTCTATCAGTTTTAAAAATCAAAGATGTATCATCTGCAAACAATACTATCTCACAACGGTCTTTAGTAAAGTAAGGAAGGTCATTTATATATATTAGGAATAATAAAGGTCCCAATATAGAGCCCTGAGGCACACCCATGCGTAATGGGGCTCCAGAAGAGTCAGTTCCATTAATACTAACTGTTTGCAATCTGTCAGTGAGGTATGACTCTAACAAATTTCCTGAATCATTCGAGACACCATAATGCCGTAATTTCATTATTAACGTTTTGTGATCTACACAATCGAATGCTTTAGACAAATCACAAAACACTCCTAAAGCATCTTTCTTTTTTTCAAATGCATCGAATTGTATGCGTAATGAGTGCAACTCCCGCATCAGTTGTGTTTCTACCTTTAGTAAAACCAAACTGCTTCTCATGCAATAATTCGTTAATTCTAAAATGTGATAAGAGTTGATTAAATATAATCTTTTCAAATATTTTACTAAGAGATCATATTTATAAGTACTTAAATGACACTGTCCAAATTGTTTGAAGCTCAGGCCGAAGCTCAAAGAAGTCACGGACATGATATTCAGATAAAAATAATCTTATATATAAAATTCTCGTGTCACAATGTTCGTTCCCGTACTCCTCCGAAACGGCTTGACCGATTCTCATGAAATTTTGTAAGCATATTGAGTAGGTCTGAGAATCGGCTGACATCTATTTTTCATAGTTAGTGATAAGGGTTGTCCACCCTTAACATTTTTCTTCTTAAAAAATATTTATCCGGCAAAACAACGTTTGCCGGGTCAGCTAGTATTGTCTAAAATCTTTAATTATTGAATGTTACTTTAAAAAATACATATCTCTGTATCACTCAGCTTTTTTAAGTAATTCAGTTTTTATCTGCACGACATACTGATTTATTCGCCGCCGTTAACCAGACATTTTAAGAACGCTGACTTGACTTATTTAGTTATTATTCTATGATAGCGAATAGGGAAAATAGGGAATAGGGAAAAGTATATATAAAATTATTTTAGGTAATATTATATTTCTCTAAAAGAATTGCAAAAAGGGCAGGGAATAGGAGAAGGAAGATTATTTTTCCCTAAACATCTTGTCCACGCGCAGGCTAAAATTGAACATTTTCCTTTTCTCTTTATTTCAATCTCTTTGCATTTTTTCCAGTGCTGTAATAACATGACGGGTTTTTTGTCGATAGATGAATTAATAGCCCCTAAATTATCGCCGGTCGAAACCCAGACACACTGTTTTATTTATTGGCTGGAGGGCGTCAACACTTGCGCCTAGATGATTTGTGACGACTTTTTAGAATAGCTTATAGACGTTGCTCAGGAGCGTGATCGGTCTGTAGTTCTTCAAAAGTTTATCTCCTTTTTTGAAAAACCGAGTAACCGCGCCCTCGCTTCACGCCCTCGGCGTAGTCCCATTGCTTAAGACGAGGTTGAACAATCTCCTTAGTTCCCCAAGGATGGGTAGCCCTCTTGCTTTTAGAAGTTCTGAAGTGACTCCAGCTTTGCCTTGCTAAGATATTTGAGAGCCGACTCAATTTCGTCTATGTCTAGTTCTGGGAAACCATCGCTGTAGTGGCGTATAAGCGTAGCTCTAGGGTCATTCGCGTCAGGTGGAAGTTTCAGGACATGCGAGGGATATTAGCTGCCATAGAAATCCGAGGACTTCTAGACCGAGATCTAGGCGAGAATTTCCGAAACTGCTGTGATGGTTCTGCCATCCTAGGTTTTTAGATTTGTAAAATGCGATCTCCCCATTCTTTGGGAAAAGACTTTTGACACCGGTTTTGCTCAACAACCAAGAATAATAAGTTTTCAAATATTTTGCACGGCGCCTTATATCCTATATGAGGCAGGAGTTTCAGCTTTGGAGATCGCGTCTTACCAAGCACCGGATCTTTTTATGAATGGGATCTGACTGGCCTCTGGCGACCCGTAAAATATATGTGCCAAAAATAATATTTGTTTTGTTATTAATAAGAAACAATTGATAGGATGATTTATATTGTTTTAATGATTTTACGTACAAATTACCAAATAGAAGGGATAAAATCTAACATAAATGAAACGGGAATTAACGCGATTATAATTTAGGAACAAAATATAACCTCCTTTGCCTGACGTTTTGACCGGGTTACACAGTGGTGATGTGGTCACAAGCTAACTCAGCCTGTCCTTTTTTTTTTGGCTCACCAGTCAACCTGTGACCACGGTCGGTGTAACCCGATCGAAACGTAATTACGGATAAACTCATTATGTGAATCACTTTCTACAAAGTAAGAACCTTTCATAGTATAATTTGTTGATATATTCTAATATTATAAAGAGGATAGGTTTCATTGTTTGTTTATATGGACTGATTAGGCTCCAAAACTACTGAGGCAATTTCATTCTTTCACCATTAGATCCCTACATTATTTCTGATGAACATAGGCTACTTTAAAATCCTAAAAAATGCACCATTCTTTAGGAATACGAGAAATTCCACAATAACTGGCGCTGAATAATATAAGATGTATTATCCGAAATAAGCAACCGCTATTATAGTCTTTAATGAACAAATTAAAGACCACGCAATTTTGGTAAAATACTAATTTTACCTCTACCTTTATACTTATTTAAATACTAATTGGTATTATACAAATTTAATAGTTTACTTACTTGCTACCTACTACTATACAACTTAAATAATCGTATTGTTGAGTTACCATTTTTGAGATTAGTTTTATCTGCCGTAAAGTATCGTAACAACAATATCTCTGAAACTGTAATATATTAACAAATACATGCTGTATAATATATTGTGATAACAAGCTATACTTCGACTATACATAGTAAAAATTTGTACTCCTAGGCAAAAGACAGAAGAACTGCACCCAATAATATCTTTAGATGGTGCTCCTGTAAAGTCGGGTTTTAAAACATTATGATGGTTTACGTAACAGGCATCCAATTGTAGTATCGAAATTCCTGGGAAATACTTCCTATTAGCTAATATTTGCTGGTATTCGAATCAATGATTTTTCCCGGGAATTTCCGGTTATTTCAGTACCAAGAATTCCGCAGAACAAACTCTACGCGCCCGTGCAAAGCATTGACCAAATGAGTGCGAAGAACGACCCACCACGCAATTTTGTTAAAAATTAGGTTTTCCCTAAGTTTCCCGTACGTCACTACTTCCCACACTTTGTTCTTATCGACACTATCGAATGGTGTAATAATACCGGTTGTTTTACTTTTTAGGATTCCGTACCCAAAGGGTAAAACGGGACCCTATTAGGTACTGAGGCTCCGCTGTCCGTCTGTCACCAGGCTGTATCTCATGAACTTAGATAGTTGAAATTTCGAAGAGATGATGTATTTTTGTTGTCGCTATAACAACAAATACTAAACAGAATACTTTAAATATTTAGGGGGCTCCCATACAACAAACGTGATTTTTACGTACGTGCGCGAGTCCGACTCGCACTTGGCCGGCTTTTTCGATTTCAGTTCGATTGCCAGATAGGAATAAGTTTTTTTTTTCAAACATCTAATAATGCAGTTTTAGTTTTTATCAAAATCGGGCCCGAGACAACTTTTGAGTGTTTTTCTTTATTTCTCATAGTTTTGGATTCGACCTACCACGCCCACGTAAAAAGAAATACACCGTATTGAACATATTACAAAACAATATAAATATATCAAAATGAAACAATAATAGGTATAACCTAGCTTTAATATTACGATAAACTTTAATAATATTGAAATTTTGTCATAATTGCCGTGAGTGGATCAGGGGATAACTTATATTTTAGCTTATAAAATATAAAGGTTACGATGACAAAATATTAAAATAAAAATACACTTCTGTGCTATAGTCTGAGCTCTTTAAGCTTAATGATAGGAAATTTCAAAGCCAATTTCAAATTTGGCGCTCAGTTGCTTACGCGCCGCGCGCGCCCTGCCGCGCGGGCAGCTCCCCGCAGTAGGCGGAGTTACCCACCCCCGCAATTAGAGTAACATGCCGAATACCCCCGCCTTAAACGCCGCATAACGCTTGAATAATACTCTCTTTTTATCGTTTGACCTTCTGGCAATAATTCTGAGTGCACAACACTGCGACAGTCATTGAAAACAGTCTACGTGACTTTGACTTTTGATAGAGTTTGGCGCGGTTTCTTCGGTTTCAGTTCAGTTGAAAGGCGCCACTCCAAAGCTTGTTGACTAGTTTGCATGTCAAACTCGTAAACCCACGTCTCGTCACCAGTAAAAATTCGTTTCATGAATGTTGGGTCGGAATTGACTCATTCTAGCATGTCCTCAGTGACTCTTTTGCGATTGAGTTTTTGGAGAAAATTCAGGTCTTTTGGGACTAGCCGAGCGGCAACATGTTTCATACCCAATTGATTATTTAAAATGGTACGAATCGACTCGTGTGACACAGAAAGTTCGACGGCTAGCTCTCTCAAACTTGAATGAGAATTTCAGTCACTATTTCCTTCACTTTTGCGATGTTATCTTTAGTAGCAGACGTTGATGGCCTACCAGAGCGAGGCAAATCTTCCATCACATCTCGACCGCTTTTGAACGCTTTGTACCAAACACGTGTTTTTGATAAAGTCGATTCACCGTAAGCCTTCTGTAACATTTTCAGAGACTCCGAACACGAAATACCATTGGCGATGAAAAATTTAAGACAAACTCTTTGTTCGATGTTTTTGTTCATTATGAAATTCGCAATACACACTAGATATGGTATAACTAAAAACAATACTGTATTTAATGTAATTATCAGATGTAACTCAAACTCCGCACCAAAATGGAAAACAGTTGTGCCAATCTAACAACAACAAAAAAAATATAATTTTGAATTTGGAACCATAAACAAATCATAAATTCCCGAAACTTTTTTGACAGAATGTATATTATGTTAATCCAGATCATATTCCATTCGTTGTGCAAAATTTCATAAAAATCTGTTCAGTAGTTATAGTTCATACAAACTTTTGCGTTTTTAATATTAGTAAGAATGTAGTTACTTTAATTACAATGACACGTAGTGATTTCGAATTATGTAGAAAAGGATTTTATTTAGTAGAACACTCAATTTCAGCAATAGCCTTTTTTGTTACTTATAAGACATCTTCGCACTTTTCATGGTAAATATGTGCTTTCCCCATAAACGTAGGTCATGATATTTGTCAGCCAATTATTTACTCAGACTAGTTATTATCGAGTTATAAACATTCTCATATCCTAACGTTCATACTTTTACCTTATTACTTACTAGCTATTGCCTGCGACTTCGCTCGCGTGGTCTTCTGTTTAATCAATATATCCCACAGGAATATTTAACCGGGAAAAGTATTCTACATGTTAATCCAGATCATATTCTATATGTGTGCAACAACCAAATCCGTTCAGTAGTTTTTGCGTGAAAGAGTAATATACATCCATACTTACATACTTTCGCATTTATAATATTTGTAGGATGATAAGAAAACGAAGATGGTGTATGAATTTGATTGTGTTATACAATTTGGTTCGATTTAAAATTAAATTGTAAAAATAGAGTTACCGTAAATATTGTCAGTGGAAAAACTAAAATGCCAAAGCGCCATAATGTTATTTCTACTTGTAAAAAATATTTTAAGGTTTTTTTAATGATGAAAAGTCATATCTCCCTTGTTTTTAATGTGAATAAGTTGGATTTATATCAATAAAGTATATACACCGTGACTTTTTAATTACCCGAGAAAACTAAAATTTGCGTTGATAAAAATATGTATATCAGTAAGTAACACACAAATATTATAGCGTTCATACAAAAATATCGTTTTATAGGACTTCAAATAAATCCTGTTAATGCACCAAAAACATGGAAACCATCTTCGTAGTATTTGTTGAATGAGAGAGAGAGAGACGCATGCATTCATTCAGACTCGCGCGGGACTCGCGCAGTCTCCCGCGCATGCGCGTCTGCTACGCCTAGTGCTAACGATTGTCAAGATCGCCAAGCATCGCGGGTTCGCATCGCATCCTGCACTAGCATTTAATAAACGTGATATCTGTTGATTTGTATGTCGTGGCCATTACGAAGTAATAAAAATAGCACTTTTCACGAGTTTTTTTTTATCTGCTTAATAAATTGTTTATTTTAATTACTTAGTTAAGGTGTATTTTACAATATGAAATCCACTAGGTATTTACAAGATACAAATACCTAAAAACCTTAAAACAAATATCAACGTACCTTACACGTATTGCAGTATTTTTTCAAAATGTCCTCCTCTCTCCGAGATACAAACACGTGCTCTTTTCCGCAAGTTATTCTTCAAAGAAATAAGCACGTTTCTTTGAGCTTGAACCTCTTGAAAAGCCGTAATGATTCGGTTTCGCAAATCACCAACACTAGTAGGTTCACTCACAAACACTCGGGGCTTGATCTCGCTCCACAAATAAAAGTCCACAGGCGTAAGGTCCGGGGACCGCGGAGGCCACCGCGCTCCGAACTCGCCAGTACTGATAGGCCATCACGGTATTCGTCACTTCACTTTAAAGTAAATACAGGTGCGGAGGTCGCGTGCGCCGGTGACCTTGCGTGACACAACCTTGACCGTTTAAGATTCGCGACGGACTGAGCTGAGGTCAATGATGGCGCGGGCGGGCGGGGGATGCGCGTGAGACTCCGCCCGCCCGTTCATTGATGAAGGGAGAGCTGGCCATCTTCGAGCTTAGACGCGAGTTTGCCGAGTGAGATAGAAACGTCTTTTGTCGGCAGGTTGTGTAATTTGTTTTCATTCATAGTTATTCCTTCCGTACGCCAATAATACGCGACCAAATTAGGTGGATTTTGGTTTCGTTAATGTTGGAATGATAATGATTACTATTTGAATTAGCAGGACTTTTATGGTGCATATTTTTACGGTATGTTAGGGACTTTCTAAATAAATTTCTCATAAAAATAAATGTTTTTTTTTATTCGCCAAATTCGATGTATATCGATATCTAAGTATGTTAGTTAATTTTCTCGGGTAACTAAACATTCACGGTGTATATTATATTCATCAGACGATGGAGACTTAAAAATAAAACAAGAAAGTTATACCTCTCACATATGAGTTCGCGTTTATTTTTTTCACAAAAAGAACATCTTAAATCTAAGCATGTAGGTACTTACAATTTATTCCTTTTGCCCTAAACATTTGTGTACACCGCTTGAAATCATTACGCTTGGGCGTATCATTTCAAGGCGTCAAAGAAAAACGTTAGGGCGAGGGTCGCGTCTGGGAAACGCTCAGTCATTAATTTTGTATTAGCAAAAAACGCTCCACAAATTATCCGGCGTGCGAAGCGCCCTCTTCCGTTTTCGCTTGATAAACCCCGCTTATAGCTTATTAGGGTACTGTACTGATATATTTTTGTACGGATAGTTGAGTTGAGCTTTTACTGAGTAGCATTTTGTTGTCAAATTGGTGGTAGAGGTTTGCGCGAATTTACCTGCATATACCATCGTCATGCTGGTATTAAAATTTCAGGTTACGTATCTTTATAACTTAAGTCATTCTAACTATTTTCAAAATAACTACGGTCATAGTACCTATTGCTTGCAATACCTAAAGATCGTTTCTCATTATGTTTGTAAAAATTAATGGACGAAACCCCTAGAGGAGAATTCATCTACTTTCAATTCAACTTACATAAGGTTGATTGAACTAACGGACGATTCACCTACGGCTTATCAATATTGCGCGCCTCGCTATATTGTTTGCTAAAACGAAGGTAAGGCCTATAATTTGTTAATACTGTGCGCTGATTTGATTTCATCTGGGTTAGGTTAGAACAGTGACCAACACTCAAAGCGCGACGCCGAGCGAGCGTAGTGAGCGTGCCGCGAAAGCGGCCGGCGAGCGCTAAATTACAATTTTATATTAAAGACATTGCATTTTATACTATAGGCATTGTAACTACCCACCACTTCAGAAATCAATCTAGTGCGAAGTATTAATACACTATAGGCGCTACCCTCGTTTTATTAAATAACCCAGCGCGGCGCGCAGTATTGATAAGCCTTAGGCGAGTCGTCCATAAGGTACTTCGTACGTAGTTGTATAAACCAATATCTTAAATAAACATTATATGATTATATAGCTCTATAACTTGTCCCAGGTAAACATACTTGTCAACAATTTCGAGAATAGAGCTCCCAACTGGTACTGGGTAGGGCGCAACATGGGCATTCGCCATAATCTTTGTTTTGTCCATGTTCATCTGAAGACCTACCTGTTGGGAAACTCTATTAAGGCCATCGAGCATTGTACCGAGGTCTTCCAGCGACTCTGCCATGACCACAATATCGTCGGCAAACCGAAGGTGAGTAATGTATTCGCCATTAATGTTGATGCCGAATCCTTCCCATTCCAGGAGTTTAAAAGCATCTTCTAATGCGGCGGTAAACAGATTCGGAGAAATAACGTCTCCCTGCCTTACGCCTCGCTGCAGAGGAATAGCTTTCGTGCTCTGCTCCTGTACTCGGACCGTCATGGTGGCGTTTTTATATAAACATTTCAGCACCTCGATGTACCGATAGTCAATATGGCACCGCTGGAGAGACTGTAGCACTGCCCAAGTCTCGATTGAATCGAAGGCCTTCTCATAGTCCACAAACGCCAAGCATAGTGGTAAGTTATACTCTTCGGTCTTCTGTATAACTTGTCGCAGCGTATGGATGTGGTCTATGGTATTAAAGCCTTTTCGGAAACCTGCTTGTTCGGGAGGCTGGAAGTCATCGAACCTACGTGCGAGACGATTCGTGATGACCCTCGAAAACAACTTGTAGACATGGCTCAGAAGCGAGATGGGTCTGTAGTTCTTCAGCAAGGTGTTATCTCCTTTCTTGAAGAAGAACACCACCACACCTCTGTTCAATGCCTCCGGCGTTATTCCCTTTGAGCAAGACGGAGTTAAAGAGTTTCTGAAGGACCTTCAGTACCGGTGTTCCACCCGCTTTCAGAATCTCTGAGGTGATTCCGTCATCACCCGGCGCCTTGTTGTTCCTGAGCTATTTGAGAGCCATCCTAATCTCATATAGGCTGATGTCCGGGATATCTTCGGTATAGTGTCGGGTCAGCTTAGCTCTTGGATCTACGGCTGAACTACTAACAGGTTTAGTGACCGAGGTGTATAACTGCCCATAGAACTTTTCGATCTCCCCCAAAACTTCGGCTTTTGTCGACATTATACTACCATCCTCCGTCTTCAGCTTCGTCAGCTGGCTTTGCCCAATAGACATGTCCCTTGCAAACACTTTGGAGCCTTGGTTCCGCTCTATCGCCTCTATAATACTATTCGTATTAAAATTGCGGATATCATGTCGCAAGGACTTCCATATCCGTCTATTGTGCTGCCGATACAACTTAGCGTCAACGGAGGACTGCAGCGCCAGTAAACGTCATTCTGCCATGAGTTTGAGGGTTTGGTCGGTAAGTTTTTGCGGTCTGTCTCTTCGACGGGGCTTAAAAAATTTCGACCCGACCGCCTGGACAGTTTCTACAAACCTGTTGTTAATCTCGTCCACTGACTCGCAGTTTTAGAGGCATTCAAAGCAATTTGACAGCTCAAGCTGAAAGCTTTCGGGGCAGTAAATATGGGCATTAGAGGGTCGGAGCGTAGACTTCATCAAACGGGACCTTTCTAGCTTGACGTTGATGTTCAATGTGCCTCTAACCATTCGGTGATCGCTACCGGTTTTCACCCCGTTGATCACGGAGACATCATTGAACACTCGTCGCTCTGTGGTCATGATGAAGTCAATCTCATTTTTCGTGGACCCATCGGGGCTCATCCAGGTCCACTTCCTCTGAGGCGGCTTCTGTAAAAAGGAATTCATCGCGAAGAGGTCCTCCTTCTCCAGAAATTCGGCCAGCCTTTGTCCCCTAGGGTTCCGTTGCCCATATCCAAATCGCCCCACTCTCAGCTCATTATCGCCTCTTATGCCCAGTTTCGCGTTGAAGTCTCCCATAACAACATTGAAGTGGGTTTTAGTAGTATCATAGAGAAAGAATAATACTACGTAAAACAGAGGGGCAGTCTCGGTACTTTGAAAATCTCCACCTTAACTCGCGCGAAAGACAGCGAAGGTGGTGAGTAAATGGAACTAAAATATAACTACGCCATCGTTTGTTTCCCTCTCTGACTAGATGGCACTATCTACGCAATGATAGATAACTTTCCCATAATTCATAGAGCCATAGAGAAAGAATTATACTACGTCAAAATAGAATATTTATTTACATTAATTTCAGTTTCGGTCCGTCAGAGAATGCCAAACCACCATAAGGTTTACAATTGTTTGCACACTCTGTCAAAAAATATAAACTAACACTTGACAAATTTTGAAAATCGTTCTAACGTCCTCGTAGCTTAGTTGAAAAGGCACTCGCTCGTAGTTTCTATGAGATATGGGTTCGGATCCCACATGATGCGGTCTTTTTTTTCAAGTTGTTATATTATCTTGAATAACTTTTTGTGCGCATCCATAACTTTTTTAAGATATTAAGTACTATATTTATCTTTATTTTAGTCGGTTGCTGATTTCACTAGAGTATGATCCTAATTTTTATGAAAACAGATGTCGGCGAGCTGGGACCCATTTTCTATTTGTTATTTATTTTGTGAATATTATGTAAAAAAAAATAATCAAAAGTTCAGTACTGAGTTTCGTTTTTAAAAATGGTTTTAAATGTGAATAAACAATTTTTATCAAACTATTTTAATACAAGTCTGGATTTCGAAAAAATATTGTCGCCGACTAAGATTCGAAGTCGCGCCCATGGAATATTAGCCCGAATTCTTAGCACTTTGGGCATCGATACTTGACAATACATAACGAAATTACTAATTAGGTTATAGCTTGAAACGACCGTTTATGACGTGACCTTTGGACGTGCGTGACACACAAATGCCTTTAAATAAAATTCATTGTTTATCAAAGTTGATAAAAAAATTGGAACAGGGTTACCAAATTGTCTTTTTTTAGATTAACCTTAAGATTTTTTTCCAAAAATTATTGCTTTTGGGATCAAAGAAAAATCGCTTAAAGCCATTTTAGCCAATTTACCTTTTTTTTTACCTTATGTAAAACAAACGTCGTTGCAGCATGATATTTTCAAAGTTAGAGAGTAAGCTTGTAAATCGTATGCCATGCAATATTTTGCAATGAGAAAGTTGTGCCAAATGAAACATTTGATTAAATAAAACATGACAAACAATTATTTGTTAAACAATAATATCCCAAAAAAAGATTTGCTAACTAAAAAATTGCAATGAGTTGTTTTGACAAATGTTTTTTTGCCAAATGAAAATTTGTGTAAAATAGTTGGGTTGTAATATTTTGGGAAACGTTTTTGGCTAAACATTAGTAATCCATATTTTTCTCCTAAAAATTGATTTTTAAAATCACTTGCCAAATATTAAAACAAACCCCGTATTATAAAACTACAATACTCACACTGGTAGCCCTACAAACAAATATTTGACAGTTGTCGAAAAGCTACATTATTTTGAAGCTTCTTGCTTTTGACCGTTAATTACCAGAGAGTATATAATTACTCATTTAAAAAAAATACCTATATTTTAAAATTTGGTTTTCCGTCATTTATTTTTTCAAATTATTTAATAAAATAATACGAAATGCATATTACCTCTATAATCAACATAAATGCCGTGTTTAGTTTTTTTCAATCCAATAGCTGACGTTGCGTTTCCATAAAAGAGCGTTTAAGTTAAAACCGGTAGATGGCATTATACCGAAATTGCTTAAAATTTTAGTTAAAATGATTTGTTTTGAAATAAATGTAAAAATTCTACTAACATTTCATTTTTAAAAAACAAAAGTGTTAAAAAAGTGTATTGATAACGTTTTTATCAAGAGTTATCGTTCATTGATATCAAGCCCAATCCTAATGAGCCTTGTAGTGACATCTATTCGTTTTTAAAATGTACTAATCCTGCGATATATGGCGTTGACCAGACATGGTAGTATGTATGGCTCTACTAACGTCCTCATACATAGCCTCCACTTCCTCATCGGGGTGTGTAGAGGTCGGTGCATATACCTGTATAACCTTCAGCGAGTATCTATTTGACACTCTGAGTATCAGGTATGCCACCCTACTCGACACACTTCCGATGGTGACGATGTTGTTAATGAGGGACTTGTGGACGAGAAACCCGACACCACCTTGGGACAGTTGTTCGCCCTCCCGGTAATAGAGTAGGTTGCCTGATTTAAGGGTTATCGTGTCCTCGCCTTGTCTTCGGACTTCTGATATTCCCACGATACTCCAATGCATCCTACTCAATTCCTCTTCCAGCTCAACGATCTTCTCATCAGTCCTTAGCGTGCGGACGTTGTGTGTTACCAGGGCCAGTCTTCTTTGGGGCTGGTAGCCGAAGTTCCTCCTCCGGGGATTCTTAGCACCCCCTGACCCGCCGTCACCCTGACCGCTACCGTAGCTAGGAATAGCGGGACCACCGGAGACTGGGGGCCTGATCTTTGTCTTGTCTGTCATTGGGGGGTGGTTGCCAGACTCGCCACGCTTGGCAGGCGGGTTGGCGAGCGCAGTTTTTTTATATTGTTTCGCACGCAGACGCTGCTCCCCGTCTCGTGCTACAGGATTTAGTCGCCTCTTACGACACGCCTCCTGCACGGCGGTGGGGAAGTGTATTCTTTACGGCCGTCCCCACACGGCACGGCAATCAAAATTAGGTAAGATAAACAGGTAGATAAAAAGGTAGTTATTTTAAATATACTTGTTCTCTATGTAAAGTGATTTTAAGGGTTTTTTTAATATTTTTTATGAACAGTATAAACCAATTAAGGAACCAAATTTGAATATATTTTTTTAAGCACTAGTTTTTTAAATTTTTGACTTGATGACGTAGTTTGTAAGCCTGTACAAAGTGATTATTTGATCAGTGAACGTATCTTCATTTACACATTTTTTTGTATTTTTTTTCAAATCTTCTTCTTCTTCTCGAGTCAATGGCAATTAAATTATCTGCGCCCAAAAAGTGGCAACATCAATGGCCTTCTGGTTGGCGTTGTAAAGGTCCTCTTGCGTGCAGGTGGCAGGAGAGGTAGGGCACGACATTAAGTGTGGCATAGACTGTAAGGCGCCACACTCGCACGTGTCGTCCTCAATAAAGCCCCACCTTTTCCTGAGTTCATTGCACCTTCCTACACCTGAACGAAGTCTGTTTAACGCCTTCCAAATAGGCCAGGGAAGATTGTGACCTGGCGGCAGCTTCTCAGCTATGGGGATGAATGGGTTATTGGGGGCGAATTTATCTGACCACAGCTGTTCTCTGGTCTTAGGTGGGTCCACGCTAAGTGGCTCGGTGTTACGCATAAAGCTGCGGCGACTCTTTAGACGTAGGGGTGAAGGTATATGTCCATACAACGGGTGCCTGCTATCTTCTTCTTGCTTGAGCCTTTCAATGGAGCATGCAACCTGGCGCCGAACACTCGGGGGAGCTATTCCAGCTAGGGAGTAGAGGTTGTTTAAAGGCGTAGGTTTTAGCGTTCCCGTAATCACCCTGCAGGTTTCATTGAGGGCGACATCCACATCCTTTGCGTGTGCTGAGCGCGCCCAAACAGGACAAGCGTATTCGCCGGCCGAGTAACACAGTGCCAGGCCGCTAGTGCGAAGGACATCGGGAGCTGCACCCCTACGTGTAGTTGTCAGACGCCTGATGATGTTGTTCCGTGCGCTGACTTTATTCCTCACTTTTTGGCAGTTACACTTGTAGGTCAAAGATCTTTCTAATACAACCCCTAGGTATTTTGGGTTGTCATTATGGGCAATTGCTACCCCGCGCCAGGTAATGCGTAGATGTCGTGCACTGTCTCGATTTCGCAGGTGAAATGCACAGGACTCCGTCTTTGCTGGATTAGGTCTCAAGGAGTTGGAATCATAGTTGATGTGGATCTGTTCAAGGGCTGCAGCAAGGTGCTTTTCGATTTCCGGAAATGATTTAGCTTGGCAGGTGAAAGCAAGGTCGTCGGCGTAAAGGAATCGTGAAGTGTTCGGGTATGTAGGTTGGTCATCTGTATATATGTTAAATAAAATGGGTGCCAGTACACTTCCTTGAAGCAAGCCATTTTTTTGGATGCGCCATCTACTCTTTTTATGATTGAGGAGGACTTGGTAGTGACGGTTTTGCAGTAGTTCAGCAAGCAGTGTGACAAATTTGCGATCTTTTGTGTAGGCAGCTACTTTTGTTAGGAGGCGCCTTATATTCACGGTATCGTATGCTTCGCTCAGATCCACAAATACGACGCCAGTCACCAGCCCTTGCTCGTATCCATCCTCAATATGTTCAGTCAGATTAAGTACTTAGCTGCAACATCACTTTTCTGGGCGAAAGCCAGCCTGGTCCGGGATTACTGTGGGTCAATAGATTTGGTCAGCCGGTTTAAGATCATTCGTTCCAGAAGTTTGTACGTGTGACATAGCAGGGAAATAGGACGATAGTTTTTAGGTTCTTCTGCAGGCTTTCCAGGTTTAAGGAGGGCTACAACTTTGGACTTCCTCCAAATTTTTGGGATTTTAGCTGTATCCATGCACGTGTTGTATAGTTGTAGGAGCCATGAGACCGCTACAGGGCCCAGATTTTTGAGTTGCTCAACTGTGATGTCGTCGATTCCAGCAGCTTTTCCATATTTCAGAGCACCTACTGCTTCTTTGATGTCGGTGATTGTGAAAGCCTGGCTTATTGGACATTCATTGTTGGTCAACTCTGAGTTCTCGTTACGTAACCTGGATAACCGATTAGGTGGTTTTCCGTTGAGGAGTAATTGGTGGGCGACTTGGTTTGCTGTAACTGGGCCAGGATGGGCGGCATCAGGAGGGTCGCTTGTGAGTTTTTTAAGCGTCCACCAAGCTTTTTTCAAATAAACATCACCTTGCACTTTTAAGTGATATAAAAATCAAAATACAGTTTATATGCGTAAAATCTCGAAATGGTTTTGGAATTAACTAAAGTTATATTTTTCTTTACATACCGAATTATGTTACTTATCCTTACCTTATTTCTACCTCCAAACAGTTTTGTTAGCAAAACTATTTGCAAGCATCTACTGACTAAGTCCTACAGACATGTATTTGCTCCCGCTTCTTCACAATCCTAGGTTGGTTTGTAATAAGATCACCTTCACTGATATTCAGTTAGGTACTACAAAAACATTAATGCATATTTTGTCGAACAACACAAATTTCGCGTTGCTGTTGCAGCGGTTTTTAATTAACAATTTGTTAACAACGGATATTCATGCTATTTACTGGTTTCCTCATTTTATTTTACAAAATTTATATGTAACATTAATTAATTGCTTCAGAAGAAAATATTTCAGGTACGTAATTGGTAAACTAATTACATACACAACTACTATAATAATTAAATCAGACGTTTTTTTTTTAAGGTTAAGATTCAAAACCTTGTACAAAAATCAACCACGATCAAACAATTAATAATATACACGTAATAAGTCATTAGAATCATTAATTAAATCCGTCCGACTTTCCTAAACTGATTTAACTTAGAGAATCTAGTCAGTAAAAATTTGTGTTTTGGCAAGGCAAAAATAGACAATTTTATATGCAAAACACACCTAAAAAGTTGTAAAAACACTTTTTTGCACTGTTCTGTAATTATTTACGAGTCAAAATGTGATGTTATATGCCTTACTACAGAAAATCAAATATTTAAAAATTCGTAAATTATGTAACATTACTTATACTGACTATTAAACCATTAACAGGTCGTCACAAGTAGCAACTAGCAAAGAAAATATGTCATAATGTATTTGACATATTTTTCTTTTGATTAATTGTATCAATGTAAGAATCCACAAAACTTAATTTCGATAGCAAATAATTTACTTCATTTAAAAAAATCGTTCCTTAGTAAGGTACAGTCGTGAGTATTGAAATGTATACACTTCGTAACTTATTCCGTCGTAATAAAGTGTTAAGTCTAATTAAATTAGACACCTATAAAATTTATTTATGCTCGTGACTGTACCTACAACAAAAAAAACAATAAGCAATAATGTAGTCTTGAAATGAGTTTTGTGCAATCGACACGTATCGTTTTAATGGAAAATCCTGATTTGCATGAGTACCAAACGAAGCACGATCAAACAGAAAAGTACAAATGCCTGTGTAAATATTATACTGTTTTTGAATTTATTTGGATATCAAAGCAAGAAACGGCGTATGCCGAGCAAAAAATGGGTAACAAAAACACTAAAGTTAAACAATAATCATTGACGTATGCAAACTGCGGGGCATACGAGCTAATATTTTTTATAATGTATTTCATTTGAGTTTAGATCTACATAATATTCGCATTTTTAGTTTACGAAGTTTGTTAAATAAAATATAAAAATTAAGGACTATAACAGCTGAGTTTTTGAAATAGTATGGCAGAAATTCGTAAACAAGTTAAAAGTAAGGCTAATTTCAAAACTATATTTTTTTAATTTTGCACGTATTGCTCCCGATAGATAATCATACTGTGTGAAACTGAATATCAATGCTAAACAATGACAACCTATATCATTGCGAGTAAATGTCTTGTCTAAAGTAAAAGACTGTTTGAAATATCATGTATTCAATATAATGGTGTAAGTATATCAGCGATCTACAGGGTGGTCCAGGCCAGATGGATATACAATTTTTTGTAGGTAGTCGGCTACCTAAGTAAGGGTAAGATCCGCCAGGAAGAAATCTGCTTACAAGATATATATTTTTTTAATTTTAGAAATTCTCCACTTTTTCTGAGAGAGCTCAATGTCTATTTTTTTTCTGAGAGAGTGCAATGTCTAACTAAGCACCTAAAATAAATAAAAAAATAAAAAAAACATTTTAAAAGTAAATAAAACATTAAAAGTGGTATTCCATTGCTTAAATACAATGACTTTTTCTATGGTGGTCCCATATTCAACATTGCACACTGAAGGAAACAGTTGGTTGGTTGATTGGTGGCTGCTGTGACAAAGTATTTTGACTCCATACGAGCCTAACAAGACGTTGGGTGATTAGATTGATTTTACTGTAATGTCTACTAGGGTAACAGAGATCTTATTCAATACTAACAGGAACAATGATTATCAACAATTTGTCTTTGTGAATCCAACAAAGAGTCAATATTATTTTATTGCATACTTGATTGATTCAACATACTCATTTGTTTACCCCAACTATTACAATTCGATCAAATCATGCAAAAACAGAAAATAATGATAGATTCAAGAATTATACTTGTTAGGATTAACCAATGCATCTTCTTGTTTAATTCAGTCACAGATAACTTTATTGCTATAACTATTTTTCACCTTTGATTGATTTAGATAATATTATAGTTGTTTTATTCATTTTAACACTTACTAAGAGAAAAACGCTCTCGGTTTTTTCAGTGCAAAAAAAAAACATCTCTCCATACAAACTGATGTCAGCTGGTCGGCGGTTCCATGTATTGGGGCTAATGGGACCAATTTCGAAACCGCAAAAAAAACACTTTTTTTATGCAGTTTCGAAATTGGTCCCATCTCGGGGCACTACTAGCCAATCACGCACTAGTAAATGATCTTCGGCGCATTTTGCGCCCAGCGCAATTCTTCAAACCTAAAATATACTGTACAATTCACCTTTTTCTTGACCTACCTCTAAATCTGAGTCATTCTGACAGGATCGACACACAATCATAGCTAGCCGACTCCCATTTCAGTTTTGCGGTTTTCTTATCGATCTCGGTGATTCCGGTTTGAGTGAATGGTCCTATACCAGACCAGATCGGTTCTGCGGATACCTAGTATAATCTTTTAGA
This sequence comes from Anania fuscalis, assembly GCA_950371115.1. Taxonomy (NCBI): domain Eukaryota; kingdom Metazoa; phylum Arthropoda; class Insecta; order Lepidoptera; family Crambidae; genus Anania; species Anania fuscalis. The sequence continues at coordinate 12,054,569 of OX493336.1, read as the reverse complement.
TGCAGCAATGGCCCGTTCGGAAACCACTATTTTTTTTTTGAGAGTTACAAAATATTAAAATATATTTATAGTTGATTATATTTACGATGATTATTTTAATAAAATGATTTTTAGTAAATATACCCACCAAATTCGTACGCTTTAAACTCTTTAGACCAGTTTTCTACATAACTTGTAGATATGTATGAGATAGGAATACATGGCTTAATGTGTACCTACACATTAAGCCATCTATTCTTATCTTATACACTCAATAAGCACACACTGGTTGAATTTATCTTTCCGTGGGTTAAGAAACGCACATAGAAGTTATTTGTATCTTGACTAAGGATCGAGGCAGTATATAACTTATTGCCGTTGACCCTTTACCTTAAACGTCGCCTAAATTCTATTCCACTGCACTGCACTTAACCCACAAGAAGGTTAGGTTGACTACCTAGGTTTAGCTCTCACTTTACCCACAATTCGCATCGCCTTGTGTGTTGACAATGTGGTTTCTACAAAGCACTCTTAAATTACACACAGACCGCATTAACATAATGGTGCGTAATCCTTTATTTTACACAAGAACACCGTGATTGTCTTCGGTGTAATTTTATTTTATTTGTGCTAATATGATTTGCAATTAGCATACAAAGAAAGGGCGCGAGATCAAATTATACAAGTATGTAAAGCATACATGTATTATAATTAGGTAGTTACGATTCGTACGTTGCAACGTAGCATTTTTCTGGTATTTCTTTAAGTAAAATCTAACAATTTTGATTGTTTAAATTTGCAATTTAAATGATTGTGTACTACAGACTGAAGTCGGCTCCAACTTTTTAAAAACCAAAATTGTTGATTCAAATTATTTGTTAAAGTGACATGTTGACTGCTATTTGTGTGTGATATCCAAGATATAAATCTTTTTAATTTATGAGACTAAATACTGTGATACATTCAATTTTAACTTTTGATTTGGATTATCTTCTTGTAATTTTCTATTCATGTGGTGTTATTACTACTTATTATAATTTAAAGACAACATAATTTTTATAAATTTACTACAAAGCATAAACATGTATGTAGATATTACTTTAACTGTCCTATATTTTCGAGCTTCTGCTGATTATTCGTTAAATAATTATCATTACTCTTATTACAAGCTTTGTCTCTTTTGTTAATTAGCGTCACGTACTTTTGTTTTAACTGCACAGTTTAAGAGTTAATGATGTCAATTTTATTGTGAGTCAGTCACAAATCTTTCAACTTTCCCGCCCCTTGACGTAAACAGCAATGGAATATTTGGTGGACCTTAAACCTGTTTGGTTGTGGTTGTGACGTAAAACATTCTATACCCGGGAATACCGCAGTTATGCGCTCTACCTGAGCACTGATTTTATGACTCGTGTCTATAAATAACGTGCACTTTAATTATATTGAGACTTTTAGTTATATAATGATGTAAAACCATACGATTGGAATGAGTTAGACTATTAAAATATAAAATTATAAATAACAAATCGATTCAACTACACGCCTGTGCAATAAAGTTTAACCCTATTCGCTTCTATCACAAAATTTTTAGCCAACAATAATTGTCCTTTCAATAAAATATAAAAACTTTTTAACAAAAAAATTAAACCGGCGAAAAACTGAAAAGCAAAAAATAATAATCTTTTTTTCATTTAACCACAATAACTAAGTTTAAAGTTTATTATTTTTTGCTTTTCAGTTTTTCGGCGATTTAATTTTTTTGTTAAAAAGTTTTTATTTATTGATTTTCTGTGGATATAAGAGCAGCATTAAAATCTGAGAGTAAACAATAAATCACCCCTATGTCAGTGAGTAAACAATCAATCATCCCCTGTTCCAAATGTATATGGGACCCCCTTTGGAATATACGCTTTCTAATAAAAAAAGAATTATCAAAATCGGACTTCTCTGTAAAAATGGATGCGTGATCATACATAAAAAATATATATACGCGTCGACTTGATTCTCCTCCGTTTTTTTTCGTCGGTTGAAAATGTATTTTCAGGGTCATAGATAAAGTACTTTTCGTTTATTGGACAAGATCACATATGTACATTAACTAGCAAAACTATATTTCGAAATTGTCTTAGTATTTTTTTTTATGTCTGAGTGACCTATAGGAGATTTTTAATAAGCCGTTTTTATCCCACTGCTGGGAAAACGCCTTCCCCAAAGCTCTCCACTTATCCCTATCGTTAATCACAGGTCATCTTGCCATCGTTTTCGAGGTCTACCTGCGATGTCCTTAAGTAGGCAGCCAGTGCATATTACTTAATATCCAGTTAGTTTGTAAAATACTTTAGTTTGTAATAGCCAATGGGACTACCCCGAAGGCACGGAGCGAGGGCGTGGTGGCTCTGTTTTTTCAAAAAAGAAGATAAAACTTTTCTGAAGAACTACAGACCGATCACGCTCTTAAGCCACGTCTATAAGCTGTTTTCAAGAGTCGACACAAATTGTCTAGCCGCAAGATTTGACGCCTTCCAGCCACCGGAGCAGGCGGGGTTTCTTAAAGGCTATAGTATCGTAGAACATATCCATACAGTAAGGCACATTTTACAGATGTCTGTGCCTAGCCTTTGTGGACTACGAAAAAGCCTTCAACTCCGTCGAGACCTGGGCTGTTCTAGAATCCTTACAGCCATGCCAAATCGATTGGCGGTATGTAGAGGTGCTGAGAAGCCTGTATAAAATGGCATCAATGACTGTTCAGGTCCAAAACCATAAGACGAGACCTATCCAGCTGCTCAGGGGCGTGAGACAAGGAGATGTCATATCTCCGAAGTTATCCATGAACGCACTGGAGGACGTCTTAAGACACTGGATTGGAAAGGAGCGGGCATCAATGTCAACGGCGAACACCTTACGCACCTCCGTTTTGCCGATGATAATGTCATCATGGCGGAATAACTGGAAGATTTGCAAAAATTGGATGAAAAAAGCAGGAGATCGTGCTCATTGGCACTCTTTAGGGGAGGCCTACGTCCAGCAGTGGACTGCAATAGGCTGAGATGATGATGATGATGATGATGATTGTAAAAGACTTAAAATTAAGTTTGTTACCGAACTACTATGCTATCATTTACAAGGACAATTTATTTTGACATGAAATAAGTGCAGTTGTTTTTTTCCCGAATTCAACTATATTTTGTGTATTCTCAATATCAAAGATAATACTACTCTGTCAAGAAAGTACCGAGAAAAGATTAATAATACACAAAATGCTAGTTATTCATCCAAATTTATTTTATCACCTTCAAAGTAGGTATGCTCCTTCAGAAGCGATACACTTACGCCAACGAATAATCCAATCATCAAATCATTTTTTAAACGCTTTTTCCGGAATCGAGTTCAGTTCTCGCCGCGAATTCTCCTTTATGTCTTCTACCGAATGAAACCGGGTGCCACGAAGTGGTAATTTGAGTTTAGGAAATAGAAAGAAGTTGGCTGGAGCCATATCTGGTGAATAAGGTGGCTGCTCGGTGGTATTTATTGAGTTTTTGGTCAAAAATTCGTTCACAGTGATGGCCTTGTGGGTAGGCGCATTATCGTGGTGCAAAATCCAAGAATTTTCATTTCACAAATCTGGCCTTTTTCGTCTAATTTGCTCTCTTAAACGCTGCATAACGCTTAAATAATACTTTTTTTTTATCGTTTGACCTTCTGGCAGGAATTCTGAGTGCACAACACCGCGACAGTCAAAGAAAACAGTCAACATGACTTTGACTTTCGATCGAGTTTGGCGCGGTTTCTTCGGTTTCGGTTCAGTTGGAAGGCGCCACTCCGAAGCTTGTTGACTAGTTTGCATGTCAAACTCGTAAACTCACGTCTCGTCACCAGTAAAAATGCGTTTCATTAATGTTGGGTCGGAATTGACTTGTTCTAGCATGTCCTCAGCTACTCTTTTGCGATTGAGTTTTTGGAGAAAATTCAGGTCTTTTGGGAGTAGCCGAGTGGCAACATGTTTCATACCCAATTGATTATTTAAAATGGTACGAATCGACTCGTGTGACACAGAAAGTTCGACGGCTAGCTCTCTCAAACTTGAATGGGGATTTTCAGTGACTATTTCTTTCACTTTTGCGATGTTATCTTCAGTAGCAGACGTTGATGGCCTACCAGAGCGAGGCAAATCTTCTATCACATCTCGACCGCTTTTGAACGCTTTGTACCACTCATAAACACGTGTTTTTGATAAAGTCAATTCACCGTAAGCCTTCTGTAACATTTTCAGAGACTCCGAACACGAAATCCCATTGGCGATGCAAAATTTAAGACAAACTCTTTGTTTGATGTTTTTGTCCATTATGAAATTCGCAATACACACTAGATATGGTATAACTAACAACAACAAAAAAAAATATAATTTTGAATTTGAAACCATAAACAAATCATCAATTCCCGAAACTTTTTTGACAGAAATCGAGGCAAATTTGTAACACCTGAGCCCACAATTTCTTGTAACTTGAGATGTAGTTGTGGTAAAGTGCGTGGTTACTCCGACATATAAGTTATGAGTAAGCTGTCAAAAAGTTATTTGTGTAAGACTGGTCTACTACATTAAGAGAAAATGCGTTTTAAACTTTACTTTCGAATTATGAGACAGTGTAAACGCAAATTATCCGCTTATGACAAAATAATTTTAGATAATTAATGTTCTAATGAGGAATACTCTCCTCAAAATTTCATTATATGTATTTAATTTCGATTAATTACGTGCCATCTAATAAAGTTTCAAAAGAAAGTAATAATGCAGATTATATTGATAATTTAAAACATGGCGGTATTATTAAATTATTTTTTTAAACTATTACTAATTTGAAGGAATTACGGGATTGTTGATTATTGTAACATGATCCTTGAATAGTCAAAAGAATGGTTGCTTAAATAGTAATAAAATGTGAGTCTCTACAAATTCCTATTTGACAGCCGTGGGTTTAGAAATACGCAACTTTAACCATATTTATTATTTTTAATGAATGCCATAGTTTAAAAAGACTAGGTATTTTTCTATTAAATTGCACACGTAAATCAAATCAAAAAGCCAAAACATAATGGTTTTATGAATTCATAGTTTAACAACATCACATACATTGCTCTGATTCTAAGGTAAGTAGCTGAAGCACTTGTGTCATAGAAATCAGAAACAACGACGGCACCACAACACCCAGACCCGAGACAACATAGAAAAGTTCGTTTCCTACATTGAACCGACCGGGAATCGAAACCGGGACCTCAGAGTTGGCGACGCTAAGTCCGGCATGGTCGCCTCTCGGCTACGAAAGTCGTCAATTGAAAAGTTCCAATGTCCTCTCCTGGCTCGTCCAAAATAGACAATTAATTTCAAGTTGGCAGCATAAATTCATAACTTATAAGGCTAATTTATTTTTATGAATAAATGAGTCGCCAAATTTTCATAACGACGGCTACGTATAAGTTGTAATAACATAGTTGATAAAGCAGCTGTTTTTTTTATCTCTGAAAAGCACACCTTTATAAAAATTGAATTTAAGTAACGATATTTTAAATAAAACCACGCACTACGTGTTGTTTAAGTGTATTACTCCATAGACTATGCGAAATAGGTAATTTCGGGACTCAATCCTGATGACGAGCCCTATAGGGATTTTCATTTCACACATCACATAACAAAGAGATTGTGTTATCACGCCATTATAGCATTATGAGTGTGCTCTTTCACATTTATAATCATGTAGATACTAAAATATGTTGTTACTTCTAAGTAATTTTCGAGCTTCTACAGTGATCTTGATTATGTAATAACGAATTCTAAAAATTAAAACTAATATGTAATATGAGTAGTTTACTGCAACTGGCTCTAAATGGCCCCATGAATAAACAGAATAAAATGCTGTATTTAAAGCTTCATCATCACACATCGCGATGAAGCTTTTACAGGGTGCTATGTAAATGGTATATCAAGTTTAACTATGTTAACATATACATATAAATACTATGGTGAAGTCAGAAATTAGCTATAAAAACGATGTTTTTAAAATAAATATTTTCATAAAAAACGTTTTTTTTTGTTTTGTATGGGGATTAATAAATAAAAATGATAATATCAAATTTCTGACTTCACCGTAGTATTTATATGCATATATTAACATAGGCTAGTTTCGACTTGATATACTTTACTATGTTAGGTAAATAGTATATCAACCCAAAACTAGCCCTGTATCACAAATTACGTATAGCGGCGGCGTCGTATGTAATGGCTGGCTGGCTGCGTGAGTGAGACACACTTTACTTGTGTCGTGCTGACAGGCCGCTATAGTTTCACCGATATCCTGGTCTCCAAGTGCGTGATTTCACACACTTTGTCATAGCCTGCTATAAATAACTACTTACTAGACAAATCAAATCAAATAATTTTATTTGTCAAAATGTGAGCAACAAATGGAGCTCGTGAATTCATTTTTTTCTGACATTCTTCAATCAACTAATGCCTTTTCTTGAAACTAATTTCTTTTTTTAATATATCAAAGTTGTTATGTTACGTAGTTAGTTCGAGTGTTCTATTGTTATATGAAGTAAACCACAAACTCATTTAACATCACTTGCTTGCACATGTTTGATATAATATGGCGTCCGTCGCATATTATACATACGTTTATGGATGGTACATGTTAATAACTTACACATCAAAACGCTAATTTCACCACGAAGGTAAGAAAATTAGCAAGCGTGTAGTAAGGGAGACTCCTATCATAGGTATTTACATTTTGAGTCATACATGTCTACGTACATGAATATGAGTTGTTAGTTTCTGATATTAAGCAAAATAGTAAATACTTATTGGATTATTAGGATAATTAAATAAATTAAAAGTTTTTAGTAAATCTTTATATTAAATATACAAAGCTCTACCAGAGACATAGGTAATACCTTAAAATATAGAATTAAATATTTATTGCTTATTTTTCGTCTTAGGCTCAAAGTGTTAGTTTAGTGTAGTTAAATTATCTAAGTAATTTCATTACTACTTATTGACAGGATCTACTTTTAATATTTAAGCAGGTAACTTTCATGTTTTGTTAAAACCTATAAATAAATATAGAATATAAATATTAGACAGCGTCAAATACTTTGCTCTGATCCTAAGGTAATTAGCAAAAGCTCTTGTGTTTTAGAAATCAGTAACAACGACGATACCACAACACAAAATAATATTTTCTATATTGTCTCTAAAAAAATTGTTTTCTACATTGACCCGACCGGGTACCGAACCTACGACCCGGCAAATGTAACCATCCAGCCTTCATTCAGTTGTAATTTTCAAATACAATACTTCAAGTCTGAAGTTTATATGAATAAATCAATGTTATCTCCATCTAAAACGAAGTATTTCCTTGAGGAAACAATCCAAAAGTGTGCAACAACAAAGAAAATGTTTGTTTTATTCTAAACTGAACAAATAACTGTCAAAGAGTGTTGTTTATTGAACTCGAAGCGGTAACGAGCACGGATGTCGAGTGGCTTGTTTTGGGCCACAGTGGGCGACGATTGAGCACGTTTGCACAATTCCGCCTTTATTAATAGCTAGTCTGGAAAATGAAGTTTATTCACGAATAAGTATGTATGAATATATTTAGAAACGAAATGTTTTAGAATACCGCTGGTTTTTGGTGAAAACTTTTGTCGTTTTAAAAGGTTAGTACTAGCTTTATCTCCTTTTGTGTTTCTTTGGGTACCAAATTATTTTGTAATTACTTTTAAACTTTGGCGTTGCATAATTTAAAACTTAATAAAACGGGAATTAACGCGATCATAATTTAGGTACAAAATGTTACCTCTTTTGCCTGACGTTTCGATCGGGTTACACCGACCGTGGTGACAGGCTGACTGGAACAGCGATGTCTTCACTCTGTATGAGAGGCAGATTCTTCATCTACCCTCATAATATTATTTTCACGCCAAGTACCGTCAGACACCACACTCACTGTGTCCCAATTAGTGTGCAGACACTAACCGCCGCGTCCGTATTTAGGTGAGAACTCGATCGCGAAACAAAACGAGATTGTCTATTTTTAATCACTGGATTCCATGTCGCAGATAATTTGAAACCGTCTTCCCGATTGAAATTTTTATATTTTTTGATTTCAATAGCTTCACGCACAACTCTTGAATAAAAGTGACGATCCGTGGAAAGAACTTGCGTTTGATGAAATTCAATCCAGTGTTAGTGCCCGATTCAAGAAGGTGTTCGGCAATCGCTGATTTCGCAGTTTGGCGGTTTTTCACAGCACCTATATGCTCTTTAACCCTTTCAGCGATGATTCGTTTCGTTTGGCCTATGTAGGAACTCCCGCAGCTACAGTTTATCTTGTAAACACCTGGTATTTGTAACGGCAAGACATCCTTCGGTGTGCCTAGTAAAGTCTGTACTTTTAACCCCGGGGTGTAAATCATGGGAATAGACCATTTCTTTAGCAAGGAGCCAATTTTATCAGTCACTCCTTTCACGTAAGGCAAAAATGCGGGATATCTGCTTAAATTCGGACTTAGAGAGCGTTTTATCGGTGGCTTCAACAGATGTGGTGACACTTTGTATCCGTTTTTAATGAGAACCTCCTGAACATGATTTAGCTCTTGCTTCAAATGGTCAGGGTCACAGAGATCATATGCTCTATTTCTTAATGATGACATTACGGATTGTAAGTGGCGTGGATGGTGATGTGAGGCAGCGTGTAAGTATCTATTCTGTGTTTGTTGGTTTTCTATAGACACAGTGCGATAAGGATCCATCCGATCTCACTGTAATTTTGATATCCAGAAATAACAACGATCTAGCTGAATCCAACTCAAATGTAAATTTCATCTTAGGATGAATCGAGTTGAGATGTTCTAAATATCGATCTACTTCTTGCTCGTTACCTTTGATGATACTGAAAATATCATCAACGTACCGTTTCCATAGTCTAACGGTTCCAGGGCCAAGTTGCAGCGCCTTTTCTTCAAAATGTTCCATCGAGATGACGACCGTCTGGGGTAGTGGTTCGCACTTCGGACTACAATGCCTGGCGGTTACGGGTTCGAATCCCGCGAGGGGCAAATGTAAGTGTGATGAGCACGAGCATTTGCACCTAAGTCATGGATGTTTATAAACGTATTTAAGTATGTTTATCCGTTATTTAGTCGCCTTAGCACAAGCTTTGCTTAGTTTGGGGCTGGATAATTGGTGTGATTGTGGAAAAAAAATATATAAAGATATTAGCAAGTACAGGGGCTACAGGGCTTCCCATTGCGACACCATCAATCTGGAGGTAATATTGACCTTGGAAAAGAAAATAATTCCCATCTAGACAGTTTTTCAGCAAATCCATGTAATTGAAGGCCATTTTGCTGTCACACAGTTTTTCTTTTACAATGTCCAGACAGTCCCCAATTGGAACGTTGGTGAACAACGACTCAACACTCACCATAACTTCATCAGGTTCTAACTTTAGTCTGAACAAATTGGCGTGAGTCTTTTACAAAAGACGGTGTTTTTCCCACAAAAGGCTGCAATACTGATGCAACGTACTTTGCAAGATCATAAGTATTCGAATTTCTTTGACTTACAATTGGCCGCAATGGCACGTTAGTCTTATGTATTTTAGGCAGACCATATAACTTAGGTGGTTGGTGTGACTTACAACGATACAGTTTTTCGTACTCGTCTTCTGCAAAAAGGTTTTGATTTTCTCGGATAAGAGCACAGATCCTACGCGTTACCCTGGCCGTGGGGTTATACGAAACCGGTTTGTACACCTCTTCGTCACTTAACAAAACTCGTATCTTTTGATAGTAATCGTCTGTGTTTATCACTACAGTAGCGTTTCCCTTATCGGCCTTAAGCACTAAAATATCCGGGTTTTCTCGAATGTTTATTAGTGCTTGACGCTCTTCTATAGTGACATTGGTGGCTGAAAGTTTCGACTTTTGTAAAATTACTGCAACATCTTGTCCTATAGTATCAGCATCATCAGGGGGTATGTTATTACGAATAATCGTTTCCTCCATGCTACCGATTACTTTTTCATACGGTACTCGCTTCGGTGTAAGTGCGAAATTCATACCATTATCATCCAAACTCACCTTTGACAGGTTTACTACCGTTTCCCTCGAAACCTCGGATGACGTGGTATTCTCAGAATACCGCCGGTTGTACAGCTTTAAAAACTGTTTCTCGTGGGTAGTGGTACATAGAGGCAGGCGTCAGGCAAAAGAGGTAACATTTTGTACCTAAATTATGATCGCGTTAATTCCCGTTTCATTGAGTTTCAAATTATTTTGTACTACTAAGATCTTTTGATTTTATCATAATATCAATATCTAACAGCTGAAAAAGTGTAACAGTAAGAATCTAAAGGTTCCTAGGTACAATTACCGATTTGTGTTGATTCATAAAAGTATTTATTGATATCTGCTTACAAGCAAAACTTATTTCGCGGTATATTGTATATTTATTTAAATTAAATAAAAAATAAATAAATATAGCGAGAAAATAATTTACATGGTGTGCATTGTGCTTAAATTCATAAATAGATAGATACTCTTTATTGCACACCACATTAATTTTTATTCTTCAGTGAAAAGAACCTGAAGTTAGTTTTTCAGGTGATGGTTTTCATCCGGTTTGAATCGTTATATTTTTAGTAACATCCGGTTTCATTGAATGAGATTTTGTAAAAGCCTTTTACCTGGTAACGAGACGAATAAAACAAAGTTTAAGTGTACAAAAAAATATATAAACTTCGAATCAGTGCAAGTACAAAACCATTCTTGTTATATTCACATTCGTTCACCAAATGTGCATTCGATGCTACTAATAGTACGACTGAAACACTAAAACTTTACCGCCGAACGGATGCGATTGAAAGCCAAACCGTCGCATTGGGTAGAACGAGAAAATTCAAGTAGCAGATTGTATAATCAGCCATTTTATTGGACGTAAAATAAAATTCATCTTCCATAAAACATTGAATCGGGTCAAACTGGCACTGTGCTCAAATACTTATAAAACTTTTTCACTGAAACTATAAAAGAATTCTAAAGTTAAACGGGCACGCTTCATTAATTTGACGAGGAAACTGTCAGTATTAGGCGAAGTGTAAAAGTACATTTAGCAATTTAAAATCTAAGTTTTCTCAATAAGCGTAATTAATTCAACTGGTTTTGGGTTCTTTTCCTTGTTAGGGTAAATTCAGTAAATTTTCTTCTAAATTGGCTAGGGTACCCGCGCACGAAGGGTTCCGTACCATTATCTATAAAAACGGCAAAAAATCGCGTTTGTTGTATGGGAGCCCCCAGGGTGTACAAGAGAATGGGACACTTCGTAAAACCACGTGATCAGCTGATCATATACAACAACTTTTACTATGGGAGCAACATCGAAATCAATATAAAAAAATCAGCTTCTCAATACAAACTTACTCGCATACCTCAAAGATAAGTATGGAGCATCTGAAAATTAAATCACGATATCGATGTTGCTCCCGTAGGAAAAGTTGTTGTATATGACCAGCTGATCACGTGGTTTTAAGGAGTGTCCCATTCTTTTGTACACCCTGTATATAAACGGCAATAAATTCACGTTTGTTGTATGGGAGCCCCCTTAAATATTTATTGTATTCTGTTATTCAGTGTTTGTTGTTATAGCGGCAACAGAAATACATTATCTGTGAAAATTTTAACTCTCTATCATGGTTCTTGCATGAGATACAGCCTGGTGACGGACGGACGGACGGACGGACGGACGGACGGACGGACGGACGGACGGACGGACGGACGGACGGACGGACAGACGGACAGACGGACAGACGGACAGACGGACAGACGGACAGACGGACAGACGGACAGACGGACAGACGGACAGACGGACAGACGGACAGACGGACAGACGGACAGACGGACAGACGGACAGACGGACAGACGGACAGACGGACAGACGGACAGACGGACAGACGGACAGACGGACAGACGGACAGACGGACAGACGGACAGACGGACAGACGGACAGACGGACAGACGGACAGACGGACAGACGGACAGACGGACAGACGGACAGACGGACAGACGGACAGACGGACAGACGGACAGACGGACAGACGGACAGCGGAGCCTTAGTAATAGGGTCCCGTTTTACCCTATTGGGTACGGAACCCTTAAAACGAACAAAGAAATCATATTTGTTGTATGAGAGCCCCCATAAATATTTCTTTTATTCTAGTTTTTAATATTTGTTGTTATAGCGGCAACAGACATACACCATCTGTGAAAATTTCAATTGTCTAACTATCGCGGTTCATGAGATACAGCCTGGTTACAGACGAACAGACACAGATGGACGGACAGCGGAGTCTTAGTAATAGGGTCCGTTTTAACCTATGAGTACGGAACCCTAAAAATTTATTGAAATATAGAGGGATAAACTAGTATATTTTAGTTTGAGACGACAAAATCATTCCTTCAGAACTATTCGAAAAACGAATAATTTATAGCTCTGATAACAGCTCTATTCCCTAAGACACGGGTACAAGAATGTTGACTCCGTGCAAAAACATTTTAATTAATATTAGTTTAGGATCTGTTTACCCAATGCCCGTACATTCCTACCACAGGCTTAAGTTAGGTAAGTTATATTATGTTTGTCAGTCTGTGGTTATGTGGGATTATTTAGACCTTATCATGGCTTAGATATTGCTGTTAAAATAAATTTGAAATTCCTTCCAAGCGTAACCTTTCTTGAATGTAATGTGATTTTAAGCGTTTTAACCCTTATGATGCAAGATAAAGAGGTCGAATCATTAAGGTTTTCCTTAAAATTTGTTGTTTTTTAATTTTTGCTCTGGGTTTTTTTGCGGTCAATATTACAAGTTTGTATGTAAACTGTATAAGTGCGGCAAATGATATTACGAGTAACAATCTGGGCTCTGTCGAGGCTATATGTAAATCAAAATTTGATTCGTTTATCAGGTAGTATTTATTTTAACATTGTTTATTGGTTAAAATGAGAGTCCGGCTTTTTTTTCCTTTTTAATTTAAGTAGCGTCGTCAATTTACTTTGAACATTACGCACGGGTATTTCTAACTCATACAAATTGATATCATTAAGACGTCGAGATAATGATCATTATATTCGAGAACGACAAATATTTTATAACCACTCATTTTGTTTGACTAACACTAGAAGCAGAGTTGATTTTGGATGTCAATAGGAATACAAGGTCAGGACTTTGTATAAGTTTTGCTAACTCGAGATAGAAACTCGAGATTTACACGTAATCGAGATACGATTGGACTAAATTCCACAAACAACATTTGTACAGAATATTCGAGATAAAGTAAATATCTATTTAAAACGAAGAAATCAGTTTTCACGTAATTCATTATTATTTTAATAAGCAGTGTCATCTCTATGAAAATAATAAATGAAAATAGTTAACTTTTAGTAGTTATTTCTAAAATTTAGAGCATCATGCTATACTGAATATTGTTAATTAAATATTATTATTCTATTTAAAATATCGTCCTTATTTAAAGTGTATGTGGCACTTAAAAACCTTAAGAGAAATCTTACTAATTTTACAGAAACAAGTCAACATCAAATAAACATTTCTAAAGAAACGATCGACTAAGGCTTACAAAGGAAAAAGAAAAAACGGAGATGCGACACGTAATATTGAAGTTGCTAAGTGCTTATGATTCTTGAGAAGTTTGTTACAAAATGTTTATGATAATCGAACATGTGATTATTCGGTGGTAAATGGAGGGGAAAGAATTTTGTCACAACAAAACGATTTTTCTTTTATTATTTTCATAACCTCTTACAAGCTTTTTCAATCAGTTTTCTACTGCAATAACTTATTGAATCTATTAAGAAGTTGGTACCTACTCACACGAAGTGGGTGCGAAATGTGTCATTTCCTAGTATGAATAGTACATCTAAATGTGTCAATAGATCCCTATATCTTATTGCTAATGAAATGCGTATCAATCAGATTCAATTGTGTGCGATGATTCCAAACTAATTGAGAGGAATGCCTCGAAACTATCTGTATCCAAAATAATCTAAAACTTTCTCGACATTACAGAGGCTTACTTCCGATGTACACTATCTCGTACGGTTGGTTTAGACTTCAAGAGCTCAAATAAACAGTTATTCAAAATAGTAGATTTCATAAAAAGATTTCCGTAATTTATTTGCTTTTATAGGCACAATACAAAAAAAGCGTGAATATATTAGCACGACTAACTGCCGCTAGGTTTTTTAACAACCTCCATAATATGAAAAAATTATAAACCTAAAACGATTAACGTATTAAAAAGACATACAGACACAACAACTCACTTCATACTTACTTTGGGGTCACAGTTTGGTCCGTGTGCCTGAACTGATTTTGATGCGGGTTTCAGAAAATTATTTGTTACATTACAATAATGATTGATTCTCAGATGGATTAAAAAAAACAATATCTTCATGATAAAATACTGTTTATTACGTTCTGGATAAATTAAGTTATCATTTCATTAAACTTTAGCTATAAATGTATTAGCTTATTAATTCATTGCATTTAAATTTTAATTGTATCTAGTATGTAATTGAATCATATCTTATTTCATTAATTAATTAATGGTTGATAATTCGAGTGCAAGGGTATAGCAGAACGACGAATGCAATTGTAATCTAATTATGTAATACATAATTAATTGAAATGGAGGCCATGTACCGGCAAGGGCAGCGTGGGACATCCACCCAGAAGGTGAATAGAAGAAGTAACGGTTGCAAGAAGCCGCTGGATCAATCTGGAAGTCACCGGGGTAGGCCTATATTCAGCAGTGGAAGTTCTGTGGCTGAAATGATGATAATGAATAAATTGACATAGTAATGGCGCACTGATTCGCCTAGAATGCTAAGAATCCCAGGTTTCCCGGTACGGGTCATCTTAAGAAACACAGTTTTTTGACGAGCTCCGTAACCGAGAGGCGACTTGGCGTCGCCATCTCTGAGGGTCCGGGTTCGATTCCCGGTCGGTCAATGTGGAAAACGAACTTTTCTACAATTATATTACTTTAATTATATTATCTACGATATGGGCGGTACTTCTAACCCGTTAAGGCTAAGTGTTTTATTATTATGTGGCTAAGTGCGATATCTAATTTTATCGACAAAAATAATAATTTGGGGTAAAAAATCCTCACAACCTATGAATAGCGGCCATTTTGTGTTTTTTTTTTGACACTAAGGCAATAACTGAGGTTTCACGTGTCGTAGAAACATGAAAGAAATAGCAAAAGATAGCTAAAAGAACAAAGTAACTGACCAAAACTTTATTTCTGATGTTTAGGGTTTTGTCGGTAAGGAAAAAACAATTCATTAAATTAATTTTGAATTTTTTTCTGATTTGTTTTGGCCCCAAATTACTATTTTTAATCGATAAAATTAGATATCGGACCGCCCATATCACATTGTATATTGTCTTGGGTCTGGGTTTTGTAGTACCGTTGCCGTTGCCGTTTGTTGTTTCTGATTTCGATAACACGAACTTTAGCTACTTATTTTTATTTCCGAATAATACTTACCTTTGCGATGCTTTTTAATATTTATTTTTCTAAATTTGCCAAGGAGGTCCAGACCCAACCTAATTTTAAAATTAGGTTGGGTCTGGACCTCCTTGGCAAAATGTATTGCCTGGGACCTCATAACATAAGAATGTAAGTTTTGCACTTTAAGACCATGACAAGACAGTGTGTTGTCTGGCACTGTAAATTAAGACCAGCCCCCTCACGGTAACACCTGATTCGACACCGACGACTGACGTGGCGTCATCTAGCAACACCACGCGGCAGAGCGAGCACTGCCCGGCGCACTGACTGGACTTTACTACCTGGAGCAATGGAGAACTATGTTAGAAAGTTAGTCCTTTTGTGTTAGCTGGTAATACATGTAAACAAAATATTATAAATTTTTGTTTTTAGCAATTCCATGCAAGGTTTTAATTAAAGATAAATAACACTTGAAAAAAATCATCGACCTCAGGTGGGACTTGAACCCACGTCCCATCGCACTCGCCCGGCATGCGATGGGACGTGGGTTCAAGTCCCACCTGAGGTCGATGATTTTTTTCAAGTGTTATTTATCTTTAACAAAATATACATTTTGGCGTCTTCATCATCACTCATCGCTTCATTATGTCAGTTTTTTGCAGCCTACTGCTGAACCTAAGCCTAAAAGAGCGCTAAAGAGCATGATCTTCCAGCTACCAGCTACTGCCAGCTAAGGTTTATTATCTTCCTAAGGTTGTCAGTCTATCGAGCTAGGGGCTACCTACTAAACTACTTCTGTGTGGCTCTAATGCTGGGGATTCACCTGCGTGACGCCCAACTAAATCTATGCGATAAATGGATGGATGGACACACTCATGTAATGTTTGATTTTGGCGTCTAGCGGCATAGTTAGCATGTGATGTGTGGCTACTAGTCTTTAAAATAAATAAGCTTCCAAGAACGCGATACATTTCTCATTTAAGGCACACCTCGACTCAATGTCTAAAAGGACTAGAAAAATGATTCACGTCATGAAGTTTTACGGAACTCTGCCAGCAAAAATATCCTGCACCTGGTTTACAAATCGCTATTCGAATCAATTATTAGCTTCTGCATCACAATCTGGGGAGGTGCATGCAAAATCCTACTGCTCCTATTGGAACGTGCTCAACGTTCAGTGTTAAAGGTGATGTATCGTAAATCTTTTACACACCCAACTACGTCCCTTTACTCAGAAGCTGAAGTCCTTACGGTAAGATTTATATGTAATGAAAGTTACACTATCGATGCACTACGGACTACTGCAATGCCAATAAACGTAATTTTTAAGAATTTTTAACTAAGTCTCCAATTACAGTATTTTCCTTTTTCGGTTTTGGTGAAAAGGCTATACGTGGAGTAAACATTTCATCATCTTATCAGCCCTCTGATAGAAATAGGCCTTTCAATTTACACCACTTAGCCCGATCCTTGGCAATTTTTGGTTACGGTGTTGTGATATATCTTAATGGATCGAGTTTATTAAGCTGTCTCATACTTAGTCCAAAAACGCAAGACAAAGGTGGTAAGTTGTATAATATACTCCAAACTCCTTCAAAGTGAATGTAACGTAATAATAACGCCTCTATCGTAAACTCCTAACCATCCATTCATTCTGTACCTTATAAGCAAGTTTTTGAACTTCAGAGTTGAGCAATGGGTTGTTGGTTAAAAAAGAATATGGATAACTTTTGTTTCAGACTTAAAACAAACTCACTGCTTACATTAAACAAACTTTCAGTACCATCTAGCCGAAGTTTATGAAAATATGGACGTTAGAAGCGCCTGAATATAATGAATGTTTTGACTGTTTAATATTCTTACGTCTTCTCAAAAAATATATTCGTTTAATTTTATGTAAAACAAGTTTAGTTTACTAAGTACATAATATTCCATAGTCGATAGTATTTGTAAAAAAAATATGCAACCAATATTTAGATAAGTATTTAAAAAGTGAAACATTTACAATAGCTGCTTGTTTTAATAGTAGAAATATTTATATTAAAAGCCTGCAAAACTTTTACTTAAAAAAAAATGTCTCCACTAATATTGTTTTTCACTTTTTATTATTACAAGCATTTACTTAATTGAAGATAAATAACACTTGAAAAATCATCGACCTCAGGACCTCAGGACCATCGCATACCGGGCGAGTGCTTTGACCACTAAGCTACCGAGGACGTCACGTGACAAGATGAAATTCCTCAAGTGTTTTTTCTCGCTGTCAAAGCCAGCGTATTCTGATCAATGTTGTAGCTATATGTATAGCTGAGTAGTATACTACCGTCAACACCCTATAGAAATATTTTTACAAATATTTGACTATTGGTTAAGATCAGAAATGGTTAAACATTGTAATTTTTTTGTTTTTAGCAATTCCATGCAAGGTTTAATTGAAGATAAATAACACTTGAAAAAATCATCGACCTCAGGTGGGACTCGAACCCACGTCCCATCGCATACCGGGCGAGTGCTTTGACCACTAAGCTATCGAGCGACATACTATACTTTGACAGCGAGAAAAAACACTTGAGGAATTTCATCTTGTCACGTGACGTCCTCAAATCAGAGTCCACAAATGCACACCAGACCCTCGGCAACTAAAACATCGAAGAACGTAAGCGTCGGTGACGTTACTTTAATTGTTGATGAAAATCTCCCACGAGGGGTGTGGCCGAAGGGTAGAATAGCCCAAGTCCACCCGGGACGAGACGGGGTTGTCAGAGTTGTCGACGTTGCGACTAAAGGCGGGATTTGCGTAGGCCAGTGAAAAAAAAATTTTTTGTCATATCTAAGGTTTAGTTGTTGCCCTTACTGCCTGCCACGTCAGGGCTGGCTAGCTTACTGCCTGCCACGTCAGGGCTTGCCACATTTTCTTAAACTTGTTTGCATATTTTCATACGAGGGGGGAGAATGTGGCAAACCATCCTCTTTGTTTACTTTATTTATATTTTTTATAATTTAAATAAAGTAAACAAAGAGAGAGACTCTGAGGTTGCCGTGAACCTATCGTGTTTGGGCTTATTACAATAGTACTGGTAAATAGTTTGTGATGAGATGTGATGATGATAATCAGTGTGATGGATACTAAAACTGCCCATAGGATCTGACATTCCAGTTGCCGTAAAACCATCATATTTAGGCTCATTCAATTGGTTCTGGTGAATAATTTGTAATGAAATGATGATAATCAGGGTATGATAATGTAGGTTGAACTTGGGCTTAGGATCTAAGATTTCAGTTGCCGTAACGTAAGCCTCTAGTGTTTGGGTTCATTAAAATAGTTCTGGTGAATAGTTAGTGATGGAAAGATTATGGTGATTAGGGTGTGATCATGGAGTCTGAACCTGGCCATAGGATCCGGGGTCCCAGTCGCCGTAAACCTATTGTGCTTGGGCTCATTAAAATGGTCTTGGTGAATAGTTTGTAACAAGATTATAATGATCAGCATATGATGATGGAGACTGAACCTGTCCATATGGTCTTAAGATCCAATCGCCGTATATCTATCGTGTTTGGGCCCATTACGACAGTCGTGCCTGATGAATAGTTTGTGATGGGATGATAATGATGATTATTATTATTATATTCCAGTTGCCGTAAACGTATTTAAGCTCATTAAATTATTGTTCCTGGTGAATAATTTGTAATTAAATTATGATGATCAGGGTATGATGATGGACCTAACCTTAGGATCTAAGATTCAGTTGCCGACGTTGCCGTTAGCCTCTAGTAGTGTTTGGGCTCATTAAAATAGTCTTGGCGAATAATTTGTGATAGGATGATGATGGAGACTGAATCTGGCCTTAGAATCTGAGATTACAGTTGACGGAAACATATCGTGTTTGGGCTCATTAAATAGGTCTTGATGAGTAGTTCGTGACGTCATGATGGAGATGGAGGGTCTGATGAAGTTTGAATTAAATTAGTCCTTTATAATTAACGTCAATTTGGCTTAGCGTATCATGTTCATCCAATCGTGGTTCGTTTATAACTTTAAATAATACAGAACAAACTATAGAATAACTAATATTTTTTGTTCTCATCATCTCAGCCTATTGCAGTTCACTGCTGAACGTAGGCCTCCCCCAAAGAACGCCAAAGAGCACGATCTCCCCCTTTTTTCATCCATTCACTGCCAGCCATCTTCCTAAGGTCGTCGGTCCATCGAGCTGGGGGTCGTCCTACACTACGTTTGCCTAGGCGTGGTCTCCACTCGAGAACTCGTTTACTCCACCTTTCATCGGTTACTACGACAGATGTGGCCAGCCCACATTACATTTTTTGTACTATTGTAAATGAATTAAAAATTATAATGCAGAAATAAAAAGTCTTACTCATATACACGACGAAAAATAGTAAAGTCAAATAAAATAAAAAATTGTTTTTACGTTACAAGCTTTCATGTACTAACCAGTGTTCAACAAGAAAGATTAGACTATTCTAAGTGATGTAGGCATTTGTTTTCATGGTGAATCTTTAGGTACTTGCATACTTGAAAGCTTGTCGCTGACCTACCTTCTATTTTTCAAGCTAGTATTTCCCTGTGGAACACATACCATTAATCGTGCATGGTTATGAAATACCTATTTCATGAAAATAATCTAACCTTTGTTATCATAACAGCGTGAAGCTTTCAAGTAGGCAAGTATCTAAAGATTCACCATGAAAACAAATGCCTACTTATGAACACTTAGAATCTTTCTTGTTGAACACTGGTTAGTACATAAAAGCTTGTAACGTAAAAACTATCTTTTATTTAATTTTATTCTATTCCAGTTTGTTTTACTATTTATTTAGTGTAGCGGCCTAAATAGTATTTCTTCATGTTTTGTTTTTCTGTATACTGGTTGACGAATAAATACGACGAGTAACACTATGTAGGAGTTCATGACTAGTCTCAAAAGGGCCAACATTTATTTGTTCGGCCACTTCGAGTAGGTACCTAACTTATGATTTTTAAACATCTTAATAAATATTACATTAGCATAATAAATAAAGATACAATACACAATATACTGCTATCAGTCTCATAGTACCTACTTAAGAGTATCCAACTAAAACATATTTGATACAAGTCATAGTGGTCACCCTTAATTCCTAACGATACTGCGTTTAGATTTTCTTATTAAGACCCGTCTCAGCCTTAAGGGTCATATGAGTCGTGATTGTTCGGGAGGGATAAAATGCCGCGAGAGGTCTGAGCAAACGAGAGGGAGGAAGTTACCCTCTTGAGCACTGGAGTGTTGAAAGGGTGTAAGGGACGCGACCAGAACAATAAACATGGTTCAAGGGATGTTATTATGTGTCAAGTGGACCGCAATTCTACAGTGTATGTCTACAATAACATTTTAACAAGGTACTACATTTTATAGCTTACTAAACTGTTAATTGCAATTATTTAAGCTTGGTTCATACGAATATACTACAGTCAACGGCAGGTCTTACCCCAAAAAAATGAAAGTCACTATTTATCTTGGTGACTATGATGATGGTGACGTTGCTATAAGCAGGCCTCGTCACTCGCAGATCTGACAATCGTGGAGGAAGAATAGTTGAGTGGTGATTACGAACTGAAAGACCAATATAGTTGCAGACCACTCGGTGGAACGACGACCTAGTAAAGGTTGTGGAAAGCCACTGGTTGCAAATATTTGAAAACCGCATTCTGTAGCATAAGAGAGAGCTTAGGCCTATATCCAGCTGTAAACTTCCAAAGGGTGATATTAAACATTGTAACACAAAAGTTGGAAATTCTGTTATTAATTAAACTTAATAACATATTCTGAACATCCTAACCCACCCAAGACCAAAAGCTAACATCTAACTCAATCTAAACT
The DNA here is from genome assembly GCA_950371115.1 of Anania fuscalis. Classification (NCBI taxonomy): domain Eukaryota; kingdom Metazoa; phylum Arthropoda; class Insecta; order Lepidoptera; family Crambidae; genus Anania; species Anania fuscalis. Next base: position 12,033,120 of record OX493336.1, on the reverse strand, counting down.
TTACGTAATTATTTCAAAATCGTTACTGATATTAGCTAAGTATTTAGATTAATATAACTTTGTGACACTTCAGATTGATATATTGCAGAGACGCGCGTGCAGCTTTCCCAGACATTCCTCCTGCGAATACAATGTTTGGCTAAACTTGGGCCAACTTTATAAACATGGAGTTGACGCTAACGGGTGGTCTAACGGATTATAAACTGTGATTATTACGAGGCCGCAGGAGACTACACCTGTTCGCGACATCTGGTTCGTATTAAGTGGCAATACACAATTTAGCCGGGTTATAATTTTGGCGGAACGAAAATGCGGAGAAACACAATATTAATTTAGATTCCGCCAAGCAGACTGTGGCTATTTGAAATTCAATCCATGCTGTAGAATTAGGGCTGGTGCTTCCACTCGAATTCTGAGCGATTCGCATCCACCAAAAATCACTTTGGAGTAATTTTCGAGACGGGTTTCCCAATTGGATGCCGGTGGAGATAAGATTAGCTTTATTAATTTAAAACCTTTTGGTTTAAGACTAACTTTAAATGTAATAAAAAAATATAAAAAAAGCTGTGTGGGCTTACTTACCGGATCATTTAAACCGGTTTTTTAGATAATGCTGGCCGGAACCCTTTGTGCACGAGTCCGACTCGCACTTGGCCGGTTTTTTTAAAATTGAGTTTAACTTAAAAGCAACATTGTTATCTACTTTTAACGTTCATGGTATAAGAGGTATGAGGTAAAGTAGTCAAGCGTTTTTTGCACGAAATAGAATTTGATACACGACAAGGACTCAAAGAACATCTCCCTTTTTTTACAGCCGGGTGATAAAAATGACACTGCATACTACATTCTTTTATTTCCTAGCTATTCGATAGTTAATTTTCTTTCAGACTTTTAGAGCTTAAAACAAGCTTATTCTTATGTTTATTCAATTACAGATTGTTATTTTGTTGTATTTTAATTCTAAAATGTTTGGTTATGTTGACAGCTAATTGAGTTAAAACGGTCGCGGTGCCAGAAAACGTTGAAAACCGCTTTGCGTAACGAGGACACCGTCGTAATACGCTCTGAAATGGGGACGTGCAATGCTGGCAAACGTGAATGCATAAATATTATCTACAAATTTCGCCAAATACAGCTACTCCCTGTTTATATTTTAGCACACTTTTATCAGCTTTACTGTATCCCTGTAATACAATTTTGAAAGTCGATCCTAAACGATTCTTGATTGTCTTATTGATTTGAAACTTTGTAAGAGACATGTTATCATTTGATACCATTGAGTTGATATTATAATGATGGGACCAGAAGGTGAATAATGGATTTTTTCTATGTTTACTAGTAAAAGCCTGAAATTTGTCTCATGCGTTTAGTTTTGAAGAGACTTATTATTGAAGCATTTTTATAGTTTTCAAAGCTATATTATTTAGTTAAAGGTATTTGTTACCTATGCTTACTCTCATTAAATAAGTATAAAACATTAATAACTTTAATTGAAGATAAATAACACTTGAAAAAAAATCATCGACCTCAGGTGATTTTTTTCAAGTGTTATTTATCTTCAATTAAACTTTGCATGGAATTGCTAAAAACAAAAATTTACAATTAATAACTTTGTTTTGTTTTACCTCAAAAACCTCAAAAAGAAACATCGTTGGCCTGTCTGTATATTTTATCAGGAACGTATCAAGTTGAAAGTAATATGAAATAGCCAGCTCTGCAATCCCTTGAAACTATAAAAATTATAGACTTACTGTTGTCTTTTATTTACGCGAACACGATAAATTTAAATGAAACTACTTTTACGGATTATTTCGCGATTTATTAACATTTTATTTAACCTGACGTTTCGAACACTTTACAGCGTTCGTGGTCACAGGTAGATTAAGGTGTTATTCGTCTTTACAATATTTTGAAAAATATATAAACTACCGTCACTCAGTTAATATTAATTTGTGTTCCTATCTACGCAAAAAGAGCTAACTGTATCTAGAGGTCTTGCAGTGCGGGGCCTAGCATGGGATTTCGTTAAAACAGGATCCCATGCTGGTGGTATTTTCCAACCATCTTCTCTGTTGAAATTTGGGTGTCTTCTAATTTCAATTGCCTCCCGTAACATGCGAGGAACAAATCGTCGTTCTCTTGCAAGGACTTTAGGCTGGTCAAATCGTATGAAATGGTTGGGTGTATCTAAGGCATGTTCACACACTGCGCAGACATAGTATTTCGTCTATGTTTGATGTCGGCTATATGTTCTTTTACCCGCACGCCTATACATCGTTTTGTTTGACCGATGTAGGAGAGCCCACAGTCACTTTCCAGTCTGTACATCCCCGCATCTTGAAGATGTATGTTGCACTTGACAGGTGGTAAAAATTGGTTAATCTTTTACGGCGCCTTAAAGTAGGTTTTGATTGAAGCGCGCTTCAAAATGTTTCCAATCTTGTCAGTGACACCCTTCATATAAGGTAGTACAGCAGGTTGGGGTTCATTTTAATTAGTTTCATTTAAATTATATACTTCTTAATTACCATAATCAAGAGATATTGCCGGTCATGGCGCATATTTTGACACCCACAACGTCATGTAAAAGGTAGGATACTTTTTATTACAGACCGAACAAAGAAGTTACAGTTAACACATTGATGGACAGTAACGTCCACGGGCGTTCAGATAGTAAATAATGATACGACAGAACGCCTGTAGACGTCATAGTTATTATTCGTGTCACGGCAGTACGTCTGAGGGCGTTTGATTTTCAATACTTTTACAAGGAAGAACATGTTGTAGTGTCACCGCAAAAGTAATGCGGCTTTCCTACTGTCATCGTACATAGTTCTACAACACGTCAAGTTACACACACATTGACAGAATTCCGGTACCCCTCTCTCCGCACAGTACGCTCGTGGGCGTCGTGTTTTCATACATTTAGTCACGTAGTGTGCGTCGGTGGTAGGATTAGTGTCACCTCATAATTTCGCGCGCAAATAACGGTTCGAGTGGTAAGTTATCAACGTATTTTTGTGTTTTTATTTATCGAAACATTCAAATTCAATTCATGTTACTTACGTATAAGTTAATTGTGCTTCTTATATTAGTAGTTGCTGGTTTTGAATGTAGTTATTTGGTATTGAAACAATAATGAATTTATCTACAGATGGCGCCTGGAGATCCGTACGAAAGGGAACAAAAACGGTTGTTAGAATTGTTCAATGAAGCTGAAACTCCGGAATCTAGTGAAGATCCATATGCTGATGATGGGGAATACGGGTCCGACAAGGACTTCCTTCAGGCGACGAATCGTTGAGTTCTGACGATGCTGCTGGATGTCTATAGGCGTTCTGCCACTCAACAACATTGTACATACAACCGCATTGACACTACGCCCATAGGCAATGTATGAGAATAAGAAGTGTCATTTAGGAAGAAATTCTTAACTTGTACTGTCCACCAACGTGTTAATGTTTCAGTGTACTTCCCATTGACCTAAAATCATAATACTTTCCAATAAGCAATATCTTATAGCACAAATTTAATAATGGATAAAATCCGAAAACTACTAATTAAAAAAACTAACTGTTACTCCATTTAATATCTCGGATTTCTTAAAAAAATACTTCCGAAAATTTACACCAAAATTGAAAATTGAAAACAAACATAAGATGCAATTCCGGCAAAATAATAAAAGCTAGCCCGCCACCTCATCAAACTATATACAAGGTGTAAAAAAACTTAACGAAGCCTTAAACCACGAATTCTATACATAAAACCAAGTAGAATGCAAAAAAAATAATTGCTGGGAAATGACTTTTATTATTGGGTATGAAAAAATATAACTTATTTCTAACCCGCAATGTATATATAGCGCGCACGCCACAGACTATGCCTGTGTGTGTAAGCAGATCATGTTTCTTTGTAAAAAAGTTTAGTTTTATCAAAAAGAAGTCAATTTTGTAAAAATCTTTGAAAAAAAAATGTAACTTTGACTGTCAATAACTCGGTAACCCGTCATTTCCCAGGTATAGTGTAAAAGAAAAAAATGATCGTAATAATACGTGTAATATGTAGTATTCGGCTTCGTTAAGCCTTTTTTTACACCCGATATAAAGGGACAAACTTCGCAAGATTATATGTGTTATTAGCGGTCACACTCCTCTGAGCAAACACCTGTTTAACATAGGTGTAACAGACAGTCCTACGTGCAGAAGAAACGTCACAGCACGAATTCAGGAGCGTGGCAGAACAACTCCAATCACCAGGATCGGAGGCCTTCAAGAGCCTGAAAAGGTTGTCGACCTTCTAGGAAGACTGGGCTAGATAGAGTAAGAGATAAAATGTAGCACGCAGAATGGCGCAATCACGAGGCTAAGTGTGGAAACAGCCCACCTGAACTAACTTAATGCATTTAGCTCCAGTTTTTTGCTAATTGACGTCATTTGGAACATACTAATGGTATTATGATTGTGGTTACAAGATTATCCTTATTTACGAAGGATAATCTCAAATACGAGGCATTAATTGGTGCAACATGCAAGGTAAAATTTTATGATGATAATGACTGTTTATAAATGAAATTATCATTATAAGAGACTAACTGTTGCTTGTGACTTCGTTCGCGTGGACTACAGTTTACTCATAATAAAAAAATAAGGCCCTTGTTACTCAGGGATAATATAGCATTCTAATGGTGAAAGAATTGTTGAAATCGGCTATGGTTTATTCATGTCAAACATACAGAAATTAAAAAATACAAATATTTCTTCTTTGTAATATTACGAGTAGTATAGAAGTCAGATATTTTTTAAAAAAGCTAAGAACTAACTTTAAAAATAAACTAAAAAGCGAAAAATAAATTTCTAAACTTAAACATACCAAATCAGTTATTTTTGGAGTCGGTGCGATTAATAAACACATTTTAAATCTCCCTGGAGCGCCGGCTCCAAAGTTAAGTAGGTGGGTGGCATGCTTGTAAATTAGGACTTCTCTGCGCCTTGTGACGAACTAAGTATTAAGCAAAACCTAAAAAAGTGAGTCACGTGATTGTTGGAAAGCAAACTGAAGCATAATGGGACGACATCTGATACACAGCTCCTCTCCAAAACTAAAAGTGCAAAGAAAAGTTTGCGACCTGCTATCCAATCTAATTGGAGAGTTTTTCACGTGCAGCCTTCACCCCCTTATTCACTACAGCGCAAAATCCAATTTACAAAACGGGTGCCAAAACTAGACTTTGCTTACATCACCGCGGAAAGGTCGACACAAGTATTTTTCCAATCCCCACTTTGGAGGTCCGTTAAAGTCGTTTCCCTCTTGTCCAAATATATTGTCCAAGTGTGTATTGTACCGAGCGGTGCTTGAAAACAATCCGTACGAAACTAAAATTTGTTTCAATAGATCGACGCGCAACCTAAGTTAATGAAAAACTTTTTGTTTGGATTTTTGCTGTATCGGTAAACAACAAAACCAGGCTTTGTGTTTGAATAGAACTGTGTCCTGTTTTAGCTTCTGATATAATATGATGTGTACATAGCGTTTGTTGAAAAACGCTTAATATAGTGGATTTATTCGGACGAATTGTGTGTCTATTGTTATTTTTTACTGAAACCTTTGTTGAAGAACAGTTATTATCAACAGTAACACAATACCTACTGGTAAAAAAAAACCCGGGGGATACCTACGCGATAAATGTAGTAGTATCAGGAGGCTAATTAACGTACACGGATATCGCTATTTAGATCTCAAAAATTGTTGGTCTCAACATCTCAACATATTTTTTTATTACCGTATTTGATCTTCCCAATCGCGAAAGTAGGTAGAACAATTCGAAGTCTCTACTACTTACGACGGATAAATTATAATTCGCACAAAGTTAAAACGCACAAGCGTACAACGCCTAATTTTTAAAAGGCAAAATAACTTGGAAAATAAAATGCAATCCATTTGTAGCAGATTGGTTTTAATTTTAGTAACTAAGTATAACGGTTTACAATGACACAATTTATGAGCAATAAATGAAATTTACCGATCGCCGGCTGCTGGCGCGGTATGCATGCTTGCTATGTTCGCTCGGCTTCGCAGTTTGTATGGTGTAACTAACCACCTTCGTCTATTCTCTAAAAATATATAAATTAATAATTAATTGAGATCGAAACGGACTACGTTAATAACGCTTGGCTGTGATAATTTAAATTGGCTGTGTGATCGTCTAGTTTAAATTTAAATGGTAGGACTGTACGTTGTGTTAATAGTAGTAAACCAAATTCTTTTAGAGGTACGTGGATGTTATGATCACCACCAAACGCTCACCAGGAGTGGTGGCCATGTGATAAACAATCATCCCAAACAAGCAATCTGCCACCCCCAGGAATAGGACTTAATGCTGAAACAAAACGCATTTAGCGTAATTATGCGCAACTAAGGGAACAACTGAGTTTAAAGAATTTAATATGAAATACTAAAATCTACCTATTTGACTGCATGATAAGTCAACCAAGGGTTCGGGGTCCTTAAATTACCTAAATAAGTAATCTGAATCCTTTAGTCCAATATAATTCCAAGATGATCCAACAGTATCGATGACAACTCGTATAAGACCGGGTCCTGAAATCTGCATTATGTCCTATGTGAAGTCATCGATACTCCCACATCAACCAGCATTATTTAGATTAAAGATTCTGATTATTTTCCGACTAGTAAAATATTTATACTAACCCCTCTATCTGAAATATAGATTGACCTAACAATATCCATGATACCAAGTAATGTTAGATGGATATTCCCACATCAATCAAAATCGATTGGATTTGAAATAAATGTTGCAATTAATTCAATACAATACCAAGATGATTCAACAGTATCTATGACAACTCGTATAAGACCGGGTCCAGAAATCTGCATTATGTCCTATGTGAAGTCATAGATACTCCCACATCAACCAGTATTATTTTGAATTTGAAATAAATATTGTAAAATTGACCCTTGGTAGCCTATCCTTGGCAGTCGGAAGTGAGCAGTAAATTACTTATGATTTAATGTTGCAATTAGTTCAATACAATACCAAGATGATCAGACAGCATCACTATGACAACTCGTATAAGACCGGGTCCTTAAATCTGCATTATGTCCTATGTGGAGTCATAGATACTCCCACATCAACCAGTATTATTTTTTATTTAAAATAATGGCCCTTGAATTACTTATGATTTACAAAATATTTAAAAATAATCTCTAAAATTTTATTAAATTCTTCTCTCAGTTTTATGGATATAGGATTTTGTATAAGAATCCCTAAAAATAGCCCATTTCCTAACTACCTAATTACTACAACGGTTAACCTAAACAAATGAAGCTATTTTTAGAAGGTAGGATGGAACATGTAATGGGAAGGATAGGTTATTAAGGAAAAAGGGGTACCTACTCCTACCTAACGGTACCTCTGCCTGAACTACATATTTACGAACTTAGAACCCTACAAAGAAATGTATAATCCTAACTGTACCCTACCTACTTCCCACCTACAATATTAAATAATTAAGTTTGTTTGTTTTTTATTAAAGTCCGATTTCTCAACGTCAGAACGTTTACCTGCCTAGCTAATTGTAGTTATCCACAATAAAATTATGATATATGTGAGTACTCAATATTTCTCCAAACGTTAGTTAAAATAGAGCAAGTATTAAACGTAAAGGTTTATAAGTCAAATATCCGTAGTCTAATAAGTGAAAGGTAAAATGGAGATTTCAAAGTTGTTTTGTTGTAAATTGGCTCAATAATCGAGCAACCATTTAAAAGATAAACGACAATCATATTTGTTGAATAAAACCAATGAGGTTGTTTTTATTTAAAACAAGATCAAATGACCTTTGATTTACCACAGAAATATGTCAACGTTTAATGGCTCTAATGAGCGCTAAATCGTCAATTAATAAACGTTTCGATACGTAAATCATATTCAAAACCCATCAAATATTTTCAAAGAGTTTTAACACGTAAGATGAACTTTAAATGGTCCGCGTTAATTAAGATACCACAAATAAACACTCAAAATAAAACACAACAAAAAATTCAAATAAAATTAGCATGCACCATGTCATCATGAAATTAAAAATGGGTTCAAACCAATATTAAAAATCAATGCACACAAAATGTTACCCAATGATCGAAATTAGGTAAATTAATAGCAAACAACATGTCAATCTTTAAAATCAAATAACCAAGCTACAAAATAAACATTATTTAACTTCATTTCGCATTAAATCTGTGAAATAAGCAGTTATGATTTAAATTAATTATTTACGTTACATTTATTGTTTTTTAAATCATATCAAATTAAATTCCATTTCACTTTCTATAATGACATGAAAATAAAGCTGTTAAATTCCTTTTGATAAGAAATTACGTAAAATAGGAAAACCATGTAAAATATTACAATGACGTTTTAAATAATTCATTATTTAATACTTTATCTTCAGCATCAGCATCGTCATCATCAAAATTTAAAAGTTACTGTGTCTTTAAATATTTTAATTAAAATACTTTCAAAAGGAATTTGTAATAATCAAAACACTTACCTCTCTGCATCTTTTCTTAGGACACACGCGACCACCATCCCGGGTGCAATTCAGACCATCTACGTCAGACCGCCCCAATCTGACTGTCCCTCAAGCCTAACCTGCTAAACTATTTAAACATCACATTTCTTCCCTGCGTCCTACGCCCCATGTCTTAAGAGCTGACGTTCGAAATCTTTCAATTTGCAGGGGTACTCAACCTTCTATGATCCACGAGCCCCATTTCAACATAGCACGACAAATATTCTAACACATATTCTATTTTTTCTAAATTCCTATTATTTTACTATATTGGACTAATACAAATATGACTGTCTGGAAATATAAATTTACTCCCTTTTCCTTCATTAGTTATTATATGAATATTGCGTATCACTGTTTACCTAGGTATATCAAAAGATTTGACATAATGTAAATTACTAAATGACTATAAATTAGCTCCTACGTCTAAGACTTACGCTCATAGTGTACATTATTGAGGACAAATCAAATCTTAATAATTTTAATTTTAGGATCATTCAAAAGTTGACTACATCTGACCTCAAGTGTCTCCTTGCTATGGGATACACGTGCGTAGTTTCACCTGCGGAGTTAATGGCGTCCCTTTCTATGGTCCTTTTGTTTCAAATGCAGTATTTTTTTTGTATAGTTTCACATTTCTATTTGTTAAAATTCCTAAAAGCTCTTTTTTTATGCTATGGCTCACAATTTTGCATCATATGTCCGGCGTCAGGCACAAAAAACATTACAACGTGCGCTCGCGCAATGCACTGAAGGATCCGTTAAACATATTATCCTATTGTTTATCTGCCCATTCCGGTCCATCCGCTGTAAAAAGCATGTTTTATTAGGGTTTTGAATTGCTTCAAAATTACGAAGAAAGCATGGTGTTTAATAATTTGCCCTTTTTAGTAAGAAATAATTTAAAGAGAAAAAATTAACATTTATTTTATTAATTACTTATATCATACTTTGATTTGAAAGGGTATGGTCGTTACAATGGCCACTGTTCTAACCTAACCTAATCCACATAAGATGTTTGGCAAGTTTGAGAAGTACGTGCAAGCAAAATTGCAAACTAGTACGAATAGGTTTTCGTCTTCTCCGGCGCTGCGGACTTGCAGCCCTTTCGCCCTTGCGTAGCAAATCGCAGTCACCCACACTCACTTCCGCAGCTTCGTTTTGTGGTCACTCTACTGGCTTTTAAATTACACTCTAGTATTGGGCAGACTAGTACCACGACGAAGAACCATGGCCAGGGGTATTGTCTAGTCGGGGTACACACAGAAGAGTGTGACATATTTTTAAAATATTAAATTCGTTGTTTTAGCTATTAAAATTAAAATTATTTGTAGTTCTATTTATATGCGTTATTGATCCTAAATAAGAGCTTTAAATAGTTACGGTCATCTTCGTAATGCCGAAAGAAATTATTCCAATACATTTAGTCTAGGTACTCGTATGTCATGTAGTAGGTAAGTGTAAGCTTGGAAATTATAAATTCCATGCACTTATGGGGTAAGAGATCCCCCAAATTGTTCACAAATGCCTTGGAGGATGTGTTTAAAATGCTGGACTGGAAAGGACAAGGCATCAACATCAACGGTGAATACATCTCACACTTGCGATTTGCGGACGACATCGTCATCGTGGCCGAAACGTTGCAGGATCTACAATCCACTGAATGAACGGCCTTGCTGATTCTTCTCAACGCATCGGTCTGCGGATGAACCTGGACAAAACCAAGGTTATGTTCAACGACCACATCATTCCGGAACCGATTGTAGTGCAAGGCAGTGATCTCGAGGTTGTTAAGGAATATGTCTACCTCGGGCAAATTTTGCAGTTGGATAGAAACAACTTCGAGAGAGAGGCCAGTAGAGGAATACAGCTAGGCTGGGCAGCATATGGGAAATTACGTCGAGTATTTACGTCGCCCAATCCACAAAGTCTTAAGACGAAAGTTTTTAATCAGTGCGTCCTACCCGTCATGACATACGGAGCCGAACTCACGATAGGGCTGGTCCACAGATTTAAAGTCGCTCAGCGAGCTATGGAAAGGGCTATGCTCGGAGTTTCTCTGAGGGATCGGATCCGAAATGAGGTAATCCGACAGAAAACTAAAGTCATCGACATAGCCCATCGAATAAGCAAGCTGAAGTGGCAGTGGGCCGGCCATATTTGTCGCAGAACCGATAACCGCTGGGGTAAACGAGTTCTTGAGTGGAGACCGCGTGTCGGCAAGCGTAGTGTGGGACGCCCTCAGACTAGATGGAGTGACGATCTTCGCAAGGTTGCTGGCAGGAGCTGGATGAGAGTAGACGTGAAGAGTGGCGTGCAATTGGAGAGGTCTATGTCCAGCAGTGGACTAGTGTGGGCTGATGATGATGATGATGGGGTAAGAATCTACTTAAAATATCATCTTTATTAAACTTTGAACTAGTGCAAAAATTGTGGTATTTAAATAAATGTTTGATAACTTAATTAAAGGCTTACTCCCAAACATTTATATTGGTGCCACCATTCTATTACACGCAAATTATTATAATTCAGCAGTTTGTGTTAATCCTCAATCCCGTAGGCGCTCGGAACGAATAATGCTTAATTCTTCCTAATAATGAGGATGAATAAAAATAAGGAATCCGTATATTAAAAACTTTTCGAGTAAGCTTCTCGAAAACTTCTAAACTCCTGTAATAAATGAATCGTAACTCCTGTAAGTAACTCTGAGAATTCATAATGATGGTTACTTTTTTATGCATAACATTGCAAGTTGATATTTTGTGGCAGTTATTTTTACGTATCTCGAAGAACTCAGATACTTGATGTTTAAGATGAGATTTTCAACGAGAACACACTGTCATGGTTCAAAGATTTTCTTTGGTCCCACTCCAAGCTGTGTGGTCTACTGAGCAACGTTATTATTCACTGAGCAGTGAATAATAACGTTGACCCGTTTGTGTATTTTTGCTACGAAAAATACAAGTCGCGTGTTTTTTGGGTCATCAAGTGGTTTTGTGTTAGAAGTATATAGAGTGTATGTTAGAAGTATATGGATGGGCAACAACATGTGACGTATTCAAAAGTGCACAAATATAATAATATTTTATATTAAATAAATTATTTTGGAAATCTGAAATTATAAATTTTAATTTGCTTTAAAAAAGATACTTTCTTAAAACTAAGCTTAGAACCATATTTATTTATTTAATTTAAAAAAATACAAACTACAGTCTTGTTTGTATTGTAACCATCCACTAGACTCTAAAAAGAAAAATTAAACTGGTAGGCAATATGTAAAAAAATGTTGCATCGTTATTTAAAAAAGCTACAAAAATACAGTTATAGTACCTATGTGTTTTCTCAATACCGAGTCTTGGTCTCATAACAAAAACAAAACATATTTTATTGAAAGCTGATATGCCCACAACATCTTGGAAAAAAAAAGCCCGACTGCGTAAAACGTAAACTGAAAAGATGAAAACAAGATTTAACAATCAATTTGCAGTCTGAGGCACCAAATCTATGTTACTTGATTCGACTTTTTCTACACGGATTTAAATTACTTAATTAGGTAGGTACTAACGCAGTGCATACTAAGTCAATCATCATTATGCTGTTAATGGATTTGATGCCTCCGACTGCAAATTGATTGTTCAAATCTTGTTTTCATCTTTTCAGTTTACGTTTTACGCAGACGGGTTTGTTGATTTTTTTAATTTATTAATTTTATTTTTGACTTTTTAGTTTGTAGTGTTCTACTACTACTTTTCAATGAACTATAAAGCCTTATTTGTAACTCTTTATTGGAAAAAAACGTTTCAACTTGAGTAAGTAGTATCTGGAATCGGTTTTTCCCGTTTAATTCATGTACCAATAGGAATTCCGGGAATAACATAGCCTATGTCACTCCCACAACTGAGACGAATCTAATGATATATCATATATTGAAATCCAGTAAACGGTTTTTCCTTCCCATTTTTTTGCCTGTTCCCGTAGGAATTTTAGAAAATAAAGTATTGAATACTGTTAGCACTGAAAATATGTGACCCTTAGTAAGTAAAAGAAAGTTTCAAAATCGGTTTATCAGTATTGCAGATTCGTTTTTCCCGCGTAAGTTCTGTTCCCGCAGGAATTTCGGGAAATAACATACCCCTTGTCACTTCGACAATTGAGACGAATCTATTGATGATTATACTTTTATATCCGTTAAATGGTTTAGGCTGTAGGGCGTGCCAAAGAAATAGACATATTTACATACCTACATACATACATACATACGCTCGAAAAACCTAACCCTCGTTCGCAGTCGGGTAAAAATGGCTTTGAAAAGAATAGTAAACTCGTAAGCTAGATGAAATATCGCGGACTTGGTAAAGTCGTACGTTATGCTTATTAAGACATCAAAGAAAACTAATCAAAGATTCAACCAAGTCATTGTTTTGTCTTTTTAGAACTGGAAACAAAAGAGATAAGGCAATAATAAACATAACTTAAACTGGCTTATTAAAATTTGCGTGATCTTTGTGTCAACCCGTTACCTAGAAACTTCTGTAATAATATTTCAATTTTTGCAAGATACCTACTCCTAGCTTAATAAATAATTTAACATTTTAATTACCTATAGCAAGAATAGTAGTTATCACAAAGCAGTCTGGTTCTCTTGTCTATGGATAACTCAAATTGTATTACTAGACCTCTAGACCTTGGCGTAGGTACCTATCTAGAATGAAAATACAAAGTTGAAGTTGTAGCTTAGGTATATACACCGTGAATTTTTAATTACCCGAGAAAATTAACTAACATACTCAGATATCGATATACATCGAATTTGGCGAATAAAAAAAAAAATTATGAGAAATTTATTTAAAAGGTCCCTAACATTCCTTAAAAAATATGCACCATAAAAGTCCTGCTAATTCAAATAGTAATCATTATCATTCCAACATTAACGGAACCAAAAGCCACCTAATTTGGTCGCGTAATATTGGCGTACGGAAGGAATAACTATGAATGAATTTTTTTTCATTCATAGTTATTCCTTCCGTACGCCAACGCCGTACGCCGTTCCGTTTTTTTTATTCGCCAAATTCGATGTATATCGATATCTGAGTATGTTAGTTCATTTTCTCGGGTAATAAAAAATTCACGGTGTATACTGTAAATAATATTTACAGATTTTGTTTAAAAGAAAAAATAACGGTCTAGTCAGAATAAGAAACACCACTGGTAAAAAAACACATCCTTTGATATAATATGTAAAAAAACCATCCCAAAAAATTGTGTCAAGTGAATATTTTGATTCTTAATAGTTTCAAACGTAGTAATTTTTCTAAAAAAATTCTCAAAGGATTTATAATGATGACTAGTCTAATTAAATAAACGTACGTTGAATTCATCATGAATAAAAGAACAGGACCCTGTTTATCCTTTTTTTTGTAACATAAATATTCCAACAAAAGTCATTAGGCTAAAGGTCCGTAAGAGTTTAGCAAGGGTCACATTTAATTATGAACCTTATAAATCATACACTTTCCACGCACCCGCTTTACAATTACCCGCAGGTATGTATATAAGGCCTTTTTTAATTGGGAAAGGCTCGTTATAACACATTGTTAAATCAAAAATATCAACTGTGGCCACGAATATTTTTACACCTCTTTATTAAACCGGACTAAAATGCTACGGTAATAGTACATTATGATACAAGTGTGCTATGTTGGTCATTACACACGAGGCATTATTGTAAGCGCGAGCCGTTGGCGAGCGCGGTCAGGAAACGGAGTGTGTAATGATCAATGCTCACGAGTTGCATACGACGTTTTTCAACACAATTGCGAGGAAAAAACCAAACTAAAATCTAAAATACAACCTCCGTTTTGCTGTTTTTTTTTTCTGGATTTTGGCGGCAACGGGCTATCACTCGCGTTTCGTGCCTCCATAAGTATTTCCGACGGGGTTGAATTAACATTTTACTCGTCTTCACTATTTAAAGTAGACATTTTTGATAGTAATTTACCACACAGCAAGAGCTTTACCAAATATTTAGGGAAAATGGCACGTAAGTTTTGTTTTTTTCGCGCGCCGCACTTTCGATGCGCGCGCAGGTTCAATAATAGCACAGGAAAAACTGACATTTCAGCCGGAGTAGCAGCAATTTAAAAAATAAAAAAAATACAAATTATTATTTCTATAAATGATAGTTAAGATAATTTGTGTTCAAAAATATACAGTTTGATGAAATAAAATATTATTTGTCATTTTAACCCTAAAATAATTTAATATTTAATATAAATTTAACAAAAAAAGTTACAACTGTGTTGAAAATGTTCCTTTCAATCAAAATAATACAAAATGATGACAATTATACCACAAAATTAACAAAAGAAGGAGTTAAAGAGTAAAACAAACACGGTTTGTTCCGGCCTATCTCCGAAACACCTGGACCGATTTTGATGAATCTTTTACTGGAAGATCGCTGATGTTAAAAGAAGTAACTTGGGCTACTTTTATTTAAAAACAAAATAAGGTTTCCGCACAAAACTATTAAAACTCGTGACATTAAGAAAAAAAATCGATGCAAACTTAAATATTTTTGAATTATTTCAATATAAATACTTACTATGCGTACGAAGTCATGGGCAACAGTCAGTCCTCAATAAGATAAAAAAAGCACCGTTATGGAGTGTTCATTGCAAACCGTAAATTTTAAAGATAAGTGTTTTCATTTCAGGAAACTTTTCCCTTTCTCGATCCGTTTATAAAACAATTGTGAGAGTTTTAACACGTGCCACTCCAAATGATTTTCTTTTATCTTTTTCAATTTCACACTTATAGGTAGAAACCAATAGGTCTGTGTATTAATTGCAGTGTCGTTTTTACTGCTATAATATTATAGTAAAATAAGCAGCGTCGAGTGGAGTAGATTAGAGAAGAACTGATATTAGCAAGTTTACAAAAAACGATCCACAGTCAGTCAGACTGTTGTTTTAAAACATTCGAGAGAGGTGGCCTTTCTGTAACAGACTAGGCAAACAATAAGGCAGGCCAGCTGTCGTATACTAAGTTTACTTTCAAATTGGGAAAGACAGTTGTTAGAAGCCGGTAATAAATATATCGCGATACCACCATGGGTTACATACTTGCCAAGGCTTTATTCTACCAGTAAAACACCACCTCACACAAAATCAGACCGCAATTCATAGGTATATGGTTAAATGATTGAAGAGGACTTCCTTATGAAGATTGTTTGATTTGATCTTTACAAAAGATACTGGACAAATGAATCTGAAAATTCTTTCAACAATTACATAACTTCAAACTCAGAAAAGCTTGGTCAGTGGCGACTAGGTAGGTTATAGATAAACACATTAATTCATACACAAACACAAACATTTTTCCCATGCAGGATTCGAACCCACATCTGAAGGCCTTCTACGAAAAGTATCATTCGTTCGGACGTATAAACCGAACAAATTAAAAAAAACCGGTCACTTGTATCAATCCTTTGAGAAAATATTATGACCAACACAAACTAACCGTATAAAAACACGACCGTTTTCAATAATTGTTCATAGATTTTCAAAGTTTTGATACAGTGAATGATCATTTTAATTAACCGCCGACGTAAAAAGAGAGGGGTGTTATGAGTTTAACGTGTCTGTCTGTGTATCTGTCTGTGTTATCGTAGCTCCCAAACGGATGAACCGATTTTCGTTTAGTTTTTTTGTGTCATAGATAATTTTATCCCGAGTGTTAGCTTAGCCATGTTTCATGAAAATCTGTTCAGCCGTTTGAATATTATCAGCTCTTTTCTAGTTGATGAGGAGAACTGACCCACTTCGTTATGTCCAATCGATTTGAAATTTGGTACCATGTTACTTCAATGATATTGAAAGTATATGATAAGGTAACCATGACCTGATCAGCCATTTGTAGATCATTAGCTATTTAATAGTTGATAAGAGGATTTTCAAGTCTGGGTTTTTTTTTGATAGGTTAATACGTCCGAACAAACGAAACATGTTCGTAGTAGTTGGTTCGTATTCTGGAGCGCGATGCACTAGACGATTCAGTCTACACCACAGAACACGTTACAATCTTTAGTGGTTTTACTACGACAATATCCTGTTACGTTATAGAAAGATAATACGCACAAATGAATGATTTTATAGTAGAAAACAAATTGAGTAGTACAAGATAAACTACCGTAATAATATTCGCAATTGAGCACAAATAAAATTAATTAAGTAATTCAAAAAACCCAATTGCGTAAAAAGTGAACTTAAAAGATGAAAACAAGATTTAAAGAATCAATTTGCAGGCTGAGGCATGGAATCTATGTTACTTGATGCGATTTTTTCTACACGGATTTAAATAAATTAATTAGGTACCTACTAATGCAGTGCATGCCAAGTCAATCATCATTATGCTGTTAATGGATTTGATGCCTCCGACTGCAGATTGATTCTTTGAATCTTGTTTTCATCTTTTATGTTCACTTTTTACGCAGTCGGGTTTTTTGATTTTTTTAATAATTAATTAATTTTATTTTTGACTTTTTAGTTTGTAGTGTTCTACTACTACTTTTCAATGAACTATAAAGCCTTATTTGTAACTCTTCATTGAAAAAAAAAGGTTTTAACTCGAGTAAGTAGTATCTGAAATCAGTTTTTCCTGTTTAATTCATGTACAAATAGGAATTCCGGGTAATAACATAGCCTATGTCACTCCCACAACTGAGACGAATCTAATGACATATCATATATTGAAATCCATTAAACGGTTTTTCCTTCCTATTTTTTCAGTGTATTTTTTTGCCTGTTCCCGTAGGAATTTTAAAAGATAAGGTATTGTATACTATTAGCACTGAAAATAAGTGACCCTTAGTTGATAAAAGAAAATTTCAAAATCGGTATATCAGTATTGCAGATCCGTTTTTCCCGCGTAAGTTTTGTTCCCGCGGGAATTTGGGAAATTACATACCCCTTGTCACTCCCACAATTGAGACGAATATATTGATATATTATACTTTAATATCCGTTAAACTGTTAAGGCTGTAGGGCGTGCCAAAGAAATGGACATAAGTACTTACATACATACATATGCTTGAAAAACATAACCCTCGTTTGGCAGTCGGGTAAAAAATGAAAAACTGCAAAAATCAAAACAGAATGCTAGAGCTGTCGACAATACAAATACAAATATTTTTATTTGCTATTATGTATGGTACAGGTAATAGGTAGGTAGAAAATGTGGTGATAAATAAAAAAAAGTGCATTAAACTACTTAGCCAAAATTTTATAGCATGCAAAATATTAAAAAATAATAATAATAAATTATGTCCAGCAGTGGACGTCTTTCGGCTGATGGATGAATGGATGAATAATAAATTGAATAAATTAATAATTTTACGCAAAGATTCAAATATATTAGTATTAATGTCAATCCATGATCATTGAGGTATAATATGTCCATGATATATCAAGTACAGTAAAGAAAAAAAGAAACACTTCCATTTACTTGAGGCTCAAACCATGCATTGATTATATTGTTTAGGATTCTTTATATTTTAAAAATTCTTCAATTGAGTAGAATACCTTGTTCTATCTACGCAACGATATCTTAAAACTATGGAATGGAAGTTCCTTAATGTGGTTTAGTATTTTATGGTTTTACATGGCATTACAATTATTTTGGAATCTTCGCGTTTTTGGGACCATCTTGTATCTCTTATATAGTCAAATAGTCTATGACGATTTCACGTTGATTTTTGGTAAGTTTGTACAAGCAAAAAACTCTTTCTTTTGCTTGTAAAAACTTATTAGTATTACGCTTGACAAAGACACCGACTTCTAATATACAGGATGTCCTAAAATTCAACGATAAAACTGCACCACATGGTGGGCCTGCTTATGACTACTAGAGGTAAAACAGAAAAAAATATCTCTTTTATTATTTTAATTACAAACAAAAAAATATAATCCTTGAAATTTGACACCCCTTATGACATTTATAACTACCATGGCCACATTTTTTTTTAATTCAGCAGCCTAAATAATACTGCTTATCCACCACAATCCTTAAATATCCCAGAATGCCAGTAGTTTTTACACAAAAATCCATCAAAATTATTTTTTGTTCCAAAATTTTGAAAGATTTTACTTTCAGTGCACTTTCACTGATCGTAATGTAAAAAAAAGGTATGGTCACTACTTTATTTGAAAATTGGCGCAACTAACCAAGATTCTAAAATGGTATAATACTTTAGAAAACTAGGCAAAAAATACGAACTATTTTCATCAATAACCAAATATTCTTCTTGCATATCTTCTGGTGGTGTTCGCGCTTCGAAGACCGTCTGGTGTAGTGGTTCGCGCTCCAGACTACAAAGCCTTGCGGTTGCGAGTTGGAATCCCGCGGGGGGCAAACGTTTGTGTGATAAACACAAGCATTTGTACTTAAGTTATGGACGTTTATAAACGTATTTAATTATGTTAATCCGTTATCAAGTCGCCATAGTACAAGCTATGCTTATTTTGGGGCTAGCTAATTGGTGTAATTGTGGAAAAGTTTTTTTTTCTACCATTGATATTATGATCCGCAGTCTGGGTGATTTTTTGTCAAAACTCGTCCAATGTTGTAATGGGTTCTGCTGAGTAGACCTTATCTTTGAAACCCCAATAGAAGAATTCAGAGAATTTCAATCAGGTGAACGGGGTGGCCATAAAATAGGACCAAGTCGCCCGATCTAACGCCCTGGATACTCTTGATTTAAGTATTCTTGCACAGGAAGAGCATATATAGATAGATAAACGTCATTTTGAAACCACGTGTTTTGTAAATCACTTATAGCCGTCGTCGTCGTCTAATAATTCTGGCAAGTCATTTTTTAATATGTTCAATCACTTTACTTAACTAATCCATATTTGTTGTAAGCTCGTTTCCCTTGAGTATAATACCATTTTAGAATCTAGGTTAATTGTCGAACATTTATTGTAATGTAAAGAATAAAAATTTAATGTAAAATACAAGTAATGTATATTACACGAGGCAATAACCTCTCGTTTTGATTCATTCTATTTTTTTTTCAACAACAACAAAACCTATTTTGGGCACATAGTAAAAGTGATTTACTATCAATGTATGAAATGTGGTTATTGTTGGAAATAGTTCGTATTATTTCTTTTTTTCTAGTTCCTAGTTTTTCTAAAGTATTATACCATTTTAGAATCTTGGTTAGTTGCGCCAATTTTCAAAAAAATATGCCATGGTAGTGACCATACCTTTTTTACACTACGATCAGTAAAAGTGCACTGAAGTATAAATATTTAAAAATTTTAGGGAATAAATAATTTTAATATTTTTTTGTGTAAAAATTACTGGCGTTTTGGAAATTTTAAGGATTGAGGTAAATAGCAGTACTAATAAGGCTGCTGATACAATAAAAACAATAGAAATATTTGAAAAATTGTGGTCATGGTAGTTATAGGTAAATGTCAAAAGGGGTGTCAAATTTCAAGGATTATATTTTTTTGTTTGTAAATAAAAAATAAAAGAGGTATATTTTTTTCCTATTTTTCCTCAAGTAGTCATAAGCAGGCCCACCATCTGGTCCGTTTTATCGTTGAATTTTGGGACAACCTGTATAAAGGCATGGCAGGGGCATATATTTAAAAAAATATTAAAATTAATCATAATTGTTTTTGTTAATTTTATTTAAGGATATTTTTTTGAAGCTACTTAGTTATTATTGTCAATGTATTTATGATGTCATTTTTATGTTGATTAAGCGATGAATTCTTGTCAGTAGTAACTCAAACTGATACATCGTCGGCAAAAGTAGGTATATTTACCTGTCAATTACCTGTCATTTGTTTTGAATTCTAAATGACGTTGTTTCTGTAATTAGTTATGTATCCATTATAAACCTAGAAATAGCAATGTTGTCTGTCTGTGTGTCAGGCTGTTCAGTTTAGGTACGTATATATAAAAAAACTTTTTTTTTTTTACAACGTAGAGCGACATGAGCACACTGATATTAAGTTTCAGGTCGTCATGCCCTTTTTAAAATCACTTTATTCTTGCAACCTAAGAGGTTTTGCTTATTTATCGTTACACATTGAATAACCTACACAATTACTGCACAGTGCTAAGTTTAATTTAGTATCTCAAATAAGCCAACGAAGTCGTGGGTAAAACGTTAACTAATCAAAAGATGTACCTACTTTAACAGAGCCACAGGTCAACGTCAACTTAAACAAATTTACAAAACATCACGACATACATTTTTCAATATCTTTCATTATCTTCATACGCTGTCAGTGGCTAACGACAGACATTTAACATTTATTTGGAGTGTAAATATGTTTTTCTTATTACTAATTTCCGTTATTTTAGCTCTGTGGGCCTACTCAACATATAAGTCAAATCTAAATAAAGATAAAAGTCCCCCAATGTTCGATCTTGCTGTACCAATCCTTGGACATTTGCATTATTTTCTTTTTGGTGATGACGCCCGTGAGTATTAATAGTTAAAAAATAAAATACAAATAACTTAGCCGATAACATAGTTTTAGATTTCTTATATTATTATTTTTGTGGTATTTTTCTGTTGGGTGTTTAGTAGACCGACGAATGCTATATTCATTATTTCCACAATCACGCTATTAAACTAACCCCAAACTAAGCAAACCTTGTACTAATGCGACTAGATAACGGATAAACATACCTAAATACGTTTATAAAATAGCCATGACCTAGGTACAAAAACTCGTGCTCATTTAACATTTTCCCTTGTGGGATTCGAGCCCACAACCAGGCTTTGTAGTCCAGAGTGCGAAAACCAGACAATAGTCGAAAAATACAGGTTGTTAGGTACTTAAATGGTATATCAAGCCCAAACTAACCTATGTTAACATATGCATATATTATTACTAGGTAAGTTAGAAATAAGATATCATCAATTTTGAAAAAAAAAATTGTACAAATCGGATTTAAAAAAATATGTTTTGTATGTAAATTTAAAAAAAAATATATCATATCTAATTTTTGAATTCACCATACTATTATTATGTATGCTGGTACTCAAAAAGGCTCATATTGGGAAAGTTTTGGGGTATTTCTGTTTTTCCATTTTATATGTATTTTGGGGTGCTAAATCCGAATCTGAGGTTGACTAACAAATTTTCGTGACGGCATATTGAGAAAATCCCAGGAAAAATTCTGCTTTTAACTTTTATTAAATGGCCTGTTTATAGAAATTAAAGTACTTTAAACTTTCTACAAATATCACTTTTTAGTTTTTATTTTAGAAGAACCGTTCGGTTTTAAGTGTAAGTTGAAAATTGTCATATTTCAGCAGTCTCTGCAAAACCCACTTATACTTTATTTATTACTAGCTTTTTCCCACGGCTTCGCTTACGTTAGATATGATTTTGAGTGAATGAATGAATGTCAAACTCAGTAAATTAAAAAAAACCTTGAAACAGTTATTTGCTTATTACCCGACTGCCAAACGAGGGTTATGTTTTCGAGCGTATGTACTACTCTGTCAAGAAAGTACCGGGAAAAGATTAATAATACACAAAATGTTAGTTATTCATCCAAATTTATTGTATTACCTTCAAAGTATGCTCCTTCAGAAGCGATACACTTACGCCAACGAATAATCCAATCATCAAAACATTTTTTAAACGCCTTTTTCCGGAATTGAGTTCAGTTCTCGCCGCGAATTCTCCTTTATGTCTTCTACCGAATGAAAACGGGTGCCACGAAGTGGTAATTTGAGTTTAGGAAAAAGAAAGAAGTCGGCTGGAGCCATATCTGGTGAATAAGGTGGCTGCTCTATGGTATTTGTTAAGTTTTTGGTTAATAATTCGTTCACAATGATGGCCTTGTGGGAAGGCGCATTATCGTGGTGCAAAATCCAAGAAATTTCATTCCACAAATCTGGCCTTTTTCGTCTAATTTGCTCTCTTAAACGCCGCATAATGCTTAAATAATACTCTTTTTTATCGTTTGACCTTATGGCAAGTATTATGAGTGTACAACACCGCGACAGTCAAAGAAAACAGTCAACATGACTTTGACTTTCGATCGAGTTTGGCGCGGTTTCTTCGGTTTCGGTTCAGTTGGAAGGCGTCACTCCGAAGCTTGTTGACTAGTTTGCATGTCAAACTCGGAAACCTACGTCTCGTCACCAGTAATAATGCGTTTCATGAATGTTGGGTCGGAAGTGACTCGTTCTAGCATGTCCTCAGCGACTCTTTTGCGATTGAGTTTTTGGAGAAAATTCAGGTCTTTTGGGACTAGCCGAGCGGCAACATGTTTTATACCCAATTGATTATTTAAAATGCTACGAATCGACTCGTGTGACACAGAAAGTTCGACGGCTAGGTCTCTCAAACTTGAATGAAGATTTTCAGTCACTATTTCCTTCACTTTTGCGATGTTATCTTCAATAGCAGACGTTGATGGCGTACCAGAGCGAGGCAAATCTTCCATCACATCTCGACCGCTTTTGAACGCTTTGTACCACTCATAAACACGTGTTTTTGATAAAGTCGATTCACCGTAAGCCTTCTGTAACATTTTCAGAGACTCCGAACATGAAATCCAATTGGCCATGCAAAATTTATGACAAAATCTTCGTTCGATGTTTTTTCCATTATGAAATTCGCAATACACACTAGATATGGTATAACTAAAAACAATACTGTATTTAATCTAATTATCAGATGTAACTCAAACTCCGTGCCAAAATAGAAAACAGATGTGCCAGTCTAACAACAACAAAAAAAAATTTGGAACCATAAACAAATCATGAATTCCCGAAACTTTTTTGACAGAATGTATGTATGTATGTATGTAAGTATGTCTATTTCTTTGGCACGCCCTACAGCCTAAACCGTTCAACGGATAATTAAGTATAATATATCAATAGATTCGTCTCAATTGTGGGAGTGACAAGGTGTATTTTATTTCCCGAAATTCCCGCGGGAACAGAACTCACGCGGGAAAAACGGATCTGAAATACTGATAACCGATTTTGAAACTTTTTTTTATTAACTATGGGTCACATATTTTTAGTGCTAATAGTATTAATTACTTTATTTCCCAAAAAACCTACGGGAACAGGCAAAAAAATACACTGAAAAAATAGGAAAGAATAACCGTTTAATGGATTTCAACATAATTATGATATGTCATTAGATTCGTTCGTCTCAGTTGTGGGAGTGACATAGGCTATGTTATTACCCGGAATGCCTATTGGTTTATGAATTAAACGGGAAAAACCGATTTAAGATACTACTTACTCGAGTTAAAACCTTTTTTTTCAATGAAGGGTTACAAATGAGGCTTTATAGTTCATTGAGTTCAAAGTAGTAGTAGAACACTACAAACTAAAAAGTTAAAAATAAAATTAATTGATTAAAAAAATCAAAAAACCCGACTGCGTAAAAAGTGAACTTAAAGGATGAAAACCAAATTGAAAGAATCAATTTGCAGTCGGAGGCATCAAATCTATTAACAGCATAATGATCACTGACTTGGTATGCACTGCGTTAGTACCTAATTAAGTAATTTAAATCCGTGTAGAAAAAGTCGAATCAAGTAACATAGATTTGATGCCTCAGACTGCAAATTGATTCTTTAAATCTTGTTTTCATCCTTTAAGTTCACTTTTTATGCAATCGGGTTTTTTGTTTTTTTTAAATCATTAATATTTATAGTTGAAGGATTAACCTTGCTACCTTGGTGCTCCGAACCCCCGTTTTACCCCTTTAGGTAGTGAATTTAGTTAAATCCTTTCTAAGCGCACGCCTACATTATAATAGCTATATGTGTGCCAAATTTCAGCGGAATCCGTTTAGTGGTTTGAGCTGATATGAAAAAAAAATAGTCAATGTTGCGTTACGAAATTTTGTTATCAAATCTCAGATTCAGATTCAGCATCCCAAAATACATAAACATTGAAAACATCAGAACTAGTCCAAACTTTCCTAGTAAAATCTCAACTTTACTGAACTAGGCTAGTTTCAGCTTGATATTATACACTTTACCAAATATCCTATATAACCTGAAATGACCACATGTTCCCTCGGATTCTGTAGTTCCTACGACTGGAAAATGCTGTTGCGCACACCAATTGCACACACTACCCAGTTTTCGAAAAAGATTATCTTCCGATCTATCTGCTCTTTAAACAGGCGATCTGATTAAATCGTCAGGAACCATTGAAATCAGACTGCAAAGATCTTTCCCGCTGGAAATAAAAGAAGAAGCTATGAATACCTATCAGTACCCACTGACGTCATTCGAAGCAACGTTCAGTAGACGTTTATGAGTTGTTACAAAGAAATCTCTTAACCATTGTTTTCAGTAGCGCAAACAAGATAGAAACACCATACTACAATGCTATGCTGCACGTCCTATCGTAGAAAATGTCCACATAAGTTAAGCATGTCATCTAGGCCTAGTACCGTACCTAGTCTTTTTTGTTAATATAATATCCATAAGATGATTTTTATTGATTTTAGGGTTCCGTACCTGAAAAGGAAATAACGGAACCCTTATAGGATCACTTAGTTGTCCGTCCAACCATCCATCCAACCGTCGGTCTGTTCCTTAATCCCAAGAAACGTGTGAAGGTATCAGGTCGAAATTAAAACGATATAAGTACTCAGTCTACAGTTTCTTGAAGCTGTAAAAAAAACACACTTCTAAATTAACGTATATTTCGACACTACAAGAGAATCAAAATTTATAGGGTATTTTCCGTTGACCTAGAACGAATTCCCACGAATATTATATATTGTACATACATACATACGCTCGAAAAACATAACCCTCGTTTGGCAGTCGGGTAAATACAGGGTATTTATGAACGGAAATATTTTTTATAGAGCTACAGTTTTAATATTATAAGTACCTACAATATTTATTATAATAAGCTACTTACATTTTTTTTAAATATGTACCTACTTTATACGGAACCCGCGGTGGGCGAGTCTGACTCGCAATTGTCCGGTTTTTATAGTGTATTATGTTCATTGGCTTACAGATTTTTTGGTCATGCTCGAAGTACTCTTTAGCCGAACTATAAAACTTGGAGGTGGAGTCAGCCGCCTCATGATTGGAAATAAAACATACTATCGTAAGTACTAACAATCGCCCGCAGCTCCTGCTGCATCAAGTTCTGTTTATTACAAAAATACATTTTTGCACATCGCTTGGGAACCGTGTATTTTTTACATTATACATCTAGGCGATGACATTAAAATTCTATCTAAACATCATTGTTGATTAACGAATATCTCAACTTTTGATTGTTTTTAAACGCTGGCCGGAAATTGTGACATATTTTATCCAATTCCACTTAATAATAATATATTTTCTTTCTAGTGGTAACTGACCCAGAAGACTGTGCCACCGTCGCCAACAGATGTATCTCCAAACCGGGAATCCCTTACTCCTTTATGGACACATATATGGGATCAGGCATATTTAATGTCCAAGATGGTAAGTGGGTTTATAAATAAAATGAAACCATTATTCCGAATTGAAAAATACCTCTCTTAATTTGAAAAATATTATACTTTCTAATTATGTAAATTCTGATTAGGTATTAATAGGTTCAAGGCAAATTACCGCGTCACTACGCCAATTAGGTCGTCAATTATCCAACATCTAATCCGAATGATGATAAAACCTAATAAAAGTTTACAAATCATAACATTTTGTTTTGCAATTTGCAAATGGGATGTAACATGCAATAAAAAAACCGCCCAAGTACGTGTCGTGCCATGCGCAGTGTAGGGTTCCGTAGTTACCCACCGTTATCACAATATATACTTCATTTAAGTCACTTTAATCTTTTCTTTTAAGGAATTTTTAAACAAACTATGTTGAACGACTATTAACTTATCTTATCTCTATCTATTTTAAACTAATAACTAATGTATCCTAACCGTTATATTTTTTCTTAAAAGTTCAATAAAAGCACGATTTTCATGAAATTTCCTGACTTTTCAAGCCAATAGTTTAGCTTTTAGAGGGGGGGACGCCCTACTCAAACAAAATTAAGCACTTTAAAGTTTAATATTTCGCAAATGGATCCCTAAATCGAAAAATAGTCTTAGCAAACCCCAAGTCATTTTAAAAGGACCTACCTACCTAAACTTCATACGATGGAGTAGACGATAAAAAAAAACTTTACCACTATGTCGGCGTGATTGTTATACCTATCACCACATAATTTCAGCTCTCTAAAGTCAACAGTCTCCAAGCAAAACTTTGGACGGACAGACAGACGGACATGACGAAACTATAAGGGTTCCTTGTTAGGAATACGGAACCCTAAAAAGGATGCATGCAAACCAGTAAACAAACGTGCAGGCGAGTATTATACTTATTTTCATGTAAGCAAGCAAACAAACAAAGCTAAAATAAATATAAAAATACAGGTTTTCTGTATAAGCTGTATAAAAAGACAGGGAGATATGCAAGCATACAAGCCAGCAACCAGTAAGTAAATTAAACTACAAGGATTTCCTCTTCTACGACTTTTCAATTATCCTCTAGGTACTCGTAGTATCGGGCAAAGAAGTCCCATTACCAGCCGGGATTAACCGCATTGGTTTTTCATCCCATTTTCGGAATATTGTTTTCGAGATAATGATGCAAAGATATTTTTATTTTTTTGTACCTTTATTAAAATTATTTCGTATACAATATCACATTTCTGAATATGTTTAAATAGGATTTGTGATTTTTAGTAATTAAAATTTTATTTATTCCGAATAATTTAATTCCGAGTGTAATAAAAATAAAAAAAAATAAATTCGGCATATTTATTTCGGAATATTTGTTCCCACGATGAACAACAATTATTAACATCTTACTCCTCTTTCACA
Source organism: Anania fuscalis (assembly GCA_950371115.1). Lineage (NCBI taxonomy): Eukaryota > Metazoa > Arthropoda > Insecta > Lepidoptera > Crambidae > Anania > Anania fuscalis. Next base: position 12,005,636 of record OX493336.1, on the reverse strand, counting down.
AGCGTTTTGAAATTCCCAAAAGGTATGGAAGGAACTGGTTTGTGAAACATAATTATTATCTACCATATTATGAAATCTAACCATCAAGAGTAAAAGTCTTATCAGGTGTAGAAAGTAGGTAACTTCCTTCTGGCCTCCGTAACCATTGGGCTGAGAAGTACCCACTAGGACATGTTATCTGAAAAAACAACCGATTTTTCTCACGATTCTCTGTTGAATGATCTCCGAAAAATCCAAATATGTATTGAGATAAAATAATCTCGATGAGATTGTGAGGTAAATTTCTTTCTATTGATTTAATTTCTATTTTAGATTACCATCTTGCAGGTCACCTATGGAAACCCCGTCGAAAAGTCATAAACCCAGCATTTCATCAGCACATGTTAGACGAATTTTTATACGTATTTAATGACCAAACCCGAGATCTTGTGAAAACACTAAGAAATGAAGTTGGAAGAGGCCCATTCAATCAAACGGGTTATATTGCACATTGTACTTTAGAGAGCGTAGTCAGTGAGTATTTTGTAACCATATATGTAAGTAAGCTTGAATATGATTTAAAGGACTGTTAAAGCACAAACTGTATATTTTACTATTTAGATGGTGCATTACATAATAAAATAACAAAAATAATAATAGGAACAGCTTTTCCAGCAATGGCACCGCATGTGGTAAGCTGTAGGGGAGTGGTGACACCTCGGACCCGAATTTTCCGGAGGTCCTGTATTACTTGGGCCCTTGACTCTCGTGCTTGCCTTAACCAAGCGACGAAGAGTGGGGTTGCAAGAGCAGGAGTTCAAAATATCCTAACGCCGGACCCCTATTTTACTGGTGCGTGTGTAGCACTGGAAACTAGCACCCTGCAGGCTCACCTCTACAGTTATTTTATTTGCGTAGTTTAGAATTTCGACAAAAGATTTTCGGCTGCTATGTTGAAGTAGTGTTGTTGAGTTTGTTCTAGCACATTCTTCTCAGCACTATATTGTTATATTTACTTTAAAGCGAAGTGCTAATTTATGCTATAAATAAGGAGACATGTACATTAGTGCACCATTTTTTAAAAACTTTCTTAAGTAGCAGTAATCTTGAATAAATTATTTTCAATATAGTTGTTTTTCTATTTTGAGGATTAGTATCATTAAAAATTAACGTTCAGTTGCGTCTATAAAATAAAATAATGATGAATTTTATGTGACAGGAACCACTCTGGACATATCTGAGGATGGTAAAGAAATCAAAAAACTTATCATTGAAGACAGCTATCGGCTTTTTGAACTGGCCGCATTGAGAATTACTAACGTATGGTTGTTTAGTGATTTTATTTATCGCCTGACAGCTCTTGGCAGAGAGGAAAGGAAGAGATTTGATCGCCTTAATAGACATACTGAGGAGGTACGAAGTAGTAGGCATCTTGAAATTATCTGCACGCCGATACTCGAAGACTGACTTAGCCGAGAGGATAGCATGCATGCTGGACATACAGTCGTTGATCTCTGACGTCCCGGGTTCGATTCCCGGTCAGGCAGGTCAACGAACTTTCTGGGATCTGGGATGTTTGTGGTACCGTCGTTATTTCTAAGCAAGTACCTTAGGATCAGAGCAGTATGGCTATGGGAGCGGCAACACAGGGTTGAGTCAATCAACAATCCGACGTCAGTTAATCTATACTTAGAAAATTGTGTTCATCTTTTATAATTGCATGCTCTTCTCTCTCTCTCTTTTTGTCGCACTTATTAAAATGCTCATAGCATCTTTTCAGTCATGGTTAGTCAATTAATTATTATAGCCCAAATGTCAATAGATAGACACAAATACCATAGCAAAAGTTGACGATTCACAAAACTGAAATTTTTATTTTATTTTGTAAAACATAAGCATCTTACAAAAATGAAAATTTTGTCTCGACTTTGCTAGATCATCTTCTCATCTTAGTAAACTTAAGTGCTTAGTATAATAGCCTAAATGTCTAAAATGATTAATATACTCGTAGTGCATTAAAATTTGGCTTCTTTAAAGGTATTCTGCATTAATATTATAAAATTTTCAGATTATCAATAAAAAGAAATTGCAACTTAAAAAAGACTTGAAAACCCAAATGCTAACTGGTAATGTCAACTTTCAACTTTACTAAGTTTAAATGTAAATTTCACAAAGCTACATAATACATCCTTTTGTTGCAGATAGAAAATTCAAAACAGCCTTGAACATTCTTCTAGAGCTAGAAAATAATGGATTGTTCACAAGAAAAGATGTGATGGATCAGATACACACAATTATTGCAGGAGGCTTCCACACTACGTCGTCCATGTTGTCTATCTTGCTTTGTGCTATTGGCACATATCCGAAAGTTCAAGATCGGATTTATGCTGAGTAAGTTATCTGAAGACGGCTGGACTACTGAGTGGTCTAAATATGGTAATCTGTTTTTAATGCTCATCGGGTTATAATGAGGGCTACCGTTTTAGTGCTTACCAGTTGGCGCCACTGCTGTGTGAGGTTCTGATTATAATAACAATCTAATATTTAGTAATACTCATTTACTCTGTATTTATCCCCTTTTCCGGGAACTTATACCCGTCCCAAAATTATAGCTTCTGACAAGGCAATTATCAAGGCAGCCAGCAGTCTAATCTAATTCCCAAAAAAACCTTTTTGCACCTCTTTTTCTTAGCTCCACTTTTAAAGAACTGACATTCTAGTGAATGTCAGTTCTTTAAAAAATTGTTTGGAAAATATGAGTTACGGGTTAGTACCCGTAACTCATATTTTCCAAACTTAATCTAACTACCTATCGCAAAATATTTACAATAATTCTAATGGATTTATTAGCGTACGTATCCCATTCATACTGAGACCTCATGTGACACTAAGCCCTCTAGCGAGAAAACTACAAGCTATATATCTCATTATTGCAAACTCAATGTTTTGTCAAAACTTAAACAAATAAAAGTACAAAAAAATATATAAAAGTATGCCTATATACGTTCCACTGCAGGGCACAGGCCTCACCTCAACTATGAGGTGGTTTGGGCCATACTCCACCACGCGGGCCCAGTGCGGATTGGTGGAGGGGTGTTGTAAGGCCAGTGACTAAACCTTACTGTCAGATGTTATCAAGCCGCCTTAAGGCCTCTGACTAGGCTTCACGACCAATATCAAGCGATATTGGCCGGGACCAACTTTTAACGTGCCTTCCGAAGCACGGAGATGCTCGTGATAAATGTCATTAAATATGGTCGGAATGGTCACCCATCCACTCACGACCGCGGCGTTGGTTGCTTAAGTTTAGTAATCGATACCAAAGCGCTGCCACTGAGCTACGAGCACCATCATTTGAGAAATATATTTTTTGCATTCTTTAAAAAAAATCAAACACGTACTTTAATAACAAAAAATGAAACTAAAAAGCGAAAAATAATATTGACTAAAACATACCTAATCAGTTCTTTTTGGAGTCGGTGCCAGCCATCGAGAGTTAAAATGTGTTCATTCGCACCGACTCCAAAAAGAACTGATTAGGTATGTTTTAGTCAATATTATTTTTTGCTTTTTAGTTTCATTTTGAAGTCGGTTTTTAGTTTTTTATTAAACTTTTTTTATTTTACAATTTTAAGTGTTAAGTCTTCTATTTTTTCCCTCCTAACTTCGCCAAAAATGACTTTACAGCAAAGTAACCTTAACTAATATTGGTCCTCTATGGACCCCCAATCCAATGGTATGATAAAAATAAGGTGTTACATAGGGTCAATTTTTCGACGAAAATTTTTAAGTCTTAAGAAAAGGGTTTACCTACACTCCAACCAGAACGGCGGCTATTTTGGTGTCGAAACCATAGGATAAGGTCTTGCGTTTAATAACAAGTCAAATTAAGAAAGGAACTTTCCCATTTTTTTTTTGTTACTGGGTGTGCCCAGTAAATAAAAATTGGCGGTCTGGTACCTCATAAACTCCACTTTCTGCTTAACACACTGCGAAATACATTCTGTCGACAAATTGCTGTATTATCTTCTAACTCCTATCCGTTAAGGAGTTCTGTAGCTTCCATCATCAGGTCAGCAACATGACGTGATGATTACCAGACCCAAAAATCAGCATTGAGTCAGAAAATATATGCAAAACATTATGAGTGCCTATAAAAATTGAGGGTTGCCCTCAATTTTCCAGGGATCCCATCATCAGGATCTGACTTGGTGTAAATGGGACCACCTCGGGAGTATACCCTTTCAAACTAAAAAATAAATTTTGAAATCGGTCCATAATTGACGGCGTAATCGCGTAACAAACATACAAAAAAAAAAACAACATTCAGACGAATTCGTCTCAATTGAGAACCTCCTCCTTTTTTTTGAAGTCGGTTAAAAAACAGTCAGCGTCTGAGTATTAACTTCATATTACCATCTTAGAGTTTGTCGTGTTTAGAGTTTGATGTAAAAATAATAGCAGTGTTACGCATTCTTCATCCCTAATCATAGGGTTTCTGGACTATAAAAAAGCGGTCCTAAGGAGTTCCCTTGGCCAAGTAAAAATATTTAAGTCATTATATTTGTCGTTTTCCTACGTACAAGTATAAACTCTAAAGACACTAAGTGCTAGTAAGCCTTGGTTTATATGCATATGCAGGATAATTGACTAAGCTGTAAATTCTCTTAAAATGACCAACAACCAACTGTCTTCGAGATTTATGTCTAAACTATAACATAAATATACACATTGATGTACCAACACGAAAAGATTCATGCATAGACCATATACTTAGCAATATTATAGACGCTACTGCTATGGTCCTGCCTCTACATCTATCTGACCACGACACAGCACAATTGTTAAGTTTTGCTGTTAATGCCAATGAATGTAAACCAAAGACATGCATCATATCTAGGAAAGATTATTGCCCCGAAAACATTAGTAAATTCAAAGAATGTCTTAATAGTTTAACTTGGAGCGAAATATACTCAAATAGTGATTTAAATGCGGCATTCAAAGAGTTTCATGAACTATTATGTCTCTTTTACAATTTGTGCTTCCCAAATAAAAAAATCAAAATTAATAATCTAAATAAAAATACACAGAATTGGATCAGCAAAGGCCTGAAAACTAGTTGTATAACAAAACGGTCTCTACGATTTACATACTATAAAAACAAAACCATGATAAATAAAAACAAATACATAAAATATTCGAAAATATTAAGAAAATGCATAGAAAACTCAAAAAAGAATACCAATATAAAATACATAATTAATAGCAAAAATAAATGTAAAGCAACTTGGACGATAATTAAAAATGAAACTGGTAGCACAAAATACAATGGCAACATATCTGGACTTAATATAAATAACGAAATTTTGACCAATCCCTCTGACATAGCTTCGGCTTTTAATAATTATTTTATAGAATTACATAATGTAACGCAAAATAACATACGAGAAACAACACAAAATAAGAAATTAATACCAAACACCATGTTCCTTTATCCAATGTCGAATGAAGAAGTTAAAAAAGAAGTAATGGGTCTAAACAATACTAGGTCTGAGGGCTTTGATGGAATCTGCACAAGAATACTCAAAGAATGCGTCAAGGAGCTGACACCTGTATTGACATACCTCATAAACCTCTCATTTGCATCGGGAACTTTCCCGGAATCACTAAAACAATCCATTATAAAACCGTTACATAAAAAAGGTGTGAAGGATAACGTTAGTAATTATCGACCGATTGCCATAATTCCCGTTTTGTCTAAGGTGTTCGAAAAATGTATGCATCAAAGAATAACGAGCTACTGCAATACATTCAACATTATTAATAAAGAACAGTTCGGATTCCAAAAAGGAAAATCAACGACCCTGGCAATCTTTACTTTAATAAATACAATCTTAAATGGATTAAATGACGGTTTTCTTACTACTGGATTATTCTTTGACCTATCAAGGGCTTTTGATTTTGTAGACCACGAGCTTTTACTAAAAAAGCTTGACTCGATCGGAATAAGAGGACCTACACTACAGTGGCTATCATCATACTTGACTGGTCGAGGGCAACGGGTGGTGGTAAATAAATTAATAGAAGGTGAACTAGTACCTTGCGCGTCTAGCATAAGAACAATTGAATGTGGCATTCCCCAGGGAAGTGTACTGGGTCCACTTTTGTTCATTTTATACATAAATGATATAATAGCAGTGACTAACCATAAATGTATTCTGTTTGCAGACGACATTTCAATTATTCTGACATCTAATAAAAAATCTATAAATGACCACGAAAGTGACATTAATAAAACAATTGACAACATTATTAAATGGCTAGAGACAAATAATTTAAAATTAAATCTAAATAAATCAAATTTTATTCAATTTAATCACTCAAAACATAACAAATACAATTTAAGACTTAACATTGATAAAATAAAAGAAATAACGCATACTAAATTCCTGGGAGTAGTTATAGATCAGGATTTAAATTGGAAAATACACATCAACGCCTTATGTAATCGCATTAATAGCTTTGTCTATGCTCTGAATAAAATGCGAAAGATAACTAATTCGCCAACAGTCCTCACCACTTATCACGCGTATGTAGCGTCCATCTTACGCTACGGTGTAATATTGTGGGGTAATAGTACGGATAGGCATAGGGCATTTATAGCCCAAAAGAAATGCATTAGAGCTATATGCGGTATCCCACCTGGCGAGTCCTGTAGAGAAGCTTTCGTGAGCTTGGGCTTACTTCCGCTACCGGCACTATACATATATGAAATCGGCTGCTTTGTGAAAAGACATTTCGATTTATTCTTAAAAGCAGGCGACGTAAATACTAGACTAAAAAGAGACCCTGGTAGACTTGTATTGAATATTATACCAAAGACAGCTAAATATAGCAAAAGTTGCATAATAATGTGTGTACGAATATTCAACAAAATACCAAATGATATAAAAAACCAAAATATCCACGTTTTCAAGTCAAAACTATTTAGGTGGCTTATGGAACATAAAATATATGACATAAAAGATTTTATGGACAGTAACTTTTTATTTTAATTTGATTATTATTATACTATTGACATTATTATTTAATATTATTATTATTTTGACTACGTACTAATAATATTTTGTGACATTACTTATTGTTTATTACTGTAATTGCATCATAATAATTATTGTTTTAATACTTAGATTTGCATGCTAAGTAAATTTTAGCAAGACATGTGTGCCTTAGAAATTATAATACCTTTTAATACCATGTTTTTAAGCAAATAAATTTGATTTGATTTGATTTGATTTGACATTTATATATTTCCCAGATTATTAGAAGTATTCGGAACATCAGATAGAAATGTAGAAAAAAAAGACTTAATAGATCTGGTTTATTTGGAGGCTGTAATAAAAGAAACACTGCGGCTTTATCCAATAGTTCCTATAGTAGCCAGGCGTGGCGATACGGCAGTTAAACTTAGTAAGTATTAGATTTTATCTATTTGTGCTACTGTGCTAAGTGACAATATGCTATCCATAAAATAGCTATGGAATACATGTTTTTATTTTCTAAAACGACAAAATGAAAAAGGTTATCAACTAATAATAACCAGTTAAAAATCTTCAGCATGGGACCAGTTCTTTCAGAGATTGCCTATTACAATCAAACCATTTCTATAAACGCTTAATAAACAATGTGCTCTTTATTTCAGAGGAGTATACCATTCCAAAGAACAGCTGTTACATTTTGCTTCTCAGCGCCATGAATCGTTTGCATGTATGGGGCCAAGATAGGGAAGTCTTCAAGCCGGAAAGGTGGCTTAACCCTGCTACGGTACCAGAAAACCCAAACGCGTTTAGTTCCTTTTCTATAGGCCGAAGAGCGTGCGTTGGTATGTATAATTTTACTGCAATATTGGGTCTACATAGTATTACCTGTTACAGAGAGAAAGAGAGAGAAGGTAGATTTTCGGTAGGATTAATTTAAAAAAACGTTTTTGTATAAGTTTATACTTTTGGGTGAGGTGTATGGGTTCTTAAAGACGCCAGGGCAATTAGGATAGTTATCTTATACCACTAATTGCAATGGATAGTACATATTTAATATAGAATTTCCAAAACTTTTTCCGTTGGCCATACAAATTATTACGCTTAAAGAGTCTTGCCTTAATTCCGTAGGTTCTCAATTCACAAACAAATATGTGTCACACTATGGACTATGTCCCTATGGTATGCCACTTGCTTGGCGGTGAGACCAGAAAACCTGCATATTCCACATCTTGGATCATAGTTAAGCGTAACTCGACTACAAACGGGACAAGCGCTAGAAAAAAGACGAGTTGATTTTGATATAACTCGATAAACGTTAACTCGGTTTTACTTCACTCGAATTTACACAGGATTAATATCTAACAAAATTTCATAAAAAGCATTCTGGGTTTTCATTTTTCTGTATTCATTAAGTATAACCTGTTTTTATTCCAGGACGAGCTTACGCCATGAATTTTCTAAAAGTGACCTGCGTACACATTCTTCGTGAATACAAAGTTATAAGCAACATACACAAAATTCAAATGCGACTGAACTTTTTGTATTCGTGTCATAGTGGCCATGAAATTAGAATTGAAAATAGGATAAAAGTAGAGCCAAAGCTTAATCAGGGCCACTAACCATGAACTCTAAACAGTCTAAGCAGTGTTTAAGGTGTTTTCAGATTCCACTGCTGTGATTCAATGTTTGATATGTTTCGTACCGCATCTTCTTAAATTTTTTCACTTTGTCAAAAGTTTTATAACTAAGTTATTCGACTCTGAAACGAACCCAACAAGTCAGTGATCAATCAGTCAGTCCAATCCGTTCCAGAGTTAATTTAATGGTTTCAATAACCCAATTTTCTTTGAACAAAAATTTTGGAGATTAGGATAAAATTAGTAGGTTGTAAAATAAAATTATTTGTTCTCTTAAGTATTGTGTTATTATTTTCCCAGTTTATAAAACAACATTTTGATAATACGCTTGAATGATTCTGACTATACTTTAAAAAATGTCATGCTTATAAACCTAAGACTTTTTCTTCTTTGGCCTCACCTTTTCCCGCTACACGGATTCAGCTTTTCTAATCATGCGACGCCACGTGGTCCGTTGCTGTGCGTCTTTTTCCCTCAGACCCAGACTTTCCTTCATGTCCCTCTTGACATTCGTCAGCCGGGTGGCCTGAGGTCTTCCTCTTCCCCTCTTTATAGAAGCCACAGAAAGGCACTTCCTCACAACATGATCCTCGGTTCTTCGCATTACGTGACCATACCATCTCAGGCTGGACTCGTTGATATGTTTGAATGTACTATATAATTCCCAAATACTATAATTTATTCTCTGTTGGTATTTTCGGACTAACAAAAACGTATTAAAATAGGTATCTTCATTTCATTTTATATTTCGCAAACGACAAAAGCCATCCACCGAGGTTATATAAGATCCAACGATATTAGTTACATTTCTTTTAATGGGGGTATCTATACGTCATACCAAGGAGCATTACAAAATTTAAGCGAAAAATTCAAGCTAGTTTCGGAGATATTCATCATAACAATCTCATTTCGTAACTACAAAATTCCACACCCTTTACAACTGATTACTATTACAATGACACACAAATACGCACACAAGTAAACTCAAAATCCAAGAATCAAGCGCGGTCAGCGGTGGGCTGAGATGCTGGGTCAGGAATACCAACATTAAAAAAATTACCCTGTTTTTAGGGTAAATTAAAGTTTTTGAGTTGTATTTTTCGATAAAGTAATACGAAAAAATACGACTAGGTTTGTAATTAATGATGTGATGTTATGTCAGTAACACTTAACGAACGGTTTTTTACCCATGATTTTTATGTTCACGCTATCACGTAGCCAAACTTCAAAAAACGAAAAGATTTACTCGCTTTCTTTGATAATCAAAGCTGTACCTACTTACTTACGTATCATTTTGAAAAAAACTTATTTATTAGATAGGTACCTAGGTAGTTACACTTACAACAACGCTTAACTTGCAAGTAGCCTGTGAAAATGTGATAGGGTGACATAATAATTTTTGTTTTTATTAAAACCGTATTTTATTTTTTATTTCTATCCGTCTACTGACTCTGCTAAGGAAAGATAAAACTTTAAAATTACTAATTGAGTACAACAATTGAAATCAAGTAAATACCTTATCTACTTTTAAATTTTCGCGTTGCATAATTTAAAACTCAATGAAACGGGAATTAACGCGATCATAATTTAGGTACAAAATGTTACCTCTTTTGCCTGACGTTTCGATCGGGTTACACCGACCGTGGTCACAGGCTGACTGGAACAGCGATGTCTTCACTCCGTATGAGAGGCAGATTCTTCATCTACCCTCATAATATTATTTTCACGCCAAGTACCGTCACACACTACACTCACTGTGTCCCTATTCTGCACACTAACCGCCGCGTCCGTATTCAGGTGAGAACTCGATCGCGAAACAAAACGAGATTGTCTATTTTTAATCACTGGATTCCATGTCGCGGATAATTTGAAACCGTCTTCCCGATTGAAATTTTTATATTTTTTGATTTCAAAACGAAACGAACCATCGCTGAAAGGCTTAAAGAGCATATAGCTGCTGTGAAAAACCGCCAACCTGCAAAATCAGCGATTGCCGAACACCTTCTTGAATCGGGCACTAATCACTGGATTGAATTTCATCAAACGCAAGTACTTTCCACGGATCGCCACTTTTATTCAAGAGTTGTGCGTGAAGTTATTGAAATCAAAAAGTAAAGTGAAAAATTTCAATCGGGAAGACGGTTTCAAATTATCCGCGACATGGAATCCAGTGATTAAAAATAGACAATCTCCTTTTGTTTCGCGATCGAGTTCTCACCTGAATACGGACGCGGCGGTTAGTGTGCAGAATAGGAACACAGTGAGTGTAGTGTGTGACGGTACTTGGCGTGAAAATAATATTATGAGGGTTGATGAAGAATCTGCCTCTCATACGGAGTGAAGACATCGCTGTTCCAGTCAGCCTGTGACCACGGTCGGTGTAACCCGATCGAAACGTCAGGCAAAAGAGGTAACATTTTGTACCTAAATTATGATCGCGTTAATTCCCGTTTCATTGAGTTTTAAATACCTTATCTACTTAAAATAAGGATGCAATCTAAGTCATAAAACATTGAAATTATCTTTTCTTAAGCTTTGAAGTTCGAACTAACAAAAAAACAATGTTGGCTATTAATTTTATTGGCATTGGTTTTAATGTTTGATAAAAATCATTATTATTATGATAAGAAGCGCATTCTACACACACATGTAGGTACATGTGTGCATGAAGAGGAGCAGATTACAATTGGTCTGTGATTGGTCGACGAGATAGCCCGGCCGTGCTGCTAAACCAATCGCAGATCGGCTGACTTGACAGTTAGTATACACACAACAAACTTGCTAGTGTGCACTATGTACGTACACAATTTGTAAACTACAGCTTGCACATGTGTTGGAAAAGATACAGAGTGTTTCAGGTTTGACTGTGATTTTATTGATTGATTTTGTTAGAAAACATAACTTTTAAAAATGACTATGAAACAGTACCTTATTTTTTGGCATCGTATTTAGTATGATTTATAGATACCACCCTATAAAGGAATGTAACTAATTGCGTTAGATCCTGTATAGTCGTCTAATAGCAGTCATGTCGCTGCAGACTAATTTATGTGCATTTTGACGAACATTTTCGCTTCGTGCATTCGAAACAAGGCTGCATGTGACAGTTCCAAACGAACCGAATCTAATGGACTCAATCGACTAATTAGTAGCGTTTATTAAAGTACAGAGCTTGTATTCGTAAATGCAAAATTAATAATATAAATAGATGGCGGCGAAATGGGATGCGTCATGCGGTAGGTAAAACTATTATCTTATATTAAAGGCTACCGCACACGCAACGCAGCGCGTTGCGATGCATTTGCGACACCGTGCGTCTGCGACACCGTGTGTTCGTTGCGGATCAAATTAGTTATTTGAGCGGTTCTTATAATTTTTCTCCTGTGTATCATATACACATTTGTATTTGCCTACTATATTGATGAACTTTTCGCGTATTTCAAAATCCATGATCCTTAGTAACTTTAAATTTGTAAATATTTACAACTGAAGTGCCGCAGCCGGTGTCGCAGCTGCACGCAAACGTATGCGTCACCGCGGTGTGGCCTTAACTAAGACATCCTATGGAATACAACGTCATCATTTCGGAGCGCGTGTGCGACGTTGCCACTCCGCTCACTTTCGGTTTGTATCTCGCGGACTGCTGTGCGACTGACGCACGCAAACTCATCGCAATGCATCTGCGACACCGTCGGTGTGAACCTACGCGTACAAATTCATATATTACAAATCCTGACGCACGCAGACGCAATGCAGCACGTCTGCGACACTTTTTGGTGTGCGTCAGCCTTATCTGGCAAACAGTGGTTATGGTAGAAAACCACCTAGTAAATATATGAGATCTCATGGCGGTTCACTAACCTAAACCATATTAGTTATTGTCTTGTTTAAATTTAAAGCTCATGTAAAAAAGATTCTCATGAAAAAGGGTATTATACTGTTATAGATTATTTAAATGATAAAAATGTTTGGATATAAATACTGCCTTGCTCGCACAGGTGCATTTATCTTGTAAATTAATATTTTGTTATGTATATTTAAAACTTTTTAAAAGAGGCTGATAATAGTGACCGAGTTTCTTGCGCTGCTTCTTCTCGGCGCTAGCCCAAACTTGTCCCGAAGCAGTAGTAGGGAATAAAATAACAATGGGACGTGTAAAAGTGCTTAGTTTAAGCCTATTTGCAAAAATAAATTGGTTTTATTGGTTTCTTGTCATTGTCGCTCGAATCGCGCGTTGTTTTGATAAGAAAATTATTTTGTTTTTTTGTTTGAAGCTTTAGTTTTGCAAAGTGACCTTGACAAACGTTGGTCCCCTAAGAACCCCCCATCCAATGGTATGATAAAAATAAGGTGTTACAAAGGGTCAATTTTTCCACGAAAATGACTCGAAGTCCTGCGCACCCTAGACACTCCAACCAGATACGCGGCTATTCTGGTGTCGTAACCATAGGATAAGGTATGGCGTTCAATACCAAGTCAATTTGAGAAATGAACTACTTATTAAAAAAAAGATTGGCTGTCTCATAAGGTCCACGTCTAGTTAATACTCTGCGAAATACGTTCTGTCGACAAATTGCATTACACAGGTCAGCAACATGAGATGCTAATCACCAGACCCAAAATAAGCATTGAGTCAGAAAATATATGCAAAACATTATGTGTGCCAATAAAAATTGAGGGTTGCCCTCGATTTCCCAGGGATCCTATCATGAAAATCTTACTTAAGTACCTAGTTAAAATGGGATCACCTCGGGAGCATGCCCTTTCAAACAACAAAAGTTTTTTTTTAATCGTTCTATAATTGACGGCGTAATTGCGTAACAAACATAAAAAACCATTAAGTCAAATTAAGAAGCTCCTCTTTTTTTTAAGTGGGTTGAAAATAGACCACTTTCAATGTTTTATTACGTATTTTCCTACAGTCTTTATACATCGTACCTGAACATAAGGAGTGCCTCAGAATTTTGTGATTCTTTTGCAAATATGTTACACTTAGCAAAACGAAGTAGACTTTCTTAAGTCTTAGTTTTAAAAACTGAAATGCCGTAGTAAGTAAGTGCCACAATTTTTCATTTTAAATGAGAAAAACAGTTCCCAGTGCACCCACAACTGCAGATTTAAACTTTTCTCTATCCATTATCTTTCTACTTTGCTAGGTTCTTTAGGGAAATTTCTTTCTATTTCTCACTGTATTGTCTTTTAAGGAAAAACGACAATACCACTTTTTGTATTGCACTTAAACGTGGCGTAAGTACATGATTAAAAATAAAAGATAGTTTTTGTATTATGCAAGTTAAATAAAAGATTCAAATTGAAAGTACCGACTTAACTAACATTTACTAGACCATCTGCACTTTTTTATATGCCCACCTGGATTAATGATAAATAATTGCTGTATGCGTAATATGTATTTTTAAATGTGCAACAAAATCCAAACAAATTCCCAAATATTTTTTGCAATGTCAACAGGCAAAACCGGCCAAGTGCGAGTCGCACTCGCGCACAAAGGTTATTATATTTATTTTATTCTGGTATTTAATACATACATCATCTGTGAAAGTTTCATCTACCTAACTATCACGGTTCATGAGATACAGCCTGGTGACAGACGGACAGACAGATATACAGACAGACGGACAGCGAAGCCTTAGTAATAGGGTCCCCCTATTACTAAGGCTAAGACAGATATACAGACAGACGGACAGCGGAACCTTAGTAATAGGGGGACCCTATTACTAAGGCTCCGCTGTCCGTTTTAGCCTTTGGGTACGGAACCCTAAAAACGCTAGAATATTTTCCTTGCAAAGTTTAGTATGAACAGGTAAACCACGTGGCATTTCCCAAATAACGGGGTTACAGAATTTTGTTTATGAAATACCGACAATCATGCGGCTAAGAAGAAAACGTAATAAATTACAAACATGATTTGTGTTGTTGTCACCATTATCAATCATTTGTATAATTCTGCTTAGTTGGCATGATCTGACAAGCTGGAATTCCAGTTAATTTATTTTCTGTTTCTTTAAGTATTTTTTTACACAACTACGCAAGGGTAATGATTTTAGAAGTCTATGTATGTATGTATTTATGTATGTTACACCGTAGCGCCTAAACTACTGAACCGATTTTAGAATGAGGTATGATAATATTGATAAATAGACTTGTAATAATGGCCCAAGTGACAGGCTATATTTTTATCTAAATTTTATATGACGGAATTTAAACGTAAGATTTTAATTTTAAACCTCAAACAAATAAAACTGATATAATCCTCACGTGTTTGGTATTAAAAGAAAAGTATTGGTGACCACTATATTTACATTTATATATTGCTTAAATCAAAATATATCTTTAAAACAGAAAAATGTTAATTAAAAAATATAGTTTAAAAAACTAAAAGTAACTTAACCTTCCGCATACTAGGTGACTAAAACTCGCATGCCATACTAGGTGGGGTTTGTCATACCCCAAAAATAAGATGTAATTATTTCCATAAAATTAATGATTTTGAGAGTTAAATAATAGTAAGTCTATTTTAATAATTCATAAAGATTGGGTTTAAGTAAAACAAATTTAATTAATTTTATTATAAAATATCTTTATTAATAAAAATATAAAAACAACTTTTCTTCAAACTAAAAACTAATCAAGCCTTTTCTCAATGGCTAAAATCAAATGGCACGTGTAACAATCACAATTTGTCAATTAATTATACTACATTTTAAGTACTTCTGACCTAATAACAATTAATTATAATTACAGCAACATTAATTCAGATCTTCGTCATTAAAGTTACCACAGTCTTGACAATAAAAATCTGCATGTTCCATAAATCAGATTGTAGCCCTGAGAGAGGTATGTCATCACTATCTGAATCAGAAGATGTTATGTCAGCATCCACTTCACTATCTGTATTGCTATGATTACTGATGTGATCTCCCTCATCATCAGAACCTTGTTCTTCATTCATATTATATTCCAAGTCAATATCATCGTTTTCTGTCATCAATGCTCGTAATATATCGTCTTCCGGTATGTGAGACATTTCTTATTAATAATGTTAACTGCTAACAATATTTTTTCACGTTAAAATCATAAAATAAACACATAAACCAATAAAAAACAAAAGTTGGTACACATACCTTTTGAGCCACGCGCCATACAAGGTGGGGTGTGCTATACCCAAGCACACTTTACGCACGTATTACGCGCGCGGATGATGACGCCGGACTAGATGCTTCGCACTAGTCGGACCGGCAACGTTGCATTTGCAGCTATTGAGAAAATGAACTTGGTAGTTTTTATCGTAAAATAAATATTCAAAATTTTCAGCCGCTGGGGTATGTCACACCCCACCTCGTACTCGGAGGGTTAATTACTCTTTAAAAATCTTGTTTCGTCCTTTTTACCTATGTCGGGTTATAGTTTTTTAATCTTTTTTTTTGGTAATGATGTTTAAGTTTTCACTTTCGTTTAAAACCATTTTAATTGAAATGTGCTTACAATTAAAAAGCAACTAAAAAAACTGGAACATTGATAAACTGGAATTGTAAGCAACACATCAAACCCTACTGTCGAGCAAAAAAGTTTCGCGTTTCTGGTGAGTTAAAAGGAAATAAAATAAAATGTCCCACTGTGCAAGTGTCCCTAGCTTGTGTTATAATTGTAGGTAAATGTAAATAATACAAAGTTATCCGAAGTTAACTAGGAGTGGTATTTCATTGTAGCTGTACGTACGACTTATGTTCTTGGTGTCTTCGTATTTATGGGACATTTAATAAAAGTTCCACAATCCACATACTTGAACATAAAGTTTAGTCGTCTATTTCATTTTTATTTACAATCTTTTACTTAGTTTCACGACCGTGATATTTTTACATATCTCTGTCTACGGTTACAAACTTCTAATCGTGATTGACACCCTTTCCCGGAACCCGATAGGATCTAAAGTTCCAATTGTCGTAAACCTACTGTGTTTGGGTTCATTAAAATGGTCTTGGCGAACAGTTTGTGATGGGATGATGTTGATCAGAGTATGATGATAGAGACGGATCCTGACCATAGAATCTGAGTTTTCAATTACCGTAAACCTATCGCGTTTAGGCTCATTTAAATGGTCCTGGATAATAGTTTGTAAAAGAATGATGATTATCAGGGTATGATAATGGAGGGAGACTGAATCTGGCCATAGGATCTAAAGTTCCAGTTGCCGTAAACCTATTGTGCTTGGGTTCAATAAAATGGTGTTGGCGAATAGTTTGTGACGGGATGATGATGATCAGAGTATGATGATAGAGACGGATCATCATCACCAGCCTATATTAGTCCACTGCTGGACACAGGCCTCTCCAAAAGGAGGATTTTTCCATAATCGCCACGCTTGGCAGGCGGGTTGTCGATCTCAGTTTGGCCAATGGTGGAGAGAAGACGCTGCTGCCCGTCTTCTTATGGCGGTTCTCCTGTAGTCGCCTCTTACGACACCCACACGGCAACGGCACGGCACTTTTAACGTGCCGGCACCACACGGCACATAGAGACGGATACTGACCATAGAATCTGAGGTTTCAGTTACCGTAAACCTGTCGCATTTAGGCTCATTTAAATGGTCCTGGTCAATAGTTTATGATGGAATGATGATAATCGGGGAATGATAATGGAGACTGAACCTGACCATAGGATCTATAGTTCCAGTTACCGTAAACTTATCATATTTGGCCTCATTATTACAAATAGTCCTGGTGTATAGTTGGTGATGGAATCATGATGGTAATTAGGGTTTGATGATGGAGACTGATCCTGGCTATAGGATCTGAGGTTCCAGTTGCCGTGAACCTATCGTGTTTGGGCTTATTACAATAGTACTGGTTAATAGTTTGTGATGGGATGTGGTGATGATGATCAGGGTGATGGAGACTGAATCTGCCCATAGGATCTGAAATTCCAGTTGCCGTAAAACCATTGTATTTAGGCTCATTAAATTGTTCCTGGTGAATAATTTGTAATGAAATGATGATAATCAGGGTATGATAATGTAGGTTGTACTTGGCCTTAGGATCTAAGATTCCAGTTGCCGTAACGTAGACCTCTAGTGTTTGGATTCATTAAAATAGTCCTGGTGAATAGTTAGTGATGGAATGATAATGGTGATGAGGCTGAACCTGACCATAGGATCCAAGGTTCTAGTAGCCGTAAATCTATCGTGTTTAGGCCTATTACGATGGTCCTGATACATAGTTTGTGATGGGATGATAATGATGATTAGGGTGATGGCGACTGAATCTGGCCATATAGGTAGGATCTGAGATTCCAGTTGCCGACATTGCCGTAAGCCTCTAGTGTTTGGGCTCATTGAAATGGTCTTCGCGAATAATTTGTGATAGGATGATGATGGAGACTGAATCTGAGCTTATAATCTGAGATTCCAGTTGACGTAAACATATCATGTTTGGGCTCATTAAATAGTTCGTGACGTCATGATGGTGATGGAGGGTCTGATGGAGTTTTAATTGAATTAGTGCTTTATAATTAACGTCAATTTGGCTTAGCGTATCATATTATGTTCATCGCAATCGTGGTTCGTTTATAACTTTAAATAATACAGAACAAACTATAGTTTAGAATAACTATATTTTTTTTTTACTATTGTAAATGATTTAAAAATTATAATTCAGAAATAAAAAGTCTTACTCTATAGACGACGAAAAATAGTAAAATTAAATTAAAAATAAAAAATATTTTTATGTTACAAGCTTTCATGTACTAACAAGTGTTAAACAAGAAAGGATTAGTATTGGCAAAGAAATATGATTAGACAATGCTAACTGATCATAAGAAGGCATTTGTTTTTATGATGAATCTGCCCATAGGATAGGATAGGCCCGTTACAAGTACCTAACGTAAAAAATATTTTTTATTTAATTTTATTACTTTACATTACGCATTTAACGCCTACAACGACATTTTGTAGCGATGCTGTAGCACGTTACTTAAATGCGCGACATCATTGATATATTATTATAAGATTACGTTAATAGAATTTGCAAACGTGCGTCAGAGGCTATGCAAACGCGCGTCAGAAGGCCTACTAAGAAATAATGCAACAAAATCTACTAAGAAAATGTATCGTTTGTTTGGACGTATAAACCTAACAAATTAAAATAACCATTCACTTACTAACAACCAACATATGAATCCTTTGACAAAATATGACCAACTCAAACTAGCCGTTTAAGAAACCCGACCGTTTTCAATTGTTCATAAATTGTCAAATGCTTAATTTAAGTAATTGGTTATTTTAATTTGATAGGTTAATAAACGTCCGAACGAACGAAACGGTTTCATAGTAGGCCTCCAGTATCTCTACTATCGGTGCAAACGCGCAATTGTTTCTGACGACATTTGGGAAAGGAAGTGTGGCAAACGGTGAAAGCAACAACGTTGCGACTGAAGCGCGATATGGTTGAATGCTCTAACTAAGGTAATAGTGAACGAAGATACACATAGTCAGCGAAAACTTCACGGCTGTATCGCGGCCGTATCACATCGCTGCAAATGTCGCTTCAAAAAAAGTGAGCGAGGACTTTAATGGTAGAAATATGCCATTTGGGTACAACAGATGCAATTTTTAGTAATCACGTTATGCTCCGTTTTTTTGGGTATAGTCGTAAGTATTCCATTTAACCTACCTCAGATACAAAAAGTATGCCCTTTCCATAGCGAGCCATCGTGATCAATCGCTTGCCCCTCTCACCCAGTTACCAGAAACTTTTTGAAAAACGTGATTTATTTTTAGCAATCGAAGCAGGGGCTACTTTTATTATTTGAAATAAAACCTTTTATTGATAAGAGTCTTGAAATAAAATAATAATTTAAAAACAAGTGCTATAAAACTACTGAACTAAATAGATGAAAAGAATGAACGTAAATAATATACTTAATAATTGCAGTAGGATTTATCAGATTCATGGTTAACTTGGTGCAATTCCGTTACACGCCCCGACTAACCTACACTTAACACCAAAAAACGAAACATGCTTTTGTAATTTTAACGATTTTCTGGTGATTAGTTATACTTATGTCATTATTACTGGCAAAGGATGCAGGAAGCCGCTGGATACAGGCCGATTTTAACTAGCCAATCTGGAAATCATTGGGGAAGGCCTATATTCAGCAATGGACTTCATATGTCTGAAATTATGATAATGAAGTTTTTTTGTACCTACTATGTCATATCGTTTTATTCTGTGTCCCTACACCAAACATACCCTTCTTTGTTGCCGCGCAGTCGGGTAATAGTAGTAGTTATAATAATATAGGGTACTAAATTATTAGCCAGTTCACACTAGCATAGGGTAGCATCAAATGCGGAATATCTGAGGACGCGTCCCCTAGAGTCCGTGTCAGCGCGGCATAAAGCAAGCTAGCTCGCTAGTCACTTGTATTAATGAGAATTGGGATCTTGGGTCGGTTGCCATTAATGATTAATTGCTCTAGTGCAGTACTCCGTACTTAAACACGCCAATTTCAATTTCAACGCTGCAAATGATTCATTCGACCATTATATAGCTCTGAAAAGTGACAGCTATTTAATCTGTAGCTGAGAAATTCCATTTCAAAATGAAAAATAATCCGCAAAAATTGTTTCGAAAAGGTTTTTTTATTTAAACTTTTTGTTTATTGCACGTTGAAATAGAGCTTCAATAAAATAATTGTTTCTGAGTTTTGGAGTCCGAGTAGTGTTATTGTAACTGACTTAGTTTTCGTTACCGCGACAGACCTAAATTATTAATTATAAATCAGTTGAGTATTCAACATTGTCTTTTATCTAGGCAATAATTTATTATTCTATAGGTTTCCGTCTAACGAAACCTACAAAGTTTTTAACTTACTTAAACAATATTTAATATTTTAACAGTTGACGAAAATTATACTCCTAATAACTTTTTGAGTAACAGAAAAGAAACGAACATTTAAAAAACGCAACTTTGATTTAAAATATTCCAGAAAACGCCTTGAGGGTTTCGTGTTGACTTTTTTTTCTGAGATTTGTCTTGTGAATTAATTCAAGGCTTCCTCAAAACGGCCGGAGATCGCTTTCTGCTCTAGTGGTTCTTATTTTGAGACTTTATTTTGTCATGTTTGTGGAAAACCTAAACCGCACAAACTTCATTAATATTTATGGTCTGAATATTTTTTTATGAACAAAAATAAAATCGCTATCATTTGTTGCCCTAGGGTATTTTTAAGACGGCAGATTTTATATTCAATCCCAACTGTAAAATCAAAAACATTCGAGAGATTATTTTGTAGCTTCATAGACAACTTAAATATTTAAAATATAGAGAAGAGAAGTGAGTGATATTAATAATATATAATAAATGAAGAAATATAATCCATTTAATTCAATTTTAAATTAAAAGTTGGTCCGTTGTTTACACACTATTTAACGCGTCAATTTTTTTTGGTTATTAATCTGATAAGTACTTGAAAACGTTTAAATTCTTCAAATAATCTACAGTTAATAATTTTAGTAACGTACATTACGCGACAAACTTTAAAATCACAAAGAAAATCTCACATAACCCGGCTTTACGCGACAAAAGTTAAATTATTCATCTAAATAGCTCTAAGGAATTCTGATTCCTGTTGATTACTTATGGTAAATCACATCTTTGTCTCTATTTTGTTATATCGTTTTAATCCTAATTTGTGAAGAGAAAATAAACGCTTTATTTATTATTATTTATCTATTTGCCAATCCTATTTTTACAAAGTCCGCCTACGTCTACGCCTAGTGGCGTTATGATTCGCCTTAGGGTTTTTTTCGCATAAACATGATATGACGACGTCGCGTCGCGTCGTGCATCGTGACACATTGCGACGTCCGCGTCGTTTCGTGGTTTTTAGGGTTCCGTATTCCTGATAAGGAACCCGGACGGACATGACGAAACTATAAAGTTTCGTCATGTCCGTCTGTCTGCCTGTCTGTCTGTCCGTCCGAGGTTTTGCTTGGAGATTGTTGACCCTAGAGAGTTGTAATTTTGCCGAGTTCAATTACGCCGATAAAAGGGTAGAATAAAATTTTAAAAAACATTTTTTTTCAGGGTAGCTCCCATACATGTAACGTGGGGTTGATTTTTTTCATCGTCTAACCCATCGAGTGGGGTATCGTTGAATAGGTCTTTTAAAATGACTTAGGGGTTCCCTCCCCCCCCCCCCCTCTTAAAGCTAAACTATTGGCTTGAAAAATCTGAAAAAAATCATTATAATAGTGCTTTTCATGAAGTTTTAAGGAAAATCATAACGGTTAAGATAGACTGTTAGTTTAAGAGTAATAATCGTTCTAAACTTAGTCGTTCAAAAATTCCTTAGAAAAGTGACTTCAATGAAGTAATTGCTGAAATATATTGTGGTAACGACGGGCAACTACGGAACCCTATACTGCGCGAGGCACGACACGCACTTGGCCGGTTTTTTTATTATGCATATTTCCATGAAATGATACCGCAAACGTGTCATGATGTACAACGCGACTTCGTATCGTGTTTACTTGTATAGGCCCTTAACCCTGCGTGGTCAATTCCCGTTTCGTTAATTTAGGTAGCAAACTTTTCTAAATTGGCTCTTTAGACAGGATGTGCTAGAAGGCACCTCCAGGCATATTTTTTTTATGACACCAATGTACTTAATAGATAAGTTTTGTCTTTCGGTGCCTTCTAAAGATGGACTTGTCTGTTCATACCCTCCAGCGGTTAAATGTTGCCGACGTTAATCCATTCGAGTTCGTCGACAGATTTCATATTACTTACGCAAAAAGTGAATTTTATCGCTGTTTGATGTTACAATTGTTTTGTCAGGAAGGCAAAACCTTTGGTTTGCTGATATTTGTATAAAAGTTTCCCCCTGATGAGTTATCGTCATGCTAAGTATACGTCAAAAACGTTTTATTTAAAAACTATAATTATTTTTAAAATGTAACTAGCCGATTGAATCAAGTGTTTTTGAACAAAACTACAAATACAATTTAGAGACATAATAATGATCTGGTTTGCCTGTAAAATGCAAAATGCAGATTTGTATGAAAATATTTTTTTCTAAAATGATGATATCAAAATAAAATTCTGACTTCACCATAATATTAATATGCAGATGTTAATAGGCTAGTTTCGGCTTGATATACCATTAACCTTGCACCCTGTGTAATACATCAGTTAAAATCAGTTTATCGAATATTAGTTACAAATTTCTGGAACATTCTGGAGTAGCCGAGCAAAATCCATATCCTTGATACCAAATTGTACAGTTCGTCGTCCTAATTTAAGTTTTTTGAGTTCTCTCTCCATTGTTTTAGGAGGTTCCACGCCAACAAACTAACGTTAAAGGCGGGTCTATCTTTGCCCACACAGGCACTCGCCTTCGAGAGAAAGCTACTGGCAAATTGCATCGGCCCACTCCGGATTATTCCGGCTACTCGCTGACATATTACCCGGATATTTCTCGCTGTATGTTCAAAGATGCTGAAACGGAGATACGGTAGTTCGCCTTTTAGGGATTATCACAACTATACATAAAAGTGTCAAGATTTAACATAGAATACTCTTTAGTGAACATACGAAGTGTTAACCTTGTTACGTCCAAGCAACAACACAGTTTAAGAACACAATAACTTGTCGTCATTCATATCGAGGTACTGGACTGTTAGTTACTTGAAGAAAGAAACATTTGACTACTTTAAGGTAATAAAATAGTACCAAGTTTTAAATATTTTCATGGTCTCAAATTAAGGAATTTAGCAGGTCCTAGCACACCCAGACCCGAGAACATTTTGAAAAGTTTGTTTTGTAAATTGTATTAGACCAGGAATTGAAACCGCGGACCCCTTGCGTTAAATATTAATCGCCATGCCACTACACTACTCGGGTCGTCCAGTTAAAAACTAAGAAGTTAGTGTAGTTTTTTTTTATAATTTGTATAGTATACATATATTATACAAATTATAAATTGTCTTAACAACCCCTTAGTCATTTTAAAGGACCTATTTAACGATACACCAGTAACCACACACGATGGGAGAGACGATAAAAAAAAAAATATCCCCACGTTACATGTATGGGAGCTACATTGAAAAAATGTTTTTTTCAAAATTTTGTTTTACCGTTTTGTCGGCGTGATTGATATACATATCTCCACAAAATTACAACTCTCTAGGGTCAACAGTCTCCAAGCAAAACCTCAGACGGACAGACAGACAGAAAGACGGACATGGACAGGACAAAACTATAAGGGTTCCTTGTCAGGACTACGGAACCCTAAAAAGGCTATGCAGATTAACAGGGATTGCGGGGTTCCTGCATCCGCTGAGCCATAGACCATTTTGTATTAAAATATTTAGTTTTCGTATTATGTTATTATAGTAATTTGTATAAAATAAATACATTAATTTTTATTTATTTCTATTATAAGAGTAATAAATAAAAATTGTTACACAAAGTGTTCCTTTAACTTCAAGTAATGTTTGAGTAAGTCCCGCGTATTATTTCGATCATTACTTACGTGTTCTAATCTCTTCCACCAATAATTCCTTTGTGTAATACAAGACATTATACAATACCATTTCTTTACGAAATAAAGGAAAGGACAATTTCTTTGAAGCTTCAGTTTCTATTTGCTAGAGCTAGCTGACTGAAAATCGGAAAACGAAACTGTTTCTTAATGAAAGAAAGGAAATGGGTAGGTATTATAAATAACAGTGTAATATGAATATGTTTTGGTCAAATGTTATGCATTGTAGCTGACATATTTAAAATAGATTTCAGCACTAATGCAAGAAGAGCCACATAATTTAATAATGATTTCCATTTTTTGTATAAATGCTCAAACATTAAGTGCACTGGTTAATTTATTAATAGAGCAACGTGTTTTTTTTTGTAAATTCATCTTTCTGCCGAAAAACTGGCTGAAATTAGCTAAAACGAGATAGAGATGGTTCTTCAAAATTTAGATCAGACAGCTGCAAAATATAAAAATACTGCATGGCGAAGATGGAATAGCCACGAATCGGACTTAATAATCTTTTGGTTTTAAAGACTTGTAAGGTGTGTTCTGGAGCAACGCAGAAAAAGTTTATGGGCGCCCCCTCAGAAAATGTAATGTGATGATGTACAATAAGCTGCTTGTAGTGGATGGAAAATAATAGCCTAGGATCGGGCTTGCAGTGGCTGACGTATGCTATTAATAGAAGTTAATTATGAGCAACTCTCTATTTTTTTAGTTTTTTTAGATGTAGTCTAGTAATACTTGAAAACATATTATCTCTCCAAAAAATGAAGGTTAGGATACCTCTTAATCATTAAAACTGCCGTTATGGTTTCCGATTAAATTGTAATCATTTATTACTATTATAATGTAAGGTTTACCATGCCAATTGGACCGTAGCTCGAAATTTTAATTTATAGACAGGAAGACAAGTCATCAATATGCATAGGCCATATTTAATTTTATCGTTAAATTTAATGGCAGCGAAACAACGTAGCCTCAATTTTCAGGATGTAAATAAATTAACACTTATTACTGCGATAAATACAATTCATAACAGTTTTACGACGACTGTATAACTTTCCTAAAAGCTTTTCAAAATTTTAAAGTTACCTTAGCAAGATTTTCAGAATCCTGAAACTATTACATTCAATATTTCAGACTGTTTACACGGACTCTGTGTGCACACGTACCCGTCGATATTGTAGCCGATCTACAGGATCATGTTCAATGTAATCTGAAAGGAATAGCGAAGCTCAGTGAGTGCATTGTCCACTCTTATCAGCAAAGCGAGGAGTTTTTAAACGCATCATATGCCAAGCTTTAGTACTGAATAGATTTAATAGACTATCGTCTAAGGGGGAAAATATGTAATACTGAATATTAAGTTTATCTTTTTATTTAATACACCTTGTATTACGAGATAAAAGATATCTTCTTTAATTCAGGGTATCGATATGGAAGGTGAGGAACATACCTCTCACTGTTTTTTCGCCGTTAGTGGGTCTTCCACCGACAAAGACCCGCCGTTGCTGTAGAAATAGACTGCAAACTCAGGTGAGCTCAGATAAACTATGAAAATGGCGGCACTTATGGCAACTGCGCTTGTTAGTGCAGTGTTTCCGCCTAAATCTTGAGCCGCCTTCATTGATGTCTTGTCTGTACAGACAGCTCAGTTGGTTCAGGCTTAAAAGATAAAAGTTTAAAAATATAATTTTAATTCAGTTACGAAGTATCAAAAATATAGTCTCCTTTTCTATAAATTGCAAAGTATATTCCGATTGAAAAAAACAATATGATACTACATACATTTTGCTCTTTTCGTCATTCTATTTTACATCAAGACATTAGTCTAAGCCCTCAAGATCTCTAAATCTCGTCTGTCGCTTTTGAGCTTATAAGGTAAGACTACAAAAAATAATAAAAACACACACTTGTCATTACAGTTCTAGCATTGTGTAATTCAAATGCACAATTTTTCATAAAACTTACCCCAAATAAGCAGATCTCTAATATTTTCTAATACACAACCTTATACTTGTATAATCATGTTTATTCAATATATTCAAATAAAATTGTGTAAGGGCAACAAAAAAATGTCGGCCAGTATCAATTTTGTAGGCCACCACATGACGGCCTATATATATATTACCAAATGACGGCACAATATGATAAAAGATTCTCGTGGGCTGTGATAACAATATTGTCAGCAGTCGGGGGAACGTTATGTCCATTAATCTTTCTTGTTTTTCTTAAACGTTATCGAACAAAAAACTTATCAGGTTTTTCTTATTTTATTCTTATTTTACAACTAAGCGAACTTGTAAACATAAAGTTCTGATTTATTATTAATCTTAGGCCCGACTCGACCAAGCTGGAGTAAGTTTTTACTCGAGAGTAAACTACAGCTTAATGCAAAGTAAGACAATTTTTCATTTTACCAACCACAAATCTAAGAATAAGGCAATGAAACACGTGCATATTTTTACTGACAATTTTTACTGACAAAAATTATCTTGAAAAATATTAATGACTTTGGAACTTGCCAATAAACATCCGGCAATTTAACACTCTATCGTCCTACAAATTGGAATTTTTGTGACATTTTAAGGCTAAGAAGACGAAAATGGATTGCATGGATTTTTTTCGTATTAGTTGAACCATAGAACAAATATACCGGACGTAGTGTATTGCTTAAGCAATTTAGAAAAACCTAACCCAAGTTATCCAAGATTAAATTCAACGATTAAAATTATTGTTGCAATAGTTACTCTGGGATAACTCTGATTGGTTGAATCGGACCTTAAATGCTTAAAGTATTATCAAATTTTCTACTTCAATAATTCTTCAAATTTCTTGTGCAGAATTTCACATTAGTTACTTCTTAATATTAAAAGCTATGTTTTGATAATGATATAATACACTTTCAAAAAGACAAAAGATTATAAGGTCAACCGAGCGTAAAAACAGTAGCTAAGTAGAATGAATTTGGTCCGATGATGCGTTTGGTCAGCATATCAATTAAAGTTTTCCAATAAGCAAAGAGTATATGTACTCAGTTGTTTTTAGGCCAATAAATTATCTTGTATTTATAAAGAAAAGATATACGTAATTAGTGACAGTAGCGTATTGTTTGTGTTGATGCACCCCCGTAAGACAATAGTAAGCTTCTCTTGTTTCACTAGAGGTTAACACGATGTGACAGACATGCGTTGGCATGTGATCTTGATGACATGAATCTTATGCGTTACGAGGAAACCATTAAAAATGTTGTGTGCATGATTATCTTTACGCTACTTACTACGAGCCGTCAGACTACGGAAACGACTTGGAACGTCTCTTTTGTGAAACACAGTCAGTGTGTGGTTTAAGCTTAATGTATTACCAGTTTGACAAGGAATTATTATGTCGACTACTATATTTGTATAATACCTACTAAGTGCATACGAACTATACGACTTTGGACTCTGGCCGTGTTTCGACAGCAAAAAAGCAACTAAATAAAACATTTTCAAAATTATCCTTTGAAACACTTCAGGAAAGAATTAGAAGGGACTAACATCATTAAGGCCTTAACACCACCCAAGTGCCTTAAATCTCGAATATGAAAATCAAATTGTCAGAATACCTGTTACTTAAATCTAAAAATTAAAAATACGATATGCTAAAAGAGGATTTAATAAACATCTTGAATTAAATAATTTTGATTTTCCGTTAAGTACCTACCTTGGATTTAAACATGGACAAAAAATAAAATTAATAAAAAAATAAAAAAAACCCGACTGCGTAAAAAGTGAACTTAAAAGATGAAAACAAGATTTAAAGAATCAATTAGCACAGTCTGAGGCATCAAATCCATGTTACTTGATTCGACTTTTTCTACACGGATTAAAATTACTTAAGTAATTAGGTACTAACGCAGTGCATACCAAGTCAATCATCATTAGGCTGTTAATGGATTTAATGCCTCCGACTGCAAATTGATTCTTAAAATCGTGTTTTCATCTTTTAAGTTCACTTTTTACGCAGTCGGTTTTTTTTTTTACTTTTTAGTTTGTAGCGTTCTACTCCTACTTTTCAATGAACTATAAAGCCTTATTTGTAACTCTTCATTGAAAAAAAAAAGGTTTTAACTCGAGTAAGTATGTATCTGAAATCGGTTTTTCCCGTTTAATTTATGTACCAACAGGAATTCCGGGTAATAACATAGCCTATGTCACTCCCACAACCGAGACGAATCTAATGATATATCATTTGTTGAAATCCATTACATGGTTTTATCTTCCTATTTTTTCAGTGTATTTTTTTGCCTGTTCCCGTAGGAATTTTGGAAAATAAAGTATTGGATACTATTGGCACTAAAAATATGTGACCCTTAGTTAATAAAAGAAAGTTTTAAAATCGGTTTATCAGTATTGCAGATCCTTTTTTCCCTCGAAAGTTCTGTTCCCGCGGTATTTCGGGAAATAACATACCCCTTGTCACTCCCACAATTGAGACGAATCTATCGATATATTATACTTTTATATCCGTTAAATGGTTTAGGCTGTAGGGTGTGCCAAAGAAATAGACATACTTACATACATACGCTCGAAAAACATAACCCTCGTTTGGCAGTCGGGTAAAAAGTGTATTTTTTTCATAAATTGCAAATGTTCTCTGAATATAAACGGCACAAGCTATTTTATTACTGTTTTCACACAAAACAAGATTTTGGAAATATACATGTTTTGAATTGAGAGTTTTATTTGAAAATTCTCGTTAAAGGCATTAATTTCATAAAAAACATGTTTTTCCGATTTTTAGAGGTCATCCGCACGCGCGAAATTGTATGGGCGCGACGCGTCAAGTTCATTCAAGCGTGTTAAGGCATTAAAGCATTCACTATATAGTTTTGCTATAGTACTTAAATGCTCTACCATAGGGGCGTTCGAATGAGCTCGGTATCTAACCTCTCACTAATAGCATAGAGAAAATAAATACTAACGTACAAATAATAGGTAGTTAAAACGCGACGCACGACGAAGCGAAAACCAGTCAACATTCACAGTTTTTAACTAATTTAATATTTTTGCAAATAAGAATAAGAATAAATTTATTTCCATAGAAAGTATTACAGCACACAGTTTTTACAAGTCTCCACGCTAGGCTAAGCCTGTCCTGTGGAGAACAGTATACGATAATCAAATATAATTTTCAACACAGTTGCTCGTAAATTCACTCTTATAAGACCGTTTTTAGTATCATAACTCATCATATTACGCACTTGTGCTGTAAAAAGATTATCGCACTAGTGCGGTAATAAACTTTTTTTTTTTTAAATCCAGCAAAAGTTTGTGTCTAAGAACATTGAATATTTTACGAATATTAAATTATTTAAGGGTTAAGATGACAAATAAATATTTCATTTTATTAAATTGTATATTAATAAACACAAACTAACTTAACTATCATTTTTAGAAACAATAATTTATAGTTTATTTTATTTTTTAAATTGCTGCTACTCCGGCTGAACAGCCAGTTTTTCTTGTGCCATTATTGAACCTGCGCGCGCATCGAAATTGCGGCGCGCGAAAAAAACAAAACTTACGTGCTATTTTCCATTATTATTTGATAAAGTTGTTGCTGTGTGGTTAATTACTATCAAAAATGTCTACTTTAAATTGTAAAGACGAGTAAAATGTTATTCAACCCCGTCGGAAATACTTATCGAGGCACGAAACGCGAGTGATAGCCTGTTGCCGCCAAAATGCATAGAAAAACAGCAAAAACGCCAAGTCATATTCGGAGAAGGTATTTTAGATTTTAGTTTGTTTTTTCCTCGCAATTGTGTTGAAAAACGTCGTATGCAACTCGTGTGCATTGATCATTATCACACTCGGCTTCCTTACCGCGCTCGCCTGCGGCTCGCGCTTATAATAATGCCTCGTGTATAATGACCAACGTAGCACACTTGTATCATAATGTACTATTATAATGTAATTTTACGAGAAATGTATGATAATGAAATAGTGAAACTACAAAACTAATGATGAGTGTGTACGCGTGTGTGTATGTTTGTGTGTATGTTTATGTGTATGTGTGCGCGTGTGAGTATGAATGTGTGAGTGTGGGTGTGTGCGTGACCGGATGTATATAAGTGTGTGTGGGCGTTTGTGAGTATGCATTTACTATTTTATTTTGCTGCCCTCAGGAACTTTTCCGTGTCATCGTATGACCACTTTAGAAGCATTTTAGTTATAAGTACCTACTTTTGTTTTAAATACGAAACAGTTTTTAAAATTGCAGAGTCTAGCCATTTTATTATAGATTAAGGGAAATAAGAAACGGCTAAAGCGATGAGAAAATAATGTTTTTAGTGTTGGAGTTGAGATTTGGAAAATAAATGATTGGCATAAAGCTAGGTAGATGGTCTTAAGCATTTTACCAACAACTGCCTCCCGAAGGTTACGCATGACGTGTATAATTTTTCTGACACGGCCGGACATTAGAGCGATGTGATGCTTGAATGTAAGTTTTTCATCAATTATGATTCCTAGGTACCTTAAATTATCAGTTCTTTTGATATAGTTGCAGGCGCATGAGGAAATTTTATTTAACGGGCAGTTATGTATTTTAATTTGTTTTAGATTGGAGGCGGAATCCGCTGACTTGTGAAAACAAAGGAACTTTGTTTTGACTGTGTTTAGGGTTAGCAGATTTTTGCTTAACCGCTGGGCGGCTAACCTCAGACCGTCCTCAGTCCTTTGACGGACTAGCTCCCATGAAGTGTCAAATATCCTTTAATGTCAATGTAGCGTAAGCCAGAAGACAATTGTTACATGGCATTCTAACATTGTCTAGTTATACCGGGCTGTTCAAAAATTCGAATGTCCAAATTCAATGGTCGATATATATTTTGATCTGATAGTTTTCGGAATGACCCAGTGTGTAAAACGAAATATGATCGACGTCATTAACCTCTGCATTTAGAAGCGTATTTACTAGTCATGTTGAAGCGTATTTACAAATACATTCCCGTGAGGCGTTGAGGTTGAGTACGAGTCGACGCGATTTCGACTTTACTCGTGTGTTGGTTTTAGAATTCCACCCAGCTTTCATTATACCCGAGTGCACTAACTTGTCATTTAACCAGTCACTTTAGTATTGACTGTAATGTTTAGTGTTTTGAAATAAACAATACGTAATGAAGATGGAGTCGATGCAATTGTTTGATAAAATAATTCCGCTGTACGTTTTGGGACCGGAAAAACTTCCAGATAATTTGATTTAAATGGTTAAACTTTTTGTCTAGTTACATATAAACTAGAACATAATTTATAATTAATAATAATAGTGAAAGGACTGCATCAATTGCGCTATTCTTAATGTTCTTTTTTTCTTTTTCTTTGTTTCTTTTGTGTCGTATGCAATAAGATAAAAATCTATCAAGAAAACTATACAAGTGAATTAAAAAATACATTTTCAAAATTACCTAACAAAATTGATACTTAATTATAAACGCTGTTATCTAATTAACGCAAATATTTTAAGGACTGATTCTGGTGCGTAAATACAGACGTGCGACTCAAATATAGTTGTTGTATTTGAGTCTGAGATGTGCGTTTACTAGGTTAACTAGCATTTGCCCGCGGCTATGCTCGCGCTAATTTAGATTTAAAAAGAAATATAAACTTTAAACGTAATCCAATTACAATATTAAAATCAATCTTGACACAGATAACTAAACCGTAAAAATAATGTTTTTAAGCAAATTGATAAACTTATATTACGTACGTATTGTATAGGTTATAGCGCGAGACTATGTATCTATGTATAAAATTTCAACTTCTTGGTCTAGCATTTTGGGCTGTGCGTTGATATATTAACAATCAGACAGTTAATAATTTTCTATTTTTTACTTAAATACAGAATTATATACCCCTTTTCATCCCCCTAATGGTTATAACTCCAACAACATTGCGTGAGTTTACAACCATAGGCCTAAATAACAAATTTAGAGTTTTTAAATCAAAAATTATAGAATATCAAAACGCTGAATTACTATTAATTTATTTTCATACGTCAGCCTAAACACAAAATTTGGACATCCATACTTCAAAACTGACGGACTTTCATATAAACTTTCACACCTTATTTTAACCCTTAAGGGTGGAATTTCTCAAAATCCTACTTCACTGTAGGTATCACCGATTGTGTGAGTGCCCAACCATAAGGATATTTATTTACTTCGAAAACAAAGAACGTTTAAATACAAAATGTATCCCCTTTTCACCCCCTTAAGGGTGGAAATTTCAACATACTTTGCGTGAGTTATCAACCGTAAGTCTAAATAAAAATTGAGTGATTTTTACTTCGAAATTATAGAAATTCAAATAAAAATTTATCCCCTTTTCACCCCTTTAAGGGTTGAAATTCTAAGAACAACGATATACCTTGCGTGAGTTACCAACTATAAGCTTAAATAATAAAATAAGTGAATTTTAGTTAGAAAATAAAGAACTTTAAATTAAAAATCCCCTTTTTACCTCCATAAGGGTTGAAATCCCAACAACAATGATATACTTTAAATAAGGTCCCAACCGTACGTCTAAATAATAATTTTAGTGATTTTTACATTGAAAACGACGGACTTTCAATACACAACTTCATCCCCCTTTTTACCCCATCGGGGGTTTATTTATCAAAAACGCTGAGACACGTGTTAGTTTATTTTCATACGTCAGCCTACACATAAAATTTGGAGGTCCTTACTTCAAAACTGACGGACTTTCATACAAACTTTCACCCCCTATTTTACCCCCTTAAGGATGGAATTTCCAAAAATCCTTCCTTAGTGGATCCTTACACTGTATAAGGTATCTATGCGCAAAATTTCATGTCTCTAGGTTCAGCGGTCTGGGCTATGCGTTGATAGACCAACAATCAGTTTAGAATTTTATATAGCAGATAATATAATTATAGTTAACTCTTTTGTCATTTCTTTTACATTTTTTTTTATCTGAACGTCATTTAAAGCAAGGTGTTCCCAAAAACGCCGAATATTGAAAAAAAAATCATTCTTATCCTGCACCCGGGGTCATCAACCGACGTATGCCCTTACCTCACCTCGGCTTGTGAAATGAAAAGGATTCCCGACTTATGAACTCGTTAGTTGATTTAACTTATTTATAGTTCTCATTTCAGCAGAATTTATGCTGCAAAAATTGAAAAGTACAAACGCCGAGTTTTCAGGTATTCATTTGATCTTTTGCACAAAGTGAATTCCCTCTTCTTAAATTCACTTAAGTCACAGAATATATAATAGTACTCTTAAGGATTAAGTTATATCTTGAGTTTTGTGCATGCATACTTTTATTTAAAACTAAATGCAAAGTTTTAGGAAAAAGATAATGTATTTTTTTATTGATAAAGTGTTATTAGTATAAACTATAAAATACATAAGTAAGTAGTGACTTTTTTAACATAACATGCCTTGTTAGGGTTCCGTACCCAAAGGGTAAAACGGGGCCCTATTACTAAGGCTCCGCTGATCGTGTGTCTGTCTGTCCGTCTGTCTGTCCGTCTGTCACCAGGCTGTATCTCATGAACCGTGATAGCTAGAGACTTGAAATTTTCACAGATGATGTATTTCTGTTGCCGCTATAACAACAAATACTAAAAAACAGAATACAATAAATATTTAAGGGGGCTCCCATACAAAAAACGTATTTTTTTGCCGTTTTTATAGAAAATGGTACGGAACCCTTCGTGCGCGAGTCCAACTCGTACATGGCCGGTTTTTTTTAAATAGGTAAAACCAAGTACAGTCAACGAAATCTTTTTTTTAACCGACTTCAAAAAAGTAGGTTCTCAGTTTGACTCGTATGTTTGTATGTATGTTTGTCCGCGATTTTCTCGCGTTTGGCTCATCCGATTTTGTTGCGGTTTTCAGATAAGTATTCGTTACATTCTGGAGAAGGTTTCAGTATGCATATCATACTGCTGACCTGATGATGGAGGCCACAAAACTCCTTAACGGTTAGGAGTCAATAGATAATACTGTGATTTGTCGACAGAAAGAGTTCGCAGTGTATTGGGCAGAAGTGGCGCTTACGAGGTACCAGACAGTAATTTTATTTACTGGGAGCGTACACCCAGAAACGAAAACCAGAAAAATGTCTTAGTTCGTTTTTTAAATTGACTTAGCATTGAACAATTATCCCATGGTTACGACACTTCTGTTGATAACGATCTTTTTAACCGACTTCTGTAATGATAGATCCTCAATTGCATGATAAAGTATTGTTAAAGGCCTAACATTAAAAAGAGTAAAATAAAATTAAAGTTTTAATTAAAAAAACTAGGAACCGACTTCAAAAATAATATTTTCTCAACTAAACATACCTAATCAGTTATTTTTGGAGTCGGTGCGAATGAACACATTTTAAATCTCCATGGAGCAGCAACTCCAAAAATAACTGATTAGGTATGATTAGTTTAGAAAATATAATTTTTCGCCTTTTAGTTCATTTTTGAAGTCGGTTCCTAGTTTTATTTCAAATGCATAAGGATGATTGCGGTAAAAGAAATAACAAATATATCAATGCCAAAGATTGCTCTCAGCGGCTTAGAAATAAGGTTCAGATTGCTAAGGTATGTCTCCGCGTCTTGTATAAAGCCAATATTGAAAGTTGAGTGGTCTAGGATCAGACTTTAATCCAATATCATTGGCTGTTCAAATACCACCTGATAGGTTTTTAAGGGTTTTTAAGTAGTGTTGTCTCGAAGTATATATTTGTTCCTTAACTAAAACATACTTATATAAGTATTGGTACATAGATATATTGATATTACAAATTAATTGGGATTAAATGAAGTTTTTTGTTGCAAAACAAACTAATTTGTTTTTGAGAACAGATGTTAGTCAACTTTGATTTTAAACTTTCATTCTATTATGTTGTAAAGACAACATTCAAAATTGTAAACACTGCTTTTTTTTAATAGTTATATTAATAATTAATAGTTTATTAAAGACAAAAAATAGTTATAAATTAAGTACTATTAACCGTTTATAAAAGTGAAATTAAACCTTATTAACGTACCTACCGTTTGCTGCTGTGCCCGCAACTTCGTTTGCGTGGTCTACAGGATGTGTAGTATTGTCATATCAAGCAACTGTGGACTACTTTGAGCACTCTTATTAAGAAATGAACCTTTAACTTTAGAATTTCGAATAAATCTGTTCATTGTGGCCTTCTTCGTTTGGTGTGAAACGAAGAAATTAGTTTGAGCCGTTAAATTGGATAGTCTCCAATTATTATTATTTACCTAGCACTAATGAGCACTTTAACACTAGTAGGCACTATATAACAATAACGGGGTTGTCCTCAACACATGGTTTATTGTTAAATTGTTGGGTTATAAAACAAACAATTATTCATTATAATTATACATCTTTTTTTTTATTGTGTTTGTGTTTTTAGTCACCGTTTTCATTTATTTTTTTATTATGTCTTCATGATTTAAAAACGAGTTTTCAGTAGGTATATTGTGCCTGTGATACAAGTCGCTAGGAGGCCCTAGCCTCTAAATGTACGACTTATCAAAGAGAATACAGAGGTGTGGAAACTGTTATTACCTACTCAATTCGTTCATGATGTTCATGTTCCATGTTACTAAAAGTCACAGTCTGCAATGACTCTATTAACTGACTTTATTGCTTAGTGCTTACAACCATTAACTCTCAAAAGGTGTAAACTTTCGTATTATATGGTATACTTGTAGCAATGTCTTATTTTAACTACTGCGATAGTGATTTTAGGGAATAAAAACATTAAGTTCCCATTCTCTACCAACTTTCAAAGTTAACGTAACTTCTTATTAATTATATTCTCCGTAATAGGTTTATGAACTATGTCGCAACGTAGAATGCATATTGCACTCTCTGGAGAAACAGAAGTTTGATATTATGAGTGTACTATAGCACACTATTTTCTTGCTGATTATTTACTTTAACGTGCAGTCGAACATTTAAACAATTCATATTGTTATTCATTTTATAAACAATTAATACCTATTAATTATATTAGTATTACTCGCTTTACGTCCAGGTTGTATTTTTTATAATCCATTCATGTTACTACTGTTTTAAGTTTGAGTTCGATTGCTTACCCTTCTGTTACTCTATAACGTTTATCTCATTCTATTAACGGCATATTATGTTATTTACCTTTAATTGGCCACACTTTGTTATTACTAAATTAGTCGCAGGGGCGGCTGGAGGTTATGTGGGACTTAGGATCTCAAAATGAGGCCCGTTTACCCACTTAAAATCTGACAGAGTCCCTCATTCTCCCTGTAAGTCGGGACATTTCGCCATAGGCTTACGGCCATGGGCATATACTCCGCTGTCCCAACTCGGCTGTGGCTCACCTGTCAGCAGGTGCCACCTATTAATAGTGGAGACTCCCCCCAGTCTTCTACAAGTGGCATATAAAGACACGCGCTGCGCTGCCGGCAGTCCCCTTAAGCAGACGGCAGAGACCCCTATGTCGGCCGTTTGGGGCTCATTAGGAAGACGCAAGTGGTGGTGGACATCTACCACCACTTGCGTCTTCCTAATGGGTCCCAAAAGGACACTTTCACATGGAAGTTCCTCCTCCGGTGCCCAGTGTGTCGTCGGCGGATAACTGGAGCGTCAGCGGGGGCTTTTCATTTCCTCTCCACTGCTTCCTTTTACGAGATAACAGCCTCGCAAAAGGTGAGCATTGCTGGCCAAGCCTCCACACTGAAGACCATCATCGCCATGATTGCCGCCAACGAGAGATCATAGTCACCGCGCTCCCTCTCCCAGGCCAGGCATAACTTTGTTAGAGGGTTGGTGTGAAAAAACATAGGTAGACCTTAAAAATTAAATAACCCAATACATTACAATCCAAATTTCCTCGATTAATTTTAAATAGCTCATCAGGTAGATTTAAATATAAATATGTTAATATATTAGAGGTTTTGTGGTAGGTTTATGAGCTGAAGTCTTTTATTGTTAAATTCCTTCGATCTATTTGGGATTTAGTAAAGAAAAAAGATGGATCGTTCAGTTGCTGTTGTTTTATCAGCAACTAGGTCACATTAAAAACGTTCCTCCTAACTAATATACTTCAAATAATCCTTTAGGGTGTGACCCAAGGATCACAATTGTCACTTAAATGAAGAGTAACGTATCGAATCAGCTTTAACTAAAACAAAAGTCTCGGGTCGGATTTGGCCAAAACCTTATAAAGTTTCGGATAAAGTTAGCGATAAATAAAACATTCTTTTAGGTTGTTTTCAAGCAAGACAACCTTTTTGGTGAGTGTGAAGATAATTTAATGTCACTAAAGGCTTTGGGATTTCAGCGCGTTTCCTCTTCGATCTATCATGGGATCTTTAGATCTCTGTACTTGACTTACTGTCAAAAAGTACAAACAATTTTAATTTAAGCTTGATTTACAAAAATATCTGTATATCGGCATAAGCAACGAAATATATACAATTCGTAACGTATCCCGTTGCTATAAGACTAAAAGTTCAATAAAAATATATTACAATTTTGGTCGGTAGGTTTTACATTTGTGTACTTACGTATAATACTTACTATGTTGAAGCTACCATAAATTTTGTTTCTTCATTTCATCATTAATTACATTAGAATTTTTCTACACCATTATTTGTTGTTGTTTTTATGTGTCAAACTTATATATTTTTTTCTGCAATTCGATTTTATTCAGTTATACTAGCGATCTCGGGCATAAGCATTATCTTTTACACCAGTATTACTTTAACCTTCTATAATTTGTAAAGAGATTTGTGTCGCGCACACATGTGTGCGCGGGCCATTGTTATATCAATTGTTGTCTTATGTATTCCGAGCATACAGTAGTAAAAACAAAATTGTTGCGATACTGTTAAATTTCATACTTTAGACCTGTCGTACGTTTTTGAGACCTCCATAGCCGAGACGCGAGCACGACGGACTATAAGGCGTCGCCATCCCTGAGGTTCCGGGTTCGATCCCCAGTCGGGTCAATGTAGTAAACGAAAATTTCTATATTGTCTCGGTTTTTTCTATATTGGCTGGCTGTGTACAAACTTGTTAGTCTATGGCATAGACTCTATACGTAGTATTCGTACCTAGCGTTGTTTTGTATTCAAGGCGTCGAGCACATATCTCTATAGAGTAGTAGTATCTATGGAATATCTATCTCCGAAAGTCCTAAACTTGTTAATGTTTTTCACTTAGGCTTAATAAGAAATAACAGGTCCTGTCAACGCTCACCCTTTTATAAACACAGGAAAGTCATAAGTTAAATAATGTCGAAAAAGACGGTAAGAATGACATTGGTAATTTCTTTACATTCCTAGTGTAACTTAGGTACAGGTGATAAATTGTGTCATTTGAAAACATGAAAAGAGTAACAAATTGTTTTTTTTACTCTGTTTATGAAAGTGTTATTATGATATGTATATAAAGATTTAAGAATTTCATAAATTGCAGTCCCGTGCACCACAAAATAGAAACGCCGCCGCTATACGTAATTTGTGCGTGCACCGTGCTGTCATCATAACCTATTAGGTACTGAAGGACGAGCCTTCTGCTCCTTGTCGTTGTGTGTATAGCTAGTTACGTGTATTTGTAACTCTGTTGTTTATGCTCTATACAAAATAAATGTACCTACCACAGATTACAATAGGCACGCTTATCTTATGCGCCATTGTTGTGCTAGCGCTTTATTCAATGAGTTTAAAGGTATAAATCGTTATATGAACCATTAAACAAAGCCTTGTAAATCAGTCAGTGGAACAAGTAGGTACTTGTAGGTAATTATAGTGATTGATTAGCGATCTCCAATTACTTTCTCTGTCGTTTGAAATTGGAAACAATCAATTAACGTTAGTTGAGGTTAACGGTTCTGCGGTGTAGTGTATTAAGTGCTACGCTTGTTTTATTTTGTTATTTTATCATAAATATTACAGTGAGTGTGCTAAATCCCCTAGTAAATGCTGTTGTCTGGTACCTCGTAACACAAGGATGGTAATTATTAATTCGAGACCACGACTAACAGAGTTGTTCAACGCATATTTATTTATTTACGGCCTAGCTTCACTATGTACGGATAAAGTGCCAAATAAATACGTAACACATAAAAATATATAGAGGATAAAAGTGCTTGAATTAATGTGTCATTTAGCTCTATTTGACGGTGGTGAAACGCAAAAATAGTGTTTATTGTAAAGATATTTAACAAATAGCCTTTACAGAACTTATCCGTACATATTGAAATAGGCCCTTAATCTAAGAATATACTGACGCGACGGCTACTACCAAAGAAAATAAATATTCAGCTGATTTTTTTTTATTAAAAAATCCTTTACATGTTCAAAAGAGTGAAAATAACTTTTAACTATTGATTGTGAAGCCAATTTCGAGGGTATTGCTAAAAACAACTTCAGAATACAACTATTAGGCGCAAGTTGGTGACAGTGGTCTGCAGATGTCATAGGTTGCCATCCGAAACCGAGTTTTGCAACACACATTCATTCATACTGTAGTCATTTTCTTTTAACACCGTTTCACGTTCATGTAAAGTTTCGTTGTTCAATCGCGCAAATTCGTCTGAACCCCTGATCACACCTACATGGCCGCCCATTAATAACCAGTGCACGGAGATTACCCATGCGACGGTCAATACAACTCAACCGTGGTCTCGTAGCGATCAAAGCAAAAACCTGGTTTGAAGGTAATCTTGATTTAGTACCGGCAGTGCTTAAATGAACGCTAATCGGGTTTGGGGTAATTTATTGTGATTCCAAAATAAGCTTCGTGTTTGGTTAGAATTCAGGAGCCCTATATTATTTATTCGCAAACAGGCAAATAAAACCAAACCGATGTTCCACCAAACAATGCTCAGAGTTAGAGTCAAAGGTTTGTAGCACGTGTAGTATGTGAAGTGACTCTTTGCGTATCTTAACTTATTTTTGTGTTACATTTATAATAAACTAGTTGTTGCCCGTGACTTCGTTTCCGTGGTCTTTTATTTTCTTATTTGTTTTCTAATTTTTTTTAAGAACTTTCTCCTTAAACAATAAAATATATTTTGTTAAATTGATCCAACCATTCACGCGTGATGCCGTGACCTAGGGGAAGAGCTGGTGAAAATAATTTTAACGTGAAACCTAGATTACAAAGTGAATATGTATTGAATTGTATTCTATAGGAAAGCTCCCGGCCGATATTGGCCTCGACTTTATATTACGTCTAGCTACAACAACATATTGTTGTTGTAGTTATACTTTGGGACGAAAGAGACATTAATAAATTGCCATTGCATCTGCATGATGCAAACTTCTCATCACATAATTTTCAGGTCTCAGAAAAAACGGAGAATAGGTACTTACCTATAAACTTCGATCAAGAACACCTAAACCATTGTCAGAATTCATTGTTTAGTTTCTCACAGCAAAAGGATGGTGCATATTTATTTTTTTATTTTATTGACAGCTCGCCATAAAGGTGTATTACTTACTTCCTTTGCACAACGCTCAGCCACAGCTCTTAAATATTCCCTGCCGAATATTAAGTCCGTATCTAAAGAGGGTCCACAATTCCGCATACACTACTACAATACATTATAATACTTTTTGAATTGTATATAGGAAAGATTTTTACTTACTGACAAATTGATGATGGTGGCATAATACCTATTTAATACATTTACACTTTGTTGATAAAATACGATAAAGTGCTATATTAACATTGTTTGATTTTCTTATCATATCACATTGTTTACATTAAACGTGCTACTTAAATAATGTTTACAGTAAATTAACCCAGTAAAACGAGACACAATAGAAATTGGATTGCTAGTATTACTACGCGATCTCATGCGACTTTTCGGCTACGAATAAGTAACAAGACGTTTTGTATCAAATTTTGAGTATCAAAAAGCAACACTGAATTGGACCAGCAGTATTCTCCCAGGTCCGATTTAATTAAATCGCAATCAATTTGAAATTAGAATAAGGGGGTTGTGTGAAATTAGAATAATATTCACATGGAAAGCAAAGAGTTCCGGAACGGATTTGATTGTCGGTTTGAGTTCATTTGGAAAACGAACTTTAATAATTGGCTCGATTCTGAGCAATTTAGATGCACGCACTTAGCAAAGTTCTTTCTCTGCTGCAATTGTATCACAAAGATATGAGTTTCATACTTTAAGACCATGAAAATTGTTGTTTTGTCTAACGCATTTTAATTTAATTTTCTATTTCATAATTAAAGTTTATAAAAGCATATATTGTAATGCTCTGCAAAGAAACTAATACTATTTGAGTATCGAACAGCAACACTAAATTGAACCAGTTGTATTCTCCCAGGTCCGATTTAGTATTAACGGGTTAATTAAATCGGGTTCGCCACATCACCCGCGCGGCTGTTTGCCGACCCGCCTGCAAATAGTGGCTCCTTTGTTGCTTAGATGCACGCAGCTGATGCAATAGATTAACGAGGAGAGGGGAATTATTTTACGCTTCCTTTGTCGACTTAGAATAGACTAGTCGAATATCGAAAGCATATCTTAGTTGTGAAATTATTTTGCTTTACAGTATAGTTAATGGCGCGGTAAATTGCATTCAGAACAAAGTTGCAGGTTGGATTTTCGGTTTGTGTGCAATTAAAAAATTATTCACATGGAACGCAAAGAGTTCCGGAACGAATACGATTGTCGGTTTGAGTTCATTTGGAAAACGAACTTTAATAATTGGCTCGATTCTGATCAAACTAGATGACGCACCTAGCAAGGTTCTTTCTCTGCTGGTATCACAAGGATATTACTTTCATACTTTAAGACCACAATTATTGTTTTGTCTAACGCATTTTAATTTAATTTTCTATTTCATAATTAAAGTTTATAAAAGCATATATTGTAATGCTCTGCAAAGAAACTAATACTATTTGAGTATCGAACAGCAACACTAAATTGAACCAGTTGTATTCTCCCAGGTCCGATTTAGTATTAACGGGTTAATTAAATCGGGTTCGCCACATCACCCGCGCGGCTGTTTGCCGACCCGCCTGCAAATAGTGGCTCCTTTGTTGCCTAGATGCAGCTGATGCAATAGATTAACGAGGAGAGAGAAATTATTTTACGCTTCCTGCATCGACTTAGAATAGACTAGTCAAATATCGAAAGCATCTCTCAGTTGTGAAATTAATTTTGCTTTACAGTATTAATGGCGCGGTAAATTGCATTTAGCACAAAGAATTCCAGGTCGCATTGCTGGTTCGGGTCTATATAAAAAAACGAGCTGTAATAAATTGGCTCAGTTCTGAGAATCAATGACGATGAATGACGCACAAAGCAAAGTTCTTTTTCAGGTACCCCAAGGATGGTGGTTTCTTACGTATGACCATGAAAATTAATAAGCATTTTTATTTAATTTCTATTTTGGCTAAGCGAAAAATAACTGCTTTTTTAAATTAAAATAAAGCACATCTCTCGCTTTCTGCATCGACTAAGAATAAAATGGTCAATTGACGATATTATTTTTGATAGTGAGCTATTACTATTCAGTTGTTTTGTTTCTCAATAGCCTGATGATGAAATAAATAAATATGCACTAGACAACACACCAATGGAGACCACGCATTAGCAAACGTAGTATAGGACGCCCCCCAGCACGATGGACCGACGACTTTAGGAAGATGGCTGGCAGTAGCTGGATGAAAAAAGCGGAAGATCGTGCTCTTTGGCGCTTTTTGGGGAAGGCTTACGTCCAGCAGTGGACTGAAATAGGCTGAATAGGTAGATATAGACAACACACCAACTGTCATGGTCTTGAAGTAAGGAATTGACACCCTTGAGTGTTACGAGATTCTAAGCCATGAATTTTGATAGGTGACTCAACACCCAGAATCGAGTCAATTGATAAAATAAGTTTTCTAGAATGTACCTTTAAGTAAAGTGATGTTCTAAAAATCAACATAATAACAAAGTAATAACTATCTTTTACACAACTCTAGTAATAATAGCTCAACAGCCGTTATTTTCATTTTTATTAGGCACATCAGTTCTCATTCCAAAAGTTCCCATATAACTTCCTAACTTTGGCAAGAATAATCGAATAAACTACAACAAAAGCTGTTCAAATTTGCAAAACTATCTAACTAAAGATTGATGTTTCGCAAAAAAATGCCTTAGTGCCCTAAGGAACTAAAACTGCAGGGCCATAACTATGAACTCTTAAAACAATCTCAAAGTTGTCAAATCTGTCAATTTTGGTACGTCATTTCATACAAAATTTGACAGAAATGATAATGTTTGACAGATTTGAGATTGTTTTAAGAGTTCGTGGTTAGGGCCCAAGTCTGTTAGTCATTCAGTTTTAAAATATTCGTTACGGCAAATTTACTTTGGACCTCGACTCTGTTTTTATACTGGGATTTAACTTTCATTCCGGGAAACTTATCCTTCGGTCCAGGTTTCGCCTTCTCGAATCATAAAATTGATAGGTAAGTACTCAATGTTATACGGGATATGTGTATGTATTTTTAGTATGCTTGTGTCTTCTATAATATGAATACTATTTATAAGTATTTCTTTAGAAAA
The DNA here is from genome assembly GCA_950371115.1 of Anania fuscalis. Classification (NCBI taxonomy): domain Eukaryota; kingdom Metazoa; phylum Arthropoda; class Insecta; order Lepidoptera; family Crambidae; genus Anania; species Anania fuscalis. The sequence goes on along the minus strand of OX493336.1, from coordinate 11,961,821 downwards.
TCATGGAATAAAACAATAGTAGAATCACGATCCTTGCATTGTACATACAAAAACATTCAATTGAATTGAGAACCCCCTCTTTTTTTTAATTCGGGTAAAAAGATCACTGCCTCTGTCTTGTTTTTAAATAAAAATATGTTTCACTAGTTTCTGCCTGCGACTTCAATAGTAAAATTTCTCAATTTAGTGAGATAATAATTAACTAGGTATTGAATTGATCATTTTTCTTTTTGTGTCGTGTCAATTAAACTTGGCAATCTTTGTTTAGGATTTATCTTGTGCAAAGTGTAAGAATTAGAATCATAGTTTGTGGGTCCGCATCACATGACTGTGTGTGTGTGTGTGTGTGTGTAGGATTTGACAATCGCCGCTCGGTCGCCATACTTGCGAAATTTTGTCCACAACGACCAACCTTTGTACGAAACGGTTTAGCACCTTCCGGGTTGACCAAGAGTCCAAGACAATTAGAAGGAAGAAGTTAAAATTGGAATGTGAAGGTGTTTTAGATGAAGTTCTTTGGAGGAGTTTGGGTTGTATTTTTATTTTTTAATAACTCAAAATTTTTCGTTAATTAAACACACATTGGTAAAAATTTGATTGCACGTTCATATTTTTTCTCGCTATATTATAATATTACAGGGTTTTAAACCAAATAGCGACTTAATTATTTTATTATGGCAAAGGATTATATCATTTGGGGACTTGCACAAGGATTTCATTTATATGATAACCCGGTAGTAATACTAGCGGTGTAGATATTCAGCTAAATGAGAGATAACCGAAAACATACCTAGTGGATAATTTCCGGTTGTTAAATTAAATTGCACCGTGTATGTCCAATCATAAGGTCCTTGTTGGCGAGGCGTCATCGTAGGCCTGTGATATATAATGAATACCTGCAAAACACACGTTTTCTTTTTCTCTGTCCGAGTAAATTTTATTCGAAAAATGCGAACTTTTTTTTTAACAAAAACGGTTTTTTACATTGTTCTCTAGATAAAGAGAGTTCAGAAAATGAATTGATTTAAGATTTCTTAGTTAAAATACCTATAAATTATTCAGAATTCATAATACTGTGTATGCAACAGTAATTTTATGAATACTGTAATTATCAGATTTCAATCGCCGCGTATGTCGTCTGGCAAATTGTGATAGGTCAACTTCTAGATAATGCTTTGAATTTCATCAGACGGTGGCTTATGAATGTCAGCATTAAGTCTGAGAAAAATGTCACGTTAGGCCGTCAATACCACGTGCTCAAATGGGCCACGTCTGTGCCAATATGTCAATAAAGATCACACGTCGGTGCTACACCAGTCTATCAATACTCGAGTCATGTCGGTACTAAGGCAATCAATTGAGACTGCGTGAGTTCTACTAGTGCTTATAGGTAAATAAACGTCGACCCAGAAGAACCTGCGTTTTTTCGAATACCAACATCGAAATTTGAATTTTGGCCTTTTATAATTGTTTTTCATTAATTTATGCAGTCAGGAATAGGTTGCTTAACAGTGGAGTAGCTAAATAGGCATAAAATCTTACTGTTAATTGACCATCCACAATTTTTTGTAGGTAACCAAACTGTTTAAAAGCAAATAAATAATTTGAATTTTGTAGTCAGTTATACTTTCGCAGAACCTGAGCGTTTGGAACATAACACTGAAATTATATTACGCTTCAAATTCAGTTTCCATCTCTTTACAAAGTTTTTTTAATGTTCTTTAAATCTTTGAACCAAGCCTTTTACATAATTGCATAAAATGGCCTAAACTTATAATGGATATAGAAGATCTTATTATATTGAGGTAAGCACTTTAAAGTTTTCTTCTTCAAAGGCCTCCAAGATTTGATTACGATAGTTAAGCTAGTAAAAGCATGTTAAAATATCTGTTTATTTATAATCTGGTAAGAAATCTAAGTATTTAATTTAGTATACGACTTTTTTCTGACTTTCGAATTCATTCTGACCTTTCTAGGTCACAATAATTTTATCAATCTAGGTAATGTTGGTACCTTAGTAAGGTACCTTACTATTTGAATTATAAAAGAAATATATATTGAATTACAAATAATTCGTCGGAGCGCAGCCGAGGCGACAACATCTCTCCTGAGGATACCACGTGATGTGGCGAAACGCGTCGAGGTTTTTATGTCGGTGTTGGGTACTAACTTTTGCATTCATCTGTCTCGCATACAATTTGAAGGAGGGCGGCCACTGCTCTTTGCATTTGCTTGTATTTGACTTGCTCCGATCGAGTGTAGGCTACAGGTGGTGTGATTGAGGTCCCTATTGCGGCGTAACTGAGCGGAAATTGTAAGCGAAATAATCACATGATTATAATTGTTTATTTGAATTATGGCGTATTATTATGTAAAGTTGTAGCACCAAATCTTAATAAGGTACTTCTGTATTTATCGCTTAGGTATTCAAGTAGGGTACTAACCATCAACGAGTTACAGATTTCTTTCCATTTCAAGTAAACATATTCCGGAAAAATATATACTCTAATCAAAGCCATTTCCCACAGAGGTTCCTAAATGGCTAAGAAAGCTTACAGATTAAGCGTCAAATGCTCGAAAGCATTTTCCAAGATTTTTTGCAGAGAAGTAAAAGCTGCTGTTATTTCTATATTTGCAGCTAGTCTTGGCCAAGTCTTACCAATACTAAATTCTTCAATTCCCAAGCGGTAACCAGTAACCTCACGTCCATTGTTATTCAATTATGACAATCTCCGTAGTCGAGATGCGAGCATACTAGACTCGGCGTCGCCATCTCTGATGTTCCGGGTTCGATTTCCAGACGGGTCAGTGTAGAAGACGAACTTTCTTATATTGTCTCGGGTCTTGAGGTACTGTTGTTGTTTCTGATTTCTATAACACAAGTGCTTCAGCAACATACCTTAGTATATGATGTTGTCCATTATTACTATTATTAAATAATTTACCTATTTTACCCACGGTCAATGGGTTGATTGTGTTTAGAGCGGTAACAGTAACGCAAGCATTTAGCGTTAAGCAACAAAACAAGATAAAAACGATTTCAAACTACTACACTAAATACTATACACCTAATATAACTATTTGAATGTGGGTATATTTAAAACTAACCAAAAGTGATCTGACTTGCGCATTAAGGTTACGTATTACTGGTATTACTGTTTTTTTTTTTCAGTTAATTACATAGTTCGAGTTTGACTTACACTTGGGTCAGGTTTTATTAACTTTTGCTAGGCTACTCGCAAATTGTCATGACCTCGACTCGTAGACTAAAATCAATTTAACAGGTTCGCTGTTCGATAAAATATAACAATTAAAAACCAATTACTATGCACCATATTTTGTCTGCGGGACGGTTAACTAAGTACTTAGAAGAAAATAATTTTCTGAATTTTACGTGAAGAATAAAATTATATTACGTCCAAGGTAAACTCGCTCACTACGTCTACCTGTTTGTCTTTGTTAACATCCTTGCAGGACGAGGTGTCTATTAAAAAGAGCTTCAATCTGTAAATACTGTAACTCTTCGTTCGTTACACTATTGACTGTACCGGCATGATAAAAGAAACGTTTAACGTTTGTTTCGAAGCTTCGAGAACAGTCCAAAGAATTTATTGCGGTTCTGTTTACGAGTGGCTTGCACAAGAAATATGCAGTTTCTCTTGTTTGGTAAAGGTTGCACTCCGAATTTCACCTCGTTCATTAGAGCGAAAACCTTTAAATGGTTATTTGTCTTGTGCTTGTATGTGTTCATTTCTATCACGAATTCGATAGTGAAAAGTACGTAGACGAAAAAGGATTATCTACATTTTTTTTTACTAATAGATAGGGTCTAGCATCTAGACCCTAGACCAAATAAGGCAGAACTCATGTCAACTAAGTATTTTATATATAAGTAAATTATAGAAATTATTTATACAACATATTTTCATATCCTCAAAATAAAAAAATGTTAAAAATTTTCTTTTAGGAATGACATACTAGGTTTAATCAAGATAATATAATACCTACTTGAAAAAAAAACGACCGCCTCAGATGAGACCCGAATCCGCTACCATTGCATACCGTGTGAGTGATTTTATAACGACTGACCGAGGACGTATCTGACCTGACGACTTTTAAGTGTTTCTCGCTGTCGAAGCCAGCGTTTTCTAATCAATGTAGCGTATACCTAAATAGTATCTTTCGTCTGATGTACCTAAGTGTTTTCGAACCAAAAACTCTTCATTGCGCTTCATGCCAATATAAGCTAGTCAAAACTATAGATATAAAAGATATAATCCTTGCTCTAATTCTTAGTGTTCATTAAGGTAAACACTTCAATGATACTTTCAGTTTTTGTTTCATTCACACTAAAGTGTAAGTGCTTTGTTAACAAGGCTATTTGCATAATACCGCTTTTCCATTAAAAGAGTACGATATTGCTACGATACTGGTGGTGGCTCTTTCTTGTAATGGAGAAGTTATCTTAGCATTTGCGATCTGTTCTAAACAACATGCTATGAGGTGCATGCATGTTATCTAAACATTATTTTATGTCAATAGCTTTTACAAGTATTTGTTTAAAGTAATACCTAGGATAGATAGTGATGAATTTGTTTTTTCGTTTTCTAAGCAGGAAGCGCCTCAAACGCACATCATCGCATCGGTGAATAAGAATGGTAAGTTCAAGTTTCTTAGTCTTTTTACACACAAAGTAAACGGAATAGTTTAACGTAATCTAAAAAATACATCGAAAAAAAACCTTTTTGCTTATCGTCTCTCAGTCTAACTTATATCATCAATTATACATTTAAAAAACACGATGTATAATTCAACTATTGTGGATAACATTCTGCATCATAGCATTTAATCCTGTTTATATTTCGGGTTTACTGGACCATGATCAAAATTTGGGACTGGTTAATACATTTGGAAAGATTGCCATCTGGGCTCCCTTATCCTTAGACTTGGTATACCACACCGGCCGGTCTGGCTCTATTGAATTTCCTCATTGAAATAGATGAAAGGTATTATTATTTACAAAACGGCTCTTTAATTTAACCTTTGATATTGATGTGAATCACAGCTCACTAAACACAAATCACTGTAAAGTGCGTTTGGATAAAAAACACTTACAGACATATTCAAAAACATTAATTAACTTTTAAAAAGCCTTTAAATTATGCTAAACAATTTTTAACATGAACGCTATTTAGAGCTTTATACCTAATCAACGGATTATACTTTTTGAAATATTTTAAGTACATTTCAAATTAAACAACCGCTGCACTTTTGATTCTGTGTTTTAATCAATATATTTTTTTTTTATTATTCGATTACTACCTCCCAAAAGGATAACAAAGCATTATTTAAGCTGCTTTATGAGTACAACATTTTTAATCACTGTTTAAAAATAATGCTTAACAAATTGTATTGCAGATATGAATAATGCTGTTATTGTTTTAATGATAATTAATTAACTCACCACGAATGCTGACGGCTGACAGTTAGTCAAGATTTGCGCATACGCTCATAGTATGCTGTTAAAATTTATTTATTAAATTTATATTCCCGGTCTCATTAAGTATTTTAATGCGTGCATTTTGTTGTTAATAGTAATTCCTTGCCATGTTTACCAACTGTTGGCGTCAATGTTGAAATCGCCTGTTTTTTTCGATTGTCCGCAGGTACAAAATATGCCTTGACGATAATGATCATTCAGCCTTCGAATGTCCGCTATTGAATATAAGAAGGTTCCTTACAGTGGATATGTAATACTCGTAGTAACGGGAGACGAAGATCTTTACCACGTTTTGCAAGTTTGTTAGTAAGTAACTATGTATATATTTTTGGGGAGTTTTTCCTTTACTTATCATGTAACATTCTTTTTGACAGATTTTATTATTCTAGTTCAACTGAAAGTACCTACTCTATAGGCAATAGGTTTTGATTCCTTTGTGTGTGTCAGAAGAAGCATAACCAGCATTATTCTTTGATTGCATCGACAAAGTAGTATTTTTTTCACTGCTCTAAAATGTAGGAAATGTTTCTGATAAAAAAAACTTGATAGACAGCTTGACAATGGGCACTGTTTAAGGGTCCCTTTTTACTTTTGAGCTACGGAACTGTAAAAAGTATCTGGGTGGGAAATTCAGAGATCAGGGCCCTAACCATGAACTGTTAAAACAATCACAAATCTGTCAAACATTATCATTTCTGTCAAATTTTGTATGAAAAGACGTACCAAAATTGGCAGATTTGACAACTTTGAGATTGTTTTAAGAGTTCATGGTTATGGCCCTGATAACCTTTATTAGTCAATAATAATACACAATACATAGTGGAGTACAAACAAAGGGCTTCGTCCCAATTCTACCCGATCCCATCTCTACCCGATTAAAAAATACCTAACAAAAAATCCCAACTCTACCCGATTCCATTCTTGCTTAGAGGAAAAAGAAGGAGTACAGTCGAAACAAAAAAAATGTAAAAGAAATAGTAACGGAAAAAATGATTCTATTACAATATTATGATTGGGGTGAAGACGCTGTTCAAACAAAATAATTATTGTTGTAAGGATGGCAACCCATTAATTACTACTTATAACAAACTATGTTCCTAACACAATCTGTGATTATGCATTTAAAGGAAATTTTTCTTTGTTAGTTTAGTGTTTTGAGAAAAAAGAAAATTTTTATTATATTATTTTAAATGTTGATTATTGAATTTGTGATATAAAAATGTTGATTATTGAAGCGAATTTTTATATCGTTTAAATGTTTTTCATTTTGGCTGTACTTTTTATCATATCAGGTAGAGTTGGGATTTTTGTTAGTTATTTTTAATCGGGTAGAGATGGGATCAGGTAGAGTTGGGATGAAGCCAAACAAAGGATATTTAATACCCAAAAATAAAAAAAACCTAAGTTGGGTCATAAAAATGGCACAGGATTTTCCGTCAGTACTTTGTTATCAAAGACCTTAGGCGAGATGGATTCAAAAGTGCCAAAGTGATTTTGAGTCTTATTATTTTAGAAATAACAGCGTTAAGATACATTATCGTCGGTCCCAGCTCTAACGTACACGGTTCATGCGAAAATATTGCAAAGGGCCTAGAAATGACCCGGAACTAATGACATAGCCATTAACACTCCTCATAAGCGTCAGGAAATTAATTCAGTCCTCGGAAATATGAAAGCTCTACGAAAATGTTTTAATTAATAACCGAATAATTATAAATTTTCACATTCTCACGAAGCTTACGTTATTTCTTGGTAGAAATATATACAGTTTTAAAATACTTTCGCGATGAGAGGCAAGTATCGGTTTACTTTCCTGGAAACCATTTATTGATAATATCATAGAGTTAAAAGCTCAAATTATAAAGAATTGAATGGAATCAACGTACATAATCAATTAATTTAAAATTACAAAATTTTCTTAAGAACTCCATAGATTATTTTTTCTGTGGGCAATACTTTATTACCTATATTATTCCGACATACGCACGGTATTATGATAAACAATTTGTCTTTAAACCAAACGTTCAATAAACAAGCGAAGCCAGTGAGATCTTAGCTTAAAATTGAAATAAATAAAAATATTCTGTGTACCTACGTCATAAATAGGTTTAGCTACTACAACGGATACTTCCTTACCCGTCGAAAATTCATTAATGTCGTCTTTTAAAAACAGCGCAAAATTTTCATTTGAATTTAATTGCAGTGATTTGAGTTAGTGCACAAATGAAAGTGTGAATATGATTTAAGCGGCCATAACTCAAAACTTCCATCGTTCGCGACACTCGGGGAAACTAGTGCTCTCGGAGATTGATGACATGCCTAAGTTATGGCGCAATTTCAACAACCATAATATTTATTTTGTGTTTTTATTTTTATTTAATGAATTGAAGTACTTGTTTAGTAAAATATAGGAATCGGGCAGTAGTCACGCAGTGGTTCAATAATTGCATTATTATACATTTAGCTGGAGACACAGGCTATCATTTTTACCGTATCAAAAACAGAGAGAAAAAAGAGTAGTTGTGTTGCCAGCTATAAAAATTAAAAATACTTATATTAATGCTTAATAATGCAATTATTGAACAAGTCCAATACTCATAAAATTGACTTTTATAGGTTTTAAATATGTACCTATATAGTTCTGTTAGTGTAAACTATTACTATAATATCTACGTATTCACTAAACCCTAACGTATACAAACGCTATTTACAGTAGGTAAGTTTCAAATGGCCAGTGTCGCTTGTTTGGTGAAGCATTTGTCGGTAGTTTGTTACGAAGTTGCAGCTTTAATCTCATTGCGGGCTCGAGTTGAATGTTTGCTGTGTAGAGTAAGACCTGTTTAATCGTTTGATAATTTTCGCTAAACAGAACTAGTTATACTGACCTATTTTTAACAGACTACGGCAAATATCAGGTTATTCTAGGGTTATATTTTGATAGGAACATGAAACGTTGAGGGAGTTTGTGAATCTACTATATGCCTCAAATTATAAAGCATGTAGTTTTAATTTTTGAGTATAAAAATACTCTGGCGTAAACTAACTAAAAAGGAGAGTTTGTATGTATGTTAGAATATTTTTTGAAAGATACATTTTGTTTTTATTGAACTGTACTTTAATAGTGATATTTCAATCAACACACTAATTGGTCGACGTTGTTGCCTGAACCTGAACTAAGGCCGTATCCACACCAAACGTATTGTCAGTCACCGACTGACTCACTGTCAGACCCAGTGTGAACGTGATTTCCAACTGCATTTTTACAATAAAATGCAGTGAGTATTCGTGTTATGCGTACAAGAAATCGGCCACTGAAAGTCAACGATAAAAACATTATTATATAGATAGAGTAAAATAGCAATTTGAAGGTATGGTGTAAAAAAAAGTTGAATAAATAAGAATGGAAAAACGCGGTCAACTCCGTTCGCGGCTGACAATACGATACGTTTACTCTAAACGCAGCTTAAGGCACACGCACTCTCTAAACTCTCGTACAACCCCGGTGTTACAGGTTTATGGGTATTATAATGAACAACATACACACGTGTAGGTATAGCGATAAAGGTCGCATCGTAAAATGTTAACGTGTTGTCCTAGAAAGCCACTTCACATTTTGGCTAAAATAACTCAATCTAACCTAGCGTAAACTATAATCAACATTTTTAGTTTTATGTTTATTCTCTTACAGCCCATTTCTGTGCAATATAAATCTTTCATGCTACATGTAACGAGTGCTTACCTTACTCATATCATCTAAATATGAATTCGCAGTGTTCATTTATGTTAACTCGGTGGAAAGAAGATTTTCTTAGCTTCATATAAGTTGCCTCCACGTCGTAAACTTGTTTTTGACGGAGCAGTTAAGTTATATGCTGTTCAAAAGTAATTTCAGCATGAAATTATTTATGCTATTACAGTTATTTGCCTACAGCTTTTATAAATTATTTAATATATCATTTGTAAGAGCTTTAATAAAGATAATCAAGTAAATAATGGAAAAACTGATATTACGATTTAAAAGGCTGCGCAAAATGTTTTAAAGGCCGACACTAGGTTAAGCTCGACGCGCTAGAGGTTAAGAAACATTAAGCTGCAAATTAAATAATAACAGTCCAACGGTATTAATTGAATGTAATAGTTTATTTAATTTACCTACTTACATAATCATTTAAAATGTACTGGCAGTTAGCATAAAAAGCAATCAATTTGTGACACGGGATTAATGATTTTAAGATTACAGCTGGCTTATAAAAGGATAAAAATGAAAATTCTTTTCGCGAGTAAATGGTCGGGGCTAGATCGCAATAAAATAATATGGTTATTTGTTTTGCGTTTATTTAATATAAGTAAGGATTAAAAAACGCAAAGTAAGCCTCAAGCCCGGTGGACTGATGACTTGGTCAGGGTGGCACGAAGCCACGAGAATTATTATCATTTATTAATTGATTAATAATTAAACATTACAATTTTTATTTAAAAATATGCTCGCAAATCACTTTCGTGATTGACTGTAAGTGCCAATCTAAATTTAGCAAACTACAACTTATTTATAAAGCGTTCAAACTGTGTGTGTGTTTCAGTGTTCAATGTTATTAAACATCGCAGAGCCGCTAGTTGTGTTCCAAAGGCTGTTTTGACCATAAATTGTTGTTATACTTAAACACAAATCTTTTCTCCTAAAACTATGCCTACAATTCGAAAGTGAGAAAACATTGCAAAATATCAAGCTCTTGCGATTTAATTCCTTCACACTCTCACGGCGCGGCATAACCATTGTTCAAAGGCCTGGTTTCTCCGCCTTTTCCAACAATAGAAGTCCTCGCTTTGAAAACATCTCCCTAAGGACACGATGTTTTTACTTTAACTTTTTTTTTCGTTAGACTTAAGCGAATGTGCGAGAAAAACTGGTCATATTCAAGAGATACCTTAAGTTCGTTCAACAATCGAAGATATTCCTTGAATATGACCTTAAGTTTGGTATTACAATTGAAGATATTCCTCGAATATGTTTATATTCTTTGAATATGTTTCTTTCATAAAGCATAGGTACGAATCTATTTAGGTTATGAGGGAATTTGGTCAATTTATTGTACTGAAATGGTGATCTTTAGTTTATTCAATGTATCTCACAGGATCATTTATCGAAAATAAAAAGTATCCTATATGTTAATCCAGATAATATGATATATAGATCTATTTTTATGCAAAATTTCAATATATTACAAAAAAAACTTGGTTTCATGAAACATGCCTTCACTAAATGTTATTACTTTAACTACATAGGAAACAAAAAGTATAGGTACTACATAGGAAACAAAAAGTAAATAAAAGTAAGTAGGCGTCGGGAAGTGACGACCCCATCGCCCACTGGTTAAGCAACTAAGTGACAGATAGTTGCTTAACCAGCGCAGTCAGTCTGTACCCTAGCGACTGGTGCTAGAGCCGGTGCCAGTCGCATTACCCAGGGAAATGGGTCAAGACGGCTCCCTCGGAGGGAATGAGCGAGACTCCGATAGTATCTCGCTCACTATGATGATGGCAGAAAATAGAGAGCGCATAGGGCCGCTGCCTGGGGGTGATCGCCGGGGCGCGTCTGGAGCTGGCGCTGGACGTGGCAGCATGCGGGCCGCCAGCACTTCCCGACTGGACCGACCACCTGCCCAGTCACCACCATCATCGCCTTCAGTGCGCTTGGCACCAGCAGGGGCTTCCCAGCCCCAGCAATTGGTGCCCGCCACTGGAGGTACAAGGCGCATGAGGTGGAATACAGCAATGAATGCGAACCTCATGCGCGCTTACTACGGAGCGACAGAGGGAGAAACCGGCAGGACAGGGTATCGAGCACGGATGCATCGCACATTTATGCAGCTGGAGCCAAATTTGTCAGTCGCCGAACAAAACCTGTCGGATAGAGCTCGGTGGATATTGCGGTCTAACATCTTTAGCACCACTGAGCTCGAACAATTGCGAAGCGAGGCTGTTTCCTGCGCGCCACCCGCACCCACTGAGCAGACTGCCACTCCAGAGCCTTCTGGCGGCGAGAATATGGTAGTCGAAGACGAGCCGGTGGTAGCTGGTGGCGCGTCGGATATAGTCGCCCAGGATTTAGAGCAAATGAGGGGGATGTTAGAGGAGGCGATTTTGGAGTACAGTAATACTCCCCTGGAAGAGAGACCAAGGCTTCCGAGGCTACCACTCAGTGTTCGGATCCGGGATGTCGTTGAGGCCGTAAACCAGATGCTGCCCCAGCATTTGGAGAGCAGCTCTGGCCTGGCTGATACCAGTACGATTCTCTTCAGTGCAGCAATAACGGTGTGCCGATTCACAGGCATCCGAGTTGCACCAAGTCCAAGTGCTGCACGTACTACTCGCAGGAGTAATACTGTGCCAGCCTGGAAGAGGAGAATCGAACAACGTATCGTGCAAGCCAGAGTCCTCATCGGCAAACTGACGTGCTTCCACTCGGGCAATACCAGGCCAAGGATTGTGCGCTTTGTCAGGAGGGAGTTTTCTGGGATAACAATTAATTTGGCTAACCCAGAGTTTGCTCGGAAACTGACGGAGCGCATCGACGAGCTGAAGCAGAAGATCGCTGCGTGGGCGAAGCGTATCAGAAGGTACTCAGAAAGGGTTGAGAGATACGAGCAGAATCGCCTTTTCGGGAGTGACCAGAGAAAGTTCTACAAACGCTTTGAGAGCTCTGAACCTCGCAACACTGGTGCAAGACCGAACAAGGCCGAAGTTGTTAGCTTTTGGCGTGGCCTTTGGTCAACACCAGTGGAGCACAGCGAAGGACCCTGGATTGGCGCGATAGAGGAGGCGTGTGCATCAGTTCCTCCGATGAACCCTGTCTTCATCACTGATGAGGACGTAGCCACTGCAGTACGTCGAGCCCCGAACTGGAAAAGTCCGGGACTGGATGGCCTGCAGAGTTACTGGCTAAAAGGATTCTCGGTATGCCATGCTACCTTGGCCCGCCAATTTCAGGAGGCGCTAGAGACAGGAGCTCTCCCGAACTTTCTCACTACTGGGGTCACTCACCTAGCTCCTAAAACACAAAACACCGCGGACCCGAGTAAATACCGCCCGATAACGTGTCTGCCTACTATCTATAAGACACTAACATCCGTTCTAAGCGCCAAAATTCGTGATCATATAGACGCGAATCGTCTTATGTCTGACGCTCAGAACGGATGTCGGGCTGGTAGTCGCGGTTCAAAGGAGCTTCTCCTCATAGATGCTGTCGCTGACCAACTGGTCAAACGCAATCGCTGGAACTTCTCTGCTGCCTGGATTGACTACAAAAAAGCATTTGACTCAGTCCCCCATACATGGCTAAAGAGGGTCCTCGAACTGTATAAAATTGATTATACGGTTCGACACTTCCTCGAGAAATGTATGGAGCAATGGAGTACAATGCTTAGTCTCCAGGGCGAGAGAATGGCGGATGCTGAAGACCGAATAAGCATTAGGAGGGGTATATACCAGGGCGATTGTCTGAGTCCACTTTGGTTCTGCCTTGCCCTGAACCCTCTAAGCAGATTGCTGGAGAATTCGGGGACGGGATTTCAGTTTCGGAGAGGGAGAGATCGGGTGTCGCACCTTTTTTACATGAATGACCTGAAGCTGTTAGCCCCAACAGCTCCGAAGCTGAGGGAGCTACTAAACATTGTTGTTGATTTTAGTGGCTCCATCAGAATGGAGTTCGGGGTTGATAAGTGTGCGGTTATCCATGTGACGAGGGGAAAGATTACTCGGTCGCAGGAGGTTAACCTTGGTGTCGTCCAACTGCAAACACTTTCCGAAACTGATACGTACCGGTATCTGGGTATGTCACAGAGTATAGGTTTGAGGGAATCGGACGTAAAACAGTCTGTTGGTGAAGCCTTCTTCGACCGCCTTACAAAGGTGCTTAATAGTTCTTTGTCGGGGGTCAACAAGGTCAAAGCCTATAACGGATGGGTTATGCCTATTCTCTTATACACCTTTGGCATTCTCAGATGGACTCAGACCGAACTAAACGCTCTGGATCGGAAAGTCCGCACAACTATGACACTACTATTAGAAGGATCTTCTAAATAAAACGTTATAATTACTAATAAAAATATATTGATACGGATTAACGCGCGAAAGCACAAGGACGATGCGTAGTGGAATGACGTCCCGATGACAGATGACCGCTAGTGTCGGGAACCGCTCATAGGGATGCTCCCATCAATCGATTCCTAGCTAACAGTTCGGCCATCCTGCAGCTCCTTCGTCCCGAAGGAGAACTCGGTCCGCCACGATGTGAAGTTGCGTCTTCCTCCGATGTATCCGTGGGCGCCTGGTTGTTCGGTTACCATAGCCACCACGATAAAGTTGTTCACTTCTTCTTACTCTTCTTCCCCACCAAAAGGCGGCGGCTATTTATAACAAAGTGAAATTCGGAGACTACACTTAGCGTGGTTAGTCAACCACGAAATACGACAGCAAGCGCCTCGGATAGCATGTTTGTTTACTCACATGGTTAGACTGTGTACTGTAACATAGTCAAAAGTAGATAACTAACATCTCATTCAGCTCATTATTCACCCAACAACAAGAAAGCGTAGGTTAAGTTATCATCAACAAGATTAATCATTCTACCAGGCGAAATCTACATGGAGCGTCACATCACTCATTAAGTTAACTCAAATGTTACATATCCTTGATATTGAACTGAATTCGTTTTACTCCACACACACCAACCTGAGCATAGAGTTACGTCAAGTATTCATCTAAAAGTCACAAAACTTTATTATTGGACCAATTCAGGTTCTACTCCCCATTCACTAACCTACCCCCAAAAGTAATTGCTTTACGCCTTCATTCAGTCATAGTGGTATTGGTTACCTCATACCTGTTATGTTTAACATAAGCTGACTTTCAACTGTCCTTGGTTAAACTTGAATGTCTTGAGCGATACAGACACCCTCAACAATACCATTGTTAAGGTTCAGCGCGGTTCCAGTTAGGGGTGTGGAACTGCCGGCACCTTCTCAGTACTTTCACGTCATGATTGTGATGACTGATACAACATCCACCATATCCCATCGGTGAAACGACATCACTGGTATATGTCACCTCTAGATAATATTATAAGTAACTTACAGTTATCGAATCAAGTTTTCTGTCAACAAGTTCTTTGTCGGCCATCCTGTATCTTTATGCATTCCGTATTACGTTAGCAGATCCCTATCGATCGGCCACCTTTGTATTCGTCTACTGATGCAGTGTTCTGTTGGCGAGTCATCAGAACTATGTTTACTGAAAGTTCAATGCAGTCCCGAGTCTCATAGGTTACACTTGCTCACTGACGCAATCCCCTAACAGCCTGCGTTTGCGTTTCCCTGTCAATATTCTTTGTTGCACTCTGGCTCCTGATGCAATCCCCTGACGGCTATCATCAGAGCTACCTTCTTGCAGAATTTAGTGATAACGCTTATCCCTGTTGGCACTCATTGTTGTACTCTGGCTACTGATGCAATCCCCTGACGGCTATCATCAGAGCTACCTTCTTATGTGATATAGTGATAACGCGTTTCCCTGTTAGCGCTTATTGTTGTACTCTGGCTACTGATGCAATCCCCTGACGGCCATCATCAGAGCTATGTTTTTGTACGATATACTGGTAATGTGTTCCCCTCTCTTCACTCGCTATTGCACACGGGCTCCTGATGCAGTCCCCTCACGGCAATCATCAGAGCTACTTTCTTATGTAACGTAGTGCTAATGCGTTCCTCTGTGGGCAGTCATTGTTACACCGTGGCTACTGATGCAATCCCCTCGCGGCCATCATCAGCGCTAAGTTCTAGTAAGAGTATAAATGCGTTCCCCTGTAGGCAGTCATTGTTACACTGTGGCTACTGATGCAATCCCCTCGCGGCCATCATCAGAGCTAAGTTCTAGTTCGAATATAAATGCGTTCCCCTGTGGGCAGTCATTGTTACACTGTGGCTACTGATGCAATCCCCTCGCGGCCATCATCAGAGCTAAGTTCTAGTACGAGTATAAATGCGTTCCCCTGTGGGCAGTCATTGTTACACTGTGGCTACTGATGCAATCCCCTCACGGCCATCATCAGAGCTACGTTTTAGTATGCTGTAGTGCTAATGCATTCCCCTGTGGGCAGTCTTTATTTTACTGTGGCTACTGATGCAATCCCCTCGCGGCCATCATCAGAGCTACGTTCTAGTTGGGTGTAGTGTTAATGCATTCCCCTGTGGGCAGCCATTGTTACACTGTGGCTACTGATGCAATCCCCTGGCGGCCATCATCAGAGCAACGTTCTAGATGGATGTAGTGTTAATGCATTCCCCTGTGGGCAGTCATTGTTACACTGTGGCTACTGATGCAATCCCCTGGCGGCCATCATCATAGCCATGTTGTATTTTGATGTAGTGCTAATGCGTTCCCCTGTGGGCAGTCATTGTTGCACTATATTTGCTGATGCGGTCCAAAGCTCTACCAACAACATCGCGACCATCGCCCCGCTCGGCAGTCGCATAGTCGGAGCTATACTCCGGCTCTGGCCCCGCAGTCAGCCGCGACATCCCAGCTTAGCCCCTGAGGCAGCTGGCGAGCCACGACTGGTCCACACCAAGACATCTGTTCACATAATAATAGCATGGATAGTATATTACGACATTAACTTTACAGTTTACAGATGAAGTAGACTTTATTGGCAATACACATTTTGGATCATCATGACCATTAACCTTACTGTTTAAACGACAATATGTCAAATGTAGTACAATGCAAGTATTTGCGACAACTTGCCAACAGTACAAAGTGATTGTTCTCATACACCACAGCTACTCACCCTGTATCTATCAATTTATGTTATTCAAAAGATTTTCCAATAGTCCACATAACAACACATGTTGTATGCTGGCAATACAAACATGAGAAACATAATAGTTCAACATGACAACCATAATGTGTATCATTAAAATTAACTTGTACTGTCATCCTCCAATACTCAAAATATAAGTTTAGCATCATGAAAAGATGCATGCTCCCAACATACATGAAAATAGACAACTCATAAGCCCTGAAGGAATCAGAATGACATTACTGACCTGTTTATGTTTTTATACCAAACCATTTTACTCTAATAGGTCTTAACTGCATTAGACCTCATATCCGCCACTCCACCAAGGTGGTCGTCTTAGTCAACTAGTTATAGATCACAGCTCTTTCATGCAAACAGGACTCCATCCCATGCATTTTTTTTTGTCATAATGCATCAGTTTTCAATACTATTACAGTCTTTCTCCATGCCATCGCCTGCAAGCCACAACAATAAAACACAGAAACAAGATCTTTATTTGACCTGCTTCCCCCTTAAAGCAGTAAACCCAACATCCATCACAGATACTTTATTCTAGTTTCCTTTACATTCAATCAACATGTTATTTCGCATTAGTTATGAATGACACAGACTATAATAATTAACTTGTTTAGCTCAAAGTTCTATTAAGTTATTCATTTCCTCATATAGTCACTTGAAATAGAATAAAGCTCTCAGCAGTTTTCAGTCAGTCAGCAGTACCACTGGTTGACTGGTAGAGGACCTGGTAGGTCCTTCTGATACAAAAATGGTGTCATTAATCATTTGTCAATATTTGACCAGTAAAGCCAAAAGTCAGTATATCCAAACCTAGTAAAATTCATCATGCTAATTAAGAATGTTATAGTGTTTAATAACTTCAACAATAGATAACATAACTTTCAAAGACAGGCGAACACTTTGTTTTTAACTTGCTCAACTTGATGACTAACAAAACCATTAGCAAGATCAAGTCCTCACTATCATAATCTGGCAGGAGCAATGTTTGTTTTTCATTCTTTGTCAAACTTTAATAAGCATATTGCAGATCATTACAAGATCTAGTAATAAGACAGCAATATTTAATGATACTCACCATGCATTGCGCTTCTCTTTTTCAAAACTTACTTACAATAAGTTTGAGTGTCCTCACATTAACTATGTGCCAACCTTCAATGAATTCATGTACAGTGTTAAAATCAGCTTCAGGTGTTAGTCATCATCCATGCAGATGCAGCATCACAGTGCAGTTGCACATGCACAACTAAAACTTATCATTTATCATTAAAATATGCACAGAATATTTATGCTAACAATCACCAGTCAGTGTACAATATTGGCTACCAGCACTTCCAAAGCAGCCAAGGGGTGGATGTCTATGGAGCTGACACACTACAAAACAGACCCCGGAGGAGAGAATCATTTAGAAATTAATTCACTGCTTGTGAATCTTACAATTACTTTATTTCAACAATGCAATAAGATTTAACCTGCAGAAACTTTATTAAGTTTAGTATTCATTTAGTTTGCATTTTGTAACTGATCAAGTTATTAAATTAGCCAATACCTACAATCTTATAATATCTTTACACTCTGATGCTGTTCCTTACACAATTATTTAGTGTGATCAACAATTGATGTTTACCATTAGAAACTGTAACTCACAGTAAGCCTCAACACTGTTTACTTCAGTAACATCCTCTGTTTCCTATTTCAACCTCAAACCCATATGCTTAACATGTATTGCAAAAATGCTTACATACCATAAAATCTTGTTCCTTCTGGGCATCTGGTATCAGAAGTTCAGCACCCATCTGGCATTTCCCAACTACCATGATTTATACTGTATGCTAAGAAGTAAGAATTAGATAAAGGTTTACTAAGCTCGACTCATTTAAACATCAACTCAAATCTTAGCAAATGAAACAATGTTATTTCATCCTAATGTTAGTAAGTAAAGTTATAATTAATTGAAGTCTTTGAAGCAGATTAACACTCAAGTCGATACCAGCACATGTATAACCAAATATTACACTTAGCGCAGCCCAGCATATAATTAATTGTTAATTTGTTATGAATGCTTGTTGATGTTCTCCAACACAAAACCACACAAATAGCTTTTATTAACAATTTAAAGATCATAAAGTGATAATAACGTATAAGCAAGAACACTTGATGCCCAACCATATTCATGTTTAATTTAGTAATTTTGGTGCAAATCACAAACCCTTGAAGCATTAATTCCTTGAGCTTTTAAGTTAATTAAGCTCAACAGCTGATGTATCAGCACACAATGAATACATTGTCCTTCAGCCATTGCTTTTCACACAGTTATTTGTTTACTAAATATTTCACTTGTCTTGGTTATTTAGCTTAAAACCTCATGCAACATAAGTATAATGTAATATTTACACCTTTGTTTCGTACAGACAACTTCAATTTGTCTACAAAAGGGCGCGGTGTTTGCGTCTACGCAGTTAACAATAAAAGGTACTTACAGTCGATATTTTTCGTTTTACCTGCGGGTAACTTGGGTTCTCGGTTTACCTTTCAGTAAGTTTTACATCCCATCACCCTTCCATTGCACATGCATTTGTATTTCCAAATGTTTTAGATGGCATAGCGTCACAACAAATAACGCTATCGGACGCCGGGTTCTAATCTGAAATATCACTAAAAGGGCGCGTAAACACTCGGGTCGCGTGAGTAACTATCTCACTTCTGAAACTATTAGAAGGATCTTCTAAATAAAACGTTATAATTACTAATAAAAATATATTGATACGGATTAACGCGCGAAAGCACAAGGACGATGCGTAGTGGAATGACGTCCCGATGACAGATGACCGCTAGTGTCGGGAACCGCTCATAGGGATGCTCCCATCAATCGATTCCTAGCTAACACTACATAGAATGCATCACCCCAGATCGTTGGTCATGAGGCTGTATATCCCGAGGAAATGTGGTGGTCGAGGCCTGTTAAGTGCTAAAACCATGCACGACCGCGAGGTATCTAGCCTCAGAGCGTATTTCCTAGCAAAGACCGACACAACGATGCATTGTGATGTCATAGAATGTGATAAAGGACTCACCCCTCTTGATCTGGCCAACGAGTCATGGCAGCCGCCGGCGATACTAAGTGTCTCTGATCGCGAGACCGTATGGAAAGGGAAAGAGCTGCACGGACGGTTTTTCAAGGCTTTACACGAGCCCCACGTGGACCGAAAAGCTTCCGTGCATTGGCTGCGCTTTGGAGACCTCTTTGGGGAAACCGAGGGGTTTGCTTGTGCGATACAAGACCAGGTTATCAGGACGAACAATTACCGAAAGTACATCATAAAGGATGGCACAGTGGACATTTGTCGGGCCTGTCGCCATCCTGGAGAATCACTCCGTCATGTGGTTTCGGGTTGTTCGGCTCTTGCTAACACTGAGTATCTGCACAGGCATAACCAAGCAGCCAAAATTCTCCACCAAGAGCTCGCCCTGAAGTACGGTCTCGTGAGCCAGAGACTACCCTATTATAAGTACTCGCCGGAGCCAGTACTCGAAAGTGACAGTATCCGGCTCTACTGGGACCGGCCCATCATCACTGACAGGACTATTCTTGCGAATAAGCCTGATATAGTGCTGATGGACCGGGCGCAATCGAAGGTGTTTTTAGTGGACGTCACTATCCCTCATGACGAGAACCTTGTGAAGGCCGAGACCGAAAAGCAACGCAAGTACTTGGACCTAGTACACGAGGTTACCGAAATGTGGGAAGTGGCGTCCACTGAAATCATACCAATTATTATATCGGCAAACGGGTTAATCCCAGCCACATTAGGTTCACACCTGAAAAGGCTAGGATTCATCGGCGGCTCGCTTCCAGCAAAGATGCAGAAAGCGGTGGTGCTTGATACCGCACGCATCGTCCGCCGATTTCTCTCTCTTTTGCCCTGAACCCGGCCAAATGTGCATCTGCCGGTCATTACCGCCCAAGAGGCGAGAGGTTTTCGGCCTATGGAGAAATAATAATAATAAGCCTTTATTACCAGTAAAACATTAATACGTTTGATACAGTATCTGGCGACTTCTGCACTAAGCAAGCTGCTTGTTTCGCAGGAGTCAGGTTACAATTAACCAAGAACAAATTTTATAGACCGGGGTCAAACTGACAACGTTATACTATATTTTATTACCTACAAATATCGGAAATAGAAAAAGAATACAGAAATTATGGTTAAAAAATAAACAAGAAAAATAATGTGCGTGCGTGTGCGTGTGTGTGTGTGTGTGTGAGCGTGTGCGTGTGCGTGTGCGTGTGGGTGTGTGTATGTGTGTATTTGTAAGTGCATGCGGGTTGTGAGATGGGCGCAATCAATTCTCAAGTAGGCTCTCTGTTTCGACATAGTCCAGCTCTAACAACCAATTTTCAACAATTTGTTTTATGTTGCACCCAGTAGCTCCTTTTATATCTACGACTTTGCGGCTGGCCGTGTTGTAGATCCGTGGCAGAAGAAAATGTAGGTGTCGTTTTGCAAAGGTTGTGCGTGCAGTGGGGACTGGTTTCCTATAAACGCGTCGTCCAATCAGCCATTCGTAATCAGCAGATGCGAGGACGGTCCTATGTACGGCAGTGACTGCACGTAGTATGTAAAGTTGCCGGACTCTTAGAACCCTGCATTCTTTGTAAAGAAGGTCGGTGCTGAACCATAATGGTTTACGCAACATGACTTTCAACACAGTTCGCTGGGCTCTTTCGAGTTCTAACAAAGTGGTTTTAGCGGTGCCGCCCCAGGCTTTGATGCAGTAAATAAGTAATGCTTGACTAAGTGACTTGTATACTGTGATCAGCGTGTCTTTTGTGGCTGAGTGTCTGAGTGCCTTCATTATATAAGCCATCTTTCGGACTCGCGCGGACAAGGCGGATATATGATGCTTATAGGATAAATTCTCGTCCAACACTATTCCGAGATATTTAATCTTTTCGGCACGGCCAATCTGAAGGCAATTGCAAGGCCCTGAGTTTTGCAAACCCTGGTCGCAACTGTGGATCTTCAAAAGTTTTGTCGATGGGGGTCTCGAAACTATGGTTTTGTGGAATGCTATGTACATTGTTTTAGCCACATTTAGAGTCAGGAGATTTCTTTTCAGCCAGTCTATTACGGAAGCCATTCCTCTCTCTGCCGCTTCATAAGTCTCATTCCACGAATCACCTTGAAAGAGTATGACTGTGTCGTCTGCGTAATATATTGTTTTTGCATTGTTCATGGGGGCATGCAGTAGGTCACACATGTATACAAGAAAGAGAGTCGGGCCAAGGATACTGCCCTGTGGTACACCAAAATCCACTTTTAGTTCGTCGCTGATATCAAAACCCACACGGGTACACTGCCGACGACCCGTGAGATAGCTTCGGAACCACTCCTGCGACACTCCTCTAAAGCCAAAGCAGTTGAGCTTCTGTAGCAATATCGGAATTGATACGGTGTCGAAAGCTTTGGCCAGGTCTATAAAAATACCTAAGCAGTTTTTATTTTTGTCTAGGGCTTTGGACACTACTTCGCTTACAGCTAACACCGCATCTTCTGTGGATTTTCCACGTCTGAAACCAAACTGCTCGGCCGGGAGTAGCTCATTCTGCTCGAGGTAAGAGACCATTCTCTTATTAACAACCTTTTCCAGCAGTTTGGAAAAGATGGAAAGCAATGATATTGGGCGATAATTTGATGGAACACCTTTGTCACCGCCCTTGTGAATTGGTGTAACCACAGCCTTTTTCCAGCTTTCTGGGAACGTACCTGAAGCAAGACTCAAGTTGAAGATATAAGTCAATGGTTTTAGAATTAGATGTTTAATTTGCTTTATAAGTAATGGAGTGCATTTATCGATTCCAGGAGAACTATCTGGCTTCAGGTCAGCGATAAGTCCGCCAATCTCGTCTTCGTCGGTAGGGGTCATAAAAAATGAACCTGATACAGATGCCCGCATATTGACCGCAGCAGCAAGAGATATCTGTGTAACGGAAAGCTCGTCAAGCGTTGTATTAGCGAGGTTTTTGCCAACAGTTGCAAAGTATTCGTTACAAAAATTTAGCGAGTCGATAGGGTCAGCTTTAATGTTACCTAGTTCTATGCTCGGGTTACGGGTCTTGTTTAGGTGACATATGTCCTTAATGGTTTTCCAGTTGTTTTGAGTTGTTTTTATTGTTGTTTAATTGTTGGTTTTCGTACTCAGATTTTAGTTTTCGAAGCAAATTGTTTAAAAAGTTACGGTATCTTTTATAGATTAGTAGAGTGATTTCGTTGCATGGATTTTGTTTGACCTGGAGGTGAAGTTTATCTCTGTGCCTCTGACATTTCACTAGCCCTGGTGTAATCCAGGGTTTCAAACAGAATTTCCAACGGCTGTTAACATTTTGTTTGGTGTTATTATTGACAGCCGTTGTAACAATGTTATTAAAAATGGAAGCAGCTTGGTTGACTTCGTGACAATTTAAAACAGAGGCCCAGTCTGCCGATTCAAGTTCTTTCACAACAGCGTGGTTGTCTACTTTGGGCTGTAGACGTTTAATACCTGGTTTAGTCTGTCCAATTCTCGTGGCTATTAAACAAATTGAGTGGTCAGTTATGTCATTTGCACAGACCAAACTCTGCGTGTGTTTAGGGCTTTTCACAAAGCAGTGATCCAGACAGGCATTGCCTCTTGTTGGTTTGGTTATTGCTGGTAGTAGCTGGTGCTGAGCAAGCAGTGACATATATTCGATACATTGGTCATCTAGTGGCTTGAGGTTTGAGAAAATGTCGAGATTTATGTCACCTATGAGTATAACGTTTCTTTTTCCTGCATTCTGTAAGATTTTGTCTAATGAGACTAAAAAGTTGTTTGCGCTTATAAAGGAGGGAGACCGGTATATGCCCAATACCAGTACATCTGGGCTCAGACTAATCTCCAGACAGTTACAATCTTGACAAGCAGACTCAACTACTGACGCGTTCCAGCTCTCTTTGACGTAAACTATCACACCGCCACTCTTGTTTATGAACTTGTGAGTTCGAAAAGCAGTGTAACCAGCCAGTCGTGGGATTAATGAGTGTTCGTTTATCCAGCACTCCGTTAATACTATTAGATCTAATTCGATGTTTATGCGTTTTAGTGCTACCTGAAATGCATCGAAATTCTGTTGATGACTTCTAATGTTAAAAGTAAGCATCTTAAAATTCTGGTTAGGAGACAGAAAACCATTGCAACCATCTACATTATCGAGCAAATGACAGTCTATAGAAAGGGTTTCTTCAAGATCAGTCGTTAAAATATTTATTTTAAGATAATTTCTTTGATAATTGAAAAATAGTTGTGACTAGAGGTTTGATTTGCTTTAAGACTGCATTTGCTCGGAACCGCCCCCAGCCCACAGAACTTAAGTACCCTTTTGTGTGGTCGTGTGTATGAAAATAAGTGCTTGTGTTTGTGTATCGGTAGTTGTATGATTGTGTTGAAGTTTCTTAAAAGAACTGCGTATAATAAGCTAGCTACAAATATAACAATGCTATGACAGAGTTTCAGCTTTCTTCGGATCCTCTTCCGGCTGCTTTGCTGGTCCAATTTTTTGGTCCAGGTGAGACATGCTTGCGATTCGTACAGCTGGCTTGCCATCCGACTTTCTGACGAATATGCTTCCATTTCGGACCCAACAGTAACGGTATTCGTACTCTCTAGTGCGGGATCTGGCGTGGCGAAACAACTGGCGGTTTTCTTTTGTGAGTCTTTCATTAATAAAGACCGGTGTGGGCTGGCCGTCAACTATCTGCTCTGATGTTGTATTGCGTCTGGTCTTCGCCGCTTTGAGTAACTCATCACGCTTACGTTTTCTTAAGAGTTTGACAACAATGGGTCTAGGTGTGATTTTCTGATTCGTGTGGTTTCTAGTAACCTTACGTATTTTTGGGCCAACTCTCATTACATCACTAATGTCTGTTTCGGCGAGATCTATGCCGATCTTGTGAGAGGCCGCAATCACAATGCTAAGAAGGCTTTCGTTGTCCTGCTCAGCCAGTCCTGATATTTCTAGGTCATTTATAATGTCCTCTTGTTCACGAATAGCCAATTGCTGCTGGAGTATTTCAACTGTTGATTTAAGGCTGTCGATCTCAATTTGTGAGTTTTTCAATATTATTGAATGCTCATTTAATGTTTGAGTTAAATGATCTGAGATAGAAGACATTGATTGTTTTATTTCGACGTTTTGTTTCTTAACCTCGGACACTTCCTGCCTTAGTTGTCGTAATTCAGCGATTAGAATAGACAAATCGCTGCCTGTTGGGGTGTCCTCCTTGGCAGGCATAGTTCTGGATGTCTGTGGTCGGCTTCCCCGTAATACATTTACGTGGTCGCAAGAGAAGGTGTTATTTAGTTGTGCAGTAATTAGGCGTACTGGAGTCGAAGTGTTGTCGCCTTTAGGGCGAGAGCAAGCGCAGGCTGGGCACCACCATTTTCATTCATTTTTTTGAGTTTGGGAAAGCGTATCATATGTGGCCTTTGACATATTTAAACAAAGCAGGTCATAGGTGCTTTGGCATTTAGAGCACTCCATATAATACAAATCTTTAATTAGTTTATCACACCCCTTGCAGTTAGTGGCCATTTTCAGTTAATATTATTAGGTATTATTCAATAAGTACGCACAGTGTACGATGGACGCGCGTTAAGTCAATCTAGCGCGCGCAGTTGTATGCGAGTTGGTAATAAACGTCGATCGTAGTACTTGTACCTCCTAAACAAATCCAGCGCGCAGTTGATGCGAGCGGGCCGGCTGGTGACAGTGACGTAGTATGACGCGCGTGTGGTTCGGGGGAGTTCGTGGGATGCGCGGTGCTCGATGCAGTGTGCAGTGGTGACTCATACGCACGAGTCCGCAAGACGCACAGTCGGTGTGGTTTAAAATTATTGCAACAGTTTAGGTAAAAACTGTGATAATTTTCTTGTTCCTTGATGGTTTTGAAAACTGATTAGCTCACTGTGTAGACCGTTTGTTTGTCTTTATGTTTAAGTATTCACTTTATCCGATTAGTAACTTAAAACACACTATATAATTTTTAAACTGACGAGCGGAGATGGATACGTGTTGTCGCGCGGAGACCCGCGGTCCGTCCGATTCCTAAGATATTAAGATATATAAGATCCTGGGTTCGATTCCCGGTCGGGTCAATGTGGAAAACGAACTTTTCCATGTTGTCTCGGGTTTGGTGTTGTGGTACCATCGTTTTTTCTGATTTCTATAACACCACGTGAGTACTTTAGCTACTTACCATAGGATCAGAGCAGTGTATTTATTTAATATTATTTATTTTAAAAGGACTCAAACGCTTACTCTATTGCAAAGTAATAAAAAATAAAAAATCTTTAAAATAATCTATTCTTACTGAACTGGCGAAAGATAGAACAAGAAACAAGGCTAATACACTTACAATTTACCACACATGCTTACAAAATGTGATCTATTTGTCGATAAAATGTATCTTTGTGTAATTATGTAAGTGCATTAAACTAATGTCTGTTTTTCCCTAGATAAGGCGCTCGATATTATCTCACTCGCGAGACAACACACATTAATTATTCTACATGTTCTTAATTATTTTTTGCCTGTTCAAAATTATTGTTTTGTAAATAATCATCACCATCAACCTAGTCTTTGAAAGCCCACTGTTAGACATAGGCCTCTCTCATAGAATGCCATAGCTTTAGGATTTGAGCCGATTGCATCAACCAGCTTACTGCAGCTATAATAAAGTCGTCAGTCCAACAGGAAGTAGCCCCGCTCACGCTGCGTCGTCCAATTCGTTGTAGCGATAACCTTTCTATCCAACAGTTGTCATAAATATTAATTTATAATAGATAATTAAGAAGAATAAATTAATAGTTTCAGCTCACAGCTGTCCAATTAAAAAGTAAACTTTACATCCTCAGACCATTTTAAATGGCATGCCAACCCATCGCGATTAATATAGTGTTGTTTTAGTCAGTATATGCGTAGTAAAATACGTTAGTGTAATACAAAAAAAACCGTTTACTGTAGGGTAGTTTGTATCGATTAACACATTCGAATTATTTAAATACTCTTTACTGTCTAAAGCAACACCAACTAAATCACCTAAAAATACGCAAGATACTAATTTAGACAATTCATTAGTCAGACCTACATTAAAAGTTTTTCACTCTTTATTTACTGAAACGTAAAAGAGAAAGTTAAGTTCAATGACAAATGTGGAACCCAATTTTCAGTATCATTAAATAAAACTTTATAAACGAAACAAACACAAAAACTTTAATAACAAAATAATAATAAAGTATTTAAAACATAACAACATTTAAAAAACCTTGCCTACTTTTTTAATTAAATAAAAGTTATATTTAGACTTATCGTCTTGATATTTTTACCCAAATTCCTCCTTTTGTAACTAGTACTATGCCTTTCGGGTCATATTCTAACTCGGTATTAGTCTTGGGTGATTTCTCAACATTGAACTTCTTCAAAAATGCCGCTGTTCCCATCATCGACTGCACTTTGGCGAAACGCATACCTGCAAAAAAAGATACATAATTATTAATATTTACTTGTTTTTATTGTCAATAACTGATTATAAATAACTTCAAAATATCAAAACAAATTACATTACCGATGCAATTTCGGGGCCCTTCTCCAAAAGGCATGTAAGCGCATTGTGGAATGTTTTTTATATTTTCCGGTGAGAAATTCTCTGGATTAAATTTACTCGGATTTGGGAAGTACTCTGGATCAGCGTTGAGTCCATTAGCCGATATCATGACTGGGGTGCCTTTTGGTATAGTCACATCAGTACCGGGAAAGGTGTAAGTCTCAAGCGACTTACGGAAAAGTATACCAGCAACAGAGTATTTCCGCAAGGTTTCGTCAAATACCATTTCCAGATATGGCATTTCTTTTAGTGATTCGTAAGTCAACTGGCCATTATATTTCTCGTAAACTTTAGATACTTCCTCATAAATACGGTCTTGTATGTCTGGATTCAATGCTAGCTCATGAAATAGGAAAGACATTGAAGCAGCGGATGTTTCAAACCCGGCTGAGTAAAATACTAACGCTTGTGCAGCAATTAGGTAATCATCCATCTCGATTTCCGATATTCCGTTGTCCTTTCTTCTGCTAACTTTTCCTTGCTCTCTTAATTCGATCATCAAGTCCATAAAATCTTTTCGTAATGGCGGCTTTCCCTCTCTTTCCTGAATGACATTACGTACGAGGCCCAAGAAAAAGTCTTGTATTTCGGTGCTTGTCACAAATAGTTTACGTATGCCAGGAAATATCATGTCCAAGAGAACTAAGAATCTAACGTAAGCCGACGGCTTAAAAATTTTCTTCGCCATTATACTGAATTGGTTGTCGTCGTCTGTACAGGAATCTAAGTCTAGGCCAAAAGCGCAAGAGCCAATCACTTCTAACGTGTATTTAGATGTCAAAGATCTTATTTCATGGTCGACATTATCTTCTACAAGGTGGTCTACATATTTCAGAAATTTATCAACACATTGCTGCATTAAAGGAACCATATCTCTTAGTTTTTTAGACGTAAACACAGGCGTCAGTTTCTGCCTTAATATTCTCCACGTCTCACCTTCTGCCCCAAACAAATTGGCACTAAGTCGGCTACGGCTTGAACTAATTCCTCTGTCTTGGAAAATATGAAAGTCCTTAATCAAAACTTGCTTAATTAAATCTGGGTCTCTAACTAAGATCGCCGGTTGAAATCCCCGGTACAATCCAACTAGTTTTTCACTTTTGTATTTTAAATGCACAGTTTTCACATATTGTTGAGCTGAGTCCATTTGTAACATCACAGTTCCAAAATTACCTACAATGGGCAAAGGAGTAGGTCCGGTGACTCCTTTATCCGACCAGTAACTATATTTTTTTCTCATATATAAATAAAACGAACATAATATCACTGTGACTAACGCCGCACAAATATAGACCGCCATATTGAAGCAATGAGCTACAACTACTGAGATCGCTAAATGACTTGTTCAATTTATACGACCTATATGGTGTTATCATCTCAGTAAACACGTCGATACAAATAGTGCTTCTCAACAAAGAAAATTATTGTTATTCGAACCCTGTAATCTTTAAGTGCAGACTAATGCACGCAGTCATTAATACAAACAAGGTGCTAATCAAGAAAATACCTAGATTGAATAGATTGTGGTGTGATTGCTTACCAGAAATAAATATTATCATGTCTGTCACGATTACCCTGATTTATGACTCCACCCAGTTGAAGAAACGCACATTAAATTTTTAAAGTGAACTTAAACATTAGTGTTGCACAAAAATGCATTTTTTACTAATTTTATGACAAACGTCAAATCAATATCTTTACGTTGCACAAAACTCCATTAGCGATAAAGGTCAATAATTTGAGCCGCCCTGGGCGGTAACCACGAACTCTTCAAACAATCTTAACTCTGTCAAACATTTTCATTTCTGTCAAATTTTGTATGAAATGACGTAGCAAAATTGACAGATTTGACAACTTTGAGATTGTTTTAAGAGTTCATAGTTAGGGCCCTGGTCAAACGTCCATTAAACTTGTCAGTGGCTGTGCAATCTGTATAAACATTTATTTCAAACCTAAAATCTCGTCGTTTCTCGTGGATTTCAGTGTCTGTTATAAACAATATATCTCTACAAGCACCGATCCCTAAGAATATTATGATCCCAGATAATGATTTTTCTTCTTGCGTGTAGTTTGTACTTCGTTTTCGCTATTGCTATCGTGGCATTTTAAATTGGATATGATTTTAGTTCTCGTGTGATAGCAGGTAAGTTAAAACACAATACAACTCTCACCGAATGCCGGCAATTTGTTCATTTGACAATTGATTGGTTTTAAAATATGACATAACTATGGTGTTTACATACCTACGTTTTATTATTGAAAACGCAGTCTATGACAAAACACATAACAAAACGCAACCATTCACTCACTTCATTCAAAATTTATTTTTTAACTAGCAACACTATTTTGTGTCGTCTTTATGTGGTCCTTAGTTAAAGGACCATTAAAGTATGTCTCACAGTTTTGAGCAACGCCTAATTAGCGATAATGACACATTATCTGAAAGTCGTTTTTAAAGACAGGTTTCAGCAACTAGTAAGGGAATAATTCAAGACAGTCCGCTAAATTTAACATTTTTATTTTGAGAAATTGATATTGAGATTGTATCCGTAAAGCACATTTTGATAAGTATCCATAGTAATGGACTGCAAGTATTACTGTTGAAAACAACATATAAGAAATTTCAATTTTCGGGGGCTGCCTTGTTCGATTAGAAATAAAATATTGGCATTTCTATATAATAAGTATTTAATCTTGCCATCCGTCATTTTCCATTTGCTCCTGTTATGGGATTTCTTTTATTGAACCTTCTTTTTTCTCCTTTGCTGTGAAACGAAAGGTAACTGGGCATTTTTAACCCGGTACCTCAAAGTTTGCGACCATTATTGAAATGGGGTTTTTTATGAAGGTTTAGGATTATTATTTCACGAAATGTTTTTATTTTGATCCTAATGCAACAAATGCAACAATAAAAAAAGTTATTTGCTTCAACGCAAAACGTATATTTTTCCTAATTATTGATTTTCAATCATTATAACTTACTGTGACACGTTCTCTGGTGCTCGTAAGGCGCAATGCACATTACAATGCAGACCATAGAGGCCCTCTATTTTATCACAGTATATAAATAATAATAAATATAATAGTCGGTGCGATTAATGAACACATTTTAACTCTCCATGGAGCACTGACTCTAGAAATAACTGATTAGGTATGTTTCAGTTTAGGTAATATTATTGTTCCGTACTTTCGTTAGATTTAGATATTTATAGCACAAAAAATATTTCTTATTATTTTCTCTTTTCGAAACATTTATTCAGAGGCACAATCGGAATTCCCAGTGCCGTGACAAAACGCAGTCACTAGTGCTGCGTTCTAAAAAAAAAACTCTTCACATTCTGTCTTCAACTTGCAACGCGGCGCGCGGGCACCGTGTTCTAAAACCTTTTCGAAAAACTACTAAATTAGTGCTAAATCAAACCGTACACACAAAATCGCTTCGAGAGAACCGGACACCAGATTGGAGGTACCTCCTAGAAAACATCTCGAAGATACCAGGTGAGTGTCACTGATAAAAATTTTGAAGTAGGTAATTTCTCGTTTTCCCATACATATTTTTGGACTTTCGGAGCCAAGTCAAGTGTTATTTATCTTCAATTAAACCTTGCATGGAATTGCTAAAAATAAAAATTTACAATGTTTAAGCATTTCTGATCTTAACCAATAGTCAAATATTTGTAAAAATATTTCTATAGGGTGTTGACGGTAATATACTACTCAGCTATACATATAGCTACAACATAGATCAGAATACGCTGGCTTTGACAGCGAGAAAAATCACTTGAGGAATTTCATCTTGTCACGTGACGTCCTCGGTAGCTTAGTTGGTAAAGCACTCGCCCGGCATGCGATGGGACGTGGGTTCGAGTCCTACCTGATGTCGATGATTTTTTTCAAGTGTTATTTATCTTCAGTTATCGTCATGCTAAGTATACGTCAAAAACGTTTTATTTAAAAACTATAATTATTGAATCAAGTGTTTTTGAACAAAACTACAAATACAATTTAGAGACATAATAATGATCTGGTTTGCCTGTAAAATGCAAAATGCAGATTTGTATAAAAATATTTTTTTCAAAAATGATGATATCAAAATTCTGACTTCTCGCGATTTTTCATATTTTTTGTGCTAAATATTCTTTCTAAATAATTTCTACCGCCATACTGACGTTTTCCAATCCGAAATATACTCAGTTAGCGTCTTGTAGCAACAAACCACTGAGTACATTAGCTTAATCTACGTCTAAACTTTGCTATACAACCTATATTTCACGTAATTATTCAGTTTAAATACATTTTTGCACAATCTTTATTTTTATCCATTATCAGGGTAAACTTGTGCGCACGCCCAAGTCGATGGCTAGCTGCGAACGATTGCATCAGCCTGCGCGCCCACTGCAAGCTATCACTATTCGACGCGATAAGGCATATCGTATTTTAAACTTTCCCTTTTACTACTTATTACATTTAGCTGTATTCGTTTGCGACGATACACACCCCGTACTATAATTGCGTACTTAGTACACTCACCTATCTATATCTAATTAGCAGTCATACTGACTCACCCCACTTATTTATGTTATTTATACTAAATACATAATAAGTACTTAGCATAGTATTTAGACATTGTGTTTCAAATACTATCACCTTCACTTACAAGCTCAGGCGAGCATCCGTCCACGTATCGCGTACTGGACGACATACTTTACACACATTTTATTTCATAACGTTGCGCGTTCGAAATAAACTTATTATATTTTGCGTCTAGCGTAAATATAACTACAAAATAGCCTTATCTAGTCGAATAACTAACTATATTTACAATCTTAACAACAACTGCGTACTTAAATCACACTTTCAAATATCTTAACAAAACTACCTACATACTACTTACAAAAACTACTCAACTATTTACCTATCGTTCAAACGAAATATCGAAACTAAAAACAAAAACTATTTACAAGCTAAGTTGCCTAAACAAAGCGATTGCCAACTTATTTGTATTCTAATTGCAAAGTTTCTTTACATTTTTATCTTTTACGTTTTAACTAATTCATTTTGTCGTCGTCACCGTCTGGTGTAGTGGTTCGCGCTCCGGACTACAATGCCCGGCAGTTGCGGGTTCGAATCCCGCGAGGGGCAAATGTTAGTGTGATGAGCACGAGCATTTGCACCTAAGTCATGGATGTTTATAAACGTATTTTAATATGTGTATCCGGTATCTAGTCGCCATAGCACAAGCTTTGCTTAGTTTGGGGCTAGATAATTGGTGTTTAAAAAAAAATAATTTAACAATGGAATTAGAACAACTTTCGTTCGAAAGAGATTTGTGCTTATCTAGCCTGCAACGTATGGTAGATTGTTCTTCAGATGAAGAAGAATTTCGTGTTTGTGTCAAAGAACCTGAACAAAACCGACGAACAAAACATTATTACATAAAATGTTTAACACATTGCTGAATCAAAAGAACCTATATATATCCTTCAGTTTTGAAGATGTAAACACATGGTGCTAGTTTTTACCTCAATATTCTTCACGTCTCTCCTTCTGAACCAACTGAATTTTCACTAAGGTGACTTCGGCTTGCACTAAGTCCTCTATGTTGGAAAATATGATGCTTAATTAAATCCGAGTCTATAACTAAGATAACCGGTTGAAATCCACGCTACAATCCGACTAGCTTTTTACTTTTGTATTTTAAATGTACAGTTTTTTAAATATATTGTTGAGCTCAGTCCCTTTGTAATATCACAGTTCCAAAATTACTGAAAATGGGTAAAGGAGTTACTATATTTTTTCCTTATGTATAAATAAAACGAACAGAATACGACTGTCACTAACGCAACATATAGTATAAACCGCCATGATGAGGCTATAAGCTACAACTACTGAGATCTCGTGATGACGCATTCAATATACCTATATAAGGTCCGATTTTATTAGTGTTCATCCTGTTAACCTGTGACTATATAGGTGAAAAGCAATCGTAAAAACCAACTTTCAAATGTCTATCATAAAAACTAAAAAAGTTAAAAATAAATTACAAAATAACAACATCAACTTCATATTGCATAAACTCGTCCTATCTTCAACTTTTTCTCGCTCTGTAAAAGGGGAAGGAATAAGACGGATAATCAGATGGTTAAACGTAGCAAAGATAGGGCGAGTTTATGCAATATGAAGGTAATGTTGTTGATTTTTAACTTTTTTAGTTTTTATGGTACACATTTGAAAATTGGTTTTTACGATTGCTTTTCACCTATATAGTCACAGGTTAACAGGATGAACACTAATAAAATCGGACCTTATATCGGGTGTAAAAAAAGGCTTAACCAAGCCGAATACCACATATTCTACGTATTATTACGATCATTTTTTTCTTTGACACTATACCTGGGAAATGACGGGTTACCGAGTTATTGACAGTAAAAGTTACAATTTTTTTTCAAAGATTTTTACAATATTGACTTCTGTTTGATAATACTAAACTTTTTTACAAAGAAACATGATAAAAATTTTCAGTGCTTCTTTCATAAAAGGCCTTTAAAGGGCACAGCCGGTAATGAATCGTGCGCAGTGCTCTCGCGCCACCCGCTCGCCCGCCGACCGCTTACACACACAGGCATAGTCTGGGGCGTGCGCGCTATACATTGCGGGTTAGAAATAAGTTATTTTTTTTGATACCCAAAAATAAAGGTCATTTCCCAGCAATTATTTTTTTTGCATTCTACTTGGTTTTATGTATAGAATTCGTGGTTTAAGGCTTCGTTAAGCCTTTTTTTACACCCTGTATATGAAATACTCGTACTCGTATTTGGCGTAGTACGTGGCGCTCTAATGAGGAAGCTTATACGCTAAATTTTGGTCAGAATGTCTCAAATGATGATGATGATGATTAGGTGTCGTCATCTCTGTACACACGTCAAATCAGACACTTTTCAACACAGACAATTATTATCTTTTGGTTAATTTTGGTGCAGTCATTAAGGTGTTAAGTATAACCACACTCATTTTCATAATCAACCTTTATATTTTTATGATTAGTTGGTAATAAATAACGTATTTTTAATTTCCATTACTTCGATTTAAACCTCGTTAAAATATTCGAATGAATATTTTCATTTCACAATGTGATTTCTTTTTTTAAGGAATACATTTTTAACGCTTTCTGGGACACTACGCTAGACAAAATAGAAATTTTAATTATTATCACTTGTGTTGTAACACACGTTATCACATCAGTCAGTATGAACGTTAAAAATGTTAACTAGGCACTTGCCAGTCATCATGACACAGCATTCAGGTAGGAATAGTAATATTATTTACTGTTTTTATAGATTAGCATTCACAATAAAATATTTTCCCAAGTTGTTTTTTATGTTCATATTTATTTAAATCATCAATCAATGGCAAATAAAAAGGAAAGATTCATCTGCGGATCCCAGCCTACCTATCATTATCATAAATATATTGTTTCAACCTAAATAAACGTTATCCTCTTTTACAAGAGAAAACCATTTGGACATTATTCAAAGATATCATATGGAAATAGAGTGTAGTTAAATAATAGGATTTGTCCTCTATCCATCATCTTTTAGTAATTCGCTCCAGGCGAAAGATCTCTTTTGGGATTTCATTTTTTCCCTTTTGCTGTGAAACTAAAATTTTACTTTATATATGTTGAATATTAATAACATGTATTTGCCTAGTTTATTTGGGTATAATATTAAGAGAAAAACAAATTGTGGTGCGACGTTTTTAAATGATAACCAAATTCAATAAGCCAAGGTAACTAGAACGTTCTTAGAACTAAATTGTGGTACTGTTATTGTAAACAAAATAAATCATCTAAATTGTCGAAATATGACTCGTAATACATTTCCAAATCTTAATTTGTACTTTGTGAGTTGTGTCACAAGGTTCAAAGTGCGTTACCAGGATTTTGAACAGTGGTCTTTTATAGCTCTTCATTAATAATTCAGCGAATACTCGCAGCGTTTAGTCCTTCGGGAGGTCCCTAATTAACTTAACCCCCGAGCAGAGCTGCCATAACGAATGCACGGCCACTGTCGGAGTTCAAAACAATCAATGGGACCTTCGTTGGATAGACGCATCGGTTAACGTTTCAACCGCTACCCAAAACTTTTCGAAGAAGACAGAAAGATTAGATTAAATTTCGTTTTCTTAATATGTCATGCCTGAACAACAGCAAAATCGCGCAGGGCGGTAACCACGAACTCTTAAAACAATCTCAAACCTGTAAAACATTATCCAATCTGTCAAATTTTGTATGTAATGACGTACCAAAATTGACAGATTTGACAGCTTTGAGATTGTTTTAAGAGTTCATGGTTACCCAGCAGTTTTTACGTTACTAAACAATCGACTATGAGTCTTAACTATTGTGTAATTCTTTGTAGGTTTGCCGTTTGCCAGCTTTTTGAACTAGGACTATCGAAACAGATCAAATTTATTAAATTTCATACATGACGTTTAACTTATTTACAGCGAAGAAAATCTTATCGATCAAATGATTACCACACAATGATTGAGCCATTTTACTAAACAACATTTGGATCGTAAGCGTTAAATGGCACTCGTCAGTGAGATAAACATGCCATTATAAGCTGGACTCTCACCAACAGGACCGCTGCTAGAACAAAAAACTCTGCTTAAAATGGAAATGTTTAACATAGCTTGACTTGCAACCATGTACGTACATACTATGATAATGCATTGTATTAATAACATTAATAGACAACAAGCTTGATAATCATTTACCTACTCGTATAGTAGCTTCCTTATATTCAAAATATGTTTTTTTTTTAAATCGTTTAGTTTATTAATTTTAATGATATTAGCACACATAAAAATTGAAATATAAATTGATTTGCTAATTATTGTATTTTTAAACCAAATAGATACATTAGTACAAAGATCCAGAAGAACTTAATACTGGGATGATGGCGAATTGAAATGCCTACTTACCGATTTCGAATTGCCAAAAAAGTGACGTTTACAGAAATTTAGGTACATACCTAGTGACTAACTCTGAATCAGCTCGTGTGCACTTTTGTTATTCACTAATACATTCTAATGAAATTAATGATAAACGATTCATATAATGCCACTACACCTATTTGTAAATTTATACAAATTATTGCTATCAAGTCCGTAGAGTACGTTTAATTAAATTGTAGTCGTATTTATTTTTACCTCTTAGAGGATTCAAAAACCTTTTGGTATGTGTACTAAAAATTAAAAACGGGAATGGAAAGAGTTGGAAAAAATATGCGACACGAATTCGCTCTCAGTACGAAACAGTGGATCATTCATGACAATGTTTGCCCAGAGCGATTCTGTTCATACATTGTGCCTATCGATACAACGACGGCCAATTAAAAGCCTGGATATAAGTATCTTATATATATACGATTCTTATATCCAGGCTTTTAATTGGCCGTCACAAGTCACAATTCGTCATTGTTTCAGCTTATCTGCGAAACGGCTAGAAAAATTTTGATGCAACTATCACGAGCTGATAACAGTGATGTTATACTGACTTTAAAAAGAGTACTTAACTATCTTAAAAAACAAGCCAAGTGCGAGTCGGACTCGCGCACAAAGAATTCCGTATCATTATCTATAAAAACGGCAAAAAAACACTATTGTTTTATGGGACTTAAATATTTATTGTATTCTGTTTTTTTAGTATTTGTTGTTATAGCGGCAACAGAAGTACATCATCTGTGAAAATTTCAACTCTCTAACTATCACGATTCATGAGATTCAGCCTGGTGACGGACATACGGACAGATGGACAACAGAGCCTTAGAAATAAATCCGATTAAAATTATAATTTCAAAAACTGAAGAGAATGGTGTAGCTTTAAATTTTTTATATAAAAAGCGATAACGTTAAAAAAGACAACTACTAAGAGTTAGTGTATGGTGCAGCAAACGCGAAACTTACGTCCTACTAAAGCATTTTTCATTGAATGCAATTTAGACTTGTTATTACGAATGCCACTTGTGATGTAGGTATTAGCCTTAAAGCTCGTAGTATAGATCTAACTTGGGAACCAAGTCAATTAATGTTCGCCTTGTTGACGCATACATTCGCTGAACGCATTTGTATTATAACAAACAAATTTGCACAAAACGACTTACAATAATTTTGACTGTGTGTTTGTATCAAATAATACTATTTTTATAGACACTGCAGTACAGGCTATTATGACGCGGAGCAATCAAATAATTACAATAACTACAGTAATTATGAATCAAACCATGACTTGCATATTATCAAAGAGTTAATTATGACATTTGGATACGCAGTTGGATACAGTACGCTAAGTGCGACAGTACAACAACTGGACCTTGCTCAAGGTTGCCTGCAAGTCTAAAACGGCCGCATTGAATGTTTCATTTTTAATCTGATTCATTTAGGGAAATGTAGCGGAAATGATTTGTAAACCCTAAAACGGCCACATTAATAAATGAATCATATACAATTCAAACATCATATTTGGTGAAGATGATGCTACGTTAAAAAAATATAATGACGCGTCTAATCGTACTTTACGGTTTTTGTGAAAATGAATGTTTTTTAACAAAACGAAGAAAGAAAATGTTTCATAGTGCTGAAGTTTTGTGTTTTCTATTAATATCAATACAAAATATTTATACAATAACTTAAAAACGCTAAAGTAATTACAAATATGTTTTTGTGGTTTCAAATTTTATGCTGGCAATAATGCCCGTGTAAAAACTGTCAAGTTCATTCAAGTTTGTTTACT
Organism: Anania fuscalis; assembly: GCA_950371115.1. Classification (NCBI taxonomy): domain Eukaryota; kingdom Metazoa; phylum Arthropoda; class Insecta; order Lepidoptera; family Crambidae; genus Anania; species Anania fuscalis. The sequence goes on along the minus strand of OX493336.1, from coordinate 11,923,971 downwards.
AAGCAAAAACTTTTCGAGCAATCGAGACTTTTATTATTACTTTAAATAACATTAAAAATTATGTGTTTTTGATTAGATTTTAAGATGCAAGTGTTGTGAAGTGTTTGGTTTCGTTATGGCCGTGAAGGTGGAGGGGTGATTCATAACAAAATGCATAATGTTTCTGTGTTTCTGTTTCAGATAACATGAAGATTTTTCAGATATTTTTTTTAATGATCAGCGATGAGATGATGAGAGATTTGTATAAACATGAGTGTCATGATTTGCTCCACCATGGCTGGCATCCACACTCACAATATTGAAATCTGAATGACTTAAAATAAAATATACTTATTTAGTAATTTTATGTTTAGGAGTTATGAGTAGAGTAATTTTATAATTGATATTTTAATATTAAATAATAAGTAATATAAATAATTTAACAAAAACTTAGCGACTTATATTATTTATTATTTCGACACTTATAACCTACTAGGCACTGCTCTGAAAAAGTTTTCGTAGAGTCCTCAGCCTGCCATTGTCCTAAAAACATAAAATCTTTACTGTTTAAACACTAAATACACAACAAGAACCATTAAAACTAAAAATATGAACTCATAATATTGGTCACCTAGTAACATCTAACATTTCATCAATGTGACATTTAATAGGTAGTTTTTTCCGGGTGCTCTTGGAATAAAGTGAAAGCTGAGGCTGAGAACGGGTTATCAGTTATCGCGGAGTGGCTCAAAATAATCTGCTGAAAAACAAACTACATGTGCTTCTCAGTCTTAGATAGGTACCACCGAATAGTGATCTCGATATTAAGATACATAGTGCTACTTTTAGTAAAGATGCAAAATGTCACTGCTCCTCTATATCCAAGGTAACATCTACTAAATACCTCGGTCCTATGCTGGACCAAATGCTTTCTTGGCAATCACATATTGACCTCGTAGCGACAAGAACGCGTAAGCTGATGTGGATCTTTAAAATGATGAGACATATAGCCACTAAGAAACTTCCTAAACCAGTGTATATAGCACTGGCACAACCTATACTGACATACTGTCTGACTATATGGGGAGGGACTCTAAAAACAAAATTTCTCTAGGTGGAACGTGCCCAACGAGGATTGCTGAAGGTCATGTATTTTAAAAAGCGAAGATTTTTAACACAAGCTCTGGATTCAATTGCGGACCTATTTACCATTAGAAAACTTTTAATTTTACATACAGTGCTTAAAAAACATAAATTCATTAAATTTTGATCCCAAATTATTACAAAAAAGAAGACATTATACGGTGGCTTCAACAAAAGCTACACACACAAAATTTGCACGCAGCCAGTTTCAATACCTTTCATCGTTCTTATACAATCGCTCTCACAAAGAACTACAACTTTATCTATGTGGGATATGGATTAGGTGCTGAACGGATATGAATGAGTGAAGTAGCGAATGAGGATGGAACAATGACCGATTACTGAATGTTAATGAGCGAAAGAGTTAGAAAGATAATTTCAGCTATAAGAGTAAAAGAGACAGAGAAAATATGAAGAATTGATGGAAAGAACAATGGAAGGCGGACTGGTGGGATCGTGGTGAAAGACGAAAGACGTGTTTAGGATAATTATTTAATGATTTATTTGTAAAAGACTGCAGAAAGACGAAATATAAAGAGTTACAGTGATTCAAGGCTATTATTTAATGCTCCGATCCTACAGTTGTGGGGGCTCGTCAAAAAAATAAAATTTGGAAAAACAAAAGAAGCATTGCGAAAATTTTTTTTACAGGACTAAAATACAATTGAAAAACATGCCCAAAGACGGTAAAGATCGACGAAGAAGCCGGCAGAGTGATATAATAGAAGAATTTCATGACTCTGAACCCATTACACAAGGTTCAAATCCGACGCACATGCTTCAAATGGCGGCGGAAGCAATTCCTGAGTTCACTGGAAGAGACAAGACGTATTCTATATCGAGATGGGTCGACGACGTAGAGACCAACTCTGAAATATTTGGATGGTCACCGTTGCAGCAGTTATTAGTTGCAAGGAGATCGCTTACGGGTACGGCGGCTTTATGGCTTAGGGCAGAACGACCGTTTAAGAGTTGGAGTGAATTGAAGGCGGCATTAGTAAAAGAATTTCCCGATACCGTGGATATTAAAACTATTCACGAGCTCATGACTGCAAGGAAAAAAAAACATAACGAAAGCTGTATAGATTACATGCTGGTTATGAAGGAATTAGGAAAGAGAGGAAAGATGCCCGATTATGTAGCGATTAAGTACATAATTGATGGGATTGTCGATAAAGAGACTAATAAAATGATGCTTTACGGAGTGACAACTTATGGAGACCTAAAAGAAAAGCTGAAGATTTATGAGTCAATAACTAGCAAGTTACATGAGTCTGAAGATAAATATGTGAGAAGGAATGTGCAAATCATTCGTTGTTACAACTGTGGTGAGTTGGGCCATGCATCATCGGGTTGCCCAAATAAGGAGAAAGGCTCGAAATGTTTTAAGTGCAATGGCTTTGGGCATATCGCGACTTCATGCAGAATGGCAACAGCTTCAACGAGTACGACACGACTGCAAGATGAAGATCGGAGACGTTCGGTTTCGGCGAACAACTTCCGAAATAAAACGAGTGGCGCGGAAAACGATGTGCAACACTACCAACCTAAGCAGTCAAATTTTCCGAAACGAACGATGTTCAGACCGTCTGATACGTCATCGGCGAACTTCACATCGAATTGCGGCGATAATGTTGGCACCATTGTGGATCAAAAGAAAAGTTTGACATCTATCAGTGAAGACGTGAAGAAAATTTTACAAAATAAATCAAAAGATTTTATTGAGAAAAAACCCGTTAAGAAATTAATTTTGAATGGGAATACTGAAGTTACTGCATTAATTGACTCTGGAAGCGATGTTAATTTAATAAATGAGAATCTCTATTCAGCGCTGTTAATTTCAAAATTTGACGACTCGTTAGTTTTAAGTGGACTTGGTTCTTCTAAGGTGAAATCTTTAGGACAGTGTAACGTAAATTTAGAAATAGATAAATGTAATTACGGTGAAGTGACCTTTCATATTATTTCTAATGATTGTATGCCTTACAGTGTTATCATTGGTCACGAGTTTTTGAAGGATGTTGTGATGGTTATGAATGGTGGCTCTGTGACATTATTTTCGAAAGATGAAGGATGGTTGAATAATGTGAATTGTTTTTCTTGTACAGCTGATCTTGTAGGTCCAGTAAGTGATCCTGTTCTAAAAGAGAAAGTGGTGAAGTTAGTTGAAGACTATCGACCGCAGCAGACAAAGGAAGCACCTGTGGAGTTAAAGATTATTGTGAAAGATGACCTACCTGTTGCACAGCGACCTCGTAGGATATCTCCGAAGGAACAACTGGAAGTGGATAAACAGATTCAACAGTGGCTTGAAGCAGGAATAATCAAGGTTAGTTTTTCAGAATACTCCAGTCCGATTGTACTTGTCAAGAAAAAGGATAATTCAATTCGAATTTGTGTTGATTATAGGTTGCTGAATAAAAAGATTTTGAAAGACGAATATCCTTTACCAATCATAGATGACCTTGTTGATAAACTTGTTAATGCTAAAGTTTTTTCAGCACTAGACCTGAAAAATGGTTACTTTCATTTGAAGATTGGGGAACAGTATACAAAGTATACAGCCTTTGTTACCATGTCCGGACAGTACGAATTTTTAAGGGCTCCGTTTGGTTTATCTACATGTCCGAAGGTTTTCATGAGATATATTACAGCTATTTTCAGAGATTTAATTTCAAGTGGTATTGTAATAATATTCATAGACGATTTGTTGATTCCAGCTGAAGATGAGACCCAAGCTCTTGAGCGATTAACAGTGGTTTTACAAAGAGCATCAGAGTATGGACTAAACATAAATTGGAAGAAATCGCAGCTATTAGTGAAGAGAGTAGAGTATCTTGGTCAGGTGATACAAAATGGAGTGGTTATGCCATCACCAGATAAGATCGAAGCTGTTATTAAGTTTCCTGAACCTAAGAATATGAAGCAGCTACGAAGTTTTCTAGGACTATGCTCATATTTCAGAAAATTTATACATAACTTTGCCGAACTAGCACAACCGCTTACAGACTTACTAAGAAAGGACGAAGTGTTTCAGTTTAATGCAGAACAACAAGAAGTTTTCACAGCACTTAAAAGGAGGTTAACAAGTAATCCAGTACTCAAGATTTATGATCCAAAAGCTGAGACTGAGATGCACACAGATGCGTCTAGCACTGCATACTCAGCGATTTTAATGCAAAGATGTAACGAAGATGGTGAATTACATCCTATATATTATATGAGCCGTAGAACATCAAACACTGAAAGGAAATACACAAGCTATGAATTAGAAGCATTAGCGATTATAGAAGGCGTTAAGAAGTTCCGTCATTATTTACATGGTATTTATTTCAAAATTGTCACAGACTGCAAAGCGTTCCAAATGACGTTAGATAAGAAGGATTTGACAATGTCGACAAGAGTCGCGAGATGGATTTTACTACTTCAAGACTATAACTTTAAGATTGAACATCGTAGTGGTACTAAGATGAAACACACAGATGCATTGAGCAGAAATCCGTATGTGTCAGTTATAACTTCTGACTTGCACAAACAGCTTCAATGTGCACAAGAAAGTGAAGATGGTCTTAAGGCTATTATACAGGTACTTAAAGAAGGAAAAGAATATCAAGACTATTATCTTCACCATGGATTGTTGTGCAAAGGAAAAAATCAGTCACTAGTAGTGCCTAGGAAATTGGAAGACAACATCATAAGAAGAGCGCACGACAATGGTCATTTTGCTAAGAAAAAGACTATGGAACTCATAAGTAAAGACTATTATATAGAAAATCTAGAGAAGAAGGTAATGGATATTATAGTATCATGTGTACCTTGCATATTGGGAAGCAGGAAAGAAGGAAAACAAGAAGGGTTTTTGCATCCTCTTGCTAAGGACGAAGGTCCCTTACACACTGTGCACGTAGATCACATAGGGCCATTAGCCGAAACTAAGAAAAAATATAACTATATTTTGACTGTGGTAGACGGATTTACGAAGTTTGTTTGGATATTCCCGGTGAAGTCTGTAACTGCAAAAGAAACCATTGACAAGATAGAAATATTTCAGCAAACGTTTGGCAATCCAATTAGGATTATCAGTGATAGAGGAGCAGCGTTTACAAGCAAAGACTTTGAAGAATTTTGTAAAAATGAAGATATTCAGCATAGTAAGATAACAACAGGCGTACCAAGAGGAAATGGTCAAGTTGAGCGCATTCATCGCACAATAATATCAGTACTAACCAAACTTAATGTAGAAGAGCCGACACACTGGTACAAACACACCAGTAGATTGCAGCGAGCGTTAAACAGCACTTATCAAAGAAGTATAAAAACAACACCCTTTGAGTTACTTACAGGAGTGAAGATGCGACAAAAAGAAAATCTAGAGTTATTGGAAATGTTGGAAGAAGAGTATGTGTCTAATTTTATGGCACAAAGAGAGGAAATGAGGAATAAAGCTAAAGAGCAGATTTTAAAAATACAGGAAGAAAATAAGAAGAGTTTTAATAGGAGCAGAAAAAATAGTACAGAATACAAGAAAGGAGATTTGGTAGCAATAAAAAGAACACAATTTGGTACAGCCATGAAATTAAAACCAAAGTTCATAGGCCCATACAAGATAACTAATATAATTGGGAAAGATAGATATGAAATGGAAAGAATTTCGGACTGTGGAGAAGGTTCCAAAAAGACAACTTCTTGTGCGGAGTTTATGAAGAAATGGTCTCAGTGAGTTTTGAGGTCGGTTGAAGTTTATATTTTTTGTTATTTTGTTATGTTTTTCACAAAGAGGAAGCGTGAAAGAGGTTGTTATGTTGAAAGATTTGGTTATTGAAATAAGTAAGGTCAAGGTCACAGATCCGTTGTTATAGAATACATAATGTAAAGGTGTAATTTTTTAATATAAGAGGACTGTTTTTTTTTAATTATTCATTTTGTAAATGTAGTTCTGTTATAGTTGAGTTCTGATGTAAATGTACATTGTAGTTCTATACATATGAGTTGGGATTTTAGTCATGCATGGTATATTTGTGTGCATGTCTGGAGGCCAGACATGGTGCAGGAGGGCCGAGTGTGGGATATGGATTAGGTGCTGAACGGATATGAATGAGTGAAGTAGCGAATGAGGATGGAACAATGACCGATTACTGAATGTTAATGAGCGAAAGAGTTAGAAAGATAATTTCAGCTATAAGAGTAAAAGAGACAGAGAAAATATGAAGAATTGATGGAAAGAACAATGGAAGGCGGACTGGTGGGATCGTGGTGAAAGACGAAAGACGTGTTTAGGATAATTATTTAATGATTTATTTGTAAAAGACTGCAGAAAGACGAAATATAAAGAGTTACAGTGATTCAAGGCTATTATTTAATGCTCCGATCCTACATCTATGTATGAATGTAAAAAACTTTGACAATTTGGTTAAAAACACTAGATTACACTGAAACTGAACTTCTCCTTAAATTGTAAATTTTTGTTTTTAGCAATTCCATGCAAGGTTCAATTGAAGATAAATAACTCTTGAAAAAAATCATCGACCTCAGGTGGGACTCTCCTTAAATATTAATTATATTATATAACATATTGGATATCCAGAATAACTCTTACCCACAATCGCAAACACACAAGCACACACACGCACGCACCCACACACACACACACACACCCACACACACACACACACATGCACACACACACACACGCACACGCACACACACACTCACACACACACACTACACACACACACACTAAGCTAAATTAATTCATAAGTTTCTAACTTATTTACATAAGTAGTGTTATATAGTTAATAAACAAATGAATTTAAATATTAAAAAGATAGCGTTGGTTAAGATAAATCAATTATTTAAGGTATGGAAGAGTAGCTCCTTCTGATACAGGTGCACATGCAAGCACTTACTAGAATGAGTCAACATTTGTAATAGATTAAGACAAACGTTGTTAATGAAATAAACAAAATAACCTACTTCACGCAGTGCACGCTAAAAAAATACAGCTAATCCAACCCACTCGGAGATAAAACAAAGAGTCCATAATTTAACGAGTTAAATGATATTTTTTCCCATATTATCATGCAGTCGCTTTGCATTGCAGATTTTATTTGGACGCGGAAGGTGTAGCATGCATTTACATTTACACCGCTTTAAAGTTTGCTACGTATTTTATCTACGGAAATGTCACAAAGTTAATTTTTACTATTTTGCCTTTATGTACGAATTTATTAAGAGGTTCGTAGGTTGTGCGTACTCGGTTTACGAGAGGTGTGGGGTGGGAAACATTCATATTTTAAAGTAATATGATTCCAATTTGCATTCAAAATCCCAAGATTCGTATACATTTTCCTCGGAAAAAATAAAAAAAATTGCGATTTCGTATGCGAATTGGAATCCGAATACTTCGAAAATATGCACCCAGAGCCGTGGACAATCAGACCATTTCGTCTTTGTTTAATAAATATCAAGAAGTGAAGTGCATGCGCGCGAATTGAGTGCGAGTTTTATGCGAACCTTTCATGAATTGCGCTTAATAGATGACCGAACAACTGTAGTTTGTCGTATAGCTTATAAATATTATTTGGTATAATTTTTTTGTGATTCCGTATTCAAGTATGTGAATAGAAATCTAATCGCTTCTAAAATACGCTTCTAAAGCTAAATATTGCCTTCTGTAAAATTTTGACTTTCATACATTTATTCCATGTATTCCCTTATTTACGTCGGTTCAAGTTTCACCATAACTAGATTTTTCTTTACTATGTATCAGTTGGAAATCACTTGTATGCTCGGAATACATAAGACAACAATTGATATAACAATGGCCCGAGCACACATGTGTGCGCGACGCGAGCTTAAGAGCAACTGATATAGAAATATATTATATATTCCTAGATCAGTTTTTAAATTCCCAAAAACTTGTTATCTGGCCAATAGTAGTGGAACAGTGGTAGAACAATAGTAGTAGGAATAAAATTAGGTTGTCTTTAGTCTTAAATCGCTTCAGACATCTGTCCTTTAATTCCTCAAAGACCTAAATCTTACGTTATAGTTCCACTCAAAATGTCAAGTTAAAACGTATTTATTAGTTATTTATCAAATAGCTACATTGAGCAGTAGGTACGGAATTTTAAGCGTAAACTAAAGCTACAAATTGCCCATAGTGTGTTTAATATTGAAATGCAAAGTGATATTAAATTCGACCTCTCGTGTGTTGTCGATTGACTATAAACCGAACATCAATAATTAATTTATCGATTTCGCCTCGTCAGACTCTTCAAATGTTTAGGCTTGATTCTGTGCCATTAAAAGTAGTTACTTTGAATAAATACATAACAAAATACAATGTAAGATCATAAAACTTGTGTATCTATTGTCCTTTTTTATATTAATCTACTAACCTAATACATACAATCTTAATTGTAAAAGATAAAAAACAATTTTAAAATATCCTTTAGTCGTAGGATAAATCAAAATTCTTACTTTTAATTCAATATTTTGTCATTTGTCTCAAAAGAGTAAACATTGTACTATGTAAAAATATATTGCCGACGTCTTTAAAGTACACTTAGTAATAAATTATTATTTGTAAATGTTGTTCTAGACATTCTAGGACGGCGTATTGTGCTCCAAGCACAAACGAAAATACAAATTTCGTTTTTTTCGCAGGACTGCAAAGAATATGCTCCACTTAAGCGGCGGAAAAGAATTCCCGTCTGAAGTGTCTTAGAACAGGGAGAGTTGAGCTTAATTTGTGGGAATTTGAAATGTAAATAAGGAATTGTTTAATGGCCTGAGGTCTATTTAGACATTTAAAAAGGCATAATTACAGCCAAAGCAAATCCAATTTAGCAATGACCCCCATTTCCATAGCTAACTTTTTAAACCTAAAACTTTTTGTTACTCAAATCGTTCGCTTTGTAAAGGTTTATTTAGCTTGTGATTTTTCGTAATTAAAATGAATTCATCGCATGTTTACCCCATCGCTAAAGTTACCAGAAATTGCACATTCAAAATGAAATGTACTAAAAGTTTGGGCAATAAATTCCCTCTTGCGCCCGCCACACAAGTTTTTACAATACAATAAAAATATAAGTTCGGAGTTTTATGTTTGGCCTATTACTATACATATATGCAAATGACTTTGATGCATATGTGTTTTACTTTTAATGGTGGATCACTCACTAGTACCTATATACTATCAACCGCGACAATCAAATGCCATGTAGTGGCATATTTCACCTAAGAAAGTAACAGCGATACAGGGACTTTTGAGCATATTCAAAAAATGTGCTTGCAAGTCACGATAATTGTTGAACTTAATTTAATTTCAAAAATACCATTCGTAATGAGTAAAAGTAAGTAAAGTTCTGAAATCTTGCTTGAACATGAACAATTTGTTGCAATAAGAGGAAAATAAACTTTATTACAACTATTTACTATCACAGTATTTTTACAGGTCTTATGCAATCACAATACAAACGGGGTGACTAACATGGTCAGCCTTTGTAATTAAAATAACAATATTGGCATCAATACAGAGAAATAATTTTTAACCGACGAAAAAACGGAGGAGGTTCTCAAGTCGACGCGTAGAATATATTTTTTATGTATTCATGTCTTGCCTTTGCTTATAAAATATCACCTCGGTATTCTCGATACTCCAACAGACTTCTTTTTTTTCTTGTGCTAAAATACTTTTTTTTCGCCGATTTATTCGGTTTCGTTTTCCATGTTAAAAATTGTTGAATATCAGCAGCTTATTACGTAGTTTTACGATGTTCTTTTTACCCTGTTTACACTACTATACTAGTCTGTTTACACTAATAAGATAATGTCAAACAATATAACGATGCACTAGTGATATTCCAGAAATGGATGATGTAAACAAGCGAGGTGGAAAGCCAACAAAACAAATATGATGGCCCGGAAAAACTAAGAAAGTGGGGCGAACGCCAACCACGTAGAATGTCTAGTACAATCGCGCACAAAAGAGCATGCGGATTTTGAGCACACTGAATCAGGTGGGAGTTTTGAGCACCAAGAAATTGGACTACATTGTGAAGACTTGCTTGATATTGTGTGCTACAATGCAAAATAGGTAGGATCACGTGAATATTCTTTGTTAAAGTAAATCTACGGTAAGTCTGTGAAATTAACAAACGTTAATAAAAAAACTGTCTAGGGTATCTTTTTTTTAATTGCAATAAATTTCCAATAGTGTGGTTACATACCAAATTGTTGGAATTACGTATTTTAAAAACCGGCCAAGTGCGAGTCGGACTCCCGCACGAAGGGTTCCATACCATTATCTATAAAAACAGCAAAAAAACACGTTTGTTATTGTTTGTTATATAGCCCACTTAAATATTTATTTTATTTTGCTTTTAGTATTTGTTTTATAGCGGCAACAGAAATACATCATCTGCGAAAATTTCAACTATCTACGTATTACGGTTCATGAGATACAGCCTGGTGGACGGACAGTGAAGTCTTAGTAATAGCACTGATCAAGGCAATATAGTAATAGGGTAACGTTTTACCCTTAGAGTACGGAACCCTAAAAATTATACATTTGATTTGATCTTGACGGTATAAACAAAGTAGAAGTTGTGGTTTAAAATACAAATTCGACAAACTGCTTTATTTTCATGTGATAAAAAAATATATTAAGTGACGGTCCGATATTAAAGTTTATCTATTAGAAATAAGACTTCTATATATGCAATCATTCCTTATTATACACTAGCCGAGTTGCTACTTGCGTGAAATTCAGTTTGTAACAAGAAGTCGTTATTTTACTTCTCCTGTGATTGTCTAAATAAGTAGCTTTCCCGTATTAAATCTCATTGAATTGTTTCGTGGTCGTGAAAGCGTTACAGCTAGACAAACCTGTCTGTCTAACGTTTTTGTTTTCACAGTTACTTTTAATAATCTTACCTACTGCAGTTCATTAAAACTGAGCGTGTCAAGTACAGGCAATTTTTTAGAACTGTTTTAGTGATTTTGGTATAGTTCTCATAATTACGATTCTGGTCGACTAGAATATTTTGTGTTTATTATAAATTAAACTTAATGATGCCCATATAAAGCCAGGCCAATGCATAATATTGTTTGTGGGTCAAAATAAATAAAAACCGAGTGGAAAAACCTCACGATTCATCAAACGCAGAAAGATTTCAATAAAACAAACCGTTCTGTCAAATTGGTGTACTGTGTTTTCGTACACAGATTTATTCATTCGTTCAAATATTCACATGATGGTAGATCTGTTTCACGGTTGCTCAATTTCATTATTGCCTGTACAGATGCCAGGGGATGGGTTGAAATGAAAAAAAACCGTGAGAATGCGTGCACTATAAGAATTCCAATATAAACACTTTGCGGATAAGAATTTCCCATCAAAAGAGGCATTATAAGACTAGTACATATATTTTTAATAAAATTGATTTTTTGTTTGTTTTAAAAGTCATTAGCAAATAGACGTTTAAAAGGTGTTTAAAATTACTTATCTAAACATGGTGGCCTTATTACAAAAAAGATAGATTAAGTTTAAGCACTGGCTAAAGATTAGCCAACCAATTTTAAAGTCATTATTACCGAGATATGTCTGATGTGTCAACATTTTAAATTGGTTGGTTATTTTTTAGACATCGTTTAAACCTAGTCTATCTTTTTTGTATTAAGGCCAATATTTAAACATCTAAAACTCACAGAACCAAGGAATGTGTATGCTTATTGCCTCTGTCACTGATCAGGCAATATCTGTGAAAAGTAAAACCTTTACTTTTAATTTCATTTGGGTATAATAAGATTTACATCGCATTTATCTGAAATACTTGCGGTGTAACCCTATGTAGCATTACAATATCGCTGTAGGTCCTCGTATCTTCTGTTGAGCGTAATATTAATGAATAGTAATAAAGAGCAAAACAATTTTGAATATTTATTTAAACAGATTTTGTGTGATGATTTTTATAAGTGCTGAAATCGAATTCAATATTGTTTTCCTGTGATAAAAAAGACACCGTCAGGTACTCGAAACAATTCATGTAAAATTTATATATACCTAAGGTACCCGGTTAGAGAATGCAAAATCCGGATATTTTTGAAATCCGGATTACTCAATTTTCCTTTGATTAAAATCCAGATAACCCGGATTTTCCGAAGTTTTAAGTGGATTTGATAAAACTGAAATAAAACAACATAAACCATTTAAAATCTGCATTTATTCAGACACGACAAAATAAATCAAATAATCAACAAAACGTTGGGTTTTATGTAGGTAATTCATTTATGCAGCTAATAAATAGAATGACACCATCTATCACGAGTTAAATAGACACTATCTAAATTAGCATTTACTGACTTATTATGTTATTATAAAATAAAACTTCATATAAAAGTTAAGACGTTTTTTTTTGTATGTTAGTATTAAGCTAAGACCCCTGAGGGTCTTAGCTTAATCTTAATAAATCAAATACACTCTACAGGAGTGCTCCCTTTTGTCCTACCGGCCGCACGGTACGCAATGGACTGTACGGAATTGCCGATGGCGTAGTCGGCCGCACCAACCACATGGCATGCAACTGTAGGCGAAAAAGTGACAAACGTAATAGATATTCGTTCATTAATTTAGTTGATTTCGCAACAAAATCACTTACCAGCTAAGATGTGTAAACCAGGTACTAGTGACAGGATGAATGTTACATTCACCGAATAAAAATTAAGTAAGTAGTAAATAAGTAACATATTAACTTTATTTGTATGTATAATCCATTGAACTCAATTTTGGATAAAGTTCGAAAAAATCGATTTAAAATCTTAAAAACCGGATTTTTAAAACTCCAGAAAAACCCGGATTTTTCAGTTTTTTTCAAATTTCGAAGAATCCGGGTTGCAATCTCTATACTCGGTATATTAATATAACATGACCTTGGACCATAGAAGGCCACTCTAACGAATAAACAGTTATTGTTAGTTTAGTTACTAGATAAATGAAACCAACAAATCACTTATAAAACCTTTTTTTTCGTATTTCCTTTTCTTACCTTTTATTTGTTATTTATGTAACGTATAAAACCTTTTTTTTCTTTCAGACTTAAGAACTTTATTTTTAAAACCTAATTTTCTTAAGCTCTTTCAAACGGACTCCTTACAAGGACAATAATATTATAAATCAGTATGTGATAGAAACACAAATATGTCCTCCGTTTACCTCGTAATTCGACCTTTTTGTACATACATATTTTTACTTATATACTAGTCGGAAGTTGTTGCAATAAAATATTCTGGAAAATAAATCCGTCCAAAACATTTATTAGCTTGACACAGCTTCTCCATTATCGGGTCGCGTGAGTAATTCGTAGTATGATTGATGAGAAGCATAATTACGCCTTACCTGCGGCTGACTCTGCGATAGTATTCCCATGTTAGTAGCTAAAGTCAACATCAATAGTAGCTTAGTACCTGAATTTTCTGAAAGATCAGCATTACATTATTTATAATTTTCTGACAAAATCTCTGTACATAAGAACGTCAGGTTATTATGACTTTTAGAGTCAATGCTATTGGAATTTTGATTTTGATCAGCTACTTTTGATGCCGACTGTACCTCGTTTGGGTGGAAATTACTTAAGACTTCAAAGGTTCATTGCGTTTATTATGCGTCGACGTAATCGAAGAGTCAATTTCAATATAGCATGTAATATGTGAAGGGGTTACCCTGGTTTCACAAGTTATTACTTCTCACACGACCTCCGTAGCCGAGAGGGAAGCACGCCGGATATATGGCGCCGCCATCTCTGAGGTTTCGGGTTTGATCACCGGTCGGGTTAATGTAGAAAACGAACTTCTATTTTGTCTCGGGCCTGGGAGTTGTGGTACCGTCGTTGTTTCTGATTTCTATAATACAAGTCAGAATCAGAGCAATGTAAGTATGTGATGTTGTCCAATATTAAAAAAAAACAATTACCAAATTATTACCAAATGAGTAACGCAGACCTAATGTTTGGGAAGTGTACGTTTAATCATCATCATTTCAGCCGGCGGACGTCCACTGCTGAACATAGGCCTCCCCCAGTGACTTCTGTCATCGGGGGTTGTTGCCATACTCGCCACGCTTGGCAGGCGGGTTGGCGAGCGCAGTTTTTTTATTATTTCACACGCAGACGCTGCTACCCATCTCATGCTACAGGATTTAGTCGCCTCTAACTTACGACACGCCTCCTGTTGGCGGTGGGGAAGTGTATTCTTTACGGCCATCCCCACACGGCACGTTTACCTTTATAATAACTCGCTTACCAACTACCACTTTAACCACCAATTTTAATGTAGTCAAATGTTTAAGTTGGTATATCATATTTTACTCAATTTGAAATAAGCCAAATAATTTCTATTGTAAGTTTTTAATTTACCGTCTATTCATTTAATTGCTTCGTAAGTGACAAATAATTTAGGTTACATATTATAATCTCTTAAGTTAAATACTCTAAGGTAAGTAATACTTATGGATCAAAAGACCTTATTTGAAAACACCTAATCGTCGTGAAACCTAACAGATGAAAGGCCTAATTTTAAAATATCTAATAGCCGTTGAATCTAACCGTTGTTAGACCTACGTTTAAAATATCTTAGTTTAAGTAACCTCACGATGGAATAGCACGGTTAAAATTGTAATTTAGGGATTTACCTAATGTTGCTAAATGTCGTAATTGAAATTGTACTTAAGTAAAATTAAATAAGTGCTTTTGTTTTTCTAAGTCGAATTCGAAAAAAAATCTATGATCAATATACGAAAATGCATAATTTTAAAAATGTCAAATCTTATCACACGATTTGAATGATGCTGTTAAATTATCATAAAAACTATTGGAAGTTAGATTGGATGTTCATTCATGCATGCACGACATTGTTTTCATGGAGTAAAAAAGGTTCTAAAACTGGAATATTGCCATTTTATTGTAATGGAATTCTGTTTGGCTGATTTGGATATGGAAATTATTATAATAATAATTTATGTCCAATTAAAAAAAAAGAATTGATAATGGCGAACACATCTAGTTCAGGAGGCTTTTTCCGTAAAAAGTTTGACGTAAAAACAACATTGCTTACGTAATGTTTTTCAATCACGGTAAGGTTACAGGCTTCTTGTTATTACCTCCTACGTAGCCAGAATAGCTTTGTAAAATTAGCTAGATCTCCAACAAAAGCCATCCAACTAGTTATGCGTGGATTTGTGCCAATAAAATAACAAAAATTCAAGACCTAAACGAAACTCATATTTACTATCGTCTCACTTTGAACCTTTATTTCCTTTTTAGTTTAAATGAAGGATGTCATAAAAAAAAACTTTATTTACATTACCATAAAACCAATAGCAGCTTGACAAATTTAATACAAAGATACAGCTAATGTACTTAGAAGTGTCTCATAGCATTTTCATGCTAGTTCAAGCTCCAAAATGATTGTCAGTGAGTTGTAAGCTTAGTACAGCAGAATGGGTCAAACCGACAATAGTCGACATACTGATTGCAATCGGAAGCCAATAAGCGAATCTAATCGAACAGAAATTTCATTGATTGGAATATTGGATTGAAATGAGTAATAGTTGTTAATTGTAAAAACAATGATTTTTATAATTATCTTTTTTTTAGTGTCAAAAAACTCATATTACATGAACTGATACCAATGTACTCCTAATTATCAATCACAATACGGTATCAAAATGACGACTCAATCGATACAATTGTAAAATTTACCAGTCAGTCAATAAATCAGTCAATCAAGATTCTTGGTTTATACTTTATCAGTGTAAAATTGAGCATAGAATATAATAAATGTCGGATTGTATTTACTACGCAAAAATTAAGAGCGTTGCGCTAATTCAACCGTATCAATGGTAGAATTTTGCACCAAACAATATACTCTGTACCTACCTAGCTCTTCACACGGAAAGACACTCCCACTTGGCATTAATAGAGTGAACTAAGGAAACTTTTACGAGAACTGAACCTTTTCTTTGTGGCCAAAGACGAACTTAGTAAATTCTGCTGTACAATGTTTACTTAACAGTTACAGAACACTTATATCCTTGTTACGATTTGTCTTTTATCCGCGTATGGTCGGAATCTCAGATCATTTATTTAATTAGTTCAAAATTTTTGTACGGATTTATTGAAATATCTTGATCGGTGATTAAAAACCCTTCGTTTGGCAGTCGGGTAAAAAACATTTAACCTCGTCGTCACAGATCAGTTTTTCCTTTTCAAAGTCATACGGATACTGTCCTAAACGTAAACGTTCCCTTTACTATTAGAAATAAGGCAAAGCATCAAAAAGAAGCGATTTTTAGTTGTAGGTTAGCTCGTAAAATCTCTAACAGTTAAAATCACAAACTGCAGTTAAGCGAGTTCAAATGAATACAAATCGATAGCAAAGAATCAGAGCATAGAATAATTGATTGTGTCCGGGTTAGAGTGAAACTATTCCCGTATCGATATAACTGACGCTCGGCCAGCTCGGCCCTACTCGATATAGCTCTTCGGTGCATATGGCGCAGTTAACAAAACCGCGCGCATGTCGCTAACGGCAGACATAATTCACTTGCACTTTAATAAAAACTCCGAAATTCCGAACCAGATAGCACTGGGCCGTCCCGGATTGCGAACGCGAAAATATCACGGATTTGCAACGCATTTCTGACTTTTGCTGTGCTAATATTAGAACATGTTTAGTTTTTTTTATGAATTAAGAGCAATTACAAGTCTAAAAGTGATTGTCATAATGAAAAATCAGCGAATTGCAAGATAAACTCGCGCATCATGGGTTCCGTATATTTTTGATTTAGATCCTTTGTATGTACGAGCTACAAGACACTCAACCGACGTTTATTATTTGTGGTTAGTCACAAGGTTCGCATAATATTGATACTAAATTTGATGTTTATGTAAGTAAGAGGTACCTAAATCGATTGACATTTTTACTGTATGCCTCCAACAAAAATGTTATAATACAAATGTACAAAATTTTGTAATAAAACTTTTTGTACTTGAGCTTCAAGGTGTTAATCGCCCACAACCATACCAATGCTCCTTAAAAACCCCTTTAAAGTCCCGAATATCACAATAATTGACTCAAATTAATCTAACACGGTAAATTTCACCGTATGTCGCTGAAACAAAGGGTGCATTAGTTTAATAATAAAGCACCCCATACACAATGGAACTAATCCTTTTGTTCAAGCCAACAAGGCGGATTGCGCTACATAATGCATCCGTTGACACATCGCAAATGGGCAGTCGTCTGCGCAGCTCAGAAAGTATTAAGACTCAACACCATCCTTGAATGAACATAATACTTAACCACGTTTCATGGACATAATAATAATTTTCCTTGAAAAAAGGTTTTTCCCTTGGAATTTTTTTTTGTTTTTGCTGCAGATTTTCAATCATTTATTTATAGAGTTTTTTACCCATAAATTTGAATTACTAACATTTAGTACCAAGACGTTTGCAGCAAGAGCAATGTGATATCAAAATTGTCTCTAAAAATACAAAACTGGACAAGTGCGAGCGTTCCGTACAAACTTTTGATTATTGTGATTATAAATAGTTCAATATTTGATCACCCACACAATGTAAACCGCGCACGCCTTTGCTTAACCTCGATTATTGATCACGTTAAATAAAAACTATATTTTTTATAATTCAATTACAAATGTATAGTTATACAGGGTGTACAAAAGAATGGGACACTCTTTAAAACCACGTGATCAGCTGGTCATATACAACAACTTTTCCTATGGGAGACACATCGAAATCGTAATTTTATTTTCAGATGCTCCATACATTATCATCGAGGTATGCGAGTAGGTTTGTATGGAGAAGCTGAAAAAAAACACGTTTTCGATGTTCTCCCCATAGAAAAATTTGTTGTATATGACCAGCTGATCACGTGGTTTTAAGGAGTGTCCTATTTTCTTGGACACCCTGTATAATGTTTATGTACTTGTAGTACAATAAATTAATTAATTGAATAATAAATAAATGGTTTTCACAATCACACCAATTAGCTAGCACTAAACTAAGCAAAGTTCGTACTATGGCGATAGATAACGGATAAAAGTACCTACTTAAACAGCCATCGTACAAAACAAATGCTCATGCTCATCACACAATTATTTGCCCCTTGCGGGAATCGAACCCCGCAAAAGGAAAGGGATAGTACCTAATAAGTATAAGATAAGTAATGTCTACTTGCAAAATTTCGTAGTTCTGGATCAAAGGATAGTAATTACCTAAAATTTAAATGTTATCATTATTAGTTTTATTTTTGAAGCTCACAGCTTTAAGGGGCTGTAGATTGAAGTACATTCTGTCAAAAAAGATTCGGAAATTGATGATTTGTTTAAGGTTCCAAATTCGAAATTATATTTTTTTTGTTGTTGTTAGATTGGCACAACTGTTTTCCATTTTGGCGCGGAATTTAAGTTACATCTGATAATTAGATTAAATACAGTATTGTTTTCAGTCATACCATATCTAGTGAGTATTGCGAATTTCATAATGGACAAAATTTGTCTTAAATTTTGCATTGCCAATGGGATTTCGTGTTCGGAGTCTCTGAAAATGTTACAGAAGGCTTACGGTGAATCGACTTTATCAAAATCACGTGTTTATGAGTGGTACAAAGCGTTCAAAAGCGGTCGAGATGTGATGGAAGATTTGCCTGGCTCTGGTAGGCCATCAACGTCTGCTACTGAAGATAACATCGAGAAAGTGACGGAAATAGTGAATGAAAATCCTCATTCAAGTTTGAGAGAGCTAGCCGTCGAACTTTACGTGTCACACGAGTGAATTCGTACCATTTTAAATAATCAATTGGATATGAAACATGTTGCCGCTCGGCTAGTCCCAAACGACCTGAATTTTCTCCAAAAACTCAATAGCAAAAGAATCGCTGAGGGCATGCTAGAACGAGTCAATTCTGACCAAACATTCATGAAACGCATTGTTACTGGTGACGAGACGTGGGTTTACGAGTTTGACATGCAAACTAGTCAATGAGCTTCGGAGTGGCGCCTTCCAACTGAACCGAAACCGAAGAAACCGCGCCAAACTCGATCGAAAGTCAAAGTCATGTTGACTGTTTTCTTTGACTGTCGCGGTGTTGTGTACTCAGAATTCTTGGCAGAAGGTCAAACGATAAAAAAAGAGTATTGTTTAAGCATTATGCAGCGTATAAGAGAGCAAATTAGACGAAAAAGGCCAGATTTGTGGAATTAAAATTCTTGGATTTTGCACCACGATAATGCGACAAGGCCATCACTGTGAACAAATTTTTGACCAAAAACTCAACAAATACTATCGAGCAGCCACCTTATTCAACAGATATGGCTCCAGCCGACTTCTTTCTTTTTCCTAAACTCAAATTACCACTTCGTGGCACCCGGTTTCATTCGGTAGAAGACATAAAGGAGAATTCGCGGCGAGAACTAAAGTCGATTCCGGAAAAAGCGTTTAAATTTTTTTTGATGATTGGATTATTCCTTGGCGTAAGTGTATCGCTTCTGAAGGAGCATACTTTGAAGGTGATAAAATAAATTTGGATGAATAACTAACCTTTTGTGTATTATTAATCTGTTCCCGGTACTTTTTTGACAGAGTAGTATATGGATTTAATACTAACTCGATACCTCCACGTGATTCCAAGTAAAAGGACCTTGGCAGACGGCCAGACAAACTGACAACAAAGTGATCATTTAAATGAAACTACTTTTACGGATTATTTCGCGATTTATTAACATTTTATTTAACCTGACGTTCAGAACACTTTACAGCGTTCGTGGTCACAGGTAGACTAAGGTGTTAGTCGTCTTTACAATATTTTGAAAAAAATTATAACTACCGTCACTCAGTTAATATTAATTTGTGTTCCTATCTATGCAAAAAATGCTAACTGTATCTAGAGGTCTTGCAGTGCGGGGCCTAGCATGGGATTTCGTTAAAACAGGATCCAATGCTGGCGGTATTTTCCAACCATCATCTCTGTTGAAATTCGGGTGTCTTCTAATTTCTCGGCTGGTCAAATCGTATGAAATGGTTGGGTGTATCTAAGGCATGTTTACACACTGCAGACTTCGTATTCCGTATATGTTTGATGTCGGCTATATTTTGTTTTACCCGCACGCCTATACTTCGCTTTGTTTGACCGATGTAGAAGAGCCCACAGTCACATTCCAGTCTGTACACCCCCGCATCTTGAAGAGGTATTTTGCACGACAGGTGGTAAAAATTGGTTAATCTTTTTCGGCGGCTTGAAGTAGGTTTTGATTGAAGCACGCTTCAAAATGTTTCCAATCTTGTTAGTGACACCCTTCATATAAGGTAGTACGGCAGGTTGGCGTTCGACGGTGGAATGCTTGACTCGGGGTCTGGAACGACGTGGCAACTGGTTTTCCCGTAGTACCTTCCTGACATGCTGGAGCTAACCAGCCAGGTGTTGGTCGTCACAGATACCCCTCGAAAAAAACGTCAGGTTAAAAAAAATGTTAATAAATCGCGAAATAATCCGTAAAAGTAGTTTCATTTAAATGTATCGTGTTCGCGTAAATAAAAGACAACAATAGGGTTCTTCGTCGAGCAAGGCATTTTATGATGATTTGCGTGGCAATTTTCAAATTTAATATATTTTTTAAATCGACCTCTGTATCTTAAAATATACGTAAAAGTAATGTTTTTTTATGGAAGAGGCACATAATAGAGCGATATACCAACAGAGATAATCGAGGTTAAAAAATTGGAGGCCACGCAAATGATTTTTTATTATGCAAAATTTCTTAGATAAGTTATTGAATGTTATTTTATAAATAAAATAAGTTATTATGTTATCAGTTGAAGGAATAGGTAAGTAACTAACACAGAAATCGTTTTTTTTTAGCTTTTATTTAAATGTATATTAGAATCAATCGAGCATTATTTATTCTTTGTTAAAGACCTGACATGAAAAACCTATATAATAATACTTGAGTTTTCGTCTTTAAGACAGGAGATCACAGCTCTAGTAGTTTTTGTAGTCATCAGTTCTTCGTAGTCTTTGGCCAGGCCTGGAACTTCTATCTCGTCTAGCTTTTTGTTCGCAGTGGTTCAAGTCATGAATACTTAGTATTTTTCCTTCGGCTTTCCTTTTATAATACCTCGCCCGGTTTTTTACCTTGAACTCTTCATTATTTTTAAGCCTCTCTCTTCTTCTTCTATCGGATAACATCTGTCTTTCTAATATTTTCCTCTCATGTTGTCTCAAGGTCTATGTTGGGGATCTCATTAAGGGATAAGATCCGGAACGAGGTCATACGACATAAGACTAAGCAAGCTGAAGTGGCAGTGGGCTGGCCATGTCTGTCGCAGAACCGACGAGAGGTGGAGCAGGAAGGTTCTCAAATGGAAACCACGCTTAGGCAAACGTAGTGTAGGACGCCCCCCGGCTAGATGGACCGATGACCTGAAGAAGGCAGCTGGCAGCGACTGGATGCAAAGTGCGGGGATCGTGCGCTGTGGCGCTCCTTGGGGGAGGCCTATGTCCAGCAGTGGACTGCAATAGGCTGATATGATGATGATATGATGACAATTTTATTATTTATTAATAAAGGTAGCTAATCTGACACTATTTTTACTATAATAAGGTACTTATAAAATTAGAAACCCATCAACTGCATCATTTGAATTGTGATTTAAACGTATTGACTTTTCAAACTAAAAATGATCATTATACTATTACAAAACCCGAAAGTTATTTTATTTGCATGGCAAAAAATTGATTTGCGTGGGTCAAAACTACTACGTAAACCACGCAAATCACGACCACGAAAATCAAAATAAATCCTGTATCCTAAAAATATACATAAACCTTTTAAGCAAATAAACTGTGTTTTGAATATAGGTAACGTAACCTATTATTTGATCGTTACAAAATTTAATTCAATAAATAAATTTACAGACACCGGAAAAAATTGTACCACACAAATAAAATTTTTGAGAAACCATACCCATGAAACGAGGTTCTTACCTTAATTTTTCGGACACTTGACGCGTCGTCACACAAGTACTCTGCCCGGCCGTCGGGGCGCGACTAGTTTTAACGTGAATTAGGATGACGCAACATCCGGTCGCGAAATTAGGGTTTTGCAAGTGAATTTATAATGATCCACGCAAATCAGTAACTACCCCGGGACGGTCACATTTTTTTTTTTTTTAGATGATGTAATTCTTTTAGATTACGATCTAATTTTTCATATAATTGTCAACTTCTTATGACTTAGTATATTTTTTTTGGTAAGCATGTACCGTTTAGTTTAAAATATATAATTTACTAAGTGACCAGATCAAAGAATCGGGGTGTCTTATTTTTTATAATATTAAATATAAAGATAATTGAATAATAATCAATAACCCAGTTAAGAGAGGAGTGGAACTATACCCAAAAAAAGTGGCTAGCTGGCTTTTCGATTTCCATTATTTTTAGGTGATGCCGCTTAAACGTGTCTTGAAGATCGATCCAAGAAACAAAGTGATCATATAAGGCATACAACACAGAACCTGAAAAATAGGGAGAAAACACCGTTACGCTCATAACATTTTCGTAACTGTACCTTCATGATATTTTACTATTGTGTTTGCTACGAATAAAAGAAAAATAATGTTTGATAATTTCCTAAGATTAATACGACATAAGAGGCCAATTATCATAATATCGTGTCTAAAGGTTTTACCTGTCGACTTTTACGTAAACAATTATGAGTAAAATATTTTTTGATAATTTCCTAAAAATAATACGACAAGTAAGAGGTCAATTATCATAATATCAAGTGTCTCAATGTTTTGCCTATCGGCTTTTACGTAAACAATTATTAATATGTTTTGGTTCTATGTGAATAATACATATTTTGTTTTTATTTTTCGACGTCGCGTTTCTTTGACGTTTATTTGATAAAAAGGGAAATCAAAGTATCTTGAAATGGACCTAAAATAGATTCTGGATAATAAATTATTTAATTTACTTAAGATAATACCTTTAAAAAACTGCATTGTTATTTGTTCTATTAGTTTTATGATTAAGTAAAATGGACAGCGTAGTTTCTGAGAAAGCACTCCCCTAGACTTCAAGATCACTTACTACTAGAAAGTAGGTAGAAATCGTTTTAGTGATAAGACCGCCTGAAATGGGCATTCTACTGTAAAAATCAATAAAGTGTGCAATAAAGAGTCTATCTATCAACTATCAGTTAATTTTAAATTGAAGACAAACGCTAACCCATAAATATGACCTTAAGGCCGGATTCGACCAAGCTGGAGTGAGTCGTAACTCGAGGGTAAAGCACTGCTTAATCTAGAAATCAGCCAATTTTTCATTTTACCAACCACAAATCTAAGAATAAGGTTATGAAGGAACATATGTATTTTTAGACGTTTAATATCAAAGGTGGCTCTCGCCAAAGGTCGCATAGTAACTGACAAGATGTCATTAATTGGCATAACACTCCTCAACAATTCAATTTTGTTTTGTAGGGTTAGCTACAAAATTGAATTGTTGAGGCATTTTAAGACAACCTAGAAGAAAATGTATTTAATAAATATTGGTAGATTTATACATTCGTTTATCATTCACACTTGAACCATAGAACAACAATTTAAGAGCAGTGTGTGCCATAAGTAAGTTGGAAAAATGTAAACTTAACGAGTTAAGATATTCTCATAATAGCTAAACTGGGAAAGAATCATAGAATCATTTATTTTCAGTAAATGTTTACATTTTATGAACAGTGACCAAAGTCACCTTTTAAGCAAAAAATCCTGTGATAGGTGACTTCGCTCTTCCATGACAATTAATATTTCGTCGATATCGAAATTCGTTGATTCGGGATAACTTAATGTTTCGTCGAATCCAGCCTAAATGATATAAAAGATAATTACAAGATTGTACCTGTAGTAGATCCATGGAGGACATGAAAGAATATATACAGGGCTACATTGCAAGGTATGCCAAATTTTAAAAATAAGATCTATAGGTGCACTGCATAAGGTATTTGTTGGCAATTTTAACCTCTGGTATGTGCGGGCGCTCCTTCTGTTAGAAATGTACCTAACATCGAAAAGACTAAGGTTTGTTTTCGTGCGCTATTGTGACTATTATTTCATTGAACTTTGCAGTTCTAGGTTGCAAAGAAATAGAAGAAGAAGAATAATAAAAATCTTTATTTGCCAAAAAACACGGTAAATGGAGGTCTTATAGCATTAATGTAAGCATTCATGTTTTGCTTATTAATTTATATCATGCAAATTTGAAAAATTAATAAAATGTTCAATTGCAATAACATTAAATTAAATATAAAATTTTGAAATAATTACACAAAAAATCAAATTTTATAAACATAACAAATAAGGAAGATATAATTAGAATTACATTTTTATACAAAATATATATATTATTATTATTAATACTTACTTAAAAATATTTACCGTACTATATTTTATCATTCAAATAATCCTCAATTTTATAATAACATTTGCTAGCAAAAAAAAAAGAGATTTTTTTAAATTTTTGGGTTTATGGTAAGTTGATGTAAATATTCTGAAAGTTTATTGAATAACTTTGGAGCCATATCAATAAGACTTTTCCTCATAAGTGCAGTTTTACAAATTTTAGGCTCTATTCTAAGTTTTCTAGGCCGAAGAGAGGGTGTTGAATCTTCTTTTTTAAATATTAAGGGATATTTTTTTACAAACAGACAACATTCCAAAATATATAAACTTGGGAAAGTAAGAAGTTCCATTGACTTGAATATTGGCATACAACGGTCTGTTCGTTTCAAACCAAATATAGATCTGACACATCGTTTTTGTACCCTGAAAATTATCTCTCTGTAGGTTGAGTTGCCCCAAAATACTATCCCATACCGCAGAACTGACATAGCAAAGCCATGATATGCTATCAGGACTGTTTATAGTGCGTGCGAATTTTTTTATGAATGAGACAAGATTATCCACGCTCACTATCTTTGAACAGCGGATAGTAATTAAACAAAAAAAAATTTAGTTTGTTTTTCTAATTGTTTATATCGTAGGTCGATTAAGTTGCTGATTCTGAGTGGTCCCTGAAAAATAGGCACTACTTTGCAATGTAACCCTGTATATTTACCACTTAAACTCTAAGCTTAGTAGCAGTTCTGCTGCATATTAGGGTATTGCCACTAGCTTTGACGATTGCTTTAGTTTTATTCGCAGCACGTCTGTAAAATGTCTAGCTTTGCATTGAATCTGCTTAAAACAGCGTAGATAGAGTGTTCGTGTCACATTCATTGCTTCAAGCAGAAATGTAAGCGACATATACCTAAAGCTTTACTTTACAAGTAGATAACGGACAACTACGGTATTTGACGACTATAGGCTAGCGAGTAATTAGTTTTCGAATTGCCGACTAATCGGTGGTGCCAATCACAATAA
This sequence comes from Anania fuscalis, assembly GCA_950371115.1. NCBI lineage: Eukaryota > Metazoa > Arthropoda > Insecta > Lepidoptera > Crambidae > Anania > Anania fuscalis. The sequence continues at coordinate 11,898,352 of OX493336.1, read as the reverse complement.
GAGATGGTAAAGCTATTTCGTCACCACTCAGCTTGCTTTCGAGCCATTGTGTGGCTGCCGAGCATTTACGTAGACGTGTTTTCGTATGAACTTCGTTTCCGAACTGTTACATCCTAGGAACGTATGTTAAAATGCTGATAGAGCACACGTATATCCACGGATCAGTGAGGTTTCGACTGTACTGTGGATCGAGCATACATCAAGCAAGGATGGACGTCACTTCCAATTCTGTGTGACCGAGGGTTTACCAAAATTTCCTTGATCATTTAGTTATTTTCATCAAAACAAATCCATTATTTTTGAAGACTTTTGAATTTCAGCGTCTAATACTAAACTACTAAACTTATGTAAAGCGTAGGTACTTCACATACGTTTTCGTTTATTTTTCAAGACTATTTGAGATACAATAAGATACTTTATTTTTTGTATGATGGTCTTTATTATGGAACAAGCATAATTTGTTTGTTTTATTTTATTTGTTAAGGTGCTGATACTCGTACAAATGATGCTATATATGCGATTTTCCTGACTTATAAATAAACAACTTGAAAAATCTTAAGCTACAAGATCCACAATGCGACTCAAATGAATAAAGTCACTATTATAAAGTCATTATTCAAATAAATAAAGTTAACTCATTATTTGAATTCATACTTAGGTTATTAAAAACAAAACAAGAACAAAATTAGGAACACAATTATGCTTAGGACCCGCTCGACCCTTGGATCACCATTTTTTAAATACTAGCATTTAAGCATTTTTGTGTTTTTGAAGTCGGACTGTTTTTTTTTTTAAAAAATTGGTTGTCTGTAAAGTCGGTTTACGGACGATAATTTAACGTGATACTTAATGTCATAAGAAAACATTGATGGTACTCGGACGCATCGACCGATGGAGTAGAAGAGACATAGATGCGTTACAAGCCGATCGTGCCTCTCTATCGCTTGTTTCGCGCTCTCGCTCGCACGCGGAACGTGACACTTTTTCGTGCGTGCAGCCGGCGTTCGTCGATTTAAAGCCATTACACGTCAAAAAATGTTTTTGAGTTTCCAAGAAAACTGTTTTTTCCTTAATGTTATTGAGCCTCGATCAAACCTGGATTGTAATTGGATTTTGACGATGAATATTAAATGTTTGAAAATTCATACCGCGCGTAATATGATCGTTGTTCGGTCCCACAAGGTATAATAGAAGTACGTATTTATCAAAACCAATGTAACCAATTCATACTGCAATTCAAACTTACGTGCATATTTCTTTCCCGAAAACTCTTCGAACAAATTCAAAGCTCTGTAACTTGCTTGCGTATAGTGAATCTAGAGAGGTAAAGCATAGGTAAACCCAGTGCAAAAATATCGCAAGAGTTTCAGTTATCAACTTGCACGGCGATACGAGGGGTACACATAAAGTTTTGCGTTACTCGTTAATAATACATTTTACATGTAAAATAATATATTTACTACTTTTAGTAGTATTCTCCATTACAATTTTATCATTTTTTCATTTGGTCAAACTATTTTTGGAAACATGATAACCTGGTCTGTCTGAGGACAGGTTTTTTGTGTGCCGGCTGAAAGTTATCACGGCTTCTTCAGGCCCCGTAAATGTAAAACCTCTAAGTCGTCAAAACGAGTCGAATAAGCCCAAACATGAAGATTTGTTACAGGTATTGAGATTTTTATTATCCACCTCCTAGCCCCACCATCTAGCTGATTATGATCATGATAGTGTCAAATTATTGTATATTGTTATCCTGATTACTGATGACCGTCGTTTTTAATAGCTTTTTATTTGATATTTGTATTCACTATTCCTTAGCCTTCTGACAGTGAGGTGTTGTAATTTTTTACCATTAACCTGTTATTTTCTTGTCAAAATGTTCAAAAAAGCCATTATAAAAATTATCATTGTTTAATTGTTTTCTGTTTTCCCTAATTCCAAAACATCGATCGGACTAAATGTTCAGTGGATCTATTGTAGATATTTGTATCAGCAGAAATATTTGAAACTAATAAAGATATATATGTGTTTAATTTTACGAACTGACTTTTAATTTATGAGATAGTGATTTTATTTTAATTCGTATAGTGCTTCATTTCAATTGCTGACGTTTGTGTCAAAAGACGCTTCAACGCTGCAACGTTCAATGCTTTTGTTCTAATGTATATAAATCCTCAATTGTGTGTGTTAATTCCGTTTATATTCTCTCTATCTTACTCAGTAACGTATAGGTACATTAACATAGTCTAGAGACATAGTTCAAGCGGTTGGCTTTCCAATTCGCTTTCACAATTGATTCTGCCACCCCTGTCATTTACTTGAATAGCTTAGAATAACTTGGTGGCTCGTTCAAAACTTATTGTACGGAAACTTCAAATACCATTTGTTTACGCAACAATTAAAAACAACTTGTGAAATAACTTACGCTAATACTTTTTCACAACCTGTATTTAAACTATTTTTTACGCTTCCCAGTGCTATGGGTTAAAATATTTTAAAAGTGGCGCAGTAACTCGTCTTGAATGCAAACGGTAGCGAGTTTAATTAATAATTAAGTAAAATTGACTTAGGTCTTGGTTTGCTAAAAGATGCCCTTAATAAAAATAATTGTTAGGCTACTAACACAAGCAAGTTTCCATAGTTTGAGATGACAAACGGTAAGTTGTTTGACAAATTTCGATCCTTTAAATTATAAAAGTGAAACTTATTAGATCATTTAAATTCACAATAAATGACATTTCACAGTAAAATATTTTAGTTCATAAACTCATTTTACATTTTAAAATGTGTTCAATAAACGATAACTATCAATTGTAACTAACAAATGAAATGCATAAAATATATTTTCGTCATACAAAAGTGTTTATACTGCTTCGTAATCCAGGATAAATTTCAATTCGTACTATAAATAATTCTAAATTTAAATTGTATATTAACTTCTAGTGGGAAGCTAAAATATTCACAGATGCCAAGAACCATAATACAAAGCCGAATTACTTTTTTCCTAAATAAGGAGTGCCTAGTGCCTACCTCTTGGCAGAACAGGGAAAAGAAAAAGTTTTCAGTGTGAACTAAAACCATGTTATCGTTATATTTGTGAATACTGTCCACTCTGCCTCTCTCTCATTGTTCTCTCTTGAAAACTAGGTGTCAGTACTGTTGGGCTTTTAAGACAACAGCGCTAGAGAAAGTATGACAACTACCAACAGTTATTGTGCGGTCCTGCAAATGCATGTTGTTCTTTTTAAACCGTCTTATTTTACAAGTTAACTGTTACCTTAACACCTCTTTTTAATCACAATTAGAAAGCGGGTTTGGGTTACATTGCAAAGTAGTGCCAAATTCTAAAAATAACATAAGTTTATCTATTTTATCTAATACCAGCGGGGTAACCATGAACTCTTAAAACAATCTTAAATCAAAGAGATTGTTTTAAGAGTTCAATATCTCTGAGAATTTGATATATTCCTTTTCCTTTCAACGTAGGCAAGTATTCTAGTGATACGCTTATCACGCGAGAAAATTGGATGTGCCAGAAGCCGGCATGATGAGTGAACAAGGCAGTGTGTTTACCGATTATTCGCATATTCTTTGTCAATGATAAATGAACAAACCTCTTTAATAAATCATTCAGGAATGCAAGACGTGCTTCGATTCCTTAGATAATAGGTATTATTCTTTCTCTATGATAATAGCTTTCTTATCTTTGGGTATAATATACCGTTCATACGTGTGTATCTGTGACTCTTTTATTGATATTGCGTTTAAATGTGACTTATCGGAAAAAAATACAGTTTAAGAACGTTTAATAATTTTTACTAAAATTGACATTACTGTTACTAAAGATAAATAAAATATTTGATTAACTGTTGATTCACATAAGACATAGATACGGGATACTACAACCATTTTTTTCCAATAAGATTAACCTCGTACGAGTCAAATAAAGAGGATTAGTAGTAAACTATTAATTTGTATTATAAATACCTCATTTCTTTACGGATTGAGTTGACAGTTTAAAAAAAAATAAAAAAACAGTTTTTCTCACCACTAAAAGGTATTTAAGGTATTCTCTTTAATTAAAACAAAATTCTATTCCCGTCCTGGAAAAATTTAGCAAACGAACTTTTGGATCTGGGAGACACTCCTGGCATAGTTCATTGCCTGAGTACATAACACAAGAATGTGAATTATTTTGAGACCATTACATAGTCATATTGTCCAATACATTTACACTTATTTATATATGACCAGATTTTATAAAAACTCAGTTTTTTTTTATTTCAGTCAAATCCTCTTTTCTTAATTTAATTTTCTGCCAGTGATTTCAGATATTAGTGTTGTAGGTAGTTGTATATATTAGGTTGGGGAAAAAGTCTTTTCGCATTATAGTATGTATGAACTTGTAATAAAATCTTTTTGGCTGTACTATTTGTATCTGGCTGGTTTTGGTATTATTAAAAGTTTTAATTTTAAAGAAGATAATTCCAAATTCAAATTAGGAAAATGTGTTTTTCATTTGTTTTTCGTACTGTCAAGATGAGTGAATCTAATAAAGAAATTCGATACATTTTAAAATTTGACTGCAAAAAAGGTAAAAATGCATCGCAAGCCGCGAAAAACATTGCGATGTTTATGGACCTAGTGCAGTGTCTGTGTTTTCAATCCGGAAATTTTGATGTCAAAGATGCACGTCGCTCTGGTCGCCCTATTACGGATAAAATTGATGCCTGAACAATACCGTGCTCAATGTCCTCGAGTAATTGAAGTAGCAGGAACAGGGTTTAAAAATAAGACCACAGATTCAAAGTAATCGAAGAGCAAAATTTAATTTCCATAAAAAGCCTATATAATTTAGAAAAACCAAATACTACCGCGGTGCAAAAGTGTACACCGCCATCTCTTGATAGAAAACAGAACTAGTTTAACACAATGGTAGAATTTGACATTTCGAACATAAGTGGACTGTACATATTTCGCCCACCAAGGACAAACTACGGCTTGTTCTTTAATAAAATATCGCCCACCATGGCAAACCAAAGCTTGTCCATTCACAAAATATTGGACGATTAGAATATAAATTAAATCAAAATACCTTTTGTGCAAACAATAAACAATATTTATAACAAGTATATTTCGTACCTTTAACTAAACAAAACAAAAGGAAATCAATAACACTAAGAAGAAATAGGAAGTACAGCTATTTTTGATATTGGTCTCTTGACCGTGCCATTTTTGACCTTCAAAGTAACAACTTTTGTTATATTATCTTGCCCCGGATGGGTAGCAACCACTCTACCATACAACCAGCGACAAGCTACGTCACCAACCTTAGGTTCCGGATTTTGTTCTGACCAACGATACCTATGAAAGTATTTAGTCAGATATTGACGCGACCAATGACGCCAAAAATCTTAAAACATCCTCTGAGTATATTGCCATCTATGCAAAGAGGATATATCTCTTACGACATCAGCTTGATTATTTTTTGAAACATGTGACCAATGGTGTGAATCTAAATTTGAAATAATTTCGGAAACACGATTGGCCACGAACACCTTCCAGCGACTCAGATGACCATTCAACCAGGCTAGAACTACAGTTGAATCCGTCCACGCGTGTAACCGACTCTTGTCAACCTTCATGACCATTGCAACTTCTACAAGGAGACGAGTAAGTAACACGGCGCCACACAATTCAAGCCTCGGGATTGAAACTTGTCTCACCGGAGCAACTTTAGTTTTTGCAGAAATTAAAACAACCCGGATATCTCCATTAGAGCTGATCACACGACAATATATAACAGCTGCATAAGCGTCCTTGGAGGCATCACAAAACCCATGAAGCTCCATTTCATCATTAACCCTAATACCAATCCATCGAGGTATAGTAATATTATTTAACACCTTCAGTTCCTCACGGTAAGTCAACCATTCATTAAGTATTTCTGTGGGCACAACTTCATCCCAGTCTAATCCTGCTAACCATAGCTTTTGTATTAATATTTTTGAAATTATTATGCTTGGTCCAGCCCATCCCAGGGGATCGTAAAATCTATATATATCAGATATAATTTTTCTTTTTGTTGCAGGTTCCTGTAAGGTAGGCATTTTCACCTTGTAGCAGAAGGAGTCATCGCTGCGATTCCAGGTAAGTCCGACGATCTTTACTACATCATCTGTTTTTATTTTCAGATCATCCTTAATTTCTTCCTTTCCCTCATGCTTACATTTACTTTTACTTTTTTTCATTTCTTTTAATAGTTCCTGATCATTAGTAGTCCATTTTTGTAAATAAAATCCTCCTTTGGCTAAGAGTTCATTCATTTCATTAAATAGTTTTAATCCTTCTTCCTTGGTTTCACATCCTGACATTAAGTCATCCATGTAAAAATCAGTTGCAACCTTTTCAGCTGCAAATGTATAATTATGACCTTCGTCCAATGCTACTTGCTGCAACGTTTTTACTGCAAGGTAAGGTGAAGATGCCACCCCAAAGGTAACTCTTTTCATTATGTAATGACTTATTACATCCTTTACGCTATTTCTCCACAATATTCTCAAGTAGTTAATATCAGCCTCATCAACCTTTACCTGTCGATACATTTTTATTATGTCCGCCGTCAAACAGATTGGTTTGGCTCTCCAGCATAAAACAATGTGTCTTAATTCCGGTTGCAATGTTGGTCCTATTAACATGTTATCATTTAATGATTTGTTGTTGGTTCCCTTGCAGGACGCATCAAACACTGCTCTCAGTTTAGTGGTCTCTTTGTCCTCACGAACGGCTACGTGGTGTGGTAAGTAGATCGCCCTATTGTCATTCACTTCATCTTTTGGTACCAACTCCATATGATCCATCTCCAAATATTCATTTGATACTTGATTATAAGCTTCTGTTAGATTCCCATTCTTTAATCGCCTTTCTAATTAATTTAATCTTTTTTCAGCAATCATCTTGGAGTTAGTTACCTCAGGACATCCAGATTTGAATGGAAGCCTTACGACGTATCTACCTTCTTCGTCTCTGCTAGTTGTTTCAGCGTAATATTCTTCACAACGTTTTTCATCGTCGTTAAATAATCTTTTCTTAGGCAATTGGACAGATTCTTCCAATTCCCAAAACCTTTTTAACATTTCGTTTTCATCGTTAACTTGGCAATGCAATGTTTTTATGTTTCCAGGAAGACGACCTGACGACTCCACAGTGCCCGATATAATCCAGCCAAGTGAAGTGGACTGCGCAACCAGGTCACCTACCGGACCCTTCTTAACACCATCTTGCAGAACCTTGCTGTACACTTCAGCGCCTAATAATAAATCAACACGATTTAGCGTGTGATATCCTGGATCTGCAAGAGCAATCTAGTTTAATTCCTTCCATTCCACCCACTTTACCTTTTCACATGGCAAAAGTGACGTGATGGATTTTAAAACATACGCCTGCACGATAATAATCACCTTCGGATCAACACGTGATTTAATTTCGATTTGAACCATCGCCTTGGAGATCAAATTGTTTTCTCCACCAACACCAGATATTGTACTCTTAAGAGAAGTTTTCTTTAGTCCTAAGAGTTGGATAGTCGATTCGGTCACGAATGATGATTGTGAGCCTTGATCCAAGAGCGCACGAATCATATACCTTTGGCCGTTTTCCGCTAAGGTTTCTACCAACGCTGTAGCTAGTAAAACCTGATTATTTTTATACTTTCCTGCAGAAAAACAAGACACTACTGGTTCCGCCATTTCAACACTAGAAGATGGCTCCAGATTATTATTTTGTTTATTAATGACCTGACCCTCTACTTTGCTATTACTCGTAGGATGTAACAAAACATGGTGTCTTTTTTTACATTTACGGCACTTTCCACTACTTAGGCAGTTCCTGGCAGAGTGATTACTACCCAGACAACAATAACAAATATTGTTTGTCTGTACAAAATTACGCCTTGACTCGACAGATTCCCCACTGAATTTTTGACAACAATTTATTTTGTGCACTTCCAAACAAAATGGACATTTAATATTTACAATATGCATTGACTTTGTTTTATTTACAGGTATGTTTCTATTTACAGTATTAGACCGGGAATCGAGGAATTCAATTGCACGATACCGCTTAGTTATCCTGAAACTGCTTGTAAGTAGGCAATTCATCCGAAGAGTTACAATCGGTCGCATTAAATTCCCATTGCCTTCTCGATTCCGAGTCAAGTTTCAGAGTAAGAATGTGAATAATAATAATGTCCCAACTATTAGTGTTAACACCAATATTTGAGAGTGCTGCCAAGCAATCATTAGTTGTGTCTATTAATTCCTTCAAACTACCAGCGGATTCATAAGTAATATTTTTCTGGCTAAACAATCTCTTTATAAGGTGATGACTAATGTATCTTTTGTTATCATACCGTTCCTCAAGCAACTTCCAGCACCTTTGATAGTTGCAATCAGTGGTAGAAATATTTACTATTAATTGTTCAGCTTCACCACTCACATAACCTTTTAAATATAATAATTTTTGTACATTGTCTAAATCCGTGTTTGAATGAACTAAAGAGCTAAAAAGGTCTCGAAATGTACTCCATTCAGAATACACTCCAGAGAAAATTGGAATATTGACCTTTGGTAACTTGACATTAAATTGTTTTTTGCACTCTTGAGTGTTTTTCTGCGAACCCTGTGCCGAGCAATTAGTTTGTATATTGGATTCAGCGTTTAATGTATTTAAAATGGTTTTCAATTCGAGCTTATAAACAAAATAAACTTCTTCAGCCTGGTCAAAAACTTCACCTTTAAAATAATTACTTTTAGTTTCTTCTATCTCTTTAGAACTGATAGTCTGCAATAGTGTTTTGTGACCAGACGAAAAGTCCAACCATATTTCTTCCAAAAGATCTAATCTGCCCTCAACATATAACAATGTGATGCGATCTTTGGGACTCTTTTTAAAATTAGTTTCAGCTTTAACTAACCGACTATACAAGTTTGTCTGATAGTTAATTAAAGACTCCATTTTTAGTTTAAAATCAAAACAACACAAAACAACAAACAATTCCAGAATCAAATTAAAACAATCAAAATTCAAAAAAATTTTTCAAAGTTAAAATTTCCCAAAAATTTTCTAAGTATTTTTGCTTTTACAAACTTTTGAAAATCGGGCATAGTCTCCCCGTACCTTCGTTTTTATTGAAACTATTCTAAGTCCTTAATTACATACAAATATTCTAAGTAAGAAACTACAATATTTTAAAGTTAAAATGTCTTTAGAAATAAAGTTCAAATTCACGTGGCAATTTTCTAAGACTTCACGCACAACACTGAATTCACTAGTTCAAAACTAAGTAAATAAGGTTCAAATTCACTCACCAAATCTTCTCATGATAATACCAGACCTCGTGCTCGTGATGATGACTCCGTCTCCACATCCATCAGCTGACGCCTCCTTCTTAGTATCGTACCGTACTAGACACCTCCTTGATATCCTTCAGCGCAGCACCAGCGCTGATTGACTGACTCTTTGTTCAGGCAAATGTCGTCACGTTATCGATAGCGAGCCACTATCCGTGACGACTGTCTCCTCAAGAACCTGCACTATACAGTGCCCTGCCGTTAATCCGGCGCTCGAAGGAACAAATGAACAATACCCGTGCTTAATGTCCTCGAGTAATTGAAGTACCAGGATCAGGGTTTAAAAATAAGACCACAGATTCAAAGTAATCGAAGAGCAAAATATAATTTCCATAAAAAGCCTATATAATTTAGGAAAAACCAAATACTACCGCGGTGCAAAAGTGTACACCGCCATCTCTTGATAGAAAACAGAACTAGTTTAACACAATGGTACAATTTGACATTTCGAACATAAGTGGACTATACAATGCCATTTTTGAAAAAGTGGAGCAAGATTGGCATATCAGTACGACGTAGCTGAAGAAGTGGGAATTGACCACAAAACAGTTTTGGCGCATTTGAAAAAAACTAAGTACACAAAAAGCTCGATATTTGGGTACCCCACGAGCTCACTGAAAGAAACCTAATGAACCGTGTACTCATTTGTGATTCTTTATTACGAAGTAATGAAACCGAACCATTTTTGAAGAAGCTGATAACTAGTGATGAAACCTGGATCACGTACGACATGAACGTGCGAAAAAGGTCGTTGTCTTTGACAACGAAGGTCGTAGTCAAAGGCCGGTCAGGCTTCACAGACTGCGGCGAAACCCGTTTTTCATCATGATAACGCTAGACCTCACCCATCTTAAGCCACTCAGCAAAACTTAAAAAAGTTCTTCAGAATTCTCTAGGCAGTGTCAGGTTAACATCACGAGAGGACTACCAAAACCACTTGTCGCGATATTTTGATCAGAAGCCCCAAAATTTCTATAGCCATGGGATCATGTCCCTACCTACAAGATGGCAAAAAGTTATCGAACAAAATGGTAGGTACCTACATACTTTAGTTAAATGTAAATAAACTATACTAAAACAGATTTGAATTTTCTTAAAAAATGCATAGAAATTTTTTCCCCAACCTATTATTTCAAAATTTATATTATCCTCTTTATAGCCTGTGTAACTTAATTTTATTTCAGTTTTACTATTCAGTTGCAAATTTTATTAATAACGGTTAATTGAAATCACTCATGGAAAGCTAAAAGTAAGAAAATTCGCACTTTGTCTTTGCTAGCTAATTTGCGTAGGTATATTATTGTCTTAACGTTGACAAAAGCCTACGAATAAAAGGTATGTAGAAGCACTTGTGCGACGTGGGCGTACCTTGACATTGGAGCTGGTACTGTGTTTCAAGATAGACCTTGCCAGAGTGGCGCCTTTCTGTAGCGTTTCTTGGCTTCTCAGGATTTTCAAGCTCTCTATTATTGAGAACGGGCGGTTTTGCAATCACTAATACGAATTTATAGCTTCTTTGCCTTTTCACTAACTTCAAAGTGGGATGTAACTAATATGTAAGTATGTAACAGTAGGCCTATTATAAAATCGTTTCTTTTGTTCGGCCTAAGTAACCTAATAAATTAATTAAAAGGATCTTCTACTTGTGTTAAACCTTTGACATTTTATGAACAATTTAACACGGCTGTTTTGACTTGTTTATATTTTTTTTTAAAGAATGGTACAAGTGAATGGTCATTTTAATTTACTAAGATTATTAATTTCGTAGTTGCTATCATTTACTTACATGTGGTTTAAGAACGCGGTCACGGAGTTACACTATCAAAATAAACACAGATCATATCTCTCAAATTTTCTTTGTTTTTTTTTTTCGGCGAAGAACAACATTGACTTTATGTACGATGTACGTTCACATCAAAAGACTTTTTACGATATCTTAGCTGCACTTAGCTGTAAATGCCAGCCCTAAATCATAAAAAGCGTTGTCCAGCGACACTTGAGCAGCCAGTCGCTGACGTCACACGAACGTGTTAGAGGGCGTGACTGCCAGCCCTAGCCTGAAAAACGTGCGAGGGCCCTCAAGGCACTATTGTTTTTGGCAGCGTTGCGTATTCGGCTTGTTCCCTTTAAGAGAAACCGTTTCATAGCTGTTAACGGAGTTTGCTGAAGATTTTATGTAGCAAATCTATCGTTTTGGATAAATGAAATAGGATTATGAAATAATTAATTGAGGGTTTGTAACGCATCATTCTCTCTTCCACTCGATCGGCCAATGCGTCAGAGAAGTATCAATGTTTGTTCATGACGTTATGACGTAAAATTGACGTCCGTAATCCGACTTTACAGACAACCACTTTTGTTTTTGTTAATCATTAATAATTTTCATCACAATTAATAAGACATTGTCGTTGTTTCAGATGTCACATTGCAAATGAACAAGGCAAATAAAATTATAAAGCGGGTCATTGTGCAAACAAGACAGCATATTTTAAAACCCGTGCCCTGGGCATTATGTTAACAACTTTCAATTGTGTGGGACTTGACATCAAGCATTCCCTTTGGAATACCTGGGTGACATGACTGGGTCTGCGAAGGCCGAGGTTTGGTCGCTCAATTTGATTTTCGTTCTCTCTATTTTTCGATGCATTCGGTGAGTGATTGAAGTCTACAAAAGTTTTTAAATTTTGGATTTTATACATTTGGATATAAAAATCGCACTAAGAAACATGATGTCATTTTTTCGAAATTCACATCTTTTTTTATTAAACTTTTTCTAAGCACTCAATGTGATGCGAAAAGTGGCAACTTCTAAGGTTTCTTCAACCATGTACGAGATATTTGATGAGATGTCTTTGATTAGGTTATGCAAAATGATTTTAAGGGTATTTTTTATCTAAGTATAAACCAACTAAGGAAACTAATTTGAATAAGTAAAATCTCCAAATGGTTTTGGAATTAGCTAAGGTTGTTTTTTCTTTAATATTAAGTTTTTTTTTAAATATTCATGTACTTATCTATTATACTGTGTGATTAAAACATTTTGGCAACAATTTTTTATGATATTGTATCGTTGGTTAAAGTTATGGGAAATTAAAAAGAATACACTGTTATTATTGCACGTCAAGTTAATGCGAGATACTCTCATGGTATTCATCAAGGTATTAATTAGGTATTAATAATAAGTAAAACTGTCGCCCCAAATGAGTGTCGCGCATGATCTTGACGAGCTTTAGATAACCATGTTCAATATCTTTATTACAAGTTAAACAAATATCTTTTCAACTAAAAGTTATCAAAGATAGACCCGATTAGAATGTTTAAATATGATGATTAATTCATAATTTCCATATTACTGCTGCGGGGTAGCCATAAACTCTTAAAACAATCTCACATCTGTCAATTTCGTATGTCATTACGTACGAGATTTGACAGATTTGACAAGATTTGACAGATTTGAGATTGTTTTAAGAGTTCATGGTTAACCCCCTGGGCGTGAGTCCGCGACTATTATTTATCCGTTTAAACAAAAGTAAAAAGTTTCAAACATAAACAAACATACATTTTTAAGCATACGCACCAAAAACAATTTCGTTTTCTTAACATACGAGTCCATTAGTTTCCTCATTCCAGTGATTGAATGTATGGATTCAGACCTATCCGTTCGATCACTAAAATCAGATACTCAGCTATCTGTTTTTCATTCGATTTCAATATAATTATAAAATATTAATTACCTTTGCTATTCACAGAGATCACTGTTGTTAATAAGGCTTTGTATGTCCAGTAAATAAGTATCGCTAGCTTCTTTTATCTTTTTGAGTTTCAATATGTCTTTTGTGTGTGCTCTGTGTAGGTATGTCGATACCAAGGACGCCAATGATTTTAATCATGAAACATCAGAATACAATATCAATAGCACTAAGTTATCGGAATTTCAATCCCAGATACTATAGTGGAAGCAATACAAGAGATATCATTATACTCAACACGCGTATTATTCTTGATTTCGAGAGCGCGAAATGTGGCCCATCGGCCGCATTTCTCGACTATGCTTATATGATCATATTTCAGGTAAATACAGTAGGCCCATACCGTTCGTTGCTTCTGATTTCTATAACACGAGATCTTTAGACTTACTATAGAATTAGGGCAATGTGTTATACTGTCAAAAACTTATTTATTATTATTTAATATACATACATACACGATAGCGGACCTTCGACAGCTTTCTTTAATATACGATTACACATTATGTGTTACTAAGACCGTTTTACGTATCGAGGAGCCACAGATGTTTTCGAACGAGTTACGATGGCCGCTAAGCGAACGTTTCGCGCATCCCAACTCGAAACTTTCCCAAGTTTGTTCTCACAAAGTTACCGATTGGTGTTTTTGTAGTCTTCGCAGCTACTAGCCTGAATAACTGATGCTAAGCTTGTAGAAATGGTTTAGGTTTTAGCATGACGACAATGTTGAAGGCTAAGTACGCGATAGGAACTCCTATCGCTGTGCTAATAGAGACATTCAGTAGATTTAAGGTTTCGAGCGTGAGACGAACTTAGTTTATCCGCTTAAGTACTTGTTAAGGAATTTATACCTAGAGGCACAAAAAACAATAACATCAAACATGAACCATTCTACTAATAATAATCTATCGAAAATCGATCGACTGAATGTATAAAAATTAAGATAAAATTTAATCATTTTATTGTCTGTACAATACACATAAATAATACAGCGTGTATTTTTAACCGATATCAAAAAAGGAGGTTCTTAGTTTGACCCGTATGTATGTATTTATGCGTGTATGTATGCATGTATTATGTATGTATGTATGCATGTATGTATGTATGTTTGTCCGCGTTTCTCGCGTTTGGCTCATCTGATTTTGATGCGGTTTTCAGAAAAGTATTTGTTACATTCTGGAGAAGATTTTAGTATTCATATCATACTGCTGTGCTGATGATGGAGGCCAAATAACCCTGAACGGTAAGGAGTCAATAGATAATCCTGCGATTTATCGACAGAACGTATTTTGTAGTGCATTGGACCGATTTGGCGTTTACTATACAAGGTACCAGACACTAGTTTTACTTACTGGGGACTTAAACCAGTACACCCAGAAACGAGAAAAATATCTTAGTTCTTATTTCTTTAATTGCCTTAGGCATTCCCATGCATGCAGGCATCCCATGGTTACGACACTTCTGTTGATAACAATCTTTTTATTTTATTAAACAAATTCTATAATGATAGATCCTCAATTGGATGATAAAGTATTGTTAAAGTTCTAACATTAAAAAGGGTTAAAAAAAAAGAAAAAAAAACTAGAAACCGACTTTAAAATAATAAACTATTTAACAAAAAATTAAATGTATCCTTACTAAATTCCTAAGGTTAAATGAAAAAAAGTTTATTATTTTTTGCTTTTCAGTTTTTCGGCGGTTTAAATTTTTTGTTAAAAAGTTTTTATTTAATGATTTTCTGTGGATATAAGATCAGCATTAAAATCTGAGAGTGAACAATAAATCACCCTTATTTTCCCACCCTTAGGGTAAGTTATATTTTTTCAAATTCATATGCGACCAATTTCGAGGTATACCCTTACTAATAAAATAAAAACAGTTTAATAAAAAACTAAAAACCGACTTCAAAATGAAACTAAAACGCGAAAAATAATATTGACTAAAACATACCTAATCAGTTCTTTTTGGAGTCGGTGCCAGCCATCGATAGTTTAAATGTGTTCATTCGCACCGACTCCAAAAAGAACTGATTAGGTATGTTTTAGTCAATATTATTTTTCGCTTTTTAGTTTCATTTTGAAGTCGGTTTTTAGTTTTTTATTAAACTTTTTTTATTTTACAATTTTAGGTGTTAAGTCCTTTATTTTTTCCCTCCTAACTTCGCCAAAAATTACTTTACAGCAAAGTAACCTTAACTAATATTGGTCCTCTATGGACCCCCCATCCAATGGTATGATAAAAATAAGGTGTTATATAGGGTCAATTTTTCAAAGAAAATTTTTAAGTCTTAAGAAAAGGGTTTAC
This sequence comes from Anania fuscalis, assembly GCA_950371115.1. NCBI lineage: Eukaryota > Metazoa > Arthropoda > Insecta > Lepidoptera > Crambidae > Anania > Anania fuscalis. Next base: position 11,882,892 of record OX493336.1, on the reverse strand, counting down.
CTTCTCTCCAACCAGAACGGCGGCTATTTTGGTGTCGTAACCATAGGATAAGGTCTCGCGTTAAATAACAGGTTAAATTAAGAAAGGAACTTTCATTTTTTTTTTCGTTACTGGGTGTGCGGGTACGCCCCCAGTAAATAAAAATTGGCAGTCTGGTACCTCATAAGCTCCACTTCTGCTCAACACACTATACGTTCTGTCGACAAATAGCAGTATTATCTTATAACTCCTATCCGTTAAGGAGTTCTGTGGCTTCCATCATCAGGTCAGCAGCATGACATGATGATTACCAGACCCAAAAATCAGCATCGAGTCAGAAAATATATGCAAAACATTATAGGTGCCTATAAAAATTGAGGGTTGCCCTCGATTTCCAAGGAATCCCATCATCAGAATCTGACTTGGTGGAAATGGGACCACCTCGGGAGTATACCCTTTCAAACTAAAAAATAAATTTTGAAATCGGTCCATAATTGACGGCGTAATCGCGTAACATACATACAAAAAAAAAAAAAAACAACATTAATTCAGACGAATTGAGAACCTTCTCCTTTTTTTTGAAGTCGGTTAAAAAGAATTATCAAAATCGGACTACTCTGTAAAAAGTTATGCGTGGTCAAACATTACAATCAGTGAGTAAACAATCAATCATCCCCTGTTTTCCTACCTTTAGAGTTGTTTTTTTTTTTACAAATTTATATGGGACCCCCTTAGGACTATACCCTTTCTAATAAAAAAAGAATTATCAAAATCGGACTACTCTGTAAAAAGTTATGCGTGATCATACATAAATATATATATATATATATATTCGCGTCGACTTGAGAACCTCCTCCGTTTTTTTTTTCGTTGGTTGATTTTCTAAACTAATCATACATAATCAGTTATTTTTGGAGTCGGTGCTCCATGGACAGTTAAAATGTGTTCATTCGCACCGAACCGCACCGCCTTTTAGTTCATTTTTGAAGTCGGTTCCTAGTTTTATTAAACTTTTTTTTTTACTGGCATGTGTTTTATGGTACAAAATATCGGGTGTAAAAAAAGGCTTAACCAAGCCGAATACCACATATTCTACGTATTATTACGATCATTTTTTTCTTATACACTGTACCTGGGAAATGACGGGTTACAGAGTTATTGAAAGTCAAAGTTACAATTTTTTTTCAAAGATTTTTACAAAATTGACTTCTGTTTGATAATACTAAACTTTTTTACAAAGAAACATGTTAAAAAATTTCAGTGCTTCTTTCATTAAAGGCCTTTAAAGGGCACAGCCGGCAATGAATCGTGCGCAGTGCTCTCGCGCCACCCGCTCGCTGACCGCTTACACACACAGGCATAGTCTGTGGCGTGCGCGCTATACATTGCGGGTTATAAATAAGTTATTTTTTTTGATACCTAAAAATAAAAGTCATTTCCCAGCAATTATTTTTTTTGCATTTTACTTTTTTTTATGTATAGAATTCGTGGTTTAAGGCGCTTTTTTTACGCCCTTTATACTTAAAATAGGGTTGTCACGTAATTTGCTATGTCTACAACATATTTATTTAAAATAATGATTCTTAAATACTTAAAATAGCATCGGGTAAACCGAGAAGGGTTTGCTATAGGAAGTAGATTGACTATCAAAATTTATCCCGTTTGAAAGTGTTGCGTAATTCAATTGGGCGCGAAAAACACGCTGTTACATACCCAAATACTGAGCAGAGAAGGTAGCGGTTTTTCGTACCTTAAGGACGCAATTCTGTCAAGTAGGTGAAGTTTTTAACAGTTGCACAACCAGAACATAAGAGTTGATTGACTACAGGGATGGATATATCCGCGAACTGCCTTAATACATGAAATTAACTTAACTTTTTAATGAAAAATAAATTTTAGTTAAACAAAAACTGTACCGTTGTGTTTTTTTTTAAATAAGTATAATAAAGTAAAAATCATTATTCAACATTATTTGCGATGAGCAAATAAACCAAATTGCCTGGAGCGGTCAACACAGCAGTCTAAGATCGTACCATTTTCTTTCAAATTTTATTAACATTTGCTTTTACTTAAGTTTAACCAAACGTTAAAATAAATATGTGTTTATTTAGGTTTTAATAATAAATTACATTTAAAAAATAGCGATCTGCTAATGGAGCTGAGCAAAAAACAGTTTGAGATTTAATCTGTAAATAATCATTATACATAAACCATTATTAAAAACCTAAAAGGATCATCAATTGTGATACGGTTTAACAACCCATCGAATTTCCACTGAAAGATTTTTCTTTCTTCTATCTTTGCTTCAAAGCTTAGGTCACATCGCAAAAAGGGTCTCTGTTCAAATATTCTCGTTTAAAAATAAATCTTTTATGAGTAACCGATAGGCTCAAATTAAGTATTCATTAAAAAAATGGTAGCCGATCTTTAGGTGATAAGCGATTTTGGGGATGTTTTGGAGAATTTCATCGTGATACGATCACGTTATAAAGACATAAATCTACGTTTCGAAGCCACGAAGTGTCAACCGTCGTCGTTTTTAAAAAGGTAAATATACCCCGTATCTGAAAACTTGAAAAGAAACTGACATTGAATGCAAAGACGATAAGACAGGTGATAACGTAAACTGTTCCTCTCATAAAATGTTGAGATACATAAGGCCCCAGCAAAATTAGTTCATTTTTCTTCTTCTTGTAAGTTTATTCTTCGTTTTTTATAGAACTCACGTCTCGGTCCGGGAGACGTGAGTTCTATCGAGAGTCTCAATCTTTTAGCTGTTTTCAGCTTTATACAGCAATTGCAATTGAGAGACCGAGAGAGCAATCACTTGTTCACATTGGTAATTACTTGGTAATTACTGACTTTTTTCATAGAACCTTGCCAACTACAATTAATTTGTTGATATATTCAATTAGCATTAGTCATTTAAAAGTAGTGGCTGAAATGATGATGATAATGATGATTAGTCATTTAATTAGCATAAAGCCATTTGCTTCAATAACACTTAAATCGCGAAGTGTCAAGTTTATTTGTATGTCATAAATTATAATGTATTTTAGTAGAATAGAAAAAAAGTTATTTTCTTGTTTTAATGTTTCGAGCCAAAGCTTAAAATGTAACGTGAACCGCTGCTTATCCTAAATTGTATTTCTTATATAAATGCGTTGTTTTCTTGTTTTAAATAAAGGAATTCGAAGAAATACTCATAATACCAACCAAAAGAGAACTTAAGCTTTTTAATATAAACAAAAACAAATCAAAGCTGAGATTAACACAATCCTACGAAACAGAAACATTTATCTTAATCGAAACGCAATTTTTCAAAAGGATTCTTCTGGTGGTACGTACTGTAAGTACGAAGACGAACTGAAAGCAATTCGCTTTTAAATACCGCTTTCAGGCGTCTTAACTCCACAGGCAAGGTCGGATTTACGTCTCTATTGAAAAGGGTAGCAGACGTTATCCTCGTTGACAATGGTGCCTATAAATTGGCATAAGGGTCTGATAGCTAAATCAAATTTCCTCAGTGCGGCATAAGAAGCACGTGTGCGCTATGATACATAAATACACAAGGACATAAACGACAAGGATCGCGATAAACGAACTTCTAAATGAAACGTTTTTGTGGCGAAATGGAACCGTTTTCAGGGCCCCAAAAAAGGAAACGAGGCCAACGAGAAGATGATGTGATGAAAGCGGCTACTATCATATAAAGTCATATTCGAAACAAGGGGCTGTCTGATCATTGAAACGCAAAAGCCTATCTTTGACGAACCTTTACATAGACGTAAGGGTTATTTCTTGTTTGGCTTAGCTACTATTAAATTTTATCGTACTAATATTATAAATGCGAAAGTTTGTAAGTGTAGATGGATGTTTGTTACACTTTCACGCAAAAACTTCTAAACGGATTTGGATGAAATTTTGCATACATATAGAATATGATCTGGATTAACATATGGGATACTTTTTATCTCCGATATGTGATCCTGTGAGATACATTAAATAAACTAAAGATCACGCGAGCGAAGTCGCGGATAGCTAGTCGTAAATATTAAACTTTTACCTCTGACACTCTTTTTGGGTATACTATATCCCGTCTTCCAAGCGCTTTTTTCATAATCACTTAAATTCATAATCGGGGTACGTTTGACCATAAATCTTGACGACGTAAGTCTGGTTATTATATTTGAAGCAATTGCCATCAGACCTCAGTCAGTTTAGATAACGGCTACTCATCCAGTTATATCTGAGCGTGTAGGTCTCCACCCGCTGCTTTTCTTTACCTTCGAACAAGTGGTATACATCTTTAATATTTAAAACAAAGCCGGGTTTGTTACAACAGTTATAACTCAAGAACGGCTGGACCGATTTTCATGGTTTATGATTTGTTGGATTTGTATCCATCCCAAATAGCAGAATAAATAATAAAAACATAATAAGGTCGATTCAAGAATAAATCTGTTTGGCGGTACGTAGTTCGCCTGGTCAGCTAGTAATATATAAAACAAAGTCGGTTCGGTACGACACCTATAACTCGAGAACAGCTGGACCGATTTTCATGGTTTATAATTTGTTGGATTTGTCTCCGCACCGAATAGCAGAATCATAACATTGAAAAAGCTGACGAAAAAAAAATACTGTCAGGCGCGTCACCTAGTTTGTATGTAGATTTATATAAAATCAGTTACATACACTCATTGAATCGCTAAATTGTTAAGGTTCCGTACCCAAATAGTAAAAGGGAACCCTATTACTAAGACTCCATCCGTCTGTTTGTCTGTCCATCCATCCCATCTGTCACCAGGCTGTATCTCATGAACCGTGATAGTTAGACAGTTGAAATTTTCACAAATGATGTATTTGTGTTGCCGCTATAACAACAAATACTAAAAAACAGAATGATAAACAAATTAATAATAATGCAGAACCCTTCCTGCGCAAGTCCGACTCGCACTTGGCTGTTTTTTATATTGTATAACAATTTTGTGCCTTAAATTAGACAAATTATTATGATCGCGTTAATTCCCATACGTGTGTTTAAATTTTACTGACTGATACAGTGTACTAACTTACTACTAAATTCAGCAATTGTTCAAAAATACAAGTTTTATTTAGCAGTTATCGATACCATAGCCATTTTGCACCTCTGGCGCCTGGGAAACCGAACTAAAAGGAAAAATAAAACAATATAGAAGCATTTTTCTCAGTTCCCCACAAATATTTGTTGGGAACGTATTTCGTCCGCAAAACTCGCTGGACGGTTAAGGACGAGGTATTGTAAACTCGGCGGTATAAAAACCACACCAAACGTAGGTATTTTTGGCCGAACAGTACGGCCTTTGTAAGGAGTGTTTACTTACATTGCGCAGGCGGGATGCGTTTGCAACTTTACTTTTTATATCGGATACTTTTTAGTCACAAATGCATAAACAGCTTTACTACTCGACTACGGTCTTGCGCAGAGTGGTGGTTTTTCTAGGTCAGTTCTTTTTTCTTTTTACATTTTTGGAGAGATGAGTTGGCCCATTCGCGGAATATAATAAATCACGACTCAGCCAATATCCAAATCAAGCATGTGAGAGTACTGAATACACACGGTCAGAAAAAAAAGAAATAATATATTGAATAAAATTAATATTGAATAAAATTAATATTTAATAAAATTAATATTGAATTAAGCTGGCTGAACGAACATCACCCGTCAAGATGGATGGCGGTCTGCCTAAGTCATATTCTGTGGATGGTTAACAAAACTCTGATATTATTGCCATAAGATAAAAATTATGAAATTTTGCTGTATATTTAAATATTAACCAAAGAGGAAGAAGGATACAAATTAAGTTTTTATTCGTAAATACATAAATTTAAATTAGCTCCGATCCAAATAGAAGGGTTTTATTAGTTGTGACTACTTTTCTAACTATACGAGTATGTCATATAATATTTTCTATTAGTTAATATGGCTTCGTACATTAATTTGTCGACATTAAGGTATTTTACCTGCCTGAATTTTCATCATAGCTAATTTTTAGTCAAAGTTTTTATTTTGGAAGCGATTAAACCAAAAGTGCTTTCATGGTTTTTTTCTCCACATACAGTAAGTACTCACATTGCAGGCTGTCTCTTGAGTCCGCTAATAGAATACCTACTTACAGACTCTTATTTTGCTGCTGGGAACCGTTTCCGAACTCCGTACTCCGAACCGATATTAAACTCGAGTTTTTGGTCACGTTTTAATTTTTAATCTCGAACCATGAACCACGTAGCCGTAAAGTGGCCATGACGTTCATGTGCAAACTTCACACTTTATCCATCTACTGAGGGATCGAGTAGATCCTACTCGATCTAACGTCTAAAGAAAAACGCCACCGCTCACGCAACCGCTTTTAATGTAAACAAACTCTGGTGACGCGTTTACAGCCGCTACCATAAACTGTAACCGGGTTAACAGGCCTGGTTTTGTGGTCAGGCTTTGTTGTGACGGTGCTAAGAAGGTCACTAGAGCCTAAAAGACTGTGAGTAACCCGTACTTTACTTTCACGACTTAGGACATTGCTTTTTATAACTAGCTGGAGATGTATAAATAGCTTTAATGAGCAGGCGAAGCAGTCAGTGGCCTAGTATATCTAAACTAAACAACATTTGACCTGGCTGTCAAATGTTGTGTATGTCTTTCAAGAGTAAAGGCGTTAATTTATGTATGAGAGTATCAGGTTATGGCTATGCTTTTATTGTCGGGTGTGCATGAGAATCCAATATTGCAAAAAAGTATCTTCATACACCTACGTTTTGGTGATTCTGCGTTCGGTCGATACCATGATAGGCGTTTGTTGGTTTTTGGTGACTGTTTGTTGACTCCTGAAATTCACTAAAATGCCGATCGCCAATGTTGAAACCGAACCATTAACGCCTTCATATTGGAAAAAAGTGTTGAAGTAATAGTTACTGCTAAGAGCTATTGGTTAACCACTATAGCGAATTCTAAGTTTTAGACCATTAGCTTCTAGTCGCTAGTCGCTTGATGGCCATGTTGTATTATTTTTTAACAACGCCACTTTTCTGTGAACTATTTTGACATTTCGCCAACGTACGATCAATCTAAAGGTCGTTTGCAATACGTTCGGCTTCTAAAATCTGAGCAACGCTGAAAGCCAGAGTTTGCTGACGCAATCAGACACAAGATCTGTATCCTGATTTCGTTTCTTGCAAAAGCAGCACAATAGCGAAAATTGATAGCAAAAAACAAAAACAAAGCAATCTACTGCAAGTGCTGCCCATAGATTTTGACACTATCAATCGGGCGATGACTCCGCGATTAATGTTGTTTGCAAATTTTTAGCGAATAAGGGTCCCGGTCTCTATAATTGCAGATAGTTTTCTGGTTCTGGTGTTCAGTTAATTATTTCATTTTACAAGACTCTTAGTCTAGCAGGTATAGATATAGATAAGTACAGAAAACATTTCGTCATCCATCATCCTTAACCAAACTTTAATCACGTATATATTTTATGTGTACCTATATCTCAGAGTTACGGGTCATCGTGTCTACGCCATAAATCTTCGTCCACAGAACTGTCACCTTTATAAACAGATACAACCTTTTTGTAAAAATGACGAGGGACATCGCCCAAAAAAAGGACAGTAGCGAATCTGATTCTCGAGTCAGTGGGTTCATTATAATACGGACATAATTATGTGGCTGATAAGTTATTAACTGACAATGATATTTTGTGTTTAGATAACGTTGCCTTCTAAAACAATGCTTATCCTTTCATTAAATTAATTTAATGTAACTAACTTAAACTTGTAAATTTTGTTTTAAGCAATTCCATGCAAGGTTTAATTGAATATTAATAACACTTAAAAAAAATCATCGACCTCAGGTGGGACTCGAACCCACGTCCCATCGCATGCCGGGCGAGTGCTTTACCAACTAAGCTACCGAGGACGTCACGTGACAAGATGAAATTCCTCAAGTGTTTTTCTCGCTGTCAAAGCCAGCGTATTCTGAACAATGTTGTAGCTATATGTATAGCTGAGTAGTATACTACCGTCAACACCCTATAGAAATATTTTTACAAATATTTGACTATTGGTTAAGATCAGAAATGCTTAAACATTTTAAATTTTGTTTTTAGCAATTCCATGCAAGGTTTAATTGAAGATAAATAACACTTGAAAAAAATCATTGACCTCAGGTGGGACTCGAACCCACGTCCCATCGCATGCCGGGCGAGTGCTTTACCAACTAAGCTACCGAGGACGTCACGATACATTTAGCTACAACATTGATCAGAATACGCTGGCTTTGACAGCGAGAAAAAACACTTGAGGAATTTCATCTTGTCACGTGACGTCCTCGGTAGCTTAGTTGGTAAAGCACTCGCCCGGCATGCGATGGGACGTGGGTTCGAGTCCCACCTGAGGTCGATGATTTTTTTCAAGTGTTATTTATCTTCAATTAACTTAAACTTGTTAGACCTGATTAATAGTAGCGCGGTAATTTGATTTAAACTTAAATTAACCTGCCCCCCCACCCCCCTCTAACATGATCAACAAAACAATGGGGGGGACAGGATGTGCTTGGAGATTTTGAGCCTTTGGCAAAATAAATTGTCAGGTGTCTTGTACAACAAAAACCATATTTTTTTATTTTAAGATAATGACAATTAATGTGTTGTTTAGCGCATTTTAACTATATTTTTTATTATAGTACGTCTTGTATCCATCAGAACTAAGCTGTGTGGGGACGAGATTCTAGAATTAGAAGTGATATTTCATCAAAATTCAATAAATAGATACCTAGATATTGCTAAACGGTATACTAAGTAAAAACGTGGTCTCGAATTCCGTAATTAACATTTTTGAGTTGTGAGGTAACATAGGATTTATTTTAGGTAGCGTCTTAATCAGCAAACCTAGATTAATAGTTTGTTTCTTATTTTTATCTGACCGGAAATCAAACCCAAGGCTTTCATTAAACTCAAAACTCATTAGTACACTTTTCGCTAGCTCTCTGCAACTAGATCGTAGAACCTTACCAAGAAACCATTTAACATTTTTATATTCCCCAACGCTTTTCTGCGAGGTTTCTTATTTTCAGGAGCGAACCCCAAAAAAGAATCTAGGTCGTTTCGACGTCAGTCGGCGGCCATGATGTCTAGCAAAGTAAACAGAGATTTGTAACTTGTCCAAAAATTCTGCCTATCTATTTTTAAAAGCTTTCTCCTATGAAAAGGTCAGCTAAGGCTAAGGTTAGGAGGTACCTGGAGCTAGCATATTGGCATGTTATTGAAAGACGGAAAGAATCTTGTCAGAGCTATCTTAACAATAAAATGAAAACAATGAAAATAAAAGGACAAAAACAATTTTTCATACATTTTTGGGGTCAAAATTTGGAAGTGCTGGCAAAAAATAAAAAATGCTATATTTTGTTAGAACTTGTTTACCTGAGTATTAAAAGAACGCAAGAAAACTGTTAAGATTTAGTACAGTATTTATATTACTCCTACTGAAAATCATGGTCAAAACAAAACAATGTTGAAAATTATGTTCCAAGCTTTATGATATTGCTGTGCCTAATATGTCCATTTATTTTACATCTCACCGCGTCAGTAAAAAATCTTCAAAAGTTTGCATCATACGGGCATAGATATAAGACGCAAATTTCAGCATCCACAAACTGCGGTTACATTTTCATAAGCAGCTTAGTAGAGCTACATAGCTCTGCATGAAGTAGCATCAGAGTTTAATGACAGTGTTAGGAAAAGTAACTGCTTTAATCAAATGTTTAAGAGAAATGACTTTTACAAAATGAGCAATCATGATTTATTTTCCATACAATTTAAAATTATTCAAAGAATATTCGAATTATTTTTGTCTCAGCGTATCACACTTAATAATTTTAATAACAATAATGATACACCAAGATTAAAGTTTAAATTCATCTTTGCAGCAAACACGTCCTTTCTAGTGCTAAGATGTTTTGTTGGTCATCTTCGCCCTTTTTGGTCTACCCGTGTGAACTACGTCGCTCTAAAGCATGTTAGAACAGGTTCCACGTACGACCTATTTATCGCCTTGCAGCGGCTTGGAGATTTAGTATTTGCTGTACTGCAGACGATAAAATTGGATTAACGTTCAACGTTGATCAAATTAAAGCAAAATAGGTATATCTTACTCTCAGACAATGACATTATATTGCATTGTGCACATATGAAGCGCAGAAAAAACATTTACAGTTGATTAACAACAAAAATAAAAAAGGTTTTATTATTTCGGTTTTTATTCTAATTAAAATTAAAAGTACCTATTTGACGTTAGTTGTTTTTTACGAACAAAAAGAGCGGTAGTGTCGATTTACGATCTTAAAACATAGGCTATTGATAAATCGAAGAAAGCCTTTTTTTAAACCTAGATAGCGTGTCTTATAAATTTAAGAGCCTCTACTTTGAGTCTTGTATTTAACCATTAATATAACTGGAAACTACTGTAAAAAAACTTCGCAAAAAGGCGCACACATTCTCGTAAGATTTGTATTTGAATAGTTTCAGATAGTTTTCATTTACTTAGTCTAAATATAATCAAATCAATATAACCAACCAAATTAGTGGTTACCGATAGCTCAGTCCTAAGTAAATAACGACCTAATATCATAGCTTTGACTTTACAAAACTAATTAGTGGAACAACCTTTTTCTTTTAAAACACAAATATTTAAAAAAAAACATTTTCAGGGTTATATATTAAAATTAAACTCATCGAATCATAAAAGTTAAAATGTGAATAGATTATTATTACTTGTCTCTATTTATCCGCAAAATTTATTAACTCAGTTAATGTGATAGTCGCTAGAGTATCAACCTCAGATCAGAGAAAGGACTAGATATTATCTAATGGAGGCGTGGCGCGTGTCTCCGCGACATGGCCAGAAAATAACATCGCTCGTAAAACAAGCCGCGCCACTCACTCACAGCTCAGGCGTACCACGGTAATGTTCTCCGATATTTTTGCAAATTACCGAATTATTGCTTGGTTACGTTCAAAAACAGAAGTGAAACGAAATACTACAAGGATTATTGACTCACTTACCTAAATTAAGTACCTATTAGAATTTCATTGTTATTTAGTTTTAGTAAAGTAAAAAAAAACGAAACAATTTCACGAATAAATTCAGTGCCGAATGAGCTACCATAATACCGAACTTGATTGTGATGTTTATTTAGACATGTTATACGTTGATGGCTTAGTACAGCAACCACTGTTACATCTAATGATACCGCAATGTATTCTGTTGCTACCGATATACCTGCTCTGTGAAAATAACATGGTACCGCATGCGACGTTCGCGAAGTAGTGCAGTGCTAGTGTTTATTGAGGATGAGATATTATCGATAAATAGGCTTAGATATACTCAAGTAATAGGTATCTATTTTTATTATTTAAGCTATGTTGTTATTTGCATTACGTGACTAATATTAAATTATTGTACAGAGTGAATTTGTATTGGTATACATACAGGAACCGATGTTACCTACTACTTAAAGACCTAGAAACATTAATTACGTGTATGTGTTGTAGTAATCAATTAAGAATGACTTGAATAGTGAATTAACGAATTTAAAAAGTTAAATAATTTCACCAGTATGAACAATCACCACTAACAAACCACTTAATTTTACTAAATAAGACGGTTATGCCACAATATTTAAACATACGGTTGCATCACCTCCCAAAAAACCCGGCTCCTATTTATAGAAACAGCAGGAATTAAAAAAAATACCTACATTTTTCAGAGCAATAAAAAATATTTAAAAAAAAATCAATATAAAGCAATATGTAACTGCTTTATTTCGAAAATAAATTATAGATCACACCACAATCAAGTGGTTACTATTGGCATCTTTTCACGAAAGGAAGTTAAAATTTATTACAGTATCATCATCATCATACCAGTATATTTTGATTATAAATAACACGATCGAATTTTCATATAGATATTTATAGTTTAAGTTACAAGGGGCCTGATATGATGGACTGAACTGAAGCATCTCCCCGCACCGTCCAAACGCCTCGCCTCTCATCTTGTCCTTTTCATCTATCGGACGCTTACTCATTCCTAAAATTGCTATGCTCGGTATTCAACTCGTGCGCCTAAAATTTTATAAACTTTTTACAGCTCTTAGTTCATCGAAAATTTAAAATACAGCTAAATAAAGAAATTTAAAAAAATCCAACATGGCTTCGTACGACATTTCACTCCTATTTTATGCGGAGAATTTTTTTTAGAAAATTGGCCTAGTTTTACAGGAAATAATTTATGGAATAGAAATTTCTCCAGAACGTCACTGTTACATGATATATGTTTCAACGCCACGAAAGATTTGAGATATCGATATCTTATCGATCCTATTTTATTTATCTTTGTTCTCTCACGAGTGAGGTGTACGTGAAGTGTCTTTAGGCCAATCACAACACCAGTATACGTGTTGTCGTACACTCTCAGGTTCCTCCTGTTGTTTTGTTTTTACACAGTTTAATGTGTGCGTGGGAGCTATGGTAGAAGAAATTCGGCGACACCGGTGCTCCTTGAATTTACGTACGACGCGACTTCTCCTCCATTAATATTTATATGGTATCAACAATCCTTACAATTTATTTCAACTGGATTGAAATAAATTGTAAGGATTAACCAATTGACTTTTCTGTATTTGCTCGAAATATTTTTATATAGGTAACTTTCAAGACATCTCCCTTAAACTTGATTATACTATAATACCAACGCAAAAGTATAAAGTTATACATTATTGGAAGTACCTAGGCCTTTTTTACCCTCTTTATTATAAATAATGAACATAAGTTTAATACACAATACAGGTTAAGTTGAAATAGACAAAGTTTTGTATTTTAGCTTGGACCTTACTAACCGCTTAACAACGTAGCACATCTTAAGTGGAAAGCCTGCATTATAGTCATAATTAACCCATTCCTTGTCCAAGATTAGACCCATTCAGCAACCGCAAAACTTTTGTTATGATGTAAGATTATACTTGTTCCATCTTAAGAGGAATTTGGTAAATAACTACGATTAAAAAAAAAACAATCTTTTAACGACATAAGTAAAAACAGTAGGGGAACAAACGCTGTACTTAAAAAATATTTCCTGACCTAATAAAATAATTGCCCTTTATCAAATTAAACATTGAACTTTTTTGTATTAATATTCTTCTGTAGTCAGCAGTGCGTAACAGGAATGTTAACAAGTTCCTGAGCTTCCAAGCGCTTTAAAAGAATGTGGCCGTCGCTTAATAAGTGCACTGTCATCGTGTGCGAGTTATTTAACGCCGACCGGAAAATTGCACGCATAAATTACAGATGCACGATTCATTATCACGACACGTCCGCCCCGATCGAGTGACAGACAGATAATACCATACTCCACAGTAGTAACATAAATACTCAGTGAACAATTTACGTTTTTGGATACTGGGGATGCTTCCTGTTAATGCAAACTACCTACCACTATAAAAATCTAATATAACAAATGCAAAATACTCGTTCTATGGAGGTATTTTGGTTACAACAGCTCCAATTAATATTTATTATTATAAATTTGTCAGACACTTTGCTTTCACATCCTTGTTATTACAGATAGATATTTCTGATTTTGTGTAGTACCTAAGTGCGGTGACTTTTCTTACAACAAGTAAGTAAATTAACATCTGGTTATATTAATTATGCTGGGGTTTTCACAGTGCCAATTTTTATATTTTACCATCAAATTTTGTGAAAATGTGATATCTGATCTAGCTGGCTAGTCCACAAGTGCCCACAACCATTTTCAGATGTATCTTTCACCTGGTTTTACGAATAGAATTATGTAACCATTCATTATTTGTCGAATGCAGAATCATTGATATGCCACCTTATCCTACATTTTTTACCTATTCATATAATCGTTAAAATATATCATATTATCATAATTATGTAACCGATAATAACACAATACTTTATAATACAAAAACAAAACAGAACATAAAAGATCGTCTAATAGGTACATAAATTGTATGAAACAAATACCTACACAAAATGTAAGGTACCTTGTACCCTGAGAACAGATATTATGTTTTTCTTACGCTGTCGACAAGTCAGACCTAGTAACCAGAAAAAAACCATCACCATCTCCATTAAATAATTGGAATGCTGTCAGTAATTTATAAAACAATTTTCTCTAAGTGAATTCTTGGAAAATTCTTTCGACTGTAACAAAATATATGTAAGAGCAGGATATAACCGCGACGCGTCATCGCGAGAACGGCCTCATACCCGTAAGAGACAGAGTCGTCCGGGAAATTGCACCCATAAATTACAGTGTGACGTCCTTGAAGTCACGTGACATGAGCGTGGAACACCCGCCCTTGTTTTGGCTGGTTTGAACAAACAAATAGGGGGAATAGATCATTGTTAAGCGTGCTAGTTGCGTTGCGAGCAGCACGTGAGTGCGTACCCAATGTCTTTATTACGACCTTAAACGTTACTGCTGACGTTTCTAAGCGTAAGAGGATCGTAGTTTTGTGAAAAATTAAAATGGCTTAATTTATGATTTACACCTAAAAACACAGAACAAATAATACCATTCATTTGTTTTTTAATCACACATCTATATTATGAGTACATACCCATATTATGTGACAATTATGATGTTCGCCTTTATTAGCTTCCTGATGGTCGACGTTGGGACATACATTGAGGAAATACATCATAGATAAATAAACAAGTTTAGCTGCAGTTTCCTGACAATAAATTCTACCTATGCGAAATAATTTTCTCCGTTTCCTTCGATACCAACTTCCGTGTAAGTGCTAGAGCGACCGAAAAATAAGGTGACCTCAAAAGGCGACAGTGGTGAAACTGAATAATATTAGAAAGCGGCAAACCAAACTTACGTTTTATTTATGTAAAAATAGTCTAACACTTTACTAGCTTCCAACTTGGTTTACATGGTAAAAGGGAATTACTTTACCATGATACTTTTGCTACGTTCCCAACCACGCAACACAACATAAAATAAATAAAGTGATGCTTCATGTTATCGTTTCGGTAAACGACTTTATTGTCTAAAAAGTGTACTTTTTTCTGATTCCATAATGAGGTTGTTCATTTTACAGCATGTGCACACTGTGACTTTTAATTCTGTAATCAGTGATTTTGAAACTGCATCATCGCGTTATCGCTACATCGCGCTTTGGCGACTCTGTGATCGATTGCTAGTTTTCGCGACCAGTGACTTAGCGATCTCATCGCGAATTTGCGACTTTTAATATTGAAATAGAGGTTTAATGGAAGTTTTGGGTTCGCTCTTTAGATGGGTAAATTTTAAATTGGTAGAACATACTGTTAAAGCGATTTCCTCGTCTAACCATCTTGTCCAGTTTCAAAATCTGCCTCCTAGAAGCTTTGTCCTGTTTTCAGTCAAGGTACGTCGGACCACAATTCTAAAAGTCGCAACTCTTTTCACAATTAGGCTTCCTTAGCCCATAGGGGAACCAGACTATTTACAACTTATTACGACCAAAATTTAATCACAATTTTATTAAAATGTTGGACCAAAAGCAAATATATTGCTTTAGTTGAATAATAATGTAAGAATAATATCATTTTTTTTATTAAGTACCTATCGTCAGTGAAGATCTAATAGTGCGTAAGTCAAAAAGTGTTACTTTTTATGAGAGAAAAATAACTATAAGAAATTAAAATAATCAACATTAGACTATCCATGTTTAGAGAATTGATTTAAATTAAATGTGTGAATACATTGCTTCGCCTTTTGCTTATAGTTGGAAAAAATCTTACGATTTTCTGAATCTACTGGCATGATAATCTTTTTTGAAAAATGACTTAACCAGAACCGCATTGTTAGAACTTCACTGACGCTTTAATTGAAGTAGAAATCTTACTTTTATATAACTTAAAGAACCGCGACATATATAGGGTGTACTTCCAAAAGAATGGATCAAATCGAACAGGTGCATAGCGGGCGTAATTTCCAAACTTTTTGGCTCTGTGAATACCCACATTAACAGAGACAAAAAGTCAATTTTCGACAGGAAACAAGTTTCAAATTTTCTTAAATAAACAAACTATTTTCATAGTTTATTCAGGGAGCAGTTAAATTTTTTGTTTAGTTAGAATGTTGTAGGAAAGTTTGCCATACGTAAGGAAGTTATTTTGATCAACTAGCAATATGTAACAAATTGAAATATTTTCACAACTTTTTATCTATTAAAAATAAAACCTACATTCATAGTGCCAAAAGTTCAGGAATCACTCCCGCTATTAGGCACTTGTTCGATTTGAATTTTGATCCCTACTTCCAGGGACACCCTATCCTGTATTTACTTCAAGTTGGTTCTGTAATTAATAATTGCAAAACGTTTATATTCTAAATATAATGTTTTCAAGGAAAACACCTGAGTTTCGTGACAAAAAAGTGTATTAAATGGCTTCCTCGAAATATGGGCAAAGTTACGAGGCCTTTTAAACTGAAAAATTTATTGTGAAACTTTGTCGTTGTTTATCTGTTAACAAATTGGAAACAATTCTCTAAGTAAGCCCACAAAAAAGGAAAAAGCAAGGATGACCATGTTTATTGGTTTCAAAACACTGAAAGCTTCTGGTACTAGAGTTAAAATAATAATAATATGCTTGTTATACGAGTAATAGAAAAGATAAAAGTTATATTAAAATAACATTGTATTGTAAATGGTTCTAGGGTTTAACTTTCTGAGTTGCTTACACAATCTTTGTTTATAGTGTTCCGCACCTCAAGAGTAAAAAGTTTCTTTTCAATGGCGTTGTCCGTCTGTCTGTCTACAAAGGGCTCGCTTTTGTTTTAGTTGGTGGAAATTCAAAGAAAGCTTTAGTTTTTTAACTCTATAGTAACTTGAAAAACTTCAAAAGGTTAACAAACAAATAGAGTATATTAAAGAAAAATCTTTATTTTATTATATTTATGTACAAGTGTGTGGTTCATCCTACCATTCGCAAGCCTATCCTAGCTTTTTATATCCACACAGACGGCCTGTTTGTGGAATTACGTTTTTAATTGAATGTTGAGACGTATTAAGTTAAGCCTAAGGTTTACATTCGTATAACAGAAACTTATAGTGAACGGGGTAAACCACACTTGCTTACAGCCGTAATGAGACTTGGTCGCGCCGCGAAATAGCGCGCGGGGGAGCAATAGTGCTTTCTATGATTATAGCACTTAAGGAACGTTGTCTGAGTTAGCAAAACAGGGTTAAATACAGTAGGGTCACTATTCGTAAAGATGCAGAGAAAACTGACAGTGCAATGTCAAATAAATTGGTAACCCTTAAATAAGGACTATTCCTTACATAGGAATCCCCTTACTGCAACTAGAGTAGAGGATCAAAAACTTAACTTAATACTTAAAACTATATTAGTTTCTAAATGCGGTCCGGGCCGCTCTTTGTGGTAATTTATAGGGAAGGCATATTGACCTATGCGCCCTCAAGCATTGCCGGACATATCCAGCAGTTGTTTTCCAAAGGATGATGATGATGATTGCCGTAAACCGGTGCTCGATGGGGTAGACATCTAATCATCCAACAAGAAGGAGCGATAAAAACATTCGCAATACTGCTGGCATAAAATGAAAAAGGATAGCCAGCGGTTTTCAAACTTAGGAACCCTTTTGGAAATCGTTATATTTGACGGAGCCCCAAATAATAAGTTAAAACTACTTACTAAGTGATAAACTATAGACCAGGGCCCTAACCACGAGCTGTTAAAATAATCACAAATCTGTCAAACATTATCATTTTTGTCAAATTTTGTATGAAATGACGTACCAAAATTGACAGATTTGACAACTTTGAGATTGTTTTTAGAGTTCATGGTTAGGGGGCAGACATTATAGAATAGCTTTTTTCTTATTATTAAGTACTCCTTGCTTCCTTGGAAGGGTTTCCCCCTACGGAAGCTTTTCGGAGCCCTAGGGCTTTGAGAATGATAGAAAATAGAAAAAGACGAGCTTTTTAACATATACGAAGGTCGGACTCACTGGCGATCATTAGGAGAGGACTATGCAAAGCAGTAGACTGATGTATGCTGAATAAAATAGAAAATAATATTAATTCAACCTTGAGTTCCTAGAGTTTGACGTAAAAACTATACATTTCAGTTAGTTGTTATTTGTATAAGTCACAGATTTTCATCTCCGCTTTGGATGATTAATTCTAAACTGAAGATTACGTGTACTAGTAATTCTGAGGAAAACCTTTTAGACCCATCAACAAAGTTCCTATTCAAAAAGAAATTGGAAAATAAGCCGTGCCGTCATCTTCCTGGTGCCTCTGTTCCCAGTTCTAGATCAGCAAGTAAGAGATTGGTAAGGATACCGACCTAATTATGAAATATCTGTGAAACATACACACTGGTGTCACCGATACATGATTTCATTATTTGTTTGAGCCCCTTCACGCGTAAAACAGTAGAGAAACGACGATGGCCCACTGTTAGTTCCTCCGTTGCAATCCTAGTTACCCACTAGAATGTTATTGCCAAACGAGTACACACGAAGTACAAGTACAAGTATGAAAGTTAATATTTTAGTAACGACACGGAAGTTTAAATAATCTATTATCTCTCTCAAGCATATGTCAAGACGAATGACGATGAAATATAAATAAAATCCTGTAGGCTTGTCGAGTTATTTCTTTTATTTATGTACCTACCTGGATTATAGACAAATACTTATTGACTACCTGCCATGACAACATTGTTTAAAGTAGAAACAGTTATAGAGATCGATTTTTTGCCTGTGTTTACTGATTTGAGCGATTAATTAACAGCTTAGCCCCTGACAAGCAGCTAGTAAGTGCCTAGTTGGCTGACATCTTGGTATACTTCAGGCACTTAGCTGCTTGCCAGGGAATCCAACATTACTTTTACACATTTGCGGCCTCCATTTACTCGTACCAAACGACCTAGATGAGTAGCACGTCCTTGCGATTTGCAAACTATTGTATTTTTGATGTGTTTTTGTACTAGTATTTTAAACGACTTATATTAATTTCGGGAACGACTTATACAATATACTTTTTTCTTAGAATTTTTATTTGTCAAATAGTCAGGTACATTGTTACCTGATCATTTATACTATGAAGTTGTGAAAATCCAGAGATGGAGCACCATCGATACGGTCCCGAATTTTTAAATTTTAATTGCATTTTTTTGTATGTATATAATAATATGTGTAAACCTCTATATAACTAATAAGAAATAAAGGTTTGGGATTCACGAGTGAACATAAAATACTAAAACACATTCATATTTGATTACAAAGTTCTCAAGAACAACATAATCACGGAATAGGTCACGTTCTTGATAGAACTACGTAAGCTATCCCAATTGCCTTGGCTATAGTGTTTGCACCCAACATTGAAATTGGGTTTTGCTTTTGCATTGTACGGCAACAGTGTATCCGTTTAAACAGCTTCGCCTTTGTGGGCGAAATCTGGAAATTCTACGTTTCGTTCTCAATTCTTTAGTTGCGAATTTTTTCCTGCTCGTATGCTGTCTAAAAAAATTGTTTGCCTTTTTCTGGAATTTCGGACTACCAGATGCATGTTATACGGGGTTATAAGCTATATGCATGTATTTCAAATAAAGGGTTACAAAGAATTTTGTTAAAAAACAACAGTTTATCTAAAATAAAAACATTATCCTATCCTAATCGATTATATATTCTAAATGTGTTTTTTTTTTGTACTGTTTGTTTTGTGTGGTGTGCAATAAAGAGTATCTATCTATCTATAGGATAAGCTTGCCGTTCCAGATTTCAGACTGCATAAAGTAGGTAATTCGTTCATGGGGAAATGTATTCGCTTTTTTAATAAATTACCAGCATCTATTGCTGCTGCCCGTGTTTAAATTTAAAGCTCATGTAAAAAAGATTCTCATGAAAAAAGGGTATTATACTGTTATAGATTATTTAAATGATAAAAATGTTTGGATATAAATACTGCCTTGCTCGTACAGGTTCATTTATCTTGTAATTAAATATTTTGTTATGTATATTTAAAACTTTTTAAAAGAGGCTGACAATAGTGACCGAGTTTCTTGCGCTGCTTCTTCTCGGCGCTAGCCAAAACTTGTCCCAAAGCAGTGGTAGGGAAAAAAATAACAATGGGACGTGTAAAAGTGCTTAGTTTAAGCCTATTTGCAAAAATAAAAAGGTTTTATTGGTTTTTATAATGGGAATTTACTAATTTTAATCATTAATCTCCATTAAAAATCTCTCGTCACATTTTATATTCCACTGGCTTTAAAGTTGGGATTATAATCCGTAATTGAATAGGTTCTCGGAAAACTGATATTAGTAGGGTAAAAAAAATATTCGGTAGGAGAATTATTAAAAGTTGGAAACTGATTGGGTAGCCCTGGCGGATCAACCTTCACCTTTTGTTGAGCATAATAAATAAAAGTTAGGCATATTCAGGATTCAAATCCAAGAATCTTGGGCAAATACGACCGGACCGGACCGGACGGTTTCAGTATATATTTTTAATTTATGAATCATTCTTTGGAACTTTATTCGATAATTAAAGGATATGAAAATTAGGTTATCTGCAGAAATGTTACTGTACTCCTCTTGTAAGTAAAGACCTAATATTTTCAAACTATTATTGTTTCTTTCCAGAACCTCATAGACTATTACGTACATACATAAACATATTGGGATTTCATCAATTCGTAAAGAGCAATACCATGATGGAAGTGATGGGGTGGAAAAACATATCCGTATAATACGTGTGAGCTCTCACCCGAAAAAGGCTGCATTAGGCAACCGCAAAGGTATTCAATTACTTGCTCGTGTAGGTTTTGCGCTACCATATGACAATCCAACAGAAAGTCTGTTTTCGAAAATGCTAGTTGTCTCGGCGTATTTTCGCTTTTGAAAAAATATTCTTTGCCCAAAATATACGACGAAGCTTTACTATATATTGAATAATCTTATATTTATTGATTTGAAAATCAATTGCCAATAGAAGAAAATATTTATCTTTTCTTATTTTTTTATAATGCTCGCGTTAGCTTATTGTTGTGGTACTCGTTCATTGTAATCGCAACGATTGAGTTCCTATAATAGTTTTATAGTCTCTGAAGTGGAAGAGATAAAAGTATTAGAAAACGATAAGCAAATAACAGGGCTGTCAGAAAGTTATGCGAAATCAAAGTTCGAATCAAATTCGCTCGAGTTTATGAATGGTCTAAACTCCGTGGGCGAGGTCTGAGTATTTTCCCACTATGCAACCTGAATGGAACACTATAAATTTCTCAGAGACCTAGGATGGCATTTATGTCCGTATGCGATAGTAAATCGATGCATACCTCGCATTCACAAGTGAAGGATGTTGTGAGGTTTACCGAAATTACCCTTATGGTAGATGTAAGTGCCAGTTTTGTCCATAAATTTAAATTTTATGTGCCGATAGCAATCTATGGCTGATATTTTATGACGTCGGATAGGAACGTTGACTATCAACAATTCACACAATAAAATTAATAGCACAGAAACTGTAGCCGTAGTGAATTATAATGCATACACCGAAGTATTAAATAACCTTTATTGAAGTTTTAAAATAGGCACAACTTCAAAGTTCAATGATACAGTTATTACTATAACAAAGGTTACTACACCCGTACCATAACCTAATAAAAATTTCTTCAAAAATAAAATGTCAGAAAAAAAGGGGAGGTACGTTACGTCACAGCCTTTTAGTTTAAAGGCACTCAACCTGTCAAACAAAGCAGAATGAGGTGACGACACAAAAGCCGCACTTTGTGTCAAGCCTTCCCCAATTATTTGCTTAATTCGTTTACCCACGGCTCACTTACACATTTAAGGTTAATTCTGTCAGGAACCGGCCAGGGAGACAAGGAATATGGATGGGAATATGGATGTTAGTACGGATTTGTCTAACAGTATTTATCTGATTTGACAATCTATTTTGCGTAGTGGCGCCGTGATTCGCCTTAAACATAAAACGTCCTGTGTTCGAGTCCCCCAGGTTGCTCCAGGTTTGGGTGTGCCAGGAGACGCTTTTAGAAAATTATAGGAGGTACCCTCCTAGTAATACAACGATATTAATTACTCATTTCGAGACTATGAGAATAGGTGGTGTGTATTTATTTAATAAATAATAAGTAAACGAGTAATGAAGAAAACGAGTTCTCGAGTAAAGACAACGTCCCGGCAAACATAGTATAGGACGCCTAGCTTGATAAACCAACGACCTTAGGCAGATAGGTAGTAGTTGCTGGATGCAAACAGCGGAAGATCGTGCTCTCTAACGGGGGGCCCGCTTTAGTACTTACGTCCAGCAGTAGACTGAAATGAGATGATGATAATAGGTAATAATAATAATGATGATGAAATGGTTGGTTGTGTATACGTTACTACGGTAGTTAGCATTTAACTGGTAGTGGTTCATAGTATATTATTCCATTAGACTAGAGACTCGCATCTCATTCGCTTATTCACTAAAACATAGGCTCAGAATGTTAGTTTCCAAAAAAGTAAATCACGAGCTCGGTGACAGGAAAACAATTGAATAACATAACAATGAATTCCACGAGTAGATGTTAATAGCAGAGTTGTTTGTATCTTTGTCTATCTTTATTAAAAACGTGTAAACAAATGAATCTTAATAGAATCATTCTGAAACCCAATTACTTGGGGCTATTTTCTAACATATTTTTGGATTTTTTCTTAAATTATCACTGAATTAACTTCATACCTACTTTTACTTTTCAATCAGATATATTATTGCTCATAAATTTAACGGCTATATTCTTACGTTAGATCTTAGGATATTTCGAAAGTTATTTAATTGCAGAAGACTGTAGACGATACTTAGGTACCAGATCCAGACTTTCTAGCAGCTGTAACAGGGTACAACTTTGCAACATTTAGGAAGCATTCGCAACATATAGATAACCCAGCTATAATTGCAGCGTATTTTGTGAAGACACTTTGCATTTACTGTTCTCCTTCCTATTTCGCTTGCTACTCACACCTGGGGCTGCCATAAAATTTAACCTGCACTGTTTCCTTCCTACCATTGTCTTTATATGATGCTACTAGGGTAAGGATCCCTACTACTTATCCCAATTTTATTGTAACGTCGTATTGTTATAGCATAGTTACTGCTATCAGACTATGAGACAAGAAAACAACGGAAGATAGTCATCGTATTTTTATTAATATTTACAAGACATTTACATCCACTTAGTGTTTGGTATCAATTTCATTCCCTGTACAAAACTTCTACAGTGCACTAACACAGCTTTCAACAGTTACGTCCAATTATTGGATGATTTATTTTTTATTTTGACAACTATGTTAGTACGGATTTGTCTAATTAATTATGCCGATGTGTCACTTGATTAAAAACCAAAGATTAAAATGTAATAACGAACATAGAAGGCCTGAAACAAGACAGCTTTGTGTGATAAGCTGAGCGGTAAGCGAAGCGGACGATCGTGGCGCTCTCTCGTCTGACATCACGCTTGACGCAACTACAATACGACGGCCAGTCGCATCGTTTCTTGACTCTTCAGCTGCAGATACACTGCTCACCTCAGGTGGTACACAATTCGGTGCTTTAACCTGTTAAAACAATGAGACTTATTTTAACAAAGCGTGTAACGCTTGATTAAATTATGTAACGCGTAAATTAATCTTTTTTTTCGGTTTTACATTTCGAATTACATATTTACAATATTTTAAAAGTTATTTGAAACTAAATCTCCCGTAGGATATACTTACGGGTGGCTGAGTGAAGTTGACTTTTTCTTGACACCTACGCGACTGGTGGGCAAGACACGCTGCATACGCGATGGCGTGTGGGATGTAGCTCTGTTCAACGACACCCGCAAACAAAATTGTTGCCATTGGACCTACAAAAATCACGTATTCATTAGCTACAGGATCAAAAAGTTAAGATTAGAGTTATTTTTAATTTACTAACTAGGTATATTCTCAAGCGCTGATTTTTGTGTTTGATGACATTTTTTTTACTTATTTTTTTTTTAACATCAAAGTATAAAAAAACATTTTCCTACAATAAATGACTCAGCTGTTTGAATTTATATTAGGAAGTTGGTTAACAAAAAATCAGATATTAAAATTTGGTTTATTGGGGCGATGATTTGCCTTGAAGTTTCTGCTAGCTGAAGCTGTTAATTTAACAAACATGCTTACCTAATGCGTAGATCGGTACATCTTCTCCACCATGCGTGGCCCATTGCCTCGGGACCGCAGCGGCATGGACCGCATCAGCTGGGGACGCGTTTGATGCAGTAGCATTTAGAGGTAAAGCCCTAGGCTCAGAGTGGCCCGGTCCCGTTCCGTAAAGTAAAGTCGTGTACCGAAGACCGTCGATATCAGAAACCACTGTGTCCGCACCTATAAACAAAGCGTTTGATTAGTTTCTAGTTACACCCTTGCTAATTTTATTCTTATAGACCACAATTATTTTGTCATTTTCTGTATACAAAGTGAGGAGGTATAGTTGCAACTAAACAACAATTTAATATTCCCGAAATTTATCAACAGTTATATTGTTATTTCGGTGTTATAGCGCTAATAACAACAAACAAACAATTTCAGTTATTTTGGGATATTGTCCAAACATAACGTAAAACAACCCAATGTTGCCTTTCACCATGTGAAGGGTATCAGCAATTATCAATCAAATCAATAAAAATAACAGTCAAATCTAAACAAAATCAACCCAAAAATGCTTTCGGCATCTTTTGTCCAATATTTATCCTAAGCCGAGACGGGATCAAGATTTTTGATTAAGTTTATAAAAATAGAACCAAGCGCAGAATATTGAGCACACAAGACTCACTCAAATTTGTTGATAGATTTTTTCGTGACTACTTTTTAGCAATTATTTTCTAATCCCCAATAATATTTTATTGTATACGAGCAACCATTTAGAACCCAAAATAAGGCCTACATTCAAAAACATTTCTTCATTTATTTTTATGGTTTTACCTAAAACGGGATGTCCTCTTGGCGTGGCCTGGCCGCCGAAAGTCATGACGTGACCGTGGTCAGCTGTGACCACAATTAGTGTTTCTGTTGGGTTCACTCTTTCCAATGCGGCGAGTAACGCTGTTTCTAGCTCCAAAGTCTCGTCGAGAGCTCTATAGGGGTTGTTGTAGTGATGTGCATGGTCTATTCTACCACCTAAGGAAGAAAATGATAAGAAAAAAACAATTTTAAGTAACAATCATATGTCTAGAAATATATACAAAAATTACATATCAATGAAATCAGACAATCTACTTTTCTAAAGCCAATTATGGCAAGTCTAGGTAGGTATTCAGAAAGAAGTAGGATCCACGATGTTTAAAATTATGTAATACTTGTAAATATATTATTCTTTAAGTAGATCAGCCCCTCTAGCATGAGCAATAAAACACGATATGATACGATATGATAGAGCGATTTATCGCCTCTTTACTTTTAAAATGTGATAACATAGCCGCCATCTTGAACTTTTAATGAAACAGTAAGCATGTCCGTGCCTGCGACGTCACGGTTATGCTCGTTTTTTCGATAAAAGTTGATATTTTGACAAAAAATATGCGATAAATCGCTATATCGTATCGTATCATATCGTGTTTTGTTGTTCATGCTAGAGGGGCAGGAATTAGGCTCTTTGATAAAAGACACCATGAAACACGTAGGAATGCAAAATAATCCCATAAAACGAATTCATCGTATGAATATAACATGAGCAAATAATATTCTGCGAGAAAAAAGTAGTTATCATCCGCCAAAAAATGAAATATTACCATTCTAAGGATGTACGCATAAATGAATACTGCAAATGTTAACATTGTAATAACTAGAGATTTATGGATGTAAGAAAAATATGTTTTATCAGAATAGGCTATTTTCAGCATTAAATATTCATTGTTGTAACAAAGGTAATGTGCGAGTATATTACTTTTTTGTTCGCTCAAGATAGCCATTAGGCATGAGTGATGTTTTGATCTTTAAATAACATCAGTAAAGGGATTTGAAATGTATATTTCCCTGTAATACAAAACGGTATATTGTTTGTGAATTGTAGTTTTGGACCATAAAAGGTTATAGAACTAACCTTCAATAAGCAAGAAAAATCCTTTGTCATTTTTCAGCAGTATGGACAATGCAGCTCTTGTCATGTCAGCTAGGGACGGGTCATCGGCCTTAACGGCGGTTCCCGCTGTCGCTCCCTCTTCCGCGTCCGCTGCCGCTCCTCGCTCCGCGTTAAATTCCATGTGTGAGTACTCGAATAGACCTGCAGTGAGATTTTAGTAGAATTTTGGAAACAGTACCGGATTTTACAGGATTCATTAAAAATCTGAATTCGGTGCTAAAAACAGAAAACAGAATAAATATTAATGAAATGAAATGATTTGAAATTTAAAACTCAATGAAACGGGAATTAACGCGATCATAATTTGGGTACAAAATGTTACCACTTTCACAAATTACGTATAGCGGCGCGGCACGCTAGACAGATAGTCCACTCGGAACATAAGCGTCATTTCGTTACCGCACACATTAACATTGCGTTTACTAGCCATCTCGGACGATTCCGGCCAGAACTTCAGCGGGCTGTCACTCACGACACGACAGTTTTGACGATAGTTATTGAAGGCGCGTGGTTAGAAACGAATAAAAAAATTGCGTAACATGGACGAATGAGACAGAAATACAATTTCTCGAATAATATCTAGGCTGAACCTATTATATGGAACTTCTATATCGATAAAAGTTGCGAACTTTTTGCGAAACCACCGCGAATTAGTTGCGAGTGTAGAGTTTTGGTTAAGTTGGCGGAAATTTCGCGCCGCAAATATTGCTCTGTCTTCCCATTTAAGCCTGGACGTATGATAAGATAAATGTATAAACTAATCGATGTGTCAGTGTAATAAAACACATACACACACACTTATTTCAATAATTCAGAATAGCATCCCTAGGTAGTAAGCCCAATTTTGGTAGTTTTTTCGAGAACGGTGGGAGTGGCCCTTTTGTATTTTTTTCTATTTTGTGCCTCTTTTGCCTGACGTTTCGATCGGGATACACAGACCGTGGTCATAGGCTGAATTTTGTACCTAAATTATGGTCGCATTAATTCCCGTTTCATTGAGTTTTAAATTATGCAACGCGAAAGTTCAAAAATACCTAATGATTGAAATATTAACAAAAATAGTCATAATTTTATGGTTTTTAAAGACTTAATATGAAATGAATAGATATATTTAACATAATATACATTTAATGTGTATGGTTTAAATACCCTTTTATCGTTGTTATTACTTACAGTGTAGTTTATTTGTAAATAAATGAATGTTGTCATGAAAAAACAATGGAAATTTTACATTATTCAACATGTCTGAAAATAGTCCTATCTAATAGAAAATTCTATTAACACGTATTTTACCCTAACGAGCTTCACTCCACCCTGTTATTTACGATGACGATACTTGCACTTGCAGTTTTTGTGGTAAGAGCACTGCAGTCGAGTGTCATTGAGTAATCGTCTTAGCTCTCTAACAATAGTGTTCTTGTGACGTTCGTTTATTTTGGAGGGCAAAACAGTGTCGGATGTTTTGTTAGATGCGACTCGTAATAAAACTATTGCAACATTTAGCCAGAAAATTCATACTAAAGTTATAACTGCAAACTTAAGATGTTTGAACAAATAACTTTTAATTCCAGGTAAAAACAGTTTCAAAACGCAATTAAAGTCACATGAAAGATATAGGTAGTAATTAAAGTACCTAATTCAACTATGCAATGTTTTGTGCCACCATTCAAGATGCCACCAAAAATGATTACGTGGTGTAACCATTTTAGGCACACATATTGGAGGATTCACTTAGTTATTAAAAATAGTATCACGCATAAATCGCGTTTTAATTTATAATAGATCATAAATATATTGATAAATTGATGTTCTCAACCAACTTATCGAAAATAAGTCATGCCAAAATTGTTTGTAATATTAGAAAAGCAAAGAAAAACGGACTTTACAGCGTACATAAACGACTCCTATCATTAAATCTTTCCATTGTCTGTTCGAGTGCCCCAGATTCAGAAGGGTTAAATGTCTAGAACTTGATAGATAGTTGAATAAGCTTGCAATATTATGCATAATTCATGTAATATGCCACTCACAGCGAACGTTTGGCTATAAGAGGCATGATGATAGGAAATACCAAGGATATATTGCCTATAATATGCATGCACATGAGTGCACTTGAATACCCAATCACCAGAACTACAGAAAATATTGAACTTTTTTAGATTCGTGAGGGCTGTTCACGTTCGAGTTTCTTAAAAATGGCGCATATAAAACGAACAAGCTTCAAAACTAAAGTTACGTAAGAAAATCAGACTTTGCAAAACTTTATGAGATTTTTGATATAAGTTTGTTCACTATCACAATAATTTAATAAGAAAAACAAAGTTGTCAAGAAACCCGATTATAGGGCTGTATAATATTCAAACTTATTTTTATTTTATATCAGTGCTTATGGTAGTAGAGGTGAAACTAGTAAATAGCAATCATTGGAGAGGTTTGTGGAAGGCATTTTCCTAGCAGATTTAAATGAAATATAGCACAAAAAAAAATATTGTCCATCACTGGGATAAAAACAACAGCTTCTTAACCTGAAAAAATATAGTAAACATTTATGGATTTAAATTTAACATACACTTAGAAGTCTATAGAAGAAAATTGATCGTTTAATGTATTTTTTAGACAACAATAAAAATACAATAGTTTGAACCAGCAATCAAAACCGAACAGAAATAACAAGTACCTATTATTAAAACTTTTCTGTAAACAATCACAAACATCACTAATCTTGACTTAATCTCGACCGTTAATATTATGAAACATTAGCCTTTACAAAACGTAAACTGATAATCGTACTTATTTACATTTTTAATTCTAATAAGGCCGGTACAGATTAAAAAGGATTCAAAGGGATTATAAGCGGGTGTTGGTATCACAATACGAGCTAAATGTAGGCCAGAGGGATGTAATAAATATTTCACAAGTCGAAAAGAAATAAACGATAAGATTTACGATTTAAAAGTAAGAGATATTGTCACAAAACAGTATCGGTGTTCATTTGAAAGGACTTGTGGTGTATGAGATCGTGAAAGACGTTTTTGTTTAACAACGTTTATAGAAAAAAAACATTTTTATTTGGTATAGGTATCACAAATAATATTATTCGATTTCAATAACATACAATCAATGAATGGCTTCAACAAATTACTGTGATATGATACTAAAATAATAGGTACTAATAAGAAGTTAAGTAGGCAGTGACAAAGTTAAAAATAAGATAGTTAAAATATAAATATAATAATAAAGCAACATAAATAAAAATTGACGCTTGAATCAAAACATAGCTAAGTAACATTTCTTGTAATAAAGTTGAAGGGCCAAAGAGTTAACAAATAGTTGAAATATTATTTTTACTTTTTATAGGTTGCTCTTTGAGTCTGGCGTTTTTTTAAATTTTAATTATTTTTTTTATTTACAAGAAAATGAAACCCATTAGAAATGACTAAACGATCGAGTTTCTATATTGGTAGTTAACTTTAATAATATTTTGTAACATAAAAGAGTAACTAAAAAAAGTTGCTTTGTTTTTGTTAAATGAAGCAAAACTGAATCATGTCAATAATATTTTTTAGTTATAGTTTAGAATATAGTTTTTTTAACGTGACTTTGGATTTAAGCCTATTGATGGTAAACATTGATATCAATTTTAAGTGTTTTATATGTTTCTCTAGCATTGGAAGTCTGTTGTCAATAAACTTCTTAAAATAAAATCATTTCTAGACACTACTAATAATAAGAAAGAATCTTCATTATTAGAAACTAAAATTTTAATTAAAAATTTAGTTTTAAAATAAAAATTGACTTACCTAGCAAATAATCCACAGATCTTGGATCCAATTTCGCCAGCTGCTCCCTTGAATGTATGTACTGGGCCCTCAGACGTCGTCTCTTCTTTTCCCTGGCCCAATCTTCGGCCAAGTTCCTGCCGTCCAATCGCCTGCCTTCCCTGTTCGTATGCTCGGGGTCAGGGGTCACGGTCGGCAGGAAATGCCGTCTCCCACCCCCCATTATAACCTAAAATACATATAATTGTGAGGAAATTGTCAAAATTTGAATAAAAAATCAAAATGAATGGACACTCGATTTGGTCTACAAAATCAAAAATCAAAAAAGTTCAAAAGTTGTTACCCCTTTTAAACAGTTCCGTCTCCTTTTTAAAGCTTTTTATGACGTTATATTACTTGTAATTTCTGTGTTTTTGTGATTATATTAAAAAAATATATATAATATTATGTGCAATTTGATTATACAGTATGGTAATTAACGAAAGGCGTTCCCGTTAACCCGTAACAGTATCACGTCAGTTCATATGAGAAAAAATATTCCGAACATATATTTTTTTTTATTTTAACAAATCACAAAAAATAATTTATAGAAATAGAGTTAAGAAACATAAGTAGACATAAAAAATAGAACCAATTTAATATTCAAATAAAATATAAAGATATAAAATAAAAAGTTTGATGCAGTCGGTAAGAATTTAGATTCAGATATAACCTTTCCATATCTGAATTTTCATTTCAAATGACATGACAATTACAACTGAAAGTTTTCATTAGTATTTTCGCATATATCGGGTGTAAAAAAAGGCTTAACCAAGCCGAATACCACATATTCTACGTATTATTACGATCATTTTTTTCTTTCACACTATACCTGGGAAATGACGGGTTACCGAGTTATTGACAGTCAAAGTTACATTTTTGTTTCAAAGATTTTTACAAAATTGACTTCTGTTTGATAATACTAAACTTTTTCACAAAGAAACATGATAAAAATTTTCAGTGCTTTTTTCATAAAAGGATTTTAAAGGGCACAGCCGGCAATGAATCGTGCGCAGTGCTCTCGCGCTACCCGCTCGCCCGCCGACCGCTTATGCACACAGGCATAGTCTGTGGCGTGCGCGCTATACATTGCGGGTTAGAAATAAGTTATTTATTTTGATACCCAAAAATAAAAGTCATTTCCCAGCAATTATTTTTTTTGCATTCTACTTGTTTTTATGTATAGAATTCGTGGTTTAAGGCTTCGTTAAGCCTTTTTTTACACCCTGTATAGAATATCCATATTGATGCTTCGAATCCCTTTACGTAAAAGGACTTTGATCAGTGGTGTTTATGAAAGCTTTGAAACTGAATCCCAATAATATGTACGCGTACCTATAAACATGAGTTGCAAAGGAGAAATGAAGAGAGCTTCATTTTGACATTGCCTTATTTGCTTGTTAACAAACCAAGGCTTGTATCCTACAACCGCACAGTTTCAAAACCAGTGGGCAAACTTACAAGGTATTTTTGATAACAGATACATGAATTATTATGATACTGTGAACGATAGTCACAGAAAATAATTTTGAGTCGATCTTTGCGTAATCAAAAAAGTAATACCAAATAGTTACAAAAAAAGAAATAAACTTTAAAATTACCGGAACATTATTGGAGCTTATTTGGATATCTAGAGATGCAACTGGACTTCTTTTGGGGACTATTAAGACATAATATACGAGTATATGCGATGATTGCGACTCAGTCAAAGAACATAAAGTGGCACTTGCGCCTCGCTTTATGGATATTGAAACTAACATTAATATTCCTGCCAGGCTCGTTCTCAACTAGCTGCATTGCAATATCTTTACAATCCTTCCTGACGGTGGGCGGTACTCTGCTGTCATCCTCCCAGTAGCGGGACGGCGCGTGCGCATACAGCGCTGCTGGGGTAGCGTGGGTGATCCTGGCAGTAGTCACTATGCCGCTCGACTTACCTTTAGGAGAGAAATGATGGTTACGTTAGCAAATATGTTTCTGTAGCATGCTAAAAATGTGTGCATTGAGTCGTAAGGTAGTTAAGGTATGATATTACTTCGTAAGGACAGGTGGGATCGCATGTTGCACTGCTGCCGCTAACGTGATTATTTCTAAACCAAAGTGACGCATTTGGCTCCCAATTGTCGTCAGGAGAGTAGACACGTTAAAATTAGGCAAGTTATAAGTTATATAGTGAAAGTTTAGGTCAACTAAGACAAAAGCACAACTGAAAAAGTATGATATTTCATATAAGTAAATTAAAAATATGTAAATTAAGAAACCTTTTACGTTATTTTTAAAAATTTCTTAGTTTTCAAATTTTTATAGCAACGCCATGAATGATGCAGTTTAACCATTGACGACCGACACAGCTTAGGGTAGTGATTTGTTCTGTCGACTGTTTATTTACTGTTTAAGTCAATAAAATGTGTTACGTGAATATCGTAAAGTTAGACTGAAATAACCATTGACTCAATGTAGCGGAGCGTAGCGAGTCTTACTTGTTCTGTGGACTCGATGCCGATTGCCGGCATAACAACTTTAATTAAAGCCATAGCGAGTGACCATCTAAATGAGTGTGGCTATTTGCAATACCTGCTTTCCTAATCTAAATAGCTTGGCCAAACATTTTCAGTCACTTTACATTTAAATTAAATTAGGTGTACTTGAATGTTGGTTAAAGAGGTGCTTACCCACAGCCCGGTATTTACCGCGCAATCGTTTTCGCATTAGAGATATACTCGTACACACCTAACAAATCCTTTCAGTTTTAAGGCGATGATAGATAGTAGCAACTGTCTCCTTTTATAAAAAAATATGGGTTTCACTTAAACTGTAAAATATTTTAGCAATGTTAAATAAAATGGGTAAAAGTTTTTTTCCAGAATTAATTTTATTGGAACACATTACAATAAAGGTATCGTTCTTGTTTTCAAATAAAACGTGCTTATGTTGCCCGCAGTTTTGTAAATATCTGGCTTATAATAGCTGTATGATTTTAACTTTAAGGGAAACGGGAATTGTATAGACTTGTACTAAGATTTACATCCTATTTTGCGAGGTTATTTCTATAGATTACGTTAAAATAATATGTTTTTAAGGAATTCGAGCCAAAATCACATTTATTTTGTTTTACTATTTCACAAACGGTAGACATTTAATTAACGCAGGCAATAAACCTGTTTAATATAAAATGAAACAGGATTCTTCATTGCTATATTTCCATCCCACTGGAACCGTATTTACACCCAGAAGGCGTATTTTGAAGCCTTCGAACTCCAATTCGCGTACGAATTCATAAGAATCATATACGAACCCTTAGAAAATTGTAAACGATACTTGGAATTTCGTATGCGCATCCAGGAGGCATATTTTTGAAGCATTAGAAATGAATCATGATTTGGAGCAACTACGGAACGTTTTAAAAAGTTATAATGGAGGTAATGTCAATGTTACATTCTACATTCAAGACAAGTGTTAATAAATTCTTACTTGTCAATGTCATTCTTCAAAGCTTTTTAATTAACACATTTTTAATAGCTTCACTTGTGACTAACTAACAATGTACCTAATCAAAGCTTTTAACCTACTTAGAGGTACTAGTTTTTTTTTAACTCATGTATTGATTTTAAACCTTGTAAGATTCAGGTACTGATCTGATGATGAAACCAGAGGTGGATTGGTCAATGACTATTAGAAACAAGTTCGTCCGTGGGCGCCCATTTAATTTGTTTTAACCAGTCCAACGCATCTATATATGTAAGTTTATTGTTTTTTAACTAAACTTTTACTTTTACTAGTAGAAATCGAAGAACAAGTTGAAAAGTAGTCTTAATAAATCACTTAATCGTGTTATGTAGCAGAATTTACAAAAATATTTTTACATTTTCGTATGCGATTTGGAATTCTAATCGTTCAAAGATAGCATCCATGGATCAAATAAATTAAAGCAAAGTTCACGGACGTGATATAATTACTTTACCTCCATACGTAGGCGAGAAACTACATTACGCTCGTATCATGTAATTTAACTGTCAAATACTCAGTGTGGTTCACCACGAACATTACTGTCGCAATCCCATCTGAATGTCACAATGTCACGGATTCGCGAGACGAGTATTATTATTACAACCTCGCAATATCTCATCAAACCGCACCCAGTTTGAAACAACAAACGTCAACACAACAAACCCTTTATAACAAAACATACTCAAGTATGAGCCTTAAAATTAACATTCAAAGATCTTCAATAATAAACCAGAAAAAATGGCAGAAAAAAAATAACTTTATAGAAGCTTAATCGAGATCTGTTTAACGAATTGTTATTGCTATGAAAATATTCCAATGCAAAAATATGATAAACGCTATGTTTGATATTAAATAAACAATATATTCTCCAGAACAAAAAGAAATGTTGTCGTTAAATAATGAAATGGTGTTGTGATTCAATAAACCTGCTTCGTTGGTTTCGATTCAGCCAGTCTCTTAATATTATTTATAGTAAGCGTGTATCTTTCAGGCCTTATAGAAAGGAAAGAGATAAAACATAAAACTTTACGTATACGACTAAACAATAACGGCAACCAATGGTATAGATACAAAAGCATATTACGGAATTTTATTTTACGGTTTTTTAATTTATAATGGATCGAAAGGGATACTAAAACCTCATCAAGTGGTTGAAAAATGTTGACAAAGCCATTAAATGTAAAGATTACTTCATCAATACTACTACCGACTACAAAAAACCTTTACTTTTTTGTAGCAATACATAATTTAAGTAAAACTTTTCTCTGTCCCTTGAGTCTAGAAATTTTAATTATATTTTTTTCGTGGTTTTAGTTTACTTCAGGAAAACTAACTTATAACTCCTCGACGAGATTAGAGTTATTGTAGCTTCAGAGTTTGTACAATTTTCACAATCAATTTAACACATGTATGTGTCGCAGTCGGATTACATAATTCGCCGTATTACAAACCAACTAGCCGTTTTACAAAACGAAGGGGTTATTGCCATACGGCGGATCGACGATGCGGCGGATTGCATAACGCCTGAATCAAAGACCGCCGCGTTGAATACGAGCTTTCACGTTATTCAATACGTCTAGGCATATTGTAATTCTGCTTGTCACTAAGCCGCCGCTTCGGCAGTTTATAGTACCAATTTTCAACACTCGTCGCGCTGCCAGTCATAAAAACAAAAATGGCGTCGGACAGAGAAATTACGGTGCGTAAAAGTGGACTAAATAGTGGTTTATATGACGAAATATTCTATATGATTGTAAAATGAATGATTGTTCAGAAAAATAATTTATATTCGTCGCAATATTGAACTGAAAGTCGTTGATTGAATAACTAGGTTAACAGGTTATAATGCATATCCGAACCACTAAGTTACTATGGAGTATTGTGTATGGCGGAATATTAAGCAATTATTGGTTTAGCAATATAAAGTTAAGTACATTAAGAAAAAAACCGTTACCCTACAAAATGCGAATTGTACAATGCAGCTAAACGTAAGACATTATATCGTAGAACACATCGTAATGATAATCCGTCGTATCGTCGAGCGGCTGTAATGCAAGACGCCTCCGTTTTGTAAAACAGCTGAGCTATCGGCTTACCGGCAGTCAAGAAAGTTGATTTCTAAAAAAGGGGCTATTTGTTGTGATCACCAATGTGTGTGATTAGGTTGTGAAACATAATAATTGTAACGTCTTTTAAGACGACGTTAGAGTTTTAAAGGGTTACAATGACGTATGTTGATAGCAATATATTTATCATTGCTACCGACATCCATAATCTTAACTGCGTCTTCGGATACCGAACCACAAAAATGTAAGTTATTCCGTTTTTTATTTATTTAAACAGTAAACTATCAAGGGATAGAGATGACAAAACCAAAGCTAACCAATCATTACAAATTATTTAACATCATAATACTGTAAATTAACTTACCAGCTTCGTGGACCCAGTCAATGAGCGAGGTAACCTTGGAGTTCATAGTAGAGGAGCAGATGTTGAACCTGCCATTTGCATCTAGACCCAAAGTCTCGTATCTAGCCTTAACACCGCACAGGAGTGCTGTAGCGCAGGCCGAAGACTCCCCGGTCTGGGCATCGATGTTGTACGTCTATGTGGGCGCAAAAACATAAATATTACATGTAGGGAGCAAAAACATAAAGATAAGCATTATCATACTCGTACCTCATGCTTATTCTGATGTCAATCATTATTTCCATTATCAATTAAACAACGAGTAAACCCAAATACGCAAAGAATCTTAGGGAATTATTGTGGTGCTCAAACACTTTTTTAAGGCCTAAGGAATCAAGATCTGAATAAAAATTATTACCCATTTATATACAGGGTTATTTGAAAAACATCAACAACCTCGCACGACTAGATAGCTAATATCATACAATAAAATTTTTACTACGAGTTTCATCATAACTCACACTATATCATACATAAATTAAAAATTATTTTCCAAGCTTTTATTGTACTGTCGTGACATTTGAAAGTCTATGTTCTATCCACACACGAAAAGGCGACGCCCGCGACGCGCGCGATGCGTTGCTAACAGAGATAGGAACATTCAGACGTAAAATTAAATTGATATTTATTTTTGTATGAAAGTAAAATGTGTCAAATTGTCAAAAGTCGTAGAACAAATGTTGTTGTTTTTGATGTAAACTACCTATTCTTGCGAGGTTGTTGGTGTTTTACAAATAACCCTGTATATTATTTTAAATCTTGTTACATCGCTTGTGTAAAATCTGTCGAAATGGTTGTCTGGCCCATACATATATTTTTCAAGTCACTAATAGCCATTCAAATTATAAAAAATACTAATCACCTACACTAACGTATTATTTTGTTGCTGATTGTGTTTTTTATCATAATTGATAACGATAAAAAAACTTAGTCTCGTTTATATCAGGGCATCAAACTATTTCATCATATTTAACTTAAAATTCATCAAAGCAACTCAACGTTAGGAATAATAATAAATAGTTAATAATATCTTGACAAATATAAAATACAAATTTAATTGAAAACAACCTTCAGACTTTTTTGTTTGTTCATACCAAAAAAGCTTAGTTGGAATACGCAGAGACTTAACGAACTTTGTATTATTACAAATGAAATTCTAACAAAGAATGATCACTATTTTTAGAATAAAATATACAATAATGGTATCAAATAAATTAAGTCTTTTTATTTATAAAAATCTATCGGTAGAGGGATCAGGCTTAACATTAATTCTTCAATTTTTTAAATTCAAATAGGGACTTATAAGCTCATAAAACACAAAGACTCTTGAACTCAAAAATGATTTTTTTTTCAATGTGAGACATTTAAATAAATCTAGACTATGCTTCGTAAAGCTTATTTCGTAATTTATTAAATACGAGTACATCTAGAAACATATATGACTCTGGTACCTACACATGCTAGTGCTCATCATACAAACCTTGCTTAGTTCGAAACCGCAACATCTTATTTATTGGTTGATACCTATTGATTAAGCTATTTCGTGGCCTATCATGCGATTTTCTTGTACCTTTAGGTTGAAAATATTATTATCTATTGAATCTTGAGCAACAATCGCCCTCCACAAATAATGTCCCATCAATCGTACAACGTCTAAAATACGGCTTACTTCCTATTCCGCGGTAGTTTCCCATTTTTATTGCCCCTGTCTCGGTTCCTTAGACGGGACTCATATAAATTCTTAAGTAAAAATATACATTATTTTTAGTTATACGAAACCTGAAAAAGTGAAAACTGTTTGTTTAGAATCAGTAATAGAATCGATTGCAATATTTTTTTTAATCATTTTGACTTGATAACAAAGAGCCGCGCGCGGTAAGGTTGTCTACACTTGCGCGTGGCAACACAAAAAGCTTGTAACTTCGTGAGTTTTTAAGGTATCGTTTTCATTTTTTATACTAATTCTGAAAATGAAAATATTGACCCGTGTTTCGGTTTTCGTATAAACAAAAAAAAAGGATGTTTTATATCTACATTTTGTACCATATTCTGGCAAATAAATGATTTATTATTATATTATATTAAATGATTTATTATTATTACAATTTGTTATTTTTTTTTATTTTATTTCAATTGTTAACAATATCTCAAAAATTTCTTGATTTTGCTTGACTGAAACGTTGGTAGTTTTACTAAATGATGAATGTATATAAAATCTCAAATGTTAATGCTTATCTCATGTGTTAAAATTGGTTAAAATGTATAAAATTGACGCTCACAATCACAGCCCACCTATAGAACTATATCGTCACTGACTGACCGACTACGCACATGTAGTGATTGACTAGTTGGCTCTGGGTCTGGGCCACTACAATCATCTAGCATCATTGAAGAAGGAACGGAAGCTGTTTTAAAATTAGAAAAGAATTTTTGAATTACGAATAATTTCAAGAACGTTATGAATTTTACTTCTATATTTGCGAAAGTCGAAGAGGTGGGATGGTTTCCTACTTTTAAATTATAAGTAAGCTATATATAACATCATAATTCCTTCATTTTCTTTAAAATTTAAATTGTATTATGCTCTAATAATCTCAGTGAAATCTAATATTCATGAAGTCACAAACACGACCTGAACTTAAGAGTTAATTAAAATGAACTTTTCAAAGTTCGGGGGTGGCCAAAGAACTTGATTTTAACATAATTCTCTGAACAATGATTTCTCTTGTTTGTCATGATCCTACATAACTTATTCGCCCTTGCGAGCTCTGGTCGGTTCGTTTAAAATAATGAATAATTTATAATCCAGCTTGGTAATAAAATGTGCAAACTGGTTCAAGTGTCGAATTCATCGTCAAGTTTCAGGTCGTTTGGAATTGCGCTGAAAGCTAAAGGAATAGTTAACTAAATAAAAGTTAATAAACAGCTTCTACTATATTTAAGATATTAAGCTTATAAACACCAGAGATAAAATGACGGCTTTACTTGTATAACATCTTCATTTAGACACATCTGCCTCCCCTAAACTTTTAATTATTACTACTCGTACACCGGTTGTTAATCATGAATTTATATTTCTTAACTCGTGACTGGCCAAAGTGAATCTGTTTCTTCAAAATCGAGACACAGAGGCTTCATTCCATAAAATTTAATACAGTAGATAGCTAGAGCGTTTCATAAACGTCTTCTAAGTAATCGTAGTCCACAAATCGGCAAGCTCTGTAGGACGACTTCCCTATACGGTCGACCTGAATAAGGTTGTAGACATCAAATAGATCCTGGCCAAAATGGACCGATCTCATTCAAGGTAGTTGCCAATGCAAAGTTCCTATGTTCATCCATATAATGGATGCCTAAACACCGCTTCAAGTTGATGAAAGTCATGAATCACTCGGGGTCATCATTATCATTTAAACTATTAGGTTAACAAAACGATCGATAATTCCGTTCCTAGTCTCAACTTTTCAGGTAATCTTTTTATCAAAACACAAATGCTAATATTTTATTTATACACAATTTACACAAAATACTTAGGAAGTTGTCAAAATTTGGTCGAAGTCTATCAAGAGGCAATTAGCACCACAGAAGAAAAATGAGCTATTATAGGAAGTATCACCAAGAGATACGAAGTACGCCGCAGATCTGGCCAATTTACGCGATGCACATTTACTGCAAATGTAGGTGCGCTTTTGCGTGTCCCAACGTGCGTCTCACATCGGGTACGTATGAGAACACCTAAAATTATAAAATCTAAAGTTAAATCCCCAATGTTCAAAACCCCTAAAATTACAATACCTAATGGTTGGTTGACCGAAATCTTGTATAAAACAGAGTCGTGTTTGTTACAACACTTATAACTCGAGACTGGTTGTACCGATTTCATTGTTTATAATTTGTCGGATTTGTCTTCGCCCCGAATAGCAGAATAAATAATAAAATATGTGAGAAAGCGAACGAAAAAAATACTGTTAGGCGGTACGAAGTTCTCCGGGACAGCTTGTCTTGTATAAAACAGAGTCGTGTTTGTTACAACACTTTAACTCGAGGACGGCTGGACCGATTTTCATAGTTCATGATATGTTGGATTTTTCTTCGCCACGGATAGCAGAATAAATCACATAGACATTGAAAAATCTGACGAAAAAAAAATTACTGTTAGGCGTTACGGAGTTCGCCGGATCAGCTA
Source organism: Anania fuscalis (assembly GCA_950371115.1). Lineage (NCBI taxonomy): Eukaryota > Metazoa > Arthropoda > Insecta > Lepidoptera > Crambidae > Anania > Anania fuscalis. Next base: position 11,842,682 of record OX493336.1, on the reverse strand, counting down.
GTTACAAATAATGAAAGTTCCAAAACATAGGTATACATACTTGGTAATTATTTTACAAACTTTTTGTTCATGATCAGTTCAACTAGATACTGCGTATAATATAATAAAACTAAATTGGTTAGGTAAGGATAGAACAGTTACAACTACACGCAGGATAAATTATATGGATAAAAATTGACTCTATAAGCGCTCGGCAGCTGTCTTCACGCTGTGTGTGTTCACTGTTCTAACCTTACCTAACTAAAACACCAAGCACAACGTCATTATTATTTGTAGGTATCCAATTTTTTTTAATTTTTTTTTTTCAATCTTCTCATATTAAATTTAGGTATTTCAACTTTCGATGATTTTAAACTACGACATTGTGAACTTTCATTATTTGCCTTAAATATTTTGAATCATTAGGTGCTTTGGATATTATAAATTCCAAACTTAGTTGTTTTATACTTCGGGGTTCCATCATTAGGTTATTTAAACCATTAGGTATTGTAATTTTAGGGGTTTTGAACATTGTGGTTTTAACTTTACTTCTCAATGTAACAAAGATCGCCCGGTGCAAGAGGCGCGTGAGTAGGGCGCAAGAGGCGCATGAGTAAAGCGCACGAGGTGCGTGAGTAAAGCGCACGAGGTGCTCTCGAGTGGTGATGTACGTTCACACTATTTATTATACGCGAGAAACGTGCGTTCCGCGCATTTGCCAGATTTGTACATACGCACTCAAATTATTACATAAAATGATAAGGATATTACCTTAGCCAGAGCTACAGCTGGGAAAGTATCCCAGGCTAGATCCGTGTCTTCGCCGGTCTGCCCGCGGCGCTGCCCACGCAGTATCCTAGCTGCGGTAGCAGTTGTCAGACTCATCCCGTCTCCCACCACGAGGATTATATTCCTGAATAAAATAGATTGCGTTAGACTACCTACGTAAAATTTCAGCTGGAATTACTTGTTGCGCTTTGCGCACATTTAAAATTTCAAATAGGTACCAGCATCTTAGAATCGACAAGCTCTTAAAATTAAGTCTAAATAAAATTTAGTTTGGGGCTTATTGTGGTTTTAAAAAAAATATCGAGATGATTTATTTAAAACAATAATTAATTCTTATCTATACATATAATAAAATTGTAGAGTGTTAATTCTGTACATTGAAGATAATTTAAAAAAATATACTAATAGGGGTCTTCATACCAACAGAAGCAAAAAATTTGGTTTCTGAAATTTTTGTCTTTCTGTCTGTCTGTTGTTCGCCTTTCATGCAAAAACTACTGGACGGATTTTGATGAAACTTTTTTATTATATAGCTATTAGTCCTCGGCAACAAATAGGCCATAATTTTTTTGAAGGTCTGAATATCTAATGTGGAACACCAGTGGCCCGTCTGATTTTTAATAGGAATTTATATAGCACCTAAGTAAAAGTTGGTCACCGTCATCAGAATTTACTGTTGACATAAAGAAAAACGAGGGTCTGGTCTACCTGATGTGGAACCCTAGCAGACCAGCTAATCTTTGAGAGCTATTAAAATAACGTCTTAGGAATGGTTGTTCAGCATAATGAGCTCATGCTGATAACGTAAGAAAATTTAAATTCTTATAGCTTCGATATGTTTATGACACATGTACTTCACTAGCAAGATTGCTTGCTATACTTATTCAATGTACCTAAATAGCAAAATTTTAGGAAAGTCCGGCGCCCGACGCGCCTTTTCTACTTCTGTCGTAGTGACCAGTCTGTATAAGTCCAAATTTATCTGTTATTTTTTTAATACATTTCGGAGACAGCCAAAAGAGCTGCTTATCTTATAATTTTGTTTTACCGCCAAACGAGAAGAGTAAAAAGTACAGCACAGTAAAAAAAATCAGTTGAAACGGGATTAAAAGGTTCTTTTCTTTATTAATAGTGCTTCACGCAATCCTCATCCTCAATACCTCTCGATTGCTATAGTCCACGCAAACGAAGTTGCGGGCACAGCTAGTTGTTTTAATAAAACATCTCAATGTTCTAGACGTCACAATCTAAGTCTACGTACGTACGTACGCACCTCAGGGCAACGTGGTGCGTTGATTGGGATCATCTACGTAAATACGGAGTAAAGAGATACTAAAAATAGATAAATATTTCTTTATACGGTCGATTAATAATAGGGATGTTGACCTCATTCATAAATAATTCTAAGGCATCATTTATTAAAACAGACACTTTATTTTAGGCCTAATAACACAGTACAATTTCATTTAAGAAGCAAACTGATTTATGATTGCTTTAAAATCGTAAAAAAGTAAGGCAGTTGAGTTTATCGGATAGTGACGTCATAATCCGATATCGCCATACAAATTATAAGGAAGAATCTGTTTTGACAGCTCTTAAAAAGTATGTCAAATGATTGGTGGTGTCAACTAGCCTATTGACGACTAGTAGAACGAAAATACTTTTTCATTCCAAATTTACCTTTATTAACATTTTTTTTTTATTTTGAGCTTACTCCTACCAAAGTACCTATGACTAAAATTAGATGACACTTTATATATTTCTGATGTTATTTTAGGCCGATTGTTAAAGAGGGTAGTGTTTTATCTATTTTTGTGTTGTCGTGAGAGTCTTTCTAGTTTATTTTCGAAAAAATGATATATGTTTTATGTATGTAATCTATATTAATAATCTTTTGCTCTTTTCTATATCATTTTTGTACTCTGATTGCAGAGTGGCGTGCAATTGAAGAGGCCTATGTCCAGCAGTGGACTAGTGTGGGCTGATGATGATGATTGCAGATGACTAGCAGGTTTATTGTAAGATTTTATTTTCATAAAAAAGCTAATCTTTATAATACTTAGGAACTTACGTGAGGAAATTAAGTTAGGTATATCAACACGAAGATTGCTAGTCAAAGTCAAAGATTCTACGAAATAAGGGGCTTAAGATATAATTTCTAGAAACAAAGCTTTAGAATATTATCTAGATAATCGCACCCGTTCCAAATAAAACCTGAACAAAACAGACGCACTCGACTTTATTAATTCTGAAATTGGTGCCTTGTTGAACAATTTGGTAGGTAAATTGTGTGCCAGCCCTCACAGGGTCGACCCTCCGAGAGTGTTTGTTAATAATTAGCTCCAACTTGTATCAATGTTTAACATGTTCTAAATAATTAGACGAAAATTCTACTAGGGAGTAAAAGTCTAGTGATTTTTCATTTTCTAGTCCAATTTAATTAAAATACTAAGTTAAAAAATATTGTATTCGACATATATTTGTTAAATAGTTTACAATCAATGCTTTCACTAATAAAATATTTAATAAAATTTTTGTATTGTTTTTGCAATAAAAACCTCAGATGAGAATCAAATTTAGTGGATAACCTGTTTTTTCGATACTATATTTTAAACCTAGTTGGATTGTTTCATGAAAAGTTAAAATAAATAATAGAAGCTTTAACTACGAGTAAACTCTATCCCTAAATACTACATCTTTCGCACAAGATGTATTTCTTGCTTTCATAAACATCGTTTTATAATCCCGTAGATGTCGTGTGTCGCTTCTACAACGATCTGTCACGAGGCTGTAAATACTTGGATATTCTCTACTCTAAGCCGAATACATATGTAAAAATACATTTTACTTCTTATTACAACTTCTGAAATAACTTTTTCATCATCATCAGCTCTTGGAAGTCCACTGCTGGACATAGGACTACCCTATTGGACGCCACGGAGTACAACTCTGGGCTGTTTGCATCTAGTGTCTACCCACCCGCAGCCCCAGACTAGGTCGTCAGTCCACCACGTCTACGCTGCTCCTCCTAGTCCGTGGTCGCCATTCGAGAATCTTTCTTCCCCAACAGTTCTCAGTTCAGCGAGCGATGTGGCCTGCCCATAGATTTGGGATTCGTAAAAGCTATGTCGATGACTTGGTTTTTCTACGAATCTGAAGTATCTTACTGAATCTTTTTATGAGACTATCTTGTTTAACTCTTTTATGTCTTACTTTAAACCTTTGTCACAATTATTATCACAAATACCTGTTAAATAGTTATATACCATTTATTAATCCAATTTCAATTGAATATCATTTTAAAAAATTAGGACATTTGAAACAACCAGTATGAAAAACATATTCGTTTTCGCTATTGCAAAAGTTTTGTTAATTTGTATGTTGGCTTTTGTAGCCCTTGCTCACGCTAAGACATACCTGCTTGTTGCGGCTTAAACACTATCCGCGTGGAGGAGTAAATTGTCAAACAGTTATAATTTGCGAGAAGCAAAACGCAAAAATCTGATTTCTATAAACCAATAATACTTATTGTAGGTAACCATTTGTACTATTCAGATCGCAATCAGCGACCCCTTGTTTTAGAAGAGAATAGGTTACGTCTAATCTTCTCGACAAGCGCTAGGCGGAACGCGATTAGTATTCTTTCCGCGAGGGATAGCACCTAGCTCGAAATATGGGTTGCCATCTATTGTAGGATTTGTAGGGTTAAACTATAGTCGTATTTTTCAATTATGTTTATAGTAGTAGTAGTATTGCGATGCAAAAGTAATATAAGAGACAAATAATTCCCCTAAACCGAGAACTAATGAGTACAGTGCGAAATAATATTAGAAGAAGTAAAAAGTATAATAATGCTCGCAATTAATCCACACTAATAAGTTTTTTACTATTTAGGTAATAATGTTTTATCTAATAAATGCAAAAGTATGCATTAATGAAGTTCGTCCAACGTTACTAAGTAAAAATTATTGTGGCAAACAACTTTTCACGACAGTTCGTAAATATTATGTAGTTTGCAATATGCAAACCTGTAAAACTATTAATCAATCTGATACAAGAACAAAACTGCGAATCAATTAATACCTAAACTAAGTTCCCATTGTAAATGGTTAAAAGAATGAGTCTATAAAAGTCAAATGAAAGAAGAATCCGTGCCAAATCTCGAGAACGGGCGTAAAAGATAATGACTCTGCACCTCAATTATGATAAAAGATTTAACACGGAAAATCTTGGCGTTACTTACTTAGCGACTGGGTTTTTGTCCGACGCGTATTGCAGCCGCTTTTGTAGGGTTTCTTGCGCTTGAGTGTACCAGTAGTGGCGATCTACGTAAAAATATTAATTAATACACCGTAATAAAATAAAAAAGAGAGTGAAACAAGATTTTTTATTGAAGTTTTAACCTTTAAGATTTCTTTTAAGATAATTGGAGAGATATATAGAGGAGAGGTATAATTAATTAATCCTGACAGCAAAATCAGATCCTATACGAGTTCATCAAAATTTAATGTGCTTACAAAATGGTATGAGAGTTGTGTGAGAGACTTTGAGGAGTTCCCTTGTACTAAGTAAACCTAGGTTTCTATACCTATTTATTATATTACAAAGAGCTAAAACCTAGAAGTAAGTTCAAAAATCACTTCCCGAGACAACAGTTTAAGAATAGGTACCGTGGCTAACCAAAAATCTCTTTCGTGCAGGGACCGTTTGTAGAAATGTCTTATTATATCTCGTTTTCCCAGCCAACGCTGATATATGAATTCAAGGTTGTATTTTACTTTATCTTAACATTACATTTTACTTACGCCTCTGAACCTAATGTAGGAAGTTAATAAATCAAGACAATATAAACCTATTAATTTTCGGGTCACCCATAACATAAAGAAGATTATAATACGATTTTAATATAAGGGTACGTCCAGATCTGGCGAATGTTCCTCGAACGCGCGGCGCGCGAGCTGCCAAATTTGGATGCAGCCCAATGAAAACATGAACAAAAGTAAATACGAATTTACAATCTTACCATAAGTCTCTTTGACCTCAGTCTTCTGCGGCGCTGGAGACAGAACCCCCGTACTGATCGTGGACATCATGATCACGACGCAGCACCAGCCACTCATGGTTCACAAGCCTCATCGGTGCGGGAATCTGCCGCGGCTGCCAGAAAATGACCTCTTAACCTTTCTCACCGTAAACTCACTCGGTAGTCACTTGTCACACGCGTCGAGAATATCATAGCGGTACCTGCAACAAAGGTTAGAAAGATAAAACTAATGTTCTTCGAGGACTTTAAATGAAACATTATTTATAATAGGCATTATACGGTAGGATCACATAATAATAACATGGATATACTACTCTGTCAAAAAAATACCGGGAAGAGATACACAAAATGTTAGTTATTAATCCAAATTTATTTTATCACCTTCAAAGTATGCTCCTTCAGAGACGATACACTTACGCGAATGAATAATCCAATCATCAAAACATTTTTTAAACGCTTTTCCGGAATCGAGTTCAGTTCTCGCCGCGAATTCTCCTTTATGTCTTCTACCGAATGAAACCGTAGTGTAACATAGTGTAACACGAAGTGGTAATTTGAGTTTTGGAAAAAGAAAGAAGTCGTCTGGAGCCATATCTGGTGAATAAGGTGGCTGCTCGGTGGTATTTGTTGAGTTTTTGGTCAAAAATTCGTTAAAAATGATGGCCTTGTGGGAAGGCGCATTATAGTGGTGCAAAATCCAAGAACTTTCATCTCACAAATCTGGGCCCTAACCATAAACTGTTAAAACAATCACAAATCTGTCAAACATTATCATTTCTGTCAAATTTTGTATGAAATGACGTACCAAAATTGACAGATTTGACAACTTTGAGATTGTTTTAAGAGTTCATGGTTATGGCCCAGGCCTTTTTCGTCTAATTTGCCCTCTTAAACGCCGCATAACGCTTAAATGATACTCTTTTTTTATCGTTTGACCTTCTGGCAAGAATTCTGAGTGCACAACACCGCGACAGTCAAAGAAAACAGTCAACATGACTTTGACTTTCGATCGAGTTTGGCGCGGTTTCTTCGGTTTCGGTTCAGTTGGAAGGCGCCACTCCGAAGCTTGTGGACTAGTTTGTCTGTCAAACTCGTCAACCCACGTCTCGTCACCAGTAGCAATGCGTTTCATAAATGTTGGGTCGAATCAATTCCCGATACTTTTTTGACAGAATGTATATCCATTCATAATTATGAACTAAATGACAATAAATGTATGATGTAAACGTCATAAAAGGACAAAACTCCCGTCAGAGATTTCATAACGCCCCCCTCTTACGGTTATGAAATATTTGATACCAAACCATTGCTATTACATACAAACATTACTAAAGGTATGCGCCCAAGAATTTGTATCTGACAAAAATATTTTACTTTGAAATGACAAACATTTATGAGTATTCACATACCTAATAAACGAAATATTACGGAGAAGATGAAAGCAAAAGTTTAATTTTGTAGACTTTATGCTTGAAGCAATATAAAGAACGATTCGGTTGTTTTCTCGGCGTTTCGTTTGGGGAACGTCGGAAACTTTGGAAAATATGATAATAGGCATTCAGGCAGGTACCCAAATATGTTCAAAGATTATCGTAAATTATTTCTCAGTCAAAGTTCACCCTTTGCGGAGATAGGGATCATGAATTTATGCGTTCCAGTATAAGTTGGAACAATGTTGTTCTATGGAAGTCCTGAATTATATTCTCAGCCATAAATCTATGAGCAAGGAATCAAAATAGTTTCTGAAACGGACAAGGTTATGTGGGGAACAAACAAACAATATGAAAAAGGTTTGTGTAAAGCCTTTTGAGACACTATTTGCATGGTAATGACATAGATCATGTTCCATAAACACAATGGAATAGACATTTTTTTTTTCAAATTTTATTCATCACTTTGTCAGAGTGATTAATATACATACCTCAACAAAATTACAACTCTCTAGTGTCAATAGTATCAAGAAAAACCTCCGAAGGACAGATAGACAGACCCATGGCTATGACGAAACTATAAGCGTTCCCTGTTAGGACTACGGAACCCTAAAAATTTAATCCGTAAATTTGTCTGACCAAAAATAATCTGCGTTACTGGAGAAAATGCCACATGCATTAAGGTAACGCATTTTTGAAAATACTTCTGTGCACTAAACTCTGGACTGATTACATTCGAAGCCCCAATCAAATCATCTGCATCAAAGATTATCAGTTATCGAAGTTTATTTTAAAGTCTATCTTATGAATTCAGAACGGAATCCTAGTAGAGTAGGAGTATAGAATGTAACTCAACCAACAATGTTGGTATAAAAGTCTCGTGTTTGACTTTCCAACCATAAATTGAAGTGGTAAATAAAACTACATTGCAACATCTTCGTGAAAGGATACCAAGAAATAAAACTCACACATAAAACAGCCAGTAAAACAAGAACCAAATTGAATTACAAAACCATGTTTATCAGAATAATGGATTTCCCCGATTAAATTCTTGACGAAGCCAGAACAATAAAGAACTCCGTTTGACCGCATAGTTGGAACTTCAAAGTGAAACTTATCGGAGTCACGGTTTTGTTTCTTCCTACGGATCCCTAATAACCAAACTTCCCTTTATCATTGTAGGCACTAAGGACGTTCCCTGAAATAAATTTAACGTCCCAACTGTTCAAATATCAACTCTAATCATCGATACCTACGTAGAGATAAATCCAACTGGGAAAATCAGATTCTCGAACATTTAATTATTAATATTAGGTATTAAGCTAATTACTCGGTATAATTCACCTGAAAGTTCTACACACCAATTAAATTATTAATCCTATTAGGTAGGTGAGGTATTATTTTGTAATAATTTATATTATTTACAACTTTATTGGAGCATATTTGTTCAAAGCCTAAAAACCAATTAAAAGTTGTTCAAGTTGCTGTTATAGGTACAAAGTTTAATTATCGAGGCAATCCCAGATGAATATCGCTTCGAACAATACACAAATAAGTTTTTGAATTCAAAACAATAAACTAATCTCTGTCTAACTTAATAATATTGCGCTTGTTAATACACCAACCTGCGCTAATACTGAAATAATAGCCAGCTTAAAAATACCTAAGCCAAAAGTAGCTTTTGGTAAGTAAATAGTCACCATTTACAAAAGGTGTTGATCGTTGAACAACTTTAACTTTAAGTTATTATTTTGTAGCCGAAACATTGTATCTAAAATATCGAAAGGAAAACCTGCACGCACTGGATACGTACCGACTGGAAGTAGGTACACGTGGTCATAATTGATCTGCTTCCCATGTCTAAGGGTTGTGGAGACCTGCCCCCTAGCATGACTAACAAAACATTATATTATATCGCGATTTATCGACACCTGTCAAAATATAATATACATAGCCGTCATCGTAAACTTTATATTTTGACAGTTGGGTGTCGATAAATCGCTATATCACATCGTATCATATCATATCGTGTTTTGTTGGTCATGCTAGGAGAGCTGATGGCTATCGCTCCAGATGTAATAACTAAACCCGCTGAACCTTAGTCAGGTATACACCGACCGCGGGAAGGGGACAAAGCACCAGAAAAAAATATTTTGTGTAGCCGAAAAATAACAAAATTAAAATAATGTTTCGTCTAAAACTTGTGCCACAAACTAAGTTTTAAAACGCGATATTAAAGACACAAGATCATAGATTAAAGAGCAACATTAACAAAGCCAAACACATGTCTTTTAAATTTAGGCATCCAAAATTAAGTTAGTTAAGATATCATAAGGTATCTGTCGTATTACACCTAAAGGTTTAAACTGAAGTCCTATGTTATTATGAGAGAAGAAAAACACGTTAATCTTATTATTTTATTTAAAACTTTATTGCACAAACGTACAAATAGTGTACAAGTTGTTTAGTGTTTAAATTAAAACTGAAGGTTTAATTACGCAAAGCGTAATTCGAAAGATGTACCTTATCTTAAATTTGGTCCAGTTTCATGTTCACGTATCAAACGCGAGAGTGTTAAGTGGTTTCGTGCAAGATAAAGGGTTGATACTCAGTATTCAGACCACTCATTTGTGGTGCCGTAAAGCGCAAACAACTTTCGTAACACCATTTAATTACCCTTTCATTTTAACATGATTGTTTTACACTTCGAGTTAAACTTATTGTTTGGACGTTAAACTGAGATGCATTGAACAGAATTAGTAATGAAGAGTTTGAATGAAACACCTACGTTTCTAATTGATGATCTGTATTTACGTCACTCAATTGTCCTGACAAAACATTTTAGAACCCAAAACACAAAATGCTAGTGCGATGTAGGTACACACCTACAACGCCATCTGTTAGTTACTTGTTAAAACTAAATATATTGGAAAACACCATAATTTATCTGATCCTAAGGTAAGTAGCTAAAGCACCAAGTGTTATAGAAATCAGAAATAACGAAGGTACCACAGCACCCAGACCCGAGCCAATATAGAAATAAAAGAACGTTTTCTACATTGACTCGACCAGTAATCGAATCCGGAACCTCAGAGATGGCAACTCCAAGTCCAGCGTGCTCGGCTACGGAAGTAATCAAATATTTTACTAACTTCGGTCTCGAAAAATAATAATTTTTGCTCGATAGTTGTTTTAGGTGACCACAAAATACAAAATTAAAGTAAATTCTACTGTTTAGTAAACGAAAAAAATGGGGAAAGTATAAATTGTAGTATATACAGGGTATTTGAAATAAATCAACAACCTCGCACGACTAGAAAGCTAACATCATAAACAACAACATTTGTTCTACGAGTTTTATCATAACTCAATTAAAAATGATTTTCCAAGCTTTTATTATCTGTCGTACCATTTGTAAGTCTATGTCAAACGACGCGCGCGACGCTCGCACCCCGCCTATGTGAAGCGCACAGAGATAAGACCATTTAGACGTAAAATTATATTGATATTTATATTTGTATGTAAGTAAAATATGTCAAATTATCTAAAGACGTAGAATAAATGTTGTTGTGTACGATGTTAGCTCTATAGTAGTGCGAGTGTTGATTTTTTCATATAACCCTGTATAAGTATATAATAAGTTTCCGACTTGTTGTGGATTTTGTTTGAAGACGGATAAATAAACCGTTAAAAATGTAAAATAACCTAATCGTGGTACGAAACTTTATCACAAAACGCTTAGGAGAATAGGAATGAATAACAAACTAAAACCTGGGCCCTAACCATGAACTGTTAAAACAATCACACATCTGTCAAACATTATCATTTCTGTCAAATTTTGTATGAAATGACATACCAAAATTGACAGATTTGACAACTTTGAGATTGTTTTAAGAGTTCATGGTTATGGCCCTGAGCGCCTTAACATAAATTGTCTTGTGACCCTTACCAATAAATTGTCTTTTGTGTTGGATTTTCAGTCAAAGACTTAAACATTCAAGTAATTTAAACCAAACACAAATTAATTTTTAAAAAAATATTTTTTATTCACATCTGCTGATATAAAAAATATAATCGAAAAAATGATTGTTTGTTTTTATTATTTTACTTTCAAGTACATTAATAAACGTGTTCCAAAAAGCTACCTAATACGATGCGTTTATTCAACCAAAAGTTCAAAAGATCTTCAGAAATAATTTTAATCATGTGTAACATTATTTCCTGTATCAAACGGAATTTTCCTACGCAACCTTTAATATTTCGATAAATGCTATTTATAGTATAAAAACGGTGAAGTGTCGAGCTACGTGCAATGTAGGGTTCCGTAGTTTCCCATCACAATATGCGGTATTTGCTACCAGTTTTACTTAATCACGAGTAACAACATAGTGTAATTTTATTTTCCAAGTAGAAGTTAATTAAGTAACTTTGAGGCCTTGATATTTGGCTAGATAGTATACCTAAAGATGGTAAATATTTATCTTATTTTACTATTACTAGTAAAGTAGTTCATTTTGGTTCAAGAAGCATTTGCATCTATATTATTTAATATGATATTTTATTTTTAAAACAATATAAATGAAACACTCAAACTTCTTTAACATAAAGAAAAAGATAGCACTTTAAATTGTTTTTCCGTCACGCCTCTCCTGGGCTCTATTAAAAGTAATTAGGGTCCCTTTGTAAAATATAAAAAGCTTACTTCTGATAACGATAGCTGTTCTTTGGTCCGTGTCATTACGACTAGTCTGCTAATTACGTTTTTCTTTTATAAAATTTCGCTTAAGATTTACACCGCCATTTGGTACGGTACTTAATATTTACTGCTAGATTTATTTTAAGCCTTCAGTGCCCAAAGACTCTAATTATAGTAATCATAATTATAGTTTTGTAATGCGCCTGGAATTGCAGGAGGCGAATGACTGTAGATTTTACTAAAATATTTAAACTACTAAATTCTAGCGCAGATTTGGATTTTTTTAAATTATAAAATTTGAGTTTTAAGCTAATTATTAAATGTTACATATGCTTCTCATTGTTAACTTACCTGGCAGCTACTTACAAAAATACTTTTTGTTTTAGTATTATCTAGCCTAAATAAATATAAATAGTAGTAATTTCTTAAAACGTGCCCTTTAACTCTTATTGTCTTTGATAACATAATAACATTTAAACTATTTTGTTGCATTTTTTAATTATAACACTGTTCACAACACGGGTATTGATGCAACATACAAACCACTTTTTAATATTTATTATTGTCTTGACGTTTTGGCCTAATTACATGAGCAGTGGTCGTAGCACGTCGGGACAAAAATAAATAAAAATAGGTATGTTGCATTCAATACCCGTGTTGTGAATAGTGTAATAATTTGATAACATTGTACACAAGTCTGCATGAAAATAGCCTGAAAGCTATATCACCGCACAAACTCAATAGATTTTGTTCTGTCTTAGCATTAATTGCTCTAAATCTTGCTATAAATTAGAATAAATAATTTTATTCACACTGCGCTTGAAACATAGAATAAAGTCGTCAGTTATAATAAATTGTCATTTTCTAAAAGAAAATAAATACTGCTAGGTAAGACTAATGCTAATAATATGTGTATAAGGGTAATTTTATGAGTCAAGTAGCAACACGCGTTCCGTTTTAATAATTTAAACCTTTGGGGTTTTGACCCATAAGGGTGAAACTTAAGCGAGCACGTAGAATTCCTAAGGCTGCCTGCCATCCAAGTTCCTGCTATCTAAATCTGCGCAAAACTTGCTCGGTTCTGAGAAGAGGAGAACTATTCGGACAAATGAAGTACGTATTTTAAGTTTATACAATTGGCAAATTCAGAATAGAGTCCGGAAAGGATATGAGATATGAAAAAACTTTTTAGTGTTGCAGTCCCTCAAAAAAGCTTTGCAAAATTATTTTTGGTTTTTTCGGTGTTTAATATATTAAATTGGTTTTAACTCGAACCATCAAGAATGTTAGGTTTGAAGTTTCCAAAATAAGAATTTTAAAAATAAAATTTCTATGTAAGAAGAAGAAAGAAGAACTTTTTTGTAGATTGAATTGGCGTATATAAAAATAACGTGTTTATTAGTACTTAGTATTAGTACTTATAACTTGCTGGAGAACATAAAATATCTTACGTTTTAATAAGCATGTCTTACTTGTTCTGTGATTAGCCAGAAATCTTACAGCTCGCAGATAAGAATGTATTTAAATATTGAACATATATTGTTATAATTGTTAAAACTAGGTGCACAAAAGGTCTACTTTTATTTAGGTAAGCTATTTACGTACCGTATCTGTGAATAGTTTGGTAGTAGCTTAATCAATCTACGGCTATATGAACAATTGATCGGTAAAAATAGCTATGCCTAGTTTATCGCAAATATATAAAATAAATACCAGTTACTACTTATATTCATTCCATATATTTTATATAACAATTAAATTAACAAAAACCGCTTTTTGACATGAAACATCGTTGAAACACATTTGTCATCAAGACGTCATAATGTTTATTTGAATTCTATAAACGTTTTACAATCTTTTAGACACAAGTGACATCAATAAAGTTACTTTTCTATTTCATTTCAAAGTATTTTCAATGAAATACACAATAACTTTTTGTGGAAAATATTACTTTTTCTTTTTGATTACGAATCACAAAATAGAGTAGCGTGCAAAGATGAACGTAAGCTCTTGGTAAAATTATATCATCTTGTCAACATGTGTCAAACCATCAAGCACAAAATATGTGCGGCATTTCTATTCAAGTAAGAACTTCAAGTTTTTTACGTAAAGTAATCGACTTCTTTTCTAGCCTACTGTAACCTAAATTATGTAACATACCTGAGTATAATTACGGTTACAGTAGGCTTAGAGTGCCTTATTATTCAACGAATATTGCACACTTTTAAGCAATACTTATAGGTCAACCAACCTATTTATTACATGGAATATGAAGTGCTAACTTTAAGGTTATAGGGAAACTAAAGTGAAATGTACCGTAATTTTGTAACATAAATTGTACTAGCAAATCCTAATTAGAGTGTACAATAGTCATGGCTATTATTTACCCCTTGCGTATAATAAGGCAATTAGTCAACATTACCGCAAAACGAACGTATTACTGGTCATTTCAGCCAATTTTTACTTATCAGGCTTTGCTGGAGGAACGGAAAAAAATATAAAGTGTATTACTGTTTGTCACGCAATACTACGGAATAGAATGATTCATTTCGTACCTATAAAAAACTAAAAAGTTAGTAAAAAAGAACGATCGATCATAGCTTGCTACATTAAATACTGAGTTTTTTTTTACCTACTGGGCACGGAAATGTTACTAAAACACCAATAATATGACTATTTATGCCTTTATTTTTCTAAGTTTAATACTGAAATCTATTCATACTTGACTTCAAAATTGTCATTTAAAATATCTGTATACTTGATGTTTCTTGTGAGAATTTTATCGCATGTTGCTATTTTTTTTTTAATCGATTTGGATAAGGCCAAATTACATACAATGTTACCGAGTAGGCAGTGCTCCTGAACCCTTGCGGTTATCACTCTCGACTCGGGCAGTATATCTTATAAATTACAATTAAAACCATGACGATAAATAATATCAATTGGTATTTCCTTAGAGGCAACATAAAGAGCTAAACGACAGTTAATTTAATTATCATCTTGACGGCCGCTTAAAACTTTTTTAATAAAATGTGCATCATAATTCAACACCTGTCAAATTAATGCTCTCCAAATTGAGTTACTCATGACGGCTGTCTTCCTCCAGCAATAGCATATTTCTCGCCGTGTTTTCCAGTTTTGGGTTTATTTCGTGGCAAGATTATAATTCGTAAGTAAAGTAAGTAAACGATACAATTTTTACAGTTCATTTATCTTCTTTATTTTATGCTCAGATTTTAACTATATTAATTATTAATACAAATCATTCGAAGAGGGTTGAAAGTAAATCATCGGAGGCCTATATTTAGCAGTGAATGTCTTAAGGCTTAAAATTCAATGATGCTTCGAAAACAAAAAGTTTTTTATAGAGATATGTATCTGCGGCATCGATCAGCTAAAAAAATGAATATGCTAAATAGGTACTAACCTTTTTTTTCAACACCATACCATCTTTAAGCAGATTAAGATCATTTATTTTGTTTTAATCAATGCCTGTACGAACATTTTTTTTTAAACTCATTATTTTTCATTTATAATGGTCAAAGTTCCAAATTTTTCGAGAACCGGTTCTTAAGGTAATATTTAATTATGTTTTACAAGCTACGTAATACCAGCTGACGGTAACAGGAAGATTTCACTACTAAATTCTCTTCAAAATTTTGTGTTACACCCAAATAAAACATTGTTTGTGTAACCGGATGAAGGGATGTAATATGCTTACCGTCTTACTGGTAGTCATATATCACAGGTAATGATGTGTAACGTTGATACTTTGTTAACGCAAACAAAACACTGTCGTCATAAAATATTTGAGACTAACGGCATAGTATAATGATGAGTACTGCGTACTAATGGTCAGAGTTGTGTCTGTTATTTTAGGCAAAAAATCTGGAGCCAGGAAAATAGCTCGCTAATTTAGCCGGCTATGGCGGCCAAAATAAAAAGATAAACCTCCACTCACAAGGTAAAACGCTTTGAATTTTTTCAGTGGGGATTTTTATTTATCAAATTACATACGTTTAATATTCTGCTTTGACGCTGTGTAAGTACTTATTACACAGTTTAACGCTTATTCATAATGATACACTTATTTATGTATTTAGTAACACCTGCTTTAATATGATAATTTAATAATAACACACCGGGAAACAGGAAATGTCCCGGGCTTCTGGGACAATTCCATATTTTCCGGGTAAATGTCCAAAAGTGTCTCCCGGGACCATTTTCCGTATCTGGATATGCACCGCTCAACCAGATAGCCGATGTGGTTCATCCCTAATAGTGACTGTTCCGAATTATAATATGAAAGCTTTTACGTGGGTTTTAGTATTATTTGCAGGTATTTTGTTCTAATATTAACTTTTTATATTCAAATACACACTCCATAAATATCTATTAGCTAAATTGTGGAGAACTCACTCACATTCACTTAAACACTAACACAAATAATTAGTTTTGAAACGGAATACGTTTTTTTATGAGATGATCCGATTTATGAAATACTTATTAATAAGTAATAACTCTGTTTTACTGAAATTTGTCTGTAGGTAAGTAAATTTAAAAAAAACTTTAAATGTTTAATATCAACAAACTTTGTATGCTTATTTTTATTAAAGTCTGATAAAATAATATTAAACTTTAACAAAATGAATATGTTGGACGATTTCAGATAGTAAAGAGACGGTAGAGAGTTCGATTTTTTATACACGTGGCAGTCGATTTTTTCAAAATAATACAACTACAACTATTTTCTTAAACCATACTCGGAAATGTTAATTTACATGTTGCCCATTTAATCTCGAAACTACAAATAGAAGTAAATATCAGATATTATAATGCTATATCAAAAATATTCATCTCCATAAATTCGCGACCCTTCTACGTCACTAAAGATAGAGTAATAACTTCTTTTCCGATTTTCCCCGCAAATTGCTCCCACACATATTGTTACCGCACCATAACTCCTTATCAAATGCTCATTATCATGTATTAACGTAGCTCTAGAGGCATTAGTAGAACTATCTTACTGCTTGTCTGGGGAAAATCACATTTGCGTCACTATCCGGGTAATAACCATTATGCATATACGAATATCAATTTGGTTATCATTCTGAACAGAAGCGTGCACTCAGCGCTTCGAATATACTTACTGAATGCAAATGTCATAAACCTATGTTATGCTATAGTCTAGTTTTACGTTATCTTTAGTATTCTCGCTTAAGGCAATATTGCCGTCGAGTTTTTGCCGACATTTGAACTGAACGTTTCGTCTGCGTGCCATATTCTCGGGAAAAGCTATATTTCTTCTTATTTATTCATGGCTCGCTTGTAGTTGATATTGTTTACTTTACATTATAATGAATTGGATATATCGGTTATGATGCTTTTAGCTGTTTATTGTTTGTTGGTGATTTATTAGTGGATAATATGAGTAGGAGTTGGCATGAAAGGGTTAAAAAAACAATCTTTGCTTATTTCTCTTGGTTATTATATTTTTAACAGCTATACTTATAGATTTAGGTGTTGTACTAAATAGCTTTTGGAACAATAAATACCAAAAGAAAAGCGCCAGACTACACCGATTTTGGAGTAAGAAATCTACATCATTGTGTTACGAGATGCCATATTATTATTTATATTAGCTGGTAGTTGATGATTTCAGCTATCACATTAAGTTTCCAAATTATTTCTGCACATTTTCTGCCCAAACTGCAACCACCATGCATGTAACTCATTAAGTGAGCGTATTCGTAACGTATTCCCTGAGCAAACTCACGTCATTCGCTAAAATTCGATGTTATCCGCATTCGGAACCTTTTGTTAACAAACCTAACCCTTTTAACCGAATTTCCCATTTCATCTTATTATTTTTGTCTTTAAAAAGGACAATATAAATCTTTTATTCTAAGTATAATTGAATCATTCGAGGAATACCAAATCTGAAACCCTCTTAAATCTGTAACCCTATTTCCCATGGGATACACTTTAGATTGCTTCGGCCTCATGAAAAAATATTGAAAGCTTATGTCCACGGCGACGATATCTCCCAGTAACTCTTAATAATAAAAGCTTAAGGGACGTAGCCTCTGAAAGAATTAAAGCGTGCTCAGACAAAAACATTTTTCTTATTTATGACGTAGACCGATTGTAGCATAACGACCAGTGACAAACCTGCTAAGTAATTTTTAAATTGGATTCTAGAAGCTTATATCGTTTTAAGTTAGGTATATTATATATTCGTTGAGACGAACGCCTGCATGTGCATATTTTACTTAACTTTTTTTAAATGACGATTTTTGACCTCCGTAGCCGAGAGGCGAGCATAATATGCCGAACTAGGCATCACCATTCCTGCGTCCAGGGTTCGATTCCCGGTCGGTTCAATGTAGAAAACGAACTTTTCTATATTATCACGGGTTTGGGTGTTATGGTACCGTCGTTAATTCTGATTTCTATAGCACAAGTGCTTTAGCTACTTAACATAGGATCAGAGCATGTGATGTTGTCCAATATTTTTTATTTATTTAAATATACTTAGGTTAAGATATTTCGAGAGTCATCTCAAGTCTTATGAATGTCTCTGGTTGATTGACGCGAATAAGCGTTTAACACTGTTCTCTTTGATGGGAGAACTCCGGAGGCGTGGAGTAGGAGTGTTGTCGTGTTGTTCTTCAAAAAAGGAGACAAGACCCTATTGAAGAACTACCGACCCATTTCGCTCCTAAGCCACGTCTACAAGCTGTTTTCTAGAGTCATCACAAACCGCCTTGCGCGAAGACTCGACGAATTTCAACCACCAGAGCAGGCCGGGTTTCGAGGAGGATACGGCACCATAGACCACATCTTCACAATGCGGCAGATTATACAGAAGTCCGAAGAGTACAATAGACCCCTGTGCTTAGCATTTGTGGACTATGAGAAGGCGTTTGACTCTGTCGAGACCTGGGCTGTTCTAGAATCCCTGCAGCGATGCCAAGTCGACTGGCGATATATCCAAGTGTTGAGGTGTCTCTACAATGCAGCCACAATGGCCGTCCAAGTACAGAACCAGCGGACTAAACATATCCCCTTACATCGAGGTGTGAGACAAGGGGATGTTATATCCCCCAAATTGTTCACAAATGCCTTGGAGGATGTGTTTAAAATGCTGGACTGAAAAGGACAAGGCATCAACATCAACGGTGAATACATCTCACACTTGCGATTTGCGGACGACATCGTCATCGTGGCCGAAACGTTGCAGGATCTACAATCCATGCTGAACGGCCTTGCTGATTCTTCTCTACGCATCGGTCTGCGGATGAACCTGGACAAAACCAAGGTTATGTTCAACGACCACATCATTCCGGAACCCATTTCAGTGCAAGGCAGTGATCTCGAGGTTGTTAAGGAATATGTCTACCTCGGGCAAATTTTGCAGTTGGGCAGAAACAACTTCGAGAGAGAGGCCAGTAGAAGAATACATCTAGGCTGGGCAGCATATGGGAAATTACGTCGAGTATTTACGTCGCCCATTCCGCAAAGTCTTAAGACGAAAGTTTTCAATCAGTGTGTCCTACCCGTCATGACATACGGAGCCGAAACGTGGACACTCACGATAGGGCTGGTCCACAGATTTAAAGTCGCTCAGCGAGCTATGGAAAGGGCTATGCTCGGAGTTTCTCTGAGGGATCGGATCCGAAATGAGGTAATCCGGCAGAAAACTAAAGTCATCGACATAGCCCATCGAATAAGCAAGCTGAAGTGGCAGTGGGCCGGCCATATTTGTCGCAGAACCGATAACCGCTGGGGTAAACGAGTTCTTGAGTGGAGACCGCGTGTCGGCAAGCGTAGTGTGGGACGCCCTCAGACTAGATGGAGTGACGATCTTCGCAAGGTTGCTGGCAGGAGCTGGATGAGAGTAGCCGTGGATCGTGCAGAGTGGCGTGCAATTGGAGAGGCCTATGTCCAGCAGTAGACTAGTGTGGGCTGATGATGCTAACGAATTTCCCCGCCACCATTGCAGAGAAAAATTAGATCGTAAACCCTAAAATATTATAGCTGGACCTATAAATGAACTTTACACATATTACGTTCCCACGTAGTAAAAGGGATAATCGGGCCATAACATGAAAACAATTTTGCGCTCAAATATAAAAGATCGTGAGGATTATACGGGAAATTGAGTTTTCTTCTTCTTTTACAAGGATTATTTGCTGGCCGAAATGTCATGCTCAATATCAAATTTGCGATCAACGAAATCTAATATACAATAGCTTTACCTTAAGTAACTTCTGTATATTTAAACTGATATCAATTTCAGAATCACGATTTATTTAAAGTGATAGTAGAAGTAGGAGTGATATTTAAAGTAAAAGCGATAGTCAGTAAATTTATTGTTTGAAATATTCTTTTAGGAGCAAAAGTAAATCACGAATAAAAAAGGTATTTCATTTCATCATATAAAACGTTCCCACGACTAGTATCACCAGCAGCTATTCCGTATAATAGCTTGCTTTCAACCATAAAAGTTTTATTTTTAAAAACTTTATCCTATCTCCAATGAAAATGATAAAGTTTCGATGTTATAACTTTTAATTGGCATCGTAAAAAACCTGAAAGCAAATAGCATAAAGATTAATTAAATTGTTATAATTCACCTTCCTTCCTTGTTTGATAAATGCTCATAAAAATTATTGACCCTGAACAGCCGCCTTCTTAATTCCTTTGCCGTTTTGGGAAGCTAAGTCCCGTTACGATTGATGAGGTGCAGACATCGCTTTATACGACCTAGCCAATCTAGGCCAGCAAGAACCTTAAGGCGGAGATTAATCTTAGCGATCGTAAAGTAGCATTTTAAACGAACCTTTTTAATCAATGATTCTCCATGAATGCTTTTTGCTATCTGATATTGTTATGAACTTATAGCTTTACATGATATAGAATAATCATAGGTAATAAATGCGTGCCACGAATGAATAAAACAAGTCTTTTTAACGGGGCCTTATCTAAATCTGTGTGCCTGGCACACAGATTTAGATAACATAGTTTTTATATTGACCTTACGGAAACCGAATTTAAGATCAATTTAAAGAGAAGGCACAGTGAGCCATCAACATGAACGACCTAGTTAAAGTGAATACTTAGGGTATTTCACTATTTTTTAAAATGTGTCTTAATCTGATCCTTTAGTGTTTATAGGCGACCAGAAATTTTATTTTATAAAACAGTTGTGTACCTTTAAAAATCATTTTAATTAATCATTTTTCAAAATGTTAAATTCCTGCTCGTAAACGCTCTCCGTCATACCTTACCTATACCTTGGTTCGTGATGTCACTACATAGAAAACACTCAACTTTCAACTGTGTTTTGCAACCATCAAAGAATCAATTCTTGGCAGATTCGTGGTATCTGCTAAAGCAGAGTTTATTTTATCGAACTCGTTTCCCATTGTTATAAATGAATATATCTTTAAATGATACGATAGCAAACAGATCAGGTGGCGCTGTTTACGATGTAGTGACGTCACATTTGAATGCATCATGGCGGCTACCGTTTTACGTGTTTGTGGTACAGAATCATTTTGCCTTTTTATGTGTTAACATTAACATATTTCGATTGCTTTCGGTGATAAGCGCATCATAACAATTATCGTTTTTACATTTTTAAAACATAGTAAAATACCCTATTCTTTGATACACCATAAACCGATATCCAGAAAAGCACATCTACTGGTATCGGTGCGCATGAACAGCTATAAAGGCGTTATCACATTGGTTATTTCCGTGCAGGATTCCATCGAGGCGATTAGTGAACGTGCTCACACCAAACTCGTTCACATATCGTTAGTGTGATAGCGTACCAATGCTCGCGCGAGTGGCGGAATCAGTTTGCTAACCAGTAGGTAGGTTGATTCTGTAAAAAACAAGCAGATGAACTCACTTACAAACTCACCTATGCGGTACAAATGAACTTAGCCTCATTTTTTTTATGCAGTGGGTTCATAGGTATACTATCGTCACATACAATACCATGGATGACTAATAAATATGTTACATTTCATTCAATTATGTGGACAATCGCCACCTTAAAATATTGCGTAACACCAAATTCTGCCAGTCACTCTTGAAATTCATACGAAACTTTTCTTTTCTGCCAATAAGCATTCATATCCACCAATGACTGATGAGTATCTAATGTGCGTAAAACGAAGTTTAATGGCTACAAAGTGGCTTACAAGTTCGTCTGAATTCTTTTACGTCTCATTATCGCTCTTTATTTTTGTTTTAAGCAAATAGAACGACATTTTTGTTGTAATTCGAGACTGACTTACTTTTTTGCGTCTTATTCCAGATTTGTTTTGTTAAAAAGAAAATCTTTTAATAGATACTTACCATATCTATTAAAAGTTAGCCTAAATGCCAATCTCTCATGCATACAGATAGATTATAAGGTTCTTTATTGCACACAATACAACGTAGCTACAGTTAATGTTTTAAGGCACGGTGTTCTTATCTAAAGATACTTAGTGTCAATGTTTAAAATGACATTCGACAGACATTCACTATTTTCTTATTCTGGGGATATCGAAAAGAAAGATAACTCAAATATTTGAAGTAAAAATAAAACCAGACTATCAGTTTGAGAATAAAAATCACCTAGCACCGACCGAGAGTCATCGAACGATAGCAGCAGCAGATATATCAATGTATCATATTTTGTCAAGAAAACTCGTTACAACTTCTATAGCAAAACTGTGTGACTAGCTTTATCATTAAAAGCCCAGCTCTTAGTACCCGTAATAGCTCTAATATACCTAAACTCAAACTAAAAGTGAATATGTAATGAAAGTGTCACAGAATTCTTATTTTTAAAATTTATTAAAAAAAAACGAATTATCATTTTTTAATATATTAAACTCGTCAAAGCAAATGAAATAAGTCCAAACTCTAAAGTTTTAGTTGTAGCAACTTTCATTTACGCAGTGCCAGCACCGGGACCTTATGCGTTGTCGAGTGATGTCAATTACTGATAGACAGTGCATGGTGATGTGGTAGCTTTGTGACGTATCGATATCGATTACTTACATTTGGTCGTGTGGCACCTATTGTTGAGATTAATATATTATTATGGTTTTTATTTATATTAAGGTAAAAATCTCTACTCAATTTTAGAATATATTCAAATAACGTAGGTAAATTTATTTTTTCTGTGTAATTCTAATAAATTGGTATAGAAAAGAGTATTTTAAGCGATCTTAAGCGCCCTGTTTTGAATCACTTAAAGATTTTTGTGGTTGGTTTTACAAGTATTGCTCCAAATAGGGCAATATAATTGGTGTAAAATACATTTTCAATTAAAATCCAGCAACCGCCCTTCAGTCTGCAAATCGAAACCGTCATATTATTGCAGATTATTCCGGATTTCAATTACGTACTCGTACGAGATTTTGATATAACTCCATTCTGTATCTAAAATAAGTATTCAAACAAAAAGAGAACTTTTACAGTCAGTTTTATTACTTTATCGAAATCCTACTGAAAACCCACACTCCTAAAGAATATACCAAAGGAAACTCTTGAAATACTTTACATTAACGTATAAAAATAATTGGCTGATAATGATCGTAACAAGCTACTTCGTAATATAATATTAATTTAGTTAGGAAAGAAATACCTTTTGGATTTTATTGGCATAAAAACAGAACAAAAAAACTGTAAAGTTTTCCGTGTTTTTCAAGGTAGGTATAAATTATACAAATTCATTTATTTTCCTCAGTCTGTGTGTGTTAAATAAGTAGGATGTGCAAATTATATCTAAATCCACCTTCTTGCTCATGATATCTATAACCAATACGTGGCTTGCTATTATGCCCTGTCTCCGATACCTATTATGAAAATTTTATGCAAAACACATAAATTAAAGTTTCATGTAGGATATAAAATAATCTGTAAGTATAAAACGCCTACATTAACAGTTTTCATAGTACAGCCCATTCCACGATGATTAACATTTTAAATATAAAAAGTCACACCTAAAGCATAGCCTAAAGTCTATAAAGTAGCCAGTGTATGCACGAATTAATGAAACTAAAAAAAAATTGATCGCTGTCCAAATGTTTAATACTAAACAAACTGAAAATAATGCTTAGCAGTAGGGTTTTCCGGACGGGTATTTTGATATGTATTACGATACACCCTTAATTAATATCATATAACGTAAATATTCCTTAAACGCTTACTAAGGATAACAAAAATTAACATAATACGTAAAGAACGCAAGTATTAGCCCACAAAATGCAAGATAACAGCGGTAAAGGCTCAAATGAAATATAACAAGGTCCTCCCAAATAAATGTGTGGATCGAGGCTTGCTTCCACTCTATTTTGTGTTGAAAGCTTAACACGGAGCTAGAAATACTAATCCTACTTAATATTTCGCCGAGCCCGACCACGCCCGCCGTATGTGAATAATACAATAGGACAGCAACACTAAGAGCCCTCTCATTTTTAAACGACTCTTTACTTAGGAAAGTGGTAAGCGAAACTAACAAAAGTTAATCCTGGCTACATACTGCTGAAATTCTTGATTCGATTTTGACCCGTTACCTACGTCAAAGTTTATCTATACCTACTCACAATATTTGCAGAATCATCTTGTAACTATTACGTAACAACAGTAAAAACTTATAATGAGCCCAATAAAGATCTTATTCTATCTAGCGCAAAATTATTCTTCTGGCGCAAATTTATTTATTATAAACGAAATCCTTTTACTAATTAAATTACCGTAAATCAGTCAGGTGGAAGCTAAGGGTGGAAGTGATTGATCAAAATGTCTAAATAATGTCGTCAGTCAATCAATGACCATATTAAACTACCACTATAGGTCATGTGGGATTGTAAATAGACAAGTCCGCGAGTTCGAGGAGCAGCCTAAAGCTGTCCTCGACGCTAAGCGTGATGAGCTAAGCTAGCTAGCTGAGCTGTACTAACGTGCCCTCATTGTGCACGGGAGTTCGCTGCGATGATCGGCTACATAAGCCATCTTCTGGTGCACCAGCGCCTGTCCAATTAGGAGTCGAAGTGGTCGCCATGGCCGAAAACGGTCGGAAAGATCATCATCATCATAGGTCATGTAAGTATGGTTTGAATAAAGCCGCGTTTCCAGTAGGCAACATTGCGACATGTTGACACGACAACAATTGCTCAACTAACGTGCTCTCTAAAGAAACAATAAGCCGCGCGTCTTGTTGCGCGCCAGCTGGCAACGTTGCCGTACATGTTGAGCGTCACGTGCTGCGCGCCAAATGTTGTATAGTGGAAACGATGAACGACGAAGTGATGAACATAGGCCTCGCCCATTGTTATCTATTGGAAACATTTCATCGGCTTTCAGTCAATGGCTCCATACAACCTGTTTACAAGTCGATTCCATTAGGCAGGTGGTGTCCGGAACCAAAAGGCAAAAACGGAAAGTAGGTAACTATAATAACTTCATACAGTTCGTCTGTCTGACCGTATATTATACGCAACGCAACCACGTGTGTGTGATATTATCACAGCCACTTTGATTGCTGCCAATCAGTGTTAGTAATCATAATTATAGATACTAGTTATTTAAAAAAAAAGTTTAATAAAAAACTAAAAACCGACTTCAAAATGAAACTAAAAAACGAAAAATAATATTGACTAAAACATAGCTAATCAGTTCTTTTTGGAGTCGGTGCCAGCCATCGAGAGTTAAAATGTGTTCATTCGCACCGACTCCAAAACGAACTGATTAGGTATGTTTTAGTCAATATTATTTTTCGCTGTTTAGTTTCATTTTGAAGTCGGTTTTTAGTTTTTTATTAAACTTTTTTTATTTTACAATTTTAAGTGTTAAGTCCTCTATTTTTTCCCTCCTAACTTCGCCAAAAATTACTTTACAGCAAAGTAACCTTAACTAATATTGGTCCTCTATAGACCTCCCATCCAATGGTATGATAAAAATAAGGTGTTATATAGGGTCAATTTTTCGACGAAAATTTTTAAGTCTTAAGAAAAGGGTTTACCTACACTCCAACCAGAACGGCGGCTATTTTGGTGTCGTAACCATAGGATAAGGTCTCGCGTTAAATAACAGGTTAAATTAAGAAAGGAACTTTCAAATTTTTTTTCGTTACTGGGTTAAGGGTACGCCCCCAGTAAATAAAAATTGGCGGTCTGGTACCTCATAAGCTCCACGTCTGCTCAACACACTGCGAAATACGTTCTGTCGACAAATTGCAGTATTATCTTCTAACTCCTATCCGTTAAGGAGTTCTGTGGCTTCCATCATCAGGTCAGCAACATGACATGATGATTACCAGACCCAAAAATCAGCATCGAGTCAGAAAATATATGCAAAACATTATGGGTGCCTATAAAAATTGAGGGTTGCCCTCGATTTCCCAGGGATCCCATCATCAGAATCTGACTTGGTGGAAATGGGACCACTTTGGGAGTATACCCTTTCAAACTAAAAAATAAATTTTGAAATCGGTCCATAATTGACGGCGTAATCGCGTAACATACATACAAAAAAAAAAAAACAACATTCAGACGAATTGAGAACCTCCTCCTTTTTTTTGAAGTCGGTTAATGACGTAGTTTGATCAAGATGAAGCAAGTGATCAAGTGACAAGGTACACAACACAGGATTTACTTGAATTCATCTCTATCGCACAAAGTTGCTAATTCGTCTGAAGCTTAATCGTACCATACAATCTTAAATAATATCATAATCTTCTAACATATAGTCAAATTATTGGGTGCGATCGGTCGCTAGAGACCGTGTTACGATAGAAATATATGTCTATTTTTGCTGGCCTGAGGAAAAAAAAAAAAAACAACATTCAGACGAATTGAGAACCCCCTCCTTTTTTTGAAGTCGGTTAATAAAACATAAACGTTGCGTAACCTCCTTCATGTAAAGTAAATGTTCTTCTTTTGCGAGGTTGTGTTCAACAGTTACTGTTTCCTTGTAATTTGCCCGTATACTTACTTGGACAGGTGTAATTTATATATAAGGTCCGATTTTATTAGTGTTCATCCTGTTAACCTGTGACTATATAGGTGAAAAGCAATCGTAAAAACCAACTTTCAAATGTCTATCATAAAAACTAAAAAAGTAAAAAATAAATTACAAAATAACAACTTCGACTTCATATTGCATAAACTCGTCCTATCTTCAACTCTTTCTCGCTCTGTACAAGGGGAAGGAATAAGATGGATAATCAGATGGTTAAACGTAGCAAAGATAGGACGAGTTTATGCAATATGAAGACAATGTTGTTGATTTTTAACTTTTTTAGTTTTTATGGTACACATTTGAAAATTGGTTTTTACGATTGCTTTTCACCTATATAGTCACAGGTTAACAGGATAAACACTAATAAAATCGGACCTTATATAATATACTAAATTATTATTATATCCTACGATAGTTACGATACATACCCGGAAATGAAAAAACCTTTTACGTGAAACCATCAACCGTTATTGTTACAGTTGGTAATAATGAAAAAAAATATAATATAGCACATAATAGACATATTTGTTATCGTTGTCGATCCTCACATAATAAAAGAACATCGTGTTTTTTGTACGCCTCAATATTGCGTGTTTTCTCAAAATTAGTAAAGTACATCTCCAAACTGTCACTAGACACGAAATTTAAACAAAGACATGGTTTGATACTTTGACATTTAATTTAGCGACGAAATTTTCATTATACTAACAGGAAGCAAATGATAATTACAATAATCTATCAAATGATCAAGAAAGTCGCTTTGCAATAGAGAGAAAGAGAGATCCTCTTTCTAAAACCCCTTGATAAGGGAATGGCTGTTAAACTAAAACGATTCAGATCACAAAGCCAAATGGGTGCAGAATTGTAAATATCTCATCAAATTGTTTATCTATTCGTTTTATAGGCTACTATACTATGTACAATTTTATCGTTAATGTTGACGGTTCGTTTTTCTTATTAATTGAATAATCTATCAACAAATAATCAATCATTCTTTTAACTTTAATGCTAAGAAAAATGGTTACTTACCTTTTTAAAATATATTGGATTATCCTTTTTTTACTTTTACTCCGGTATAAAAATTTGTTTGCGACAACTTCGATGCTAACAACATAGATGGTTCATAACACAAAATTAATTCTGTCCCGATTGTGATGTAAATATTTAGTAGGACATTGAAATTAATTTGAAGTTTATTAAAAATATAAGGACTTTTGTATCATTTTAGTTTATTCATAAAGCTCCGCGTATTTGTTCTCAAACCCGATAACAGTTTTGGATTCATAACTGAACAAAGACTTGAAAAAAAAAAGGTTTTAGAAAAAACTAAAACCGACTTCAAAATGAATATAAAAATCAAAATATAATATTTACTAAACATAACTAATCAGTTATTTTGGAGTCGGTGCGAATGAACACATTTAAACTCTCACTGGCTGGCATCAACTCCAAAAATAGGTATGTTTTAGTAAATATAAACGTCATCATTAAAATTCTATCAACAGTCGTTTATAAAGATAAATTACTCACAAAAGCGGGGTCCAGTTAAATTAAGCCTGCTTTATTGTGTTGTCGTAACCACAGGATAAAGTCTTGCGTTCAATACCTAAGTCAATTTGAGATCGATCTTTAATACCTTTCTCGTATCTGGATATGCTAGTTTACGCCCCCAGTAAATTGCTGTCTGGTACCTCTTAAGCACTATGTCTGTCTAGTACATACGAAATTACATTCTGTCGACAAACCGCAGTATCTTCTAAATCCTAACCATTAAAGAGTTCTGTGACTTTCATCATCAGCTCATGTGCAGTATCATGTGGTAACTCCTAGGCCAGATCTAAATAATTTATTTAGGGTTAACACACTAAGAGTCTTCTACGTGCTATTTTATTTTGATTTGACGAATTGAGAACCTCCTCCTTTTTTGAAGTCGGTTGAAAAAGAGTAAAACACTGACATAAGCTAGCCTTATCTTGGATAAATTCTGACTATTAGTCACTCATTAAACGGGATCAGGCAAAGGTACCCGACGTATCTGGTTTTGGATCGGGACTGGTCCGATGGACTCATGATCTCAACGGCCTTTCAGCACAAATTGTAGCTTTCTCTGAAGGGCTACATTTTGCACCGCTTGAACTCGGCAGAATCACAGAATCTGCAGCAGGTGGTCCATATAAGGAACAATGCCCTATGAATGCTTTGCTTTAAAGAAATCAGCTTTATGACATTGAGTATCTGAATTCCGTCGCTTCGAATACCGATTGAATGTTAATGGGACATTATTGTAACAGACATACCGGAAAACTAGACCAGTACTCAGTTTGCACGGGAGATATGATGCCTCAACTGACGAGATCACAGCGGCAGTGATGAAAGTGGTTTACCTTTACGCCAATCTTGAAAGCGATATAAATTAAGGAAATGGTTATCACAAGCCCAGTATTAACTGGCAGGAAAGCTTGAACCCATAACCGATCTGCTTTAAATGTTAATTTAGGTATTAGGTATAATAACGATCCTACAACATATAACAACAGAAACAAATAAATACGCCATGACAATATTGTCCCCATCTTTCCAGGCAGAGTGATTACCAACAAATACTCATGAAATCTTGTGCCTATTACCATTTTGGAAGATGCTGGGCATCATCAGAAAGAAGTTAAACAATCGTAAGTGTATAATAAGGTACTTTTTGTATCAAAGTTGCATTCAGTACGATTAACCTTGTTATACTAAACAATAACTTGTGTACTAAACAGTGACTTACAAAAACAATGTTGAAAGCAATAGTAGTTATAAATAAGTCTAATGGATCTATAGTTAGCATAGGTTTAAAAAGTTTATGCTTTCGTGTGAAACTACAATGAAGTCACATAGCACTCAATTTACCTCCTAAAATTCCTATACAAACTCTGCGTGGGCCTTCAAAGGAAATGTAGGCAAAATATAAGGAGACTTCAAATGTTTCACGTGGTTTCACCGATAAAACTTTGAATGGTGGTTGTAACAAGTTTGTCATTATGAGAAATAGCCGACGCTATGTTGTTTTTATTAGCACGCGACGACAAAACTTCAAAAATTCTGAATAACAGTAAAACAATCTAATTCTTGTAACTCGAAAAAATTTGTATTTCTATCCAAACTATTCTAACTAAACTAAATCGAGGAAACCTATGAATTCCTTCTTACTAAATACGCTTGACTCTTAGAGGATTTAACCATTCTCTAAGGCTTGATTAAATAAACAACATTGTTAACATAGATTCGGCAGAAAATAAGTCTTTCGACAATAAGGATTTGGTGAGCCTCACTTTCCTTGTCAATAAGTTAAGTGCCTTCCTTGGCGACCGTACCGTAACTATGACAACAAATTACTTCTTACTCTTCATCCTTAACCTAACTGACCCGTGGAAATCCTCTATAGTGCGGCAAACTTAATTATTTCCCCCCACTTATGTTCCATTAAATATGCTTAGGTAAAGCATTTAATCAGCTTTTACTTGCTCGCATAGAATTTCGAATTAAATCCTGAAGCTTAC
Organism: Anania fuscalis; assembly: GCA_950371115.1. Classification (NCBI taxonomy): domain Eukaryota; kingdom Metazoa; phylum Arthropoda; class Insecta; order Lepidoptera; family Crambidae; genus Anania; species Anania fuscalis. Next base: position 11,812,169 of record OX493336.1, on the reverse strand, counting down.
CAACGAAATGCGAAAGATATACGAAAAAATGTAAAGAATTTTTTTCAAAAAGCATTTTACTTATTATATTTTTTAAATAATTTTGTAGATTCGTTTGTTTCACATTATTTTTAAAGGTTAAATTACAGTTGCATGGTTCCTTTACTCCTATTTCTGTAACTTACTTATACTGTAAACCCAACAAAGCTAAGTAGCTTGTCACAGATCATTTGCTTCAGAATTAAATTATTATGTTTCCAAGAGATACTTAATCTTCCGCCAAGACATAACCATTACCCGACTACTCAATTGACGCCCTGACAGCCTGCCATACATCCTTCTTAAATTCACCAACATTGTTCCCAAATTACATGTCGAAGTAGCTTAAGTAAGACAATTTTCCCGCGCAAAATTTAGTAAAACCAATTTTCATGTTTTGAGAAATGGCTTCAATAAGGCAGGCTACAGATCTAACAACGTTAGACCTGAAATTCAATTCTGAATAAACTGAGCGATGAGCTTTAGAGTGTTTTATTGGACAAGTTTGGAAAGGGTAATATCATTTTTCGTCGTTACTTTTAACCTTTTGCTTGACTTGGCTTTTTTGTATTAAACCCGATTACGCAAAGCCTTTTTTTTTTTTCAGATACATTATTGATGCTTGTTAGAAGATACATAAATTTTATTATTGACGACCTCCGTAGCCGAAAGTCGAGCACGCCGGACTTTATATGGCATCGCCATCTCTGAGGTTCCGGGTTCGATCCCCGGTCGGGTCAATGTAGAAAACGAACTTTTCTATATTGTCTCGGGTCTCGGGTCTGGGTGTTGTGGTACCGTCGGTTTTTCTGATTTCTATAACACAAGTGCTTTAGCTACTTACCTTAGGATTAGAGCAATTTATGGTGTTGTCCAATATTTATAAAAAAAAATATCTTCAAAACAGGAACACCAACTAGGATTGTACCAAAATAAACTCTAAATTATTCATCTTAGCGCTATATAAGTATATGCTGAAGATAAACATAAAAAATATGCCGTAACAAGGTTTGCAATTTGTGAGATCTAGATCTGAGTCTTAAAAGCAAATGGTCAATAAAGCTATTCGTATAATATTAATACAATTTGGCAACACAACAATTCCCTGACATTCCATTAGGGGGGTTGTTGCGAGTATCTCTTGGGTATTTTGTCTGAGTGCTAGCCTTAGGTATAGTGGCTACGTCTGGTCACAATGTACATAAGTAACAGTAATATTTTCTAAATTCATCATCTGCTTCTACTTATTACATAGTACGCTGAACACATTGTGGCACGTCGCCGTGTTATTTTTACAATCATTACAGGTAAGATGCACTGCTCGAAGGTTCATATCTCCAAAAATATTGGACAACCTTAGCACTCCGCAACGATCATAATCTTATTAGCCAGGAAAATTTGGTAGGCTTTCTGAACCTTGCTCTTTTATGGTTTTATAGTAGGTACCTAGCTGGTTCAAGCAAAATATACACAAAATGTGATTTTCTGCCGTGAATAATGCGTGAGATGTTACAAAGAGTTTTTTTCATTATACATATATTATAGTTTTGAATTCATCGCCAGTAAAAAGTTTGGATTTTAATTAATTAAACAATATTATTTTTTATAAAAAATTACAAGTTACAACTAACTCTAAAAATATTATTTGAATACTACTTTTTTAAACGCCAGAAATACTCCTTTTTAGAAGTAGAATCAAAAACCAGCCAATTGCGAGTCGGAAGAAGGGCGCCATACCATTATGTATAAAATTGTTGTATGGGAGCCTCCTTAAATATTTATTTTATTCTGTTTTTTAGTATTTCAAGTTATACAGAAATCATCCTATGTAAAAATTTCAACTGTCTAACTATCACGGTTCATGAGATACAGCATGGTGACAGACGGATAGACAGACAGACGGACGGACAGGGGGTTTTAGTAAGGTCTCTTTCCCCTCTCGAGGCGTGGCTTAGAGAGCTGGCGTGGCTTAGAGAGCTCGCGTCTCGGCTAGGCTCGGGAAGCCGGGTCTACGAGCCTACCGAGCTCACTGAGTCCTGCCAATACACCTCGAGCCTTCAAAAGTAGAACTTGACGCCTCGAGGCTTGTACATCACTAGTGCTTGAACGAGAGCTCACCACGACCCACGTATGTGAGGCAAGAGAGTACTGAGCTACCACCATTCTTTATAGTTATTATAACTGTTAACACAGAATACATGTGAGACCAATTAATTCGGATCACTTAATTTACCTGTATCCGAGCAGCCAAAAAGCTAGTTGATTAACAAGAATATTAAAAGTATAGTCCAATATTTTCGTCCTGATTTGGTCCTTTCTGCGGTCGGGTGGTAATACCTTATTTATGTAACCTAAATTTATTGCTCAGTGTATTTTATATCACAAAGTATGTCTATAATTCGACATTCAACAGTAAAATATTCGATCTGCTATTAGCTATTCTCAGCTTCTTGCCGCGAAGAGGCCCATCATTCTTTAGTAATTCATAAACGCAGGATAGGATGGATTTACACTATCCCCCCGATGTTTCTTCAACGTTCATACCTTCATTTATCACTGGGGCAATAAAGGGGCAGCCCATATTTTCGCGTCGTACCCAACATGTTGTGGCTAATGATACTATTCGCAAATAAAGGACAAGCTTTTAGAATTGTGAACACGTTTCCATACTGCCATAGCGGTAAACTTTGTGCTTGGTTTTTGACAAATGACTGATATATTACTCAAATCTTAGAGCCATAACCATATTGAATGCCTTATATTTTATTTTCCTGGTCACTATAAACTTAAAATGATACCTAGCTCCTGTAATTAGTACCTTATATACTTTATAAGGTCTATTAAGCAAAAGTTTATGAAAACAATAATAACCACAATGTAGGGTTCCGTTACTTTGAAACTAACGGATTTATCGTAACCGTTATCTTTTTCTTAATAAAAATAATAAATTAAAAAAAAAAACATAAATCCCGACTGCGTAAAAAGTGAACTTAAAAGATGAAAACAAGATTTAAAGAATAAATTTGCAGTCGGAGGCATCAAATCCATGTTACTTGGTTCGACTTTTTCTACACGGATTTAAATTACTTAATTAGGTACTAACGCAGTGCATACCAAGTATATCATCATTATGCTGTTAATGGATATGATGCCTCCGACTTTAAATTGATTCTTTAAATCTTGTTTTCATCTATTAAGTTCACATTATACGCAGTCGGGTTTTTGGATTTTTTAAATTATTCTTTTACTTTTTAGTTTGTAGTGTCTACTCCTACTTTTCAATGAACTATAAAGCCTTATTTGTAACTCTTCATTGAAAAAAAAAGGTTTTAACTCGATATAAATAAGTAGTATCTGAAATCGGTTTTTCCTGTTTAATTCATGTACCAATAGGAATTCAGGGTAATAACATAGCCTATGTCACTCGCACAACTGAGACGAATCTATATTATATATTGAAATCCATTAAACGGTTTTTCCTTTCTATTTTTTCAGTGTATTTTTTTGCCTGTTTCCGTAGGAATCTTTGAAAACAAAGTATTGAATACTATTAGCACTAAAAATATGTGACCCTTAGTTAATTAAAGAAAGTTTCAAATTCGGTTTATCAGTATTGCAGATCCGTTTTTCCCGCGTACGTTCTGTTCCCGCGGGAATTTCGGGAAATAACATACCCCTTGTCACTCCCACAATTGAAACCAATCTATTAATATATTATGCTTTAAAATCCGTTAAACGTTTTAGGCTGTAGGGCGGAAGAAATAGACATACATACAAACGCTCGACAAACATAACTCTCGTTTGGCAGTCGGGTAAAAAGTTCATGAAATATCATGTTCATGATATTATCATGATTTTTTCCATATTTTTCAAGCCAATTGTTTAACTTTTAGAGGCGGTGGGAGGACGCCCTACTTGAAAAAAAAATGCACTTTAATAATACTGTAAACAGTTTAATATTTCGAAAACATTTCTCTAAATCGAAAAATAGTCTTAGCAACCCCGAAGTCATTTTAAAGGACCTATTCAACGATACTCCACATGATGGGGTAGATGATGAAAAAAAAAATTCCTACGTTACATTTAAGAGATTTTTTTTTCAATTTTTTTTCTACGACTTTGACGAAATTGACCTTGGACGGACAGACAGACAGACGGACATGACGAAACTATAAGGGTTCCTTGTCAGGACTACGGAATCCTAAAAACGAGATTCACATAGTAACTCATTTAACGAAGCACAGTATTGTATTCCTCATTATAATTTCGTAAAATATCGTTTTCCCAATTCTATGTTATTTGTTGATTTCATCGATGATAATTATGTATTTTGAACAATGGTAAAATATAAAATAAACGTGAACATCTGATACCTAACAAACATTGGTAATTAATTTCCTAAAACAAGGCATTAGTGCGAATAATAACTCATATGTGTACATATAACATTGAACCACAGAAAACGGGATCTAAATTCTAAAACAGACGTTGGAACTGGAAGCTGCTAACCGCAAACCTTGCACAGTACACACGAGATATGAAAACAATTTCAGAAAGTCACCAAACACGAATTCCTGTATACGTAATGTCATAATTGGTTTTTAGGGAGGTTTAAATGTATTTCTATAAAATATTAATAATACTGGTGCATTTTATTATAAGTAACATTTATTTAATAACTTGTATTACCTCTTCGATCTCTTATTACTGCTTACATATGGTTCTTCATCGATCGGATGAGTGACGATCAAATGTTGTGGTATTCCATTCCTCTTGGATTGCATTTTGCAGCTGGCTTAGTGTTTCTGGGGCAGGATCTCTTGCACGAATTCGTGTTTTTAATTCATCCCATAGATGTTCAATCGGATTCATATCCGGGCTTCTTGCTGGCCATTCCATAATGGAAAAACCGACTTCGGTAACATAATCTCGTACGACGCTCGCGGTGTGAGCCCTGGCATTGTCGTGCATGAATATGAAACCGTTGTCAATAAAATGTGCATAGGGCATCACGTGAGGCTCAAGACACTGTTCGATGTACCAATGACTGTTTAGTGCAGGAGGACGTGGCCCAGACACAAAGACATGCTCTGTCTTACCGTCGGCGCTGATTTCTCCCCAAAGCATCCACGAACCGCCACCATAGCTGACCTTTTCTTTAATGCAGCATTGTCTAAAGCGTTCTGCATCTCTTCTGTAGACCTTGTTTCTTCCGTCGTTACCATACAGCATAATTTTACACTCATCAAAAAAGAGGACTTTCTTCCACTGGAGGTATGACCAATTTAGGTGTTCACGTGCAAATTTAAGGCACGCTCTTCGATGGTCTGCAGTTAATTTCGGCCCGTTTGTTGGCTTGTGCGGTACCAGTCCACGTTCCTTCAACCTTCTTCTAATTGTAGAGTCACTTATAGCCTTCCTAAGTACAACATGAAGCTGCTGCAGTTAAACAGCATTAAGGCGTCGATTTCGTAAAAAAGTTGTTACAATGAATCGATCATCTCGCTTATAAGTGACCCGATTCCTGCAAGATCCTGAACTCTGCGTGAACAAACCAGTCTCCCGATAGCGTTTGTAGACTCTATGAACAGACAATATTTAAACTTTCGCGTTGCATCATAACTAAAACTTATAATCACTGGTCTAAACGCGTCGCACTGAACCTACTGACTCTAGTTCAAGTGTTGTCCCTGTTTCAATTTAAAAATCAACATAATAATATCAATGTGTTTGTGCTAGAAGATCCCTATAAAGCAGTAAGTAGATTTATTTTCTTAAATTGTGATATTGATATCACCCGCGTTGAGGTTATATTTACATATTGAAATAACCTCATAAATTGATCTATCAATTCTTTGGAGTTTTATTTTCAATCGTTATACGACACAATGCTGACTCGTAAAGCCTCTGCTCGCCAGGAGGAATCAAAACTCCTACTGGCTTTGAAGGAATTGAAGGCATCCAAGGAGTTGGTTGAGCAATTGAATAGTGAAAGAGAGGACAATGAAAGGGAACTAATGGAACTATGGGATAAAAATGCTAATTTAAAGAAAGAGATGGCTGAGCTGCACAACAACTTTTTACTAGTTGTTGACGAGCGGAACAAACTTCAATCCGTGATAGATAGGTTTGATCAGTGCAGCGATGAAATTGAGCTCAATGTAAAACGTATATCTATGCTTCATCAAGACCTCAATGATGCCCAGGACCACATCCTACACCTGGAGACAGAAAAGCAACAGCATATTGACTACCAGACTGATAGTTTATTACATAAATTAGTTGGCAGTGCGCCCAGCCTTCCTCAAACTTCAAACAATGAACCAACTGTCACAATTGATCTAACTAGTGATGAAACTTTAAAATCCCCTAATTCAATTGGCATTTTTAAATTAAGTAGTAATAAAAAAATTAAGAAATATGTAAAAATTAATAGATTCATTAAGAAAACTAATAAATTAATAAACAAACAAAAATGTGTGCAGTCTTATAGTAAACAAATAAATGAACGAAGGAGATTAGGTGATAAGTTAGATATGTATTCATTATTATTAGAAAAAAATATCTCTGATTATGAGAAAAATGTAAAAAATTTAGAATTAGATATAAGTAAACTTAAGCACTCATTAGATGTTATGACTCAGCGATACACTAGTACTAAAAAAGAGTGTGGTGAACACATTCTAGCTTTGACGAGCCTTATGTCCTCATGTACCTGCAATAATGTGACAATTAATGACAGTTGCTCACTTGGCTCTCAGTTAGGATGTGAGTCACCAGTTATTCAGTTAAAAAACAAAAAAAACATAAACCCAATGAATGTCTCCGTTGGTTCCCAATCAACCCAAAATCATATAAGTAGACCTGTTAAATCTAATATAGTTATGTTCAGCGATGAAATAGGTAAAAACATGGGCCTATTACTAAATACATATTTGGGACAAGGAGTTGTTAACTGCAACCACTGCATGCCTGGTTCCTCATGCTTTGAAATTATGAACCGAATTATTAATTATAAATTTAATAAAAATACCACTTTATTAATTTTTATTGGTAATAGGGGCAATGTGAGCAAAAATGAATTTGCAAAATATTTAGACACATTACATTTGTTGAACTTAAACAAAATTGTAATGTTTACATTCCCTTATAGTAACAGCTTGCCACAGGAGGAAAATGACATACGATATAAAATGAATTTATTATTAAATACCTTGACTTATAATTCAGAAAAAATGCATGTTATTGACATCAATTATTATTTGAAAAATAAATCAATTTATTTGACCAGAGATAAATATAATCTCAGTGGAAAAATTAAAAGACAGGTAGCTATGTCGCTATCATTTTTTATTGAATGTACAGCCAAGAACTTGGCTAAAAAAGCTGCTTTTGTTGAGCAGAAAAATGACATATTATTTGATACGTTGGAATCAGTTCCAATAAATAATAATAATTTAAATTAATTAATAAGACAATAGAGGAAATCTCTTGCACTCCACCTGTATCCACAAAGGAAAAGACTAACAGTCTTAATATTGTACATCAAAATATACAAGGCTTTTCCGGCAAAGACCTGGAAATAACTCTTTATTTACAGGAATTGAATATACATGTCCTTTGTCTTACTGAGCACTGGCTTAAGAAATGTGAAGTGCTCATAGGGATTGAAAATTGGGAAGTCATTAGTTTGTTCAGTAGAGAGTCAGCTCAACGAGGGGGATCACTAATTCTTGTTAAAAATAATATTAAGTCAAAAGATCGTAAAGACATCGTAGCACTTTCTATAGAGCAAACTATTGAACTAGCGTGTGCTGAGCTGGAGCGGTATATTATTGTTAGTGTATATAAACCCCCATCTGCCGATTACCTTCTTTTTGAGTCCACTATGGAACAGGTATTAAAAAAATTATCAAAAACGAATAAGAAGATAGTTGTATGTGGAGACTTTAACATTGATTTATTAGAGGTAACTCAAAACTCTATAAGGTTCCTAAATCTTTTTAAATCCTTTAATTTAATTAATCTTTTTAATGAACCTACACGAATTACTCCTACAACAGCTACTTGCTTAGATAATATTTTCTGTAATTGTAAAGTTATGCAAAAATCTATTATAAACTGTCTAAGATCAGATCATAGTGGACAAATAGCCACATTTGAGCACCATCATGTTTCACCAATAGTGGATATTGTTTGTAGGCCAGTCACCACCAATAAATTAGATAGATTTAAGAAAAATATTGATTATGGAATAAATATATTGCCATTCAACAGCGCTAATACGGATGTGTCATATGAAAATTTGTTTGGATTTGTTAAAGATGAGTTTAACAATATATTTAAGCAAAAACACCTTAGAATAAATACAAATAAATGTAAATTCAGCGACTGGGCCACAACCGGTATTCATAAAAGCAGGATAAAATTATATGAATTATATGAACTTAAAGCTCAAACTCAAGACCCTAAAATTATTGAGCATGTGAAAAAATTCTCTAAAATCTTTAAAAAAGTATGTTCAGTAGCCAAATCAAATTACATTCGTGATATTATTGCTAGCTCCAAAAATAAAATAAAAGCCACTTGGAGCATTATTAATAGAGAAACATGCAAAAATAAACAATTAGATCGCACAATTAGCCTTAACGTTGATAATAAAATTATTCAATCCGACAATGAGGTAGCAAACGCGTTTAAGGATTTTTTTTCTAATATACCTATTGCTACAACTAGTAATTTAAACTCTTCACAAGGTCTTGCGGAAACTTTTTTGAAATCAAATGTCGAAAAATGTACTTCTATTCTAAATTTTAGGCATATAAATCCCGAAGTTATTGTAAAAACTTTTAAAGAGTTAAATATGAAAAAAACAGAAGATTTATGGGGCATTTCAGTTAATATAATCAACCATATAATTGATAGTATAGCAACGCATCTTGCTTGTATATTTAATCAGTGTATTGATGAAGGTTCGTTTCCTAATTTGATGAAGTACAGCAAAATCATACCCTTATTTAAATCCGGAGATAAAAGTGATCCCTCTAACTATAGACCGATATCAATTTTACCAGCTCTTAGTAAAATATTTGAAAAGTTAATCTTCAATCAACTCTTATCACACTTCAGAATAAACAAACTATTGCATGAGAATCAGTTTGGTTTCACAAAGGGGAGAAACACAACTGATGCGGGAGTTGCACTCATTAAGCATATCTTTGATGCATTTGAAAGTAAGCAGGATGCTTTAGGGGTTTTTTGCGATTTGTCTAAGGCTTTCGATTGTGTAGATCACAAAACGTTATTAATGAAATTACGGCATTATGGTGTCTCAAATGAGTCAGGAAAATTGTTAGAGTCATACCTCACAGATAGAACGCAAACAGTTAATGTCAATGGAACTGACTCATCCGGGGCTCCATTACGCATGGGTGTGCCCCAGGGCTCTATATTGGGACCTTTATTATTCCTGATATATATAAATGACCTTCCTTACTTTACTAAAGATCTGTGTGAGATAGTATTGTTTGCAGATGATACGTCATTGATTTTTAAAACTGACAGAGGTGAAGCAACCTTTGACGATGTAAATAATGCTCTCTCTCAAGTACTACGATGGTTTACTGCTAACAATCTTTTACTTAATGCAAAAAAAACCAAGCTCATCAAATTCACTATGCCCAATGTGAGGCAGGTCAGTACGCATATTAATATGTCAGACGATCACATAGACGCAGTCGATTCAACAACCTTTTTGGGAATTACTATAGACTCCCGACTGCAATGGGGTCCCCATATAATTGCCTTGTCAGGAAGGCTCAGTTCAGCGGCTTATGCTGTGAGGAAAATAAGGCTTTTAACTGATGTCGAAACGGCAAGACTAGTATATTTTAGTTATTTTCATAGTTTATTGTCGTATGGTCTATTGCTATGGGGCTCAGCTGCTGACATCGAATCAATCTTCGTGTTGCAGAAAAGAGCTGTACGTGCAATATATTGTCTTGGGCCTCGCGACTCTCTGAGGGAGGTCTTTAAAGATATTAAAATATTAACAGTAGCGTCACAATACATTTTTGATAATATTATGTATGTTAGAAAAAACATTAGTTCGTTTAGCCTTAAATGTGATTCACATCATTATAATACTAGAAATAAAAATAAACTTGCCGTTCCGAGCTTCAGATTAAAGAAAGTAGGTAATTCATTTTTGGGGAAATGTATAAAAATATTTAATAAAGTACCACAAACTCTTGTTGACTTGCCTGTTTATAAGTTCAAAAACCACATTAAAAAAATCCTTATGGAAAAAGGATATTACAAAGTTGAAGATTACTTGAACGACAAGAGTGCATGGACTTAATAACCTGCCTAGCTCGCACTTACACTATCTTGTAATTGTATTTCCTGTAATAAAATCAGGCTGACAAAGGTGACTGAGTTTCTTGCGCCGTTTCTTCTCATCACCAGCCGATATGTAGTCCCGAAGCGGTGGTAGGAAAAAAAAATTGGGACATGTAAAAGTGCCATTGATGGCCAATTGCAAAAATAAATGACTTTGACTTTGACTTTGACTTTGACTTTGAGTGCACAACAAATATCGGAGGTGTTCGAGGGTAGCAGAAGAACCGGCCGCCCGATGCAGAGGAAGACGCCGCGCACCAGTCCCCTCGTGACCACACCCGTAGCATCACGGTCGAAACGTCGAGGAATGTAAGAAGTATCAATACTAAGATTTTTAATACTTGAAAAAAATCGTTCCGCCTCAGGTGGGATCCGAACCCACGTCCATCGCATACCGGGCGAGTGCTTTGACCACTAAGCTACCGAGACGACACAAAAAATTAAAAAGTATCAATACTACTACATACTATAGTACGTCGAGTTTAGACTCGCGATTATAAGTCTATGAACAGACGACAAGCTTAGATGCAATCTTTCAACCATAACACGCTGACACAAATCCAGAATCCAGCAATGCCACCACTTGGGTGGCTTCTGCGGGAAAAGTATCATTAATAAGGATACTTTGCCCGCAAAAGCCGCCCAATGTTTTAGACAAAAAAAACTTTTTCAGGACGTCCCAAAGTCACAGTACACACACATACTGTATACAGAACACAGAACATAAAGTTTTAAGATAAGCGCTAATTTTCAGTTTTCAAATGTGAAATGCATTCCAACTCTAAACCACAAATTACGTATAGCACCGGCGTTTTCTATTTTTAACCGACTTCAAAAAAAGGAGGAGGTTCTCAATTCGTCTGAATGTTTTTTTTTTTTTTTTGTATGTTTGTTACGCGATTACGCCGTCAATTATGGACCGATATCAAAATTTATTTTTTTGTTTGAAAGGGTATACTCCCGAGGTGGTCCCATTTACACCAAGTCAGATTCTGATGATGGGATCCCTGGAAATCGAGGGCAACCCTCAATTTTTATAGGCACCTATAATGTTTTGCATATATTTTCTGACTCAATGCTGATTTTTGGGTCTGGTAATCATCATGTCATATTGCTGACCTGATGATGGAAGCCACAGAACTCCTTAGCGGATAGGAGCTAGAAGATAATACTGCAATTTGTCGACATAATGTATTTCGCAATGTGTTGAGCAGACGTGGAGCTTATGAGGTACCAGACCGCCAATTTTTATTTACTGGGGGCGTACCCGCACACCCAGTAACGAAAAAAAACTTGAAAGTTTCTTTCTTAAATTGACTTGGTATTTAACGCAAGACCTTATCCTATGGTTACGACACCAAAATAGCCGCCGTTCTGGTTGGAGTGTAGGAAAACCCTTTCCGTAAGACTTAAAAATTTTCGCAAAATTGACCCTGTATAACACCCTATTTTAATCATACCATTGGATGGGGGGTCCATAGAGGACCAACATTAGTTAAGGTTACTTTGCTGTAAAGTCATTTTTGGCGGAGTTGGAAGGTGAAAACTAAAGCTTATTTTAAAGGCGTCTGGACATAATAAATTTCGTCGAAAATTGATCATTAATAGCACGCTATTTTTATTATACCATTGAGCGGGTAGTCCACAGAAGACCAACACTTGTCTAGGTCACTTTGCTGTAAAGTCATTTTTGGCGGAGTTAGGAGGGGGAAGGACTTAACACTTAAAATTGTGAAAAAAATAAGTTTAAAAAAAAACTAAAAACCGACTTCAAAATAAAACTAAAAAGCGAAAAATAACATTGACTAAAACATACCTAATCTGTTTTTTTTTGGATTCGGTGCGAATAAACACATTTTAACTCCTCGATGGCTGGCAATGTTATTTTTCGCTTTTAGTTTCATTTTGAAGTCGGTTTTTAGTTTTTTTTAAACTTATTTTTGTGTCTAAACCATTGAGGTATAATGCTCTAAACACACATTGGTCTCAAAACAGTGAATCATTTCATTTATAGGACAAAGACATTCTTTAAATTCATTAAATTCTTATTTTGAATTTTTGCTTATTACTGTAATGGCCAAACTTTCAGCTATACAATTATGTGATTTTTTTCTTGGAATGAAAACTCTTTTATGTTAAATTAGGACAGAAACCATAAAAAGACAGTGTTTCGATTTTTCTGATGAGAAGTGTATATTTTCATATTATGCAACATGGTCCATCGCATAAATGGAACTTGCTCTGACGTTATCAACCACGTGATGAAGGTTTAGTCCACCGGATTACCGCATCCATGC